>CM060921.1:542193251-544593251 GCA_030737875.1 Allium sativum | reverse complement strand
ACCCGTGGATTCCAACCACGACAAAACCACAGTTTATCTCTGACCGCTAAACCAGAGGTTCTTAGCAGTTCCTCCGCTTATGAAGATCCACGGTCTTCAATGCTCCATCTCGACCATCTTCAAATATTTCCACGTATTTGTTGGTCGGAATGGTTTCCGAATAAACATTCGATCCCGGTCTTTCCATACCAACAACCGTAAAGGTCAGACTTGATAGTCGGTGTTTTAACTATCAAAATAAGCAGTGTTTCAAACATGACAACAAATGAGTACACTGGTTCAGTATTCAACGACGCTTGGCTTTTAAACTGATTAAATTTAACCTTTAAACTCTTCAATATTCAAAATACGATATTTGAATAACTCTAATTCGAATTAACTCAAATTGGTTAACTCTACTTTATTAATTTGACTTATCTAACTTAACTGGAACACTTGATTTGATTACTCTTATCGATTAGCAAATACGCGACTTAACTCCACTCGCTCGACTCTAGATCGCAGCGATCACAATGGTTACACCTGATTTCCTCAGGAAACATCTGTTCGCCTTAGGCCGTCTGCAGCCCTGCGAATTACGCTAGCAGTCGTACGCAATAGCATCTTTTGAATGACTATGGTTTGACTAACTCTCACTTAAGCAAAATATTCGATCAACTCAAATTCCGTGTAAATTTTAAAATCAATATTCTTATTCCCTTTGAAATCAATATTCGAAATGTTATTTCTTTCCCAAAAACCTTGCATTTAGTGTTTGGTATTTCCCGTATAAGATGAAACCAACTTCACACCTTAACTCACTCCAACTAATACCATTTCTTGATAATCGTGAAGTCAACCAAGTTGGGGTATTTTAGTTACCTCTCAGACCTTGATCAACAACCTTCTTACCTCAGAATAATAAAAGTTTTTCAATTAAGCACCTCACCAAAATCTCCTTGTCTTACTCGATTTCAAACTGGTTTCGCAAACCGTTCCTTACGTCTGAAATCCCTTGCCATATAATTCATTTACTTAATTGGTTTGATTAAGTAAATATCAAATAACGCCACTCTTATCTTGGATCAAAATCTGCTTGGTCCTTTCTTTACAATAAGATTCCCTTAACTTGGATTTTATTCAAACATTCATTTATCAGCATTTAACACAAACCAACGGTATGTGTTTTTCCCTTGCATTTCACTTTGACCATCGCTTTGGTTTAAAACCCTTTATTTCTTTATAAAAAAAACCGAGTTCAATATATACATGTTCATCACTTCTTTTCAAACCTGCTTGGTTAATTCAAACCATTACCATTTCCTTAAATCATTCTGGTTAAAATCCTCTTTTTAAATTAATTAAATATAATTAATCTAAATAACTCTTTTTAATTATTTACGATTAACCGAATACCTAGTCACTAGGTAATTCCCTGTCCTTCATTTAAAGTTCTTATCGATATCATAATTCATTTTATTTAAACAAGTTTCAATAATCTTTCAATAAATAATAATTTAATATTTATTTCCCTTCTTAATAACTTCCAATGTAAAAACCTTTCTAATCCAATTCCCGTCATAAAATATATTTATAACTTCAAATTTTATCAATTTACTGCTTATAAAAATCCATATTTTACAAACTGTTTGACTTTTGGGTCCAGTGACGCTGATTACCCAACCAATTCTAGACATTGGTGACTATCATAACGGATATTGAAATATGGGTTAACGACCATCAAAATCAACCATTCGTCATTCTTATAATGACCATCAATTCAAACAACAATCCATTCAACCAATTCAAACAAATTCAAACACGTTTTATAAACGTGATCAACCCAAGGAGTTACTTTGTCATGGGTCATCCCCAACAGTGGGTAATTCTAAATTCAAACAATCGATGAATCAACCATATATATCCTAACAGTCATCTTCTAACAATCAGAACTTGCAGAAATAAAATACCCAGTTTATATAAAATATAAACGAGGAGGCTGAGTGAGTTTAACTCACTTTGGTTGGAATTTGTCGACGAATAGTTTGTTTTGACCAGATTTAACTGACGTTAAATTCAACTAAAAATCCCAATCACTTCAAATCCAGACCAGGCCTGCTCCATCTCGAAGAATGCGTCTCCCCGGTCCCAACGCAACAGACCGTCTGTAAATCCGACAACGTACGAGAGAGAAATCATCAAAACAAGTTCATAAAAGAAATTTAAATTTAAACCTTGGATTTTCTTTTTAATTAAAGATTGGGCTTTACCTTTTGACTACCGGTCCAACACATCCAAACCCGACCCGCTTGGCTTTTAAACCCTTATCCACCGTAACTCCCTTCATTTCACAGCCGCCTCAAAACAAAACACTCCAGACCGAAACCCTAGTCTCCTTCTTGACCGAGAATGGTGGCGTCGCACCCCCTTCTGCCTCCCTAACGGTCCGCGGCCAAACTCAAACGTCCAGGAGCAAAGGTGCTCCACTAACACAGCCAATTCCAAGCCTTCATCGTTGCAAGCTTCTGGTCTTCGACGCTCTCGGCTTCAACATGAATCGGTCCAAGATTCAGATTCTAAAAGCTAAGTTTTCTCTTGATTTCTTTATACTGTGATAATTTGTTTTGATTTGTTTTTCTTCTTCTGATTTTCGAATTGGGTTTTTCCTATTTGGTTGACTGAGTTTGTTTGGGATGTATGAAACACCATTGCTTGTATGCGTATTTATAGTAGTTGTCTGGTCTAGATAAGATGAACGTCTATCAGTATAGGTTCGGCAATTCCTAGCTTAGGCCATTTCCTTTCTCACCCTTTTCAGATTTCCGTATGGTGATGGGAATAGATTGCGTGATGTTGTTGGTGTTATATTAGGTTTTGTTCAAAAGAACAGTGTGGTTTTGTACAGCTTAGATTAGGTCTGCCTATGACTTGTTTATTCGAACTCAGAGATTGTAAACTGTACTGTTTGATTTTCCATGTATAATACAGTCCTGTATGTGATTTTATCTGGATTCGACTGTGTGTGTATATATGGTGGATTTTCTGTTTGGATTCCTTACAGTGCATTTGTCATATGAATTGTACTGCATATATATATGTATATATATATACATACATATGAAATTAGCCGTTTTGATTTGATAAGTAGATGTATCCATGGCCTCTATTGTTTCCTGAAAGAACCATACATGCTGACTTTAAATTTTAAATGAATTTTATATAATTTCTGATGCACATGGATCTATTAGCTACATATACTTGTTTCCCATCAACTATGTATTTTCTTTTCTGTTTTGATCTATCTTGCTACAGATTGATGTATATGAATATATATACACCTATTCTACTATTCATTGAATTATTTAATCGGCCAAAGATGTACATCTGCTTTGCATTGTACATTCCTAGCTGTTTATAGCTGTTCACTTAGCCGTATAGATTTTTATTTGGTTTTCTTTTTCCTGTCTTGTTCATGATCTTTTGTTTGGATTTGTGTGTTCGAGATGGATTTTATACACATGTATGCATAACACTTAGAAGTTCCGTCTGGCTTGTGTTAAAAGATATACAGATTTTTCATTACCATAGCATGTGCATTGTACTGATGGCATTTAATGTATGAATATAGGATCTAGATTAGCCTTTCAGCTATATTTTCAGATTTCAGATTTTCTTAGATCTGTTTTTCCTAGCTATTACTTTTTCCTGTTTGAGCAGTCTGTTTATATTGTCTAGATTAATGTAGATACTGAATTGTTTTATCAAATCAAAAGATTTGAACTATATTGTTCGGTCTGGTGTGTGCATATTTGGGTTCTGCGCCATGTACATCCTTTTAGATTCTCCAACCATGCTTTCCTTAGCTGTTCTTTTCACTTTTTTCCTTTTCTATTTCACTACTTGTCATGAGATTTTTCCCTTTTAATGGGTTTTTCTTGTTTCGCAGATCAAAACCGACGGACTGGAAAGGGCGAGACATTGCGAAAGTTGATTTAGGAATATTGATTCTTTTCTTTCTTTGTCTCTTATATTCGAGAACTTGTATATAAAGATAAATGTATAAATCTTGCCTAACTCTAAATGAACGTGACCTGTATAGGTTAATGTATACAGTTCTCCAACTGTTCATGTATAAATCTTACTGTTGTTTATTTTCTGTTTTTCCTTCGTACGGTTTTCTGGTTGCTTAGCTTGTATTATCATGGGATACCGTGAGGACTTGAAATATAATATTGTTTCTCTTTATATAGAATACAAAACCAATGGTCAATATGAATCAGCATGAGGCACGTGTGTATAGTTAATGGATGGATTTCTTGTAAACATAAATGTAATAACCATATTTTTAAAAACATCAGAAACTATATACCTTGTTCAGTATTTGAATTTGGTTGTTACATTAGCTTATATATATACCTTATACACATCAAATCCGCAAGGATTTTAGAAATAAAAGGATATAGACCTACTGTTTCTTTCGTGCCACTGAATCATATAAAAGGTATTAGAGCATTATTTAGAAATATGGTCCATGTTTTCATTGTACCCGAGTTTTTGGGTTCTCATGTCAAATCTCGAAAAATTCCTATTCAATATAAATTATGCTTTGAACAACCAAATTTAACGATAGATTAATAACATCGTATTTACTTAAACCAACATTTCAAATTTCAAATAATATAGAATTCAACTCGACATAAAAATCCTGGTTTCAAATAATATTTTATTTATAAAAATCCTTTAATATAAATAAATTTGATAAAAATTCTATTATAATTCCAATAAAATATATAAATTGATTTAAATATTATATTTTTAATTGGCCGAAAAATCCGGGACGTTACAGTTAAAGATCAATGGTCTCTTGGTTTAGCTCTAGTCTTTACGCATCCCACTGACTACCAATGAAAGGTACCCGATGGTTACTATCCTTAATTTGGTCTTGACCAACCACTTCTGAGGCCAATCGCAGAATCACCCAACGTCATCTGCCACAGCCTTCTGACTGCCAAGCCTACAAGTGTAGTCAAGGTATACTCACTGGGTGGTAACGCATAGACCCAACCTCTGCGAGTACAACCTAAGCATATACCGCAACAGAGGACCACCGCGAAGTACCCAACCACGTCCCTTGGAAGTCGCGTGCTTCTCTCCAGTACCGCAGAGCAATCAAGTAGAGTATCAAGCAGGATAATCAAATGGACGTGCTCCTCTCGTGTCTCAGACACCATGATGATCCACCTCGTTGGGTTTTTTTACCTTCGTACGTGCGGACTGGTCCAAGCGCATCATGCAAATGTGTTATTAGAACCTTTGTCTAATCTTTTAATCAGGCGCTTGCTTTATCTTATCAGATTACTAATCAATTTGATTATCCAAATAATCCATTTTTATTCAAGTTACAAGATTTTCTAAGTCCCCTTATATCCTTGTGGAATGGACCCTATTCGCTTATTAATCTTGCAGATTTAACATGATCATGTTTTAAGTTAATTAAAATGCCCATAACATGTCATTCCCTAGATTGTAATTAACGAAAGTAATCTACAATATTTTTACATTATTACCATGTCATTTACTATCCAATTACATGTATATAAGTTCAATAACATGTTTCACTTAATGTATAATTCAGTATATCTTTTCCCTGTTCTCATGTTTTCTTATGACATGTCTACTTAATATTCAATTAATACAACTTATTTCATTTCATAAGTCTAACTTTATTCTTTCTTATTCAATCATGAGTTTGTCTTACTATGTTACCATAACTTGTTGTTGTTTACTTATTAACTTAGTTCCTGTAAATAAGGTTTATTAATAAGTTCTCTTTTTCAATTATTATAACCCAAGTTATAATCCCACTTGTCCCTAGGAAAAGCTTACCTATTATATTACATTCTCATTCATATAATTAATAAGTTATATTCCACGTTCATCATATTTTCCCTTGGTTCCTTAACATTAACCAAATAGTTACTGTTGTGACATCCATTTAGTTACGAACTTGTATATTCTCTTTATTTCAGGAAAACATTTCACATACCTCATTAGATTGATTAGTGGAAAGGTATAAAGATCCATTTCCATAACGTCCATAAATCAAGATCCATGGTTGCAAGCTATTCTTTTATTTTTGTCGTGGATGTACATATATCTTTTTATTTAATTAGTGTGCAATACAGTAAAAGAATCCCTATTTCACACTAGTCCCTTTTTCCTTTCTTTTCGTGCAACTATGTTCTTAGTAGTTTTACCGTTATAGAAACGTATCAATTTTTTTCTAAATCCATCTAACTCAGTCCACTACAAATTTTCCCTATTTTATATTCTAAGTTAGGTGTCATTTAACAGTTCCAAATCATTGTAAATTTTTCCATACAAATTAGGCATATCCATTCTTTTTCCATTATCCCCAATTTCACTATAATTTGATTCACACTATCCAATTTGTCATTAACAATGTTCTTGGTAACATATTCACCTTTATTGTAAATTCCACACTTTTCAGTATTACAGTAGTTCTTAATTCAATTAGCAGATTCATAGAATAGATCTATACAACAGTAATTTTCTTAACATAACAAAAAATAAATTATATCGCAGTTACCACAATTTACAGTTATTTAACATGTTAAGAATAACGGGGAATGTAAACGGAAAATATACCATTTATCCAAAAGGTATAATTCTAAATCCACTCATCTGACAGCTTTCCAATCCTTGAATCTGATTCAGATCTATGATTTCGTGGTCTTCCTAGTTGAATCTGGTATTAAAACAACCCCGGGTTTACGAATATGATACTAAAATAAGAAGGAAAGAAACCTAAATAAATCAGATTCAGAGGACTTACCTAATGTTGATCAGAAATCTGAACACCTATGTTGTATATTTATATTCTTTATCTTCAGATCTTGAACCAGAATCACCTTAAACTAATTTTCTAATTTCTGAAAGATTTGGAGAGAAAATGGCAGAGCCTTGCTATTGTCTCAAAAATTATAAGTTGAAGGCTAGGCCCTGCTAGTCTATTTGTAGGTATGCAAGAATTTCTAGTCCATCGGATTCTATAAAATAAAATCTGAACTGTTTAAAATTAGAAAACACGTTACCAGATAAACAGATCTAGCCCGGGTGGGTCGACCCCTGTGTCGACCCACCTCTGACCTACCTTAGAGGTAGGTCGACACATGAGTCGACCCATGTGAAGCATGGGTCAACCCAGCTCCTGGGTCAATGAAGTGTTTCTGCCGATTTAATATTTTGATTAACATTAATTCTAATGTTTAATTTATTTCTTAATATAACTCATCTGGATAATTATTCTCCAGTTATAACTCACATATAATTTCAAATTTGTACATGTATATATGCATATAGCTTTTTAAAACTTAATTCGTAAATAACTTTCCCATACAGCCCCGTTTGGGAAAAGTCATATATCAAACTAAATCAGAAAATTACCACGAAGACAATGGTATATGTTTCAGGGATAAATTCTAAAACTATAAATTATTAATATTTTTGTTTATTATTTATATAAAATACGGGGTGTTACATTCTTCCACCTTAGAAAATTTCATCCTCAAAATTTGATAAGGGTAAAATAAAGTAATTCCTCGTATAATTTACAACCATCACATGTATATCCAATTTTTAAACCATTTGTGCAAAGTGTAACACAACATAATGATATGAATATAATGAATGCCTAAACGGTACCTCCTATATGAATGCAAATTTCTTGAAAGTCTTTCAAAAACATGATGCACACTTCCTAAATATACTAGCAATTTCTGTATGAATGCAATATTTTGAAAATCAAAATACCTTTTTCATCCAATTTTTCCCACGCTCTTACAAAATAAGAATGTAGTTCATCTAATTTTTGCATCCAAACCCTAGCAACCTACTTTAAATTTTCGAATTATAGAAAAGTTTAATTTTCTCAATTCGGTTTCTTATGTTACAAAAAGGTGGAAAATAGAAACTTCACATCTTTCGTTTTTCTTTTATGTACCTTTTTCAATCTTTACTTGGATTTTATGCAACCATCATATAAGAATTTTCTACCTTCTTATCCAAGGAAAGCTTACATAAAAAATTTCCTTTATTATAAATTTTCTTTTCCAACTTACTTCGGGAAAATCCAGTCCTTTTCTATTTCTCGAAAATTTCCGTTTATCTTCATTTTCTGTATTTGTTGCTTTTTTCAGTTGTCATCATTGTTTTATTTCTTTTAGTTATGTCATCACCCTTTTCCTTAGCTTATTTAACTTAATCCACCGATCTAAGCTAAATTTTTTGAATAACCCTTCTAATTTATTTTTTAAAAACTAAAATAGGAAAACAAGCACACTATACAACTACTACAAAGGGCTAAGAATCCTAGGACCATGTCCCCTTTGACAAAGAAATGTCTAAACCATAGGATCTAAATAACTCTTTTGCCTACTACCATCCACTATCACAACTAGTCCTTGTTGTGTACTAACAGTCTTTCCCACTTAGGCTCTATAATGCTTATGCACTCTACAGAAATTTACTATTATTCCAAAACAATTCTTTCCTTCCACTTTATAGCCTAAAAAGATTCCTCGTCTTTCCTAGGTACTAACCCTTACCTACTCCATGAATTTAAAAACATGGTTTAGCTACCTCATTTCATTTTCCTTCCAAAAACTAAAAGGTTCAAAACTTTTTTTTCTTCACTAAAATTTATTTTTCCCAAAACATAAAAATGACATCTCATAAAAACGCTAAACTCTTCTAGTTTTTTTTTTAAATTGTACAACTGGAGTAGACGAGGACAATATCTCTCAGTTAATTTCACACCTGTTTATGTCTACAATGTCAGTCAATTACTCACAACTAGATGCAAATATCAACTCTATTCTGAACTTTTACAACTTATTTTGTCCACCTACAAAAGTTTATATCAAAATACTTATCAAAAATTATTATGAGAAGAATAGATATTTTCAAATTTTCGATAGTGAAAATTTTTAGTTTTTGACAAAATGCAATCTTTTCTTTGTTTGGTTATTTAATTATTTCATACTTTATAGCTTAAGACTATTGAGCTATACATGCTCTAAAATGTACACATTTTTCTAAAAGAATTCATATGAAATAAAAATTTCATAAGAAATCACCATTTCCAAAATATACTCTATTTTATTTTATTTTTTCCCAAAAACCCAATATGTACTTTCAGATATGTTTCCTACATATTTTTTCAAACATCAAAACACCTCTTTTTGTTTTAAAAATTGTTTCTACACAGTTTAGCTAGGACATATTTTACAATTATAAACTTTTATGGTTAAAACTTGAAAAACACTATAACCTACCTCACAAAAGCTTTTAAAATTCCAAGTTCTTAAAAGTTAAAAATGGGGCTAGACTCAAAGTGGGTTTCTAACTTAATTAAACCTCTCTAAATATCCCCACAAAGTCATTTCTCTTATATATATATATATGTATATTCCTAATTCATTTTCCTCTTTCTCAATTTATCAGGCTCTACTACCAAACCTACTAATATGAAATACAAACATTTCAGATACTAACGTACGAGATCCATCTTTCACATTACAAAACACACTGTACACTTTTCACCTAAACCACCTAAGGGTCTCTTATTCTCAAATTTCCATAACTATTTCTTCAGTGTGCATAACTTATATCCCAATTCTTTCCATATGTCGCTCTTCCTATTTTGTGGGTTCTTTTATGGATCTAGGTGTATATATGTAATATATATTGTGAAAATACAAATACGTTCACTCACCATCTATACAGGAATGCTAAACCTAAGCTCTGATACCATATGTACAACTTGAAATTCGACCGACCGAATTTTTTTTCTAGAAATCTCAATCTATCAAAGCTCGAGTCGAATTGTCTGGTATCCTACAGAAAAGATAGAGATAATAAATATATCAAAGCTCAGTAAACAACTCACATCAGAACGGATAAAATATAAGATAATCAAATATAGCCTTACCAAAGTAATAATACCATCTAGCCAATATCCAGAGCTATCATATCACTGCAATAAACCTAACCTGCAAGTGTATTAAGAGGAGGGGGTCAGAACACAAAGTTTGGTGACTGGACAAATTATACATTCTGAAATAACCCTACATATACCGTTCAGTTATGTTTTCTTATTTATTAGGTTGTTTGGGTTAACAACATTGAAGGCTCTATACTCACGCCGTACCCATCTACTTCCTAGTTAACCAAATATTACTACGCCACATTACCGCGTAGAAATCACCATTGCTATGCCACACAAGCGTATGCATTGTCATATCCAAACTCCTCGGTCGATCCAAGTCTGAACACAGAGTAATGCTCTAAGGTCTATGATACACAACCCAGTGTGTGTATCTAGATCATCACACATATGTATTGCCTACTGTACCTTCGAGTCTCGTAATAAGACTAAATCCAATTCATAGAACTCAGTCGGGAGCTTCCCTTATCTGTATATATCCGTTCAATGGGCCTCCAATACAAATATCTAGAGTATGGTCTTCATTTTCACAATGGCTATGGTGCCACCCTGACCTCTCCCTCAACTAGTGAAAGAGTACATCAAGAGCACAGTGACATGCCCCTAACAAAAAATCTAACATCCACTTTGGCGTGTCCCGTAACCCACGTCTCGATAGTGAAAGATCAATGGTCTCTTGGTTTAGCTCTAGTCTTTTCGCCTCCCACTGACTGTCGATGACAAGTACCCGACGATTACTAACCTTAATTTGGTCCTGACCAACCTCTCCCGAGGCTAATCGCCGAATCACCCAATGAAATTCGCCACAGCCTTCTGACTGCCAGGTCTATGGTTGCAGTCAAGGTATACTCACTGGGTGGTACCGCACAGACCTAACCTCTGTGAGTACAGCTTGAGTAGGTACCACAACAGAGGACCCCCATAAAGTACCCTACCATGTCTCTCAAAAATCGCGTGCTCCCCTCTAGTCCCGCAGAGCAATTATGCAGAATAACCAGATGGACGTGCTCCTCTCCTATCTTCGGACACCCCGATGATCAACCTTGTTGGGTACTTCACCTTCGTACATTTGGACTGGTCTAAGCGCATCAAGCAAATGTGTTATTAGACTCTATGTTTAATCTTTTAATCAGGCGCTTAATTGATCTTATAAAATTAATAATAAACTTTATTACCCAAATATTCCCTTTTTATTCAAGTTACAAGATTTTCCAGAGCCCCTTATATCCCTGTGGAATGGACCCTACTCGCTTATTAATCGTACATATATAACTTAGTCATGTTTTAAGGTCATTAATAATCCTATAAGATGTCATTCCCAAGAATGTAATTAACGAAAGTATTCTACAATCTTTTAACATTATTACCATGTCATTTACTATCCAATTACATGTTTACAAGTTCAATAACATGTTTTACTTAATGTATAATTAGGTATATCTTTTTCCAGTTCCCATGTTTTCTAATGACATGTCTACTTAACATTCAATTAAGTATAGCTTATTTCATTTCATAAGTCTACTTTTATTCCTTCTTATTCAATCATGACATTGTCCTACTCTATCATCACAACTTGTTGTTGTTGACTTATTAACTTAGTTCCCATAACTAAGGTTTATTAACAAGCTCTCTTTTTCAATTATTTTAACCCATGTTATACTTCCGCTTGTCCCTGGGACAAGCCTACCTATTATATTACATTCTGATGCATATAATTAATTATAATAGGTTATATTTCCCATTCATTATATTTTCCCTTGGTTCCTTAACATTAACCAAACTGTTACTGTTGTGAGATCCATTTAATTACCGTCTTGTATATTCTCATTAGTTGAGGAAAATTTTCACACGCCTAATTAGATTGGTTAGTGGAAAGGTATGAAGATCCATTTCCATAAAGCCCACAAATCAAGATCCGTAGTTGCAAGCTATTTTTTTTATTTTTGTCATGGACATACATATATACTTTTATTAGATTAGTTTGCAAAACGGTAAATGAATCCCTATTTCAAACTAGTCCTTTTTTCCTTTCTTTTCTTGCAACTACATTCTTAGCAATTTTACCATTATGGAAGTGTATCCGTTTTTTCCAAATCCATCTAACTCAGTCCACTACAAATTTCAACTTTTTTTTTGAGTTAGGTGTTATTTACCATTTCCAAATCACTATAAGTTTTTCCATACAATTTAGACATATCTATTCTTTTTCCATTATCCCTAATTTCCCTATAATTTGATTTACAATATGCAATTTTTCAGTAACAACATTCTCAGTAACATATTCATGTTTATTGTAAATTCTACAATTTTCAGTTATATAGTAGTTATTAATCCAATTAGCAGATTCATAGAATAGATCTGTACAATAGTAATATTCTTAACATGTAACGTCCCTTATTTTTAGTTGTTTAATAATTTATTTATTTGAATATTTATTAGGTAATTTAAAACGACTTGAATTAAATAATACTGAATATTTAATTAATATGAATAATAAAATAATATATTTAATTCCGAATTAATTGGAATTAAGTTGAATTGACAATATTATGTGAATTGGATAGTATAAGAGATTTGGTTAAGTTTAGATTCGAATTTTAATAACGAATCTATTTAATAAATGACGTTAGAATGTATTATTTATATTGTAATTATAATCGAGCTTGTAGTGGCGTGGTAGCTCGTAATATTACGTTTTGAACTTTAAAAGGATATACATGATTTGTTATAAGTCGGATTTCTTTGAAACAGGAAACGTTCGAATCTAATGAACGATATTTTTCTAGTGAAAGAGAAAAATCGAGATTTCCATTATAAATTGTAAGTTATGTCCAAATCAAATTTTCAAAAAGTCGCTATGAAATTCGTTTATAATTTATAACGATTTATTTATATAATAAAAGTCGCTATGAAATTGTAAGTTATACAAGGGCTGTTCTGGCAAATCCTAGGTAGAAATTGCCTAAGATAGGTTTATAGAATATTGCCTTTGGTTTGTCCAGTCCCAGGACAACTTGTATGGAAGAATGTCTGACAAAGTATATCTAATAGATTGCATAAGTTGATCTCTTCAAACATATTGACATTTGGAGGCGGAGAAATTCGTTTCTCTTAGCTTTATACCCGTGGTATTTTTGGAGAAATCAATTTGTGATTTGGCCGGTATGACGATGTGGCATTCAAAGTAAACAAAGGTGTGATCTATCAAAAAGATACGTTATGACCTCAAGCCTCACAACTGGGAAATGGTATAAAATCGGGTAGGTCGCATGACTAAGTGGGTAGCTCCCAATTAGGGTGTATTGTCACCTGATCTACAAAAATCTATTTGCTTCTTAAATCTATTTCGATGTTGTCCCTTTCGAGAAACGGTTGTTGATCCCAACCGTTAGTGATTATACATTCGATACACGCAAGCGAAATGAGTGACCGATCATGTTTAACCTGGGTTGCAAGATGTTCTTGTTGAACCCGGTGTATTCCTCTCTAGAGATACACTATCGGAAGGTGGTCCCATATCTTGCCAGTTGGAATCCATTACCCAACAAGCGCCCACGGTTTTTGAATATATATTATGAATGTGGAACGTGAGATGAAAGCGTTCCGCTAGATTTCTATTTATTTGATTTAGACATTATTATAATATTAGAAGAGTGTTGATTTTATACAAATGATTTGAGTTATCGTATGGTAAAAAACCATCCATGTTTATGTGTGGATCGGTCTTACAATTATCCTATCTTTTAAAAGAATTTTAAAAGTTAAACTAAGTGGTTGGAGTTTACTTACACCAGTCCCATGACTGACCCGGAGTTTATTTTGTTTTGTAAACTCTTGGGTGCCCAAATTTGTACGGGCAGTCAAGTAGTCGAGATTTTACAGATACACCTGGAAGAGCTTGGAGCAAGAGGCTTCAGGATTTTATAGTTGTTGTTTATTTCCATTGTGATGTTATATGTTGTACTCTGAAATGATATGTATATAGAGTTATAAGTTTGTATTTCAAAAGTTGTGTTATACAATATATTTTATTCGTACCACTGTGAGATCCTTGTTTATTCTGATTTTGTTCTGTTGTGATCTTCTTCTTCTTCTATTCTAACTTTCTTTCTTTTTATTTCTCACCCTCTAACTTCTTTCCATTAGTGATATGTTATGTTCGATGCTTTAATAGTTGACATGAGTTTTATGTTGATTTTCGGGGTCGAAAATCCCAGTTCATTACAGTGGTATCAGAGCTAAAGGTTAAGTGATTACCTTGGCTTTGTGGCGTGACTCAACAGAGAGAGGGTTAGCAATACCCTAGATTGAGTTTGAATGTATATATATATATGAGAGAGCGTATTTGTAGATATTATATAAAAAAATAGTTTTGCATTATGGAGATTTATTGGCTGAGTTGTTTATGAGTTCTGGTCAATCATTTTGATCCATTATGTCGGTAGGGGCTTCTAGACACTCGAGTACACTGAATCGACATAGTATGTTTTGAAAGAGGTTAAATGAAATAATTTTACCCAAAGTATATTTTGATATTAAGAAAGTATTTATCTTAAGATTATTATTAAGTATATTGGATGTGTTGATTGTTATATTAATCGAATAAGATTAAAATTGAGTGGGTTATGCATATATAACTGAATAAAATTCATATAAGCATTAGGAAATGTATTAAAGCTAGTTTTAACCCAGAATTGGAAATAAAAACTTCGGACACTTGGAAAAGTGTTTGTAAATAGATTTGGTTTAAATATAAGGAAATTTTAAAATCTTGGGAGATTTTAAATTGTTTTACAAGCATCGTGCATGATATTTTGAAATAATTTCAAAGTGGAAATGTTTAAATATGAGTTTTGAAAAGTGATATAGTATTGAACTCACTTCGATCACTGGGAAATAACCCTGATAATGCTGGCCACATCATCAGTGTTCATTTTCGAGTTTCTAAGTGACGGATTACTACCAAAGATATAGTTTGAATTATTTTGAGAAAACAAGTTGTTTTGAATTTCGTAAAGGGATATTTGATTTTTGAAAAGCTAAGCTGTTTAAAACTCCCATGAAAAGATTGTTTGAATTAAAACAAGGTAATAAAAATTTGTGAAAGCAAATTGAAATTAAATTTAAATCCAGTTAAATGGAAATTGAATTAGAGTAATATCATGTAAAATTGGATTGTGGAATATAATTGGGTTCAGGTGAGTATGTGGTTTGATTCTTGAAATAAAGATCAGATTTGGGTTATGAGATAAAGATATCCGATTAGAGAAATTAACCAGTCAATGAAATTTATAAATGGAAATTAACATGGTTAAGTATATTGAATTGATAAATAAAGAGTTGGAATTGAATGAGATTTGAGTTGAGGATGGAATTTGACTTGGATATAAGCGAATAATTGGTTTGAGGATAAAATTGATTGCAGATCAAGTTGGAAATGTATCGGTATATGCTAATTTGGTAACAATTGAAAGAGATCGATTTGAATGCTTGACAAAAAGGTACAAGTTTATGTTTATATGAGTTTGATGATTTTATGAGCCTCTTTGGGAAGCCGCTTGGCGGTTTGATTTTCTTTTAGATTCGAGAAGGCCTAGAAAGGCGAGTTGTAGTTGTACCGATTGAGCCGTGCAAAGGAGATGCTAGCGATTTTTTTTTTTTTTGAAATTTTAAGGTGTTAGAAAATTTTCAATTTTTTTTGAAGATTTAAGTTAATCAGAATGAATTTATATTTTAATTGAAATTAATTGGTTCAGTTGAAACTTAAATTAAAATGTAAAACAAATAATTTTTAATCTAGTTAATAGGGGTTTGTAGCATTTTTCCTACCTTGGTAATTTCAGGGATGAAATTCTTTTAAGGGGGAAAGAATGTAACGTCCTGTATTTTTAGCGGTTCAATAATTAATTAATTTAATTATTTGAATATTTATTAGGTAATTTAAAACGACTTGAATAAAATAATACTGAATATTTAATTAATATGAATAATAGAATAATATATTTAATTCCGAATTAATTGGAATTAAGTTGAATTGACAATATTGTGTGAATTGGATAGTATAAGAGATTTGGTTAAGTTTAGATTCGAGTTTTAATAACGAATCTATTTAATAAACGACGTTAGAATGTCTTAATTATATTATAATTATAATCAAGCTCGTAATGGCGCGGTAGTTCATAATATTAAGTTCTGAACTTTAAATGGATATACAGGATTCATTATAAGTTGGATTTCTTTGAAACAGGAAACGTTCGAATCTAATGAACGATATTTTTCTAATAAAAGAGAAAATTCGAGATTTCGTTTTATAAATTGTAAGTTATGTCCAAATTAAATTTTCTGGAAGTCGCTACGGAATTCGTTTATAATTTATAACGAGTTATTTATATGATAAAAGGATTTTTAATATAAGTTGAATATCGATTTAACTCGGATTTTTAAATAACGAGTTATAAATCCTGATATGTTTATTTCGGAGCAATATGATGTTCTACTTTGATATATACGATAATATTAATTAATTATTTTTAAATTGAATTGTTTTAAATATATTAATATTTTATTGGTTTAGTTATACCTTAGAAAATAGCCATTTTGCAAATGACCTCCGTTTTTGATGAAATTAATTTTGTTGGATCTAAAATATTTAATTATTGCTAGATTTCAAATTTCACGCCAATCGGTGTTGTTTTATGACCGTGTGTAATTTAAATGTAAACCGATCAATATTTTGACTTTAAAAATACGCTATGTGAGCAAACGAATTCGGAATTCAACAAAACAAGTTTCGTTGGGTCCATAATGTCGAATAATAGCCCCATGTCCATTTTCATCAAAATTGTGTATCGTATGTGATCATACAGATTTTTAAAAGGCAAATATAAGTAGTGGTAACTATATAAATTAATAAATAAAATGAAGCTTCTAATAAAAGCTAACGTATCCTATAAATACACTTCACTAAACCTAATTCCACCGTTAAACTTCTTCCTTGGTCAACATAGCGCCTCTACCGTAGAAACGTGAGCAATCCATATCTTTAAAAATCCAAATAAAATCAAAGTTGAATCTATAAATTGAAATAGATATATATATATATATATTTGAATTCTTGAGTACTTCTTCTTCTCACTCATATAAATTTTTTTGGGATCGAAGATGTCTGTTTTTTACTGAACTGATGGCAACGCAGCTACGGCTGCTAACTTGGAGAGGTTGTTGCTTCACTTTGCAAAACTAATGTTATACTCAAGTTTGTGGTTGGATTTACCATAGGTATTGAAATTTTGGAGGAGTTTCGGGAGAATTTTGATCGCACGTTTACTCACAGTGCGTGTCTGGACCTGGAGTTGCACATTGAAGATTAGGTGTGAGCTTCATGAATTTGCGATGAAGATAAAGTGATTTCAAAGAGAAGTTTTGTGGTGTGATCGGTTTAGAGTTTTGTTGATCGGTGAAGGAGCCAGGAGAAGATAAATGACACACGCTTTATGGTAGACTAGATCGACGCGAATTGTAAAGGATCTCAAACTCGAGTATTGTGGTGGCAAGATCAACGAGGTGATGATGAGGTGGTGTATGATATTATTGCTTTGGAATTTAGTAAACAAAGAAGGAGGATTGAAGGAAAATTTGTTCGTCCATGTTGCGTGCATTGGGATCTCTACAGGTTACGACGTAGAAGAAGAATAATGAGTGATTGAATAGTGAGTTGAGTAAGGATTAAGGATTAGTTTAACATTAATTAACTTATATCTTCCTTAATAATGTGTTGAATCTATAAAAATTCATAACTTTATCATATATTAACTGAATTCAGTGAAACAAGATCCATTGGGATCGTATGGACGAGAGCTACACGATGGAATCAATTTGGAGTGAATTGGAGCTTGTTACAAATTATGGCAGAATAAAATGTCTTCCTGAATGATGATAGTTTATCGTTATCTAATGATAAACGTCCAATGTGAGTAAACTCACTAACTCTGTTCGGTTTATATTTTTTTAAACATATTTTTGAATTGATAAATAATGACTGAATGCTGTGTGATGGTTGTTTGGATTAATTGCTAATTAATTGGTTGAAAATATTGATATAGTTATATATATAAATCGTTAATTATATATTGGTTCAGTTTATCAGAATATTCATACTGATCTAAAATTCGTGTTATCTATTTTGATTAAAATCTGTGAATGCAGCGAAACATGTTGAAGGGATCCAACTGGATTCCCCAACTTTTATATTACTGCTTTTATATATTAAGATATATGATGTGATATATTATCTGAAATTGATTGTGTGTGTTTGGATGATACTGGTGTGGTATTCTAAATACTATAAGTAATATTTGATTATAAAAAGAAATGGTTGAAGTGGGTATTAAATTTAAGAATTTTATAAAATCAATAGATTTTATAAAAGGAAATATTTGGAAATTAAATAAGAAACTTATGTAGAAAGTTATTAATAGTTATATGGAATGGATATGATTTGTTTTAAAATTTATAGAATTATAAAAGGGAATTGCGATTTATAAAAGAATTATGGGAAGATTGATTTAAAGTATATATTTAATAGAAATATGTTTTTAACAAATAAATTAAGAAGATTAATTTATAAATGATGTTTTATAAATTAAGTAAAGTAATAATTATCATTGAATAAATTAAAATATAAGTCTGAATTTATATAGAGAAGTACAAATCGGTTTTAATACCGATATTTTAATGGAATTTGAACTTAGCATTTATAAAGGGAATTATAAATGAGATTTTAATTGTTAGAAGTAAAAACGGAATTTTTGTATGAATAATTTTTTAAATAGAAGTACAAAAATAATTTTGATTTTGTGTGGTTGTTTTAATGCAAAATCAAACTAATTTGGTTATATAAAAGGAATATTATTCATAGTCGAAATGAATAATAGTTTAAAACAAATATTTTGCAAATGAAAGTAGTTTAAAGGAAAATGTGAGGTTTGGAAATAAGAATTTAAATAGGATTAAGGAAATTAGAAACTGACTGGAGACTAGTTATGTTGGATGGCTTTCTGGGTATTGATCTGATGTTGGTTTCGGCCTTCGCGGTTAATACGTAGGGAGTTGTTCTCTTGCTAGTTCATGGCTAGGGACTAAGGGATGTAGAAAAATAGTGATGCGTGAATAAGGTATGGAAATGTTTTCCAATGTTAATAATGTATATTTTTGAAGTACGGGAAATAAGTAGTTGTGAATATAAGGAAATGTTTTTTCGAAAATCGTGAGAAGCTAAAACGAGTTGGAAAAATATTTGGGTAAAGAGATTTAAAAGGAATTGGGAAATGATTAAATTAATGATAAATTAATTAAAGGGGTTCAGTGTTGATTGATGGTTGATCGATAAAATTTCCATTTGGAAATAAGAAAGTTGTTTGTATGAATGTTTTTCCTTTGATAGTTAAATAACCAACTATCAAAGTGTTTGACCATATTTTTCGGTTGTCAATACAGAGAGATCGAAATCAGATTTATTATCTAAAAACCACTCCATATGGGCATTAGCATTGCAAATCAAATATGATGAAGATAATTAAAGACGGAGTTTACGCATGGGCCGTTCTGGTAAATCCTAAGCAGAAATTGCCTAAGATGGGTTTACAGAATAGTGCCTTCTTTTTGTCCAGCCCCCAGGACAACTTGTATGGAAGAATGTTTGCCAAAGTATATCTAATAGATTGCGTATATTGGTGGCGGAGAAATTCGTTTCTCTTAGCTTTATACCCATGGTATTTTTAGAGAAATCAATTTGTGATTTGGCGGTTATGACGATGTGTATAACAACTCGGAAAATCAGAACCAATTTAAAAATTTTAATTTGGCTAAAATGATATATTTTAAATAATAACGACAAAAAATTTATTTAAATCGAGGTTAGAACGAATACGTTTATTTTAACTATATAATGAGCTAGAAATAGCGCGACAGTTTGAAAATTTACTTTAAAATTTGACTGAATGTATAGGATTCAAAATAAATCGTATTTTAGTAAAACAAAAAATATTTAAATCTGTTTGAAAATATCTTTCTAACGAATCTGAAAAATTTAAATTTCATAGCAGGAGTAAAAAGTTATGGCCACTTGAATATTCAGAATAATCGCTACGAAAATTAATATAAATATAGCCTATGAAAATAGACATTTTGCAAATGACCTCCGTTTTAGACAAAATTATTTTGATTGGATCCGGAATGTCAATTTATGGCTAGGGTTAAAATTCCATAATTTTTGGAATTAATATGTGAGCGTGGCAAAGGAAAACGCGTTTGGTAATTTCAGTTTGAATTGGATCGACCAAAAAAAGTCCATTTATCAAACGATCTCCGAATTCGACAAAATTAATTTTGTTGGGACCGTATCATCCCAACGTAGCTAGATTTATTTTTCGAGAATTTTTGGAATCAGTATGTGGCCCCGACGAATTAAAATGTACGTTCAAATCCAAATTTGAATGTTTTATATTTTAATTTGAAGAATAACGGACTGAAACAGTCGAATGGGTTAACGAAACATATTCCATTGTGTTCGGAATGGGGGTATTTTGCTATGGGCGATAGTCGTTGTGTTTAATTTAGAGTCCGGATTAGAAAACCCTAATTTTCAAACTAATATAAATATCGGCCAATCATATTATTTCTTTCATAATTAAAATTTACCAAAAAAAACACGAAAACCATGTAACCCCAAATCATGAACGGCAGCCACCACTCCAACCTTCTCTCCTCCGTGGCAAATCCGTTCATCAGAATCCGTCGAGCCAATTGAAGTTTTTGAAGATCTTCTCCTCCTCTTCAAATCAATACTTGGTTCCCCTCCCCCCATTGCGTATCCATCGAGAACCACCCCCTCAAAGTCGGCCACTTCAGTTCACCGCCGTGCCTCAGCCGCTCCACCGAGTGGGACCCCGCTGCCATCGATCTGAGCGCCATTCCAGCCTCTTTGATGTGGTACAACTTGATTCCAACCTTGTGCAACGATTTTGAAGAAAATCGAAAACCTAGCTTTGAACCATTTGCAGAGGGTAACGGCTTGTTTTTATCTAACTGATTATAACGCTTTAAAGCGTTGCGATTTATGATTTTAGTATAAAAATCTTATCTTTAACATATGTTGTCGAAATCCAGTGAAACCGGAGACATCGGACTCGTAGCAACATCATCTACATTCTAGAAGAGACTAGAACGCATTTGGAGCTTCATACAATCTTTGAAGGAGTGGAAACCTTATGTGAGACTTCTAAATTCAAATTGGAATGGAAATGCGTTTATAAGTTATATAAGCGAAGTATAATTTATATACACGTTGTATATCTCATGTATGGGTGTTGTATAAGTTATATAAACGATGTATAAATTATACATGCATTGTATAAATCATATATGCGTTGGAAAGGAGTTGAAATGGAAATGAAATATATTTATATGTGTATATATATATGTACTCCCCTCGTCCACAAACCATGGAAGATATGAATTGATTGTGATTGGCGTGAAAATTTGTTGATATTGTGAATGGTTGACTGTGGTAGAAACAAATTGGATTAGTTTGTGGAAAAATTCATTATGATATGAAAAATGATCGAAATGTTTAGATCGTGGAAATAAGCCCCTTAGGGAATGCCGCAAGGCCGAAGGTAGTGCGAGGAGCCGTACTAGAGACGGTGCCGGTTTTAAACCCTCTACCGTTATGCTGCCGAAATTTTCTGAAATATTCTTGTGTTTGAATTATATTCATATGTTGAAATATATTCCTGCATTGATAATTTATTCCTATTTTAAATAATTTGCTTAGACAATAAAAATCACATTTTTATTATGCATATAAAGTTTATAAAATATTCATGTTTGAAATAAATAGGTTAAACAATAAAAATCACATTTTTATTGTATGTGCGACTCACTAAAATAACCAAGTGTTGAGTAAAATATTGGAATGATAAAAATATCAATTTTATCATATATGTGAATCATCAAAAATATTCACATGTTGAATAAATGGATTGAACAATAAAATTAACTTTTTTATTGTGTATATGAAGTTCTAAAAATACTCATATGTTGAATAGATGGATTGAACAATAAAATTAACATTTTTATTGTGAATATGAAGTGCTAAAAACGTTCATGTTTTGAATAAAATATTGGAACGATAAAAATATCATTTTTATCATGTATACAACTCACTAAAAATACACTTGTGTTGAAACAAATGTTTGTTTGTTATAAATATTATTTTTAACATGTTTATGAACTAAATAAAATAGTAATGAGTTGAAATATATTTTTTTTCACCAAAAATATCATTTTTATACAATGTATGAAGTGTTAAAAATAACCGTGTGTTGAAATAAACATTAGTAAGCTAGAAATATCATTTTTAGCTTAGTTGTGCATATATATACATATGCTGAATAGGAAAATGGATTAGCTGTTGAGTAAAGAATTTATTTGCGTACCCAAAAAATAGGTACGTATTTATGAGACTGAGGTTGGCCGCTTGGCCATTTACTTTTCTTTAAATGATTTATGAGCCTAAGGCTGGCCGCTTGGCAATTTACTTTTCTTTAAATGATTTATGAGCCTAAGGCGGGCCGCTTAGCAGTTTTCTTTTCTTTAAATGATTTATGAACCTAAGGCTGGCCGCTTGGCAGTTTTCTTTTCTTTAAATGATTTATGAGCCTAAGGCTGGCCGCTTAGCAATTTTCTTTTCTTTAAATGATTTATGAGTCTAAGGCTGAACTCTTGGCAATTTTCTTTTCTTTAAATGATTTATGAGCCTAAGGCTGGCCGGTTGGCACTTTCTGTTCTTTTAGATGGATGAGAGCCCTACGAGGCGGGTTACGAATTTCCAAACCCCTCTCCATACAAAGGAGACTATGGCGAAATTTTTCGAAATTTAAAGGCATTAGTGAAATATTTGAAGTGAAAAATGATTTAAAAATCGTCGAATGAATTATATATATATATAAATTAAATAAAATGAATAACGATGCTACAGTTCGCGTTTTGAAATTGTAAATTTAAACGATTATACCGAGAGATCCGACCATCGGATTTTCTCAAAACCAGAACAGTTGGGTTCGCTTTAGAAAGATCTTTCCAAAGGTATTAACTTTGTAAGACCCAATGGTTAGATTTTCAGATATGTGTAAATAAAATCTAAAGAAAAACAGCGTCAGTGCCACGGCACGACCTGAAACGTCGTTTAATTAAATGGAGCTATTTTGTTATAAATAAAAATAGCGATATATCGTTATACAATGTTATAAACGATATAAAATGGAAATAAAGCAATTTTACTTGGTTTGCTTGATATCTGATGGTTGAATGTGTTTGACATGAAAATTATATTAAAGAACTAAAATGCGGATGTCGAATAATTTAACCATGTACTGAATTGATTTGAATTCTAAATATACATGAATTATTTGAAACGGCCGAGTTGATTCTCATTTCAAATAATTGATCGACGAATAAAAGTCGAAGATATGAAGACGGTGCATGACCGGTGATCTTCACATCGTGTGGATTGTTACTAATGCCTTAGATATGGGTAGCTCCCTTGATGAGGTTACAGTGGTAGTGGTATGGACGTACTTGTTGATTATCCGGATGTGCGAGGGCATCTCTTCCGTATTGGACATATGGAACGAGGAACAAGGTACCTCCGGTTTCGTTCAGAACCAGAACGAACTTGTAAATGGATGTGTGTAACGAACCGGAAAATCCGATGCTTGGATTTTCGACACAACTACATCCCATGTCCAAACTCGAGTAACGAAAATCCAGAACGTTAAAGAAAGAAGTTAGAGGGTGAGAAAAAAAATAAGAAAGAAAGATTAGAATAGAAGAAAAAGAAGAAGAAGAACTCACATGGCAGTGGAATAAAATATAATACAGAAATAACTCTTTATTGGAAACTTGAAATAATACTTACAATTCATCAGAGTACAGCGGCCATTTAATTCATCTGGACAGTTATAACAGTCGGTCCTCATTTACAACACACAACCGACTACTATATATATGATACATCTGAACTCCTCCATCTTGTCTCCTAAAGTCCATATCATCTTACCCTGAACCTGTAAACTCGATCAGATCCAACTCGGTCTGACCCGAGCATTACAAACGCCACAGGTCAGTCTGGTGAACCAGCGTGAGAAAAACCCACTAAATTATTGGTATCATCCATCTTGATTTTAAAGTTAAAAATCATTTTTGAAAGAAAAAGATAATCGTAAGACCAGCCCACACATAAACACGGACGGTTTTTACCTTACGATAACCCAAAACATTTTTAAAATCAATATCTTTTCTGATATTGTAATAATGTCTAAATACAAATAAATATCAATCTAGTAGAACGCTTGCATCTCACGCTCCACATATATAGTATACAATCAAAACCGTGGGCGCTTATTGGAGATTGGATTTGCAACTATGACAAGGTATGGAACCACCTCCCGATAGTGTATCTCTAGAGAGGAATACACTGGGTTCAACAAGAACGTCTTGCAACCCGGCCCACACATGACCGACCACTCATTTCTCTTGAGTGTATCGAATATATTGTCACCTACGGTTGCTAGCAACATAACCGTTCCCGGGAGATACAGAAGCGAAAAGAAGTAACAAAATGAATATTCTCTAAATGGTGACAATACACCCTAATGGGAGCGACCCACATAGCCATGCTGCCTGCCCGATTTTTGTCATTTTCTGGTTGTGAAGCTTGAGGTTATAATCGTATTTCTAGATCATCTGGCCACCATTCACTTTGAATGTCACATCATTTGATCCATCGGAAAATCACTAATTGATTTCCCCAAAAATACTCAGATTGTTAGGCTAAAGACGTTTCCCTTCATTGCCACCAACTTCGTACGTTTGGAGAAGTCAACGTACGTAATCCCTTTGGAAATACTCTGTCAGACATTCGTCCATACAAGTTGTCCTGGGACTGGACAAACCGAAGGCGCTCTCCTACTACATCCTAGGAATCACCCTATGGATCAATAGCGAGTAGTCCTTGCCATCCGTCGATTTCAACTACGACAGGATCACTATCAAAATATCTCCGGGCGCGACTCTAGAGAATTCGACCAGTAGTCCTTTCGCTTATGAAGATCTATGGTCTTCACTGATCCATCTTAAATCCTTATATTCTACGTTTACGTATTAGTTAGTTCGGAATGATTTTCGAATAAATTCGATCCTGGTCTTTTCGTACTAACCATCGTATATGCCAGATTTGATAGTCGGTTATTTAACTATCAAATAAAACAACCATTCATTCATAAAAGAAAATTGAATTTATTGATTAAATATCCATTCCCATTTTAGCCTCTTTTGATCAACCCTTTGTTAGTTCAAAATCTCTCCATTTTTCCAATAACTACTCATTTCTCTTTTTATATTTATATATATAAGAATATTCAAAATCCCCTTTCATTTTAAAATCCCCTTTTACATGTATTTCCCATCTGGGTCATTAGTTTTTAACTATAAACCAGTAAGAGTATAATTCCCTAAGTATCAACCCCAAAGGCCGAAACCACATCAGGTCGATACTCAGAAAACCATTCAATTCACCCATCTCCAGTCGGTTACTAATTTCCTTAACTCTATTTTTATAAATAGAAAATTCCAATATCCCTTATCATTTCAAACTAGATATTTTCCTCGAACTTCTTCCCATTTCAAATATCTTACTCCCAACCACGATATTCAACACATCGCTACAACTATTACCGAATACTCCATTTTAAAGATTTGATTTGCAAAATGTTTGCTAAATATTCATTTATTTCTAAACTGGAATAATATTTTTCTTATAACGATATCACTCCATTAATTACCTCTTCGTAAAAACAAGGGTTTATAACAGTAATCTTTATTCATCTCAACTTTATCTCAATAAACAGCATTTTATATCTAAAATATACAAATATAAATATCATTTGCCAATTCTTACTATTCATAATTATTATCTAAAAATCTTATATAAAATTCTTTGGAAAAAAATCTATATTACATTATTCAAATCAGTTCGACTTAAATTCAATTAGAATTTATAAATTAAAAAGTCTTTCTAACTTTCTTTTGACAAATTTCCATCTTCATCTCATTTTCTTTAACATCTATTCACCTCACCATGAATAATATTTCTCAACGCAAATCCATATTTGACTTATTTAGTCAAGTTCGATTTCTACTTGAAACTTCGACTTCCAATCTATTTATAACTTCAAATTGTAGAGTTATCTAATCTCTTTTATAATTTCCTTATAACTGAAAAACTCCAGCCTAATTAGATATCAATATTCGTTTCCCATTTCTTAACTTCTAATGAATAAAAATTCCAATATATTAATTATCACTTTAAGCGAGATATTTATCTCAACTTTATCATCATTCCAAATGTTTTACTTAAAAATATGATTTACAAAACCATCATCGAATATTCCATAAATATTCTTTATAAACACCTTTATAGTTTTATTATAACTTATCTCAGTTTATTTTCAATAGTTTTATTCCATAAAAATATTCGTATATGAATAACATTTGCCAATCCTTTATAATTTCATATGTATTTTTCAAAATCGTATATAAAGTCCATTAATATAATCTATATTATATTATTCAAATTAGTTGACTTAATTAGAATTTATAATTTAAAAACAACCCTTCCTTTATTTGTAAACTATTTTCTTTACCCCTTATTCATCTCAACGGTGAATGATATTCCATAATACAAATTCATACTTGACTTAATAATTTATACTTCCAACTTCAAGTTTAAATTCTACTTTCCTTTATAGCTTTTATTTGTTACAAACTCTTCTTTATATCTTCCTTCTCAAATTGGAATAATTCTAATCTATTTTAAAAACAATGGTTTATTTTTCTTTCCCAAATTCCACACAATTTACATTTTCTTAAATCTCTCAATATTTTCACTTCTTAAATGTCGCTTATAAAATCCCCTCTTCAAGGTATTTGTTTAAACAAATATTTAATATTAAATTCCATTTAATTTGTATTCTAATTAACCATTTTATTTGGAAATAAATATTTCCTTTTAAAATTTTTATTTCATTTCAATTCCTATTTTTAAATCCATATATCGTTATTTAGGATATTTAAAATATCCAAAAATCAACAATCAGTGTTACTAACACATCCAAGTGCACTATAAATTGTAGTAGGTTATAAACACATCATATATCAGCATATATATGAAAAACACATAAATAAATGTTGAGGAATCCAGTCGGTTCCCTCCCACCTGCTGCATCCACAGACGTTAGTCAACAATAATAATACCCATCCTGCTTTGAGGCAGGATATCGCGGTATAAAGGTCATCCACTATATATATTATGGGGCGCATAGGGAAATCATCCGCTAATGATACTGCGGGCATCCGCTAATGGTACTGCGGGAATATCCAATCACCAATCACCAATATTATTTTTATATATTATTATTATATAATATTATTACTTGTTAGCAACCAATTATCAGCCAACCAAGTAATAAAACAAAATTTTGAACTATTAAAAATAGTTCAAATAATTAACTGAGTGAGTTTAACTCACCTCGATTTTCCTGTCGAATATCTGATTAAATTCCGTCTTGTCTCGATTACGCATTTACTTGAATTGTCTCAAATACCATTTAATTTTCACCTATGATAAATTTTAATAATTGGGTAAATAATTATTAGTCTAAACTAATTATTAAAATAATTTATCCTATGTGTATTCATCGATTAAATATTAAATTATTTTAAATGAACTATTAAATAAATTTTCTATGTAAATTTAAATTTTAAAATAAGATATACCTTATTTCTTGCTCCAGTCCAGTTTAGTACGCCTCCTCCTTCCTAACTAAAATCACCATCGGCCAAAACTTGCAATTTTAACAGCACCATTCCCACAATTCATCGCAACAAAGCTTCCACCGACCCAAAATCACGAACCAATTCTCCATTCACTTTAACGCACATCCATTATCTCCTAACAAATCACCTACTATTCATGCCTCTACTCCCAATGTCTCGCCCACTTCAAACACCAGTTCACCCTTAATGCATCAAACAACATTACAGATCAACTTCCCATGTCTTAATACATATCCTCCATTCATACTATACGCCTGTCAGCCCCTTGCACAAGTCAAACAATAGCCTCAAACCTCCTTGTTTTCACTATTTAGGCAGTCACACATGTACCAACAATTCAACTCAATAATCAAACTTCCCCCAATGCCTACTACCCAGCTTCATCCACCCTCAGTCAAGCATCGAACCCCACTCCGGTTACCATACTATTGTGTTCCAATCCTCCTTGTTCATCCTTCCCAAAATAAAGACCCGTAACCCTCACAAGATAACCCAGTTTCTCCATTTATCACACCCTATTTTATTCAATTCAGATATTTGACTTATCTATCTTTACTGCTGAATCCCTTGAGTTAGTCCAACCAAGTTTGAATTCATCCAGATCTCATCGCAAATCCCAGTTCCCTGAATCGAACTCTACTTCTCTGAAAATGCCACTCCATCGCGTTCAATAGCAGCGTCAGTCTCCTCGTATTGATTTCCGTTTGAACGATTCGTCATACTCCAACCCATTCTCAAATCGCATCTCATCTAGCTAAAATGCGATGTCTTCCAGAACCGAGTCAAGCTCAAAGATCCGCTGCCGTTTCGAATTGTGATGAACTGAAATCGCGGTTGCCCCTTTCTGTATTTTTTTATCGGCTGTTTGATTGATTGGAAGAACAACGAAGAGGAATGATTTTTAATTGATTTAGATTTTCATTTCGTGTTATTATACAGGGTGGACGGTTTCCTTTGAATGAGGAAAATAATAGAGGATTGGAAGTATTCTTTGGTTTTTGGATGGAAAATTACAAAGCGATGGGTTTAATTTATAGGTGCGAACAGAGAACGATAAGGATAACATCCACATCGATTGGTACAAATAGGTTTAGGAATATGCATAGATTACAGTGTACCATTTGTGAAGCTTAATGGAGAAGGAAGAAAATTGACGTGAAGGTGAAAAGAGAGGACGGGGAATAGCTTACAGCGTAGCTGTGTTAAGATATATAGGTCATCCCCTATTTCTAATTTAATTTGATTTAATTATTTATTTACATTTATTTAACGCGGTGCACCTTAAATTAAAATATCTCGCACTATCGAACCTCTATTTGAATGCAACGAACGACATTTCTAGGATTATACCGTTATTCTGAACACACTGAAACAGTTTTCACGGTCTAATTTAACCATATACAGAAGATATTAAATTAAACTGATGATTTAACATTAAATTCGATTAATATATATATTTATATGTTTCAGACACCGTTTTAATTAATAAAAAATTCCATCTATATTACGAATTCAATATTTATACAAATTTAAATATTCAAAAATAAATCGATAAATATGTGGGACGTTGCAATATGTGTCTGACATTGGATTTTATTCTGTGTTGATTGATCTTTATTAAATATATATCTATTTAGTGACGGAGAATTTATTCTCTTACTTGACGCCCTTCTCTGAGACGTATGAGTTTAGAGGTTATATATCAATAGAAATCAGTCGCATGGCGTGAATTGCCTATGTGGCATGCGGAGATGCAGTGATCAAGGCTTTTGTTGAAAAGCAGAGTCTTGTGGTTGATGATCAAAGCAAGGCCTTGAAGGGCATAGCTTTTTGTATAGCATTAATTCGCGACCCTCACACCTCGGTATGAGTTAAAAACGGGATAAGGGACCCAAGGAGGATATAACGTTTCTTTCTAGCTATGGGTGGTGTCCGAGTTTTGCAAGCCCTGACATTTATATTATTTTTACCTTTGTGGTTGTTGAAATGCGAGGCGCCTTGGTTATAACGATCTCTACGGAGTCGTTGAATAGGTCCGATAGGACCGGGAAACGTGTGTTCAGGAATACTAATCCACTAACGTAAGTGTGGACCGGCCTTGAAGGATCCAGGGGTTGCCCAGAGTGTGCAGTCCTGAGACATTAGCTAGAGTGTCTCAAAGCGGAAAGGAGTACATCCCTTTCCTAGACTCATGATGGAATCCAATTTCCAATACATAATTACGGATTTGATTGTAAAACTAGTATGGCGACATAGTAGTATGGGATACTATGCCGTCTATGATTGATATTATGATTGAAATTGCTTTTGAAACATATATGCACTAGTAATAATATCAAATGATTTTGTTTTACACGTATTAACCATATTTTGGCCATTAAAAGGTAAAACTCTATCCTCCAGTTTGCATTGCATTGTGTGATGGGACTTGAGTCTTATAAGGGCCTCATTTTTCTAAAAAGCATTGCATTGTTTAAATAATTTACTTTATTTCATGCACTGGCAATCACTGGAGTAAACCCGTTCCGCGAAAGCAGCGTGGTCCTATGATTTGCCTTGTTATCGTTGTTTAGTCAGTTAAGTAGATTTCTCATACTAGTCCCATGACTGACTCGTAGTTTGTTTCACTTTGCAAACTCGGGTGCCCTTATTTCTACATGGGCATCCCAGTGACAGGTTACAAGTGATATTTTGGCTTAGCACTTTAGCATGGAGTGCGTTTTTGGCAGATGGCGAAGATTGACTTTCTATGTATTTTGGCTATTGACATTTCCGCCAGTATTATATTATGTATATGTACCGCTGATCACGATGTAGACTGATTTATCTCTATTATGTATTATCTGATGTATATGTCCTAGTGATCTTGGTCCTAGTGATCTTCATGTAGACTGATCATTTCCTTTATGCACTAAGTTGTATCCTATGATTGTGCTACTCTGATGTTTATTACATTTTATGATTCCGCTGTCATATTGATGTAGATTATTCTATTTCATGTTTAAGCTATTATCTATAATCTGCTAATGTTGATTAATATGTTATATTCTGAATGATTATTTGTAATTCCTTGACACGGGGTTTCGGGTTATCACAGCTGGTATTAGAGCTTTGGTTAATCTTAATTTTGGAATTAAACACATTAAACACCTCATCAAAATAGAATCGGTAATGTTCTAAGGCGAGTAGTTCATTAGAGATAGGGTTAGTAATGTCCTAGAATGAGCGCAGCAGAATGGCAAAATAACTTGATCAGTACATCATTGTCTTTCCATATATTCTTCTGCTTTTACCGTATCATAAAATTATCATTTCTGTGGGCTTGACTCTTTTCTTGCTTGTACAGAACTAACTTAGATGGCTACCAGAGCTAGAGCAACTAGAGGTCGAGGAGGCCAAGGCCAAGGACAGGGGGTGATTCCAATTGTTGAGGATCCCTTGATTCAGCAACCACCGGCCTCGCAATCATTTGATCTAGTCTGAGTGGCAAAGAAATACAAGAATCTTGGAGGCAAGACATTCTCTGGCACTGGTATGGTAACTGAAGCCTTAGGTTGGTTAAAAACACACGAAAAAATCTTCGCTGGCTTGGGACTTGAGGATCATCGGAAAAGATTCATGGGCACTTGGTTATTGCAAGACGAGGCACAATTATGGTGGGAAGCCATCACCGTGGATGAGCTAGAGATAGAGATGCCTTGGGATGAATTCAAAGTGTTGTTCAAAGAGAAGTTCATTCCGTAGCAAGAGATGGAACGCCTACACGACGAGTTTGCCAATCTCCAACAAGGAGATCGCACCATTCAGGAATATCTTAATAAGTTCACTCAAATGTCCCGTTATGCGCCCGAGCTTTTTCAGAATGTTAAGGCGAAGAACAAGAGAATCATCCATAGACTTCAATGCAGGTACCAGAGTAGGACAACGGGCCACATTAAGCTTCCATTCGCCGACATGGTAGAGATAACATGCAACTATGAAAACTTGGACAAGAGAAACTTCGAAGAAGTTCATGCAAAGAACCAAACTGGAAACAAGAGGAAGAATTCAGGGAAGCAGACCGAATCAAGAAACTAGGTAGCCACTGCAAATCCTCAGAGGCAATCAAAGGTTAAGTGCTACTATTGCGACCAGTATGGGCATTACTCAAATGTATGCACCGCTCTGAAGCGGCAGAAGACCAATCAATCAAGATCTAATTAGAACCCCTGCAATTCTAATGAGTGCTATGACTGCCACAAGACGGGGCATATCAGAAGGAATTGTCCTTTGCTGAAGAATTCTCAGGTTGCACATGTATATGACGGGGAGAACCCGCCAGCTATTTCAGATGGAGCAGGTAAACCCGATGTTTTGGGAGGTACCCTTACTATTAAAAATATTCCTGTTTCCGTACTATTTGACACTGGTGCATCTCAAAGTTTCATTGCAAGGAACACTATTAAAAAGTTAAAGTTAAAACCAAGAAATCTTATAGAATCAATTAGAGTTCATTATTCGATAGGGGGCTCTCTTTTTCTCGGTTTTTATTGTAATGTGACGGTCTCTTATTCTTTTTGTCGGTTTCGTTTTAAGTCTATCGTTATGGATTTTTTGGAGTTTGATATTATTCTTGGGTTATACTGGTTAACGAAATATGAGGCTAAAGTTAAATGTGCCGAAAGAGTCGTTAAAGTTAAAATGAAGCTGGGATATATTATTATACCATGCCAAGGCTCAGATTCAGTTAGAAAAGAATTTTGGTCTGCTCTGGAAGTTACTCCTACTTCTCTTGAAAATATTCCTGTCCTTAAATATTATGCGGACATGTTCGAAGAAGTTGATAGCTTACCGCCGCGAAGAGAAATCGACTTCAAAGTCGAGCTAATTCCGAATGTAAGGGCAGTAGTACATTCAATTCGAAGAATGACCTTGAAGGAAAAAGAAGAATTAGGCGATCAAACTCGACAATTGCTATGGAAAGGTCTGATCAGGTCGAGCTTCTCTAATTGGGGAGTAGCCGTAGTATTTGTTCCGAAGTCAGATGGTACTCTCCAACTATGTGTTGATTACCGAGACCTCAACAAGCAAATGCTCAAGAATAAATATCCATTACCCCGCATCGATGATTTGTTGGATCATCTGAATGGAGCGCAAGTATTTTCCAGAATGGACCTAGCTACAGGTTTCCATCAACTGCGTATTACCGAAGAATGTGTTCCTTTGACAGCTTTCAAAGGTCTAGACATATTTTATTAGTGGTTAGTAATGTCGTTCGGCTTATATAATGCTCCAGCTTATTTTGTTGATTTAATGAATAGAGTATTCAGGGGGATCTTGAATAAATTTGTGCTGTTTTTATTGATGACAATCTGATTTTCTTTAAGTCAGCTAGTGAGCATGAGAAACATTTAGAACAAGTGTTGGAGATTATGAGAAAGAACGTCTTAAAAGCTAAATTTTCTAAATGTATATTTTGGCAATAAGAAGCGAAGTTCCTTGGTCACGTCGTATCAAAGGAAGGAATTTCAGTTGATCCAAGTAAGATTACGACTATTCAAGATTGGAAGCAACCTACTACACCTACAGAAGTTTGAAGTTTTCTGGGACTAAATAGTTATTATCGGAAATTCGTTAAGGATATTTTGAAGATATCTAGTTCATTAACCAAGCTTACAAAGAAGCACGCAAGATTTAATTGGACTCCAGAATGTGAGGCGTCTTTCCAAGAGCTGAAAGTAAGATTGACAACTGCCCTCGTATTAACAATCATCGATGGAAATCAAGATTTGACCGTCTATATAGATGCTTCTATTGAAGGTATTGGTGTGGTATTAATGCAAAGTGGCCACGTAGTTGCTTATGCTAGCCGTCAGTTGATGCTGCATGAAAAGAAGTATGCAACTCATGATATTGATTTGTTAGCCATCGTGTTTGCTTTGAAAATCTAGAGGCACTATCTATTGGGTGAGAAGTTCGAATTATTTAAAGATCACCAGTCATTGAAGTATTTGTTCACCCTGAAAGATTTAAATTTGAGACAGCAGTCTTGGCTATAATTTCTTGCAGCGTACGATCTAGATATTTTGTACACTCTAGGGAAAGCCAATGTTGTAGTTGATGCAGTTAGCAGGAAGAATATAATCATCACTAGTCTTATAATTACGCCTTCGTTGATTGACAAGATATCCGTTCTTCAGAAAGACGATAATTTTATTAAGGAGATGATCAAAAGAATTCAAAAAGGCAAAGTCTCTAGTTTCCAAGTGGATAGCAAGGGAGTTCTGAGACTAAAAGGAAGAATCTGTGTTCCCAATATCCCTGAGCTCAAAAGAGAAGTATTCGATGAATGTCACAAGTCCAAGCTTTTATTCATCCTAGGGTAAGTAAGATGTAACCTCAAGCGCACATTCTAGTGGAAGACGATGAAAATAGACATTTCCTTGTAAGTTAGCCGGTGTTCCACTTGCCAACAAGTCAAAAGCGACCAGCAGAAGCTCGCCAGATTGTTACAACCATTGGAGATTCCGAATTGAAAGTGGGAGCAAATTTCCATGGACTTCATAGATGGTTTGTCCCAAACCAGGAAAGGTAATGGCAGTATTTGGGTGATCATAGATCGTTTCACGAAGACCGCCCATTTTATACCTGTCAAATCATCTAGAACAACTCAAAGTTTGGCACAAATTTATTTCAAAGAAATTGTCAAAATGCATGGTGTCCCCATCAGCATAATCAGTGATAGAGACCTGATTTTGCTAGTAAATTCTAGGAAGCATTCCAAGAAGAGATGGGGACAAGGTTAGATCTAAGCACTGCATATCATCCTCAAACAGATGGCCAAACTGAGAGGGTGAATCATATACTAGAAGATTTACTACGGTCTTGTATTATTGATTTTGGCAGATCATGGGAAGATCACTTGCATTTGGTTGAGTTCTCATACAACAACAGCTATCAAGCGAACTTGGAAATGTTCCCATTCGAAGCATTTTATGGTAAACCTTGTAGATCTCCCACATGTTGGGTAGAACCTGGAAATCGACTAGTATTGGATCCCGATATGATTCGTGAAGCTTCAGACAAATTCGATTTCATCAAGAAACGATTACAAACAGCTCAAAGCCGATAGAAGAGCTATTCAGACTCTATAAGAAGAGATTTAGCCTTTGCTATTGGTGATCATGTAACGGCTGGAAATTTCCGACTCCTCGAGAGTCGGAAATTCCGTGACGTTAGTGAAAGAAGTTAGAAGGTGAGAAAGAAAAGATAGAACTAATAGAATAGACGAAGAAGAACATCAGAATCATCAGAGTAACACGAATCTCACAGCGGAACGAATAACATATAATATATAACATAGCTTTGAAGTAAACAGTTATATATATACAATAGCACTTATCAGAGTACAACACTTACAACACAGCGGAAATAACTATAGCTATAAAATCTTGCAGCCTCCTGCTCCAAGCTCTCCAAGTATATCTGTAAATCCCGACTACTTGACTGCCCGTACAAATTTAGGCACCCAAGAGTTTAGGGAAAACAACAAAGTAAACTCCGGGTCAGTCATGGGACTGGTATGAGTAAAATAGTTTAAAACAGGTATAGGATATCTCACAAGACCACGCCGTGAATACGGAACGGGTTTTTCCCTTATGAGTATCTGAACAACTTTGACAAGCAATATCATTGTGATATTATAATAATGTCTAAGTACAAATAGGTATCAATCTAGCAGAAACGCTTGCATCTCACGTTCTACATACATAGTATAAAATCATAAACCGCAGGGCGCTTATCGGAGAATGGATCCCAACAGACAAGGTATGGGAGCACCTTCTGAATAGTGTACTCTAGAGGTGATACACTCAGGGTTCAACAAGAACGTCTTGCAACCCGGCCACACATGACCGCTCACTCATTTAGCTTGAGTGTCGCGAATATATTGCCACCACGGTTATAGGCCATCAAACCGTCATCCGAAGATACAGAATCAAAAAGAAGTATAAATATGGATATTCCCTAGATCGGTGACAATACACCCTGCTTGGGAATGACCCAACTAGCCATGCTGCCTAGCCCAACTTTTGTTACTTCCTGGTGTGAGGCTAGAGGCTACGTCTATCTTCAGAACATCTGATCACCATTCACTTTGAATGCCACATCGTCATACCCGCCAAATCACAAATTGACTTATCCAAAAATAACACGGGTATATAGCTAAGAGAAACGAATTCCTCCGCCACCAAACGTGAATACGTTTGAACAGATCAACTTACGCGATCCATTGGATATACTCTGTCAGACCTTCTTCCATATACGTTGTCCTGGGACTGGACAAACCGAAGGCACTATTCAGTATATCCATCTTAGTCACTGTTATCTAAGACTTATACAACAGCCCTTGCACTTTACTCCGTCTTCAATTTATCTTTGGCATATATTGCTCGCAACGCTTATGCCAATACAGAGTGGTTCTTTGGATAATAATCCAACCGGTCTCTCCATATTAACAACGTTAAAATGGGAAAAACTTTGATAGTCTGTGATTCAACTATCAAATGAAAACATGTCGGTGTACAAACAACGATCATATTTCCAAATGGAAATTCGATCGATCAATCATCACATGTTCATATTTCCTTATTTCATATATTTAGAAAATATATGTTATAAATCATTGGAAAACATTTCCATAGCTTATTTTCACATCACTATTATTTCGCAACTATCAGTCCCTAACTGTAACTAGTATGAGAAAAATTCTCTAAGTATCAATCCGGAAGGTCGAAACCAACATCAGATCGTCACTTAGAAAACCGTTCAACTTACCCTCTCCAGTTAGTTTCTGAATTTGCTTAACTCTATTTCTTAAATTCTTATCATGAAAACATTTCATTTTCTATGTTTAGAAAACATATCTGACTATATTTGGAAAACGTTTCCAAAACTCATTTACGGATTTCCAATGAACGTTGTATAAAACCTCATTACGCTTAATCCATTAATTGCTTATTACTTAACTATATTTCAAATCAACCTTTTCTATCGAACCACAACTATTCCTTTGTCAATTCTGAAGTCAATCAAGTTGGGGTATAATTACCTCTCAGACCTTAATTGAACAACGTCCTTTACTGTGAAATAGATGAAGCTCGTCACTCACTTTTTCCAATCATCTGTTTACGCAAATTCTCGGATTCAGGTTACGAATCCACTTCTTATATGAAAAACGTTTGATTATAACTATAACGTTATAAATTCCTACTTCTGCAATATCTAACCTAAATTATAACTTTATTTCTTAACTCGAATAATTTAACAGACACCTAATTTCTAAATCAATAACTAAATCTTGATTTAGACCCTAGAAAGTAAATAGTACTTTCCCGAATTCACTATAATCGAATTCGACGTATAACTCTCTTTCGAGTAATCTCTATTTGATTAACTCTTCTTCGAATAACCTATATTCGATTATCTCTCTTCGAATAACTCATATTCGAAATCTCTCTCTTTCGAATAAACAATATTCGATCTCTTTCTTTCGAATATGCTATATTCGAAAATCTCCTTTCGATTTACTAATCGATAACTCCTTTCGATCAAACTAAAATCGATAACTCCTTTAACTCTATTTCGAATAACTAATATTCGACTAACTCCTTTGAATCAACTCATTTGATTAACTCCTTCGAATAACTAATTCGAATAACTTACCTTCGAATAACCAATATTCGATTTACTCTAACTCGATTAACTTAATTCTAATCGATTTACTCCATTTCGATTCAACTTAATTCAAATCAATTAACTTAACTCAAATTGATTTACTCCTTTCGAATAACTAAATTCGATTTAACTCTAATTGAATAACTAATATTCAATTAACTCTTACTTGTTTAACTCTATTTGAATAAGTAATTCGAATCACTCTAATGTGTTTAACTCTATTCAAATATCTAATTCGAATAACTCATTTCGAATAACTAAATTCGATTAACTCTTTTAACTTTACTCGAATAGCTATATTCGATTAACACCTTCTTTCGAATAACTATATTCGATTAACTCTTCGACTAACTCCTTTGGATTAACTAACTTCGAATAACTCCTTTGGATTAACTAACTTCGAATAACCCTTTGGATTAACTAACTTCGAATAACTCCTTTGGATTAACTAACTTCGAATAACTCCTTTGGATTAACTAACTTCGAATAACCAATATTCGATAACTACTCTTCGAATACATAATGTTCGGTAACTCTTCTCAAATGAATAACATTTGATTTCTCCCCTCGAATAAACTATATTCGATTACTCTTCTCTCGAATACCCTATATTCGATAACTCTACTTCGGATATCTCTAACTGATCAACTCTAACTGGTCAACTCTAACTGGTCAACTCTAACTGATCAACTTTAACTTGTCAACTTTAACTGGTCAACTCTAATTAGTCAACTCTAACTGGTCAACTCTAACTGGTTAACTCAAATGGTTTACCCTAACTTGATTTACTTGTCTCGATTAACTGAACTAATCCACTTAGTTTAACTTAGTTAATTCACGTTGATTAACTCTAGCCGGTTCACTTATTTTAACTCAACTAATTTACTTCGATTAACCACTTAGTTAACTTAACTAATTCACATCGATTAATCCTTTAGTTTAACTTAACTAATTCACATCGATTAATCCTTTGGTTTAACTTAACTAATTCACATCGATTAATCCTTTGGTTTAACTTAACTAATTCACATCGATAAATCATTTAGTTTAACTTAACTAATTCACATCAATAAATCATTTAGTTTAACTTAACAAATTCACTTTGATTCACCGCTTAGTTTAACTTAACTAATTTACTTTGGTTAACCACTTAGTTTAACTTAACTAATTCACTTGGTTAACTCCTATTTATTTAACAAATAAATATCTTCTTTAGTTTAATTCTATTTATTTAATCTCTAAATAAATACCCTTTATAATATTCTATTTATTAAATCTCTAAATAAATATCCTTTATATTTGTTCTAACAAATATAATTCCTTTATATTTTGACTAACAAACATATCCTCTTATATTCGATTTCATATATATTCCCTTATATTGATTTACAAATAAAACTCTTTTATATTTGTTTTACCAACTATATTCCTTAATATTCAAAAATCCTTTTTCTTATATATATATATAAAATCCCTTGATTTTATATAAATAAACTATTTTCAAAATATACTTTGAAAACCCCTCTCCTACAGTCTGGTATTTCTCATGGTCTTCAACACACCATATAACAACGATAAATATCGTCCCACCACACATAATTACACAGATTATATGCATCACATTATATATCACAAATAAAAATCACAGTAAAATAACTGTTGAGGAATCCAGTTGGATTCCTCCAACCTGTTTCCCTGCACCACAGATGTTAGACAATACAACAATATCGATTTCACTTCACTGTGAAATATTCTGATAGCAGAATCAACATATGACTATTTAACGGTTTATATATATATACGTAAATATATATATAAAATCTCTACTAACTGACTAGCAGTTCAATCAAACAGTCAACACACGGTCAAACAGTCAAACAGATAATATTTTAACAGTTCTAAGAATACTACGTGAAAATAGAACTGTTTAGAGTTTGTGAGATTTACTCACATTGGACGCGTTAACCGTTAAATGTCGGTTTGCGTTATCTGATTCAGTCGGACAATTTATTTCGCCATAAATTGTAACGGGCTCGGATGGACTTCCCGTCAGTTCCAGCGTGTAGTGTCCGTCCATACGATCCCAACGCGACTTACGGTCCGTCAATCTGATGTCGTATGACCAAGATACGCATTTAATAAGTTTGTGTACATTTTTAAATAAATAAACATGGAATTAATTAAACTAAATGGGCTTTACCGAACACAACCGGCCCAAACCCTTTTCTCAGACCCAACCCGAATGTCCATCTTCCCCAATTACTAATTTCCGTGAACTCCTGAAGCATACCACAGCCATTCTCGCATGTCCTCTCCCGTCCATACCACCTCATCACTTCTCAAATCCTTAAAACAAGAATGCCATTATCCTCCTCTTCTGATTTCGCATCTCCCTAAACCCATCGATCAAAACTCGCATCACTTTACCCCATTTCCGTTCTCAGCTCAACATCGTGACCTCTCCTACAACCCTTCTCGTCCAACTCGAGATCAACCACCGGAAGCGTCGACCTGCTCGCAGTAGCTCCCTTGCGACATCCAACCAAGTAGAATAAGATCACCGCTATCCCTTATTTTAAAACATGAACTTCGAACCACCATTTGCCATGCGTTGAACTTCCCATACCACAAATACCACGTCAGTTCCTGTATCTGACCCTAGCATTTCATTTCCATTTCCCTTACAACCCTCACACTTCTCTTGCTGCTTTAACACGTCGCACCCACAAAGAAGACCACAAACTCCATCAAACTTTCGAATACCATAGACCTGGAGCTACTTCGGTTTCCGTAGCTCGAGCTCGCATCATCCAACTCAAGGCCGTTGGCCACCAGATCCTCCATGTCTTTGCGTCGATATGGGCTTAGGATCTATAGTGGGAGAAGTGTTTTTATTTATTTTATTTTCTTTCTTTCGCTGGTTGAAAAACAAAACATTATAAAGCAGCTTTCGGACATATATATATGGTGTAAGCTGTCACCTTGCATTGGAGTGAAGAGAGGACGTGGCTTCATGGATACCAACCGTGATTTGTGTGTTTAAAGAATAGGCAAACGTGTATGAACATGGGTCCTTAAAATCTTAGGCGTGTACCGCTTTTACGTGTCCTGCTAAGGATCCTATTGTTCATGTATTTTATAAATATATATATATTTACGTTACAACTATGTGTGCTATGTTATTTCAATTTTCGTTCATATCGGGCCGCTACAGACAGAAGTGAGAGTACAGTCGCGCTTAGTGAGGTGTCACGATCCGAGAAATATAAAAATACCGGTAGATGGACTCATATTTTGAAACTTCAAAATGTTGATTTCAGGGTGCGAAATACTTCAAATAAAAAGTCGCTTATTAAATTAATTAAAAATTACAGTAAAATTCTAAAAATTAAATTATCACTATGTCTCAAAAGAACCTTGTCTAAATTCAAACCCGATATTCAAATATTTTGAAAACCCTTTTATAACGTAAATAAAGCGTCGCAAATTATAAAGGAATTCCACAGCGACTTTTCTGAAATTTGATTTGGACATAACTCAAAATCTACCCGACGAAATCCCGATTTTTCTCTTCCACTAGAAATATATACTCCACCAGCTCCACACGTTTCTTGTTTCACAGAAATCCGGCTTAAAACGAATCCAGTACATTCAGTTGAAGTTCGAATCGCCAATTCGCGAACTGCAGCGCCATTTCAAGCTCGATTTTTAATTATAATATAATTATACGTTCAAACTGCCGTTTATTTAATATATTCGTTATTTAAATAATTAAATAACTTAATTATTATACCTTACAAAACGCGCCATTACAGATCATGTCTATTTGAGAGTTTCTCCGATGAGAGGAGTAGTCCGATTCGGGAAAACAGGGAACTGGCACCCAGATTTATTGGTCCATTTCCTATTCTTGAAAGGATTGGAACTCTTGCTTATACGGTTCAATTGCCTGACTGGTTGTTAGGAGTACATGATGTATTTCACGTGTCTCAACTTCGAAAGCATGTGCATGATCTAGATATAGTTGTAGAAGAAGTAGCGCAGCAAGATTTGGATATTACTCCATAATTAGCAGTTAGAAGAGAGCCGATAAAGATTATTGGCAAAGAAACTAAAGAGCTAAGGAACAAGAAGGTTCATTTAGTTAAAGTGCAGTGGAGTGGAGTACCTAAAGACTGCACTTGGGAAACCGAAGAGAGCATTAAGCAAGCTTATCCTAATTGTAGAGTGGACATCTCTGATTAGCTCTGGTGCAAGGTTCATTTCCGTTTTGTTTCCTACTTTACTGTTGTTTCCTTTTTCGAGGACGAAAAGTTTTAAGTAGGAGAGATTGTAACAACCCAAAAAATCAGAACCAATTTAAATTTTTTTAATTTAGCTATTTTAATGAATTTGGAATATTTAAAATGATATATTTTAAATAATAACGACTAAAAATTTATTTAAATCGAAGTTAGAACGAATACATTTATTTTAATTATATAACAAGCCTGAAATGGCGCGATAGTTTGAAAATTTACTTTGAACTTTGACTAAATGTATAGGATTCAAAATAAACCGGATTTTAGTAAAACCAAACATATTTAAATCTTTTTGAAAATATCTTTCTAACGAATCCGAAAAGTTTAAATTTCATAGTGGGAATAAAAAGTTATGGCCAGTTGAATATTCAGAGTAATCGCTATGAACATTAATATAAATATAGCCTATGAAAATAGACATTTTGCAAACGACCTCCGCTTTAGATGAAACCACTTTGGTTGGACCCAGAATGTTAATTTATGGCTAGGGTTAAAATTCCATAATTTTTGGAATTAATATGTGAGCGTGGCAAAGGAAAACGCGTTTAGTAATTTCAGTTTGAGTTGGATCGACCAGAAAAAGTCCATTTTTCAAACAGTCTCCAAATTCGATGAAATTAATTTTATTGGGACCGTATCATCCCAACATAGCTAGATTTATTTTTCGGGAATTTTGAATCAGTATGTTGCCCCGGAAAATTAAAATGTATGTTCAAATCCAAGTTTGAATGTTTTATATTTTCATTTGAAGAAAAACTAACTAAAACAGTCGAATGGGCTTACGAAACATATTCCATTATGTTCGGAATGAGGGTATTTAGCTAGGGGCGACAGTCGTTGGGTTTAATTTGGAGTCTGGATTAGGAAACCCTAATTTTCAAACTAATATAAATATCAGCCAATCATATTATTTCTTTCATAATTAAATTTTCCCCAAAAAACATGGAAACCTCGTAACCCCAAATCGTGAATAGCGGCCACCACTCCAACTTTCTCTCCTCCGTTCTGGCGAATCCATTCATCAGAATCCGTTGAGCCAGTTGAAGTTTTTGAAGATCTTTTCCTCCTCTTCAAATCAATACTTGGTTCACCCCCCCCCCCTCGTTGTGTATCCATCGAGAACCACCCCCTCAAAGTCGGCCACTTCAGTTCGCCATCGTGTCTCAGCCGCTCCACCGAGTGGGACCCCCCGCCATCGATCTGAGCGCCATTCCAGCCTCTTTGACTTGGTACAACTTGATTCCAACCTCGTGCAACTGTTTTAAAGAAAATCGAAAACCTAGCTTTGAACCATTTGCAGAGGGTAACGGCCTGTTTTTATTTAACTAATTATAACGCTTTAAAGCGTTACGATTTATGATTTTAGTATAACAATCATATCTTTAACATGTGTTGTCGAATTCCAATGAAACCGGAGACATCGGACTCGTAGCGACGTCATCTACGTTCTAGAAGAGACTAGAACACATTTGGAGCTTCCTACAATCTTTGAAGGAGTGGAAACCTTATGTGAGACTTCTAAATTCAAATTGGAATGGAAATGCGGTGTATAAGTTATATAAGCGAAGTATAAATTATATACGCGTTGTATACCTCATGTATGGGCGTTGTATAAGTTGTATGAGCGATGTATAAATTATACATGCGTTGTATAAACCATATATGTGTTGGAAAGGAGTTGAAATGGAAATGAAATATATTAATATATGTATATATATACTCCCCTCATCCACAAACCATGTGCGATATGAATTGATTGTGATTGGCGTGAAAATTTGTTGATATTGTGAATGGATGATTGTGGTAGAAAAAAATTGGATTAGTTTACGGAAAAATTCATTAGGATATGAAAAATGATCGAAATGTTTAGATCATTGAAATAAGCCCCTTAGGGAACGCCGCGAGGCCTAAGGTAGTGCGAGGAGCCATACTCGAGACGGTGCCAGTTTTAAACCCTCTACCGTTATGCTACCAAAATTTTCTGAAATATTCTTGTGTTTGAATTATATTCATATGTTGAAATATATTCCTGCATTGATAATTTATTCTTGTTTGAAATAAATAGCTTAGACAATAAAAATCACATTTTTATTGTATGTGCGACTCACTAAAATAACCAAGTGTTGAGTAAAATATTGGAATGATAAAAATATCAATTTTATCATGTATGTGAATCACCAAAAATATTCATATGTTGAATAAAATGATTGAACAATAAAATTAACATTTTTATTGTGTATATAAAGTTCTAAAAATACTCATATGTTGAATAGAAGGATTGAACAATAAAATTAACATTTTTATTGTGAATATGAAGTGCTAAAAACATTCATGTGTTGAATAAAATATTGGAATGATAAAAATATCATTTTTATCATGTATACGACTCGCTGAAAATACACATGTGTTGAAACAAATGTTTGTTTGTTATAAATATTATTTTTAACATGTTTATGAACTAAAAAAAATAGTCATAAGTTGAAATATATTTTTGTTCGCCAAAAATATCATTTTTATACAATGTATGAAGTGATAAAAATAACCGTGTGTTGAAATAAGCATTGGTAAGCCAGAAATATCATTTTTTGCTTAGTTGTGCATATATATATATATATATATATATATATATATATATATATATATGCTGAACAGGAAAATAGATTAGCTGTTGAGTAAAGAATTTATTTGCGTGCCCGACAAATAGTTACGTATTTATGAGCCTGAGGCTAGCCGCTTGGCAATTTACTTTTCTTTAAATGATTTATGAGCCTAAGGCAGGCCGCTTGCAATTTTCTTTTCTTTAAATGATTTATGAGCCTAAGGCTGGCTGCTTGGTAATTTACTTTTCTTTAAATGATTTATGAGCCTAAGGCTGGCTGCTTGGTAATTTACTTTTCTTTAAATGATTTATGAGCCTAAAGCTGGCCGCTTGGCAATTTTCTTTTCTTTAAATGATTTATGAGCCTAAGGTTGGCCGCATGGCAATTTTATTTTCTTTAAATGATTTATGAGCCTAAGGCTGACTACTTGGCAATTTTCTTTTCTTTAAATGATTTATGAGCCTAAGGCTGGCCGCTTGGCAATTTTCTTTTCTTTAAATGATTTATGAGCCTAAGGCTAGCCACTTGGCACTTTCTGTTCTTTTACATGGATGAAACCCCTGCGAGGCGAGTTATGTATTTCCAAACCCCTCTCCGTACAAAGGAGACTATGGCAAAAAAATTCGAAATTTAAAGGCGTTAGTGAAATATTTGAAGTGAAAAACGATTTAAAAATCGTTGAATGAATTATATATATATATATATATATATATATATATATATATATATATTAAATAAAACGAATAACGACGCTGCAGTTCGTATTTTGAAATCATAACTTTAAACGGTTATACCGAGAGATCCGACCATCGGATTTTTCCGAAACCGGAACCATTGGGTTCGCTTTGGAAAGATCTTTCCAAAGGTATTATATTTGTAAGATCTAACGGTAAGATTTTCAGATATGTATAAATCAAATCTGAAGAAAAACAGAGCTAGTGCCACGGCATGACCTAAAACGTCGTTTAATTAAATGGAGCTATTTTATTATAAATAAAAATAGTGATATATCGTTATATAATGTTATAAGCCATATGGAATGGAAATAAACCGATTTTACTTGGTTTGCTTGATATCTGATGGTTGAATGTGTTTGACATGAAAATCATATTAAAGAACTGAAATGTGGATGTCGAATAATTTAACCATGGACAAAATTGATTTGAATTCTAAATATACGTGAATTATTTGAAAAGGCCGATTTGATTCTCATTTCAAATAATTGATCGACGAACAAAAGTTGAAGATATGAAGACGGTGCAAGACTGGTGGTCATCACATCGTGTTGATTGCTACTGATGCCTTAGATATGGGTAGCTCCCTTAATGAGGTTACAGTGGTAATGGTCTGGACGTACTTATTGATTGTCCGGATGTGCCAGGGCCTCTCCTCTGTATTGGACATATGAAACGAGGAACAAGGTGCCTTCGGTTTCTTTCAGACCCAGATGAACTTGTAAATGGATGTGTGTCTGACATTGGATTTTATTCTGTGTTGATTAATCTCTATTAAATATATATCTGTTTGGCGGCGGAGAATTTATTCTCTTGCTTAACGCCCTTCTCTGAGACGTACGAGCTCAGAGGTTATATAACGATAGAAATCAGTCGCATGGCGTGAATGGCCTGCGTGGCATGCGGAGATGCAGTGATCAAGGCTTTTGTTGAAAAGCAGAGTCTTGTGGTTGATGATCAAAGCCAGGCCTTGAAGGGCATAGCTTTGTGTATAGCGTTAATTCGCAACCCACACACCTCGGTATGAGTTAAAAACGGGATAAGGGACCCAAGGAGGACATGACACTTCTTTCTAGCTACGGGTGGTGTCAGGGTTTTGCAAGCCCTGACATTTATATTATTTTTACCTTTGTGGTTGTTGGAATGTGAGGTGCCTCGGCTATATCGGTTTCTACGGAGCCGATGGATAAGTCCTATAGGACCGGGAAACATGTGCTCAGGAATACTAATCCACTAACGTAAGTGTGGACCAGCCTTGGAGGATCCAGGGGTTTCCCAGAGTGTGCAGTCCCGAGACATTAGCTAGAGTGTCTCTAAGCAGAAAGGAGTATATCCCTTGCCTAGACTCATGATGGAATCCAATTTCCAGTACGTAAATACAGATTTGATTGTAAAACTAGTATGGCGACATAGTAGTATGGGGTACTATGCCATCTATGATTGATATTATGATTGAAATTGCTTTTGAAACATATATGCACTAGTAATAATATCAAATGAATTTGCTTTACACGTATTAAGCATATTTTGGCCATTATAAGGTAAAACTCTATCGTCCGGTTTGCGTTGTATTGTGTCATGGGACTTGAGTCTTATAAGGGCCTTATTTTTCTAAAAAGCATCGCGTTGTTTAAATAATTTACTTTATTTCATGAATTGGCAATCACTGGAGTAAACCCATTCCGCGAAAGCGGCGTGGTCCTATGATTTGCCTTATTATTGTTGTTTAACCAGTTAAGTAGATTTCTCATTCCAGTCCCATGACTGACTCGTAGTTTGTTTCACTTTGTAAACTCGGGTGCCCTTATTTCTACATGGGCATCCCAGTAACAGGTTACAGGTGATATTTTGGCTTAGCACTTTAGCATGGAGTGCGTTTTTGGCATATGGCGAAGACTGACTTTCTATGTATTTTGGCTATTGACATTTCCACCGGTATTATATTATGTATATGTACCACTGATTGCGATGTAGACTGATTTATCTCTATTATGTATTATCTGATGCATATGTCCCAGTGATCTTGACGTAGACTGATCATTTCCTTTATGCACTAAGTTGTATCCTATGACTGTGCTACTCTGATGTTTATTACATTTTATGATTCCGCTGTCATATTGATGTAAATTATTCTATTTCATATTTATTCTATTATCTGTAATCTGCTAATGTTGATTAATCTGTTATATTCCGAATGATTATCCTTAATTCCATGACACGGGGTTTCGGGTTATCACAATGTGGCATTCAAAGTAAATAATGGTGTGACCTGTCAAAAAGATACGTTATGACCTCAGGTCGCACAGCCGGGAAATGATATAAAATCGGGAAGGTCGCATGACTAAGTGGGCAGCTCCCAATTAGGGTGTATTATCACCTGATCTAGAGAAAATCCATTTACTTCTTAAATCTATTTCGATGCTGTCCCTTTTGGGAAATGGTCGCTGATCCCAACCGTTGGTGATAATACATTTGGTACACTCAAGCGAAATGAGTGACTGGTTATGTTTAGGCTGGGTTGCCAGATGTTCTTGGTGAACCCAATGTATTCCTCTCTAGAGAAACACTGTCGGAAGGTGGTCCCTTATCTTGCCAGTTGGAATCCATTACCCAATAAGCGCCCGCGGTTTTTTGTTATATATTATGAATATGGAACGTAAGATATATATAAACGTTCCGCTAGATTTCTATATATTTGATTTAGATATTGTTATAATATCAAAAGAGTATTGATTTTATTGAGATGTTTTGAGTTATCGTAAGGTAAAAAACCATCCGTGTTTATGTGTTGATCTGTCTTACAATTATCCTCTCTTTTAAAAGAATTTTAAAAGTTAAACCAAGTGGTTGGAGTTTACTTACACCGGTCCTGGAGTTTACTTACACCAGTCCAATGGCTGACCCAGAGTTTATTTTGTTTATTTTTACCCTAAACTCTTGGGTGCCCAAATTTGTACGGGCAGTCAAGTAGCCGGGATTTTACAGATATACCTAGAAGAGCTTGGAGCATGAGGCTTCAGGATTTTATAGATGTGGTTTATTTCTGCTATGATGTTATGTGTTGTACTCTGAAATGCTATGTATATACCGTTATAAGTTTGTATTTCAAAAGTTATGTTATATAATATATTTTATTCATTCCGCTGCGAGATTCGTGTTTATTCTGATTCTGTTCTGTTGTGATCTTCTTCTTCTTCTATTCTAACTTTCTTTATTTCTATTTCTCACCTTCTAACTTTTTTCAATTAATGACCTGGTATTTTCGATGCTTAAATAGTTGAAATGAGTTTTATGTCGATTTTCAGGGTCGAAAATCCCAGTTCGTTACATAACATGAAATAAATTATATCATAATTACCACAATTTACAGTTATTTAACATGTTAAAAACAACGGGGAATTCAAACGGTAAATATACCATTATCCAAAAGGTATAATTCTAAATCCACTCACCTGATAGCTTTCCAATCCTTGAATTTGATTCAGATCTATGATTCTGTGGTCTTCCTAATTGAATCTAATTATAAAATAACCACAGATTTACAAATCTGATAATAAAAGAAGAGGGAAAGAAGGAAAGAAACCTATATTAATCAGATTCACGGGACTTCCCTCACGTTGATTGAAAATCTAAACACCTATGTTGTAGATTTACATTCTTTATTTTCAAATATTGAATTAGAATCTCCTTAAACTAATTTTCTAATTTCTGAAAAATTTAGAGAGAAAATGGCAGAGCCTTGGATTTGTCTCAGAAAATATGAGTTGAAGGCTAGGTCATGCTAGTCTATTTATAGGTTTGCAAGAACTTCTAGTCCATTGTATTTTATAAAATAAAATCTGAACCGTTTAAAATCAGAATACACGTCACCAGGTAAATAGATCTGGCCCAGTTGGGCCAACCCAGCTCCTAGGTCAATGACGTGTTTCTATCGATTTAATATTTTGATTAACGTTAATTTTAATGTTTAATTTATTTCTTAACATAACTCATCTGAATAATTGTTTTCCAGTTGTAACTTATATATAATTTCAAATTTCAAATTAGTGTGCATATATATGCGTACAACTTTTTAAAACTTCACTTGTTAATAACTTTCCCATACAGACTCTGTTTGGGACTTGTCATATATCAAACTAAATCGGAAAATTGCCATGAACACAATGGTATATGTTTCAGGGCTAAATTCTGAAACTATAAATCATCAATGTTTTCGTTTATTATTTATAAAAAAATACGGGGTGTTACAAGAGTATGAAAAGTAATGTCGCTTCGCTAGAGAACGAATGGATTGACTTGTAGTTGAACCTCTTTCCTTAGAAGTTGACTGGATTGGGTTTAACTAGGACCCGAAGAAGGCATATTGGCTTAGAAGGAACATGACATTGTTATATATATCAGCATGTGGAACCAGAGTGTAAGAAGTAATGCTGCTTCATTAAGAGGAATGGGAGTGGTTTACTTGTCATAGAACTTTATTCACCAGAAGTAACCAGATTAGGTTTAGCAAGGGTCCGGAGTAGCCATATCGATCTTAGAGAGTCATGGCATCACTATAAGTCTTAGGATTCTGGACCAGAGTGCAAGAATATGATCTTAAATAGACCACAACAAACTCGTTGAGTACAGTTATTGCTTAATGTAACATCCCATCGCTTCAAATCTGTAATTAAACCAACTTAAAACGTTCAAACCGACGGACCGTTATTCAGCTTACAGAGTTTAAAAGCAGAATCGTAGAGAAAAACACAGAATAAATAAATATCACAGTATTGAACAGAAAAATATTTTTTTTGCATATTAATCAGAATTTTGATACAATAGTTTTCTATATAGTGGAATTTTAAAAAAACCATTTGAATACAAGAAAAATCTTTACTGTTTTGAATCGTCAAAGTGCACATGTCTTCGAAATCCCCGAGCTTCGCTAATCTTTGAATCCTAAGCTGTGATCTATAAATCTATAACATTCGGGTCTGACCCGAGCATTCCATGCAAAAGCATAAAACGATCGAGTAAGGATTAACCATTATTCAAGTAAATTAACCTCAGTATAAACTGAAATATAATAGTTAAGCCTAACATCGAATATGTCATATGAAAATACACACAGGTGTAGTATCTATTCAGTATCAAGTATAATAACGATGTATACAAGTTTTTATTTCAAGGACAAACGGTCACGGAAGCTTGCACATACACACATGTACACGTACACGTGTGCACTACCCCAGCATCCCACAACCACAAATAAAAAATACACTGAAGTTCAGAAGGTATGCACGAATATTACAGCAAACATGGACATGTAACACGTTCAAGTGCACCAGTGCATACCAGGAGGGTCATAACTTCAAATGCAAAGCACACATTTCAAATAGCAGGGCGTGGCGAATACAGTTGAGTTACATGGAACTAAATATTTGAGTTACAGGGAACTAAATACAAATGGAGCAAGTGCAGAAACAAATATTACTTGAAACAAACATCTTTGTATCGTGAGATTTAACTAACTATACATGGTCCAATCCATTCTATATTCATCACTTGAAACAAATATTGAGTAGGATAATTAATTGTCAGTTGTTCTTTTCATGCTGATATCGGTAGTAACATATTTGCACGATTGCAAGCTAACAAATACTAAGTGTACTATAGCTTATATCCTCTATTTATACAAAATTGGATGCATACATTAGAATAAAACCAAGCAGTTTGATTATATAACATCATATCTACCACTTCCTGAATAATTAAGTAATTTTGATTCTCTATATCAAGCAATAATCTGGTAAGGGCAACTTGAGTGATTTTATCGCTAAACTCTATTAAAAGTAGGTTGACATAAGTCTAAATTTGATCCAAAAGGTTTCTGAAACGCTTGGACCCTGTAAGCTCTTAAATTCATGTTCACACATATTGTTTACATTTAGAGACGTGCTAAGAAATACATATTAATATGTATAAAGGATTTTCATTATAATTAGAAAGTTGGTAACCACAAGATATAGACATACTAATATGTTAAAAGGATCTTCATATATAAATATAAGTTAATTCACTTTTTAATGCATGCTTACGCCTACATATGTCTATGACTTAATATAAAAGTGCAATAATCAGGGCACATATGCAACAACTTATGTATGAAGCGCCAATACACAAATATATACATATAAATATGTATATACCTATGTTGGTCCACGTCTATATGCTAACACCAATCCTATCATAACCAAGGCCCGCACAAGGGGGTACGAACAGTAATTTGCAACATAGCCAGTAAGGCATGACAAATGCATACAACTAGTCCAGGTATGCGCATATTTGTGATCATATAGAGGTGTAGAAAACACAGTTTTTATAGCAGCAAACAAATCGAAATGGCAACTGAACATGACGTGGGGTACTTCAAGTCTATAACAACAAATAATATTTGGTGCAAACACATATATTTAAGTACCCAGACAACTTTAATTTGAATAAGAACGTTGTAGGCTTGAGAAATCCGATTTTCAAAAGGGCATAAGAAAACAGTTCCTAATTCAGATTCAATTCTCTTGTAGGGTTGAATATATTCCAATTTGATTGTGATTTTTGAAATGCAACATGTGACGTCCCTCCCCGCACCAGCCGACATTTCCAATGAAAGTGCGTTGTTCCAATGCCCGACTAGCACGGGACGGTCGCCAAAGAAAGGAAAAGAAAAGAATTTGAACTAACAAGGAACCTGTTGAATGTCTCACAGCGCATGGGATAAAATATAATAATAACATAAATTTGACATAAAACAGGCGAGACAGTGCATAAGCTGAAAACTAAACCGTCATAGCAGCGGAAATTCAAAATACAGCTTATTATCCAAGCCAACATTATTACAACTTTGAAATGCTGTCTCTAAAGCAAAAAAGAAAGAGGTACACTACTAATGCCCAAAGTAGTGACCAGCAACAACATAGGGAGATTATATATATATATATCATATGTGGAAGCCTCATGCTCGTCTCCGGTACAGCTATTCGTGCATAATCACCTAACTTGTCTCTAGTATGCCCGTTTAAGAGCGCCCAGAGTAATAAGAAGAGACATAAAACTCTGGGTCTGGTATGAGCGATAAGCAGCAAAAGTAAACAATAACAGGTATAACTAACCATAACTGAACCTGGACGTCGAAAAAATAGTTAGCACAACAAGATGTACAATACTCTAAGGTGACACTAACATATGGTGTAAAGATACGGGGGAGGGGTGTGCATGTCATAGTGACGTCAACAAACAAGCATAGCAACCATCCTCACATCTCTCACTCAGTGCGTAAAGCATACGATATCCACCACTTTGACCACACAAATCCTTTGTTATGATCACTCTTCCCCATGGAGTCATGACAACCCCACTGCACTGGCTCATAGCTCTTGCTACGATCACTTGCCTTTGGGAGTATTAACGGTCCCATTGCGCTGATCCATAGCCAATATCCGTCTCTCAGTGGTGAGTCAAAGCTATAGACATCGATAACCCCTTTGCACACGTCCCGCGGCAAAGTCCAACTTATGAAGTTAACTCGTTAGTTCCCATCTGGATCCTGAGTGATAACTTCGCATTTGGACTTCCTTTGCATCTCGGGTTTTGGTCTCCTTAAGTCCGGTTCGTCATACTCAGTTCGTTAGTCTCCGTTCGCGATGTGCAATCGATTCTTGGTGCAAAATTCATGGTCAATCTCTCCGGGTTGTGACCTTGCTTTCCACTCGTGACCTTCCATAGGGGTCGGGTCGTAATCCTCCATAGGGGTCGGGTCGTGATCCTCCATAGGGTTCGGGTCGTGATCCCTACCCGCTTCAGGAACCGAATTTCTGTAGTTTTTCCTGTGAGCTAATTTTGCCAAATGACGGCGTTTTCGACCATTCCAGATTTTCTATGAAATCACAAAACACTCCAAACATTCATAGCAACATATGGAATCGATCATAAACACCAAAACAACAATTTAACATGTTTATATGGACCAAACATACCCAAAACCCATGTTTTCCCCTCAATCCCCTTAATCATGAATTAACCATATGATTAGCAAAACATATCCAAATTAGCCCAAATTTTTATCAGAGCCTTAAAATAATATTCATGGATTTTTACATATATTTGCAGAATTTTAGCATGCATAATTTCGTTAATTAACACTAATCACCTCTAATTAGTTGTAATTAGTGAAAAACAATGCAAATCACTCACCTTAGCCACAAATTACTTATAGATCTGAAAGTATCTCTAATATGGGTCGAATCTCTATGTGTTCCAGCAGCTCTATCCCAAATTCTATGCTAAACCATCTTGGTTTGATGTTGATTAGGCTAAAACTTGATTAAACGGTGATTAGAAGGTGATTTGGGTGTTGGAGGCCATTGTTAGGGTTGAAGAGAGGTAAGTGGCGGCTGGAAAATGACAAAGAAAAGGTTTCTCTAACCCTAATCAGCCCTTATATAGCTCAAATCCCGAAATCCCCAATGGGCCTAGCTGCTAATTACCCTAATAAGCTCATTTAAGCTGTTTTTCACCTTCCAACCCTTAATTCAGCCATATCTCCCAAACGGTAAGTCCGTTTGATAAATGTGACCACTCTACGGAAAGTTAAACCATCATCCGGATCTAATGGAAGTAGTTTCAGATCAAAACTCCTTACCAATCAAAAGTTATAGGCGAAATAAGATTCGCCAGGGGCAAAACAGTCATTTAAAAATCGGCAAAAATCGTGAACATGGAAAATGACCCCAATAGTCGTTCCCCAAAGTTACACGATCGTATGACCTCATATGAAAAAGAAATAAATATTCTACGATCCTTCGATACGTAGAATGCGGGTCGTTACACTCTCCCCCCCTTAAGAAATTTCGCCCCCGAAATTCCTTAACCAAAAACATACAAAGGTGTTTGTTCTGCATGCCTATCAGTCATTCACAAACAATCAAACATACACAATAAGCACAACAAGCCTACCCTAGCATGCGGTCTACTAATAAGGAAAGAAACTATTACTATTAAAATCTTACCAGTCAAAGAATTCTGGATGCGATTCCCTTATGCTCTCCTTTGTTTCCCAAGTACAGTCACTCTCATTCTCGCCCCACTGAACCTTGACCAGTTTCACTGTCTTCCTTCGAAGTTGCTTCATATCGCTCTCGACAATACGGATCGGCTTGCGGTTCCCAACCGCCTCGGGTTCTACTTCGATGTCATCCAACTGATCCGGTGAGATAGTCATATCGGGGTTGTACACGAACTTCCTTAACTGGGAAACATGAAACACGTTATGAACTCCCGCCATCTCGTTAGGTAATTCAACCGTATATGTTAAATTCCCAACTTGCTCGAGAGCTGGGAATGGACTAAAAAATCTTGGTGCTAACTTGCCTCTCCTTCCAAATCGAATCACGCTCTTTAACGGAGAAATCTTGACAAACACCAAGTCGCCAATGGAGAACTTTAAATCTCTTCTCCTCTTATCAGCATAACTCTTCTGCCTATCTTGAGCAGTCTTTATTCGCTGTTGGATAACCTTGATCTTGTCTGAAGTTTCTCTTATCACATCTGGCCCAAGCACAAACTTCTCGTCGGTTTCTAGCCAACATGATGGTGAGTTGCACGGTCTTCCGTACAAAGCTTCAAATGGAGCCATACCAATACTTGATTGATAACTATTATTATATGCGAACTCCACTAGATGCAAATGGTCATCCCATGATCCACCAAAATCCAATATACAAGCCCTCAAGAGATCCTCTAATACACAATCCATCCTCTCTATCTGTCCGTCAGTTTGAAGATGGTACGCGGTACTGAGATGTAATTCTGATCCTAAAGCCTCTTGTAAGCTCTTCCAAAATCCACTAGTAAACAACGGATCTCGGTCACTCACAATGCCTTTGGGTACTCCATGAAATCTCACTACCCATTTCATATACAGTTCCACTAACTTAGCTTCCGTTCTATTCGACATGACGGGTATGAACTTCGCACTCTTGGTCAATCGGTCCACAATCACCCAAATGCTATCATGGCCCGATCTGTTCCTTGGTAACCCATCAATAAAATCCATTGAGATTTGTTCCCATTTCCATTCGGGAATTTCTAATGGTTGCAACAAACCACTAGGCTTCTTTTGCTCAGCTTTAACTAGCTGGCAATTCATGCATTTAGATATAAACTTCCCAACGTCTCTTTTCATCCCTTCCCAGTAGTAGGTCTGCTTCATATCTTGATACATTTTGTTACCATCGGGATGTATAGTCAGTTTTGAGTGATGACATTCTCTAAGCACTTCATCTCTCAATCCATTGACATTGGGCACTACTAGTCTCCCTTCCTTTCTAAGCCATCCATCTCGATCAAGCCCATACTTGTTCATCTCCTCGTCGACTCCCATTTCCAACATGGAGATTATTTCTAATAGATTAAGATCGTCCCTCTGACTGGAACCAATCCATTCAATCAAAGTGGGTTTGATCGTCAAACTTGCCAACATTACTGGATCCAATTCTCACTTTGGTCTGAAATCATACCCTGCGATATACTCCAGTTGCTTCTATTCAAGAAACATAGCCCCTAAACTGGCATGTCTTCTACTCAATGCATCAGGTACTGCATTGCCCTTTTCTAGGTGGATATGCGATATCGAAATCATAGGAAGCCAAGAATTCTAACCATCTCCGCTGACGGAGGTTTAGATCCTTCTGAGAGAAAAGATACTTTAATGATTTACGATCAGTAAACAATTCGAATCTTTCTCCCAAGAAATAATGACTTCGCATCTTCAACGCGAATACGATCGCTGCCAATTCCAAATCATGGGTAGGATATCTTTTCTCATGTGGTTTCAGTTGCCGACTAGCATAAGCTACAACCCTACCTCCTTGTATCAGTACATCACCTAGTCCGGTACCACATGTGCCTGTGTATACTGTCATTTCTTCATTCCCTTTAGGAATGACTAACACTAGCGCACACATCAGCTTTTCCTTTAGGCTCTTGAATGCATTTTCACACCTTTCGTCCCAAACGAAAGCTTGATTCTTCTTGGCCAACTGAGTTAACGGTGCCGCTATCTTGGAGAAGTCTTGGATAAACTTACGATAATATTCAGCTAACCCCAAGAAACTTCTTACGTCTGTTGCATTCTTGGGCGTAGACCAATCTTGTACCATTGCCACCTTCGCAGGATCCACGGCAATACCATTCTCTGAAACAACATGGCCCAAGAATCTCACTTCCCTCCTCCAGAAGTGACATTTAGAAAACTTCGCTTTTAATTGGTGTTTTCTCAACACCTCCATCACTACTCTTAAATGTTCCTTGTGTTCTTCCTCTGTCATCAAATAAACAAGTATATCATCTATGAACACAAGAATAAACTTATTCAATTGATCTGTGAATACCCTATGCATAAGATCCACAAAATATGCTGGTGCATTGGTCAACCCGAATGGCATGACCAACCACTCATAGAATCTGGACGACGTCCGAAATGCCGTTTTAGGAATACTATCAACTGCTACTCGGAGCTGATGAAATCCTGTCGCGAGGTCCAATTGGGAGAACACTCTTGCTCCTTCCAGTTGATCAAATAAATCATTTATCCGTGGAAGAGGATACTTATTCTTCCTAGTTACTTTATTCAACTCGCGATAGTCCACACACAAACGAAGGGAACCATCTGCCTTAGTGGCAAATACAACTGGTGCTCCCACTCGGAAACACTTCTTCTGATAAATCCCTTCTTCAAAGGGTCGCTTACTTGCACCTCGTGCTCTCGCTGCTCCCTTGGTGCCATACGACGAAGTGGCATCACTATAGGTCTGGCATCTTTCACTAAATCAATATGGAACTCAATCTCTCGGTGTGGTGGAAGTTCGATCACTTCCTCGAAGATATTCGGATACTGGCTAGCAATGGGAACCCCTAATAACTCGTCCTACGGAATGTCGAGGGAATTTAGAAAACTAGCCATCGCCTCATCACTAGGTAGGCCACCAAACACTACCCTCCGCCCATCATCCGCCCTAATAGTCACCGAAAATCCCTCACAGTCAACCACCACCCCATACCTTTTGGAGCCAATCGACTCCCAAAATAATGCCATACCCAGTAAAGCCCAAAACAAAGCAATCACAAGAAAACATACATCCATGACTCGATAAGACCAAATTAAGACAAATCATACTAAGGCTAGTCAAACCACTGATTGGGTTCGTCACAACTAACGGCCTATCGACTATCTCGGGTTCCAATCCCAACCTATCTACCAGGTCACTAGATATGAAGGAACAGGAAGCTCCGGCATCAAACAATACTCGAACAGGAACATCATAAATAGAAAGCATACCTTGAATAATGACATTCTTTCCTTTCTCCACTGCAGTTAGGGCATTCGATGAAGAAGGAACAACACTGATAGCATATGCTTTCACAATTTGCTTCTTTTTAAGAGGTTGTGGACATTTATCCTTATGATGTCCAACTTGGCCGCAGTTGAAGCACTTCCTATCTGCTGGCTTGGCCCTATAATCTTTGGCATAGTGGTCCTTCTTGCCACAGCTAAAGCACTCAACAACTTTGTTGTCTTTCTTTTTCTGACCATCCTTGGTCTGGTTCTGCTTCCTCTTATTCTGAGAGTTATTCTAGCCTCCATCGCTTGTCTGTGGCTTTGCCCCTCTGCAGATGCAACAATGACTCCAGTCTTGGGCTTAGGAAAAAGGCTCTTTGATCTCAATGCTTTCCCAACAATCGATTTAAAAGTCTCATATATATGGTTTATAAGCCTTTCTCTCAAGTACCCATCTAAGCCAATTATGAACTTCTCGTTCTTCTTCTCGGCAGTGTCGATAAGAGATAATTCATACTTCGGTAAAGTATCGAACTCGGCAATATATTCTGAGACTGCTCTACCATTCTGTTTAAGCTCCAAGAACTTCCTAAACAATTCTGATTTCTGAGCAGCTGGGATAAACTTATCACTGAATCGAGCCTTGAACTGATCCCAAGTAACTTGATCCTCAGGGGTACCTGCCTTAATAGCATTCCACCAATTCATAGCCCGTCCTTGCAGCTGACGGGATGCTAGCTTCCTCTTCATAGCGTCCTCGATTCCCAGATCCTCGAAGGTACGCTCACAACTATCAAGCCAATCTTGGACTTCTGTAGCCGATTCTGTTCCGTGGAACGACTTCCCACCAAGACTAGTGTAGTCCTTACAGAGCTTGGCGAAATCGGCCTTAGGCGCCTGCACTGCTCCACCGCCACCATTTGCAGCATTAGGAACTGCCCTCTGAACATCCATAAGCATCTCCCTCATCAGTGAACATCTTCCTCATATTAGGAACATTTCTATTATTGGCTCTTGAACCGGTATTTCTCGTATATCGGCTCATCGTTCAATCTGTAAAGAGAAAACGATTAACCATCTTTCCGGTGGTGCCAGTACGTGCGACTCCATCCTTAGATATACTAATAGTATATAAATATATAGCTCTTGAAAACCAAAATATCACAAATATGCGCTCTCATATACGTACTATCTCTCCTTGGTGTCTTCCCCTAGGTTAACTACGCAACCTAGAGCTCTGATACCAAGGGTGACGGCTCGCCCCGCACCAGTTGACATTTCCAATGAAAGTGCGTTGTGCCAATGCCCGACTAGCACGGGACAATCACCAAAGAAAGGAAAAGAAAGGAATTTGAAGTAACAAGGAACCTGTAGAATGTCTCACAGCGCATGGGATAAAATATAATTATAACATAACTTTGACATAAAACAGGCGAGACAGTGCATAAGCAAAAAACTAAACCATCATAGCAGCGGAAATTCAAAATACAGCTTATCATCCAAGCCAACATTATTACAACTTTGAAATACTGTCTCTAAAGCAACAAAGAAAGAGGTACACTACTAATGCCCAAAGTAGTGGCCAACAACAACACAGGGAGATTATATATATATATATATATATATATATATATATTTATATATTTATATATATCATACGTGAAAGCCTCCTACTCGTCTCTGGTACAGCTATTCGTGCATAATCACCTGACCTTTCTCTAGTCTGCCCATTTAAGAGCACCTAGAGAAATAAGAAGAGACATAAAACTCTGGGTCAGATAAAAGTCTGGTATGAGCGATAAGCAACAAAACAGAACAATAACAGGTATAACTAACCATACCTGAACCTGGACCTGCAACCAAAGAGTTAGCACAACAAGATGTACAATACTCTAAGGTGACACTAACATATGGTGTAAAGATACGGGGGAGGGTTGTGCATGTCATAGTGATGTCAACAATCAAGCATAGCAACCATCCTCACATCTCTCACTCAGTGAGTAAAGCATACGATATCCACCGCTTTGACCACCCAAATCCTTTGCTATGATCACTCTTCCCCATGGACTCATGACAACCCCACTGCACTGGCTTATAGCCCTTGCTATGATTACTTGCCCTTGGGAGTCTTAACGATCCCATTGCGCTGATCCATAGCCAATATTCGTCTCTCAGTGGTGAGTCACAGCTATAGACATCGATAACCCCTTTGCACATGTCTCGCAGCAAAGTCCAACTTATGAAGTTAACTCGTTAGTTCCCATCTGGATCCTGAGCGATAACTTCCCATTTGGGCTTCCTTTGCATCTCGGGTTTTGGTCTCCTTCAGTCCGGTTCGTCACATTCAGTTCGTTAGTCTCCGTTCGTGATGTGCAATCAATTCTTGATGCAAAATTCATGGTCAAGCTCTCCGGGTCTGACCTTGCTTTCCGCTCGTGACCTTCCATAGGGGTCGGGTCGTGACCCTCCATAGGGGTCGGATCGTGATCCTCCATAGGGGTCGGGTCGCGATCCTCCATAAGCGTCGGGTCGTGATCCCTACCCCCTTTAGGAACCGAATTTCTGTAGTTTTTCCTGTGAGCTAATTTCGCCAAATGACGGCGTTTTCGACCATTCTAGCTTTTCTATGAAATCACAAAACACTCCAGACAGTTATAGCAACATATGGAATCGACCATAAACACCAAAACAACAATTTAACATGTTTATATGGATCAAACATACCCAAAACTCATGTTTTCCCCTTAATCCCCTTAATCATGAATTAACCATACAATTAGTAAAACATATCCAAATTAGCCCAAATTTTTATCAGAACCCTAAAATAATATTTATGAATTTCTACATATTTTTCCAGAATTTTAGCATGCATAATTTCATTAATTAATACTAATCACCCATAATTAGTCGTAATTAGTGAAAAACAATGCAAATCACTCACCTTATCTACAAATAACTTATAGATCTGAAAGTATCTCTGATATGGGTCAAATCTCTGTGTGTTCCAGCAGCTCTATCCCAAATTCTATGCTAACTCGCCTTGATTTGATGTAGATTAGGCTAAAACTTGATTAAACGGGGATTAGAAGGTGATTTGGGTGTTGGAGGCCATTGTTAGGGTTGAAGAGAGGTAAGCAGCGGCTGGAAAACGACAAAGAAAGGGTTTCTCTAACCCTAATCAGCCCTTATATAGCTCAAATCCCGAAATCCCCAATGGGCCTAGCTGCTAATTACCCTATTAAGCTATTTTTCATCTTCCAACCCTTAATTCAGCCATATCTCCCAAACGGTAAGTCCGTTTGATTAGTGTGACCACTCTACGGAAAGGTAAACCATCATCCGGATCTATTGGAAGTGGTTTCAGGTCAAAACTCCTTACCAATCAAAAGTCATAGGCAAAACAAGATTCGCCAGGGGCATAACGGTCATTTAAAAATCGGCAAAAATCGTGAACATGGAAAATGACCCCAATAGTCGTTCCCCAAAGTTACACAACCATACGACCTCATATGAAAAAGAAATAAATATTCTACGAACCTTCGATACGTAGAATGCGGGTCGTTACACAACTGGACCCAAAATATATATAGACTTAAGTGCATTACTGCAGCACGATGTAACCCGAAAGGGTCAGGACAGTGGTACAACTCTAGAAATTTATTAGCACAACGAGAAAATTAGTGTGACCAAAGTACAACAAGGTAGCAACAGTAAGAAAGTGATAGTCAACTTCAAGGTAAGGCACAGGGAGGTCACGACAGTGCGCAGATCCAGCTAAACTTGTAAGTTCAAACAAGAGGAAGGACATGTGTCCAATTTATAATGAAGTAATCATGTATGTATAGTCGCATAACTGTGTATATACACAGATGAATGCTCATTCACATGTATACATACATATAATGTATATATACACTTGTCGTTTGACCTATATATACACATAGTTAAATTATATTGTTTCATCAGGGAAGACTCATACTATAATAGCCCAATCAAAAAGAAATCAAGATGCATTTTTTTTTCATTTCATATGTGTATACACACACACACATATACATATATAGGTATATTCACATATATAAACAAAAGCGGGTAGGTGCTCCACTTTCAATGATTCGCATGGTTCACAGGTGAATAGATCAAGTGTAGAACTGGTTATTAGTTTGTCCACATTAGTAGTATTGATTCTTATCAATACAATATATCTCAAGACAAAAACAAAATTTCAAAGTGACAAGGCAACCCAATAGCAAGCCGAAGAGTAAAGGGGAACTATTATATTTAGTACGAACTGAAATAAAATCACTTGAAACAAGATGAATCGTGAGTCGAAACTCACCTTTGCACAGTGAAAACAGTAGCAGAAACAACTGCGACGCGTCTTGAGGCGATGGCCTTTGATTGAATAGAGGGAGGAGGAGGCCGATTTGGAAAAAAGAATTGATTCTGATGGAAAGAAGCAAATGGGGATTTGGCCATTAAAAAATGGAGAAGGGAACAATTGTTTTGCTAAAGAAATTCGGGGACAGGGCGTGTTATTCATAGAAATAAATTGGGTTATAAAAACGATGTTAAATCATAGATGTTTAGGGTATCTACATGTATCCGAAATAGGTCTGCGCGATATTAACTGGGGAAGGTTATATTTGCGTTTAATTAAATAACTAATTCTACCACGAATACTTCGAACTGCTCTAAAATAATACCGCTAACACAATCTCTAAACACAACAAAAATTATACGTACCTCTTCATCTTCGCGTTTTGAATCCAATAAAAATATTTTGGTTTTAATTCGACTATGTTTGTATATGCCATTATTTTTAATTACGAATTATTTATCGGTCCGCTATTTGTTCACAAAAAAACTCCGATAGATTCCAAATTTGAAACATTAAGTTCAGTTTCTTTATATACATACAAGTACATACATATTCAACCCAATTGCATATATTCCAACATATAAAATCTCCGATTTATTTAACGTTAATAACATTTATTTTTAAATTCACTCATTTATATTTTATGGTTGAATTTCAATTCCAATTCGAATATCCAATCAAATTCAATTCAAATACTCAACATTAAATATTTGATTCCTAACCAACCATTCAGAATTAAATATTGAGTTCAATTCTAAACCATACGGTCGATTTTTATCGTTAGTATCAATATAAATTTTATTATTAATAGTTAAATCTTTGATTAATTCCATATTCCAGTTGTCAAAATTTATGCGATGTTACACTTAATAAGAACCTGACATGGTTGTAAACCGTCGAATTTATGGTTGATGCTTGATAAGAGATCGGCATAGCTATGGGTCGTCAAGTATGGACTGCACTTGGAAAATAGGAAATCAAATCACTAGGCATGACTCCACTACTCCTGCTACCTCCACCACTTTTTTGGGCCGATCTAGAATAGCCTACACCTATAAATACAAGACTTGGACACTCATTTTGGGGATCGTTTTGGCTTCATTATGCAGGGACTCTGCCATGTTTTATACCAACCATGTTTTCTATACCCTTCTTATTAAAATAAAGATGGTATTTGTAGTAGTATAAACAATATATAACATCAAGTGGACGAAGACTAAATCGGTGAACCACTATAAACTCTACGCGTTCTTTAGTTTTTATTCATTTTCATTTTTTTGTGACTTATAGATTCTACTATTTGGATTTGTTTGGCTGGTAATGACTAGATTTGGAGGTAACATGCATATATAGATAATCTGATGATTTAAACATAAATATATGAGTATAAACACTTCCACTAGTTTGTTGTGCACCCACTCTTCATTATTTCTTCCACATAATCAATTTCCAAACCTTCGTATCATGGTCAAAAACTCAATTTCTTCCTAAGCATAGGTGTAGATTGACATTATGATGCACATTGTCAAATTCGGTAATTAATATTGATATATTTGATTTTAATTTACTTATGAGGGTTTACCTATATTTTATTCTCAAAATGTATATGAAGTATTGGAGATCAAATATTAATAAATGAACAAACTTAAATTTATAAGACGTACGGAGAAATATGGAAATGGGTAAGTCTGGATATTAGAGTGGTGGAACCAAGCTTGGGCATAAATTTAACATAATTATTTTTTCCTTTTCTTTTACTTTCTTACACAAACTACTTTCCATTCAATTCAAATCACTATGATATTTCAAGTCAAAATCATATTTATCTTGTTGAAGCTATAACAGATCATTGTGGAATTTCGTAAAAATTATTTCACAAAAATTATCTATTCAAAGTTATTAAGTTTGACTCATTTAACTGAAAATTCATTCGGTTAACTAACCATAATTATTTCAAAATTTTCACTTTACAATTATTACAACTCAAATCTACAAGATATTATTTTAAACCATAAATTTAAATATTTAATTATCTAAAACATTTCATTATACAATCCTTATATCAAACAATTATTTTTTAAATAATTAAACTTAAGTAATGATTTTTTGGTCATCAGATTCTAGTATTTCCTAATTGTAACAACCTAAAAACTAAAGTTATTTGATTTTAAATGTTTAATTAATTTCCAATATTTAAATGATTGGACTTTTGAAATCTAATCAATTGAATTCATGTTTAGTGGTTACTTAAATAATTGCAATGTGTATGTTAAATATTAATTAAACGAATTCAGTAATTTTCTTAGACTCCTTTTAGTTTATCGGTATTGATTATAAGTCCTTGTAAATTTATGTACAACAGTAAATACTTTTGATTTGAATTGATATTTGAACTGTATTTTAAAATAATATTTTTGTATTGAAATATAACATTTGCAAGTTGTTTGTGATTTTGGCAAAACCAATTTCATTTGATCTAGAATGTTGAATTATAATTAGATATTCAAATTTGGTGGAAACTGAACAATCTACGTGGTCATGCGAAGTCGAAACTGTGACACCCCACATCCGTTAATGTCACTCACAAAGGGTATGCATTAAGTTTCGTGAAGCGTTATAGGTAAACAAAAACAGAAATATTACAAGATAGATATAAAATGGCAGTGGAATTAAAAACTTTATTAATCATAAAGCATCATGGTTCAAAAACATCACATGTCTGAAATATACAAAAACCATTACATCGTAAAAACTACTGTCTTGTACTTTAAAACATCAAAGTACATAAAAGAAGCAAAATTCCCCAAGTAAAATATAGCCATAGTAGCAAGGATAGAAGCTTGAGCCATACATCTAAGCAGCTCCAGCAAAATGAAAGAAGAATCACGGTCAAGCCTAAGTATTCCCACCCTAAAAACCTTGGGGGAGGGGGAAACGGAAGAAAGAAGAGGAAACAAAAAATATCAGACATAAGGTCAGGCGAGTCCAGTTACTTTTAGCAAGTAAATACGTAAAAGTAGAATGACAGGTATATAAAGTGGATAAGAGAGAGATAACAACATATAAGGCAGGTATGACAAAGTAAACATGATAGAGCGTATATGCTTCACTAAAGATACTATGATTCTCTGCACTAATACTAGTATAACTAGAATGAGATGATCCCAACAACTATTTAATGGTAGACTTAGGCATACGTCCAGATGTATCCTAACCACTAATCGATCGGTTCCCTACTCCGTATATACACTGTGTCGGCCCCACAGTAGGAGGTATCACTTCCTAAAGTGGTAACCCTTCGTGGATGTGCACAGTCATACCTACTGATGTCACGGTCGTCTTAGCCCCCTCTACCCCGCCCAAGCACGCACATGTCCCAGTCGGTTTGCGCCGCCCACATCGTCCTCCTTGTTTGGATCTCTTACATTTAGCCCAGTAAGCGTGCCCCAATTCCGACCTAGTTCGGAGTACTCGTTTGATACCTATTAAGGGCTACCGACTGAAACAGGACCCACACAATATGATACAAGCTCTCTCCTTTGTCTTGTATCCCCTCTAGGGTTTCCACTGGTTATGCTTACCTAACAAGGTGTCTTTAATTACATAACCTTATCATTTCTACAAGTTATACTTACCTAAGGTGTCTTGAATTACATAACTTCAACATTTCCACAGGTTATGCTTACCTAACAAGGTGTCTTTAATTACATTACCCTATCAGGTTAAGTTTGTGGGCCTATATATACATATTACCCACCCACCCCTCAGATTTATTTAACCCATCCACTGTTCAACCAAATCTACTTAACCCCAATTTAAGTTCATGTTCATACAATCCTTATGGATTCAACTAGGTTAAGTATTCAAGGTTTATTACCATATTTCATTTATGGTTATGGTATGCTAGACCTCCCACATTAAGCTTACAAACGTGGATGCTGGATATGTTGGGCGGGTCCGAGCAGGCTTATTCCACAAATCGGGTCTAACCTTGTGTCTTAGCACATCTCGTATTTGTGCACTTAGGCCTCCCACATTAGATTCACGACTTGTGGTCGCTGGATATGCCGGTCGGTTTCGGGCAGACTTCCACCATAAGTGTAATCTAACCTCGTGCCTAAGTGTGGTTTACAATTTCAAGTTATTGTAATTCTAGGCATTTCCATTATTAACCAATTTTACCTATGTCGTTATAGGTTATAGGTTTCACGACCCTTTTTCCCCTAATTATGTTCATAGTGAATTATATGTCCAAATTCATTTACGTATACATTATTCAAATTATGCCGATTTTCAATTTTTTACCAATTATGCCCAAATTCTCAATTCACAAGATATGCCCAATTTCAATGTTTTTCCCCTCATTCCAAAACTAACGTAATCGCATAATTAAGAAGCATGCCTAGGCTTAATAGTAGCCTAGCTATATAAAATAAAAGGGAAAGGGTGAAGGGAAGATGACAGAGATGATTATTCTAATAGAATTGGCATAAACTTATGATGGCATAATGATTAGATGGACATATAAGCACAGATCGATGAACTTGTGATAATAAAATAGGTTCTAACATAGTATGGATGTCATATTAGGAATGATTAGATCTAAATAAGGATTTAGATGTCCAACTAATGTCAGATCCAAATTAACCTCAAACATAATAGGTACAAGATGATCTAAATAGATTAGATATATAATCAAAAGTAGATCTGACATGATAAAGATTTAGATCCAGGTCATAGTTAATTCAGAATATCATAGGTTCACAAATTACAATATACCTGATATGATTCAGTTGCAGGGTGTAACACCCCACCTCCGCCAGGGCCATTCACGAGAGAATGCACTAGCTTTGGAGGGGTGTTGTCTAAGTAAACATGCACAGAGATATCACATGACAGAACATGGATAAATAAATAAGTAAAGCAGCGGTAGAGATTTAAAAACCATGATTAATCATTTCAAAAACCAAAAAGTCAACTTACATCAAAGTACTTAGTCATTATTTTCCAACTACCACAAGTCTAGAAAACATAAACTGAAAACAACATAAAGTAAAACTATCCCCAAGATAGATGTGGTGAAGCCATAGCAAGCTCAAGTCCAAACCGTACATGAGCTGTCAGGAAAGCAAGCCAAATGTCCAAGCTAAGCACTAGTGTTCCCTTCCTGAGAACCGGGGGGGAGGAAACGGAAGAAAAGAGGCGAAAGAAAAAGGGTCAATCATAAATACTGGTAAGTCCTACCTACTATTAGTATAAAAACTAATAAAGTTATCTAAATATGAGAAACTGAGATGAAACATAAAGATGGTAACTAACTGGCATGATAAATAGATAACAAGGTAGATCAAGTGTGGCATCGCATATACAAGGTTTAGTTTTGTACCAATAGTACCAGTAATCCAACCCATGTCAAGTATAAACAAGAAATGATCCCTTGGCCCAATATCATGAGATGACCCAAGTTGGGGCCCAACTTCACGGTCTAGTCGATCGGCTCCCTATAAGCCTAACTCGTCGAGCGTCGGTGTCATACGGCCCAATCACGGAATGTAGTCAAACTGTGCTAGGTCCACCCTAGGGTGTATCAAGTCCTAGGGTGCCAACCACTGACACGAATCAAGCACGCACAGTCTAAATCTACTGGTACCCGTGCTTGCTTTTTCAACTCCGGACTATGTGCACGACCATTGTCCGCCTGAACCTACACCGGCGCACCAACTCAGCCGTCGTTCTGGTCGCTTATAATCAGCCCAGTAATCGTGCCCCACCCTAGCCTAGTCCCTAGGGTATCGTGATACATCCAAGAGGGTTACTGCTGAAAAGGACCGCGTAACTAGGGTTTCTAACGGGTTAAGTGTGGTTAACCCTATCCAATCATGTTTCAAGTTGGTTAAGTGTATCCAAGTGGCTCATGACTTAACCCTAACATGTGGCATTAATTAATTTAATGCACCTAACCTCTCACATTAGACTTTGTTGTGGTTACTGGATATGCCGGGCGGGTCCGGGCAGCTTTACACCACAACCTAGTCTAACCTCGGGTTTCAAGTGCGATGTGACCAACTTCTCACATTGGGTCCTATTGTTTGTAGCCACTGGATTTGCCGGGCGGTTCCGGGCAGGTTTACGCTACAAACTCAACCCAACCTCATGTTGGTCACTTTATGGTTTTCTACATGTCATGACCATATTCAAATTTCAAGCATAATAAAGTTTCATGTCACATTTCAAGTCATGTTTTTCATGTTATTTCAAGTTTTCCTAACTACCCATAACGTATCCCCATCGCACGTAAATTCGCATCAACACAAGTGAATCAAGGAACATAAAAATATGACCAAGAGGGGCATAAGGTGGAAAAGGAGGTCATAAGTTAAACATGATGATATTTGAGGCAAAGGTGTTCATCACAACTAGCATATAGGATTATTGGCCTCAAAACATGTATGACATCAAACTTAGCAAATAAACTTGTGGGTAGCATGTAGTTCAACATCATAGGCAAAGGTGATAACATGATAATAGTTGACATAGGATGATAAACTTGTGGGTAGCATGTAGTTCAACATCATATGCAAGTTAACATCAAGGTTATGAGAGGTTCTATATTGCATTATGCATAACCACCAAGTTCTATGTTGCATTATGCATAACCACCAAATAAAGCTCATAGCTTTCTACCCAAAAATCAAAGTGAACGGTACTAGGTTCATGATAGTTCCACAATCATAGATTAAAAGTGTCATACATGGATCTATGCATACAAATATAGGCCCAAGACAAGTATTATACCAAAAATCCCATTTCAACTTGCTACATGTTCATATTAACTTCATAGTTTAAATCTAAGAGTAGAATGGGGCTTACAAAGCGTGGCTATGAGAACTAGAAACCAAATAGAACAAGATAGAGACGTTGTAGAAGCTCTAGGAATGATGTAGCAACACTAGAAGCCTTGAAAATAGGTAGACCCTTTGATTTGATGAAGAAAGATGGCTCCTTTTTGCCTTAGAAGCTCTCAAGATGAAGAGGGAGGCCATGATTAGGGAGCATTTTGGCAGAAATTAGTTGTTAGGATGATTTGTGATGGTTTAGGCTAGGTATTAGGGTGTTTTTTTTATAGGTGTAGAGACTAGTTTAGGCCATAGGATTAACCCTAGTTTAGATCTGAACCATCAAATCCCGTCACAGGCCAAGTAAATAGACCAAAGGAGCAAACTGGTGCACCAGACCAACAGGGTCCGACCAGGGGAGATCGACACCCCAGTCGACCTGGGGGGGGTGGGGGGGGGGGCAGGTCGACTCCCCAGTCGACCCCCTAATCGACCTGGGGTAGGGCGGGAAATTTTCCCGCCCAATCTTCTTCTGGCTGAATTTGAATTTCGGGCTGAATTTTGAATTTTCTGAAATCTTCTATGGTCCATATCTTGGTCATACGGACTCCGATTTACGAAATTTCGGACTCGTTTTCAAGAAGAATTTCAAGACGAACGCAATGGCGTAACCCGTTCCCACTGATTCTTAACATATAGTTTAATTCTGCCCTGTTTTCTTGTTTTAACATGTTATTAAAAATTCGGGTTGTTACATTCTCCCCACCTTAAAGGATTTCGTCCCCGAAATCTCCAAGTTAGGAAGAACGTATCCTACCATCCATCATCCATCTACTCAAACATCATCCACAAGTAATCATTGTCCTTAAATGATTTCTAATGTTGTATGAATATATGCAAAAGTGTGTGTATATGCACCTATCTAATGCGAAAATCAGGCGGTTACTGACTCAGTAAACCTCCTTAATGCAGAATATGTTAGTGCAATGAGTCCAAATGTATGCAAATTCCTAACATAATTTATAATCTCTACATGAGTGCACATAACATTCAATCATATGCAACATCCACGTGATAGCATAACAAGTTTCATTCATGAATAAGCATAAACACTCATGCATATGCAATATGAAAGTGTGTGAGCCGATCTTAGTGCCTAACGTGTATCATGCATCCACGAGTAACCACTTGCAAACACTTGCAGCCATTTGCAACCATCAAGCATAACATGTTTCAAATACATGTTTCATCCAAAGGGTTTCTACCTAAGGTTCTCATGACAAGATTAATGGAATAACAAAATAAACATGGATAGCAAAAGAAAGATATGCTAACTAGGAAAGGAGATTGAGAATGTACCCTAAAAAAGATATGGATAAAGCCCACGCATCTTCTCCTCGGTTTCCCAAGTTGCATCTTCATCGGCTTCACTCCACTGAACCTTTACTAACTTGACTTCTCGATTCCTTAGCTTCTTGATCTCTGCTCCCAAGATACGAATCGGAGCTCGCCTCATGGTTGCCTCTTTCTCTACCTCCATGTCTTCAAGAATGCTAGGCTCAACTACTTCGGCTGATTCAAGTAGGCATTTTCGGAGATGCGAGACATGAAAGACATTGTGCACTCCAGCTAGCTTTTTGGGCAATTCCACTCTATAAGCCATTTGCCCAATCCTCTCGATGATAGGGAAGGGTCCTACGAACCTTGGTGCTAGCTTTCCAACTGCTCCAAAACGAACCACATTCCGCAAGGAAGAAACCTTCACAAAGACCATATCTCCAACTTCAAACTCTAAGTTTGTCCTTCGCTTGTCTGCATAGGATTTCTGTCTATCTTGGGCCGTTTTCATCCGCCTTCGAATTAACTCAACCTTCACGGATGTGTCCCTTATCATGTCGGGCCAGAGTATAAGCTTATCCGTCGTCTCCCACCAACATGTTGGTGACTTGCACGGCCTCCCATACAAAGCTTCGAATGGTGCCATCCCTATGCTTGCTTGGTAGTTGTTATTATAAGCAAACTCTACGAGAGGAAGGTGGTCTTCCCAAGTGCCACCAAAGTCAAGAATGCATAGCCTTAACAGATCTTCTAGTACCCTATTCACCCTTTCGGTCTGGCCATCCGTCTGTGGGTGATAGGTTGTACTTAGATTCAATCGCGTACCCATCGCTTCTTGCAAACTATTCCAAAATTGGCTAGTGAAGATTGGGTCACGATCGCTAACTATGCTAGAAGGAACTCCATGCAATCGCACTATCTCTCGAAGATAAACAGATGCTAGCCATGATTTGGTCCTCTTGCTCTTCACTGGAATGAAATGGGCGCTCTTCGTGAGTCTATCCACTATGACCCATATGCTAGTATTCCCCTTCCTTGATCTCGGCAATCCATCCACAAAATCCATAGAGATACTTTCCCACTTCCATAGCGGGACCTCTAATGGATGCAATAGCCCACCGGACTTCTTCGACTCGGCCTTTACTTGTTGGCAAACAATGCATCTAGAAACGAACTCTGCAACATCCTTTTCCATCCCATCCCAAAAGAAAATGCGCTTCATATCCCGGTACATCTTATCCCCTCCGGGATGTATGGTCATCCTCGAGTGATGCGCCTCCTCAAGAACTTTATTTACTAAGTCTCCCACTTGTGGGACACATAGTCTTCCATCACGCCTTAGCCATCCCTTGTCATCAATAGTATATCTAGCGAGGTGACTTGACGTCTCACCACGAATCAACTTGTCTATGATCTCGACTATCTGCGAGTCTTCCCTTTGTGAAGCCCCAACTTGATCAAGAAGTGTAGGTCTAAGCTCAAGGGATGCTAACGAACTAGTCATCGACCCAACAGCAGGTGCAAAATCAAAGGTTGCTAAGAACTCTAGGTTCTTCATCACAACGAACAAGGGACTCAAAGTCAACCTTCTTCTACTTAGCGCATCCGCCACAACATTACCCTTGCCAGGGGTATAACGTATATCGAAGTCATATGATGCCAAGAATTCCATCCACCTCTGCTGCCTTAGGTTCAAATCTTTCTGCGAGAAGAGGTACTTGAGCGACTTGTGATCAGTGTATAACTCAAACCTTTCGCCTAGAAGATAATGGCGCCAGGATTTGAGTGCAAAGATGATCGCCGCCAACTCCAAATCATGAGTGGGATAGTTCTTCTCATGAGCTTTGAGTTGCCTACCCCCAAAGCATATCACTCTCCCCTCCTGCATCAGGACAGCGCCTAATCCCGTGCCACATGCATCGGTGTACACGGTAAACATCTTCCCTCCATCGGGTAATGCTAGAACTGGAGCTGTGGTGAGGGCTTTCTTGAGCCTTTGAAAAGCAAGCTCACATTCTAAGTCCCATGCAAAGACTAAGTTCTTCTTCGTTAACTTAGTGAGAGGGGCTGAAATCTTAGCGAAGTCCTTAATGAACTTCCTATAAAATCCTGCCAGACCGAGAAAGCTTCTCACTTCAGTTGCATTCTTCGGAACTTTCCAGTCTTGTACTGCCACTACTTTAGCGGGATCCACAGCTATGCCTTGCTTAGAAACTATATGCCCAAGGAACCGAACTTCACTTCTCCAGAAATGGCATTTAGAGAACTTGGCTTTCAACTGATGAGCTCTAAGCGTATCCATAACCTCCTTGAGATGTATAACATGCTCTTCCTTGTCCTTAGAGAAGATCAGAATATCATCCACGAAGACAACCACAAACTTGTTAAGGAACTCCCTAAATACCCTACTCATCAAATCACGAAGTATGCGGGTGCATTAGTCAAACCGAACGACATAACAAGCCATTCAAAGAATCCATCTGGAGTCCTAAACGCAGTCTTATCAATACTATCCTCAGCCACTCTAAGCTGATGGAATCCGGTGGCTAGATCGAGCTGAGAGAAAACAGAAGCACCTACAAGCTGGTCAAAGAGATCATCAATCCTCGGTAACGGGTGCCTATTCTTCTTTGTCAGCTTGTTTAACTCACGATAATCAACACATAGACGAAGCGAACCATCCGCCTTAGTAGCGAATACCACAGGAGCACCCCATTCAGAAATGCTTCGCCTAATAAAATTTGTCTCAAGCAACTCCTTGATTTGCTTGCTAAGCTCTCTTCTTTCTCGCGGGGCCATGTGCCTAACAGGCAATGAAACTGGCTTGGCATTATCAACAAGATAAATACGGAAGTCTATCTCTCGTTTAGGAGGTAACCCCTTCACCTCATCAAAAACATCAGGATATTCTCGAACCACCCTCACAGATTGAAGATTGTCAATAGACGAGTCGAGGGATTCAAGATAACATAACATGACGGGATCCAGAGGGTTACAAGAAATCTCTAGGGTATTACCAAGGCGAGTCATAAGCCTCACTACCCTATGCTCACAATCGAGAATGGCTCCAAAACTGGACAACCAATCCATGCCCAAAATCAACCCATATCCCATGAACCCGAGAACATAAGCATTACATGTGAATTCTACGGTCAAGATAGAAATCCTCAAATCCATACAAATCATAGATAGATGGGCAGAACCCCCAATTGGATTTGAAACACTAACGGGATCCTCAACTAGACTAGTACTTAGGTGCAAACTTTCAACAATGTCGGAAGAAATAAAGGTATGCGATGCGCCAGAATCAAATAAAGTTCGAACAGGAAAACCAGAAATGTAAACAAGGCTTTCTACAGAAATACTACCTCGGTCCAGAGCTGGAGTAGTGTTGAGAGCATGCATCTGCCCTCCAGAAGGTCCTGCTCGCTGAGTCTGTCCTTGCCCCTGCCCTTGCTTCTTTGGGCAATCCTTACTGAAGTGTCCAGACTCTCTGCAATGAAAGCATTCTCCCAACTTCCTCTTCTTCTTCCTACAATCTTTGGCTATGTGTCCAGTGATCCCACAGAAGTTGCACTTCCTTGTCTCCTTTGCCTTGTTGTTGTTGGCCTTGTTACCCTTGTTGTTCTTGTTGTTCTGGTTGCTCTTATTGTTCTGGTTGCCTCCCCACTTGGAGTCTGCCTTCTTGGTTTGAGTCTCATTAAGCTTAACTTCTTTCTTGCCATTCTTATCATCTCCTTGAAGCAAGGCCATATCCACTAAGCTCTCAAAAGTGGCCCCCATGGGTATATGAGACATGGCCAAACCTTGTAATGGCTCATTCAATCCTCGAGCAAAGCGTAGAGCCTTCTTCTGAGGTGTGTTAACCATGTCTAAACCGAATCGAGCAAGCTGGTTAAACTTATTCACATACTCCCTCACGGTCATGTCCCCTTGCTTCAAAGATATAAACTTCTCCATTTGTAGATTCTCCTCAGCAGATGATAGAAACTTAAGCCCAAACCTCATCCTAAAGTCGGCCCAAGTCTCTATAGGCCTAGTAGCGTTGGTGACCTCCCACCAATAAGCAGCTTCCTCTTTTAATAGCCATACTGCCAACAGAACTTTCCTACGGTCTTCCACTTCAAAGATAGCAAAAAGGTCTTCAGTTTCCTTTAACCAGTTTCTTGCCTCAACGTAAGTCTCTGTCCCAACAAAGTTCTTGCCACCCATCGCCTTAAAGTCTTTGCAAATCTTCGCGAAATCCGCTTGTGGACGCTGAGGAGGAGGAGGAAGAGGAACCCCAGGTACGGGAGGAGAAGTGGGAGTGTTTGCTGGGCCCGCATCGTTGGCCCTAGCTTCCAAGTACCTTCGGAACCATCCGGGTATGGGTACTCCCTCGGGAAGGTTAAGATCGGCCATGCTGAAAAAGGAAAAGATAGATTTAGAATGAGGAAACAAAGGATAGTGCTAATGGCTTTTGGGGAATAGCCTTTTAAAATAAACTAGACTTTTCTTGGAAAAGTACTTAATTGGTTTTGAAAATAGTTTTTCAAAAGGATTTTTAAAATTTTTGTCCGGTCTAGTAAAACCTCATGCTCTGATACCCACCTCCGCCAGGGCCATTCACGAGAGAATGCACTAGCTTTGGAGGGGTGTTGTCTAGGTAAACATGCACAGAGATATCACAAGACAGAACATGGATAAATAAATAAGTAAAGCAGCGGTAGAGATTTAAAAACCATGATTAACCATTTCAAAAACCAAATAGTCAACTTACATCAAAGTACTTAGTCATTATTTTTTCAACTACCACAAGTCTAGAAAACATAAACTGAAAACAACATAAAGTAAAACTATCCCCAAAGATAGATGTGGTGAAGCCATAGCAAGCTCAAGTCCAAACCGTACATGAGCTGTCAGGAAAGCAAGCCAAATGTCCAAGCTAAGCACTAGTGTTCCCTCCCTGAGAACCTGGGGGGGGGGGAGGAAACGGAAGAAAAGAGGCGAAAGAAAAAGGGTCAGTCATAAAGACTGGTAAGTCCTACCTACTATTAGTATAAAAACTAATAAAGTTAACTAAACATGAGAAACTGAGATGAAACATAAAGATGGTAACTAACTGGCATGATAAATAGATAACAAGGTAGATCAAGTGTGGCATCGCATATACAAGGTTTAGTTTTGCACCAATAGTACTAGTAATCCAACCCATGTCAAGTATAAACAAGAAATGATCCCTTGGCCCAATATCATGAGATGATCCAAGTCGGGGCCCAACTACACGGTCTAGTCGATCGGCTCCCTATAAGCCTAACTCGTCGAGTGTCGGTGTCATACGGCCCAATCACGGAATGTAGTCAAACTGTGCTAGGTCCACCCTAGGGTGTATCAAGTCCTAGGGTGCCAACCACTGACACGAATCAAGCACGCACAGTCTAAACCTACTGGTGCCCGTGCCTACTTTTTCAACTCCGGACTATGTGCACGACCATAGTCCACCTGAACCTACACCGGCGCACCAACTCAGCCGTCGTTCTGGTCGCTTACAATCAGCCCAGTAATCGTGCCCTACCCTAGCCTAGTCCCTAGGGTATCGTGATACATCCAAGAGGGTTACTGCTGAAAAGGACCGCGTAACTAGGGTTTCTAACGGGTTAAGTGTGGTTAACCCTATCCAATCATGTTTCAAGTTGGTTAAGTGTATCCAAGTGGCTCATGACTTAACCCTAACATGTGGCATTAAATAATTTAATGCACCCAACCTCTCACATTAGACTTTGTTGTGGTTACTGGATATGCCGGGTGGGTCCGGGCAGCTTTACACCACAACCTAGTCTAACCTCGGGTTTCAAGCGCGATGTGACCAACTTCTCACATTGGGTCATATTGTTTGTAGCCACTGGATTTGCCGGGCGGTTCCGGGCAGGTTTACGCTACAAATTCAACCCAACCTCGAGTTGGCCACTTTATGGTTTTCTACATGTCATGACCATATTCAAATTTCAAGCATAATAAAGTTTCATGTCACATTTCAAGTCATGTTTTTCATGTCATTTCAAGTTTGCCTAACTACCCATAACGTATCCCCATCGCACGTAAATTCGCACCAACACAAGTGAATCAAGGAACATAAAAATATGACCAAGAGGGGCATAATGTGGTAAAGGTGGTTATAAGTTAAACATGATGATATTTGAGGGAAAGGTGTTCATCACAACTAGCATATAGGATTATTGTCCTCAAAACATGTATGACATCAAACTTAGCAAATAAACTTGTGGGTAGCATGTAGTTCAACATCATAGGCAAAGGTGATAACATGATAATAGTTGACATAGGGTGATAAACTTGTGGGTAGCATGTAGTTCAACATCATATGCAAGTTAACATCAAGGTTATGAGAGGTTCTATGTTGCATTATGCATAACCACCAAGTTCTATGTTGCATTATGCATAACCACCAAATAAAGCTCATAGCTTTCTACCCAAAAATCAAAGTGAACGGTACTAGGTTCATGATAGTTCCACAATCATAGATCAAAAGTGTCATACATGGATCTATGCATACAAATATAGCCCCAAGACAAGTATTATACCAAAAATCCCATTTCAACTTGCTAAATGTTCATATTAACTTCATAGTTTAAATCTAAGAGTAGAATGGGGCTTACAAAGCGTGGCTATGAGAACTAGAAACCAAATAGAACAAGATAGAGACGTTGTCGAAGCTCTAGGAATGATGTAGCAACACTAGAAGCCTTGAGAATAGGGAGCCCCTTTGATTTGATGAAGAAAGATGGCTCCTTTTTGCCTTAGAAGCTCTCAAGATGAAGATGGAGGCCATGATTAGGGAGCATTTTGGCAGAATTTAGTTGTTAGGATGATTTGTGATGGTTTAGGCTAGGTATTAGGGTGTTTTTATAGGTGTAGAGACTAATTTAGGCCATAGGATTAACCCTAGTTTAGATCTGAACCATCAAATCCCGTCACAGGCCAAGTAAACAGACCAAAGGAGCAAACTGGTGCACCAGACCAACAGGGTCCGACCAGGGGAGGTCGACCCCCAGGTCGACACCCTAGTCGACCCCGCAGTTGACCTGGGGTAGGGCGGGAAATTTTCCCGCCCAATCTTCTTTTGGCTGAATTTGAATTTTGGGCTGAATTTTGAATTTTCTGAAATCTTCTATGGGCCATATCTTGGTCATACGGACTCCGATTTACGAAATTTCTGACTCGTTTTCAAGCAGAATTTCGAGACGAACGCAATGGCGTAACCCGTTCCCACTGATTCTTAACATATAGTTTAATTCTGCCATGTTTTCTTGTTTTAACATGTTATTAAAAATTCGGGTTGTTACACAAGGATAGATCCAAACTATTGTCATATCATGTTTTACTTTTAACCATTTAAATATAAAAGTAACTTAAAACTCACAGTGTTCGGATTTAAAGAAATAAAAGGATAAAAGCAGTTGATGAATCTCAGATCTACACTTGAATCTCTAAATTTGATTGTTGAAGAAAAAGAAAGAGTTTTGATTCAGTCTAGGCACCAGCAGCACTTAGGCCTTCATTGATTTTCAGTGTGAGAAAACTAGAAAATGAATCCGTATATATAGCTGCCAGCCCCCAGAATTCGACTGCCACCTCATCCCTGGGGGGATCGACCCATGGGTGGACACCCCCCTTGAGGGGTCGACACCCCCTCTATCGGGTCGACTCCTCTGGGACGGGAGTTTTCCGCCTCTGAAATTTTGATTTTTGAATGATTTTTGATTTTCTGAATTGAATTTTATATATATAGTTTTCTGGCGCATATACAAACTTCAAACCCTCATAACTTCTTCATACGATGTCCGTTTTATGCAAACCAAATGTCTATCTTGACCAGAATTTCGAGACGGACGCAACGGTGCAGTTCGTTTCCCTTAATTATGAATATTACATTGATTATTATTTTGATTTATTCTCTTTTAGTATTTTAAAATTACGAGGTGTTACATTCTCCCATACTCAAAGGATTTCGTCCCCAAAATCTCCAAGTTAAGAAGAACGTATTTCCTACCATCCATCACCCATCTACTCATCCACCAATCACTGGCATCCATTGTCCTTAAAGGCTTCTTAATACTTATATGAACATATGCAAAGGTGTGTGTATATGTCCCAATACTAATGCTAAATTCAGGCGGTCTACTGATTCAGTTGACCTCCTTAATGCAATGTATGTTAGTTCCATGAATCCATCATGTATGCAAATAATCCTAATATAACATGTAAGTTCTATATGTATGCACAATCATCTGTCCAAAAGCAACATCCATATGATGATATATTCAATTTAATCCATATAAAGAAACGAAAATGCACACACATCCATACGCAGTATGAGAATGACTGAGCGATCTAGTACCTAATGTGTGTGTATATGCATCCACGAGAAACCACTAGCAAACACTTGCATCCATCAAACATAACATGTCTCAAATACATGTTTGCATATGGGATTCCTACCTAAAGGTCGAAAATTCTATCGATAGGACATACTTAAATGATAGAAACAAGCATAAATAAAAGATTTGGAAAAGGAAGTTAAGATCATACCCTCGAAAAGAAAAGGATGTGAAGCATGAATCTTGTCTTTGGTCTCCCAAGTTGCATCCTCTGGGTTATCTCCCCACTGAACCTTCATCAACTTGATTTCTTTATTATATAGCTTCTTAACTTCTGATCCAAGAATACAGGAAGGATCTCGTCTGACTGTCGCCTCCCATTCCACCTCTACTTCTTCCAATATATCGGCTCAACTATTCTGCTGTATCATGCAAGTACTTCCGCAAATGGGAAACATGGAAAACATCATGAATGATGGATAGTCTCTCTGGCAGCTTTACTCTATAGGCCATTTGGCCAATCCTTTCTGTCATGGGAAATGACCCTACAAATCTTGGTGCCAACTTCCTTATAGATCCAAAGCGAACCACATTCCCTAAAGGTGACACTTTAATGAAAACCATATCTCCTATTTCGAATTGAATGTCATTCCTTCTCTTGTCTGCATAGGATTTCTGTCTATCTTTAGTGGTCTTCATTCATCGTCTAATAAGATCAATCTTCTCGGATGTTTCTCTAACCATATTTGGTCCAAGCAATAGCCTTTTTGTAGATTCCCACCAACAAGTTGGTGACTTACAGGGTCATCCATATAATGCTTCGAAGGGTGCCATGCCAATGCTAGCTTGATAATTGTTGTTATAGGCAAACTCTACTAAAGGAAGATGCTCATCCCAAGTCCCTCCAAAGTCTAGGATACACAGCCTCAAAAGATCTTCTAGAACTTTGTTCACCCTCTCCGTCTGCCCATCGGTCTAAGGATGATAAGCGGTGCTCAAACGTAACTGTGTACCTAATACTTGCAAATTCCTCCAAAACTCACTAGTGAAGATGGGGTCATGATCGCTTACGATGTTGGAAGGTACTCCATGAAGACGGACTATCTCTCGAACATATACTACTGCCAACCATGCTGCTGTCCTCTTACTCTTAACCGGAATGATATGAGCGCTCTTAGTAAGTCTATCTACTACCACCCAAATACTGGTGTTGTCTTTCTTTGATCTAGGCAGACCATATATGAAATTCATAGAGACGCTCTCCCACTTTCACTGTGGAACTTCCAAAGGATAAAGTAAACCACTGGGTTTCTTTTGCTCCGCTTTAACTTGCTGACAAACTAAATATTAAAAAACAAACTCTGCCACATCTTTCTTCATCCCAGCCCAAAAGAAAATCCTCTTCATGTCCCTATTCATCTTATCACCATCCGGATGAATTGTCATCTTAGAATGATGGGCTTTCTCTAAGACTGCCTTTAACGGACTTCGAGTTGAGGAACACAAAGCCTTCCATCTCATCGCAACCACTCTTTATCATCAATGGAATATCCATTGAGGTGACTAGAAGTCTCCCCTTTACCGAGCCTATCCAAGATGTCTGAAATCTGTGGATCATCTCACTGCGAAGCTCCTATCTGATCCATAAGAGTAGGTCAAATCTCTAGTGATGCAAACAAACCAGGCAATAACTCGGTGGAGGGTCTAAAATCAAAAGTCGATATGAACTCCAAGCTTTTACTTTCCACAATTAGGGGACTTAAAGTAATGCTCTGTCTACTCAGTGTGTCTGCCACCACATTACCCTTTCCAGGGGTATAAGCAATCTCAAAGTCATAGGATGCTAAGAACTCCATCCACCTTTGTTGCCTTAGATTAATATTTTTTGCGAAAACAAGTACTTGAGAGATTTATGATCAGTGTACAACTCGAACTTCTCTCCAAGTAAATAATGATGCCATATCTTAAGAGCGAATACTATGGCAGCTAGCTCTAAATCATGGGTTGGGTAGTTCTTCTCATGGACTCTTAGTTGTCTTGCTCCATAACATACTACCCTTCCTTCTTGTATCAGAACCGCACCAAGCCCTATACTACATGCATCGGTGCAAACTGTAAACACTTTATTCCCATCGGGCAAGGTCAAGAATGGGGCTATTGTCAGAGCCCTCTTCAGTCGTTGGAAAGCAACATCACAACCTATATCCCATGAAAAAGCCAAGTTCTTCTTCGTCCGCTTGGTGAGTGGGGCTAACATCTTTGCGAAGTCCTTAATGAACTTCCTATAATATCCTGCTAACCCCAAAAAGTTTTTCACCTCTGTTGCATTCTTTGGAATCTGCCAGTCCTGAACTGCAACCACCTTTGCGGGATCTACTGTTATCCCTTCTTTGGAAACCACATACCCTACGAATCTCACCTTGTTTCTCCAAAAGTGGCATTTGGAGAATTTTTCCTTAAGCTGATGCGCACGGAGAATTTTCAAAATTTCCCTCAAATATTGGGCATGCTCTTCTTCTCTCTTTGAGATGATCAAGATATCAGCAACAAAGACCACGATAAATTTATTTAGAAACTCCTTAAACACCCTACTCATCGGATCAACAAAATAGACGAGTGCATTAGTCAACCCAAAAGGCATTACGAGCCATTCAAAGAAACCATCTGGAGTCCTAAAAGCGGTCTTATCTATACTGTCCTCAGCCACCCTCAACTGATGAAACCCCGTGGCCAAGTCTAACTGAGAAAATACCGAGGCACCAACAAGCTGATTGAACAAGTCATCTATCCTCAGAAGTGAGTGCCTGTTCTTCTTGGTGAGCTTATTCAACTCTCTATAGTCCACACACAAGCGAAGCGAACCATCCGCCTTAGTTGCGAATACCACTGGAGCACCCCATTCAAATATGCTTCGCCTAATAAACCCTTTCTCAAGTGGATCCCCTGCTTGCTTGCTAAGCTCCCTCCTTTCCCTTGGAGCCATGTGGCGCACAGGTAATGCAATTGGCTTTGCATTATCTACCAATATATGTGAAAATCTATCTCGCGCCTTGGGGGTAAACCCTGAACCTCATCAAAGACATCTGAATAATCTCGTACTACTGGAACAGATTGCAGATCATCGATAGATGCATCAAGAGACTCTAGGAAACTAAGCATGAAAAACCCTTGTGGGTCATAATAAATATCGAGGGTCCTCCCGTGATAGGTCAGAAGCCTAACGACCCTCTTCTCACAATCTAGAATGGCACCATACATGTTTAGCCAATCCATTCCTAGAATCAACCCATAGCCCATAAACCCAAGCACATATGCATCGCATTCAAATTTGATGCCTAACACAGATATTCTCAAACCTCGACAAATCATAGATAAATGAGCCGAACCACCAATGTGGTTTGAGACAACTACAGGATCCACTACCATACTAGTATTTAAGTGCAGAGATTCAACCACAGAACTAGATATAAATGAATGTGAAGTGCCAGAATCAAAAAGAGTTCTAACAGGATGATTGGAAAGAGAAATCAAAACTTCCATGGAAATTTTCCTACCTTTATCTGGAGAACTGATCGCAATAGCATGCACTTGCCCTCCAGAAGCTCCTTCCCTTTGATCCCTGTTTCTTTGGGCACTGCCTAGCAAAGTGTCCGACCTCTCCACAATTGAAGCAAGTATTCTTCCTACTTTTGCAGTCATTGACCAAGTGACCTTCTCGTCCACAATTGTGACATTTCCTCTTATCCTTAGCCTTGTCATTCTTTCCGCCATTCTTCTGTTGGTGTTGTTGCCGCTGTCCTTTCTTAGGCCATACCTTCTTATTTTGCGTTGTTTCCTCGGCTTTTACTTCCTTCTTTCCTCCCTTGTCTTCCTCATGCATCAGGGCCATATCAACAAGCCTTTCAAAAGTCGCTTCCATTGGGATGTGGGACATAACTAACCCATGAAGGGGTTCATTCCGCCCCTTAGCAAACCGCAAAGCTTTCTTGTGCGGAGTATCTACCAATTTCAATCCAAATCTTGCTAGCTGGTTGAATTTGTTCACATATTCTTTAACAGTCATGTTTCCTTGTTTGAGCGCCAAGAACCTCTCCATTTACATGCTTTTCTCGGCTTAGGAAAGAAACTTCATTTTAAACCTTTGCCTAAAATCATCCCACGTCTCCACCGGACATCCAGCTTGGGTTACTTCCCACCAGAACGAAGCTTCATCTTTCAATAGCCAGGCAGCTAACTGAATCTTCCTTCGATCTTCCACTTCAAATATTACAAGTAAGTCCTCAGTCTTCTTGAGCCAATTCCTTACCTCTAAGAATGTTTTGGTTCCACGGAATGGCTTCTCTCCCATGGCACAGAAATCTTTGCAGATCTTAGCGAAATTATCTACTCTTGGAGGAGGAGGAGGAGGAACGATAGGTGCAGTTGGGGAAGGAACGTTTCCTTGGCCTTCGGCAGACGCCATAGCCTCTAGATACCTACGGAACCCGCCAGGTATCGTAACGCCCTCAGGAACGTTAGGTTCCCCAGACATGCTGAAACGAAAAGAAAAGAGATTTAGACAAAGGATCGAAGGATATTACATATGGCTTTGGGGAATATGTTTTACAAAACAGACTTTTCTTTTTGAAAAATGCTTTCTTTTAAGACCTTTTTTAAAATAATTTCCAAAAACTTTCATCTAATATGGTAACCTTCAGCTCTGATACCAAGTGTGACACCCCACGTCTGTTAATGTCACTCACAAAGGGAATGCATTAAGTTTCATGAAGCGTTATAGGTAAACAGGAAGAGAAATATTACAAGACAGATATAAAATGACAGTGGAATTAAAAACTTTATTAATCATAAAGCATCATGGTTCAAAAACATCACATGTTTAAAATACACAAAAACCATTACATCGTAAAAACTACAGTCTTGAACTTTAAAACATCAGAGTACATAAAAGAAGAAAAATTCCCTAAGTAAAAAATAGCCATAGCAGCAAGGATTGGAGCTTGACCCATACATCTAAGCAGCTCCAACAAAATGAAAGAAGAAACATAGCCAAGCCTGAGTATTCCCACCCTGAGAACCTGGGGGGGAGGGGGGAATGGAAGAAAGAAGAGAAAACAAAAAGGGTCAGATATAAAGTTTGGCGAGTCCGGTTACTTTTAGCAAGTAAATAAGTAAAAGTAGCATGACAGGCATATAAAATGGAAAAGAGTGAGATAACAAAATATAAGGCAGGTATGACAAGGTAAACATGATAGAGCATATATATTTCACTAAAGATTCTATGATTCCCTGCACTAATACTAGTATAACCAGAATGAGATGATCCTAACAACTATCTAATGGTAGACTTAGGCATACATCCAGAGGTATCCTAACCACTACCCTAATCGATCGGCTCCCTACTTCGTAGATACTCTATGCCGACCCCACAGTAGGAGGTATCACTTCCTAAAGTGGCAACCCTTCGTGGATGAGCATAGCCATACCTACTTGTGTCACGGTCGTCTTAGCCCCCACACATGTCCCCGGTCGGTTTGCGCAGCCTACACAGTCCTCCTCGTTTGGATCTCTTACATTCAGCCTAGCAAGCGTACCGCAACTCCGACCTAGTTTGAAGTACTCATTTGATACCTATTAAGGGTTACTGATATAAATGGGTACCACACAATATAATACAAGCTCTCCCCTTTGTCTTGTATCCCCTCTAGGGTTTCCACCAGTTATGCTTACCTAACAAGGTGTCTTTAATTACATGAACTTATCATTTCTACAAGTTATGCTTACCCTAAGGTGTCTTTAATTACATAACTTCAACATTTCAACAGGTTATGCCTACCTAACAAGGTGTCTTTAATCACATAACCCTATCAGGTTAAGTTTGTGGGCCTATATATACATATTACCCACCCCCACTCAGATTTACTTAACCCATCCACTTTCAACCAAATTTACTTAACCCCAATTTAAGTTCATGTTCATACAATCCCTATGGATTCAACTAGTTTAAGTATTCAAGGTTATTACCATGTTTCATTTATGGTTATGGTATGTTAGACCTCCCACATTCAGCCTACAATGTGGATGTTGGATATGCTAGGCGGGTCCGGGCAGGCTTATTCCACAAATCAGGCCTAACCTCGTGTCTTAGCACATCTTGTATTTTTGCACTTAGGCCTCCCACATTAGATTCACCACTTATGGTCGTTGGATATGCCCATCAGTTCCGGGAAGACTTCCACACAAGTGCAGTCTAACCTCGTGCCTAAGCGCGGTTTACAATTTCAAGTTATTGTAATTCTACGCATTTCCATTATTAACCAATTTTACCTATGTCGTTATAGGTTATAGGTTTCATGACCCTTTTTCCACTAATTACGTTCATAGTGAATTATATGTCCAAATTCATATATGTATGCATTATTCAAATTATGCCAATTTTCACCTTTTTACCAATTATGCCCAAATTCCCAATTCACAAGATATGCCCAATTTCAATGTTTTTCCCCTCATTCCCAAACTAACGTAATCGCATAATTAAGCAGCATGTCTAGGCTTGATAGTAGCCTAGCTATATAAAATAAAAGGGAAAGGGTGAAGGGAAGATGACAGAGATGATTATTCTAATAGAATTGACATAAACTTATGATGGCATAATGGTAAGATGGACATATAAGCACAGATCGGTGAACTTGTGATAATAAAACAGGTTCTAACATAGTAGGTATGTCATAATAAGCATGGTTAGATCTAAATAAGGATTTAGATGTCCAACTAATATCAGATCCAAATTAACCTCAAACATAATAGGTACAAGATGATCTAAATAGATTAGATCTATAATCAAAAGTAGATCTGACATGATAAAGATTTAGATCCAAGTCATAGTTAATTCAGAATATCGTAGGTTCACAAATTACCATAGATTTGATATGATTAAGTTGCAGGGATAGATCCAAATTACAGTCATATCATATTTTACTTTTAACCATTTAAATCTAAAAGTAACTTAAAACTCACAATGTTCGGTTCTAAAGAAATAGAAGGAGAAAAGCAGTTGATAAATCTCAAATCTACATTTGAATCTCTAAATTTGATTGTAGAAGAAGAAGAAGAAAGAGTTTTGATTCAGTCCAGGCACCAGTAGCACTTAGGCCACCATTGGTTTTCAGTGTGAGAAAACCAGAAAATGAAGCCGTATATATAGCTGCCAGCCCCCAGAATTCGACTGCCACCTCAGCCCTAGGAGGGTCGACCCCCCCTTAAGGGGTCTACCCCGGGGTCGACTCCCCTGAGGCGGGAAGTTTTCCGCCTTTGAAATTTTGATTTTTTAATGATTTTTTATTTTCTGAATTGAATTATATATATAGTTCTCTTGCGCGTATACAAACTTCTAACCCTCATAGCTTCTTCATACGATGTTCGTTTTATGCAAGCCAAATGTTTATCTTGAGCAGAATTTCGAGATGGACGCAATGACACAGTCCGTTTACCTTAATTCTGAATATTATATTAATTATTATTTTAATTTATCCTCTTTCAGTATTGTTAAAATTACATAGTGTTACAGAAACTCTTAAAAGAATTATTTGAGATTATAATATTGAAATCCTTACCTATAAATAATATTTATATCGTAACCTAATTTTTCTAATTTCCCGTTTACATGTTGCTGCTCAAAACTAACTGCCACTTCCCCCATCATGTTCACTATAAAGTAAAATCCCATAAGGCTAATTTTATTTGGACCTATAAAAATGCTAAGTTCATCCAGTTTAAAAAAACCCATGGTTTTACTGGGTTCACCCGTCTGAATTAAAAAATCGAAACACCCTTCAATGCACTTGATCTTCGTGGTTCCCAAAAGGCACCACGTTGGGCAACTGCATGGTCCTTTGAAATCACCACGTAGTAGCCTTACGTTGTGCCATTACGGTACCATGTAGTGACCATATGTGATTCCCTAAAGGCACCATGTAGAGAAAGTGTGTAGTGTACACAGAACTTAAGAACATAAAAAATGTATTTTCATCTTTTGTAAAAACACGGTTGAACTCAACGTTTTCAAGTGCAAATGGAATTAGCAAACCCATAAATCCTCTAGGTTTAAAATCGAAATCAATTCGAGATAAATCAGAATTTTTTTAGAACTTAGTTGTTTGTCTTTGTACTTGTGTATTCTTTAATTCATATAGTATGGCTTTTGCGATTTGAGTTTCAGGGAGGCCGACACATACAGGTTGCTTAAAGTTAGCAATTTAGGTTGAGATAGATGGAGTAAGTTTTAATCGAGTGCAGATCCAAGTTAAATATAGCAAGAGGCTTCGATGACAATGTTTTGGTGATGTCTGATCGTAGAGAGAGGAATGCAATGGTTCGTACAGTTAAAAATGGCCTCCAAGTCACGTGTAGAAGTGGAGCGTCGAGCTCTTGTGATGGTGTCTGATAGGTAGAGGATGCTTCGGGTAGCACGAAAGATTCGATGGAATTCGGCTTCATTGTGTTTAGCTTGTTTGGGAGAGGAGAGGTGGCCAGTGTGTTGTGGCTTTTAGAGGAAGGTTTGCATTTATACAAGGGTTCATATTTGGAGAGACCGAGTTTTATTAGAGGCTAATATTGTAATTAGTGTTTTAATTGTTTTAAAAGTAAATTGTTAACTTTAAAAATTGAATTACTCTTGCATACAAGGTCGGATTCGAACATTGTTTATTGCATTGCACTCGTATCAACACTAACTACATTCTAGATTTGGATTAGTGAAATTCCAAGCTTGTTGGAATTTATGCTTTTAGTTTAAGTCAAATCGCTTTGGAGATAACTAAAATCAAGGTAAGTTAACTCACATCCAAATTTGTTTCATCATTTATGTGCTATAATATATAATATTGGATGCTTGTTTGAAATAATTTATGATGGTTGAATTGTCTGTTTGGTTTTAATTCATTGTTGTATAATGGACAGCATAAGTAAACATTTTGTTGGAGGGGACAAAATAAAAAGGAAATTAGAGTGTACCTAGCGAATTAAGTTGCGACTGAACACTCTGAAATATACACACTTATGTGTGGTTGGTAAAGAACTATTTATTCCTTTGTTTACATTCTTATATTATTTACATTTATCCGCTTATTTATATTTATAATCTATTCGTATTTGTTTGCTAATATTCATTATTGTCTTTATTTACTTATGCATATTACCATATTGTTTACATTGTCGATGACTGAAATAATTTTGACATCTTGTTTAACTTAAGCTTGAGTTTTCACAAAATTGATATTTGAACTTAATTATCATTTTAATTAATGATATTTATAAATTTATTAATCGGTTGAGTTAATAATAATTAAATTCATTATAAATTTAAACTAATGACAATTAGTCAAATTATGCATTTTAATAAAGAATTGAAATTTGATTATTCATCCTAATCAATGGTAATTGAATTTAATTATTTGTTATACGTATTGAAACATCACTTTAATTAATTATTTTAATTAATGATTAATTAGAAATATATGATCATTTTGATTAATGATTAACTGAAATTTATAATCATTTTACTTAATGGTATATGAAAATTAATAGTCATTAAAATAAATAATGTTTAAGGTTATTAATCGTTGATTTTAGTTAATGAAATTTGAATTTAATTAATAACTTTAATTAAAAATTAACTGAAATTTAATAACCATTTTAAGTGATTGATGCCTAAATCTTAATATCTGATTTTACCTAATGAGATCGAATTTATTTATTTAATTTTGGCAAAGCCAACCAGATTTTATAGTGATCCGTAACACTTTTTTATTAAAGAAAAAAGTACAAGAAAGTTCAGGTGATATACTAAATGTACATCAACTATGTGCTCTACGCAAGGAGAACTGATCATTACTAGTTCTGTTACATAACATATTACAATACCTTTTTCAACATTGCATATCATGATACAAATTTCATTTTTCTGACGTGCAAAACAAAAGAACCTTACTAATTGCGGAAACACTATAGCTAACCATTTTCTTGAAAATTCCTCAGCAATTCCTTTTTCGCACTATGGGTAACTAGAGATTTATTTCCCGTTTTCTCACTAGTGATAGAGACATCCTCGACACTTTTCATTTCAGGAGGCCTCTCTTGTGTCCCGGAGGTGGAGCAATGTGTGCATACGGAGATTTAGTGTTTTGAGGCTATGGCAAAGACTGATGCACCCATAGACGAAACTTGTGTGATTTCATTTTCTTATCATTGAAGAAAGTGTACCTAAATTAGACTTGGAGAACTCATTGTTTTTCACTTTGTCATGAATGGAGTTGCATTCATCCAATAACTGTTGTAGTTAGCAATCCTTTTGACAATATTATCTTCTCTTGCCAAAGCAGATCTTAACATGTCAACAACTATGTTGGTGTCTTCAAGCAACACTATGTTACCTGTAGTGGCATCAGTGCCAACCAAATTGATTGTGCCTCTGTTTTGCTGTGGCAGCTCATGGCCATTAACCTTGTATTTTCTGTTCCCCTCATCTACAACAGTTTCTTTACTTGTCACCTGTTTGTTGTCAGTGTGCAAAATTTTTGCAATACACTGGTCCTTCATGACAACAACTTTTGCATTGCCATAGAGATGAATAGAGTCACGACTACCAATATGGTTGCCACTAATCTCCTTTCCTACAATTTCTCCATTGCTGGTAGTTGCCTCATTCAGATCAGAGTTTTTGTTGTTTCCTGAGCATTCTGCTTTTGATAAAGTCTCAACCTATTCTTGTTGTTCAACATTCAACTAATCAACATCCATGAGTGGTCTCACTTCCACTCCTTCATTCTCGTTCACATTCACTTTGTTCAATTACCCTTATTAGCACTAGAAGGTTTTGCAATGTTTTGCAGCGATATTCGAATTAACAAAAATTGGACCGATTCTTATATCATTCATGTCAATATAGGGTATTGGCATTTCATCTTATATCATTCATGTCAATGTGAGGCATTGGTATTTCATCACTATCACTGTATACATCATCTTGCTTGTCACTCACAACAGCATCATCCATGCTATTAACATTCTTTTCTGTTCTAGTTTGTTTTCTTTTCTGGTTATGGTATAAAAAACTTCTCCATGCCTAGCTTTTCCTGTTAAATGTATACTTATCTTGCTTCCTATTATGCTTCAGTTACTTTACTTGGTTCAGTTACTGTGACAACCCAAATTCCGACGGACTAATTTTTTTTCGAAATCCCAATCCATCGAAACCCGAGTTGGTTTGCTCTGGTATCCTGCAGAAAAGACAGAGACATAAAACATGTCAGAGTTCGGAAAACATCTAACAGTGGAAGGAATAAAATGTAATGTAGTTGAAACATAGCTGTACCTTAATAATAATACTGCTAAACCAGTATCCAAAGCTATACCGTCTTTGTCATGAACCTAACATGCGAATGTTTTGAGGAGGGGGTCAAAACATAAGTTCTGTGTGAATGAATTTAAACTACACTTCTTGGATAATCCTATATATACCATTCAATTTTATTTTTCATATTTATTAGGTTATTTGTGTTATTAGCACTCAAGGCTTACACACACATCGCACCCATCTACTCTCTAGTAGATTAACCTAATATAGTGTATATGTAGCTACCCCCAATTAAGGTACGCTCTGCTCGCATAGTCTCCACCGTATGTACGCAGTCCCTTATCCAATGTCGCATGTCGTATGTATATCAACGCTACCTTTGCATAAAACTATCATCACTGTGTTACGTAAGCGTTTGAACTGCCATTCTAGATCCTACTAGATTCTGTCATCAAATAATGCCCTCTCTAGTCCATGGTACACCACCCAGAGCGACATGAGTGTACCTAGACTTTCCCCACGTATGTATCGTCAATCGTACTCGATGTCTATTTGCACATGTTCTCTATATGTGCGCCCGAGTCCCGTGGCAGGGCTAATCAAGAAACACGGAACTCGGTCGGGAGCTTTCAGATATCTGCCGATGTAGATGCTAAGGTCTGCTTTTATAGTGACTATGGTCCCACTAGACCCCGCCCTCCTATTGGTCAACCTCACCCATAACTAGATAGCAAAGTATATGGTCTTTTGGAGTTCTCCGCCTTTCCGCTTCACGTACTGACTGAAGATGGTAGGTAGACGACGAGTTGTTATCACATGGCACTAACTGGTCTCGTCGAATCACGCTGGTCCATCTTAGTCTTTTGATTGCCTCTTGTTTTGCAATCAAGGCATACTCATTGGTTCTTCCCACGCAGACCTAACCTCTGTGAGCACAGGCGTATCATCTGCCACTCACAGAAGGATACCAAGAGTATCCTCACGTCCCAGAAGCCGCCTGCTTCGTAACCCAGTCCCTTGGAGCCTTCTGCATGATCAAATGGACGTTCGCTCCCCCTTGCGCCCTACGGCATCGTGATGATCTACCATATTTGGTTATTCATCCCCTATCGTATGGATTGGTCCAAGCGCCTTACCCTTTCGTGTTATTATCCCTTAAGTCTAATCTTCTAATTATGCGCTTGCTCTATCTCATTAAATTTTCTTTTTAACTTGGTTATATCATTCATATTAGTTTTTAACTTAAATTACCAAGTTTCTTTATCATAAGTCTTTCCCTATTTCTTATGTAGCCGCGATCTTTTAATTGTTTACTTAGTTCTCTTAACTAAGGTTTACTAACAAGCTCAAACATGACTTTTTGTAACTGTTTACTTAGTCCTCATAACTAAGGTTTACCAACATGACTTTCCATGATTGTTTACTTAGTTCTCTTAACTAAGATTTACTAACAGATTCTCTTTATCGTTTACATATTAACTTAGTCATCTTAACTAAGGTTTACTAATAAGTTTTCCCCCTTACCCATATAACTTATGTTTTCCCTATTCGTGGCTTTACTCCCGTCCCGTGGATTACTTAATCTTCAATTAAGTACGACTTGCATTCTTTCATAAGTTATTTCATCTTTTGATCGATCATTATAACCTACGTTATAATTCTTACTTGTCTTGTAACAAGCTTACCTATTATCTTCTCATTCAGTTATACTCGTATCTGTTGATGTTGCCATAATCCATCATTATTTACTTAGTTTTCTTAACTAAGGTTTGCTACCATTCCCCACTATTACGTTGGTTAAGTTTGTCTATAAGCCTCCGTTTACTTAACCTTATCACACTTAACAAGTTTTTTTCATAGCATTAATCTTTTTATTAATGCACTCAACCTCTCACATTAGACATGTTGCTTGCGGTTGCTGGATATGCCTGGCGGTTTCAGGCAGACTTCTACCGCAAACTCGTTCTAACCTCGGGTTTTGGACTTAATGTGCTAACCTCTCACATCATATCCAAATTAATTGTTCTTTAAAGTCATCAATAATTCATGTCAACCCTCATTCTTATTACATAAATCCCAATTCAACTTATAATCCCATATGTCTAAATCTTTAATTCTAACTTTTCTTATGTACATATAGTTCATTCATAAATTCTTGATTCAACATACCCAAGCATATCTAATCGTTCTCAATTTTAATCGCACATATTTTCTTTCATGTTCTAGGTTAATATATGCGCCAATTTCCCCTAATTTCCCAATCTCAGGTTATGTTATATGTTATTCCACAATTCCCCAATTCATGAATTATGCCCAAAAATTCATCTTACAAGTTGTTTCAATTTCCCAATCACAAATTATTTCCAAATTCCCAAACATCATTTTCACTATTCCAATCTTTGTTCATACGCATGCTTTTCAGCGAGATTTGGATTAGGCTCGAAGTTAGCCTAATCTTAAAAATAAAAAGGAAAGGGGAAGAAGAAGAACAAAATATGCATGAAATAAAATCTGAATAATTTCAATTGAATTTAACAAATTAACTTGGGAATTGCTAAAAGATACATCTGCTATTATTCAACAAGGGTTATTTAAATCCACTCACAGTGATTTTTGCTTTCCAAGGTCTGATTTAGATTAGCATCCAAAGTTCTTCCCTTTCTTGCGGTGTAGATTGTAGATCAAAATCCCTTTTCTCTTTATTTTGAAATAGAAGAAATTCTAAATCTAATCTTTGATCTTCATTTATCTTGTGTTGAAGAAGAATAATTAATTTAATTAGAGTTGAAGCAGTGTTACAACGTCACCATTAATTTTTAGAGGATAAGAGGATTTCTTGAGGAAGAAGAAGCAGAACTTTAGCGTAGCTTTGGGATTGTGAATTTTAGGGTTGGGTTTAGAGTTTTATTTATAGGTAGTTTAGAACAAGTAGGACCTTAGGATTAAAATAGAATCCATCTAAACCTTACACCTTGATAAAGAAAATAATGCTCTAGACTAGGCTAGACCAATCTAGGTATGCTGCACCATAAACGCATGCATGCATCCAGAAACAAGTTGGGTCCAAGCGCACTTATTTAGCTGCATTGTTTTCTATTTTTAACGTTCAATTGCCTTTATTTTAAATTAAATGTGCCTCTTTTTCTTCCCTTAGTTAGTTGTATGTTTTATGGCATGCTTTAATCCTTTCATATTGCATGCAATTAATTCACTACTTTTGAATTTTAAACGCCAAAATTTACATCTACTTTTAGCATTGCAATTTACTTCGTTAACTCATCGCTTGTTTCCATATATATATATATATATATATATATATATATATATATGCATACATTCTATTCTCTCCTCAACGTATGCATTTCATACATTCCAATTAATTCCTTAACTCTCTCTTTCTAAACCTTCCTTCAATTGCATCAATTATATTAATGTTTCTTTTTGTTATTATCTTTCCTCTTTTTTTCATGCAGTTTCTTTTCTTGGATTACATTGATTGCTATAATTTTTTTGTTGCGTAATCTTTATTTTGAAATTGGTATTCTTTTATCTTGTGCAATTGAATATATTTACATGCATTCTTCCTCCTATACTTAATTTATTATTGCAATTAATGTATTATTCTTTTATACGCTCAATTCTTTCTTCTTCAATGTATTATATATTTATGTTTTAATTATTCTATGCATTTTCTCTCATATGATTAATTGCATTTAGCATATGCATTTATTATTTTTATTGCATGCATTAACACATCAGTTCTTTCTTTACCACTTGCATATTGAGTTATGCACTCTTTTCTCTTTTATTTTTATTTATGTTCATGCATATGTATGTTTTAATTATTGTATGCATAAACAATACAATATTAGTTTCATAATTTATTCTTAATTATGCATACATTCGTATGCACTTAATTAATTTCATGCGTTAGTTCACCTCTTTTTTTTGTTTGCGTATTAGTATGTACTGATTATGATACCCTTTAACGCAATACATTCATTGCATGCAACCTAATACCTTTGCATGAAATCAATTTCCTTTTTATCGCATGCATTGCACTGATACATTACCCATTTTTAACGTATTGTATTTACTTTTATGCACTAATCTCTTTTTATTTTAATTGTAAATTCATTTGCACATTAATTTTTAACATTAATGTATTCTCTAAAAAAACACATTCTTAATTATGTTTGTGCACATATTTACATGCACATTTTTAATTGTATTAAAAAAATGTGGGGTGTTACATTCTCTCACCCTTAGGAAATTTCGTCCCCGAAATTTGATAAGGGTAAAATTGATAATCCCTCGCATAATAATCATCCATCATGTGTGCATCCAATTTTCGCAAACATTATGCCCATGTGCAAAGTGCAATACATTACAATAATACATGTATACCTATGTGGTACCTCCTATGTGACGACCCCAAACCCCGATAAGATGGTGGCAAGGGTAATCTTTGGAATATAACACATAAACAGATAACTACAGAACAGAAATAAATAAATACACCAGATAATATACAATAGAATACACTGGATAAACATAATCATCAGAGTTACACAGTATACAGGATCATACTTAGTACAAAATACAGTTCAGCTATACATAAATGTCTACAGCAGAAAACAAAACATAATATGTACAATAGGAGCTGAACAGCATAAAAAGAGATAAATGATAGAATCCATCTTCAGCTCTAGCTATCCAGAAAGAGCCTGCTAAAACCTGAATACAAGGCTGCCCGTGTAGAAAAAGGGGCACCCGAGTTTGCAAGTGAAACAAACTACGAGTCAGTCATGGGACTGGTATGAGAAATCTACTTAACACGTTTTATAATATGGCAAATCACAGGATCACGCCACTTTCGTGGAACGGGTTTACTCCATTGGATTGCCAGTGCTTTAAAGCAAGTAAATCTTTTAAACACCGCAATTATTTTTATAAAAATGAAGCCATTATAAGACTCAGTTCCCATCACACAATGCAACACAAACCGGAGGGTAGAGTTTTACCTTATAATGGCCAAAATATGCTTGATACAATAAAACAAAAGCATTTGATATTATTACTAGTGTTTATATGTTTCAAAAACAATTTCAAATCATAAGTATCAATCATAGACGACATTAATGCCCCCATACCACTGTGTCGCCATATATAGGTATACAATCAAAACCGCACGGTATCGTATTTGGAAATTGGATTTCCGTCATGAACCAAGGCAAAAGATAGTCCTTACCGAATTCGAGACAATCTAGCCTACCATGTCTCAGGACCCAGACTCAGGTGGGCCCCTGGATCGTCAGGGCCGGTCCACCGATGTGGATTAAAATGCCTGAACACTGCGTTTCCCCGCCCTTTGGGGCATAAATGAGTCCTATGACTCCATCGGCTCCACATAGTCACCGATATATCTGAGGCGCCTCGCAACAGAAACAACCACATAGGTGAAAATAATATAAATGTCAGGGTTGGTAGGTCACTGACACCACCCTATCTAGAAAGAAACCCATGTCCTCCCGGAGGTCCTCTCCCGTTTCTGGTTCATACCGGGGTGTGAGGCTCGCGAATTCACGTTATACACAAAGCTACGTCACACATGCCGTGCTTTGATCATCAACCACAAGACTTTGCTTTTCAAACAGAAGCCTTGATCATCTGCCACTTAGGCATGCCACACATGCAATTCACTCCATGCGACTGATTTCTATCGATATATAACTTCTGAGCTCGTACGTCTCAGAGAAGGGCATTAAGGAAGAGAATAAATTCTCCGCCGCCAAACAGATATATATTTAATAGAGATCAATCAGCACAGAACAAAATCCAATGTCAGACACACAGTCTATTTAAAAGTTCGTTCTGGGTCTGAACGAAACCGGAGGAACTCAATACCTCGCATATTCGTACAATCAACAAGTACGTCTGGACGGCTACTACTTCAAACCCTTCAAGGTAGCTACTCCTATCATGAACATCAGTAGCACCCCTCCATTCGACGTGAAGATCATCGGTCTTGCACCGTCTTCATATCTATGACTTTCAATCGTCGATCAATTATTTGAAATGAGAATCAACTCAGCCTTTTCAAATAATTCACGTATATTTAGAATTTCAAATCAATTTATTTCAATGGTTAAATTATTCGATATCACTGATTTTGTTCTTTAATGTAATTTTCATGCCAAACACATTCAAACATCAAATATCACATAAACCAAGCAAATTCAGTTTATTTTCATTCCATATCGTTTATAATATTTTATCACGATTTATCGCTTTTTTTTTATTTAAAAATAGCCAATTCACTCAAACGACGCTTCAGGCCATAACGCGGCCGTGGCACTGTTTTTCTTCAGATTTGATTTACACATATATGAAAATCTAACCGTTGGATCTTCACAAAATTTATATCATTAGAAAGATCTTTTCAAAATGAATCCAATGGTTTCAGTTTCGGGAAAATCCGACGGTCGGATCTCCCGATACAATCGTTTGAAGTTACGATTTCAAAATATGAACTGCAGCATCGTTATTTGATTTAATTTAATTATATTTATAAATATATATATATATATATATAATCGATTCTAGTGCTGTTTTTCTTCAGATTTGAATTAAACATTACAGACAATCCAACCGTTGGATCTTCACGAAGTGGGTGTCGTTGGAAAGATATTTCCAAAGCGAACCCAACGGTTTCGGTTTCGGGAAAATCCGATGGTCGGATCTCCCGCACTAATCGTTTGAAATCACGGTTTCAAAATACGAACTACAGCTTCGTTATTCGATTTATTTTAATTATATTTATATAAATATATATAAATATAATTCTTTCTTCGATTTCAAAACTATATTCATTTCATATATTTGATAAAAATGATATTTTTATCATCAAAAATATTTATTCAACACATGAATATTTTTAGCACTTCATATTCACAATAAAAATGTAGATTTTATTGTTCAATCTATATATTTAACACATGAACTTCATTCAACACATGAATTTCTACTCAACACATGAATTTCTGCTCAACACATGAATTTCTATTCAACATATGAATATAGTTCTAACACGTGAATATTATTGAAAATTTTGGCAGCATAACGGCAGGGTAGTTAAAATCGGCACCGTCCCTAGTATGGCTCCTCGCTTTACCTTAAAACCTTGCGGTTTTTGACAATGGGGATTTCATACATCTAGTTCGCACGCAGGCGAATTTTTCCATATACTAATCCTATTGGGATTTCAACCACAATCAATCATTTCAAATCAACCATTCATGATATTCACCAAATTTCACATCAACTAATAATCCAAACAATATCACAACCAATATATATTGTCCACGGTCTGTGGACGAGGGGAGTATATATATATAGATATACGTATATAACTATATTTCGATTTCACTTCAATATCATTTCAATTTATTTCAACTCATATATCACTTTTACAACGCATATATAACTTATACATCGAACATACAACTTACACAACGCTTACACAGGTGGTGTACAACGCTTATATAACTCGTACTTCGACTATATAATTTAGACATCGTTGTTTTCCATATCATTTATAATTTAGAAATCTCACATTGGATTCCACTCAACCAAAAATTGCAGAAGGCTCAGAAAAATATCCGGTCTCTTTTAAAATGTAGAAGACGTCCACATGAGTCCACTGTCTCTTGTTTCACTGGATTTCGTCAACATAGCAAAAAGATATGGTTTTCATTGAAAATCATAAACCATAGCGCTTTAAAGTGCTATAGAACAGTTAAAATTATAAAGGCCGTATACCTTCCTGTTTTCTTCAAAACTAGGTTTGCGATTTTCATGCAATCTGTGCAACGATGTGATGATCGGCCTTTATCACAGCGTAGGGCTTCGAACCAGCTTCCCGGCGCCGGCAACCAACTTCAGTTCGACGTCCAGAAGAAGCAGCGGAGACAGTTGCAAACGGCGGACTTCGTGGCTTTGATTCGAGCGATATACTCAATGAAAAAAAAATCAAACTTGGTATGGATTGGAAGATCTCGACTAGCTCTACAAAATCCCCAATAGGAGGAGGTCTAGTTTTGAGCGAATTGAGAGGAATCGAGGAGAGAAGGTTTGAACCCTTTTCCGTCGTCGTGCAGTGAAGGTCGGGGAGAGAGAAGGTTGTGATGGCCAATAGAATTTTTCCTTTTATTTATATATTTTGAAAAATTCGAAAATATCTCTTATCTCATACGAACTCCAATCCAAACCCAACGACTGTCGTCCCTAACTAAATACCCCCATTTCGAACACAATGGGATATGTTTCGTAGGCCAATTCGACTGTTTCAGTCAGTTTTCCTTCAAATTAAAATATAAAACACTCAATATTCGATTTGAACGTACATTTCAATTTGCCGGGGCCACATACCGATCCCAAAAATTCCCGAAAAATAAATCTAGCTATGTTTTGACGATACGGTCCCAACAAAACTAGTTTTATCGAATTCTGAGACAGTTTGAAAAATGGCCATTTTCTGGTCGATCCAATTTAACTATAATCAACCGAACACATTTTCCTTCGCCATGCGCACATATTGACTTCAAAAATTATGAAATTTGAAACCTAGCAATAATTTGACATCCCGGATCCAACAAAAGTGGTTTCATCGAATTCCGAGGTCGTTTGCAAAATGTCTATTTTCAAGGGCAATATATTCTCTATAACGACCTTTCTGAAAATTTATTTGGCCATAACTTTTGATCCCCGCTATGAAACTTCGATTTTTCAGATTCATTAGAAAGATATTCACTAACAGATTTAAATATTTTTGGTTTCACTAAAATCCGTTTTATTTTGCACCGGGTACAGTCAGTCAAAGTTTGAATTGAAAATTTGAAACTGCCGCGCCATTTCAGGCCTTGTTTATAATTTAAAATAATTATATTTATTTTCAAACATCGATTCAAACACACTTTTCGTCGTTATTATTTAAAATAATTTATTTTAAATATCTAAAATAAATTAAAATAGCCAAATTAAAATTTTAAACTGGCTCAGATTTTCCGGGTTGTTCCATCCTATATGTATGCAAATTTTCAAAAACTCTTTTTAAAACATAATGCTTACATCCTACATATACTTGCAGTTCTATATGAATGCAATATTTTTTAAAATCAAAACATTTTTCACGCAAATTTTCCCATACTCTTACAAAATAAGAGCATAGTTCATCCAATTGCTGCATCAAAAATCCTACCAACCATCATTAAATTTCGAAATTTAGAAAAATATAATTTTCTAAATTCAATTTCTTATGTTACAAAAAAGTATAAAACGGAAAAATTCACTTCTTCCGTTTTTCTTTTATGTACCTTTTCTAATTGTACTTGGATTTTATGTAACTACTCTATAAAGATTTCCTATTTTCCTATCCAAGCACAACTACATAAGAAAATTTTCTCTTCTTTTTCAACTTATCTTAGAAAAATTCCATTTTTATCCATATTAAAATTTTCATTTCCTTTTCCCGTCACATTTGTTGCTTTACTGAATTTGTTGTTTTCTTCTTAGTTAGGCTATTCTCTTTCTTAGCTTATCTTTCCATTAAGCCTTTCCATCTTTCAACATCCTACACGGCTACTACCAAGAGCCAAGAATCATAAGACTATTTCACTAAAGAAAAGTCCAACCGCAACTCTCAACATTTACTTGCCCTTCCACTATCTAGTAGTCACTACTAGTCCTTGCTGTGTATTACTAGCCTACACATTTTTTCAAGCAACAACTCTAGGCCTCACAATGCTTATGCATTTTACGGGAATTTTCCACTATTCCAAGATGGTCCTTGCTATTAACTTATAGCCTCAAACTTCTTCTCGTTCTTTCTAGGCACTAATCCTTACCTATTCCATTCTTTTTAAAAACATGGTTTGGTTTTTCTCTTTTTTTTCATTACATTTTTCTTCTAAAAATTAAAAATGATAAAAATTTTACTTTCTTCGCCAAAACTTACTTTTGCCAACCCATAAAAACATGTTAAAGAATGCAAATTTTTTTTTCAAACCGCACAACTGGAGTAGACAAGGACACCTATTTTATTATTGGGTTTCCAAATTACCTAGGCCTTCCTAGATACATCCACAAAATCATTTCTCCCAACTATATATATTCCTAATCCATTTTCCATAATTGAACCTTTTTCAAATTTTTAAGGTTTCCCTACCTAACCCACTAATCTCATTTACTATCGTATGGGATACATCTAATACTAATCATTTTGTAGACTTTCCACACAACATACCTAAGGGTCTCAACTTTCCATGTTCATTATTTAGTGTACAAAACATTTTTCCCATTTCTTTCCACATTCTACTCTTTTTATCTAATGGGCTCCTTTATGGATCTAGGTTTTTATATACATAATATATTTATATTTATGAAAATAAAAATACATCCACTCATTATCTATATAAGGATCCTAAACCGAAGCTCTAATACCAGATGTGACAACCCGAAATCCGACGGACCATTTTTTTTCAAAATCTCAATCTATCGAAACCCGAGTTGGTTTGCTCGGTATCTTGCAGAAAAGACAGAGACATAAAACATGTCAGAGTTTGGAAAACATCTCACAATGGAAGGAATAAGTAGTTGAAACATAGCTTTACCTTAATAATAATATTGCTAAACCAGTATCTAAAGCTATACAGTCTCTGTCATGAACCTAAACTGCGAATGCTTTGAGGAGGGGGTCAGAACATAAGTTCTGTGTGAATGAATTTAAACTACACTTCTTGGATAATCCTACATATACCGTTCAATTATATTTTCTTATTTATTAGGTTATTTGTGTTATTAGCACTCAAGGCTTACACACACATCGCACCCATCTACTCTCTAGTAGATTAACCTAATATAGTGTATATGTAGCTACCCCTAATTAAGGTATGCTCTACTCGCATGGTCTCCACCGTATGTACGCAGTCCCTTATCCAATGTCGCATGTCTTATGTATATCAACGCTACGTTTGCATAAAACTATCATCACTGTGTTACGTAAGCATTTGGACTGCCATTCTAGATCCTACTAGATTCTGTCATCAAATAATGCCCTCTCTAGTCCATGGTACACCACCCAGAGCGACATGAGTGTACCTAGACTTTCCTCACGTACGCATCATCAATCGTACTCGATGTCTATTTGCACATGTTCTCTATATGTGCGCCCGAGCCCCGTGGCAGGGCTAATCAAGAAACACGGAACTCGGTCGGGAGCTTTTAGATATCTGCCGATGCAGATGCCAGGGTATGCTTTTATAGTGGCTATGTCCCACTAGACCCCTCCCTCAACTAATAAAAGGCACACAAGAATATCAAGAATGAGAACTGTAACCCCGGCCCCCTATGCCCTTCAATCCTATTGGCCAACCTCACCCATAACTAGATAGCAAAGTATATGGTCTTTTGGAGTTCTCCGTCTTTCCGCTTCACGTACTAACTGAAGATGGTAGGTAGACGACGAGTTTCTATCACAGTGCACTAACTGGTCTCACCGAATCACGCTGGTCCATCTTAGCCTTTTGATTGCCTCTTGTTTTGCAATCAAGGCATACTCATTGGTTGTTCCCATGAAGACCTAACCTCTGTGAGCACAGGTGTATCATCTTCCACTCACAGAGGGATAACAAGAGTACCCTCACATCCCCAAAAGTCGCGTGCTTCGTAACCCAGTCCCTTGGAGCCTTCTACATGATCAGATAGACGTTTGCTCCCCCTTGCGCCCTACGGCATCGTGATGATCTTACGTGTTTGGTTATTCATCCCCTATCGTATGGACTGGTCCGAGCGCCTTACCCTTTCATGTTATTATCCCTTAGGTCTAATCTTCTAATTATGCGCTTGCTCTATCTCATTAGGTTTTCTTTCTAACTTGGTTATCTCATCCGTATTAGTTTTTAACTTAAATTACCAAGTTTCTTTTTTATAAGTCTTTCCATATTTCTTATGTAACCGCGATCTTTTAATTGTTTACTTATTTCTCTTAACTAAGGTTTACTAACAAGCTCAAACACGACTTTCTGTAACTGTTTACTTAGTCCTCTTAACTAAGGTTTACCAACATGACTTTCCATGATTGTTTACTTAGTTCTCTTAACTAAGGTTTACTAACAGATTCTCTTTATCGTTTTCTTATTAACATAATCATCTTAACTAATGTTTACTAATAAGTTTTCCCCCTTACCCATATAACTTATGTTTTCCCTATTCGTGGCTTTATTCCCGTTCCCACGGATTACTTAATATTCAATTAAGTACGGCTTGCATTCTTTCATAAGTTATTTCATCTTTGGATCGATCATTATAACCTACGTTATAATTCTTACTTGTCTTGTAACAAGCTTACCTATTATCTTCTCATTTAGTTATACTCGTATCTGTTGATGTTGCCATAATCCATCATTATTTACTTAGTTTTCTTAACAATGGTTTGCTACCATTCTCCATTATTACGTTGGTCAAGTTTGTCTATAAGCCTCCGTTTACTTAACCTTATCACACTTAACATGTTTGTTTCATAGCATTAATCTTTTTATTAATGCACTCAACCTTTCATATTAGACATGTTGCTTGCGGTTGCTGGATATGCCGGGCGGTTCCGGGCAGACTTCTACCGCAAACTCGTTCTAACCTAGGGTTTTGGGCTTAATGCGTTAACCTTCACATTAGACCTATTGTTGCTGTTGCTGGATGAGTTGGGTGGTTCCGGGCAGACTTACACCGCAACTCAATCTAACCTCTAGTTAGGCATGTTCATCTTTTAACTGACCTGTACAATTTCGATCTAGGTTTTATATGCCTATTTATCCCAATCCAATAATTCATGTTCACGCTTCTAAACCCAGTTTAATGTTTATGGTTCCAATTTGATTTGGATACATAAATTCTACTATGATTACATAATCTCGTACATAGTTATGCCAATAATCCTTATTATATGTTATGCCCAACTTTTCATGTATATAAATTATACTTAATCATACCCAAATTAATTGTTCTTTAAAGTCATCAATAATTCATGTCAACCCTCATTCTTATTGCATAAATCCCAATTCAATGTATAATCCTATATGTCTAAATCTTTAATTCTAACTTTTCTTATGTACATATAGTTCATTCATAAATTCTTAATTCAACATACCCAAGCATATCTAATCATTCTCAATTTTAATCGCACATATTTTCTTTCATGTTCTAAGTTAATATATGTGCCAATTTCCCCTAATTTCCCAATCTCAGGTTATGTAATATGGTATTCCTCAATTCGTGAATTATGCCCAAAAATTCATCTTACAAGTTGTTACAATTTCTCAATCACAAATTATGTCCAAATTCCCAAACATCATTTTCACTATTCCAATCTTTGTTCGTACGCATGCTTTTCAGCGAGATTTGGATTAGGCTCGAAGTTAGCCTAATCTTAAAAATAAAAAGGAAAGAGGAAGAACAAAATACGCATGAAATAAAATCTGAATTATTTCAATTGAATTTAACAAATTAACTTGGGGAATTGCTAAACGATACATCTACTATTATTCAACAAGGGTAATTTAAATCCACTCACAATGATTTTTGCTTCCCTAGGCCTGATTTAGATTAGCATCCAAAGTTCTTCCCTTTCTTGCGGCGCAGATTGTAGATTAAAATCCCTTTTCTCTTTATTTTAAAATAGAAGAAATTCTAAATCTAATCTTTGATCTTCATTTATCTTGTGTTGAAGAAGAATAATTAATTTAATTAGATTTGAAGCAGTGTTACAACATCACCATTAATTTTTAGAGGAGAAGAGGATTTATTGAGAAAGAAGAAGCAGAACTTTAGCGTAGCTTTAGAATTGTGAATTTTAGGGTTGGGTTTAGAGTTTTATTTATAGGTAGTTTAGAACAACTAGGGCCTTAGGATTAAAATAGAATCCATCTAAACCGTACACTTCGCTAAAGAAAAGAATGCTCTAGAGTAGGCTAGACCAATCCAGGTATGCTGCACCATAAACGCACGCATGCATCCAGAAACAAGTTAGGTCCAAGCTCACTTATTTAGCTGCATTGTTTTCTATTTTTAACGTTCAGTTGCCTTTATTTTAAATTAAATGTGTCTCTTTTTCTTCCCTTAATTAGTTGCATGTTTTATGGCATGCCTTAATCCTTTCATATTGCATGCAATTAATTCACTACTTTTGAATTTTAAACGCCAAAATTTACATCTACTTTTATTTTGAATGTTGCATTGCAATTTACTTCGTTAATTCATCACTTGTTTCCCTATATATATATATATATATATATATATATATATATATATATATATATTTGCATACATTCTATTCTCTCCTCAACGTATGCATTTCATACATTCCAATTAATTCCTCAACTCTCTCTTTCTAAACCTTCCTTTAATTTCATCAATTATATTAATGTTTCTTTTTGTTATTATCTTTCCTCTTTTTTTCATGCGGTTTCTTTTCTTGCATTACACTGATTGCTATACATTTTTTTGTGCAATCTTTATTTTGAAATTGGTATTCTTTTATCTTGTGCAATTGAATATATTTACATGCATTCTTCCTCTCATCCTTAATTTATTATTGCAATTAATGCATTCTTCTTTTATACGCTCAATTCTTTCTTCTTCGATGCATTATATATTTATGTTTTAATTATTCTATGCATTTTCTCTCATATAATTAATTGCATTTAGCATATGCATTTATTATTTTTATTGCATGCATTAACACATCAGTTCTTTCTTTACCGCTTGCATATTAAGTTATGCACTCTTTTCTCTTTTATTTTTATTTATGTTCATGCATATGTATGTTTTAATTATTGTATGCATAAACAATACAATATTAGTTTAATAATTTATTCTTAATTATGCATACATTCATATGCACATAATTAATTGCATGCGTTAATCACCTCTTTTTTTTTGTTTGCATATTAGTATGTACTGATTATGATACCCTTTAATGCAATACATTCATTACATGCAACCAAATACCTTTGCATGAAATCAATTTTCTTTTTATTTCATGCATTGCACTGATACATTACCCATTTTTAACATACTATATTTACTTTTATGCACTAATCTCTTTTTATTTTAATTGTAAATTCATTTGCACATTATTTTTTTAACATTAATGCATTCTCTACAAAAAACACATTCTTAATTACGTTTATGCACATATTTACATGCACATTTTTAATTGTATTAAAAAAATATGGGGTGTTACAATTACTTCACCACTCACGTTGCTAATGTTTACTTTAGGGGGTATATCAGGTTTATCATTCACTACGCCATAGATGGCCTACTACAACGAAAATCCAAGGTGTTTCCAGCTAAAATTTTGCCATGGCTATGCTGATTTTTGTCTATTGCAATGCATGCTTCAATGTGTTAGCATAGATATTAACCAAATGTTGTAGTAGCCACATGATCAAAATTATCAATCCACATCAACATGATCCAATGATCCACATTATTGGTCCGTGTCAATCTGATTTTCCTTCACCGCCTCAGTTTCTTTTCCCCAAATTTTCATTTTCCCACTGGAACATAATTCACGCTATTTTCACTTAAGAAAAAATATAGTCGGCTTCCACTTTAATGGTCGATCGAAAACTAAGGATTTGCCCTCTTCAACAAATCGCGACTTCAGCTTCTTTAATTCGAGATGATCCTCTGATTGATTCAAATTACAACTGCTCCTCTCATTGAGATGAAATCGATCTCTGAAATTAGAACGTGATTTTGCCCTTTTTTACTTTTGATTATTGTTTTGTTGTTCGATTTCAATCCCACCTTTGCCTGTGATGAGTTCATGTGAATTTATGGGATTTCGAATCCCTAAACAATCACTTACCTTTTTATTTGATCAAATTTCGGTTTTAACTATAGAACTGATACTGATTTTGAATGAATTGAAATGGAGATTGATGTGTTTTTTGTGTTATTTTTAGTTGCTCAACAATTTAGGGAATGCCAGAAAATTGATGGTTCAAATGCATGAAGGTAAAATCACAGAATAATAAAGAGTTGGTTTGTTGATTAGTGGGCTTCCTGAAATTGACTGTGAGTTTAAAGTACTTGTAAAACATTATGATGTATCACTTAAGTATATTTCAGTGTGATGTTTTGTATCACTTATCTAACAAAATTGAATGAGCTAAAATGATCTAGTCATTTAAGTTTTTAATTTCAGGGTACATGCATTTATTAAAAATATTGGGTTGTTTTGTATCATTGTTGAATCATAACTTTATGTTATCACATTGCACAGGACGACTTGAAAGAATATACAGATTATTCTAGTTAGACCATTGCGTATCTTGTAATTCAATGGCTCTGGGAGGTAGTCAATGGCTTCAGCAAAATAGACAAAGCTCGTTTCCTTCAATTTGTTACAGACCCTCTAAGGTATCTTCTCCATCGATCTTTTTACCTCCTTGTTCATATGAATAAAGTAAAAAAGCTGATGTTCTCATTTGGAACTAGATGTAACTATTATTTTTCGGTTAGTTAAAAAGCTTTTATTGTTGTTGTTGTTTAAGGCTTTGGGTAATGATGGACTTACTTGTGCACTTATCACCTTGATCCTTCACTTGTCATATCAGTTATCAAAAAGTTGTTGTGCACTTGTATATAATGCACTTATTTGTGTGATGCCACTGTCCATGTTTGGACACTATGTCACCTTGATTATGCACCTGACATGGTTGTATGTCTTGCTTTGTCTTGGCCATTGAGTTGCCTGGTCTTGAACCCTTGCTGCACCATTCTTGTGTATACTTGTACATATAATATATATACATATGTACATACATGTATTTAATAATTGACAGGTGTGTTGATATGTAACGAGTGTGTCAATATTTGTATATTCACCTCCATCTTTTACTCTATGTTTGTTTCTATAATTGACAGGTGTGCTGATGGAAGTTTGGAACAAAAAACGTTGTTTTAAAGAAGGCCTGGTCCTCCAAAATCGTATGAATCGGGCGGTGCCCACTTGTTCGACCTAACCGGGACTGTGGGGCTTCGGACCTCCACCGGCGCTGTACCCGGAGCCGCTTCTCGGCTCGCCTTCGGCTCGACATATATTTGTCAATGTCAGTGTTTGTAATATGTGAACTGAGTGATGTAGTGAGGAATATATGTATATGTAAATAAGCAATGTTGTAGTAAATCATTGAGTTGTAAATAGTTGGAGTCAGAAATTTATACTATTTCAGTTATTGAAATAAAATATTTTATTTAATAAAACATTATTTGAATTCAAATTATGTGCATTATTATTCTATTAATAAATATTTAATCTTGTTTGAGATGAAAAGGTATTGCCATTTATCACAAAAAAACTTTTCATGTTAGCTCAAACCCTTCTCCATCGTCCTTTCCACTCAATCCCATCGTCGTCCCAACCACACCTATCACGTCACCCTCGAGCTGCCCGTCCGCTCCTCCACCGCCTGACCCACCTCCTATCCCTCCAGACCCCTCGCACAACCAAGAAATACACTCTAACCTAGGCAACCCTGTAAGATCCTCTCCAACCCAAAGCAATACCAATGGCAGTCAACAACCATGGACTTTCTTGTTCCAGAGGAAACCTCAAAATGCAGGGAAGTACATGCCTATTGATTTGAAACCAGTCATAGCAAATAAAAATCTTAAACTCGTCAATGGCATGCCAGAAGCGGGAAATAAAGTATGGAGTGAGTACCTCGTTGGCATTTTCTTAGAAAAAACACTCTCGTACACTGCGGTGATAACTAAACTCAATTCTACATGGAGGCTCAAAGGCTCGGTCAAGATTAGGTCTGATGGTGTTTTGTTCCTCTTTGAATTTACATGTGGTGAAGACAAAAAAGAATACTTGAAGCTGACCTTATTATCATGAATAATAAACTATTTATTACTAAACAATACGACCTTATGATAAGTAATGTGTATGGCAATATACGAAAGGTTCTTGTTTGGATCAAACTATTTAATATCCCTATTTTTGTTTGATCTAACTATGGGATAAATTGGATTAGTAGTATGATTGCTAGACTATTGTGCATGGATGAGATGACAAAAAGCAGGCAACGGTTATAGTACGCAAAGTGTTTGATTGAAATCCAGCTTGACCAAGAACTTTTGATTGATTTTCTAGTTGAAACAGTGGAAGGAGGAGTTCAGAGAGTATACGTGGAATATCAGTAGAAGCCTGATATATGTTGTAAATGTCACTCTTTTGGGCATTTAGAATAAAATTGTGATAAGGAAGATAAAAGGAATAACAATGTTTGTATGAGTAACCATCAGAGAGTTCAAGATATAAGGGCTGAGTATGTTAGGGAGCAAGAGAAAATCATATATCCTGTCAACAACAATAATCAAAAATGGAAGACAATTCAGAGCATAAGGAACAAAAATGTAGCTCAACCAAGTAACAATGGTCTAAAGCAAAGAGACAAATGAAGTTGGATTGCAACAGGGAGAAAAGTAGTGAATGAAGTAGTTAAAGGAAACATCTTTCAAGTTTTAGAGGAAGGAGAAATAGAACAAAGTGATGATCTGGATATCAATAGTGAGCAGAATAATGATGAGTTCGAGGGTATGGATGTGCAGGATATAGGTAACCATGAAATTCCACCTGTGGAACAATTAGTGCAAAGAAAGATTGGAATAGTGGGTCAACATGCAATAGTAATTAATGAAATGCATGAAGATGATTTAATAACGGTTGAAAAAGAAGAAGAGGAACAAGTGTACACCTTTCTCAAGGAGGTTGTCATGCAAGGAAGTTTAAAGAACAGAAGGAATTATGCACATAAAGGTAAGGAGATCATGAAAGATGCTGTAGCAATGAAATAAATAGAGGTAGGCAACGAATTTAATGCTATGAGATGTGCATATGTGGATTTATTAAAGGATCAAGCAATGAATTCCAACACTACAAATGCAATATTAAATGCTTTGTTATGCCATTTTCTTGGAATAACAAGAAAAAACAAGGTCCTAGAACTTTCTCTCTTATAGATCATGCTTTTTGCAACTCCAAATTTTTCTCTGTATGGCTTGCCTATACTGTAATATGCCACTTCCTCTCCTATCAGACCACTCCCTCATCCTTTTACACCTCTCTGAGTTTGACTTGAAAGGTAAAACTAGTTTTAAAAATTTTAATTCATGGGTTGATGAACCTGATTTCCTTGATATAGTCAAAGGATTTTGGGTGAGACCTTCTTTTGGAAACCCTATGGTTATTTTGCAGGCTAAAATCAGGAACACAAAGCTAAAGCTAAGAGAATGGGAAAATTTTAAGTATGGAAATGGACATAAACAAACCACGTACTGGAGAGGCAAGCTGTAAGAAATGCAAAAAACAATGATGAATGACCCAACCAATGCAGTGCATGCTAGTATGGAAACATATGTAACCAAGCAATATCAAGATGCTCTGTTGACTGAAGACTTAATGATCATATAGAAGGAAAGAACAAACTGGAGGATTGAAGGTGATAAGAATAAAGCATACTTTCATGCTTCTCTCAAGAACAAGCGATGCAAGGAGAATATTGTAAGTATAACTGACAAAAGTGGTAAAGTTGCGCATACACAAAGTGAGGTTGAAGAAGCTTATCTACTGCACTTTGCAGACCTATTTGGTAATAGAGAAAAATTTATCCCTAACATTAAGATGATTGATCCTTATATACTCCAAAAACTTTGGAGCACTGACTACAATTTGTTGGGACCTGAAGTTAAAGATAAGGGGGGTAAATCAAGCAATTTTCTCTCTTAACAAAAACTCTACTGGGGGTCCCGACGGCTTAAATGATTTCTTCTATACAACTTGCTAGAGTTTCATTCAAAATGAAGTATGTGCAACAGTGAAACAATTTTTCAAAAAGGCTAGTATGTTCAAGTCTTTTAATACTACTAACTTAGCAATGATTTCCAAACTAAAAAATGCATCAAAAGTCTCTGACTACAGAGCTATCTCATGTTGTAATCTATATACAAGTGATTTTTCAAAATCATTGCAATTTGACTTAAGAGAGTTCTTCCATCCATAATTTCTCCAAATCAAGCTGCATTTTTACCAGGAAGAGACAGCCTTGATAATTTTCTAATGTCACATGAACTCTTAAATGGATATGCCAGTGTTAATTCATCTCCTAGAGCTGGATATCATGAAAGCATTCGATATGCTTTAATGGGACTCAATTGCTAGAATTCTAGGATACATGAACTTTACTCCACACTTTATAGCTTGGATTTACTCCTGCATTTCTTCAGCTAATTTCTCTATAATTTTAAATGGTTCTGCTATTGGATTTTTTGTTAGCAAGCAAGGAATTCGACAGGGAGACGCCAATTCTGCTTTTATTTTCATCACTGTTAAGGAGGTTCTTACGCTAATGCTTAACCAAAAGATTGATACTGGTCTGTTCCAATTACATCCCATGTGCCACGAGCTCAGGATTTCTTCATTGCTTTTTGCGGATGATCTTGTCATCTTCTGTAAGCCTTGCATTCAAACTGTTGATACGGTTTTTGAAATGCTCATGTGCTTCTACCAAATGACAGGTCTCAAAATCAATCTTGAAAAGCCTGATATGAAGACGGCATGTATTTTTGTTGAACATACACTTGCACTACAATTGAGAAATAGGTTATCCAATAACAATGAAACAATTTCTCATCTTGGCCTTCCTTTAACTACTGCTAAGATAACTGTTTGTCAATGTATTCCTATAGTAAGATGACTGCTAGACTCAATAATTAGATGGCTAGGCTTCTGAGTCAAGCGCGGAGGTTAACTCTAATCAAATCTGTAGTCTTCTCCATGCAAGCCTATTGGTCCAGAATGTTCATTCTTCCAATTAAGCTAATTGCTATGATAAGATCTACAATGATGAGATTTCTGTGGGAAGGTAAGAGTGAACATAGATACCATGCTCCTATAACATTCAAGAAAATTTAAAAACCAACAAGTAAAGGTGGCCTTGGAGTTCTAAACTTAATGAATTGGAATAGAGCTGCTATGATTAAACATGCGAATGACTTCTTGAATAATAAAGACAGTGTATGGGTGAAATGGTCTAAACACAATATCATTAGGAACAAGAGCTTCTGGACAATGAACCAACCTCAGAAGATCAGCTAGATGTGGAGAAGCATTTTCAAGTTAAGGCTTTCTTTCCTACCTTTCTGCAGATTTAAAATCACTCATGGTTCGAACGTGCTTTTATGGGATGATCCATGGATTGAAAATGATTTAATTATGAGTAGAGAGCTAACTTACCTTGAAATGATAAGTACATGCATAAACAGAGACTCGAAAGTAAGTGATTATATTCTTAGTAATGGAATACATCTTCCAGAAACTCATGTACTCAAAGTAAATCAAATGTGGGGACGTGCCAACCTTATTAAAGTGGTTAACCCGCAAAGCGAAATAACTGCTTGGTGGAGAAATGGTCAAAATTTTCAAATTAAAAGAGTATACATTTAGCAGGAATTTAAGGAATGCCAAAGTTTATCTGGAGCAAGAAAATTTGGGTGGAAGATAATTGTTTTAACACCCTGAATTTTCTATGACTATTAAAATAATGAATTTAAGAATACTTAATTGTTAAAGTGAGAATTAAGGGAAATGGATTACACCATTGCGTTCGTCTCGAAATTCTACTTGGAATAGAGTCCAAGTTTTCGTAGACCGGACTTCGTATTAGGAAGTTATGGCCCTCAGAAGTTTCAATAAATTAATAACAGTTAGAACTAAAAATCAAAATTCAAACGAGGAAGCGGGCTGGGCGGGATTTCTCCCGCCCAAGGTCAGGTCGACCAGGGGGTCGACCTCCCCTATACAGGTCGACCAGGGGGTAGATCTCCCCTATACAGGTCGACCTGGGGGTCGACCTACACCCCGGGGCAGATCTGAAATTTGACGATCCTGACTTGTTGCTGAGTCTTACCTGACCTATTGCTGAGTCACTAGGGCAGAGGTGGCAATTCTAGATAACACTATCTAGTCTGGACGGTTGGGATTGCTCCTATGATAATCTAACGGCTAGGTTGATTTAAACTTCTATATAAGCACGCATAGACTCAAACCCTAAACCTAAACTAAATTAATCTCTTAGCCACCATGCTGCTTCTAGAATAGTTCTTCTTCCCAAAGATTAGGGATTGGCAAATCAGAATTCTAATACAAACGACAAATGAATTATTATCTTCTCTAATGCTTCTTTGTGAGTACAATTTCTTTCACAAAATAATTAATAAATTAATTATGATGAGTTATAACTTGGATTATGAGAACATGTCTATTGAATCATGTGATGTTATTTAACTTTGTTATCGTATGTTGGCGAACATATGACAGTTTTGTTATCTTATGTTGGTAGATCTATTTCATATGTCCAATAACATATGTTTAACTTGATTTATTTTATGACATTAGTTTATATGCAGGTTTGGGATGTTAAATCATATGCCAGTTCGTATGTGAATCTTGTGCAAGTTTGGGATGTTAAATCATATGCTAGTTTGTATGTGAATCTTATGCAAGTTTGTTTTTACATATGCTAGTTCGTATGTGAATCTTATGCAAGTTTGGGATGTGAAATCGTATGCTAGTTTGAATGTGAATCTTATGCAAGTCTGTATGCGAATTATACACAAGTTTATATGTGAATCAAGTATATACATATGCTAGTTTATATGCAAAAACATGTGATAAATTCATATGCAAGTTGTAGGAATCCATATGCAAGTTTAGGTGAAAACTATATTCACATTTTTAGGTGAAAATTATATTCACATATGCAAGTTTAAGTGAGACCCATAATTCATATATGAAAATTCACAATTTCATGTTTAGATCTATCTTTAGATCCATGGTAGTTTATGCAAATTTATGTTCTATATGTCCATTGCCTATGCAATTTATTGGCTATGCAAATTTATGTTATAATTCCTATTTGCAAGTTAGATCTATTTTATGTGTTATGCAAGTTGTGATTTTTCTTTTCTTTTTATAAGTTAGACTATTTGCGAGTCTAACATATTTCATATTAGGACGTACGAATAGCATGGGGACAATGGGAAAATATTGATTATGCAAATTGTGAATTGGTATAAAATAGCTTTAAAGGCATATGATTAAATTGAGACATTAATTGGTATAATTTATATACCTAAAAAGTATGGACATAATTTAAGTGACAATTATGGACATAATTAATTTGGAAATTATTGACAATTTGAATAGGGATAATTAATTCATATTGGGGTGAAATAATTTGTAATAATAAACGCCTAAGACACGAGGTTAGACTCGTTTGTGGGATAAGACTGCCTGGACCCGCCCGGCAAATCCAGCAACCAAAAATAGTAGTCTAATGTGAGAGGTCAAAGGCATAAATTAAATGCGTAATAATTGTAAAGACACAAGTTTAGACTCGTTTGCGGTATAAGACTGCCCGGACCCGCCCGGCAAATCCAGCAATCGCAAATTGTAGTCTAATGTGAGGGGTCTTACATGGTTACGGTTATAATGAATTAAGTAACACTTAACTAAGATAAACATGTGGTGGGACATGGGGGTTAAGTGGGTGACATTAGTGACATGTGAAATACGATTAGAAACACTTAACCAAATTAAAACATGTAAGAAGACATGAATAAGAAGGGGTTAAGTGGGAAATCTTAGTGGGGACCAAGCATAGGTGGAAAGCTTGTGTCAAGCATGGGGGACCCTTTTCAAACCAGTAACCCATTAAGTATCTTTGTGAGCTCGAATTAGATCGAGGACGGGACACGCTTGCTGGGTTTGAATGTAAGAGGTCAAAATGGGTTAACGGTGGCAACGCAAGTCCAACGGGGTCATGTGCGTGCGTGGACTCGGGCTGGTTGGTAAGACGTTGTTGCATCATGTAGATATAATACGTGCGTCTTTAGTGGTATCGGGTTTCCACTTTGGGGAGTGATGCACCCCACTGTGGGACCAGCACAGGTATCTACGAGTTAGGGAGCCGATCGCATGGGGGTAGTGGGTACAACTAGTGGAGGTAGGGGCAGGCGACACCTATGAAGACAGCTAGGGGTACACGAAACTACCATTATGATTATTATGTTCAGTAGGCGGGATCAACTTTTAGGGTGACTAGTAATGGTGCAGTATAGCAATTATCCTATAGTTATTAGGAGCGAGATTAACGCCAGAATATTCCTCTTGTTTGTTTTGTCTTGCCCACTTGTTTCACAGTCATTCCTTGTTTTACCAGTTTATGCCTTATCCTAATTACTTTATTAATTATATTGTTAAAGTTATTGGACTCGCCAGACTTTATGTTTGACCCCCTTTGTTTTTGCCTCTTTTCTTCCTCCCTTCCCCCCTCCCCCGGTTCTCAGGGTGGGACTAGTGCTAGTGGAGCTTGATTTGGATCTTTCTCTCTCTTTTGGAAGTGCTTGGATTGCTGAAAGTAAAGTTGAGCTCATCTCTTTTATGGCTACTTATGTTAGGGTTATGCTTTTTTACTTTATGTACTCAGAAAACAATTTGTCAAGATGGATATTAAGTGTACTTGGTTTTATTGTTGGTTTATGAAGCTGTTGTAATCAAACTATTTCTCCGCTGCAATAAAAGTTGTTTTAAAATTTTCAAGTACCAATATATGTATTTGTCTTGTTATATTCTATTCTATACACCAATAATACTCCATGGAAGTTAATGCATTCCCTTTGAGAGTGACATTAATGGACGTGGGGTGTTACACGTGGTATCAAAGCTGAAGGTTACAAGAATAGATAATAGATTTTGAAAAACTGTTTTTCAAAAGCATTTTATAAAGAAATACTTTCAAAAATATGTTTTAAGGAGAGTATTTCCTAGAGAAAAGTTTGTTTTAAAAACATAACCCCCAAGAGTCATATATCTTTCCTTCGATTCTTTGTTTTAGATCTCTTCCTTTTTCTTTTCAGCATGTCTGGGTTACCCGAGATACCCGAGGGAATACCAATACCAACTTGGTTCAGAAGGTATCTGGAGGCTAGGGCCACCGCCGCAGGCCCAACAGATATTCCTCCTCCCCTAGCTGCAGCTGCTCCTCCCCCCCTCCCTGCGTTGATACTTTTTCAAAGATATGCTAAGACTTTCGAGCAATGGGTTCACGGATCAGAGACGTTTGTTGAATCTCGAAATTGGCTTAAGGAGGTGGAAGATTTGTCTGGTATCTTCGAGATAGAAGATGGAAGGAAGGTCCAATTGGCTACTTGGTTAATAAAGGACGAAGCCTCGTTTTGGTGGGAGGTCACGAATGGAGAGCATCCAGTAGAGACATGGATGGATTTCAGGCATAGGTTCGAGATGAAATTTCTCTCACGAGCAGAAGAGAATTTATACATGGAGAGGTTCTTGGCACTGAAGTAGGGGAATTTATCAGTAAAGGAGTATGTCAACAAGTTCAATCAGTTGGTGAGATTTGGCTTAGACTTGGTGAACACACTAGAAAAGAAGGCCCTGAGATTCGTTAAAGGTTTGAAAGAGCCGCTACATGGGTTGGCTATGAACCACATTCCTATGGGGGCTACCTTTGAGAAACTGGTTGACATGGCGCTTATGCATGAAGAGAAGAAAGGCGCTAATGTTAATAAGGCACTGGAAAAGACAGGGGATCAAAAGAAGTCACAGCAGCAACCGAAGAAAAGTGGTAAGGGTAACAATAGCAATGGAAAGAAAAGGTGCTTTAATTGTGGAACACCGGGCCATCTGAGTAAGGACTGTAGGAAGAAGAAGAAGACTGGTTGCTTCAACTATGGTGAGGCAGGACATCTGATTAAAGACTGCCCGAGAAGGCAAGGGCAGAGGACAGGGTCTACTTCTGGAGGGCAGGTTCAGGCTCTTATGGCACCAGGGAAAGCAAGAGGGCAGGTTCACGCTCTCATGGCACCAGGACAGGAGAGTGGTAGAAACATATCTATTGAAAGTTTGGTTTTTTTGTTTGATCATCCTGTTCGTACTTTGTTTGATTCTGGTGCTTCACACTCGTTTGTGTCTGCTTCGTTTGTTGAAACACTGCACCTAAATACTAGTCCAGTTACGGATCCCATAGTAGTCTTAATTCCTATTGGTGGTTCGGCTCATCTTTCAATGATTTTGGGATTTGAGAGTGTCTATCTTGAGCATTGAGTTTGAATGCAACGCCTTCGTTCTTGGCTTTACGGGATATGGGTTGATTCTAGGCATGGATTGGTTATCCAGTAATGGTGTCATCCTCGATTGTGAAAAGAGAGTGGTTAGACTTATGACTCGCCTCGGTAACACTCTCGAAATCTCTTATAATCCCATACATTCCCTTATGCTTAGCTACCTAGAATCTCTTGATGCGTCTGTTGAAAACTTACAGTCGATTAGAGTAGTCCGTGAATACTCAGATGTATTTGAAGAGGTGAAGGGCTTACCTCCGAAGCGGGAGATAGACTTCCGCATATACCTTGTTGATAATGCAAAACCCGTAGCTCTACCCATTAGACACATGGCTCCAAGGGAGAGAAAAGAGCTCGACAAGCAAGTCAAAGAGATGCTTGAAAAAGGGTTTATAAGGCGGAGTATATCTGAATGGGGTGCTCCAGTAGTATTCGTAACCAAAGCAGATGGTTCACTTCGCCTATGCATTGATTATAGGGAGCTAAACAAGCTGACCAAGAAAAATAGGCACCCACTTCCAAGAATAGACGACTTGTTTGATCAGCTTGTAGGTGCGTCGGTTTTCTCCCAACTAGATCTGGCTACCGGGTTTCATCAGCTAAGAGTGGCTGAAGACAGCATTGATAAGACTGCATTCAGAACCCCGGATGGTTTCTTCGAATGGCTTGTCATGCCTTTCGGCTTGACAAACGCACCCGCTTACTTCGTTGACTTGATGATCAGGGTGTTCAGGGAGTTCCTTAATAAGTTTGTGGTGGTCTTCGTAGACGACATTTTGATTTTCTCGAAGAATGAAGAAGAGCATGCTTTGCACTTAAGGGAAGTCATGGATACTCTTAGTGCACATCGGCTGAAAGCCAAATTCTCCAAATGCCATTTCTGGAGAGAAGAAGTGAGGTTTCTTGGACATGTTGTGTCCAAAGAGGGGTTAAATGTGGACCCCGCAAAAGTAGTTGTGGTGCAAGATTGGAAGGTTCCACGGAATGCAACCGAAGTCCGAAGTTTCCTCGGGCTAGCGGGCTTTTATCGAAAATTCATAAAAGACTTTGCAAAAATCTCAGCCCCACTCACAAGATTGACAAAGAAGAACCTAACTTTCGCTTGGGATTTGGATTGCGATATTGCTTTCCAACATTTGAAAAGGGCTCTAACAACAGCCCCAGTTCTGACATTGCCTGATGGGAGCAAAATGTTTACTGTATACACAGACTCATGCAGTACAGGGTTAGGCGCTGTCTTGATGCAAGAAGGTAAGGTAGTTTATTATGGGGGAAGGCAATTGAAGGTACATGAGAAAAACTACCCAACGCATGATTTGGAGCTAGTTGCCATTATTTTCGCTATAAAGTCATGGCGTCATTACCTACTAGGGGAAAGGTTTGAATTGTTTATTGGCCATAAATCATTAAAGTACCTTTTCTCGTAGAAAGATCTTAACTTAAGATAACAAAGGTGGATGAAATTTTTGGCCTCATATGATTTTGAGATTTCCTATACCCCTGGCAAGGGCAATGTTGTAGAAGATGCCTTGAGTAGAAAGAAGCTGACCTTGAGTCCTCTCTTTGTAGAAAGGCAAGGCTTAGAGTACATAGCAAACTTTAACTTTAGACCCTCCTCTGAAATTGTGCCTAGCCTATTAGCATCGCTAGAGGTGCGGCCTACTCTTTTGGACTCAATAGGAACCGCGCAACGAGAAAACCCTCAAATAGTTGATGTGATGGATAAGCTAGTTAGGGGTGAGACTTCTAGTCACCTCAATAGATACTCCATCGATGATAAGGGTTGGTTGAGACGGGATGGAAGGCTATGCGTCCCACAAGTAAAGGATTTAGTGAAGACGGTTCTCGAAGAAGCGCACCATTCTAAGCTGACCATACACCCAGCCGGAGACAAGATGTATAAAGATATAAAAAGGGTTTTCTTTTGGAATGGCATGAAGAGGGATGTAGCTGAGTTTTTCGCTAAGTGCTTGATATGTCAGCAAGTCAAAGCGGAGCAGAAGAAGCCTGGTAGACCGCTTCATCCTCTAGAGGTCCCACAGTGGAAGTGGGATAGCATTTCAATGGATTTTGTCGATGGGTTGCCTAGGTTAAGAAGGGGCAATACCAGTATTTGGGTAATAGTGGACAGGCTCACAAAAAGCGCTCACTTTATACCTGTTAAGAGTAGAAGGACTGCCTCGTCCCTAGCATCCATTTACCTTAAAGAGATAGTTCGACTCCATGGGATATCCTCCAGCATAGTGAGCGATCAAGATCCTATCTTTACGAGCGAGTTTTGGAAAAGTTTGCAAGAGGCTATAGGCACACAATTATGATTAAGCACGGCCTATCACCTCCAAACCGATGGTCAGACGGAAAGGGTGAACAGAGCATTGGAAGACCTCTTGAGATTGTGCATTTTGACTTTGGAGGGACATGGAAGGATCATCTTCCTTTGGTGGAATTCGCTTACAACAATAGCTACCAAGCCACCATAGGCATGGCGCCCTTTGAAGATTTATATGGAAGACCATGTCGATCACCAACTTGTTGGTGGGAGTCTACAGACAAGCTCGTACTTGGGATTGACATGATTAAAGAAACCTCATAAAAGGTGGACTTGATAAGAAGACGGATGAAGGCTGCACAAGATAGACAGAAGTCCTACGCAGACAAAAGAAGGACCGACCTTGAGTTTGAGGTTGGAGATAGGGTGTTCCTTAAAGTATCTCCTTTGAGGAATGTCATTTTCTTTGGGTCCATAGGAAAGCTAGCAAAAAGATTTGCAGGACCATTTCCTATCATTGAAAGGATTGGGACGATGGCTTACAGAGTAGAGCTACCCGAAAGATTGGCCGGAGTTCGTAATGTTTTTCATATTTCTCAACTACGAAAGTGCTTACATGAGTCTGTGGAAGTGGTGGACCCAAGTATACTAGAGGAAGTAGAAATGGAATGAGAAGCGACTGTGAGAAGAGTTCCAACTTGTATCTTGGGTACGGAAGTCAAAAAGCTACGCAACCGTGAGGTCAAGCTTCTTAAAGTTCAATGGAGTGACGCTGAGGAAGACGCGACTTGGGAAACTGAGAGGAAAATACGCGCAGCCTACCCTTTTCTTTTTGAGGGTACCTCCTTGATCTCTTTTTCCATAAGTTTATTTATGCTTATATCTATCTTTTAAGTATATCTCCTCGGTCCTATTCTCTATCTTTAGGTAGAAACCAATGGATGTAAACATGTATTTGAAACATGTTATGATTGATGGTTGCGAGTGGTTGCTAGTGGTTGCTCGTGGATGCATGTACACACACATTAGGCACTAAATCGGCTCAGTCACTTTCATATTGCATATAAATGTGTGTGCATATTTAAATTAGTGGATGTATAATGGTTGTGTTATCATACGGATGTTGCATTTTAATGAATGGTCGTGCACACATGTAGAAATAATATGTATCGTCAGGATTCTTTCGCATACATAATGGACGCATTGCACTATCATGATTTGCATTAAGGAGGTCAACTGAATCAGTATACCGCCGGATTTTGCATTGGATAAGGAACATATACACACACTTTTTGCATATGTTCATACAGCATTAGAAATCTTGTAAGGACAATGGATGCCTGTGTTTTATGGTTGAGTAGATGGATGATTGGATGTTAGGATATACATTCTCCTTAACTTGAAGATTTCGAGGACGAAATCCTTTGAGGGGAGAATGTAATTGCCTGAATTTTATGTGACTATTAAAAGAACGAATTTAAGAATACTTAATTGTTAAAGTGAGAATTAAGTGAAATGGGTTACGCCATTGCGTTCGTCTCGAAATTCTTCTTGGAATAGAGTCCAAGTTTTCGTAAATCGGACTTCGTATTAGGAAGTTATGGCCCTCAGAAGTTTCAATAAATTAATAACAGTTCAGGATTAAAATTCAAAATTCAAAATTCAAAATTCAAACGAGGAAGCGGGCTGGGGGGATTTCTCCCGCCCAAGGTCAGGTTGACCAGGGGGTCGACCTCCCCTATACAGGTGGACCAGGGGGTCGACCTACCACCGAGGCAGATCTAAAATTTGACGATCGTGACTTGTTTCTAAGTCTTACCTGACCTGTTGTTGAGTCACTAGAGCAGAGGTGGCAATTCTAGATAACTCTATCTAGTCTGGACGGTTGGGATTGCTCATATGATAATCTAACGGTTAGGTTAATTTAAACTTCTACATAAGCACGCATAGACTCAAACCCTAAACCTAAACTAAATTAGTCTCTTGGCTACCATGTTGCTGCTAGAATAGTTCTTCTTCCCAAAGCTTAGGGATTGGCAAATCAAAATTCTAATACAAACGACGAACGAATTATTCTCTTCTCTAATGCGTCTTTGTGAGTACAATTTCTTTCACAAAATAAATAATAAATTAATTATGATGAGTTATAACTTGGATTATGAGAACATGTTTGTTGAATCATGTGATGTTATTTAACTTTGTTATCGTCTGTTGGTGAACATATGACAGTTTTGTTATCTTATGTTGGTAGATCTATTTCATATGTCCAATCACATATGTATAACTTGATTTATTTTATGACATCGGTTTATATGCAAGTTTGGGATATTAAATCATATGCTAGTTCGTATGTGAATCTTATGCAAGTTTGGGATGTTAAATCATATGCTAGTTTGTATGTGAATCTTATGCAAGTTTGTTTTTACATATGCTAGTTCGTATGTAAATCTTATGCAAGTTTGGGATGTTAAATCGTATGTTAGTTTGAATGTGAATCTTATGCAAGTCTGTGTGCGAATTATACACAAGTTTATATGTGAATCAAGTATATACATATGATAGTTTATATGCAAAAACATGTGATAAATTTATATGCAAGTTGTATGAATCCATATGCAAGTTTAGGTAAAAACTATATTCACATTTTTAGGTGAAAAATATATTCACATATGCAAGTTTAGGTGAGACCCATAATTCATATATGCAAGTTCACAATTTCATGTTTAGATCTATATTTAGATCCATGGTAGTTTATGCAAATTTATGTTTTATATGTCCATTGCCTATGCAAGTTATTAGCTACGCAAATTTATGTTATAATTCCTATTTGCGAGTTAGATCTATTTTATGTGTTATGCAAGTTGTGATGTTTCTTTTCTTTTTATAAGTTAGACTATTTGCGAGTCTAACATATTTCATATTAGGACGTACGAATAGCGCGGGGACAATGGGAAAATATTAATTATGCAAATTGTGAATTGGCATAAAATAGCTTTAAAGGCATATACTTAAATTGAGACATTAATTGGTATAATTTATATACCTAAAAAGTATGGACTTAATTTGGGTGACAATTATGGACATAATTTATTTGGAAATTATTGACAATTTGAATAGGGATAATTAATTCATATTGGGGTGAAATAATTTATAATAATAAACGCCTAAGACACGAGGTTAGACTCGTTTGTGGTATAAGACTGCCCGGACCCACCCGGCAAATCCAGTAACCACAAATGGTAGTCTAATGTGAGAGGTCAAAGGCGTAAATTAAATGCGTAACAATTGTAAAGACACGAGGTTAGACTCGTTTGCGGTATAAGACTGCCGGGATCCGCCCGACAAATCCAGCAACCGCAAATGATAGTCTAATGTGAGAGGTCTTACAAGGTTACGGTTATAATGAATTAAGTAACACTTAACCAAGATAAACATGTGGTGGGACATGGGGGTTAAGTGGGTGACATGGGTGACATGTGAAATACGATTAGAAACACTTAACCAAATTGAAACATGTAAGAAGACATGAATAAGAAGGGGTTAAGTGGGAAATCTTAGTGGGGGACCAAGCATAGCTGGAAAGCTTGTGTCAAGCAAGGGGGACCCTTTTCAAACCAGTAACCCATTAAGTATCTTTGTGAGCTCGAGTTAGATCGAGGACTAGACACGCTTACTGGGTTTGAATGTAAGAGGTCAAAACGGGTTAACGGTGGCAACGCAAGTCGAACGGGGTCATGTGCGTGCATGGGCCCGGGCTGATAGGTAAGACATTGTTGCATCGTGTAGATATAAGCCATGCATCTTTAGTGGTATCGGGTTGCCACTTTGGGGAGTGATACACCCCACTATGGGACCAACACGGGTATCTACGAGTTAGGGAGCCGATCACATGGGGGTAGTGGATACAACTAGTGGAGATAGGGGCAGGCAGCACCTATAAAGACAGCTAGAGGTACACGAAACTACCATTATGATTATTATGTTCAGTAGGCGGGATCAACTTTTAGGGTGACTAGTAATGGTGCAGTATAGTAATTATCCTATAGTGATTAGGAGCGAGATTAACGCCAGAATATTCCTTTTGTTTGTTTTGTCTTGCCCACTTGTTTCATAGTCATTCTTTGTTTTACCAGTTTATGTTGTATCCTAATTACTTTAATAATTATATTATTAAAATTATTGGACTCGCCAGACTTTATGTCTGACCCCTTTGTTTTCCCGTCTTTTCTTCCTTCCCTCGCCCCCCCCCCCCAAGGTTCTCAGGGTGGTGCTAGTGCTAGTGGAGCTTGATTTGGATCTTTCTCTCTTTTGGAAGTGCTTGGATTGCTGAAAGTAAAGTTAAGCTCTTCTCTTTTATGGCTACTTATGTTGGGGTTATGCTTTTTATTTTATGTACTCAGAAAATAATTTGTCAAGATAGATATTAAGTGTACTTGGTTTTATTGTTGGTTTATGAAGTTGTTGTAATCAAACTATTTCTTCGCTGCAATAAAAGTTGTTTTAAAATTTTCAAGTACCAATATATGTATCTGTCTTGTTATATTCTGTTCTATACACCAATAATACTCCTTGGAAGTTTATGCATTCCCTTTGAGAGTGATATTAATGGACGTGGGGTGTTACAATTGTGCAAGAGAAAATTGTATGCTGTGGAAGGTGGTTAATGGTGCATTACTCACTAAAGACAAACTGTTCTTGAGAGGGATGCAAACTGATCATGTATGTATTTTCTGTAGAGTTGACTATGAAGCTCTAGAGCATCTTTTCTTTGATTGTGTCATAATGTTTCAAATATGGAAGGTCCTGATGAAGAGCATTCGCATAATGGATGCAACAAACAATTCGGCAGTGGAATGGAGAAACTTGAAGAATCAAACGAGTAGAAGGAGAGACAAAGGTAGAATGCTCAATTATGTTTTAAAGAAGTATGTTTGTGCGGTATGGAAGGAGAGAAATGTACACACTTTTGATTCAAGTAAAAAAATGAGTTTTAACCAATTGGCAAGTAGCATCAAAATGGAGATTAGGAGGGTATCAAATTTTTAAGCTTTATGTACGATCCCGGTATTTTGAACGCCTTGATGTAATAATTATTGTTTTTGTGTTTTTTGTTTGTTTTCCTCTTTGTCTAAAGTACCGTGTTTCTACGTACTCTTGTGTGTGTTGTGTTTTTGTTTTTCTCTTTAATGCTTCAATAAAGTAGTAGGTGTCCATTCAACCCCGTAAGCCTTGCAAAAAAAACTTATTGCCATTGAATTGTAAAAGTGTTACTATAGATAATGTGGGGATTACTTTTAAGTAGTATCTGCGGCAACACCATGAAGATGCGTCGCAAAGGTGTTGCCTTTGACTCTATGGCAATGCAACAAAATGCAACACTGAGAAAGTGTCGAGGTCATTTTTTGCCTATAGCAACATTTTTTGGCACTTCCTGCATCACTTCTCTGGTGTTGCAGTATGCAATATATGGCGTAGTGATTGTATTTAGAAGTTGCTTTCTCACATGCTTCAGCGCTATGACCGAAAGCCTTAAACGCAATGAAAATAAGAAGTTTCCAAAGATAACATACCTTAATAGTTTGCTTTGCCCTATTAGGTAGTGGCACTTCAAATTCTTCAGGAAAATCGTGACAGGAGACACTTCAACCATACATTTGGCATATTCAAGCCGATCTATCTTCTCAGTGTTCTCATCCATGTTAAGAAACCTTCATACTCTGGTGGAAAGCCAACTTATGCCAATATTCGACCATGCCAATGGTGGAATATTGAAGAGCTTAATCCAAATGGGAACATTTTGGATCTCGAACAATCATTACTTATGCCTGTATCCAACGGTTTTACTATGAACACCTTATTTCATATGATAATGGGATTAGACTGTATGATTTTTGCACAGTCTTCAGTCATCACAAGCGAAAAAGGAAGGGGGTACCATTCGATCTTACCTTAAATTGACCCTTTGGTTTCCAGTGCTTCATCAGTTGACTGATAACAGTGAAATAAGCAAGGGGTTCATCGAAGAAAAATCCAAACCAAATCTTCACTCCAAATATTTCGAGTAGCTTCAAGAATCTCCTCAGAAGGAACGAGCTTATTTCCAAAAAAAATAAGCTTGATGGGCAGCAGCGCAAAGGAGCCGACATTTCTAGGTTTTGAAGCAAAAAGATCTTTCCATTTCCTAGTATGGAGAGGGTCGGTGGGATCTGGAACAGGGGGAGCTGTTGGAGGTGGGTCTGGAGGCAGTGGAACAGGTGTGGGCAGAGGATCTGAAGAAGGTGGGAAAGGAGGTGCGACATGGCTAAAATTGGTTAAGGAAGAGGAAATGTAGGTTTCCGCCATTTTTGATTGGAAAGGACAGGAATACATTTTTTGTTAGTAAAGTTTATGTGTCGAAATTATTTAATGAAAGGAGTAAAACTAATTTAATTGATTGAATAAAAAGGATTTAAGATTAATTATTAGATTTGTATAAAATTTCAAAACTTATTCAATTAATTTACTAAAGGTATTAAATAATTGGTTCGCTGGTCATAAATGATCATAAATGTGATTAGTTATATTACAAGATAATTAGTGTTGTTTGAAAATTTCTAAACAAAATTTGTACTAGGCTTATTTTCCTTCGATAATAATAAATGGGTTTTAAAGTCATAAAAGGGTTGTTTTATAAATTTTCTTTCAAGATGATCAATATTTTCTTTAAGTATATTAAAGTATTTGTTTTGGCAAGGCAATATATTGAAGTACTTAAATTTGACTTATTATCCTTTTTGGATAAATAATATCATTTCGATCTTATAGACGATATTTTTAAATGAGAATATACTTTTTAAATAGAAAAGGTTTAAAATTTAATCTAAACGTAAAGTTTTTTGGATTTATCGTCAATGTTATTTTAAATAATATTCGTTTCGACTTTCCTTTAAAATATGCTTAGAACTATAATTATCTAGTTAAAACTAGTATTTAAAAGAATATTGTTAGAAGTGTTTTCTTTCAAATATCAGAAATGTGAAAAGCAAGCATAAGTTCAAGTTTTGAAGTTTAATTTTTTTTTGATACGGTTATGTAACGAAATTTCCATAAATGATATTACTTATATTGAAAATATTTAGTTGTACTCTTATCACTAGGTGCCGAAGTATGAAAACTTTCCTCTATCTCGAAGATTGAAAACATTGTCAGGGCGATGCCTAAGGGTAAAGCTGCCTCAACTTGGCGGACTTTATTTTTAATCTGAGGGGGTGTACAATTTTGGAATCGACAAATAATGATAAGAGAATGTGATTTTGTTTCCATATACGATCATTTTGAATACTCCTGATAGTTGATTTAACAACTATTGGTTTAGCCTTCTTGAGTTGTATCGTCAAACTAAAACAATTTGTTGCTCTTTGAGCATTGTTATCCTTTCTCGTAAATGACTAAATCCATAAAGCGAGTATGGGACAAGCTATATAGTGTTTCTCCCATTAGGATATTCTTACATTTACTATAGGGTTGGTTTAGTTATTATATGTAAGATGCAAAATATTCGGATACTTAGTAAAATTGGTGAGGTATGGCTTGGAGTTCCCAAGAGTTGTCACAGAAGTATATGACCCTCTTAAGTATATGACTAGAGCATACTTTTCGTTCAGTTGGGCACGTCCACCTAGTCATATACTATAAATTTTCCTCATTCTTTTCCTTTGATTCCAAATTAAAAAATTCTTATTTTAATTTCATCCAAAGGATAAATCCCTTAGCGATGTGTTTAATTGCTTATATCCGTAATGAGATTGGATGTTGTCGTAAGTGGCCTAGTGTTGGGAAATGCGGATTAAGGATCTTAACACGGACATAAAATTAGAGGGGGTTGAATATGTTTAATAAAATTTATGATATCTTTTTGAATTTAATAGAATCAGATTAAAATCAAATATAAATTAATCACAGAATCAGACACAGATGTAAATAATAAATAAAATCAGTAAAGGAAAGAACATACCGAGATTTTATACTGGTTTAGAGTTATCCTACATCCAGTCCCACACAACTCTGGGTTGTGCAGATTTCTTTTCAATATAATCTTCAAATTACAATCCTCGATTTCATAGGCCACGAGTTACACCCTACCTGTTTTCGAAGTATAGTGGGACTTAATTGATTTTTGAGCTACAATCACACTTAGTTGATTTGAATAGGCTACAACCACACCTTTTCAATATCTTTTTTAAAAGAAAGACTCGATAGAAATTTGATCTTGCCATCTTTGATTACAGATATTCCTATAACTCTGAATAGAGCTAGGATATTTGATAGAGAATGAAACTAGAGATGATATGGTTTGATTCACCTTGAATTTTGGCAAAGTTTATTATATAAACTTGAAAATTTAAGAGTAAAAAAGGATAGGAGAAAAGAGAGAAGAAGATAAAAGAAAGTAGCTATTTAGAAGCCTATTCGTGGTGGTTCAACAGCCGTATCCTTTCAGGAAAGATTTAAATCAATAGACACAAGTTTTGAAATTTGAATTAAAAAATTCACAGTCGCCATGTCGACATGAGGGGTGGTGTATGTAGCATAAGAAAATTTTGAATTTGATTTTTTTTAAATAATATAAATGATGTTGAAATAAATCAAGATAATTCTGGAGTTTAAACATGTTATTGTAATAATAAAATATATAATAAAATAAAAATGTAATTATAATATATAAAATGTTATTCAAAACTTACATAAATCTGTATATATAACTATATAGGAAATTTTTTTAAACAAAGATATATAAAATTATAACTATGAATATAAGGAAATTAAAACTTAACTAAAAATATATATTATAACTAAAATATAAGTAAGCAATATTTGAATTAGTTAAAACTAAAATATAAGTAATCAAATACAAAATATTAAAATTAGGAGTTAGATTTATAATCCAAAAAATAATTTTAAAGTATGTATTTTTAAATAGGAAGTAATTTTGAAATCGTAGGAATAAGAAATTTATAAGAAAGAAATGATAAGAAAATTGAAATAGAGATTCAATGTTATTATGTAGTTTTAACAAAATCTGTAGACTCTATAACATATCATATTTTCTTGAACTCTTGTTACTCATGAGTCTTCAATCTTGAACTCTTCTTCTACAATATTTAATCTTCCAATTGTACAATCTTCAATAATCTATACCTATATATAATTCCTGCATACACACATACATATATTTCTATACAATAGTGTTAGTATATATTTTTATAATAACATAAGTATGTATTATATACCAATAGTAGTTGAAATAAGGTTGTTGTCATCAAAACCATCATCTCAGTCCCTAGCACCTAGTCCGTATAAGTGGTGCGATCCTATATTTTTGAGAAAATTAACTTTACCCTTATTCGATCCATATTTTGGATCAGTGTCTTTACCTTCATCAATTATGGTCATGCGCTTTTCTCGATGTATTGTTACATTATTTACTTTATGTTGAAATTCGTATATATGACATTTATCTATTGCTTATCTCAAGATTTTTTTTTTGTGTTAATGCTATTATGTGTGTAGTTCTTGTGAGGTACAAACATGTTCCACGATTAGTGGCATGGTTTTATAGAATTAAAGCATGTTTCCTTTTACGTGAGTTTTCTCATGCTGACTTTCTAGATTGACTCGTGTGTTATTTCACTATGACACCTCGGTCATACCAAGCATGTTTCCAGGTCATCGTCAAATGGATATATAGCTCATAGAGTTAAGTTGGATGCCTACATGTTGTAATATTGTATTTTCCAATGTATTATATTTACCTATCAACATTTGTATGGTCGTAATTTATAACTTTCAAACTGATAGGATTTTGTTTTACCTCTGATGTACACTAAATCTTGGAGTGACAGTTTATTTGTCATTATAAATGGAAAATTTACATTGTTGGATACGGACAGATATCGGATACATATTCGTTCCTCCAACAATCGATAAGTCATGGTATATAAATGGAAAATTTTAATTTAATATAAAGTTTTTTCAATCCACTTAATTACTAAAGTGTTAAAAATAAACAAATATGATAATGATAAATAATTTTGAGAAATTAACATGTGTTTAGTGTGTATAATATAGACTTACAATTTGATAAAATCAAAAATTTACATATTTGATTATATTAAAATACACATAATTTAATCTATAATCATGGAAAAATGAACAGATAATTTTCAGATGCGGATGTGACTATATCTATATCTATTTTTTGGATATTGGATATTTATCCACTTTTCAGATGCGGATACCAACAGATTCCGAATTTTTCAGGTTTCCATTGACAACCCTAGTTATATTTGGCATCAGAGCTGAAGGTTAAGCGAGAACCATAGCTCTGGCAGGGTAAATCATTAAGATTGGGTATGCATGACACTGAAATGAGTCTGTGAGGGTGTTTGCGTGTGTATACATACATACATATATATATACACACACACACACACACACACACACACACACACACACACACATATATATATATATATATAAGTGCGTATTTGTTAGTTTACATTAAAAACGTATTATGTTCATTAGTCTGTTGAGTGGTTTACGAATTCTGGTCGAGACGTGGGACGTCACAATGTCGATAGGGCTATCTAAATACTTGAATAAGGCAAACATACACAATGTTGGTTTTTGGAAATTTGGTAAATGAACTATTTTACCTGGGGCATATTATATATATATATATATATATGTGTGTGTGTGTGTGTGTGTAGAGAGAAAGAAATAAATTTCAAAAGTAAATAGTTATATGTATGTATATGTGTGTATATATATTGTTGTTTGTAATGATAGTATTAACTTATTTTCATTATCGGTTGATTAGTCAAGCTCATATAGTTTAGGGGAATTGGCTATTGTTTTTTAGTTGTAAATTTATATATTCTATTAAAATATGGACGTTTAATGATAGTTTTAAGTGTATTCATAATGAACCCTTTGTGTATTAAATTTCATAGTTTGACAGTAAGGTATTCGTAAGTTGAAAATCATCTTTTACTAAAAACTTGGTTAATATAATCTTAATTGTAAATAGAACATTAAGAAAAGAAATATGTGATAAATTTTTATGATGTAAATTGATTATATTGGAAATGGAAATTAGATAATTATAATTTATGAAGTATAATCTATGAAGAATATTTTGGAAGGTGTTTTCATATTTAATCTGTAATACCCCATAATTATATAAATAAAATAATAAAATGAATATTAATTAATAAACTATCTTGGACTGGTTAAAACAAATTTCACCATTGCATTCATTACGATATTCTAGTTCAGATGACTCTTGATTTTCGTAAATCGGATTAAGTATGAAGAAGCTATGAACTAAAGAAGTTTGAACTAAATTTAAAATTAATTAACTCAGAATGCAACGGACAGGAGTAGACCCGACCTTACATTGGTCGCCCCATGAGTCGAAACCTGTGTCGACCCATTTATCTTCCTTACCCCCTCTTTGTTACTGTTTTATTTGCAGTCTTATTATGCCAATTTTTATCAGTTTTTTCATATTTGAGTTTGGTTATGTTTCTCCTTTTCCTTTTTATTTTGCGCTGAGCCAAAGCCATGGGGAGCCCCCTTTTCCATTAAAATTGCGTAAAATTGAGGTAAATTGGAATAACATGTAATGAATGTGAAATGGAGATTTAGCATATTTGTAATTGGGAAACATTGACCGTATAACTGGGATAATTATAAAAGGAAGAATATGCAAACATGTTAATCTGAATAGGTTGGATTTAATTAAGACATGCTATGGAAAATATGCGGGTCATATGTAAATTAAGTAAAACATGTTAATGTAATATATATACATCTGGCAGGTTCTTGTATGATTTGAGTAAGCATTATTAATGTAACAACCTGTATTTTACATATCGATCGATCATAAAATAATTATATTTTATTTCATAGTAGCTGGATCGTTCTCATATTTTAATATGTCGTTCATGGGGATGTGAGATATATCCATGATTTTTACCAAATTCAAGTATGACTATTTTGCCCTTGAGTTCACTGTTTGGGCCGTAAAATTTTATAGAAATCAAACTAGGTTCTAAGATCGGTTCCATCGGATCGGAATGGTGATTTACGATTCCATAGAGTGGTCACATAAAGGATTTGATTTAGTGGTTTGGGAGTAATCGCTGTTTTAAGTTTCTGCTGCTGTTTAGGCAGACTGGTCAGCAACTAATGGGTTGTTAGCCAAACCCATTAGACCTAGGGCCAGGGGATATAAATAGGGGGACTTGGGGAAAGACTTGGGGTTACTCTCTTCATTCTAAACTTTAGGTTGGGCATCTGTTATTCTCCGGTTCAACCTAAAACTATAATTCTCTTTGGACCTACAGGGCTGATCAATATCAAGGAGGATTAGGTCACATCAAATTGCATCAAATTCAAAAGGTTTCAGTGCTGTTAAGATATGATCTCATTGAATCTACATCAAATCAAGGATTAGGCGAGTGATAGATATCTCTCCCATGGAAGCTGCGGATTGTATGGGTAAATTAGGATTACATTCATATGTTTCACATTAAATCACCGCAAAATTGATCATATATGCTTAACTAAGATTTAGAAACCCTAGGAAACCTAATTTGATCATATTAACTAAGTAATTGTTAGGTTAATCATGTTTATACATATAGTTAGATTCAAATCAACTAGATCTTATGTTTATGATATGTTTATGCAATGTTTACAGATTGTTCATGTTTGTATAATCATTGCTATATGGATTGATGTTTTTTTGATTGAATTGATTGTGTCGCTCGAGTTGTACGATATATTGTTTGTCGTATAATCAAAGGATTGAAGACAGAGGAAATCGGAGGTTCAGATGATCAGACTCAGACGTAACTTGGCAGAGGCACTCTGGAACATAAGAGAATTGGGATGAAATTTTTCATGCCCTGAAAAGTTAAGGGCACTGGTCGACACCGACCCATGATAGGTTGGTACCAACCGATGGGAAATGATCAAGTGGTCATATTTTTGAGACGTGGCATTGTGGTGATGGATGGAGCCTATGTATAAATATCCATATCATTCGGGGTTAATTTGAGATGGGTCGAAGTTTGATTGCTTGAGCTATGAATAAATCGGTCCAAACTTCAACACGGACGTCGAAACGATTGGAGAATGGGTCGGTGGGATGTACTTGAAGCAAGGATGGATGTGGGCCAACCAGTTAGCCAAAATTGGCTAAATGGATGGGTCGGAACAGATCCATGATGTATCGGCACCGACCCATGTGGGAAGGCCAGGGAGAGGGGAGTTTTGAGGAGCTAGAATATGGAGACTTCTTGAAGTTTCTAGGGAAATTTGGATTGTAATTGACTTTAGATGATTGATGTGCCACTCAATGATGGATGGTTCTTCGATTGTGAACTCACGATGGAGTGGTCGGAGTCGGATTGATATGCAGCTGGTTGTGATTCGATATACGATCTAGTATGATGATGGATTGACAGGATTAGTGTCAATCATGGATGATAATGGAACGGTTCGAGAATGAGTTTAGTCGTCGAAATTAAAGGCTTGAAAGATATAATGTGCCAAGGAATCCTTGGTTATTGAAGTGTTCTAGCAGACTCAAAGCAAGAATATCGTAGGGACACCCATTATCAAAATCGAGAGATCACATACCCTGAGCCGTCATGATAGGCCTAGTTGTCGAGAATGGAAAAGACAAACATACGAGTCACAATGGTGTATGGTAGTTTGGCTAGAAAATGGGTTCTCCACTAGCCCTTTTGATCGTTGATAAACAAATTCAATAATCGATGGATTCATGACTGTAAACGGTGATAGCTAGGATACCGAATGCTATGGATGTTATGGTTGATTGTGTGTCTTCTTCTTTGTCTTTACCTGAGTAGGCTATCACGTAGGTTGTCGAAGAGCAATGGGATCGGGGTTGCCCTTTCCTATTTCTGATATGATACGTGATGGATGGTTTTTGCGTGTTAACTTGTTGGTTGTTAGGCAGATCGGTTGATCCGCCTAGACTCATATTATCCTTTGTAACTGTTGTTAGCTATTTAATAGCTCACTGAAACTGTTGTCTGACTTAAGGTTTTATGTTTCCCTCTTATTAGCTTGGGCTATTCACCAATTTAATGGTGGGTAGACTGAATAGCAGATAGTAGGTTTGGTGTCGTTGATGTTGTGCGGTGACGAGCAGGAGGCATAAGTATTATTACTACCTACAGTTTAGCTATTTCTTTTCTATTTCCACTGCATGTTAATGTTATTGAGAATCTGAGGGATGTAGTGAGGCATATTATATTTAGAGATTCTTGTATCGAGAAGTATTGTACCCAAGATTCTATGGTTTTATGGAAATTTATTTCTCTGTTCAGTTGTGTTTTATTACTATATCCTGTTGTAAATTGTATTATTATATACTATCCATGTGTTGTGAGTTATAAAATAGGTTATGTTTTCAAGTTATTCTACCATGATGATCGTTCCGTACCGGCCTAGCATGACATGCAGCGTACTTCTCCCTAGTTCTGTGCAGAAGGTACGACGCGGCCGTCACATTTAGTATCAGAGCTTTGGTTAATTGATTTTACCTAAAGTTCACAAACGTAAACGCGTATGAGAGACGTGTTTGTAATTTTATTTGGATGATTGCTATATTATATACATACATAATATAGTACAGTAGGTTAATAAGCACTTGAACACCAATGCGGCTTTCTCTAACGTGAATGGAATCTCATTTCAGAGTAAGGATAAGTCGATTAACTTCAAGACACGCTGCTAGGAATGAAAATATGGGTTGAAAATCATTGAAAACCAAGTGGAATGGTGCGGATTAAAGAAATGAATGATTGTTAAAAACTTCAATTACTGAAACTCATTTGTTTAAATTGGAGTAAGTATAGGTACCTCGAGCCATTGGCTTGGGTTTGGCTACGCAAATTTCCTAAGGATTAAGCGAGTTTGCTTAATAGCGTTTATATAAGGTACGCCTAAACAAATTACAAAAATTGGGTTTTGAACTTTGTTATCCGACCGTGTGGGTCGATGTATATATAAGGTGTTAGAAATTTTTTGAAAATATAAGGTGTTAGAAATTTTTGAAAATTTTCGTGAGTAGGATTGAATTAATATTTTAATTGAAATTAATTGGTTCAGTCAAAACTAAATTTAAGAAGTACACAAAAGGATTATTACCTTAGTTAATAGGATATGTAACAATTTTCCTACCATAGTAATTTCGGGGACGAAATTCTTTTAAGGGGAGAGGAATGTAACGATCTGAATTTTTAGCCATTTAATTTTGAACATTTAAATTGTGTTAAATGTTGTATTGGAAATATAAAATGATTTTTATAAGAAATTAATCATTAAAAACGAAGTTCTAATGTATAATTTATAATTTAATCATAAAACGAGCTACAGCAGCGCAGTGGTTTATAATATTATGTCCTGAACTTCAGTTGACTGTACATGATCCAATATAAGTCGGAATTCTTCGAAACAAGAAACGTCTGAATCTATTGGATAATAATTTTCTAATGGAAGAGAAAAATCAAGATTTCATATTGTAGATTTTGTTTTATGTCCAAATAAAATTTTCAAATAGTCACTATGGAATTCGTTATTAAAATATAATGATTTATTATATAAAATAAAAAGGATTTTTAATATATTGAATATAAATTTGGTTTGAAACTCAACCAGAAGTATTTATTTTGATACTATATGAAATTCTATCCGAGTATGTCTAATTGCAATATTTTATTATTGTTATATTGAGATATTTTAAAATTGATTTATTTTATTTTTAATTGGACCCTTAAAAAAGGCTATTATTCAAACGACCTCCATTTTCGATGAAGCCAGTTCCATCATATCCATAATATTTTATTACTGTAAGATTTCAAGTTCTGAGCCATTTGGAATTGTTACGTGGGCATGGGAAAATTTAAAGTGAATCAATTGAAAATTTTTATATTTAAAATTTCGCTATTTTTTCAAACAGACTCCAATTTCGACGAAATAAGTTTCGTTAAGACCGGAATGTCAAACTGTAACCAAAGATCCATTTTTATCGCCAACAGATTTCATGCATGAGCACACGAATTAATAAATTACAGTGGAGAACGGCAACTGGCATGGTTTAATAAAATCAAAATACTATTAGTTCTCTATATAAAACAACCTCAGCACACGTTTCCTTCACCGTTCCAATTTCCCCAAATTCTCATCTCCTCTCTACAACTATTTTTCTTGAATTGAAAGGAGAAGAAAGAAATTCATATAAGATTCAAATCAAAACAAATCATTCGATTCCCATCCATTTGTCTAGTTTAGAGTTAGCTTCAATCATTGATGCCCTAATTTCTCTCTTTGATCTCGTTTGTGCTGCTTGAAATACCTACATTTCAGTTAGGGTTCAGAAGCTCGACCAATTTATGCTTCTATTTGAAAATCTAAGATTGAAGTCAGGACCCTTACGAAGATTAACACCTATCATCAAAGTTTGGGGGTATTTCATATTAAAACAGTTTCTAATTACTCGAGATAGTGCTACGTCGGTCTAAAACGCGATAACAGAGAAAAGGTCGAGACGTATCGAATGGAGATAGGGTGAATGATATTTAAATGAGGAGTTTGGTGATTATTTCAGTTTTGAATTTTATGAGGTGTTGAGGGGATACGTGATTAAAGAGATCGGTGAACTGCTGTAATAGCGAAGAAGAAGGAGAGGACGTGATGTAGAAAGGGGTTGCAAGTGGTTTTACTATTGGGGTGCGATGTGTATTTCCAGGTTGTTGCGGTTCTTGATGTGAAGTGAAGGATGGGGAAAATAGTGTTAGAGTTTGGTTAAAAAGTGGTGGTGAGGGTGATGGCATTAGTACTTTTAGATGATCGGCCCATTTTTTTGCGGCTGAAGGAGGTGATCTGCAATGCGTTTCCAGCTAAAGTCGTATATGCTGGGTGGATGCATTGTGGAAAAACTGATGGTAGGAGGTAATGTTGAACGTAATTGATCTATTGTTGAACAGGAAAGAAGAAGAAGAAAAATTAAAACCAAGCGGGATTAAAACGTTGGGCGTGGCTTTTCTAGGAATGCAGATGGATGATTTATAAAGGAAGATGAGTTACTCTGTTGTGTGGCTTTCAAACAAAGTGCTAGAATTTTTTTTATCACGAATGAAAAAAACCATGTATTTGAAGTACTGGGAAGTGGGGAGGGGAAGGTGAAGGAACGAAGAAGTAAAGCCTACGAAGGAATGAGGAAGAAGTTTACTAGGTGTAGCTTTTGACCTTTGCGTGTTGCCTGGAATGAGGAGTAAGTTCAGAACGAGGAGGTAAAACCTGGGTTAACATTTAAATGGTGATTACGGCCCAATCATTAGCGTTGATTCACCGATTAAGGAAGGCCTGACTAGGTTAAAACTTAATTGGTTATTAATAAAGATTAGTTAGTTATATATTTTATTTAATTCGAATTAAGTCTTGTAATCCATGTATCTTATTTACACATTAACAGAATCAGACAAAACGGACCACGTAGGAATTGTACCGATGAAGTCTTCGTTGTGGAATTGATGTGGCTGCAAACAAAGCTATTGAAATTTCGTGATAAAATCAAATGTCTGTTTGATTTTAAAATGAAATAAAAGCAAAATCATCAACTGTGAACCAATGTGAGTAAACTCACTAACTCTGACTCGTTTATATTTTTATATAAACGAGTTTTAAATTTATTTATAATAATTTTATATTGTGTGATGGTTGTTTGGATGAATGATTGATAAAATCGGTTGAAATGGTTGATAAAATCGGTTGAAATGGTTGATATTGTTATAGATAAATCGTTGATCGATTTTAACCCTGTTTATTATAATATTTCATATTGATGTGAAATGAATATTATTGGTGTTGATTAACATCTATGCAGGGAAACAGGTTGGAGGGATCCAACTGGATTCCTCAATATTTTGTTTACTGTTTTTCATATATTGTGATATATGATGTGATATATATTCTACGATCGATTATGCTATGGTTGAATTACACTAGCCCTAGAATTTGGTATTTAAATGCCATAAAATATTTTCAAATATAGAAAAAGAATTCTAGATCTTAAAATGGTAAATTATTTTCCATGTAGAAATTTAATGTACTTGAAAATACGAACTTATATCAATAAATAAACGAGAAATTAATTGTAAACGATATTTATAAATTAAGCAAAATATTATTGTTAGATAAATTGAAATATAGATTCAAGTCTGAATTTATATAGAAAAGTGGAAGTGGGTTTTGAAACCAATATTTGTAATTGGGTTTGGAACTTAACGATTATAAACGAAATATGAATTCAAATGGAAATTTGAATAAGAAAGTTGTTTTCGAAATAAAAGATGGGTTTTATTCTAAAGTTTGGAATCCAAAATAAAATGAGATAAATCCAACTGATCTATAATTATCATTCGACTAGGCCGAATTTTATTATAATGGTTTATTTTTAGAAAGAATATCTCGGTTCTACTTAGTATAAAACTATAATTTAAATGAAATATATTAAGAAGTGAATATTTCAATATTTATAGCTATGGAAATACAATTCCATGTTTTAAAATAGCTTCAGATTTATTTTAAATTAGAACTATTAAATGATTCTAGATTCCTATTAAGGAATGATACTGATATTTGAAAATGAATAAGGGTTCAAAACAAAATGTTTCACGAATGGAAATAATTATAAAGTAGAGTTTGAGTTGACCTGAAATAGTAGATTTGTTTCGAAGTTCGGAATAATAATATAACATAGAATATTCGAGGGAGAGTTATTTACTGGAATTCGATTTTATTGAATTCAGGAAAGTACTTTCTACTTTCCATTTTAATCAAGATTTAATTATTTAATTATTAATAAATTATTTATTTATCCAAATTAATGAATTAAAGTCATATTTTAAATTAAAATATTTCGGAAGCATGGATTATAACGCTATCATTATAATCAATGTATTCCATAAAATAAGTGGATTCTTAAATTGAATCCGAGAGTTGCGGAAGCAGTGTTGTTAAAATTTAAGTTGTGAAAAAAAACGATTATAAAGATAAGGGTTGAAAAAAAACAATGGTGACCTTCAAAACCCTAATGGAGAATTCTAAAAACGTGATTAACAATCTCACTTCCTCTTTCTCAAATCACGTTTCTTCTCTACTAGACGACAGACCAGATAAAAACAAAAGTGTACTTCCATCGTATAAGGAGATCTTGTTGCGGCCAGGTGTAAAGCGTAACGCGCTTCCTCGAAATAATATTTTTAAATCTCGCAATATTCCTCAGCCACCGCCTTGTAATTCGATCAATTATTTTGAAAAAATAAAAAACATCAAATCGGATAATGGTTGCTTCAAATGCGGCTCTTCAGATCACTGGGCAAGGAGCTGTCGAAATCCTATGGTCTGTTTTCGCTGTAACAAAATTGGGCATAAGGGTTTCAACTGCAAATCTCATCTCAAAAATCTGAAAAAAATGGAGAACCCTAAATCGCACCCCCCACATTCAGCGGCGTTTTATCCTGATGATTTTAAATAGGCTAGATCGATGGTTGTTCTCTCCATCGCTCGCGGTGCTTTCTTGATCAATGAAATGGAGACTTTATTGGAAACTCAATTTGGCAAGCGTGCGCCTGGATGGGTGTGGACGGTGCGTAGATTCGGCGATGATTTCATAGTGAAATCCCCCCCCCCTCTTTGTTGACTGAAACATTTTACTACTCGCTCTTCGACTCGAAGGGAGTAGTTAATCTGAAGCGTTGGAGCCCACAAATTGGGAGTATGGTTAAAAAGAGGATTGAAGTTTGGGTTTCTCTTAAAAATATACCATTAGTGTGTAGAAGTGTAGATTCCCTTAAGTCGGCGCTGGCGGAGGTAGGAGAAGTGATTAGACTCCAGCATGGAGTGTGGAATGTAACTGATTTTTCCTCTTTGAGGGCGATGATGTGGATTGATGAGGATTTGGAGCTTCCACCTTTGGTTGTAGTTCCTGTTGAGGTTTTTTCCACAATGTTTCTATTATGAAAGTTGATGGCGAATCTTCTGAGGAAGTGGATAGACAAGAACTTCATAAAACGGTTTTTGTCAGAGGGGAGAATGGTAAGATGAAAATGCTGAAAGCTAGAAGTGTTAGTGCTCTCATGGCTTATGTAGGGTTGGGTAGCAATTCTTTTGCTCCAATTTCAGTCGAAGGAGTGGGTGATGCTGTGGATCAAAATGTTGTAAATGATAACGTGGAAGCTCATGGTGTTGATGTTGTTGAAGGTGGTAATGATGATGCTGGTAGGGAGGAGAGTGGGTATGATGGTTTGGGGTTTATGTTTAGGGATGACAATGAAGAGGACTATGATCTTGGGGGGACGATAATGATTATGATCTTGGTGGAGGGACCAATGCTTTGGCCATTTCAGATTCTGATGAACGCTCTTGTGCAACAAGTAGAAGGAAAGGCAAGAAGCCAGTGGACCCTGGTGTGGTTATCCTTAGGAGAAGTGCTCGTGGCCTTCCTCATCCTTGGGAAGGTAGCGTTTTTATCCCTGCTATCCTCAATTCTTTCTCCTCTGATCAAATGCATGCTATTGCTAGTAGCTCTAGTTTTTTGTTAAATGATTCTGTTGCTAGTGATATTAAAAGTAAAGAGTTAGATAGGGCTAACACACCCCAATGATTGTCTTAACTTGGAATGTTAGAGGTTTGGGTAATTATGGCAAACGTCTTAGAGTCAAAAAATTACCTTAAATCTGTCAAGCCCCACATTGTGTTGCTTCAAGAGACTAAACTTGACAATCCTGATTTTCTTATTTTTAAAACTCTGGGTTGGGGGGTTATTGATGAATGGAGATTTATACCGGCCGCTGGTAGTGCTGGAGGCTTGTTCACTGGTTGGGATAGTAATTTGTGGAGGTTTAAACAAGAGATTTGTCAAACATATTGCCTGCATGTTGCTTTGGAATGTGTTGCGACTAAGAAGCTTTACTTTTTTTCAAACGTTTATGGTCCAAATACTAGAAGTGAAAGGAAAATTTTGTGGAGAGAAGTGTTGGAATTTCATAGTTTGATGTACGACCCTTGGGTTATTGGAGGAGACTTTAATGTTACTAGATTTGGTTATGAAAGAAGTAACTCAGATGCTAATCATTATGGTGACATGGCTGACTTTAGTGAGTTTGTAGGGGAGTGTGAGTTGATTGACCTCCCTCTTGCTAATAGAAAGTTTACTTGGTCCGACGGCAGATCTCCACCGATGCTTGTGAAACTTGATCGTTTTTTCATTAACGCTCACTTTGAGGATCTTCATCCTTTAACCTCCCAAAAAGGTTTATCTACGATTATTTCTGACCATTGCCCTGTTGTATTGGATTCTGGAGACGCCATTAGGAAAAAACCTTTTTTTAGATTTGAAAAAATGTGGTGCCTGGAAGATAACTTTGATGATTTGCTGTATAATAAATGGTCTGAATTTGGGGAGAGTGGCGATGCAGCAAGAGCTCTATGTACTAAACTCAAGTTTTTGAGAAAATTTCTTATGAAGTGGAATATTGAGAAGTTTGGTCATATCAGAATTAAAAAGGAGAAGATTGAAAAACTGATTCTTGAACTTAATGTACTGGACGAAGTGAGAGGACTCGATGCTGTTGAAAGAGATTTGCTTCATCAACGAGAGAGAGAACTCAACAAAGTCATGGATCAAGAAGAGATTTTTTGGAGACAGAGATCCAGATCTCAGTGGCTGAAGGAAGGGGATAGAAATACTGCGTATTTTCATAAAGTTGCTAATGGTAGACGTCGTACCAATTTGATACACAGTATTTGGAAAGATGGAGTGGAGATTTGTGAACAACTTTTGAGTGATACTTTCACTGAATATTATAAAAGTATCTTTGGTGCTCGCATTGAGAACCACATTTCTGTTGATTGGCGCAAATTGTATCCTGATGTTGTTTTATCTCTCGGACATTGCAAGTGATTTTTCTGAAGAGGAAATATTGAATGCTTTGAAGGAGATGCCTGGTGACAAAGCACCTGGACTTGATGGATTTCCTACCTTTTTCTTCAACCGCTATTGGGGCATGTTGAAAGATGATGTATTGCGTTTGTTTGAAGAGTTTCACAAAGTCTCTTTAAGGTTGGATTTGATTAGTTATGCTAATGTGGTTTTAATCCCCAAAAAGGAAGGTAATGTTTCTACCGCTGACTTCAGACCGATTAGCCTCCTTAACACTAGTTTCAAACTAATCACGAAGGTGTTGGCCAATAGGCTGAAAACTAAGATGGATACATTGATTGATAAGTCCCAAACTTCTTTTATTAAAGGAAGAAACATTCTTGATGGTGTTGCGTTGGTTGGTGAAGTGATTTCTCACTGTGATAGATTTGATGTCCCTTGTGCTATTCTTAAGTTGGACTTCGCCAAAGCTTTTGACAAGTTGACTGGCGATTTATGATTGAAGTGCTGAAGGCAAGAGGCTTCCCCACCAAGTGGATTGAATGGATTTCTATGATTCTTTCATCAAGTAGATCCAACATTTGTGTTAATGGAGTTGCTGGCTCTACTATCCATTCTAAGCGTGGTCTGAGACAGGGGGACCCACTCTCCCCTCTTCTTTTTGATTTGACGGCAGATGTTTTTTCAAAAATTTTGAAGCTGGGCTGCGCAGATGGGATTATTAGCGGCTTTGGCAGTGATCATGTGGTAGGGGGCATCAATTCTTTACAATATGCTGATGACACTATCATTTTTAGCAAACCAGACTGTAAATACCTAGCTGCACTTAAATTTATTCTCTATGCTTTTGAAAGCTTGTCTGGCTTAAAAATTAACTTTCATAAGAGCAGTGTTTACACGTTGGGTTGTAGTGATGATTTACGCACGTCATGTGCTGAGATGTTTAATTGCAAGGTTGATGCTTTTCCTTTGAACTATCTGGGTATGTGCATTCGCCCCAAGAAATTAATGAAGAAAGACTGGCAGCACTTGATAGAGAAGGTGGACACAAGACTGGCGAGGTGGAAAGGCAACTCATTATCAAGAGCTGGTCGTCTTGTGCTTGTCAATTCTGTTCTGTCGTCAATTCCACTGTACTGGATGTCCTTCTACCAATTTCCTGCGTGGGTGTTGGAGAAGATTGACGCAATTCGTCGTAATTTTTTCTGGATTGGTTCTAAAGAGACAAAGAAGCTTAGCTGTTTGATTTCTTGGGATCAAGTTTGCAAGTCTAAAGAGCAAGGGGGACTCGATGTTATTAACTTGAAGACAATGAATTCTACTTTACTTTGTAAGTGGTTGTGGTAAATGATCTCTGAAAAAGCACGCTTTATGGAAAGAATGGATTATTAGTACATGTTACAATGACAATTTTGGTTGGAATACTGATTTCTCATTGTGCTCCGTGTTTTGGCGCAATGTTATGGCTCATGCGCAGTGGATGAAGCTGGGTACTAAGATTGTGGTGAAGAATGGACACAACACATCATTTTGATTAGATAGCTGGCTAACTAATGTCCCTTTGTGTGTGGAGTTTCCTGAGCTTTTTGGTATTGCTTGCAACAAATATTTCACTGTTAGTGAGATGTATGATAATGATGCAGCGGGTTTCAAATGGAGATTGTCTTTTTCGAGGCTGGTGGCTAGTAATGCATTGGTTCAGTTATGCAGTTTGTTTGTTTCGCTTGAAGTGGTGAATTTGACTAATGAGAGGGATGAGTTTATTTGGATGTTGGAGGGAGAGAGAAAGTTTTTTAGCGTTCGAAACATTTACAAGCTGTTCAACTTTGCTGGGATTAGGAGGTTGGGGTTCGAACATATGTGGTGGTTCAAAGTCCCTGATAAAGTTAAAATTCACATGTGGATTGTGATACATGGTAGATTGAACACGGTTAGTAGAATTCGTCAGAGAGGTGTGTACATTATGGATGGCTGTGTATTTTGTGGTCACGACGACGAGGACTATCATCATCTTTTTTTGGCTTGTGACTTTGCTTTTTACATTTGGACAAAATGTTTGGTTGCGCTTTACCTTGATTTGCACTGGAGCGACTTCATTGCTGACCAATTTGATTTTTGGCATAACATTTACCCGACTTTGCATGCTTCTCATGATAGTTTTCTTTTCGCTTTGTTGAACTTTGCTTACATTTGGTTGCTTTGGCATGAACGCAATTCTAGAAAATTTAACCGCAAACTGAAAGCCCCTAACAGTATCATTTACTCTATCCTTAATTTTGTCTATGACTGGGCAGGCATGGAGCGCAAGAGACAGGTCGAAAGCATTGCCGACCGTGTGTGCAAGCAGGTGCGGAGCATCACTGGTCCACACGCTTGATGTGGATGTTCACTGGCCTTGGCTTTTGTTGTTGTAATGATATGTTATTTGCTATGTAATGTAAACGATGATACTTGGTTCCTTTTTGTCAGGCTGTATGTAGTCGCTGGGTTGTAGCGATGGCCTGTTTTGGTTGTATATATGTTATACATACACGAACTGCTACATTATGCTACTTTATGGATGTTAATATATATTAGGCGTGAATCATGTTGATTCACTACCTTTTCCTTCAAAAAAAAAAAAGTTCTGAGCCTTCTCTATTTCGAAGTTAAGAATGTTGTTTAGTTAAGGTCTGGGAGGTAATTATACCCCTAACTAGATTGACTTCATGATTGACTGAGGAATGGTTAAGGTTCGGTAGCGAGATTGGTTAGTGATATGGTCAATAAATGATTAATAGGTCAAGATATAGTAACGATGTTTATTTTATAACATCGGATTAACCAAATAAAAAGACTTTGGAAACATTTTCCAAACTAAATCAGAGTTGTTTTCTAAGTATAGAAAATGAAATGATTTGGGATAATGAGTAGTAAAGAAATGATAATTGGAAATGTTTTCCAGTGTTAATAACGTATATTTCCTAAAATATAGAAAATAAGAATTATTTATATATAGGAATGTTTTCTAGCAGGGATAATAAACGTTTTATTGGATAAAGAAATTATGATACTGGAAATGTTGTCCAAGAATAAAGAGAGATAATTGAGTTTTGAAAGGATATGAAAGATGGGAAATGAAAAAGGGAAATTGGGAAAATGACAATTTAATAAGAAATTGAATTTAAGGGAGCTGGTGTCGCTTTATGCTTGATCGATAGAATCTCCATTTGAAAATAGGATTGTTGGTTGTATGGATGTTTCCTCTGATAGTTAAATCACCAACTATCAAAGTTTTGATTATTTATACCTTCATTGTCAATACGGAGAGACCGGGATCAAGTTTAATTTTTGAAAACCACTCTGTATTGGCATAAGCATTACGAATCAACTTTTGCCGAAGATAATTGAAGATGGAGTAAAATGCAAGGGTTGTTTTGTTAATCCTAGGTAGAAATTGTGCAAGATGGATTAATAGAATGGTGCCTTCGGTTTGTCCAGTCCCAGAACAATGTATATGGACAAATGTCTGACACAGTATTTCTAGAGGGTCACGTACATTGATTTCTTTAAACCAAGTTTGGTGGCAGAGAGAAAACTTCTCCCAGCTTAACACCCAGAGTGTATTTGTGGATATCAATTAGCGATTTTATGGGTCTGACGATGTGACATTCAAAGTAAATGGTAGCTAGATGTTCTGAAAGATAATCGTGACCTCAAGCCACATCACCCGGGAAATGACAAAAATCGGACATGCAGCATGGCCAAGTGGGTCATTCCTATTAGGGGTATTATCACCTGATCTAGAGAAATTCTATTTGTTTCTTATTCTATTGGATGTTGTATGCTTTCGGTAATGGTTGCTGATCACAACCATTGGTGATAATATGCTCGGTACACTCAAGTTAAATGAGTGGCCAGTCATGTGTAGCCGGGTTGCAAGATGTTCTTGTTGAACCCAATGTATTCCTCTCCAGAGATACACTATCGGAATGTGGTCCCATACCTTGTCATAGTTGGAAATCCATTCTCCAATAAGCGCCCTACGGTTTTTGATTTTATATTATATATGGAGCGTAAGATGCAAGTGTTTCGCTAGATTGCTATTTATTTGACTTAGACACTATTATAATATCACCGATTTTGATTTTGATTATAGTAAGGTAAAAACCATCCGTGTTTATATGTGGATCAGTCTTACGATTATCTTTCTTTCGAAAGATTTTATGAAAGTTAAATAAAATGGTTGGAGTTTACTCACACCAGTCCCATGACAGACCCAGAGTTTATTTTGTTTTGTTTTACCCTAATCTCTTGGGTGCCCAAATTTGTACGGGCAGTCAAGTAGTTGAGCTTTTTCAGATACGCTTTGAGGAGCTTGAAGCAGGAGGCTTCACCGGATAGATAACTACTATCATAATTTCCGTTGTGTACTATGTTTGTATCTGGAAATAGGTGTTTATAACTATTCCAGAAATAGCTGCTGTGCTCTGATGATGGTATGTATATACAGTTGCTGATTTGTATTTCAAAAGTTATGTTATATAATATATTTTATTCATTCCGCTATGAGATTTGTGTCCTTCGTTTTCTTCTATTCAAAATTTTCTTTCCTTTTATTTCTCATCCTCTGACTTCTTTCTACTAATGGTTCGTATTTTTGTACAATTTGTGTTGGACGTGTGGTGTTATTAGTCAACTCAAAGGGTACAAAAATTCGGGCCATTACACAATAGGTTTGGATGTTTCTTGTTTAAATCTGACTCATATTGGATCATGTACGTCCAATTAAAGTTCAAAATGTTATATTACGACCTACCGCGATGCAGCAATTTGTTTTATAAAAATTATAAATTATATGTTCAAACGTTGTTTAATAAACGAATTTGTTATAATAATTCAAAACCAAATTGAATTATACCCCTTTTTCTGAAACAAGAAGGGTACTTATATTACAATAAACATGTTACAAAGAGAAGATTAAGCTGGTTACGAATGATACAACACAAACAAGAACAAATACTGTACAAAAAAGAAAAAACCAGCTTAATCAAACACATACACAGTAAGAAATACTACTTAAAATACTACACCAAGCCCTTGCAATAACACCATCCTACACAACAGATCACAAAAACATGTCGCAGACCTTCAACAAAAGCCAGATAAGCACATATCTTCTTGCACCACTAGCAGCCAGCGAAAGCACTAACCATATAGTAGACTAGTAAGCATAAGCTGCAAGCACCACCACTATCAAGACATCCAAACTGCTCAAGCAAAAGCAACAACTACCCAACAAAATACAACTAAGCTCTAGACCACACATAAACGGAAACCCAAATATTATCAGCAGGAAAGATAAACGATCAACAACAAAGCAACCGACACAAAATCGCATCTCCAAACCTTTAAAACTAGACATAAAATTCAAAAGACCAAACTTACACATTACTGCTGACAAAAGAAATCCAAATCCTTTACTTTTTTGATACACCACCATTGATTTTTCGTGTTTTGGATCGAGATTGTATCTGGTTCATAAGTTTGTTCCACTCTGGATTATCCTCTACCAATGGTTCTTCAATATTGAATTTGTTACCCTTCTTATATTTACTTGGTTTAAATCTTGTTCTCCTTTTTCTGAAGCTACTTCTAGAACTGAGTGAACAAAATGAGTTGTCTGGCTCGTCCATAAGAAAATCTATATTTTCATCATTCTCACCATTTACAAGTTCAGTACAATTCCCAATTCTATTCATGCTATAAACCTTATCATTCTCTTCATGATTCTTTATCTCTTTAACACCCTTGTTTGACTTCCCATATAACTTTTCTTTACACTTTTTAATATTTGAATTCTCTATATTCATATCCATTCTAACTTATATGACCCAAGTCCACATCTACATTTGATTGATGATCTATTGCTTTTTAAAGATTTTCTGACATACTTTCAGGATTTATACAGTCTATACTTCTCGCAACATTAACCGAATTTTTACCCTCAGGAGACTCTTTATGAATATTATCTTTTGCCAATAATTGTTGATTATCTAACATAGAGGCTTCAGGTGAAATAACCTGATAACTTATATTATCCACCTTTTGAATATCATTACCATTAATCTCAGATGAAGATATGTTTCCAGTAACGTGAGACATGTGCTTATCTTGACTAGCATTTTCCAATCCAATAGGCATATTAAATTCCTAATCTTTGGACACATCAATCTCCATATTACAATCTTGTTCTTTAGGTTTCTGGACTTTTGAAGCTTTACATTCACTAGTTGAGTGCCAAAATATTTTACAAATCGAACATGCACTTGGACACCACTCATAAATTACTCTTTGCCAAATTATACTATCATTAGCACAGTGAATAGGAACAAATTCAGGAAATGAAAAATTGGTATCTACTTCTGCTAAGACCCTAGATAGGATAAACAAATAACTTCCTCTGTGACACTATCAAGTTTAATTGGATGGCCTAAAATAGAAACTATTCTACTGATTTCTTCCACAAACCACAAATCTAAGTGTAAGTTAGGAAGACGGATCCAAATGTGTATGGTTTGAAGACATTCTCTAGTTAAATTCATACCAGGTTCCGTATTTTTCATGAAAATCTATCTTTTGTTATAATAATAAGGACCTTCTGATAAAATCCTTTCACAGTCTTCGTCTAATTCACATTTGAGAATAAAGAAGCCATTTTCTCTAGAGTATAACGGATAATTCCCACTTATTTTCCAATTCCTACCTATATATTCTCGCAAAAACTGAAAGTAAGGCCGACTACCAAATACATAAAAAATAATTGAGTTAGTCCATCTTTCTCTAGCTTTCCTAAGTAGATCTTCTCAGGAAAATCAGATCTAGAGCTTAATTTAGGGAAGTTCTATTTACCTTGGATTGGCTTCTTCAAATGGTCTGCATGTGAAGTAGAAGCCCAACGATTTGGAGGAAATTTCGAACGAGAATCAGAATCGAAATATTTTATATCTTTAACACAAGAATTTGTTTTTCCAGTAAGGAGGATGCCATTGTTTTTTCAATAAATTTACCGAATTATATTGCTTTATATTGTCAATTCATATAATATTGCATATTCAACATTTTCCCCCTCTTTCGGAATTAAAATATTATTTTATTATTTATATTATTAAAATATTCAAAATTATTGATGTAAATGTAATCATGCGAACGAGAGGATAAAAGCTTACTATATATGGGGGAGCACCACGACCTGGTACTGATGAAGTGGATCTAGCGGAGAGGCGGGGATGGAGTATCGATAATTGAAACTAAGAGCCGCCATGATTTCATCGTTTAGAGCCATTTTGGGAAAGTGAGAGTTTAACTGATCAGATGTCGATTTTGAAGTGGATGTATGTTATTATCGCATTTAAGTGCAATTGTTTTTAGCAGTATAATCACTTTAGCCTCTTGGGCTTCTGTTGGGCTGAAAAGCCTTAATAAAAGCTATACCTGTTTTCAAAAAAAATAATCAAAACTATTAAATTCACATTTTTAAATTCCAAAACAATCATTAATCTAATTTTTAAATGCTTAAATAAACAGTTAAAAATCTGGGTCGTTACACTTTTGTTGAGTCTTATGGGTCAATCTCCATATACACAACTTCCCAGTCCATTACTGATCCAGATGATCCCTCGTCCGGGAAAGCCAAGAAGAAGAAGCGCTTTCTCACAGAGACTAAAAAATAGGAGCAGCGGAAGCTTAGGGAGATAAAAAATCCAACACTACTCCCAAATTTTAGTGAACTTTTCTTTTTACTTAATGTTGTAATTCTCACTGGCCTACTGCGGTTGTTGCGAGTGCGGCCCTCACGTTATAAACCTGCATTCTTGCAAATAAAGCAATGTTCCTGCAATGCCATGTGTATGCAAGTTTATTATTGCTTCAATACGATGTACCTATAATCAAAATATTACTGATCTAAGTAATAGAAAAAGAAACACATGGCAATTAGCTAAGGGTTTAAATTCAATGCCCTCGCAATCAAAGTATTACTAAACTAAGTAATAAAAAATAAATCTTATTGTATTTAGCTAAGGGGTGTAATGTGTACGTATATGCCCCCAATTAATTTTGTGTAGAGTGTCTGGCCAGGATGTGTTTGGGATTAATTAGTAACGACATAAAAATGCCCCCAACGATAGTGGAGATTTCGAGCTCAGCCGATATTCGTGCCCCCAATCCTTCAGTGGGGTAACAACCAAGTTCTTTGAGCACTTGGTCTGAGTGCCTTTATACTCTCCTGTCGTAAGTCTAGGTTAGAGTTAAGGGTTAAAGCGGTCTCTATTCTTGGTCCACCATTTCACACTAACCCTGGTTTTATACTCATTCTCAAATCAAGAGAGTTTGAGTTAGTCATGCGAATGGTCACGTCATTCGCCTCAACATTCCATCTACACTCTAGTTCTTATAGCATGAACTTGCCGACTCGAGTGTCGGTATCGAACTCGAATTTAATCTACACTTTGTTCCAAACTCTGGGGTATGGAGTTGGCCTAGCAAGTGGTTAAGTCACACTATCCCAGACCTCACCTCCTTTTGCTCCCGTATTAAGGGAAGAGGTTGCTTTCAGGGATGGTCAAACCGCGTCCTTACATTTATACTCACTATGCATAATCATGGGGACGAGTTTAAGCGATGTCTAGGTGTCTCATTCTCACTTTGGTATGCAAAGTGAGGGTCACCATATTGAGTGTCGGTGTCTAGCTTGATTTTAGTCAACTTAAATCTGATCAGTCATGGATTTGGGTTTCCTTGCCGAAACATGAGCAAGCGAATCATCATTAAGTGGCAAATTATCCCTATTGTTGAAGTTTGGCTTAAGTTGTCACATTATAGCGCTCAACCAAATACATTAACAGACATAAAATATGGAAAGAGATCTCAACATATGTGATAACCACACAAATACAAGGCATAAATAAATAAATGCAGTAAATAACAAGGGAGCACACAATATTTTTATAGTGGTTCGACTAAATCCCAGCCTACGTCCACTTCATAATCTCTTGTTTATATCGACCAAATAGTCTTTGGCAAATTGTGCCTCATTACATAGTCTAAAAAACAAAAGAGAAAAAAAATACAACCATAAGTCAAGTAGTGCCAAAGATGCTTGGCATTCCATGCTCTTGGGGGATGATCACCATTGACGGTCGTTAGCATAAAAGCTTTATTATTAAGCCTTCGATGAATGGCATATGGTCCTTCCCACTTTGACCCATGAAAGTCGGGGTCTGGAAGACATGCTTCAGTACTAGGTTACCAGGCTCGAAAGTCCTTGGTCGAACCTTTCGTTGTAATATCGGGTAACCTAACGTTTGTGCTCTTAGGTATGCAAGTCCGCCTCATCTCTATTCTTGTCAATCGTGTCCAAAGATTCAAGGAGAAGAGATTTGTCCATCATAGGATCGTAATACGTTGTCCAGTGAGAGGGGGCTTTAAGCTCGATCGGGATGACTGCTTTCGAGAAGTATGATAGTGACAGTGGATTGTGGCATGATGTTGTCTTATAGGTTGTTCAGTATTCCCATAGAGCTAAAGATATTCATCAACCCACATGGCCTTCGCCTTCTCTACTCTCTTTTTCAGAATGGACTTGATGATTTTATTAATAGCTTCTATTTGTCTGTTCAATTACGGATGTGCTACAGTAGTGTATCTCTTCTCGATGCAGTACTATTGATAGAAATCCTTGAACCCCGCGATGTCGAAATGGGTCTCGTTGTCGGTTATGATAGTCCTTGGGATTCCAAATCGGCATATAATATTTCTAATAATGAAGTTGATCACTTTCTTGGTCGTGATTGTGGTAAACTACTCGACCTTTGCCCACTTCGTAAAGTAATCCAAATTCATGATTGCATACTTTGCCCCCCTTTAGCGATTGAGAGGAACCCAATAATGTCGATTCCTCATATGGAAAATGGCTACAGACTCACCATCGAGGTAAGTTGGTGGGCGGAGCTCTAGGAATCCCTGCAAATTTTTGGCACTTATCGCAGCTTCGTGAATAATCAGCCTCGTCTTTATTTATGGTAGGCCAGAAGTTGTCATACCATAGTATCTACTTTACCAATGTCTATCCTATGGTGTATCACCACAATCGCCTTCATGTACTTCCCTCAATACATGCTTAACATCGTCATGGGCTATGCACCAGAGCAAAGGTACTGAGAACACTCATCTATAAAGCACGTCACATTGTATAACGTATCTTGATGCTTTGCAGACAAGAGACCGTCTTTGATTCTTCCTCTCTGGGAGGATTTCATGTTGTAAGAAAGTCTTTATAATAGTCATCCAGGACTCTCTTTCAGGTTCAGCTTCCAAGGCTTGGTCAACTTCCATCTGATCAATGCTTGGGGTCTCTAGTATCTCAATCGGGACCATTTATGCATCTTTTGGGTTGTCGGAACTGGCTAACTTAGCAAGTTTGTCGGCCTTCTGATTTTCTACTCGTGGAATATGGAAAATTCTATAACGTTCTTGTCCATCCAGTAACCCTCGACTCATTCAAGGGAGTCTGCAAGTCACGTCCCCTTCGTCTGAAACTCCTTTCAAACCTAAAACGCCACAATCTGAGAGTCACAATAAATATCCAATGCTACTACTCCCAATTCCCCTGTGGGTTTCAGCCCATAAATCAAAGCTTAGTACTCTAAGTCATTGTTGGTAGTGGGAAAATTCAGTCACAAGGCATAACAGATTGACCATCCCTCGGGAGTTACTAGTAAAACTACGGCGTCAGACCGTCGATTGTTGTGTGCACCGTCTATGTACAGCTTCCAAGTGCTCGATTCCAATTTGGATTCTAAGGGGCCAGCTTTCTCATCCAATGCATCCTCCTCAAAGATACTGAATTCAGATATAAAGTCTGTCAATGCTTTCCCCCTGATAGATTTCCTCAAGAGGAAAATGAGGTCGAATTGGCTCTATTCAATGTTTCCTTTAAACAATCTCCCAAACGAATCAGGTCGTTAAAGGACCCGTGGTAGTGGTTGGTTGGCGTATATATCATGATTGGACGAGCCTGAAAGTAATGGCACAACTTCCTTGAAGCGATCTATTGGCTGTAAGCGAGCTTCTCAATCTTCGGGTAGTTACGTTCTGCCACAGCCAACTTATTACTCACATAATGTACCATTCTTTGAATCTTATTCTCCTCACGAACGAGTGTTGAATTGATTGCATGCGATGATACTGCCAAGTATACGAATAAGTCTTCTTGATATATCAGTTTGGATAGTATCAGAGGTTTAACCGAGTGACTTAGCAAGTTCTGGAAGGATTCAATGCAATCCGAGGTCCATTCGAAGTTACGCTTTCCTCGCTTTATTAATTCGAAGAAGGTATGCACTCGTTAGTAGCCCTGGATATGAATCTGCTTGATGCCGCAACCTTTCCTGCTAAGATTTGCACATCTTTAATTCTTCTTTGTTCATGAATATTCCTGATTGCTGTAATATGGTATGGATTGATCTCGATTCTGTAACACCCCGAATTTTCTATTAACACTAAAGTTGCTAAAATAATAATAAGTGTGTAGAAGAGGGGATGTATCTAATATGAATATAAAAATATTAATAAGTGTGTAGAAGAGGGGATGTATCTAATATGAATATAAAAATATTAATAACTGTGTAAGAGAGGGGATGTATCTAATATGAATATAAAAATATTAATAACTGTGTAAGAGAGGGGATGTATCTAATATGAATATAAAAATATTAATAAGTGTGTGAGAGAGGGGATGTATCTAATATGTATATAAAAACAATAATAAGTAAAGGGGGATGTATCTAATATGTACATTGTAGAAAATATATATATATTTATGACATGAATAGAAGTTTATTAATATGCTGTGCTGAGTCACTTCTGACTCATTGCTGAGTCAACAAGATAAACCCCATCTTGTCTGAACGGCTGCGGTTATTTCTAGGTTAAATCTAATGGCCTAAATGAATTCTAAAAATCTATAAATAAGTGGGTAGACCCTAGACCTAAATCACTTGTAAAATTAGAGAAGCTACCGTCATGCTGCTGCCATGGAGTTCAGCATAGCCGTCACAAACTAAGAAGAGGAAGCCTAATCATCTACAACTAAATCTACACAAATCAAATCAAAAGATCTCTCTTTCTCTAATTCTTTTCTTTTGTTGGTGAGTATGATGATTCTCACAAGACTATTACAAACTAATTTGACTCAGTTATGAATGGATCACAAGAAAGTGATGTGATTTGTAATTGTAAATTCTATATATTGTGGATCTCTTATTATGTTATTATGTTGTCGTATGATGTAAATTATATATGCTATGTCATGCTATGTTGTAAATTCTCTTATGCTATGTCGTGCTATGTTGAGAATCATGTCAAGCTATGTTATACTATCATACTATGCCATGTTATAAATCATGCTATATTATGTTGAAAAATCATGATGTTGTTGGATCATGCTTAAAGTTATGTTTTTTTTTCTTAATTTAAATGGATCTTGTTTATGGGAATTTGCCTATTAGGTTAGATGTACCCATAAACTTGAAACTATAATTAAATAAAACTTGATTATGGGAATTTGCCTATTGAGTTAGGTGTACCCATATAAAACCATGTTGTTAAAAAAATAGATGATGTTGATTCACACATGTTCATATGTAAGTTTATGAAAATTGATTGAGATCATATTAGGTGAATTTTGAACAAGTTGACACCTTTAGGTCCATGACATGTATAATCTATGCAAGTTGGACATATGCAAGTTTCACCCCTTATTATGATTCATTTGGTCACATATACATGTTGTTATTATGATAATCTCTTTTATGCTATGAGTTAGGCTATTCGAGTCTAACATATATTTTGCGAATAAACGTTCAAACGTGGGGTAGGGGTAATATTAGGAATTAATAAATTGGGTGCAATTTTGTAAGATTTTGCATACCATGAATGGATGTCCATAATTGAGTCAATTATGGACATTGTTAAAAATAGGAAGTAATTAATAATTCAAGTAGGGAATTATTAAAATTGGGGGAAAGTGGATTATTATTAATAATCAATGCTTAGGACACGAGGTTGGACCCGTTTGTGACGTAAACTTGCCCGGACCCGCCCGGCAAATCCAGTAGTCACAAATGTCGGCCCAATGTGAGAGGTCCTAGGCCCAAACTAAAGCATAACAGTTGTAAATACACGAGGTTAGACTCTTTTATGGTGTAAGACTGCCCGGACCCGCCCGGCAAATCCAGCTGCCATAAATGCCAGTCTAATGTGAGAGGTCTTTATGAGGTTATGGCCTTAATGAACTAAGAAATACTTAACCAGATAATCATGTAAGGTGGGACATGGGGGTTAAGTAGGTGCCTTGGGTGGCATGAGGAATCTGGTGGTTGCCTTTAGAGGCATTTGAAATACGATTAGACTTAACCAAACACACATGTAAATGAACATGACTAAGTGGGTTAAGTGGGATGGACTAATGGGGACAAGCTTAGGTGGAATGCTTGTGGTAAATAGTGGGGGCCCATTTCAACCAGTATCCCAAAACGTATCTTTGTGGGCTCGACCCAAGTCGAGGACGGGACACACATACTGGGTTTGACTATAAGAGGCCAAAACAGGGAGCGATGGCAACGCAAGTCCAACGGGTTTCATATGCGTGTGTGGACCCGGGCTGGTAGGTAAGACGTTGTTGCATCGTGTAGGTATAAGCCGTGCATGTCCGTTGTATCAGGTTGCCACTTTAGGGAAGTGATACACCCCACTGTGGGGCCAGCACGGGTATCTACGAGTTAGGGAGCCGATCGAATAATGGGAAGTAGGGTACACCTAGTGGAGATAGGGGCAGGCGGCACCTATGTAGTCAGCTAGGGGTACGTAAAGCCATTGGGAAAGTTTCTAAGTGAAGCTAAGTGGGATAAATCTTTAGGGTGACTGGTGTGGTGCAGTATAGTGTTTATCCTTTAGTATTTAGGAGCGCCTATAACGTTGCCTTTAGCGATTGTCTATATCCTTAATCTGCTCTTCATAGACATTTTCTTGTTTTCCAGCTTATGCCTTAGTCCAGTTATTTTGGTAATAGTATTGTAGAATTATCATATTCACCAGACTTTATGTCTGACCCCCCTCTTTTCCATCCTTTTTCTCCCTTCAGGTCCGCAGGTTGGGCCAAGTTCTAGTGGAGTCTGGTTGGATCGCTTATCTTCTGGAAAGCTTGGACTGCTGAAGTAAAGTCCAGCTTGTTATCTTTCTTTTTAATGGCTATTCATGTAATGGGATTATGTACTTGTTTTATCAAGATAGATATTGTACTTGACATTGAATATGGTGTTATGATGTAATCAAACATGTTTTGACTTCTGCTACAATGAAATAAAGTTTTTGAATTTCCAAGTACTATTTTATATCTGTCTTGTTGTAATTTTACCGTTCTATATTCACTTAAAACCTCCATGGAAGTTAATGCGTTCCCTTTGTGAGTGACATTAATGGACGTGGGGTGTTACAGATTCCACGAGAGATAACGATGAAACCCAAAAACTTTTCTGATGCAACACTAAAGGAGCATTTCAAAAGGTTGAGTTTCATCCCCTAATGTCGAATATATTGAACATCTCTGCCAAATCTGAAACATGCACGGCTGACTGTTTGGAGTTTACGAGCATGTTATCCACGTACACCTCCATGGACTTTCCGATCTGATTATGAAACATTCGATTCACTAAACGTTGGTATGTCGCTCCGTGTTTTTCAATCCAATAGGCATCATTATATAATAGTATATCCCGAGATCTGTGATAAAACTGGTATGCTCCTGGTCCGGCACATGCATTGGAATTTGGTTATATCCCGAATACACATCCATAAATGAAAGGAGCTCATGTCCAACCTTTAAATCCACCAGCTGGTCGATCCTTGGAAGTGTGAGTTATCTTTCGGATAGGGTTTATTCAGACCTAAAAAGTCAATGCATATTCGCCATTTTCCATTGGGCTTCCTAACAAGAACTGGATTCAATATCCAGTCGGGATATTTTGAATCTCGAATGAATCCATTGCTTTCTAACTTCTCAAGTTCTTCATTTAAGGTTGCAGACCACTCTGGCCCAAGCATACACCTTTTCTGTTTGACTGGGATACTCTTTGGGTTGATGTTTAGCGAGTGGCTCATAATAGACTGAGAAATACCATGCATGTCAGCATGGGTCCATGCAAATATGTCTAAATTGGATCGTAGGAAGTTTGTCAATTTCCTCGTTCGAAGGGAATCTAAATAAGATCCGATTTTCAAGAACTTGATCGGGTCGTCGTCATCAATCGAAATATCCACGGCTGTTGTCCCATTAGGCGTCACCCTTATACATCCCAATTCCTCGTCCTCTCTGGGATCAATATCCTCAGACTGGTTTCTGGCGACTTTGGCATGGATGTTTCCTTTACTTGCTACGCTGAGGCCTCCTCAGAAGGAGAGGAGGTGTGGCTGGGCTCTACAACATCTCCATGGTGGATCGCCTTCCATTCTGCTAAATAACAAGCTCTCCCCATCACTTGGTCCCTACGAACCGTTCCTATCCCAGCTTCAGTTGGAAACTTTAGCAGTATGCACCATGGTGCGATGCTGCCTCTAAACTCTGCCAGAGATGGACGTCCCAAAAACGCATTACAAGGGAAGTCTATGTTCATTATAAGAAACGGAAGAATCTGCACCCTCCTATAGTATTACTTGCTATGTTCCACTGGAAATTCAACTACTCCTACTGGTGTAGTCGTCAAACCGTTAAAGCTGCGTATCCACCCACTATAGGGTTTTAGATCTCTAGCTTCTAACTACATCTGGTCAAAAACTTTCTTGAATAGGATATTGACGGAACTTCCACAGTTGACCAAAATCCTTTGTACTGTCGTTGGGCCAATCACAGCCAATATTACCAAAGGATCTATGCTTGGAGTTTCCGCTCCCACGCTCTCTCGGTCGTGGAAAACAACGTCGCCCATCATTATTTTCTGGTGTTTAATTGATGTAACATCCTCGAGAACACTGCACTCCCCTACATCCAGATACATAGCTGCACTGACATATTGTTTCATGGTTCTGTCACTAAAAACTGCTGGGTGAGGCCCTCTGGCGACGGTGTTAATGACTATTACATTTCTCTTATGTTGTGCGGTAGCCCCGGGAGCCACCTGACCTTGGTTTAGGGCAAAACATCCATGCACCCTGTCCCTCGGGGCAACTTTGTACTCATCAAGCTTCCCTTCTCGTAGTAGTCTTTCTATCACATCTCTTAAGTGTCAGCATTTGCTCGTTGAGTGACCGTAACTTTCATGAAAAAGGAAAAACTTTCCAGTCTCGCATTCCTTTCTGTTGAATCTCCAGGCGAAGGTTTCTTATATTGCATTAAAATACAAGTATCCAGATAATGTTTTCTAAGGTATCATTCAACGGCATGTAACTTTCAAAGGACTTGAACCGAGGTCGTTTCTCGCAATCACCCTTCCTATTCATGTTCCTTTTGTTGTCATTCTTACCTTGGGAAAAATTTCCTTCGTTCCAATTGCTGACATTGTCTTCAACCTTACAGAAACTTTCCCCAGACTACTTTATGGCGACATTGCTTTGGATTTCTTCCCACACAACTTCGCTTGACCTTCTCCAGCGGTTTAAGTACAACCCCTCATGTCGCAAGCGTATATTTGCTTTCTAACAAAACAATTCAATCGTTGCGGGGGCTTTCCGACCAAGTATCTCCCAAATTCAATATCTTTGTCTACCCCGTCTATCATCGCCATTACAATAGTCTTAGGGTTCGGGTTTCTTACCTCGTTGACAGCCATATGGAAACGGTCCAAATATCCCCTAAGGGTGAAACGACCCAAACTTCCCCTTTCGGGATAGCCCAGATTGAATTGAGAACACGATACATCATAACACAAACAACAGAACATTTCATTGTTATTATGACAATTTACATCAGAGTATAAGAATATTCCAGAGTATGAATAAATATTACACATTGGGAATACAATATCAGAGACTAAATTACATGGCAGCGGAAAATAATATATAAGTATAATACGTAGCGGAAAATAACAACTGAAACAACTGAAAGAGATATACGGATACAAAGCTTTCCGAATATAGCTCCAGCTGTAATCTAGGATCCTATGAAAAGAAATTTCTGCTAAAAGCAAAACTACTGACTGCTCATGTGGAAAATATGGGCACCCAGAGTTTAGGTAGAAACAATAAGCTCCGAGTCAGTCATGGGACTGGTGTGAGAACTAAAACAGTTATTAAATCTTTACTTTAAAAGTTTGGAAATCATGGGACCACGCTGTATAACATGGAACGGGTTTACTCCACATGAATGTATCATTCATTTTGATATTACTATAAGTGTATAGTGTCAAAGCAACTTCAAATATAAATATATCAATCATAGACGGCATAGTACCCCATCCTACTATGTCGCCATACTAGTTCTACAATTAAAACCAAAATGTCTCGTATTGGAAATTGGATTCCATCTATGAGTTGAGGCCAGGTATGACTCCTCTCCAATTCAAGACACTCTAGCAAATGCCTCAGGACTCGGACACTGCCGAGCCCTTAGATGAGTAGGGCCGGTCCACACATACTTTAGTGGATTAGATATTCCTGAACAATACGTTTCCCGTTCCCATCAGACCTATCACTTGGCCAGTAGCGACCAATATCCGAGGCGCCTCATTCCATCATCCGCATAAATAAAAATTTCTGGGCTCCATACCATGACACCACTTCTAGCCAGAAGGAAACACAAGTTCTCCCTACGGTCACGATCCTATTTTTGACTCATACTGGGGTGTGAGGCTCCCGAAATAACGCTATACACAAAGCTATGCTAATTAAAGTTGTGCTTTGATCATCAACCACAAGACTCTTCTTTTCAACAAAAGTCTTGATCATTTGCATGTTGGCATGCCACACTGACAATTCACGCCATACAACTGATGTCTACCAATATATAACCTCAAAGCTCGTACGTCTCAGAGAAGGGTGTTAAGCAAGAGAATGAATTCTCTGCCACAAAAATAGATATATATTTAATAGAAATCAATTAGCACAGAATGAAATCCAATGTCAGACACACATCCATTTACAAGTCCGTTCAGGGTCTGAACGAAATCGGAGGCACCTTATTCCTCGTCCCATATGTCCAATACCGGAGAGAGGTCCTCGCATATCCATCGATCTCCAAGTACGTCTGAATGATCACCACTTATTACCTTGTCTTGGATGTACAGCCCAATCAAGACATCAGTATTCATCCAAACGACGTAAAGAACTCCGGTCTTCAACCACCCTTTTCATCGTCAACTTTTGGTCGTCGTATTAATTATTCAGAATAGGTTAAGCCCGGTCTTCCTGAATAACTAACATATTTTATAATCAAGTACTATAAAAACACATCATATGCCTCATTCCAATTCAGAATATTCTTTTAATAAAATATTCACATTATTAGGGAAAGGTTCCCATAAATTTTATTAAAGATAAATTCTTTTAAATTTATTCTTTAATCTTCATTTGGATATCAATTTCAATATATTTTATTTTATCCTTTATCAATTCTAAACCAAATTAATGTATATAAAACTAGTCGGGATTATCGAGCCGTACCGAAGTAATCTTATTAATCCCAATCCCAACCTATTCATCCCATGGAGCAAAACTGGTAGTACTCCATTTCTAACCCCCACTGTGTTATCGGTAAAAATTTATTACCATTTCATGCTCAAATCTAATTAAAGATTTAACTATCGCCTAGAGTAAAACTGGTGGTACTCCATTCTCGATCATTTCATGAATTCGATAAATTTAATTATTCCATTCTCATTTCAATCTAATTCAAGATTCTTTAACTCTCTAGTTCAGTTTTAATCTCCCAAAAATCATTATCTAATGATTATTCAAATTTAAGAAATTAATTTTATCTTTAACTGGGTTAAAGAACAAATGTTATTTAAAAACAATGTTCACAATAAACCCAAAATCATCTTCCATCAAAATGGAATCTACACGGAAATCATAATAGTATATAATCGATATAAATTCCCGTATCAGACTAATAATATAATGGAATAGCGGTAAGACCTTTTAAATTCCATATATAGTAACGGTCTTCATTCGCAGAAGTTCATCTCAATTATTACCAAATCTAATTCCATTCAATTCCAATTTAATATAATAAATTGGAAAACTTTACTTAAGGAAAATTTCCATTTAAATCTTAACAAAAGATTTATATATTCCAAATTATATTTTCACTGTTAATTGGGTTAAAGAGCAAATGTCGTTTAAAACACAATTCACGATAAACCCACAATCAACTTTCATTTCAATTCCAATTAAATATTAATTAATTGGTAAATTTCTCTAAATATTAATTAAAAGATTTATTATTTCCTCAACTGGGTTTAAGAATAGTGTTATTTAGAAAATATCGTGTTCAAAATACGGGGTAATCATGGCGGTCTCTCGTTCTTGTCCTTCTTCTTGTTTTATGGAATCCGATTCTCTTCCTTTATTTTCATCCTCATCTCAGTCTAATTCTAGGGTTTCCTTCCATCGATCTTTTGCGAATTTGTTAAGGCAATCCTTTCCTAATTCCGTCTGGATTCCTGCCTCGTCTAAGAATTCTTTTCCAAGAAATAATGCCAAAGATCGATTTTGTTTCAGATGCGGCGGTCCTTTCCATCTTGCAAAGGATTGTAGGAATGGTTTTCGATGTTTTAATTGTGGAGGCATGGGTCATCGCAAGAGTAGTTGTCCAGAGAAGTTTAGTGGTAAATCAGTTTTCGAATTGCTGCACTTCAACTGTTTGAGGATTTTCCAGAAAATGATTGTCTTCTTGGATTTTTTTCGTTTTGGATTTTCCTTTTAAGGAGAACGATGAGGCTTATTTGACATTGTTGTTAGGATGGCATTTAGAAGGCCTTGTTGATGGGATATTGTGGCGCAAGTCTGTTGATATCATTGAGGTATTTCCTCCGTTACCTCGTGCAATGAATAGAAAAGATCATGCTTTCTCTTTTAGTCTGAATCATCTCAATTACGGAGGATATATACTTATTCGTATTCAAGGAATAAGAGGAGGGTCTTTTGGCTATTGGATGGGATTCTTGCGCATTTCGATGTTATCAATACAGCTATAAATTGCAATCAAAGAGTTGTGGATTTTCAGTTTTTGTCTGACTGTGTTATTCCGACAAATGTTCACATGGGTGATTTTCAGGAGGAGAAGGACAATGTTGTTAAGTCATATTTGGTCACTGATGAAGTGGTTTTTCTTGAAGGAAAGTTGACGGATTTTGTTGGGTATTATTGGCATATGAAGTGTTTTGATCTGATGATCTACGAGCCTCAAGTTCAGGAATGTATGGATCACTGTGAAGAAACTTGCCTTAATGGAGACAAATTCATTACTAAAGGGCGGGTTGTGGAAATGATGACAGGGGTGGATTTGGTGGATTTGTGTGGTTTTGATTCTAACTATGCGTTGAAGGATCCTCAGGATAGATTTTCAGGTGTAGCAGAGGAGGCTGTTTGGGTTGTGGCGGAGGATGTGGAGCTCTCTATTAGTTTTGACCTTTTGGAGGTAATAGACGTAGAGAAAGCTTCGAGGAAGGAGGATATAGGAGGGAATCAGAAGGTGGGTGCTTTGAAGTCTTTCTCTTCATTGAAGAAGGGTTTCAGAGTGGGTAGAATTAAATTTGGTAGGAAGGCATATATGAAGCCTGTGAAGAATTCTAGTCATGAGCGTGATAAGGAGGCCTTGGGTGACAGATTCCTTGACACTGCTGGTAGTTTAGACTTGGTTCAGAGGGACAGTCTTCCTTTATGTGTTTATGATGAGGTTGTTTTAGCTGGGACTGATGCGTTGGAATTTATGGGAGGTGAGGATGGATCGGTGGTTACTATTGATTTTAGTGATAGTACTGGGAACGTGCATGGAGAATCCGTCCAGTATATGATGTTGACCAGTACAGATCGCTGTGTTTCTGTTGTGATGTTGGATATGGGTGGTTGTTCTATTATATTGAGGGAGACGGGTATGAGGCTGCTTTCTTTGTTTTTGAGACCGTGTTTCAGTGTGTTTCACTCGGAGTGTGCTTTGCCTTTATCGGAGTTATTTCCTGTTGATCGTTTTAGTTCGTCGGCTAGTTCAGGGCTGCATGAGATCAGTAGAGGACTTTCATTGAGTGGTGAGCTTTCTACTTCTTCGACTAGGAGAGGGAGGCGTAGGAGAGCCATTCCCAGTTCCGGTTTGGTTCGGCATAGCGCGAGGATCAGATATAGCTCCTCTTCTTCTCATGGTAGGTTCCTGAGCTCGAATGCTAGTAGTAGTAATTCGAGTTTGGGCTCAGGTATGGTTCCTGTTTATGGTAGTGATTATACTCCTTTTGCGTTGGGTAGTCTCTCGACTAGTCAGTTATTTAAGCTTGCTAGTGACACTGCTTTTATTTTTCTGATATTGTGTTAGATGCGGATTACATTAGAAGTAGGGAATTAGAGAGAGTTAATTCTATGAGATGATGAGGATTGTTAGCTAGAATATTAGGGGTCTCAATGATCTTGATAAATGTGCTAAGGTTAGGACCTTTTTTAATGATTATCATATAGATGTTGTTTTGCTTCAGGAAACTAAAATTGAGAGCCCTGATTTTAGATTTTATGCGAGGTTAGGTGGGTTTCTTTTTCGTAATTGGGCTAGTCTCCTGGCAATTGGTAGTGCTGGGGGGCTTATGATTGGTTGGAAGGATAACCAATTTAGGCTTGTGCAGGAAATTCCAAAGTTATATTCTCTTCACATTATTTTTGTTTCTCTTATAGATAATTCTACTTTGGGCATTTCCAATGTGTATGGCCCTCACGCAAAAATTGAGAGGAGACTCGTGTGGGTTGAATGTGCGGATTTTAGTAGTCTCGTCCCCAATCAATGGATTGGGGGGGGGGGATTTCAACGTCACTAGATTTTTAGGGCAGAGATCACCTCAAGAAGGTGATTTCTATGATATGGAGGAATTCAATGATTTCATTTTGGATAACAATTTGATTGAGATTTCTCTCGACAATAGATCGTTCACTTGGTTGAATGTCAGAGTTAGTCCATCATTTGCCTTATTAGATAGATTTTTTATTAGTTCTGAGGTGGATGATAGATTTCCGATTTGTAGAGTCAAAGGCTTGCCTTTTTGTATTATGATCATTGTCCTATCATCCTTTCTTGTGATTCGAATATTACTATTAGTAGCAGTTTCAAATTTGAGAAGATGTGGTTACTTGATTCTAGTTTCATCAACCTTGTTTCTATTAAGTGGAATTCCTTGTTTTATTTTAATAATTTGTATAGAGGCAATTCTGCCAAGATTTTTGTTGCGAAGTTAGGTAAATTAAGATTTTTTCCTCAAGCGTTGGAATAAGTTTATTTTTGGTAGTGTCAGAATTAGGAAAGACAAGATCATGTGTGAGCTGTTAGATTTAGATAAGATTAGTGAGTCCAGGATTCTTAATTCCTTTGAGAGGGATAGATATTGCAATCTTAGAGTTGATCTCAAGCAGATTTTAGCAAAAGAAGAGGTCATATGGAGGCAAAGATCCCATGTTCAATGGACTAAGGAGGGGGATAATAACACGAAGTTCTTTCATAGTGTAGCTAATAAGAGGAGACGTGACAATTTGATTCATTCTATTTTTATTAATGATGCAGAATTGATTTCTCAGAGGGAGTTAAATGAAGCTTTAATTAGGTATTATAAGCAGATTTTTGGTTCTAGGATTAAGAGGACTAACGTCAGATGTAATGTCTTGTATCCTTCTGATACTAAGGTTGAGTTAGCAGATTTAGATATGCCTTTCTCTGAGCAGTAGGTTTGGAAGGCTATATGTGATATGCCTAGTGATAAAGCTCCTGAGCCTGATGGTTTTTCTGTTCTTTCTTATAAGAAGTTTTGGGAGGTTTTGAAATTTGATTTAATTAGTTTATTTAATGACTTTTATAGTGGTGATTTTCGATTAGGTAGTTTTAATTTTGCCAATGTCATTCTTATTCATAAGAGAGAGGGTGCTAATTCTCTTAAGGATTTTAGGCCTATTTCTTTAATCAATGTTTCTGTCAAGATTATCTCTAAAGTCCTAGCGAATAGGCTTAGCAGTAAGATAAACGATCTTGTTGACTGTTCCCAAACTGCCTTTATTAAAGGCAGAAACATTGTAGATGGAGTGGCTGCGGTGAAGGAGTATATTAATGTCTGTTGTAAAAATAATTTTTCTTGTGCCATTTTGAAACTTGATTTTGAGAAGGCGTTTGATTCTATTGATTGGGATTTTATTTGTGAATTATGTCTTGCTAGAGGTTTTAGTGTCAGATGGATCATCTGGATCATGCTTTTTCTCAGGTCAGGTTGTTCCAACATTGTCGTTAATAGGGTAGTGGGCAAGAAGATTCAATCAAAGAGAGGTCTTAGACAAGGGGACCCCCTATCGCCTTTTCTGTTTAATCTAGCTGCTGATGTTTTCTCTAGAATTATTAAGAGAGCTGGGAGGTTAGGTGTCTTAGGCAGTGTTGGTAATGAGGAATTTAATAATGAATTATTTATTCTCCAATTTGCAGATGATACATTATAATTTCATCCCATTTGCCTAAGCATATTATTGCTCTTAAGTTTATTCTTTACTGTTTTGAGATGTTATCTGGTCTTAGGATCAATTTTGATAAGAGTGTTGTTATGGTCCTTAATGATTTTGATCATGTTGAGTCTTTGGTTGCTGGTACTTTGAACTATTCTGTCATGAAATTTCCTTTTGATTACTTAGGTTTTAAGATTAGGCCTTCGAAGCTAAAGAAGGAGGACTGGTTAGTTGTCACCGACAAGATCAATAATAGATTATCAGGTTGGAATAATAGATTTCTGTCTATGGCAGGTAGATTAGTTCTTGTTAATTCTGTGTTATCTGCTATTCCTTCTTATTGTATGGTCGTTCATCGATTTCCTCAATGGGTGATTGAGAAAATTGACAGAATCAGGCGTAATTATCTTTGGAGTGGAGTCCCTATTTGTAAAGGCTATAAATGTCTTGTTAACTGGGAGGTGTGTTGTAAGCCCAAGGAAGAAGGGGGTCTGGGGATCATTAACTTATATAATTTTAATTCTTCTTTGCTAGCCAAATGGTTATGGAGATTTAGGTTCCCCGATGTGTCGGTTACTTAGAAGATTATTATTTCCAAATTTTATTATTTTGGAAATGAGTTTATTGTTGGTTCTAGTGTTAGTTGGTCTAATAGGTTATCTCATTTTTGGAAGTCTGTCTTGAATTGTTTTGATTTTTTTAATTTGGGTGTTAAGATGACTGTTCATTCTAGAAACCTTACTTTCTTTTGGCATGATGCTTGGATTTCTTCGGTGCCTCTTAAAATTGGTTTTAGTGAGCTTTTTAAAATTAGTATATTTAAGAATGCTTTGATTATAGATGTTTATAGAGGGGATTTAAATCCTCCGTCGGAGTTTTCTTTTGATAATATTTTAGAAGGGGGTTTGTTAAGGCAATTAGCCTTACTTAAAGCTAAGCTAGTTTTGTTTCATTTGGATGAGGATAGTGATTCCATTAGTTGGGGTTTGGATAGAAGTTTAATTTACTCTGTTAATTCTATGTATAATTTTATTAATTTTTCTGGTGTCTCATTGTGCCCTTTTAAGTTTCTTTGGAAATCTAATTCTCCTCCTAAAGCTAAGTTTCTTTTGTGGTTGATTATTCATAAGAAGCTTAATACGGTCGAGAGGTTAAAGAGGAAGAATATTGTTTTTGATGCAAAGTGTTGTTTTTGTGGTATTGTGGATGAAGATGTTGATCATTTATTTTTCTCTTTTTGTTTTTCTTTTCTTCTTTTAATATGGTTTTAAGGATTTTCGCTTTTGATTGTTTTAATTCTTTTAGCAGTTATGTTGATTATTGGGATTGTTATAGATTTGCTTATAATTCTAGACAGAGATATGTGTTGGATTCTTTAGTTACTATCATAAGTTGGTTCATTTGGTTGGAGAGAAATCATAGATTTTTTCATTCTTATTGTGTTCCTGCTAATAATTTAATCATTATAATAGTTAGTTTCTGCTTGGATTGGATGTCTAATTCGCATTATAAGTTTTTTTGTGATTCGCGTTTTGTGTGTTATTTGATTAAGGTTAAATTTAATTTGAGTTTATTCATTAGAATTAATTATTATTTTAGAGGTAATAGTTATCGTCTTTGTTATTAATTTCATCTTCTTATTGTTGCTTGTTTGTCCCTTTTTTATTTTCTTTTTTTCTCCTGTGCACATATATGTATGGATATATTCCTATATATATATATATATATATATATATATTCCATGATATATATATACGCATATACTCATATATATATATATATGTGTGTGTGTGTGTGTGTGTGTGTATGTGTGTTGATTACTAATAGTTTGCCCAGTTTCTTTTAGATTTCAGGTTATTGATTTAGCTGTGGAGCTCATTGGATAGCTATCAGGATTGGTGATTGTTTTAGCTTTGGATCTTTCTGTGGGTGTGGAGTTTGAGAGTTTTTTAGATGCTCTGTACCTTTTTTGTTGTTCGTTGTATAGAGTTTATAGCTTGTATTGGAGTAGATATACTTCAATATCGAGTGGTGGCTTTGCCGGAATTCGATATTGAAGTATGATGGGCGGTGGTTTATCCGGAGCTCATCTATCTACTTTCCTTTACATTCTTATTGTTTTGTCTGTATTTATTTTGTCTCCTTTTGGGTCTGTATTGGATATTGTATTCTTTTTTATTTTTTATATATGTGTGCTCTCTTCTTTTTAGAAGATCACACATTTTTGTTTTCAAAAAAAAAAAAAAAAGAACAGTGTTATTTAAGACACCATTCACGACAAACCCAAAAATCCAATTTCGCTTCAAATCACACATTGGAAATTTTGATTATATTAAATTTTGAAGTCACTTCTTTTCGAAATTCATTATAAAATGAATAAAATCGATCGATAAACCCATTCGGATTAAAAGGGCGTCTAACTATATAACTATTTTTATTGTTCAAACATTTTATTTAACACATGAATATTTTATATAGTTTATACATTCAATAAAAATGATATTCTTATTGTTCAAACATTTTATGTGACACGTGAATATTTTATATAGTTTATACATTCAATAAAAATGATATTTTTATTGTTCAAACATTTAATGCGACACATGAATATTTGATATGGTTTATAAATTCAATAAAAAATGATATTTTTATTGTTCAAACATTTTATGCGACACATGAATATTATATATGATTTATACATTCAATAAAAAATGATACTTTTATTGTTCAAACATTTTATGCGACACATGAATATTATATATGGTTTACATTCAATAAAAAATGATATTTTTAATGTTCAAACATTTTATGCGACACATGAATATTATATATGGTTTATACATTCAATAAAAAATGATATTTTTATTGTTCAAACATTTTATGCGACACATGAATATTATATATAGTTTATACATTCGATAAAAAATGATATTTTTATTGTTCCAACATTTTATGCGACACATGAATATTATACATGGTTTATACATTCAATAAAAAATGATATTTTTATTATTCAAACATTTTATGTGACACATGAATATTATATATGGTTTATACATTCAATAAAAAAATGATATTTTTATTGTTCAAACATTTTATTCGACACATGAATATTTTATATGGTTTATACATTCAATAAAAATGATATTCTTATTGTTCAAACATCTTATGCGACACATGAATAATTTATATGGTTTATACATTCAATAAAATGATATTTTTTATTGTTCAAACATTTTATGCGACACATGATCAAAAATTTTATGCAACACATGAATATTATATATGGTTTATACATTCAATAAAAAATATTTTTTTTTTGTTCAAACATTTTATGCGACACATGATCAAACATTTTATGCAACACATGAGTATTATATATGGTTTATACATTCAATAAAAAATAATATATTTTTTTTGTTCAAACATTTTAAGCGATACGTGAATATTATATATGGTTTATACATTCAATAAAAAATGATATTTTATTGTTCAAACAATTTATGCGACACATGAATATTATATATGGTTTATACATTCAATAAAAAAATGATATTTTTATTGTTCAAACATTTTATGCGACACATGAATATTATATATGGTTTATGCATACAATAAAAAATGATATTTTTATTGTTCAAACATTTTGTGCGACACATGAATATTATATTTGGTTTATACATTCAATAAAAAATGATATTTTTATTGTTCAAACATTTTGTGCGACACATGAATATTATATATAGTTTATACATTCAATTAAAAATGATATTTTTATTGTTCAAACATTTTATGCGACACATGAATATTATATATGGTTTATACATTCAATAAAATGATGATATTTTTATTGTTCAAACATTTTATTCAACAGATGAATATTTTATATAGTTTATACATTCAATAAAAATGATATTCTTATTGTTCAAACATTTTATGCAACACATGAATATTATATATGGTTTATACATTCAATAAAAAATGATATTTTTATTGTTCAAACATTTTATTCAATACATGAATATTTTATATAGTTTATACATTCAATAAAAATGATATTCTTTATTTCTGAATCGGAATGCGACTTAACAATTACCATATAATTTCAGTTATATGGATTTCATACATCGCATGTGTTCAATAATAATGATAAATAATCATTAAACAATCCATTCACATCCAAAGTGAAATTTACAACTGTGCATGAATTCGAATTCATGCATCGTCACTTTTATATGAAGAACCATCCAACCCTAGCTCGCATACATCCAAAAAACGCATGCTGTAAATTTTTGAGCGTACAAAATCTTCACCAAACTCAACCAAATTGATATATGTGGAAGCCTACACTCATACGAGTTCAAAGATCTAAGCTTTGTAATTTGTAGAATTTTCTTTGATTTGTTATGGATTTTAGAAGTTGCATTTAGGTTTAGGAAATGTGGAGAAAAGGAGCTATGGTGAATGAATGATTAGGATTAGGTTTTAGAAGCATTTAGGATGTCATATAGTAGGTGAAAATTATTTTATATTAACTTTATATATATATATATATATATATATATATATACACTCAAATTATGCATATTTTCATTGTATAAAAATCCGTGTGACCACCTACTGTAACACCCCACCTCCGTTACGGTCACTCACAAAGGGAATGCCTTAACTTTGATGGAGCGTTTTAGTAGACAGAACAGAAATTTACAAGACAGATAAAGTAGTACTTGAAAAATTTATAACTTTATTACAACAGAAACAGAAATAAGTTTGGTTACATCTTTTCAAATCACAATATCAGAATTCAAGTACAAAATATCGGTCTTGTACAAAACCCTTCAGAATGCATAGTTTTTTAAAGTCATAATCCCCAACGTAAACTGCCATGGAAAGATAGAGCCAAAGCCAAGCAATACTTCAAACAGTTCAAGCAGAGAGAATCTGAATCAAGCTCCTATGTTTCCACCCTAAAAACCTGGGGAGGGGGGTGGGGGGAAGGAAAGAAAAGAGGAGAAACAAAATAGGTCAGACATAAGTCTGGTGAGTCCAGTGACTTTCAGCATATAAACAAGTAATAGTATCATAACATGTAAATAAAACTGGATTAGAGGTAACCGTAACAGGAATAGCAGGTTAACAGAATGATATAGACTGAGCTAAGCTTTTTTACTTAGTCCTCACTTCTTTGCACTAATACTAGTATAACAGGATTATGTGTTACCCTAATGTCTAAACTGAAACAGAAACGGAAATAGAATAATCTCTACAGAAACAGAATGCTAGTAATGGGCCTTTTCCACCCGAACAGACAAAAGGTACATAAGCATAATACAAATAATGGGCCTTTACCACCCCAACAGACAGAAGGTACGGAAACAGAATCGGAAACGGAATCAGAGATGGAAATAGAATAATCCTTATGGAAACATAATGTTAGAATTAGGTGTACACTAGTAATGGGCCTTTACCACCCCAACAGACGGTACCTTGCAGAAACAGACAAGTGTTGTCACCCAATAGAAACAGACGGTACCAACAGAAACAGACAGAACTAAGTGTACCCTAAGTGCTACCCCCAAGCGATCGGCTCCCTAATACATAAATACCCTATGTCGGCCCCACAGTAGGGTGTATCACTCCCTAAAGTGGAAACCTACTGGCACAGACCTATTTACAGATGTCACGATGTCTTACATCCTCAGAACAGACCAGATCCATGCACGCACATGACCCGGTTAGAATGCACCATCAACACCCCTCGCCATTATCAGAATGAACCGCTTATAATTAGTTCAATAAGTGTGCCCGGACCCCTACATAGCGTGGGGTCAAAGTTTTGATACCAGAAAGGGTTACTGATTAATATGGGTCCCAAACAACAGATGACACAAGTATTTCCCCTCCTAACCTTGTGTCCCCAGACTAACAGATTTCAGATTAACTTGTTTACAGATTTCAGACAGAGTTCAGGTTACTAGTTCATAGATTAGACAATCAAGTTAACAAGTTTTCAAACTAACAGACCAAATATATAGATTAACAAGTTCTCAGACTAACAGATCAGATATACAGATTAACAGGATTACAGATTGTTTTACCTAACTTTGTATTGGGCCTACAGATTTACAAAACGGATTTATTAGATTCATCGGACCAATTGTTTTAACCCTATAACCCAACACGTTTTAGGTATCATATTTATCTTAGATTTGCATTAATTAATTATTAATGCACAGACATCTCACATTAGGTCGGTAGCTTGTGGTTGCTGGATATGCCGGGCGGTTCCGGGCAGACTTCTGCCACAAGCCAGATCTAACCTCGTGTCTAAGCATATTTTAGTTATGCCTACGACCTCTCACATTAGACTGACAGTTTTCGGTCGCTGGTTAAGCCGGTTGATTCCGGGCAGGCTTCTACCGCAAACGGAGTCTAACCTCATGTCATAGCCACTTTACATAAAATATCAGACTAATTACGTCTATTTAGCAGATTTAACTTCTTTACAAGTTACGACAGATTATCCAAAGTTCTATTAACATGTTTTGCTCAATTTTAGATCGAGCCTCCAATTTATAATTATTCAGCTTTCAACAGATTAAGCAATTCAACAGATTTAGCAAGATAACAATTTTAGCAGATTAGTCATGTAACACCCCAGATTTTTGAATAATTGAATTAACTAAAATAAAGAATAATTAATCTCAGACGTTAGAATTAAAGGAATGGGGTTGCGCCATTGTGTTCGTCTCGGAATTCTGGTTGAAATAGAGTCCGAGTTTGCGAGAAACGAGTACCGGATGAAGGAGTTATGGACGAACGAATTGTGGTGGTAAAAGAAAAAAATGCACTGGCGCACTTAGGAAGTGCGCCAGTACAAATTTTCACTGGTGCACCTGCCAAGTGCGCCCACGCCGAGGCAGCAAGCCTGCACAGCTTTCTAGTTCAGACTGACCCATGTTGCTGAGTCCTTTCTGACTCCTTGCCGAGTCATTAGGGCTGAGGTGTCATCCTATCATGATTGAATGGTTTTGATTAGCCCTAAGATCATCCGACGTCTTAAATTAATTCAAAACTCTATAAAAAGACCCACAGACTCAAACCCTAAATCAGAATTAAAATTGAAACTATGGTCGTCATGTTGTTGTCTTGAACCCTAGAGTAGCCGCCACCGAATTAAAAAGGAAGAACAGCAAATCAAATCAGTACTACTCAACCCTAACAGCGAATCTTCTTCAAAGGAGAGCTAATTCAACTCCAGAAATCAGAATTCAGAACTCAAGACTGCTTTTGAGTTGTGAGTTCGATAGTTTTAACAAAATAATTAGTAATTTAATTGGATTAAGTTATAATGCGGATTGTTTGGATGTGATATGAATTATTGATTGCATGTTGTAATTATGTTGTAGGATTGTAATTGAAATCTCTATGACGTTATGTTGTGATGCTATCATTTATGATGTAAATTTATGTTGCTATCATCCATGTTGTAATTTTATATACAATCAAATCATCTTGTTTCATATGCTAGTTTGGTTATGTTGATTCATATGATAAATTATATGTAGGCAAGTTTAGATTTTGATTCAAACATGAATCATATACAAGTTGGGTAGAATTATATGTGAACTTACATGGTTATGACACCTAGTTTATGTGAAAATTTAATTGAAAGTTAGGCTATGACATGTGTGAGTTATATGCTAAATTCTACATGATACTTTATATGTTAGATACTAGTTTACACCGTTGTTGCGATGTATAAATCACATATGTAAGTTTATGAGTTGGATATGAATCATGTTATGCAAGTTTAGGGTTATTACCTATGCAAGTTTATTCCTTTAGATTTGGATCCATGACATATGTTGTTTATGCAAGTTGTAATTTTGGCTTATGCAAGTTTTAGGTGTAGAACATCATTCACATACGCAAGTTCACCCCTATGTTTAGATTTATGTTTTAATTATGTGTATATTGTGATGTTTTCTCTTTATTCCATGAGTTAGACTATTCGAGTCTGACGTATATTTTTACGTTAAACGAACAAACGTACTACGTGGGGTAAAGGGGGTAATATTAAAAAGATTTAATTGGCATAAATGCCTTAAGAGGCATAAAATAAAATTGTGGTGAAAATTGGTATGATTTTACATACCTTAAATGGATGGACATAATTGAGTCAATTATGGACATCGTTAAATTTGGAATTGATTGATAATTTGAATAGGGAAAGTAATTAAAATTGGGGAATGATTAATTAGGAGTAATTAATCGTCTAAGACACGAGGCTAGGCTCTTTTGTGGTGTGAGACTGCCCGGACCCGCTCGGCAAATCCAGCTGCCACAAATGTCAGTCTAATGTGAGAGGTCTTAAGCATAAACTAAATACGTAACAATTGTAAAGACACGAGGTTAGGCTCTTTTGTGTTGTAAGACTGCACGGACCCGCTCGGCAAATCCAGCTGCCACAAATGGCAGTCTAATGTGAGAGGTCTTTATGAGGTTACGGTCTTAATTAATTAAGAAACACTTAACCAGATAAGCATGTAGTGGGGCATGAGGGGGTTAAGTGGGTGCTTTGGGTGGCATGTGGAATCTAGTGGGTGCCTTGGGTGGCATTTGGAAATACAATTAGAAACACTTAACCAAAAATTGAAACATGTAATTGAAACATAAATAAGAAGTGGGTTAAGTGGGATGTACTAGAGGGGACCAAGCTTAGGTGGATAGCTTGCGTCAAGTAATGGGGGCCCGTTTCAACCAGTAACCCATACGTATCTTTGTGGGCTCGACCCAAGTCGAGGACGGGACACACATACTGGGCTTGACTGTAAGAGGCCAAATTATAGCCTATGATGCCAAATATCCTAAAATCCATATTTAGGCGCATTCACATTAATAGTTAACCTATTTTAATATAGATCTTTACGCCTAAGTCACATATATCTTTTTTTCTCTTTTCAAGTCATAGATCATGATATAAAATATGCCCCAAAAATCTAGATCTTAAATTTTAATCACGTATTGAGTCCTCAAAATCAGATCTTGCATTATAATATGCATTATATTCCAAATCCCAAGTCATATGCTATCATATAATAATTCTTCTTCCAAATCACAGTCTTTTATACATAGTATGCACTAATTCTAGATCTTAATTTACAACCTATGTTCTTTTCTCAAATCAGTCATAGATCAGTCATGTCCAATTATGCAATACTCATTATTTGTCCCAAAATTAGCGTTTATGCGTTAATCTCTTACGAGATTTGGCGCAGGCTCATAGTAGCCTGGCTATAGAACAGAAAGAAAAAAGAGATACAGAATAGTCACAGAAAAACAGATATGACAGATAAGAATATGCATAACCTCGGATTCAGATTTATAACCATGCCAAGATCATAATAAAGGTTTATATCTGAAAATAACTGTACTCACAATTTAAAAGATAATTGATTTCTGGGATCTGTATTCTGACACTGAATAGCGCTACTTGGCGTAGACTATCGATTAGATTTGATTCTCTTATAATTCTATTCAGATTGGAAGAAGATGCACTAGTTCTAGTTTTGATTCTAGTAGAGTAGCGACGCCATTTTTATTTTAAATTAGAATGGGGGAAGAGTATAGGCAGAATGAAATTGTGTGGAGAGAAAGCTAGGTTTGGGGGTGTTTAAATAGGTAAGAGCTCACGAATCTGGTCAGAAAGGCGTCTAGGTGCAGAAAAATGGATCTGTCTACAGATCTGGAAAAGGGGGGAGGTCGACCCTAGGGTCGACCCTAGTGTCTACCTGGGCCCTGGGCGGGAATTTTCCCACCCAGCCCGGGTGTCTGTTTTGAATTTCGAATCTGAATTTTGAATTTTCGGGCTTGTTTTTACTGAAACTTCTGAAGGCCATATCTTCTTCATACGAAGTCCGATTTACACAAACTTGGACTCTATTCCAAGCAGAATTTCGAGACGAACGCAATGGCCTAACCCGTTTCCCTTAATTATTTTATTACAATTTAATTAGCCTCTGATTTGTTACTCTTATGTTCATAGAAAATACAGGGTGTTACACCTACGGATCCTGTTTTCGCTGAAAATTGATATGCAGCTACTCTCTTAGATTATGGACCCAACAAAACTAGTTTCGTCAAATTCTGAGTTTGTATGCACAAACAACGAATTTTTAAAGTCAAAATATTGTCAGTTTTTCACTTTGAAAATCACACCCGGTCACATACTGATTTTGAAAATCATGAAATTTGGAATCTTACCATTATTCGATGCTATGGATTCAATAAAAAAAGTTTCGTCGAATTCCGAGGTCGTCTCGATAATGTTCCTTTGTAAAACTGCTCAAATTAGCTTTAAAAATGCGATTCTAGTGTACCTTTTCTTCTTGTACGCCCAAACGCTAACTTCAAAAATTATGGCTTTTGGATTTAACCATTATTTGACGATACGAATCCAGAAAAAAAAACGGAATTGAATTCTGAGATCATCTCAATAATTTTCCTTTGTAAAATGACTGCCCGTTTTTGAACAAATGATTTTGCCTCTCACGGACACATACTGACTCCGTTCGATGCGCACTTTGGAACCCAACAATGATTTATCATTATGAATCCAAAAAAAATTATCTTGTCGAATTCTGAGCTTCCTAGCAAAATTTCACTTTTTAAGGGCTACGCGATGATTTTAAAAATCGATTTTTCAACATTTTCAAAACAAAGCTTATAAATCAATTTAACAATTTTGCTGAGTTTGTTTAAGTCAAATAAAATATAAAAACTAATTTCAAAATTATTTTCAATTTTATTTAGCAAAAATAACCAATTTCTATTCGCATATTCATTAAAATAGCTCAAATCAAATTTTAAATTGGTTTAGAAATTCCGGGATGTTACAAAGGGTTTCTTCCGGAGCTTGTTTAACCATCAAGAGCTCTATGACACTCTTAGACTTCTTAGCATGCAGTCGGAACAAGTTCAGAAACTTTTCACTCAAATCCTTGAAGTTAAGAACCGACCGAGGTGGAAGTTTGGTGAACCATATCATAGCGACGTCCTCTAGGTATATCGGGAAAGCCTTACACATTATAGCATCAGGAGGCACTGCAACATTCATATCCATGAGCAATGCATCAAATGTTGTCGCAGGTCAGTTTTCCTGAAAAACAATTCATCGTGGGCAAGTTGAATCGCCTCGGGGATTGCACATCCAAGAGGAAAGGCATATTGCTTTGATCTATACCCCAGCCTTCATTGGTATAGCCCCTATTGTCATTCATTATTTAATGTGCCAACGTTGCCACTTCCACAATGGTCAATGCGTGCTTTGGTTTAGCGCTTTCAACTCTTCGAGATCCTCCTTATCCTGTCTCAGGCAATGTCGCCTGAGTCGCCGTCTGGATAAAGTTTCCTTGTCCCTGCAGTCCCGGTCAGTCATAGGATGAGTGGGTTGGCAAAAGTGAGATTGAGTGGTCGGGGTAGTGCCTTGGTGCCTAGGAAGAGCGTGATATCCAAGCATTAGCAATAGCATAGGTTCTGCTAGGCTAGGATCATTAGGACCAAGATGGATTTCTGCATCTTCTCGAGAACCCAATGAACCGAATCGGACTTGTCAAAGATTTCCAGGCCTTTCGAAAGGTCTCCTCTGACGTGGTGGTCGTTCGTTTTCTTCAAAATAAGATGATCCTTATGCTACTTGACGATGAGGAGGTGACATGTTCTTTGCCTTCGAAGTTCATCCATCTGTATGGCCATTACATTCATATCATTATGGATTGCAACATTATATCGTCTCTAATATTCTAAGGTTGCAATGGTCTCTTCCAACCTAGAGAATAAATGTGTGATGTCGTCTGACGAAATGGGTGTCGAAGTAGGAGCTTGATTGGAGGTTGTAGTAGCCAGCTCAGAAGTAGATGCATCGGGTCGGGTCGAATTCGAGCCGGGTACATTCGACGTGGGGTCATTCGACGCGGTAGCATTTCTTATTGATAGTTCAACTTGCAGCCTATTTCGATGCCCATCATTAACTTCAGTTCTCTGGGAAGCTTACTGATTATTGTCTTTTCTCGGAGCCATACTTATCAAACTCGCTGAAATCATCGAAAACGTCGAAGGTAATGAAAACAAGGACCATTTCTTCGGACTTGGTGATCCGAACAGTACATAAATAATACCAAATGTTGAGAACTCAATTTTCTCAGTGAAAACACCAAAATGTTAGACCAAAAAGGGCACTAACACCCAAAAGACTATATTTCATAGAGATTAATGAAGAAAAACAAATTAAAAGCAAGAAAAGTAAGCAAACATACAGAATTTATAGTGGTTCGGCGTTAACAAGCCTACGTCCACTATATAATTCTTATATTCAATAGAGAATTGCAAATACAATGCTGAGAATTTCTCAAACACTCGAACACAATTGAATTCCACTCAAATTTATGAAAATACACCGGAATGAGTATAACTGGTGGCGGGCCGAATGGCAATGGCGGTAGCAATATGGAGTGTTCAGAAATTCGAGCGGCCAAAAAGTCCCTTCTTCATTCTCTAGTCCATGTATTTATAGGGTCAGATCCCTGAAATAGAGCGGGAACGGTTATTTATGTACGTGGTAGCAGGTCCGAGTTTTAGCCGGTTAGTGGTAGCAGTTTAAATAGGTTGTGGGTTGTAGATCATGGCTATGTGGCAATCAGCCCATGCAAATAGGAAGTGGTGGCGTCAGTGCGAAGGTAGGTTAGAAGTTACTTCATGCATTGTTCAACCGAGATCGGTTCGGGTCGAATCCATTCGACCTGTTGACCTTCGAACCGTTGCCTAGACATCATTCAACCTGAAGCTCCTATGTCCCGTTTGACCCAACCTTTAGCTCTTGAATGGGCATGAATTTTGTGCTCCAGCACACGCGATCACGATTTTCTGGACTTTGGGTGGTCTAGTCACAAAGTAGGCCGACAACTTGTATGGAAAATATTTAGTTGTACTCTTATCACTAGATGTCAAGTATGAAAACTTGCCACTATCTCGAAGATTGAAAAAATTGTCATGGCAATACCTAGAGGTAACACTACCTCAACTTGCCCAACTTTATTTTTAATCCAATATATAGTATAAATTTGGAATCAACAAATAATCATAAGGGAATGTGATTTAGTTTTCATATACAATCATTTTCAATACCCTTGATAGTTGATTTAACAACTATTAGTTCAGCTTCATTGAGTTGTATCGTCAAATTAAAATGATTATCTTCTCTTTTAGCTTAGTTATACCTTATTGTAAAAGACTGGATCCAAACAGCCAATAGAGGTCGAGCTATGTGGGGTTGCTCCCATTATGATATTTTCGCATTTAATCCTGGGTTGCTTTGATTGTTATGCGAGAAAATGTGAAATACTTGGATACTCGGCAAAGTTTGTAGGGTCTGGCTTGGAGTTAATGAGAGGTGTCACAAAAGTTTATTGCCCTCTCTATTATATGTCTAAAGGTATATTTTTTGTCTAGGTGGGCGCATCTACCTAGTCATTTGTTGGAAAGTTTCCTCATTCTTCTCCTTTGGTCCAAATTTAGGAATTTTCCTATTTTAATTTCATCGGGGGAAACTAACGCCCTTCACGATATTTAATTACTTGTATCCATAGTGAGATTGAATGTTGTTTTAAGTGGTATAATCCATAGTAAGTGGTGTGTCCTATATTTTTAGGAAAATTAACTTTCTCTTGTTCGATCCAAATTTTGGACCAGTGTCTTTATTTACCTTGATAAGTGTCACACGCTCTTCTCAATGTGTTGTTTTGTTATTTCCTTGATGTTGGCATTCATATATATAATATATATATATATGACATTTATCCCTTTCTTATCTTAGTATTTTTTTTTGTGCTGATGCTATTATGTGTGTTGTTCTTGTGATGTAAAAACTCATTCTACGATTAGCTACGTGGTCTCATAGAGTTGTAACATGTTTTTCTTTTACTTGGGTTTTCTCGCATTGGTTTTCCATACTGAACATGTGTTATTCATTATAACACTTGGGTCAGACCGAGCATGTTTTTAGGTCGTCGGAGAATGGATATAGAACTCATGGAGTATACTTGTATGTCTACATGTCGTAATATTATATTTTTCGATCTTACCTATCAACATTTGTAATGTCGTAATTTTATAATTGTCCAATTGATAGGATTTTATTTTAACTTTAATGTGTAGTGTATCTTGGAGCAACAGTTCATCTGTGGTTATTATTGTATATTGTCGTTTCCGCTGTGATATTTTGTATTTCTCATGCTATTATCCTTTTCTTTTGATCCTAACAATCTTCTTTTTTGATGATTGGATGTTCGACATTAAAATACAATGGTTGTAGTTAATGTCAATTTCCAATGCTCGGAATAATGGGTCGTTACACTAATAATTTTGAATTATGCTTATTTAATCTTTGAAATTATTTTAGTTATTACTTAAATAACCATTATTAACATTAATAAATCATTTCACAATATCGATTTGTTACAAAATGTCTTTAATTTTGGATAACTAGACTGTCCTTTTAGCTTGATGTGCATTTCCTCTCATGCGTAATTACAGTGGCACCTTTAATAAACTCATGTTTAAAACTTTCTTTTTCTTGAACACATAGTAAAATTTTGTTCATAGATCAATTTTCCTTATAAGTGTTATGAGAAATTCTAAATGATCTAAACAGTCCCAACTGCCTAGGGAAACCCATCCGGGTAAGGGTGATTTTTTTAAATAACATGTTTAGTAAATGTAATAGGGCAACTGGTACCAGTTGATAATTTGGCAAAGTGGTACGTTGTTATCTCTGTGGTAGAAGGTGCAAAGTTGTAGTGTTATTGGTAGCATTATTATTTTGCCTTATACTTCCCCACTTGCTTACTCTCAAACTTGCCTTGGACAACCCAAATTAATGGGCTGGCCCTGGATCCAAATATAGTTGCAATCCAAGAAAGTACGAAATGCACATAAAATGATTCAAAAATATTATTTTGAGTGGCTTAAGTTGAGCTATGTCTCTTAAACATGTTATATGCATGTATACATCAATACATGTATCGTACATGATATTTGTCTTGTGAACTAGAGCGGTAGCCGAATATTTATCACAAACTATGATCTGTTTCTCAATAGCTTTCGTAAAGCCTTTAGCCTTATTGTATTCTCGTATTGAACATCTTATACTTCTACTTATGTAGGTTTTCACTACCATCATACTACGATGGCTTGCACGTTCCGATTGATAGAACATAGTTTTAGCACTTATAACATTAATGAGTTTAAGAGGGCAATACATATGAAGTGCTAAATCATGATCCATACAACCTAATTTAAGAAGGTAATTTGGGAATTTTCATTGCATGGCATTGGATCATCATTAGGGTTGGTACTGGCTACTGCAATTAAAATGAAACAAGAATTGATATTGTTATGACAAGCCTTATTTTAAAGTCATGGCATTTGACCGGTGTAGTTAATGCACTCAGCGGATCAATGCAACAGATGTGCAAAAAGTCATAACAAGATACAACGAGGAATTAGCATAGATATAGTTGATGACTCTAAAATAACATATAAACTTGTACTTAGGTAGAATTCTTTTTCTAATATCGGTAGTTCACATTGACATCTGCATCCAACGCGTCGAGCAAGGACCCCATTGAACTTTCCAGTTCGACCTAACTGTTGTGGGGGAGACGTTCGTGTTCGAGGCTTCCGAGGCATTGGACGTGAACATCCCTCCCACATACTTCCCTTTCCCTCCTTTTATTCGTAGATTTATCCTTCTTCATCATCTCATCCAACTCTTTTTTCTTCTACTTTCTTCACGCCAAATGGCAGATCCAAGTTTAGAAAATGATGGTTTTGATTTTGAAATTTTGCAAGAAATCTAGATCGTTAGAATGTATTATGCCACACAACAACCTCACCTGACCCAGATACACAATTCTGAAGTTACCAGAATTAATTAGGTTAAAAAAATGCTTATAGACCATGTAGGACGATGTCAGCGAATGTAACGACCCGACTTTCGTCTCTTGAAAATCAACACTAATACATCCTTTGTATCCGTATATCTCAAATCAAGTGCCAGAAAGACTGATAGTTAAGGAAAAAGTAAAGGGATTGAAGAAAGAAGATATAGAACAGAATCTCACAAAGGATCGAACGATCTATACCATAAACAATGTTCTTTACATAAAGAGAGAAAATGTAATATACATACTTTGATTAGAGCACATAGAAAACAATGAATCATCCTAAATAATTATAATAACATTTACTTACAATAGTTGATACATACAGCAAAACACACAACAAAATAAATAAAATATACAAGCATACATCTCGGCACCAACTGCTCTTCTGAAGCTCCAAAGCAATCCAAATCCTGCCTGGATAATATATGCGGTTTGACCCGAGCATTATAATAAAATAACACATAGAACAAGCTTGAAACCATGTGAGATAACTCAATCATATATGTGACATAAACCAATGCAATCTGAAATCCTACGGATGTCCATAACGGTCATCCCCTCATAAGCATCCAACCATTTATCAGGTGAAGAATAATTGTATAATAGATAATGTCTAGGGCGCTGAATATAAATAAATCAAATAGTTGGAATGGTTACATTGGTCACAATTGACAAATTTAGATATAAAAAACCAATAAGGTACAATCGCATATTGGATTTTCCAATGGAGACATCCCCAGATAAATTGGAGCCACCCTCCGGACAAGGGTCAGACCGTACCTCCGAGCATCGTATATCTCTAGATAAAATATACCAATAAGGTAAACACAACTAGCCCATGCACGAAAACACCATAGTGCACCATATGGAACCAAGTAATATACAACTCTCGCGCGCAACGTCTATAAACGTACTCTAGATATGGAGTCAACATACCCTATCGTGGGTTAGCTAAACCCCAAGTTGTGGTACTACACTATTTTCTATCATTTCGGATGTCAAGGCTAAGTTTGGCATCCTTTACATAAGTTTTCATCACCCGAACAGAACAAGAATCCCCAGTTGGGATCACACAATGCTATAGATCTCAGAATCGCACATAGATTCCTCTAAAGATCTTGGAATCACACATGAATTCAAATACATCAATAGATCTTGGAATCACACATAGATTCCTCAACAAATCTTAGAATTACTACATATGTTCGAGATTTTGAACAAATCTCAAATCATCACATAGAATTCACTTTACAACTGCTTCCAAAACATAGAATCTGTATACTAGTTTTGAAGTGGTTTTCGATAAGTAGAACACTTAGCATCCCGACCTCCTCAAAACCAGTTGCTAGACTTAAGGTCAAGTTCTATAGTTAATTAATCGACTCTCAAGTCACATAGTAAATGATTGTATATGAAAATAGCTCACTTGGCTTCACAATAAACGAGTAAGCATCCTAATTACTATCAAGTCACAAAGCATGATAATTACACAAAGTATGATTAAATCATGTAAACTGCTTCTAATCCCTTTCCAATTTAATTAATATTTCATTAATTAAAACTTCTTTTATTAATAAAACTTCTTTTATCTATTAAAACTTCATTTGCCTAAGTAAGACTTCATTTGTTAATCAACAACTCCTACTTGATTAATATTCCTTTATATACCAGCGCATATGTTCAATTTATAGGTACAAAAGGTGTATATATGTATCATACAATTTTCTTATTCCTTTATTGTCTTTAATACTTCAAAACGTATTCTTACACTTTTCGCTCCGATATAAGTATATCCATAATTCATTTGCAATATTTTCTTTCTTTAAAATATAGTTGAAGAGTTTGAAACCATTATTTAATAAGAACCTCTTCTCTTTTATAAGTTACTTCAGTTTCCTTATCTAGAAAGATTGTATACCTATTTCTATCTTTAAAATCGCTAATTAAAAAGATAGATATACTCAAAACTTTGGGCCTCTCACTGGTGCTAGCTTCTCTCTGCCATTTGTATGTGTCTCCTCGCGATCGATTTTGTAGTGCGCTCTCTTCCTTTTCTCTTATTCTTCCCGAAGCATGCCGAAAGGGAGAACCTTCTGTTTGGATCGCATGTGCGATGTGCTGGTATGCTTTTCGTATTTACATGTTAATTGGATATAGTTTTCTTGTCTCTGTTCTATTTTTGGTTGCTGAGGCAATTACTGTAGTGTTTGGGACTAGGGGTTGTTGTGTTTTGGAGTGTTGCGACTTGTGTTTGGAGTTGAAGTTGTTGTCGAGTTTATTGGATATCTATCATTTAGAAGGTTAGGAGTGGGTATAGCAGTTTGTGATTTTTTTGGTTGATTTTTGTGTTTCTTGCTGGGCTTAGGGTTTTCATTATATGTGTTATGATTTGTGCAAGTTTCTGTAGCATGTAAGTGTTCTTGATGAATATCTGCTCTTGTGTAGTTGAGTTGAATGATGGTCTGCTGTGCATATTTCTCTTCTGCTACTAGTGCTTGAGGATTGCTTGCGGCCATCTGCAGTGAGTTCAGTGTTTGGGATTGCTTGTTTTAGTGGCATGAAGAGCGTGAGTGTTTCTGCTGATTTTTTTCATGATTGTTTGTTTGGATATTGGGACTCTTGTGCAGCCTTTAGTGGTTATTTTCTATGTCAAAGCTTGTTCTGATATTGTTTTGAACTTTGATGTTCTAGTGTAGTGTATTTTTTTCTTAGACTTTGCTTTCAATTATATGGATTTTGATTATTATTTTTTGAATTTATTTAGGAGGGAAACAGACCGAAGTCGTAAATCCCCCTATATGCACCTAGCCTGGTCCGCGAGCACCATATAAGTGGATGATCTTAGCGTATGCACATGGTAAGCTCTTAGCATGCCATTTCGAGTTTCAAACCCCCGCCACTGTTAATTATGACGCAAAGTCCTTAACGGTGGAGTTTGATTATCTCTGTGCATGGAAATTAAATTAGACAGTATTTGTTTTGAACTTGTCTAAGAAGATGTTTGTAGCAGGTAGGCGATGTTCCTACCCCTTGTGTTTTCATGTACTCATTATTTGTTATAATGAAAAGAGTGTTATGGATCACTATAAAAACTGGTTGACCTTGCTAAACAAAACAGTTAAACAATATATTTCTAGCTTTTCTACATTCTAGGGTTTAAAACAAGTGTTGTTAAAACACTGTTTACAATAAACCCAAAATAATCCTTTTATAACAATCTTTAAACATTCGTTTAAAGAATTGATTATATTTACTTCATCAATATAATATGAGAGGGTTAAAAACAAATGTAATCAATGTTAGGGATTGCGGAATGAATCATTAAGGCAAAACAAACACTAGAGGGGGGTGAATAGTGTTATTGAGGATTTAAACAAAATCTAAAACTTATGTGAACTACTATATGAATCAAACACCAAAGAAACAATCACAGACACAGAATCAAACACAAACACATAGATAAACAAAAATAAAGTGCAGAAAAGGAAAGAACACATCGGAATTTATACTGGTTCGAAATTGCTCCTATGTCCAGTCCAATGCAACGCTGGATTGCACAGAGTTTTATTACTATATCAATATCCAATTACAATCCTCCTTGATTTCACGACTACAAGGGATACCACTGATTCCACAAAAAAATTGATCACGTATATCCTCCTTGATTTCACGGCTATAAGGGAAACCACCGATTACTCGTCCTTGATTTCATGGCTAAAAGGGAACCACCGATTACTTAAACAACCCAAACAATTACAAATAGCCTTATAACTCTTCAATAGCACATGATCCAGAGAGTAATGAGTAGAAAGTAAAAAGAGAAGAAGTTTAATGAAAATAGAATTGAATTCAGTAGATTATAAGTGTAGAAATCATAAAAATGAGAAGATATAGTGGTGTAAAGAAAGAGAATGAAGATGGAAAAGAAGAATGATAACAAAATTCGAAATCAGCCTCTATTTATAACATTTGAAAGGTTGCAAATTTTCTGAACTGTCGCAAATAGCGAAAAGACACTTCCTTTCAATTTTGGAAAAATGACAGTTATATGTCGACATAGGGCAAAATCTATGTCGACATATACATGTGTAAAACTAAATTCTGAGCATTTTTCAAGTGTTTTGATATATATATATATATAATTCTAGAAATTCTTAAATTAAAACATAGTGTTATAAATGAATGTTATAAAGTAGGAAATCATATGAAAGCATAAATATAAACTATATAAACATATTTATAAAATTATAGAATTTAAACTATATAAAATATATAAAAGTATAAATATAAAATTTATAAAACTTGAGTTTAAAATCAAAAGAAAATAAAATAGAGAAGACAAAATTTGGAAATAGAGTTTGAAATTAGAAATTGAAAAAACAATTTGAATTTGAACCTGGAGTGCTACTCAAAGTTTTACATAATCTAGACTCTATTACTATATTTATCTTAAACTCTTGAAATCTTGAATACTCATGAGTCTTGAATTGTGACGGCCCGCCCCGCACCAGCCGACATTTCCAATGAAAGTGCATTGTGACGATGTCCAACCAGTACGGGATGGTCGCCAAAGAAAGGAAAAGAAGGGAATTCGAACTAGCAAGGAACCTGTAGAATGTCTCACAGCTCATGGAATAAAATATAATAATAACATACTTGACATAAAACAGACGAGACAATGCATAAGCTGAAAGAAAATTCAAGTTACAGCTTATATTCCACATCATCATTATTACAACTTTTCAAACTATCTCTAAAGCAAAATAGGAAAGGTACACTACTAATGCCCAAAGTAGTGACCAGCAATGACACAGGGAAAATATCTATATATATCATACGTGGAAGCCTCCTGCTCGTCTCCGAATCAGCTACTCGTGTATAACCAGCTAACCTGTCTCTAGTCTGCCTATTTAAGAGCACACAGAGTAATAAGAAGATACATAAAACTCTGTGTCAGACAAAAGTCTAATATGAGCGATAAGCAGCAAAACAGAATAATAACAGATATACTAAACCATATCTGAACCTGGACCTGCAACCAAAGAGTTAGCACAACAAGATGTACAATACTCTAAGATGACACTAACATATGGTGTAAAGATACGGGGGAGGGGTGTGCATGTCATAGTGGTGTCAAACAATCAAGCATAGCAACCATCCTCACATCTCTCACTCAGTGCGTAAAGCATACGATATCCACCGCTTTGATCACCCATATCCTTGCTATGATCACTCTGCCCCATGGAGTCATGGCGACTCCACTGCACTGATCCATAGCCACTAGTCCTTGCTATGTCCACTCTACCCCATGAAGTCATAACGACTCCACTGCACTGGCTCATAGCCATGCCATGATCACTCTGCCCCTATGGAGTAATAACTACCCCACTGCACTGATCCATAGCCTAACAATCGTCTCTCGGTGGTGAATCAAAGCTATGGACGTCGACAACTCCTTAGCACACGTCCTGCAGCAAAGCTCAACTCATGAAATTAACTTGTTGGTTCCCAACTGGATCCTGAGTTCTACTTCCTATCTGGACTTCCTTTGCATCTCGGGTTATGGTCGAATTGGAGTTGGTCTTCAGAAGAGTCATCGCGTAGTAGAGGTAGAGGTCCAAACTCGGTTTGGTTCGGTCTATCCAGTTCGATTCGGGATGTGGTGCACAGGCTCCCCATTCGGTTCGGCTTAAATCCCCCTCCTTCAGTTCAGCTCGGGTTCACTTTCTCCATGCGGTTTGGTTCGGTGCTTTGCTTCTTGGTTCCGTTCGTCCCTCCTGCTTCAGCTTGCTTACTCCGATCCGATCCCACGTTCCATTCCGACCCGATCCAATCCTCAACCTAACTCCAACTCTTTGCAAGTGACCTTCCTTCTTGCCAAGCCTTCCTTGGTGCCAAGTTCCGATCCGAATCAAATCGCTTGCCCGGTCCTCCTATTCGACCTGAGCCCTATATTCGATCCGATCCGATCCGAAACCCTGCATATTTCCTGCAAATTTTTCAGCGACTGTTTTACGCCATATGACGGCGTTTTCTACCTTTCTAAATCTTCTAATCAATCACAAAGTATACCATACAGTCAATACAACACAGAGAATCAACCATAAACACCAAAACAATAATTTAATATGTAAATATGGATCAAACATACCCAAAAATCTATGTTTTCCCCTTAAGCATGTTTAAGCAAATCTAATTATAGGATTAGCAAAACTTAACCAAATTAACCCAAACTTCTACCAAAGGCTTAAAATAATATTTAAGAATTTCTAAACATTTTTCCAGATTTTTAACATGCATAATTTCGTTAATTAACACTAATCAACTTAATTAACTGTATTTAGTGTAAAAACAATGCTAATCACTCACCTTAGCCACAAATAAAACTTAGATCTGAAAATATCTTTGATTTGGGTTGAATCTCTATGCAACACAGCAGCTCTATTCCCAATTTAATGCTAATTTTCCTTGATTAGATGTAGATTAGGCTAAAACTTGATTAAATGGTGATTAGAAGGTGATTTGGGTGTTGGAGGCCATTGTTAGGGTTAGGAAAATGTTTTAGGCAGCTGAGAAAATGAAAAAGGATCGTTTTCATAATGTTCTCAGCCTCCCCATAAACCTAATCCCGAAATGGGTTATGGGCCCTCTTGCTAATCACCCTAATTAGGCCCGGTTAAGCTGTTTTTCATCTTCTAAACCTTGTTTCAGCCATATCTCCCAAACGGTGAGTCCGTTGGCTAATGATGACCACTTTACGGAAAGGTAGACCATCATCTGGATCTAATGGAAGTGGTTTCAGGTCAAAACTCCTTACCAATCAAAAGTTATGGCCGAAATGAGATCAGCTAGGGGTAAAACGGTCATTTAAAAATCGGCAAAAATCATAAATATGGGAAATGACCCCAATAGTCGTCTCCCAAATTTACATGGCTATACGACTTCGCATGAGAAAGAAATAAATATTCTACGATACCCTGATGCGTAGAATGTGGGTCGTTACATGAATCATCTCTGAATTCTGAATCTCTAATATCTTTAAGTTGTACAGTCTTTAGTAATAATTCATGTATATGAATCCTGCGTATGTGTGTGTATGTATGTGTGTATATATATATATATATATATATATATATATATATATATATATATATATTCTAGACAATAATGTTAGTATATATCTTATAATCAATTAATATTGAAATAAGATTGTTGTCATCAAAACTCCATTCTCCAACAATCTCCCCTTTTTTGATGATGACAACCTTAGTTATATTATATCATACATGTACATACCTATTGATGATGATCCTTCAAATACTCCCCATGTCTATAAACTATGCCTGTATTTTATAATTTCTCCCCCTTTGGCATTATCAAAAAGAATTTTAAAACTACTCTCCTTAAATCGTTAACTATCCAAATAAAACCTATAAGTAACTAAGTAATTCCTAAATCAAAGTAGAATACTCTCCCTAACTAAAATATTTTAATTTATAATTCTTATACACTCCCTCTTAATTCTTGCCTATATAAGAAGGTAATAGAACACTTATGTTATACAAAACAAGAAATAATTGTTTTACAAATGTTATCATATGTACATATTATACATCGAAAAGGGACGGAAATATACAACAACAATCGAATCAAAGCCTATATTCTACTTTTCCTAAACCATAGGAGACTTGTGGGTAGCGCAATTTGGATAATGAAGACAAAATTCTCCATTCCTTTCAATCATATTTTCATTATGATGGTATAGGACTTCACCCACACAAACAACTTGATCCTCTTCGTTTGAAACTTCTTGTTGCTCTTCCTCGGGTTCCTCTTCCTCCATTATTTCCTCTTCATCTTCTTCTGGTTCCTCCTCTTCTTCCATAGGTTCATTATCATCTTCGATGATAATCGGATGAGCCTGATTATCCATTATGAACTTAAGGAGGCTTCTTATAACTTTTCCTTGCCTATTTTGTTCTTGGCTCATCCTTATTTGAAGTACTTGTATTTCAGCCATCGTTTGCAGAGCATACTCCGTATTTTCTTTAGTTTTGATGATCACAAGAGAGCGTAGATCATTGAAAAAGACCTTTGGATGGTCCAACGGACGAAACGAGATTGATTTGTGTGTTTAGATTGGTGGAGGCCATTGTTTATCTTAGTTTAGAATTTTTCCAAAAGAGAGAAATGAAAATGAAGAAGAAAATTCGAAGTAGAAAGTTTAAATAATTAATATAACTAACTTTTGGTGGGAATTAATTTTAAAATTTTGGCAGTTATATGTCAACATACTTGTCTTTAAAATTTTATTTTTCTGATTTTTTATGTTATTTATATATATATATTAGTAGTTTTAATTATTCTAACTCACTTAATGAACATATGCCTAATTCTCTTCTAAATTTGGTAAATGTTGCTTCGTTTAATGGTTTTGTTAGTATATGTGATATTTGTTTATTTATTTCTATAAATTCGAGTGAAATTTTCTTTTTACTTACGTTATCTCTTAGAAAATGATGTCTTATATCGATATGTTTAATTCTTGAATGATGAGTTGGATTTTTAGAAATATTTATAGCATTCGTATTATCGTAGTATATCAGTGATTTATTTATATTTAATCCAAAATCATTTAGAGTTTGTTGCATATATATTACTTGCGAACAAGCTAAAGAAGCAGAGATATATCCTGCTTTAGTTGTTGATAAAGATTCAATATTTTGCTATTTACTAAACCACGAGACTGGTGAATGTCCTAAGAAGTGACATGTTCCGCTAGTACTTTTATGATCGGATTTACATCTATCATAGTCAGCGTCACAGTAAGAAACTAAGTCGAATGAATCATCCTAAGGGTAAAATAATCCAAAGTCTGATGTATGCTTTACATACCTTAGAATACGTTTTACAGCTTTTTAATGTGTTTGCTTAGGCTGCGATTGATATCTTGGACAGAGACATACACTACGCATTATATGTGGTCTACTAGCAGTTATATATAATAATGATCCTATCATTCCTCTATATAGTTTTTAATCAACGTCTTTAGATGTATCATCTTTACTTAATGCTATATTAATTGCCATAGGTGTTGGTCTCCCATTTGTTGTTGTTAGATTATATTTATTAATTAGATCTCTTGCGTATTTTTCTTGATTAATAAATATTCCATTCTTTAATTGATGAATTTGTAATCCTAAAAAGAATGCTAGTTCACCCATATGACTCATTTCGAATTCTTGGGTCATAATATCTGAAAAGTCTTTATTCATCTTATCGTTTGTTGATCCATAAATTTTATCGTCAACGTATGTTTGTACTAATTGAATATCCTTATTATTTTTCTTAATGAACAAAGTGTTATCTAATTTTCCTATTTCAAAGTTTGATTGTAACAAATAATTTCTTAATCTATTATACCAAGCCTTAGGAGCCTGTTTTAATCCATATAACGCTTTCTTTAACTTATTTACATGATCTGGTAATTTTTCGTTTTCAAATAGGGGTGGTTGCTCTACATATACATCTTCTTTAACAAATCCATTTAGTAAAGCACTTTTGACATCCACCTGATATAATTTGAAATTATTATGGTTTGCAAAGGGTAGTAAAATCCTATTAGCTTCTAATCTTGATAGTAGAAAAAGTTTCATCATAATCTATTTCTTCTTCTTGAGTATAACCCTGTGCTACTAGTCGTGCCTTGTTTCTTATGAACTCACCGTGTTCATTCATTTTATTTTTATAAACCCATTTGGTTCCTATTATAGTCTTATCCTCTGGTCTAGGAACAAGTTCCCATACATCATTCCTAGTAAATTGATTCGGTTCTTCTTGCATAGCAAGTATACATGAATCATAGGAAGATGCTTCCTTTGGATTCTTAGGTTCAATAGTTGAAATAAAAGCAGTATTACTCATATTATTTAATTGATTACGGGTTCTAACAACGGATTCAATATCTCTTAAGATATTCTCTACAGGATGGTCTCTAGGTAATCTAATTCTTTTATTTGGTTGATTATCTTCATGATTTATTTCAATAATTTCATTTTCATATTCATCTTCATTGTTTTGAGTTATAATTTATAGTTTTCGTCGAAAGATACGTTTAAGGTTTCTTCTATGGTATTGGTTCGAGTACTGAAAACTCTATATGCTTTACTTCTTTCTGAATATCCAATAAATATTCCTTTATCGGATTTCGAGTCAAACTTGTCTAAATTGTCTTTAGTATTAAGTACAAAAACATTTACTTCCAAATATTTTAAAATATGATACTTTTGGTTTCTTGTTATAAAAAAGTTTATGTGGGGTTTTATGAGTTAAAGGTCTAATAGAAATTCTATTTATAATATAGCAAGCTGTTGCAACTGCCTCAGTTCAAAAGTTTCTTGGTAAATTACTATCAGATAACACAGTACTCGCACACTCTTGTATCATCCTATTTTTACGTTCAACTACTCCATTTTGTTGAGGGGCTCTCAAAATTGAAAAATTATGGGTTATTCCCTTTTTATTACAATATTTTTCAAAATTTTCATTGCAAATTCTCCGCCACGATCACTTCGTATTGTTTTGATTTTTAGGGATAATATTTTTTGAATTCTTTTAGACAAAGTTTTAGATTGATCAAAAGCATCGCTTTTATTTTTAGAAAACAAAGTCTAAGTAAATTTAGAAAAATCGTCGACTATTACGTAAACATATCTATTATTATTTATCGATTGAACTTGAGATGGACCAAATAAATTCATGTGAATTAATTTTAATGGTTTTGAGGTAGTAATTTCCTCTTTTGATTTAAATGAACTTCTCTTTAATTTTCCGAATTGACAAGCGTCACATAAGTTATTAACTTTAAATTTCATATTGGGTAATCCTCTAATTGAATCTAGTTTAGAAATCCAAGAGATGTATATGAAATTTATATGACCAAATCACTTATGCCAAATCCATTGGGTCACTTGTATTGACCATAAGACATAGGTTATCGCTGGATATTTTCATACTCGGTATATAGATATTTTTCTTTCTATCTCCTTCGAATATTACTTTTGAATTCCTATCTTCTATAAAACACTTATCCTTTTCAAAGTTTATTTTTATAACCCATACCGCAAAGTTGACTTATACTTAGCAAGTTGTGTTTTAAATTCCTAACTAATGAAACATCAGAAATAGTAGGAGTTTCAGAATTACCAACATTGTCGATTCCAATAACGTATCCTTTAGAGTTATCTCCGAAGTTCACCATTCCGCCATCTTCATATTTCATATTATTGAGTAATTCAGGATTTCCTGTCATATGTCTCGAACAACCACTATCCAGTATCCATTTGTCCTTTTTCATTTCCACCAACTACTTTCCAGAGTTTGAATTTTCAACGGCCATGTAACACACCAGTTTGAAATTTAAATTTCCAACAGCAACCTTTTAAGAATTTGAATTTTCAAAAGCCACCATCTCATAATTTGAATTGTCAACAGCCACTTCATCCATCTTTTCAACTTTTCTATTATCAAAAGTCATAAAACACATATTTTTCTGAATTGAACAATATTTTAGTAGATCACATGACTTTTCAACATGATTATATGCAGACTCTTTCAACATTAGAACAATGCATGAATTGACACCAGTGTTAACAAGTATTCCAAAATTTGCCCTTTTTATTAAATTTCAAAAATCGGATTATGAACTTTCTGAAAGACCTTGCTCTGATACCAATTGTTTGGGATTGCGGAATGGATCGTTATGGTAAAACAAACACTAAAGGGAAGGTAAATAGTGTATTTGAGAATTTAAACAAAATCTAAAACTTATATGAACTACTATATAAATCAAACACCATAGAATCAAACACAAACACAAAGATAAACAAAAATAAAGTGCTAAAAAGGAAAGAACACACCGGATTTTATATTGGTTCGGAATTGCTCCTACGTCTAGTCCTACGCAACGCTGGATTGCACAGAGTTTTATTACTATATCAATATCCAATTACAACTCTCCTTAATTTCATGGCTACCAGGGATACCACCGATTCCACACACACACTTGATCAAGTATATCCTCCTTGATTTCACGACGACAAGGGATACCACCGATTACTCGTCCTTGATCTCACGGCTATAAGGGATACCACCGATTACTTACACAACCAAAACAATTACAAACAACCCTATAACTTTTCAATAACACTTGATTCAGGGAGTAATAGTAAGAGGAGAAGAAGTTTAATGAAAATAGAATTGAATTCGACAGAGTATAAGTGTAGAAATCATAAAAATGAGAAGATATAATGGTGTAAAGAAAGAGAATGAAGATGGAGAAGAAGAATGATAACAAAATTCGAAATCGGCCTCTATTTATAACATTTGAAAGGTTGCAAATTTTCTGAACCGTCATAAATAGCGGAAAGGCACTTCCTTTCAATTTAAAAAAAAATGACAGTTATATGTCGACATAGGGCAAAATCTATGTCGACATATACATGTGTAAAACTAATTTTTGAGCATTTTTCAAGTGTTTTGATATATATATATATATATATAATTATGGAAATTCTTGAATTAAAGCATAGTGTTATAAATGAATATTATAAAGTAGGAAACCATATTAAAACATAAATATAAACTACATAAACATATTTATAAAATTTAAACTATATAAATATAAAGTATTTAAAAGTATAAATATAAAATTTATAAAACTTGAGTTTAACATCAAAAGAAAATAAAATAGAGAAGATGGAGATTGAAGACAGAATTTGAAAATAGAGTTTGAAATCAGAAATTGAAAAACATAATTTGAATTTGAACCTGAAGTGGTATTCAGAGTCTTACATAATCTAGACTCTATTACTATATTTATCTTGAACTCTTGAACCTTTAAATCTTGAATACTCAGGAGTTTTGAATCATCTCTAAATTCTGAATCTCTAATATCTTTAAACTGTACAGTCTTCAGCAATAATTCCTGCATATGAATCCTGCATACGTATGTATATATATTCTAGACAAAAATGTTAGTATATATTTTATAATCAATTAATATTGAAATAAGGTTATTGTCATCAAAACTTTATTCTACAACATTCAACACATTATCACGAAAAACTCAAAAATCATTTTAATACTTATTCATATCTTTAAAATATTCATTTATAGATGTAAATATCAATAAATATCCAATAAGGTTAAATACTAGTGATTTCTAAATCATTTATTATAACAGGCTTGTTACTATCCAAAATCGTTTCTAAATCTTATAACACAGGCTTAATTGATTTCAATATATTTACATAGTAAAATAAATTTTAAATAGGTTTTAAATAAAAAGAATTGAAATGTATTTAAAAAACATGTTTTAAATTTAAAACCATTCACTTTCAGTTTTTACCAATTCCTGTTCCAATTCGTATAATTTCCCTATTCAGTCCAGTTATGTCAAACACACCAAAATATGTGAAGTAGACAAACTCAATATATTATATAAAATAATCTATTCACTTCACGATAATTCCATGTATAACAATGTTATATGATCAATGGGGTCCAAAATGAAGTTTAACGTTCAATCAATTCATATAACATCATATGAATACAAATATTATAACAATCATACTGAGGAATCTTATTGGATCCCTCAAACATGGCCCCCTGCATCACAACTCATATATCGGCACATATACATGTAATACAATTCAGTATAAGCTAATCATATAAGATGAATCTTCTTCTACAACGTAGGTAGTGTCAAAGGTCATCCGCTCCAAGGGAGGGTATATACAACTACAAATCAACTAATTAAGCAGTGAATCATCCAAACATCCAATCACATATATAGATATGTAAATAACAGTCAATACTATTATATGGTACAATAGTATATTAATAGCATGAGTTAAACGAACCATCCATTCCAAACGACGATTTCTAGCTGTTTTTTTTTCCTTCTAATTTTAAGTAGGCATTTGAAATTATACAAAAATCCAAACTATCTAGAATGCTACCAATCCATTTCGTACATGTAGTAGTTGTCAACATGATCCCAATGCAACCGGCGGCACGTCAATTGGACTTCGTATGATCAAGATATCGCGTTCGCAAGTTAATACGTGATTTAAAACAACATTAAATCAGTTAAGTACATTATTATTCTCACCCCTTATGCACTTGCCTCCACACCTTTCTTCCTCTTTTAAAATCAAGAAGCCGCCTTGTCCTGATACACACCCAAACCCATTTTTCCCGCGCACGATTAACAATGATGCAGAGCTAGAGACATCTATTTGATGAACCGTCTTCGCCGTTGTGTTGCTCTCCTCCAACCCGACCTTCCTACCCCTATATCTCCACACTCACTGCCCTCCTTATCACATCAAACTATAGCCCTAAAACCACCATCAAATTGTCCTTTTTTTTACCACCGTCGACCGAAGATCCTCCGAGCACTACCGATCGACTTGTCAGGCCACCACAAGTTCAAAATGTTGTCATAACTACCTCCAATGCTTTATTCGAAGAAGCAACCTCGCAGATCTGAAGGAAAACACATTGGATTGTCGCTTTTCACCATGTACCACTGAAGTTTAAATCACCACCACCATCGTTCTTCTTGCACTACCTGAAGTTTGCCTATACCATCGAATAACCCCCGCTGCCTCGTCTAGATCATCACGACCACAAGCCTAACTTCGCATGTTTCTAGGAAAATTTCATCACACCTGAAACTGAGTGTACTTGAGTGAAGCAATTGAACACATGAACTCATTGGATCTGAAATCATTTGATTTCATTACGTAAATCTCATGTTTTTAATTGTTTGAAGATTATTTGAAGTGGCATCCTGTTTGTTCCCGGAGATGGAGGAAGAGATGAGTGATTAGATTTTAATAGTTAAAGAGTATTTATAGGCAAAATTGTTTTAGATATTTTTAGTACTTGTGCGATCTCATGCTACACACACGGGGTTCACCATATATTTTCTTAGTAGTGTATTTTTCATATTTTTTTAATTCATATGATGGTTATATAACATGTTTATGAAATGTAATGTTTTGACTAAATTTTCCTAAAATATTATTAATTATTGTTATTTGTTAATCTAGCTGAGTGCACATAAAGTATAATTGATACTTTTACAATGTGATGGTCTTATAAAACAAATAACACCAATTATTAGTTATTCGTAACATGTTAATCCTTTAGCTACTAAACACGCGTATTTATTAATTTTCTAATATAAGTGTCAAAGTACTACATACATCAATCCAGTGTTTAACATACAAATTTAGATATGTACATGATTTAGTTTGATGATGGTGTTTCAAAACATGAAAAAGAAACATTGGGCTCTATCCAAAATTAGTTTCAAGTTCAATTCAACTAAACAATAATTCAACATATTTGTAAGCACTGAGCCAGCATATACTCTAATATATGTAACATATTAGAGGTGAGCATTTGGTTGGTTTGGTTTATCCAACGATGAAAATTTTCAAACCAAACTAAAACCAATAAAAATGAAAACCAAACCAACCAAATTAAGTTGGTTGGTTCGGTTGGTTATCTGATTTAACCGAACTAGAAATATTTTAGACTTTGGGTTTGTAATATTAACTATAATTTTAAATTTATCATAAATATATGATTAGAGTAATATTATTTATGATACTTATACTTTCTCGAAGTAATTTTGACACATATGTGATGATTAAATTTTACTTGGATAACTAATCTAAGCTAAAATATTTATTAAAATATTGATAATTTTGAAAATATAATAGAAGTTTGGTTAATTTGGTTAAACCGATAACCAAATTAAATATTTTTTCGAACCAATTACAAACCGATCTAATTTCAAAATGAAACCAAACCGACCAAAATAAATTGGTTTGGTTGGTTTATTCGGTTTAACCAAATAATGCTCACCCCTATAACATATAATATGACATGGGAGTTACTAAATATAGATGCATTATATATAAAAAATTGGAATTACCAATGCATTTTACTCTTTAATTCAAATATTCATGCAAATCTAATATATGCGAAAATATGACCTAAGATAAGTTAACTAATGTCACTACTAAAAAAATATTTTTGCATAAACGTGACAACACTATACATGAAAATAAAATAAAAATAAAATTTAGATTAAATAAGTAACGAATCATAATAATAAATTACTTATAAAATTACTTATTATTTTTAGAACCAATAAATCATAAATGGCTATATTCTTTTGTAGGAAAAAGTATTCTATAGCAGACACATCTATGTATGCTCAGACGATACAAACAATAAAATGGAAGTATTAGTTATATGCAGCGAAATAATGATTTGACAATTTATCATATGGCCAAAGTTAGTCTTTTTGATTATGAATCAAAATATTTGAAAAATATGACTTACCAACAAAATGTGCCTTTTCTTCTAAAATGAAAAAGTTAAAACCTAAATTCTAACCATAAGAAGTAAAAATCATAATTAGTTTCATTGAAATGTCTTTCAAACATCTTCCCTTAACAAATCGACATCAATTTACACCTAGCTCTACATTCAAAGATGTTATAATTTAAATTTAACTCTTATTTATTAGTTCACTACACTTAACTTGTATTTTTTGTGCAATTACCTTCTAGTAAAATTTATACTTCACAAAATATCGTGATTTCAAATATTAACGATGAGTTTTCATCGGAGATCCATTTGGACAGTAGACATGAACTTAATCTAGAGAATCAACTCAATCTTAGTATGCTAACTTATGATATTTTGTATTTCCACACCTAGATGTTCGCATAGCCCAATTTTTTCATTTCACATGAAAATAAATCTTAATCGTATTTATCATTTATAATTACAAAAATTATAAATGATTACAAAAATAATTACAAAATTTATCATGTCACCTTTAAAAGCACAAAAAATATTGTTTTAACAATATTTCGTTTAGCTACTGAAGAAATTTATCTATGCATTTTTTTTTAAACTAAAAGTATAATGTTAATAAAAGTGTTAAGAACAAATAGAAAGTTTTAACTCTAACATTTCTCTATAGTAAAAAATAATTTATTAAATTATTAATAGTGCATATAAAAAATTTATACTATAAAATTTGAAGCACGTCACAATGTTACTCACCAGCAATAAAAAGAATAAAAGATAAAATAAAGACTAAATTTATCAATTTCTGCACATTCTTTAACAAACTTATAACTTTTTATACACCTAAGCATGTTTTCCAATATTTTAAGGATCATTTGACATTGATGCATTTTAAAACAATTTAATAAAGAAAAATCTTTTGGAGATATTATTTTTAAGGTCACAAACAATCATAGAAAAATGTGATGCTTAGGTGGTTCAATTTTTTTCCATAACTTAATACATAAAGATATCTCCAACCATTATGAAAATTTAATTTAGATTTAATATTAAAAACCAAGAATATAAACTAAATTAAAATTAAAGGTATTAAATAATTTGTGATTAAATTCAAACTTATTAGAAAATTATATACAACGTGAACTTAATGTTGTGTTCATACAAAATATATATAGATTAATCAATGACATGGTGACCTGAATATTCCATTTGGTCATAGTTAAAATAATTATTTGGCATCGAATTTAATTATAGTTAACACTTCAATATTAAAGACATATTAACAAGAGAATTTTCATTTCTCTCTGAAGCAAAGCTAAAAGTAAATTATTAAACTAATATTCTACTAAAAATAAAAATGTAAGATCTTAAACTAACATCAATATCTTCGGGCTTATAACTATAACTTTAATAGCTAAATTTGTTAAATACATGGAATCTGACAGAGCCAAGTCAATTTTGTTCACCTTTTACTAGAAAACTAAATAAAGTATATTCTCTAATTTATGTATAATTTGTCTACATAAAATTAGCATATTTTTTATTGTTTCAAAATTAGATAAAGTGAGAAATAAGAATTTAAAAAACATAGTACACTTAAAAAATAAAACATTAAGGTACTTTAAAGCTGGGACTCTATATAATTTATACTTTCAGTAATTTGTCAACCTTGCTTGTGAAGAAATTGTTATCAACTTCGATTTATAGTTATAATATTCAAATCATTATGTATCAAGATAGTTTAACGAAATAATAAATGATATAAACTTAAATTCAATTTGTATATTATTAATGATATTGAAATTTTACATATAAATAAATGCAAACATATGGTCACTGTGAGAATAAATATGATTCTTTAGGGTACACGAGTATCAACGAAATTGAATGAAGGTATTTATTATTTTAATTTTTAATTCAAATTGATAAATTTATGATAATTGAAGGTAAACATTATTGCTATTAATATGATAATTAAAGGAAAGCATAATTATCATTAATTACCATAAGTATGTTAATTAAAAGGAAACATATATGTAATTATTTCTTAAAATTATATTTTGATTCAATTAACAAACTTAAATTATAGAATAACTTGGCTCAAATTTATGTTAAACTTCTCATTATTATTTTTTGTTATTGTACGTAAAAGACATATATGATCACTCTTGTAATTTCGTATTATAAGCACATGATACTGTGTTTCACAAAATCACTTACCTTCATTAGAAACATATTTCATTATTTGTTGTCAACATACAAATATTAACATATTAATTTTCATAATGGTAAATATATAATGAATTAGTTCATTACCATTATTCATTATGTTTAAAAGAATTAAAAAGTTAAAACAAAGTTATAACACCTAACGGAATAAGAAAAACCCTTTCATACTATAATTTAACAAACCTTGTAATTCGTTTTAACATTGAACCTTGCTAAGAAATGAAAATAAGAAAATTGTTTACGTGTACTAAAACACGAAAATCAAGCAAGGTGTTAATTGAGATATTTATACCATAATATTAAATACTCAACATACTTAAAAATTGAAAATCAGGACTTAATGTTGAAAAAAACTCAATTTTGATGGAGCTAGTATTTGTGCTTAGAATTTAGGAGAAAAATTACCTTCACTAGTGTAAGACGGAATATAGGGCACACGAATTCAGTAGGAGAAAAGTTGAAATTTCAATGCATAAAACAATGAGTTAGTCGGAATGAATTCATGAGAATGTTTTCCTTTTTTTAAGAAGCAAAGAATAATAATGGTCTCATATTCTTTATATATATATAACATTATGTATATGTGGTTAACAATAATTTGAATCTGCGAACAGTGTTAAGAAGGGAAACGAAGGAACCAGATAATAAAATATTTTTTCGATTTTGCTATTTCGTTAGAAGCAAAAGATTTAGGAGGTATGAAGCATAAATATTGTTTATGTATAGAGAAGATGTAATTAACCATGGGAGTAAAGACAACAGAAAATGAAATATTTGTTCAGAGTAGTAAATTTGAGAGAAAGTATAATACTAAATTAATCCAAATAATTGGAAAAAAACTGGAAAATAGAAGAAGAAAATAAGGCATTCATTGAGATATTTATACAATAATATTAGAAAACTCATCATACTAAAAAGTTGAAAATCAAAACCTAATATTGAAAAGAAAATGCAATTTTGGTAGAGATAATATTTAGCTTAGAACTTAAGGAAAAAAATTACCTTCACCGATGTAAGATGGAACAGAAGGAACATAGGTTTTGCATGAGCAAAGTTGAGATTTCAATCCATAGAACAAAGAATTAATCATAATGAATTCATCATAATTTTTTCTTTAATTTTGTTACTTTTTTAAAAGAAAAGAATTAAGGAGGTACGAAGCATAAAATATTATTTATATACAGAGAAGATGTAACTAAAGCCATGAGAGTAGGGACAGGAGAAAATGAAAAGTTTTTCAAAGTAGTAGAATATAGCAATAAATTAATCCAAATAACTGAAAGAAAGTGTGACCTATCGATATTCCATGATAAATCAATAGTGTTAATATTTATTTTAGAAGTAGTGGATATATATACATACATACATATATATGTACATGTATATGTATATACATGTGCCTGGATATAGAAATGAAAGCGTAAGGATATTAATTGGTGAATTTATATCTGAATGGAGTAGTGTTAAGAAGGGGAAAATGAGGAGTCAAACTATTGAGAGAAAGTGCTTAAGCATTAAAAAAGTTAAAATTAATTTGATTTAGCTTTATGTATATAATAAAATTAATAATTGAAATAATAAGAAACATTCAATTGATGATAATTGTAGCAAACACGTCATATAAAATTTGGGGAATGTAAAAAAAATATTAACATTAATTGCGGGTCCGTCAAATAATAAATGTAAACTGTTAACATTAACTAGGGATTCTCAGGACACATGTCAGCATAATGATTTTTTGGCAGAAACAGAGTTGAAAGGTCTTTGAAGGAACATTGAGCTTTCATATAATATAATAGATTATATTCATTATATTATCGTCGAGCATTTTAAGCTTGCATGACCACATAACAAACCCAATTGTCACGAAATTTGATAGCCTGTAGCACTTCAATATTCCAGACTCGATGAAACAGTTTCGTCGAATTCCAAGACCAATTGCGACAACACTGATTTTATGTGTTAATAAAATCAAGTTAATATGTCCGCGGTAGTAGCCCAACGGTTAACGATATTGCGTCGTGGTAATAGTGCATGGGTTCGAAACCTGGAATGACATGCTATAAGAGCTTGCCATATGCATACACCAAGATCTACCACTTATGTAGTGCTTGCGGACCGGGCTAGGTGCATTAGGGTAGGTTTTATGACTCCGGTCGGCTTCCCTTCTGAACAAATTCAAAAAAAAAATCAAGTTAATATTTGATCGATTTCCAAACAAACCAATTTTTTTAAAATAATTTATTATTATCGTTTCCATTAAAACATAATTTAATATAAGTTACGGAATCAATTTAATTTCATATTAAATTCCATATTCACTTATTCTAATAATTTCAGCATTCAGATGTGTAAAATAACTCATACATTCTGAATTCAAGTTATTCAACTCCTTAAATAATCACTTTCATATTTAAATAAAATAAAATATTCGGGTACTGAAAATCCGGGTTATTATAATGAATTTTCCAAATGAAGAGGTTTTGTTTTATGTCGTTGTGTGAACGATTGGAATAAATTTAGGTTGCAGCCAGCGGTGAACGTTACAGTTAGAAAAATAGTAGTCATCTTCCTATATACAGTCACTTTGGCTACTCATGTACGGCAGGTGGCTGAAAGATTTCAATAAGATGTTATTTTCATACAATTCTAAATTTTGTCTTATTACTGTATGTGAATATTATTAGGTTGATTGATCCTCAATTTAATATATTTCTAGAACAAATCCGTTTTTCACCACGATATTGCCCATTCTTTAGAAATTGTATTGGAGTTATTGATGGTACACATGGAATGACTCATTTTCTCAGACAGATATACAACAATTTGTAGAACGTAAAGGTGTGCCTAAACAAAATATAAAGGTTGCATGTGCTTTTAACTTAACATTTACGTTTGTCGTGGCAGGGTCGGAAGGAACCTCCATGATTCTAGAATCTTTTGTGAAGTTGTAAATACTCCTAATTTGAATTTTCCGCATCCGCCGAGATGACAGTATTATATAGTGGACTCAGGGTACCCACTACTGGAAGGTTATTTACCTCCTTATCGCACTGAAAGATACCGTATTTCATATTTTAATGATACACAGAATGAACCAAAGACATAAATTGAAGTTTTTAACTACTACCATTCGAATTCGCATATGGCGATCGAAAGAACTTTTGGCATTTGAATTTTTTTTGCAATGTTACGTAACATGCCAACATATCCATATAATGTTTAGGTATTGATTGTCACTGCCACAATGGCTTTCACAATTTCATACGAAGGCACAACGTCGGGGATCCTGACTTTATGGCATATGACAATAAACCAGATTTGGTGTCCAAAGAATATATGAAAGAGTATTATAGCATTCAGAACCGTGGAAATAATGACTGTGAACAACTTCAAAGAAATGCAACTACCACTATGACATTAATTTGAGATACCATACGAAATGAATTATTTGTTGTTGGTTACGTTAGGAACTGTCTGTATTTTTTTTATTAAGCATTTTTCAGTTCATAGTTTGTATTTACAAATTTTGCTTTGCATTTTGTATGTTGTATTCTGTATTTTGAATTCTGAATTATATGTATTCAGTATTATTTATTATGTATCAGCTGTATATTTATTTTATTTAAAAATAATTAACACAAATAATGTGACGGTCCGCCCTGCACCAACCGACATTTACACCAAAAATGCGCTGTACACATGTTCATTTAGCACGGAACGATCGTCAGAAGGAAAGGAAAGAAGGAAATGAACTAACAAGGAACCTGTAGAATGTCTCACAGCGCATGGAACAAAATATAATAATAACATACTTGACATAAAACAGGTGAGACAGTGCATAAGCTGAAAACAAACTAACACAACAGCGGAAAATCCAAGTACAGCTTATGATCCAAAGCCAACATTATTACAACTTTTCAAACTGTCTCAAAAGCAAAAGCAAGATAAGGGAGGTACACTACTAAAGCCCAAGTAGCGACCACCACCGACACAGGGAGAATATCTATATATCATACGTCGAAGCCTCCTGCTCGCCTCCGAATCAGCTACTCGCGCATCACCAGCTAACCTGTCTCTAGTCTGCTCGTGTGAGCACCCAGAGTAATAAGAAGAGACATAACACTCTGGGTCATACAAAAAGTCTGGTATGAGCGATAAGCATCTAAACAGAACAATAACAGGTATACTAAACCATACCTGAACCCGAACCTGCAACCAAAGAGTTAGCACTACATACTGTACAACACTCTAAGGTGCCATTTCAAATGGTGTAATGATAACGTGGGTGGGGGTGTGCATGTCATAGTGATAGCAAACAATCAAGCATAACAACCATCCTCACGTCTCTCACTCAGTGTGTAAAGCATACGATATCCACCACTTGGATCACCCAATGTACTTTGCTATGATCACTTTGCCCCATGAAGTCACAATGACTTCACTGCACTGATCCATAGCCGCTAATCCTTCGCTATGTCCACTCTGCCCCATGGAGTCGCAATGACCCCACTGCACTGGCTCATAGCCTTACTAATCCTTTACTATGTCCACTCTTCCCTATGGAGTCACAATGACCCCACTGCACTGGCTCATAGTCTTACTACGATCACTTTGCCCCCTCGAGTCATAATGACTCTACTGCACTGATACGTAGTCCCGCTACGATCACTTTGCCCCTCGAGTCATAATGACTCTACTGCACTGATACGTAGCCCATCATTCCTTTCAGTGGTGAATCGAAGTTATGAATGTCGACAACTCCTTAGCACACGTCCCGCAGCAAAGCCCAACCATAAAGTGAACTCATTGGTTCCCAACTGGATCCTGAGCTCTAACTTCCATTTGGACTACCTTTGCATCTCGGGTTATTAGTCATCACCGGATCAGTTCGGATCTCCCCCTAATCATCAGTTCGGTTTGGATCAGAATGCTCCTTCTTCACTGGATCGGATCGGCAGACATCACCCCTGGTGGATCGGGTTCTTCAAGTACAATCACCACGCGTCGGTTCGGTTCGGAGGTGGCCATGCGGGTCGGATCGGAGTGCTGCATGCCACGAGAGGTGCAAGTGGATCGGAGCTTCCCCAGTTCATGTTTCCCTCGTCTGATCGGGTCGGGTGTGAAGCGCGAGAGCGGATTGGGTACGAGAGCTATTATGGGGAAGGGCGTTGTAGTGGTTCGGTTTGGGTCCCCCTAACCGATCCAATCCGGTTCGGATGTCTTCCTGCACTTTTTCCAGCAAGCAGTTTACGCCACTCGACGGCGTTTTCGACCATTCCAATTATTCTAATCAATCACAAAGCATAACATACAGTCATAGCAACATGTATAATCAACCACAAACACCAAAATAACAATATGATAGGTTAAAATGGATCAAACATAGCCAAAACCTCATATTTTCCTTAAGCATGTTTAGGTGAAACTAATGATATGATTAGCAAAACTTAACCAAATTAACCCAAATTCATATCAGAGGTCTAAAACATAATTTAAGAATTTATAAATATTTTTCCAGAATTTTATCATGTCTAATTTCGCTAATTAACACTAATTACCCTTAATTAACCATAATTAGTGAGGAACTATGCAAATCACTCACCTTAGCCACAAATAAACCTTAGATCTGAAATAAATCTCTGATTTGGCGCAGATACTTATGCTAAACAGCAGCTCTGATCTTGATTTGGTGAAGATATCCCTTGATTTGATGTTGCTAAGCTTAATCCTTGATTAGAGAGTGATTTGGAGGTGATTTAGAGGTTGGATGCCATTTTTGGGGTTTGTAAGGGGTAAGTGGAGGCTAGAAAACTGAAATAGAATGAAACCCTAACCCTTTTCAGCCTCCCCATAGCCCTTATCCCGAAATGGGTTATGGGCCCATTCACTAATCACCCTATTTGGCCCGGTTAAGCAGTTTTTCACCTTCCAAACCTTATTTCAGCCATATCTCCCAAACGTTAAGTTTGATTCTCACATGTGACCACTCTACGGAAAGGTAAACTATCAAACGAATCTAACGGAAGTGGTTTCAGGTCAAAATTCCTTTCCAATCAAAAGTTATGGCCGAAACAAGATCAGCTAGGGGCAAACGGTCATTTAAAAATCGGCAAAACTCATGAACATGGGAAATGCCTCTAATGGTTGTTTCCCAAAGTTACATGACCATACGACTTCATATGGGAAAGAAAGAAATATTCTACGATTATCTGATGCGTAGAATGCGGGTTGTTACATAGAATCCAGACGGCGTCCTAAATGTCGTTTTCGAAACACTCTCATCTGCTACTCGGAGCTGATGAAATCCTGTCGCGAGGTCCAACTAGGAGAACACTCTTGCTCCTTCCAGTTGATCAAACAAATCATCTATCCGTGGTAGAGGATACTTATTCTTCCTCGTCACCTTATTCAAATCGCAATAGTCCACACACAGATGAAAGGAACCATCTGCCTTAGTGGCAAACACAACTGGTGCTCCCCACTCGGAGACACTTCTAATAAATCCCTTCTTCAAAAGATCGCTTACTTGCACCCCGAGCTCTCGCTGCTCCCTTGGTGTCATACGACGAAGTGGCATCACTATAGGTCTGGCATCTTTCACTAAATCAATACGGAACTCAATCTCTCGGTGTGGTGGAAGCCCGGTCACCTCCTCGAAGACGTCCGGATACTGGCCAACCACGGGCACATCTGACAACTCATCATGCGGGATGTCGAGGGAATTTATAAAACTAGCCATTACCCCATCACTAGGTAGACTACCAAACAGTACCCTCCGTCCATCATCCGCTCTAACTGTTACCAAAAACCCTCACAGTCTACCACCACCCCGTATCTTTGGAGCCAATCGAACCCCAATATAATGTCATACCTAGTAAAGCCCAAAACAAAGCAATCACAAACAAACATACATCCATGACTCGATAAGACCAAATTTCGGCAAATCATACTAAGGTTAGTCGAACCACCAATCGGGTTCGTCACAACCAACGGTCTATCAACTATCTCGGGTTCCAGTCCCAACCTATCCACCAGGTCACTAGATATGAAGGAACGGGAAGCCCCAGTATCAAACAAAACTCGAACTGGTACATCATAAATAGAAAGCATACCTTGAATGATGACATTCTTTCCTTTCTCCGCCGCAGTTGGGGCATTCGACGAAGAAGGAATAGCATCGATAGCATATGCTTTCACAATCTGCTTCTCCTTAAGAGGTTGTGGATACTTATCCTTATGATGTCTCACTTGTCCACAGTTGTAGCACTTCCTATCCGCTGGCTTGGCCCGACATTCTTTAGCATAATGGCCCTTCTTACCACAGCTGAAGCACTCAACATCTTTCTTGCTCTTTTTCTGGCCATCCTTAAATTGGTTCTGTTTCCTCTTATTCTGAGAGTTATTCTTACCTCCACTGCCCGCTTGCGATTTCAGCCCTTCTGCAAATGCAGCCTCGGTCTTTGGCTTAGGGTAAAGACTCTCTGATCTCAAAGCTTTCCCCACAATCGATTCAAAAGTCTCATCGATGTGGTTGATAAGCCTCTCCCCCAAGTATCCGTCAAAACCAGTAATGAACTTCTCATTCTTCTTCTCAGGAGTATCGATAAGGGATAATCCATACTTCGACAAGGTGTCGAACTCAGCAATATAGTCTGAGACTACCCTACCATTCTGCTTAAGCTCCAAGAACTTCCTAAGCAATTCTGACTTCTGGGCAGCCGGAATGAACTTCTCGCTAAAGCGAGCCTTGAACTGATCCCAAGTAACCTGATTTTCTGGAGTAGCTGTTCTAATGGCATTCCACCAATTCATCGCTCGCCCTTGCAGCTGACGAGACGCTAGCCTTCTCTTCATCGCATCCTCGATACCCAAGTCGTCGAAGATACGATCACAGCTATCCAACCAATCCTGAACATCTGTGGCCGACTCCATTCCGTGGAACGGCTTCCCACCAAGGTTAGTGTAATCCTTGGACAGCTTGGCGAAATCGGCCCCAGGCGCCTGCACTACTGGACCACCACCATTACCGGGATTGGGAACTGCTCCCTGAACATCCCTAAGCATCTCCCTCATGAAGTTAGTGAACATCGTCCTCATGTCAGGAGCATCTCCATTATTGGTCCCTCTACCAGCACCTCTTGCGTATCGGCTCATCGTTCAATCTGTAAAGAGGAAACGATTAATGACCCCATAGTGGTGCTAGTGCAGTACGACTTCATTCTCATACTACTAATAGTATATATATATATAGCTTTTGAAAACCAAAGTAATCACAAATACGCGCTCTCATATACGTACTATCTCTCCCTAGTGTCTTTCCCTAGGTTAACTACGCAACCTAGAGCTCTGATACTAAATGTGACAGTTCGCCCCGCACCAACCGACATTTACTCCAAAAGTGTGTTGTACACATGTTCAGTTAGCACGGAACGGTCGTCAGAAGGAAAGGAAAGAAAGAAATGAACTAACAAGGAACCTGTAGAATGTCTCACAGCGCATGGAACAAAATATAATAATAACATACTTGACATAAAACAGGTGAGACAGTGCATAAGCTGAAAACAAACTAACATAGCAGCGGAAAATCCAAGTACAGCTTATGATCCAAAGCCAACATTATTACAACTTTTCAAACTGTCTCAAAAGCAAAATCAAGATAAGGGAGGTACACTACTAATGCCCAAGTAGCGACCGCCAACGACACAGGGAGAATATCTATATATCATACGTGGAAGCCTCTTGCTCGCCTCCGAATCAGCTACTCGCGCATCACCAGCTAACCTGTCTCTAGTCTGCTCGTGTGGGCACCCAGAGTAATAAGAAAAGACATAAAACTCTGGGTCAGACAAAAGTCTGGTATGAGCGATAAGCATATAAACAGAACAATAACAGGTATACTAAACCATACCTGAACCTGGACCTGCAACCAAAGAGTTAACACTACATACTGTACAACACTCTAAGGTGCTATTTTAAATGGTGTAAAGATAACGGGGGTGGGGGTGTGCATGTCATAGTGATAGCAAACAATCAAGCATAACAACCATCCTCACATCTCTCACTCAGTGTGTAAAGCATACGATATCCACCACTTCGATCACCCAATGTACTTTGCTATGATCACTTTGCCCCCATGAAGTCACAATGACTTCATTGCACTGATCCATAGCCGCTAATCCTTCGCTATGTCCACTCTGCCCCATGGAGTCGCAATGACCCCACTGCACTGGCTCATAGCCATGCTAATCCTTTACTATGTCCACTCTGCCCCATGGAGTCACAATGACCCCACTGCACTGGCTCATAGTCTTACTACGATCACTTTGCCCCCTCGAGTCATAATGACTCTACTGCACTGATACGTAGTCCCACTACGATCACTTTGCCCCTGAGTCATAATGACTCTACTGCACTGATACGTAGCCCATCATTCCTTTCAGTGGTGAATCGAAGTTATGAACGTCGACAACTCCTTAGCACACGTCCCGCAGCAAAGCCCAACCATGAAGTGAACTCATTGGTTCCCAACTGAATCCTGAGCTCTAACTTCCATTTGGACTACCTTTGCATCTCGGGTTATTGGTCATCACCGGATCGGTTCGGATCTCCCCCTAATCATCAGTTTGGTTCGGATCGGAATACTCCTTCTTCACTAGATCGGATCGGCAGACATCACCCCTGGTGGATCGGGTTCTTCAAGTCCAATCACCACGCGTCGGTTCGGTTCGGAGGTGGCCATGCGGGTCGGCTCGGAGTGTTGCATGCCACGAGAGGTGCAAGTGGATCGGAGCTTCCCCAGTTCATGTTGCCCTCTTCTGATCGGGTCGGGTGTGAAGTGCGAGAGCGGATCGGGTACGAGAGCTATTGTGGGGAAGGGCGTTGTAGTGGTTCGGTTCGGGTCCTCCTAACCGATCTGATCCGGTTCGGATGTCTTCCTGCACTTTTTCCAGCAAGCAGTTTACGCCACTCGACGGCGTTTTCGACCATTCCAACTATTCTAATCAATCACAAAACATACCATACAGTCATATCAACATGTATAATCAACCACAAACACCAAAACAACAATATGATAGGTTAAATTGGATCAAACATAGCCAAAACTCCATATTTTCCTTACGCATGTTTAGGTGAAACTAATGATATGATTAGCAAAACTTAACCAAATTAGCCAAAATTCATATCAGATGTCTAAAACATCATTTAAGAATTTATAAATATTTTTCCAGAATTTTATCATGTCTAATTTCGCTAATTAACACTAATTACCCTTAATTAACCATAATTAGTGAGGAGCTATGCAAATCACTCACCTTAGCCACAAATAAACCTTAGATCTGAAATAAATCTCTGATTTGGCGTGGATACTTATGCTAAACAGCAGCTCTAATCTTGATTTGGTGAAGATATCCCTTGATTTGATGTTGCTAAGCTTAATCCTTGATTAGAGAGTGATTTGGAGGTGATTTAGAGGTTGGAGGCCATTTTTAGGATTTCTAAGGGGTAAGTGGAGGCTAGAAAACTGAAATAGAATGAAACCCTAACCCTTTTCAGCCTCCCCATAACCCTTATCCCGAAATGGGTTATGGGCCCATTCACTAATCACCATATTTGGCCCGGTTAAGCAGTTTTTCACCTTCCAAACCTTATTTCAGCCACATCTCCCAAACGGTAAGTCCGTTTCTCACATGTGACCACTCTACGGAAAGGTAAACCATCAAACGAATCTAATGGAAGTGGTTTCAGGTCAAAATTCCTTTTCAATCAAAAGTTATGGCCAGAACAAGATCAGCTGGGGGCAAAACGGTCATTTAAAAATCAGCAAAAATCGTGAACATGGGAAATGACTCTAATGGTTGTTTCCCAAAGTTACATGACCATACGACTTTGTATGGGAAATAAATAAATATTTTACGATCCTCCGATGCGTAGAATGCGGGTTGTTACAAATAGTATGATAATATAAATAATAATTTACCCATTTCGGTTGCACATTTTGTAAAAAGAACGCATTTCCCTTTAGTGAACTTGTCATTTCTCCAATTAACCCCCTTAATTTATCTCTTTCATTTGCTCGTTTCGCTTAAAAAAAGAACGCACCCTTAATGTTTTCACAAATATAGAAATAGTAATTAAATGAAAATCTACATTTAATTTAATTATATTTAATATATTTTTTAAAATGTATAGATAGACTCTAAATAAAAGTAAATTATTATTTACTTAAATAAATTCAATAGAATATTTAATGTTTTTTCTTGGAATATATGCTAATAAATTCAATTAAAAATACTAATTTTATAATTTTATATTGTACAAATGTCATTTTTCAATGAATTCCTTTAAAGAAGGTATTGCAGTAATAGTGGAATATATCGAAAATAATAAGATATATCTAAAAATAGTGTGGTTTGAAGTGAATAGACTTGTTAAAACTATTTGATAAAATCATTCATAACGGTAGAAATTCAATATATGATATAGCAACGGCTAAAGATCTTAAAATACATAGATTTCACTACTAGATGTCTTATATTAGAATACAGCCTCCAAAACATAGTGAAAGGAAATTATACATTTATGGTTATATGATCCCCCCCCCCCCCCCCCCATTATGCTATGTTGTGAAGTGACTATTTGCATAAAATAACTCTAGTACTAAATCTATACAATAATGTAAGTGAATTTATGTTATGATTAGCCTCCCAAGTATGTTATTTAAATTCTTACGATTTAAAAAAAAAAGGTGTAACTCATACTTACCACATAAGCATGTACCATGCAAAAGTAACAATATCATTAAATGGAGAACGCAATTTTCGATAGCTTCAACTTCTTGAATATCACCCCGTTAATTTTAGTTCTCACCCACTTCATGAAAATGACTTTTTCTTTTAAAGGATTGTTATATGCATACATTATGACAATTGTCTTCACACTTGCAACTAATCGATGTGACATGATAAATGTTACCTAATATGTCAAAGTCACATTATCAATAACAGGTATTTCATGCGGTCATGAGTTGGTTCATGTTTAATCCTTTCAACTTCGCACACCATATCATTTTCTCAAGCAAAACAGCAACAAGCAATCCCCAAACAATCGTATGCTACAAAATGAGAACACACACCTTATCTACAGATTTGTTTTTCTCCACTGATGAGTTTTCTAACTAATAATGAAGATGATAACAACCACTACTGCCTCAGCTGAACGAATATAAATCAAATCAGAAAGGGCTGGGATTTTCTAAATCCCAAGCACACATTGTCACAATGAATCCAAGCACAACCATCAAAGGTATCTTTGAGAGCAAAATAAGCATCCATTATCTTCTCAATGGCTATGCATATACATGTAAAACATATCTAGGTAATGTTCTGACCTTTGCACCTCTAAAACCAAACTATTTCATTTCAGACGAACAAACATATACGTATATTGCATTAAGACTGGATTTACACACAAAAGGAACAAGAAAACATCTCTAATGCCTAACTGTGGGGGACGTATTATCATTCTCAAATCTCAAAGAAGTAGCTCTTCGCTAATATCACGCATGGTTGGTGACGTTGAACCATCATATTTACTAGGAACAGGTGTATTCTTTCTCGACTGACGCTTCGTAGGCACAAGCCCGCTATCGTAGTCCTTTTCATCATTGACTGGAAAATCATCTTCACCAGATTTGAACATTGGGTGGATGTATGCCTGAGCAAGATATGGTTTCAAGTTGAAAGTCGGGTCCCTTGCATGTTCAAGAGTGTCTCTCATCATTGCTTCCTACATCAAATCAAAATAAATAATAATTGTAATATCAAAGAGTGAGATATGATATGTTTCTCATGTCATCGCCCTGTTCCCAGTTATAATAATAATTGTAATATTTTGAAAGCAATGATGTAAGAGAAAAAACATGCACCTGATGTAAGAGAAAATCTACTTAATTCATCATCGCACTTACAAAACAAATGATAAGTTATAAATTCTCTTGAATATTATAAATTACCTGTAATGGATACCTAACAAAAGCAGGCTCATATCTGTGTTTGCAGTATTTATGAAAATAGAAAGTGCAGACTGGAAGAGCAATGAGAAGAATGAGAAAAGGTGTCGCCTGTGCAGAATCTGCCTTTGTGCTTATCAATCCAAATAAAAGCAGCTGGGATATAATCATCGCAGTGACTATTCGCCCATGGACAGATGGCCAGAATGCTGCTCCACTCTCATATTCTTGGTTGTAGACGTTGATAATCTGAATCAGAATTTAACACGAAGTCAAAAGGAAAGGACAGAACACATTTAATTTGCTGTTCCAATGAGAAATAATGACAAAATAAAGATGAGTAGCAAAATACACTTGATGTCACACAAAAATTTGATGTTCGAGTTTGATCAATAATGAAAGCATACAACATCGCTACTGATTCGCTTTTTAGATTCCTATCATGCCACAATCTAGTGCATCAGAAGTTCAGTATTACACTCTCAGCGAACATTATTCTATTATATTCTGTTTACAAATTGTATCCTACCAGTTGTTCAAGATAAAGCATTACAAATGTGGCACATTGTTTTAAAAAACCCGTCTCGATACTCGCCTCAAGGTTCGCCTCGAGGAAATAAGAGATAAAACACCTTGAGGCTTATTACGCCTCAAAAATTTGCGGCATACAAAGCGCATAAAGCTTACGCCTTGCACGCCTCAAGCAGTTGAGGCATATGACTTAAAAACTGGTTTATCTTTTAGTTGCAGATATTGACACAAATAAATGCCATTGAACATTAATTATTTAATGGAAATAAAAAAGATTGTATAATATGTGTGGACAGACATTTTGAATTAATGTAGGCTTACCAAAAAGCCCTTGTATAGCTGTTTCCTAATTTCTATTGTTGGCTAGGCTAATTTAAAATGAACAAACGAGATATTGCATGGAAGTGGTTAAAAATTAAGTATATGTATTGCGTTTTTTCTCTACCCGAAAGGCTTACGCCTCAACACTTTGAGGTTTACACCTCGCCTCACGGACCCAAAAACGCCTCACGTACGCCTTTTGCGTTTTAAAACATTGATATGTGGTATGTTAATTCAAAAGATTCAACTGAAATTATCGTCTAAAATAATGAGCATACATGATGATGGTCTGAAACACGATTCAAACCATAAATAGTAAATTCAAAAGATTTGCACACGGCTTGAAATTGATTTGATGTCTGAACTTCCACGATTTGAACATTAAGACTAAATTTTCTCTTTTATTCCATTTTTATTTTGCTTTGAAAACATTATAATTAGAACTATGAATATATAAATGAGTATATTAAATATATTATATCAGTCGAATGATTATTTACATGCAGTTTGAAATAAGCTTGAATCGAAATTTAAATCGAAATCAGGGTTCAAATTGCAAGAACTTCAAGATTTTTGACAACAATGCGTCTAAACTTTCAAATACAGATTTTTGAATCAAGCTTTAAGGATTACATCCATTTTCAATTTAACTTAAAATTTACGATTTACGATTTGAATCCCATTATGAAAGCCTTGCTCTTGACTCTTGAGCTCTATTTATATGCTCAACGTGATAGAAAATTACAATATGATCCCGTACATATAATTAAACTTATTCACAGTTTTCATATTACATATTTTATAAGATTCTCCCTTTAAACGTGGTCGAAATATTGGATGCTCGTGTGGTAACTTGTTGTGCACTTTGAAACATATACAATGATTACTCCACCTTTGTATTACTTGCTCACATATATTATTTGTTACCTCATTAAAACTTCTGTAATGAAAACCCAATGAAAACAATCTAGAATGAGAAAAAGAATGCAATTCGTATATTTATAGATATAGCTGCAGAGGAAAATGACATAAAACCACAAAATGAAATTAAATAAAAAGATCAAACAGAATAAAGTGAGAAATATGGGAAATTATTATAGCTGTTCGACAAATCTGAGACCTACATCCACTTTATTTTTATCATCCTTTTAATTCTCTTCGGAATACAAAGATTACAATCCAAATTCGACCAAATTAATAGATCTTGGATTTGGTAAAGGTCTTTAGAGTTAAAGAAGAAGATCGCTCTCTAGATCTAAAGTTCCCATCTCCTTAGTTGAACATAAGTTGCTATTTATATGTGACTCCACGCTCAAATTTCGCTATAAATTTGTCCGAACCTCTTAGAACTTAAGGTTCGATAATCAAGCACGGAGAATATAGGCAATGTAGCATCGATCAGGCAGGTTGGTACTGGTTTGAATGTGTATCCAAAGCTCCTTTTCTCTCTTTATTTAGGCTCTTTCCGTTTTCCTCGTCAAATCAAGTTAACAAATCAGCTCAATGGTAACCAATAGAGGCCCGGTAATGACCTCTTTTTGTCCTTTAGAACTTAGTAAACTTTCTTGCACCCATCACATTTCTTCATTTTCAATAGCTTTCCAAGCAGCTGGGTCCGTTCTTTCGTCATTCTAAGAGCCAATCCATTTAATTATGTTCTAAGGCTGTGAAAGATTTAACCGTGATACTTGCCTTTAAAGTACACCTTATAAATGTAAGTTGTGCTTTTTCAAGAACAAGTTTTAGGTGAAGTCGACCTTTGGCAGTCAAGCTTTCCGACCATCTATTTACTCCAATTGTAGTTGATCGTCTGATTCCTTCAGATTCACCTACGAATCAAAGGCCATTCCAATTTGTCATAGCTAAGGACTCTTGTGACTCTTGTCTTTTCTTAATAGTTGGTCTAAAATCATAATCGATCTGTTTTTATATAATCACAAAGCATTCGAATCCCAAGGTCTAGGTCTAGATCTCTCAGGATCGCACAATCAAGGTTTAATCTAGGATCCAGATCATACTATCATCATCCAATCTAAAATCTACTATATCTGGACCGTTCAACATCCAATTTAGGATTCAACCTTCCTGAATCCATGTCAAGTCCAATCCACTCGCTCTCCAATAAAGGGACTCCACATCCAAACAAGTTCATCCGCTCACTCTCTGATTAGGACTTACTTTCCAAGTTAACACATCAACCACTCTCCAGCAAGGTGGCTAGCTATTTATACATTTCCAATTCACCTAAACATGTTTAAATCTTAAACATCTATTCTTCGGCATGACATTACTGAATTTCCATGACTTATAAGCAGATTTGAAACCAAAACATGTTTTAACTACTTTTATACTCGGAAAAAAGAAAATTGTCACGAGATAGAGATCATATTGACAACGTGCTAGAAACAAAATAAGATAAAAACCTGAAGGAGAGTGATGAGATATTTCATTCACTGCTGATGTAAATGTACAATACTCTCAAGCTCTATTTATTGGCTCCAGGTGACATGGATTTTGGAATGCAATCCTCATACAAATACAATCAAGTATATTCACTATTTCCATATTAAATACTTTACAACACCTTACTAATATAAATAATAGACATCGAAACAAAAACATATCTGTCAACGTAGATGATAAGAAAACTAGATCCAACAATTACAATGAATACAAATGTTCAAGTATGGGGGAAAAAATCAAGAAGTCGAAATATACATCCCAATGTTCTTTTCCGTTATTACTCACTCCAAATACACTAAAATATTTGTCTTGCGCTATGCGAAAGAAGAGTGAGATTGTTAAAATTAGGGATGTCAACGGATACCCGAAAAATCCGAAAATCATCTGCGTCTGCATCCGTATTCGTAAAACAGATAAATATCTAATATTCGGTAAAATGAATGCGATTGGAAATCCGAACATATCCGCATCATCGTTCTTTTTAAGATTATAGTTTGAATTATGTGTATTTTGGCACAATTAAATATACTTATTGTTTTATCAAGTTGGATGTTTATATCATACAGTACTAAATCCATATTAATTTCTCAGAAATATCTATTATCATCATCTTTGTTTATTTCTAACACTTTAGTAATCAATTGGATTGAAAAACCTTTATATTAAACTAAATTTTTCATTCATATTTTTTTGATTTGTTAATCGTTATCGGATACCTTTATATTAAACTAAAATTTTCCATTCATTTTTTTATATTAGTAAATTGTTTATGAATCGGATAACTTTATATTAAACTAAAATTTTCCATTCATATTTTTTTATTTGTAAATCGTTGGTGGATCGGCTAATTATCAGATATTTGTCTATATCCACGGATGTGGATACATATATCCAATATCAAAAAGTAATTTCAAACGTGAATGCGGATATGGCAATATCTGGGTCCGAAAGCATCCATTGACGGACCTAGTTAAAATAAGTTTATTTTCACTTTAAATTTGGAATGTGTTGCAGTTGAGATTTTATACAGCATCAACGATATCATAAATGTTGAATATTATACATTTCAATTTTTTAAAAAGTTTATACATTCTACAAGGCATCATAAAATACTTATTTTCTATATCTTATAAAATTTAAGCAATTTTATATATTTTGGCTTTTCCCCTCTAATATCTCCAGTGAAATATGATAGCACCATCAGATGTATTTTTTATTTTACTTTCAATTATTCATTTGTTGTTCAAAAAACAAACTAACGTGACTGTGATGGTCATCCTAAATAGCACGATATCAATTTCAAAATAATATTATATGGCTACCTCTACTAGTAATAAAAAGGTATCGAGCGTACGGGATCCAGGGCATGTGTAATCATTTTAACCATAATACTATTTTCAATGTATTATGCTTTAGCACATCGTTACATCATATACATGCAATACACAGTGTGTGTCACAAATCTATAAATATTAGCAATGATTAATAATTAGATATCATCAACAGTATACAAAACTATGTACTGTTGAAAAATAAAGAATTTATTTGTAATATTTTTTCGAAAAATATTGTTAATTCTTTAAGACCCGTGAAGCATGTGTACATAGTTTTGCATGCATCATGGCTAGAAAATTTGTATCAGATTCGATCATTGAAACTTTCTTAGTTACGGGAGATTCTGGAAATTTGGAAGTTCTGATTTTGATTTTCAATCTTTTTTTAATAGGAGTATAATAGTTATCTTGTGAATTAATTTAATCCATGATTTAAATTATCAATAATATCATCAGTTAACAAAAATAAACTTTCATGTTTATCAGTTTTAATCCATGTTTTCTGATACTTTGATATTTGTTATCCCATCCCAGCCCAAATCAAAAACATTATATTAAGGTTTATCGGATTCCAACCACATTTTGTCTCGGTGCTTTCATACAAGCTATCTCATATCGAATTAGATTTCAGACGACATTAGTGTATCTTGAACAGTGTATTAAAAAACGCGCCTGAGGCGCGCCTCGAGGCGAGGCGTTGGCAAAAACATCTTGAGGCGCATCTCAAGAGACGTTTTACCTCTGAGGCTTAAGCCTCAACCAATTGAGGTGTAAAAAAACGTAAAAAATGGGAAAAAAAAACGTAAAAAATTCTGGTTTAGAAGACTTTTTTTTATCTTTTTTATTTGCTGTCTTTTTTTGTTTGTTTGTTGTGTTTCATTGAAAAGCCATTTTAATCGTTTCCTCATTTCTATTGTTGGCTAGGTTAATTTAAAATGAGCAAACGTAATATTGCATAGAAGTGGGTCAAAGATTTACCGAATTCTCAAATTCAAAAAAATTACTCTGAGGATTTTGTGATCATATATGCACCGGAGGAAGATATCATTTGATCTTTTGCAATTTATATTGAATGTGCAAGGATGATTGTATTTTGTTTGAATTGCTTTGAATGCTTTATGGTTTTTACTTACTATTTGACGCTTAATGTTACTCCATATTAAAAATTAAGTATATGTGTTGCGCTTTTCTTTTACCCGAAAGGCATACGCCTCAACCCTTCGAGGCTTACGCCTTGCCTCACAGACCCGAAAACGCCTCACGTATGCCTTTTGCGTTTTAAAACATTGATCTTGAATGTACTTCTTAGACCGATATCTCAAATCTTTGAGAAAACATTAGGATTACATCGAAGCAACTTATGCATCTATAATTAATGTTTTAATGGTTCATCTAAATTTAATAGTTATATTTTTACAATAATTTTTTATAACATAACCAATTTGAATGGAAACAAGAATCAAAATTTAGTGTAGCGTGATTAGCTTAATTGATTCAATATTAGTTGAATAATATCTTTTTATTTGAACATAAAAGTAAGTATTTTGTTAGTTCCTGAGATGATGGTTTTGATGACGACTTTATGATTTATTATAAAATATGCATACTACCATTTAATGTTGAGTTATATATATGTATAAGCAAAATATTTATGGACTGGTATTGAGAATCAAGACTGTAAAGTATAAAGATTCAAGATTAAAGAATACAAAGATGAAGAATTCAAGATTGAAGACTCGTGAGCATCAAGAGTTCAAGATAAGCAATAGAGTCTAGGTTTATGTTAAAACTTCATAATAGCTCTAACATCTTTATTCGGATTTTAATTGTGGAATAGAATCCACACTTTGTTTTATAATGGGATGGAACCCACATCCTACTCTTGTTGGATGGAACCCACGAACTTTCAAAATTGTTTTTCAAATTTCCTTTCCGAGTTTCTTAATATTTCAACCTCAAAATCAAAACTGTTTTGAATAACTTATTTTAGTTTCTAAATATTTCTTGTTTTTAATATTTTACTCTTTGTTATATTTGTAATTATTTGTTGTTTATAAATTTCAAAGTTTTAGTTTAGTCTTAATCTCAAGTTATATTTTTTTTTATTTTCTTATATTCTTATTTATAGTTTTATATGTTAAGTATTTTATTATTTTCAAAAATCATTTTCTAGAATGTTTAACAAGTGTTATTATTTACTTATATTATGTATAGAATGTTTTACAAGTTCCATAATTGTTTTAACAAGTTTTAAAATCAAATTTCTTTTGAAAACAATTTTTTTATAAATTTCAACATAGACATGTCGACATATGTCATCCCCCATGCCGAACATGGTTGTCGATTCAACCAAAAATCATATTTCAAAAGAAGTGTTCGTTCGTCGTTTCCCTTCGCGAATGGATATGATCGTTGTTTGCCTATATATATAACTAATGCCCGAACGAATTTTAAATCACTTTTTCGTTATTATTCTTCACTCCATTTCCATTCTAAACGGATTATAAATCACTTTTTCTTTATTATTCTTCACTCCTCTACACCATTTCCTTTCTAATTTCAAGATGTCTTAACCAAACTCTACTGAATTTCAAAGTGAATCATACCAGATCATTTCCAATTTGATTCTCAGTCGCTCTATCTTAAAGATCTCAATGCTATTCGGAGTTATAGAAGCATTTGTAATCAAAGATCAAAGTCTTATCGAGTCTCTCTATTAAATTGTTACTAAAAACGTGTGGTTGTGGCATGTTTAATCAACTGAGCGTGATTATTGCCCGTAAATCAATTAGGCGACCTTGTAGCCTGGTTAAATCAAGAGAGTTACTGTACTCAAAAGAAGAAGAGGTGTGACCCTAATGGTCTTGAAATCGAGGGTTGTAATATCGACATTTATTTGAAAAGAAACTTGCATAATCATATCGTGTGAGGCTGGATGTAAGGTAACTTTGAACCAGTATAAAATCTTCGTGTGTTCTTTCCTTTATTGTTTTTGCTTATTACACGCATCTGTGTTTGATTTTGTAATTATTTCATATCTGTGATTTGCATTTGATTCTATTATATTCAAAAAGATTCTAAGAAATTCATGATTTTCATAAACACTATTCATCCTCCCATCTAGTGTTGAATTAGCCCTAAAATACATAATCCGCATTCTCAACGGTATTTTGATGTAACTCATTAAGATATAAAGTAAAAATAAATTTGTCCAATGAATTGATCAATAGTTTTAGATGGTGTAGGTTCTTTGAACTCAATGCACAAGGCTCCCCCGTGTGATAGCAAACTTTGAGAAGGTCGATTGTACACAGCATTCCCCTCACATTGAGAAAAACAATGCTTTCGGACTTGGACTTGTGTGCCTTAATCACCATTTGATGACCTAAGTGTTGCACCAAGGCTCCCCGTCAAATTGAAAAGCCATAGTTTGATTAAATCTATTTGAAAAGGAAAAAATAGTTATAAGACAAAAAGGATATACCGTCAAATTGAGATTTTGATCCATACTTCGGTCAAAATTTGAATATGACAATATATAAACGGAATTTGATGTGTCATCTTATCATTGCGTGGAAAGGAGATCTCGGACTAGGTACAAGATATTTATAATCATAGCTCTAATTATTCATTACTTAATTAAAATCGATAAATATATGTTAAACCAACCAAAACAAATTATTTAAGCCTTAAACTACATCCCAACACACTCAAATTCCATATCTTTCCCCACTCTCATTCTTAAAGGCGGCTGTCAGGGCAAGAAGAAAGAAAAAGACATCGAAGCTTTGTAAAAACTTTTCAAGGTCGGTTTGTGAAGAGGCGGTGGAGAACTCATCTTGCTCGAATAAGTTGTTCAATTGATTTTGAATTTTAAATTTTGTTTCATTTTTTTACTTATTCTTTTTATTTCAATTTTTAAAAAACCCTTACTGAACCCTAATTTTACGTTCAATTTCAGTTTGTTCGGTGTTACTACTGGTGCAGTACTGTTGCATTGCAATTTCAATATAGCGACTAATATCTCATACCTTAATGTACATGACCCATAGTTATTAACAGCAAACGAAGCAAAAATGTGCAATGGCTTCCTAGAGCCTTGGTGCAAGACATGGTATGGCAAAGAACACGTGTCTTTTAATTTAATGCACAAGTTTAGAACTATTATATATAATGTTAATAATAATATATATAACAATTGGTCTAAAAGTTTAAATATAGTTTATATTTTTAATTTAAAAGTTTAACATAATTTAGGACAAAATTTTGAATTAGACTTCTGGAAATAACTTATAGCAGAAACAGGCTTGGTTCATAACTAATTATGAAACTAGGTCAGTTTCTGCCAGCTACATTAACCCATGCGCATTCTATTTGTGAGTAGGAACAAATTTGCTCCTGCTCACAAACAGAATGCGCAGGGATTTTTTTTTTTTAATTTTTTGCTCTTGCGCATTCTGTTTGTGAGCAAGAACAAATTTGTTCTTGCTCACAAACAGAATGCACAAGAGCATTTTTGCATGTCAAAAACACAACAAGGCTTTCTGCTGTGTGTTTCCTGCTTTCAACTATCTTCTTCATTTACTTTCCACCTAGCAAAATTCCCATTTCCACAACTCCAAACACTGAGCAATCATTCAAAGTTAGTTTAAATTTCCAAGACTACTTCATTGTGCTACCGGTGTTAAGCGAAAGAAGGTAATTTTGTTATATTATATCTCATTCCTTTGAAAAAAATCCAATTTGCTCTTGTTTGATGTTTGTCAATGTCATGACAGTGTAGATTATGACATATGTTCCACTTATCTATTACTTCGACGGTGAATTACAAATCGGAGATGATGATAAACCTATGTATGTTGGTGGAAAAAGAAAAGGATGCAAAATCAAGCAGTATTGTTCTTTCGAATCGCTCAAGCAACACGCGTATGATGTTACCAAAACAATTGAAAGTGATTTCGATATAAAGCTAGTGACAAAATGAGTTAGGGATGATGGTTCGTCTGCTATTACTGTAGATGACGATGAAGATACAGATTCGATGTTTTCTGTTGGAATGAAAGTGATAGAAATCTATGTCCTGAAAAGTGAGAGGATTCAACAAGAGAATTTACAACATCTACACGATGACGTCTTACCAGACGAGAACTTTCCCGATGAAATCTATGATCAGGAGACCATTCCAATTGAGTCTCAAACAACGGTTTGGTTAGTGCACAATTATTATTTTTTGATTATATTTGCATACAACTATATATTCGATCAATTCCGTCTTGCAGGCACTCGACGCAAGAAATTGGAGAAGGATCAAACCGCACTACTCAAGCGGAAGTTAATTATTTGTACAATGAGGAGGCGGTTGTAGAACAACTTGATATTTTCCTACGTTCCATCCAGTTCCGGATATTCGTTATTGGACTGCGTACAATGGCCCTGACATTAAACCACCACCATTACGAAGAAACTCAGGACGATCACGGTCTACACGAATCAAAGGGGCAATGGATCAACCAAATAGTAACCGGCAAGATAGGTGTAGTAAATGTGGCGTTTTAGGCCATAAAAGGAGATCTTGCACTCGTTGATGTTGAACGTAATGTTGAATGTAATCTTGATGTTTGAATTTTAAGTCTGAATTCAATAGTAGTATTCAATGCTTGTAATTTAATGTTTGAATTCAATGTCAACGTTTAATTTTGCGTTCAAAGCTTGAATATATTAGAATGTTTGAATTCATTATTAGATTATATTAGATTGTTTGAATTCATTGTTAGAATGTTTAGAGCAGAAAAGCCTTGCTTATTTGTTAACTGGACACACAGCAGAAAGCCTTGCTGTGTTTTTGGCATGCAGAAATGCTCTTGCGCATTCTGTTTGTGAGCAAGAACAAATTTGTTCTTGCTCACAAACAGAATGCGTAAGAGCAAAAAAAAAAAAAAAAAAAAAAAAAAAAAAAATCCCTGCGCATTCTGTTTGTGAGCAGGAACAAATTTGTTCCTGCTCACAAACAGAATGCGCAGGGGTTAATGTGGCTGGCAGAAACAGGCCTAGTTTCATAATTAGTTATGAACCAGGCCTGTTTCTGCTATAAGTTATTTCCATAAGTCTAATTCAAAATTTTGTCCTATAATTTATAGTTTTTAATAAAACATATGTAGTCAAGATTTTTTTTTTTTTTTTGATAGTTTGCAAAAAAACATCTTTAAATATAATATGATAAACACTGGATTTCAAACAAAATTGCATTTAAAAACTAAAATCCAAGATACTAGTACATACTATTGCTAATAAGAAATCTAAATTTGATGCGATCATGTTATCCAAATCAACATCTGCATCATCGATTTGACATCTTTTTCCTTTTTCTTCTATTAGTTAAGATTTTTTTTTTCGATGCAACCATAACAGAAACAAACATTTTAAAGTTTGTTGAAGACCAGTATGAAAAAACACCTATTTGATATTATTTGTTTGGTGCAATAAAAATAACAAATAGTTAGAGTTTTCAAGATTAATTTAAATAATGCAACCATTCGACATTATACGTTCAGTGCAAGAGTAATAATTAGGTCCATCAAGTCAGACGTTGACCAAACTCAGCAAGTCTCGATTCTAGTCAAGCAGGATTTTACCGAGTCTAAGAAAACATGTTTTTTCTAATTTTTCGGGACCCATCTCACTCAAATCGAGTTCAGATCGGTTTGGTTTAAAATTGTGGATCTTGGTCCTAATTATTCATCGCAATTCGATGCGGCAATAATATAAATAAATAATTTAAAGTTTCTTAAAAATTAGTTTGAAATATAATATCATTATATAGAAATGTATAATATAATAATTATTAGACTATGAAAAAATGAAATATAGAAAAAAATACAAGAGCAACAAAGCCATATATCGCAAACAAGTTGGGGTTGGCTAGACATGGAACCCAAATTTAAGATAAAATAAAATAAATAATAATGATAATAATATATATAAGGGTTTAAAATAACCAAACAGATAAAAAGTCGTCTAATAAAGGTTTTTTTTTAATAATAAAAAAAAAGTAAAATGCAATATAGAAAAAAATAAGTAAAAAATAATAAAATTAAGAAAAAAACAATTCATATTTGCACTGCATGTCATTTACGCCGTAAGCGCCATTTGTGTCATTCATTGCGCATTTCCGTATTCGTCGCCCCATACGGCAAAAAGGTGCAAACGTCACGCTATGCCGCTCCATGGCGCACCTTTCATACTATGACATGACCTTTTGTTAAGTGGATCAAGAGTCTGATCCACCAATTATTAATTTGAAAGGGAAGTTAAAATGTTATGTTAGTTTGCGAGGTTAGAAAGCATCCCAAGGATGACAAGCACATACTTGGTCCTGTGGGTGCAAACTAAGAACGACACAAATGGAAAGGTGCAAACTAAGAAGCTTGTGTTATTAGTTACAGTTGGAAACTAGCAATAATTGAAGAACTAAAACATTTACTTCCAATTAGAGATCCTTTCTTAGAAAGATGAGAAAATAAACTTCATGCTATTTTATCCATAAAACATATTTGAATCATAAAAATATCATCGTTACCAAGTTTGTGAACTGTTGCTTTCTTGTGTCTTTTGTCTATCAATTTGGATACCTCATTGGGTATTGGAGACCAACAACTTCATAATCATATGTTTTAGAAGGACAATAAATAGTTACATCTAGTTTTCTAGGAATTTACAGCAATGAAACATGATGTATTAAGTCCAAATATCAAGAATTCTTCATGTACTGCTATTATGAAGTAAAATTGAATATAATCCATACTTTATGACATACCAACTTGTGATTAGAAATTTAGTTTAATTTATATATATATATATATATATATATATATATATATATATATATATATATAACCACTGGTTTTCATGGTCAAAGGATATCAATTGCAATGCATCGTCAAAACCAATGTAATAGGCTCACTGCATGATATTTGAGGATTTTGATTACATCAGCAGATGGCCCTTTCAATAATTTTCATTTTTAGTAGTTTGTATTATACTAGACGGCTAATAATTATAAATTTTCATGGTCAAAGGATATCAATTGCAATGCATCGTCAAAACCAATGTAATAGGCTCACTGCATGATCTTTGAGGATTTTGAATACGTCAGCAGATGGCCCTTTCAATAATTTTCATTTTTAGTAGTTTTTATTATACTAGATTGCTAATAATTATAAAAATAATGACAGTTCGAAGGCGTACTAATCACACTACTAAAAGGTTTACCTGATGACGGAAAACAACATATGCCAATGCGAAGAAAATTATTATGAATGGTAGCAAGAATGGAGTGACCACCGCATAGACAAGACCCAGTAAAAAATAGAGCTGTATTCGAGGTTCACCAGAGTCAAAGCCTATACTTCCAGGATCCATTGCTGCTTCTCTATCCTTTTCAGTCTTTACCAAGAATGAATTTTTCAAATGATACATGACTAGAGGTTTTAATCGCAAAAGTTCGCCAGCAATTCCTGCCCAGCCATCAACCATGATAAATGATATAAAGAATGTTGCTTTCATAGGAATTGCAGAACCTATGGTTATTGGTATACTGCAGAAAGAAAGAAAAATCATAACATAAGCACAATCAATCTGCCAAACTTGTTTATTCTTATAACATAGAAAAGCACAAACTAATTAGAAAATTTTAATTTAAAAAGTTTTTAGTGTTTTCTGTTTATGAAATCAAATTTATATGTTGGTTAAGACACGTCTCCTACAATTGTAATGTAGAAAATAAAAAATTGATGCAAGGTTACCAGCACGATAGTCAACCATTAGAACTTTGAATTCCCATCCCATGTGACATTTAGCGATAAACATAACATATTGATAGTTAAAAGGATAAATCTAGAGTAGATAAATAAATAATTTGTAGAACTTCCTCCAGATCATTACGCATGTTAAATATTGTTGCCATTGTGCATCAAATGAGTGATCAAAATCAGGTAAGCTACGAGTAAAATGAACACACACTGTTGCCATAGCACATGATCAGAATATATTTTAACTTAGCTGATTTGTGTAGTGGACCTTTAACAGTTAATGAACAAAGAAACTCCATGCATGGGATTTTTGTTATTATTTTTGAAACTTAGTATCTGCGCACCGAACCAATATAGCTCAATCACAAAGAAACTGAATGCATGACCTACTTATTGTTGTTTTCAAAAATTGGTGTTTGGGCAAAAAAAAAAACCAAGGCCTTCGGAGTTCAAAGACATACACACATCCATGCACGCTCGCACACACCATTTTGTGTTAAAGTAGAAAATATTTATAAAATCATACTCTGAAGCTGACTGATGGAGGAAGGTCTTGAGTTGCTCAAATGCAGCTCCAGTTACAATGCTTCCAAGGAATACATTAACCAGTAGAAACAGATAATATTTCCCAGCAGCTCTTCGCTCAAGAGCTGATTTTGATACAAATCCTTCAAATTTTGACATGATCATCAGAATTGTAGGAAGGAAGACAAGAAATATTTTCAAAGCGATTCCAGGAAGGAAACCTTGGATCAGTGACTTAATCTTAGGCCTGCATGTAAAAAATTATCATTCTTACGTAGCTAAAGAAGCAACAAAAGACAACTCAAAATTTAGGGTTGTTATTTGACTCCTGATGCACTCTTTAGGATAAACGATACTGAAAAAATAAAGATCAATCGTTCATAATGTAACACATCAGAGAAGATCGGACTAAAATCTAGCTGCAACTGTAAGCTTTCATCCAGCAATTGCGTGAACTGAAATCATGAGCCACTACTTAAATGATGTATAGAATATCTTGCAAAAAAATATTATGATCCAAATTCAGAAAACCAACAAAAGGAACAGATCAGGAAAGCACTGCAACTTCCAAGCATCGGAAAAACCCCCCAAAAATAAAACAGAAAATAGTAAAAGTAGTTTCCAAGAAAAATGGGCCAAAAGATACCTCTGCCAAAAGTACTCCAATTTTGCAACTTGAGATAGTGTATATAGGTAAATAATGTTGTTACTAAGATACCATTGTCCAAGTGGTTAAGGAACTTCCACATGGTATGAGATGTCACATTTTCGAATCCCCCTTGGCGGGATTTCAGCTTAACTTACTTGTTGCATAGCATGTTATATACTACATAAGACTTGGAGTACTTGTGTACTACCTCCTAAGTATCCAATTTTTTAGACAAGCACCATTGTCCAAGGGGTTGGACACTTCGATATTGGTGCAAGAGGTCATGCGTTTGAAACTTGTGTAGCGGGATTCGAACAGACATTGACAAGTAGTATATTGTTTACTACACATGTCTTGTGTATAAATACTAATTTAAAAAAGAATTGTTTTTAAGACATTTGCTAAACACTTTTAAATTGGCAGCTTTTAAAAGCTTTTCTTTTTTCTAACCAAGTAAGATATATATGAAATGAAGGAAAAAGTATCGTTCAACACACTTACTTTTCGATCAAGGGCTTTAAGAAAGAAAGAACCTTCTCAATTCCCTCAATATTTGCAATTGATTGTACCATCAGTATTGGAATCATAAAAAAGAATGTTAGAAAGAAGAATGCCACAGCAATAATCAATCTTCTAACAGTGAGCTGGACAATTGGAATCGCTAAATTACTCCAATACACATCACGAGGCTCAGGAGCCCACTCGGTCAACCATATAGTAGGGTTCCTTGTTTGTTGTGTTTGTGCACAAACAGCTGCGCCCCATCTAGAATTAAATGAAACAAATGCTGCTGGTATAATGGACTTGGGGTTGTTCATGATTTTTTCACGTTCGGCAACTTCCTAAAAATACATAGGTTGGAACTGAATCAGCAGGGACATTGAGCATAGCATATTTATAAAGGGCACTGTTTGTGCATGAAGTATATTTTTTCTGGAACAAAAGAGCCTCCTTTACGTTAGACTTCAGCATGTACATTTATAATGAGTTTTTGGAGAACAATTCGATTTTTTGATGTTAAGTCAAAATTATCAATTAGTGGATGAGTTGAAAGGTGACGTCACACACCTGTTTGGAAAGCTTCTCAATTTCTTCAGTATAGGACTCAATAGCATCAACGCTTTTGCCAAAAAGACCAAGAAACCCCAGCTGATGAAAAAAAAAAAAAAATCAACTTAATAATAATAATAATAATAATACTATGCTGTAAGTAAATGATAGCTTCATTCCAAAAATGAACCTTTCGTGTAGGCCTTTTAGCCGGATTTCTTTCGTATTTCAGTTTATAGTAATCAAGCCAATTTTGCAGGCTCTCTTTCTTTTCAACAAGCTTAGTGAGCTTGTTTGCATTGTAGACAATCTATATACATAACATGAGAAAATGAGGAATAGTTAAATGGAACTTAACATATTAACAACATTTTCTAATTGAATTGGAAATGAAAAGGAATATGTGCATATGATAGATGAACCCAATGCACATATCAGAAATTTTAACTCAGGTAGAAGGGAATAGTGCAATCTAAAAGGTAAATTTACTTGACCATATCGATGGCCTAAAAAAATAACTGCTTCCATATAAATAAATAAAACTGAAGTGATCAGTGATCACAATAAAGGCACCACTAACATTTAAAAGTGTAAGAAAAGTTAACAATGAGACGGAGAAGAAAACAGGATTAGGTAATCAACCTGATGAGTTAAATAGTGATCACGGTGATTGACAAGAAAAAAATGCTCAACAAGTTCGCTAATAGATTCATCTGGATCAGATGGCACATTTTTTACAAGCACCTGCAGAAGAATAGAATAGGAAAAAAGTAAAAAATTGATGAAACAATTTACTGGACAGTCGACAGTGTAATATCAAGTACACAACTATCATTAATATGAATATGTTTATACAATCTCACAAATAAGAACTAATCCATTCTCCATCAAATAACAGTTCAAGTTAAATTCCTTGTAGAAGTTGAAAGCATACAGTGAATTGATCTGGGCGGCGTTTTGATGATGAGAGAAAATGCAGTCTCATCGATGCAACAATTTCATACTCTCTAATTAACACGTAACAAGTCCAAATTGTAACAACATAGGCCATCACCATATGAGCCCAAAATCTACAAACAAAAATGAGCAAGCATGTCAAGAGATGAAAGATAATCAGATACGCGTAACAAGTCCAAATAATATTACTCTATTTAACATGTATAAAAATTCTATATAAAACTAACCTCTGTGATCCATCTTCAATATTTGATATTGAAAGCTTGTCAATATTACTGTGCACTATTGTTGACGTATCTAGGAAATCGTTGGTCCAATTGACTGGTACCAGTACAAGAAATGCCAGCATAGCAATAGGGACAAATATTTTGAGTCTGGAATGCAAAATATGAGATTTAAAGTTTTAAACTGATTACAGACCATTTAGGAGTAAACAATTAGTCCAAAGTAGTAGCATTATATGAAATTACCAGTGAAAGTGTGAACAAACCTACAAAATAGCATTGCAGCCAGACATTATATTGATCTCCCTCCCCACACACACACACACGCACACACACACACACACATATATATACAACAACAACAACAACTAAGCCATAAATCTCAAATAAGTTGGGGTTGGTTAGGCATGAAATCCCCAAAAAAATACGTGTATATATATATATAGACACACACACACACACTCTCTCTCTCTCTCTCTCTCTCTCTGTCCGCAACATTAGCCCGGCGGATAAGGACTTGTGTCGAGGTAACAACGGCACGAGCCCGAAACCCGAAATGACATGCTAAGGGTTTACTATGTGCATACGCTAAGATCGGTCACTTATGTGGTACCCGCGGACCAGGCTGGTGCACTAGGGGGTTTTACGACTCCGGTTGGTTCCCCCTGCACAAATTCATATATATATATATATATATATATATATATATGTGTGTGTGTGTGTGTGTGTGTGTGTGTGTGTGTGTATGTATGTATATAGAGGGGGTTATATGGCACCCCATTTTTTGGTCTTCCTTTTGCACCTCATTTATGGCCAAGTATTTATAGTTAAATAAGTTAGTGCGGGAAGAAAAAATTAGTGGAAGGAGAGAGAAACATGAATGCGTGGTGGAAATCAGGAGGGCTAGTGTGTGTGTATATATATATATGTGTGTGTGTGTATATATGATCCTATTCAGTCTTCTATTAATCATTTACATGGACCACAACATGGATAATACAAGGTATTATTGCCTAAATACGATAGCGAAGAATGGACTTCAACATTTCACAAGTACAACACATTTATATACTCTTTATTGCTAGACACAGGGACGGCACTGGGGTTTGGGGGGGGGGGGGGGGAGAAGGGGCCACGACCCCCCTTGATTTCAAAATATTATTATAAATTCTTTTTTTTTTTTGTCGTGGTTTAAACCCCATAATATAAAAGTTACTGCTTTTAAGGCATTTCTATTAATATGTATACAATATTTTTGTCTAAAACTTGATAATATGAGATATTATAGGTTGAAATTAAAACAAATTTAGGATAACTTAATTTATATATATAAAAAAAATCCCCCCTCCCCCTCCTCCAAACGAATTCCTGGCCATGTCCATGGCTAGACACATAACTAACTGACAGTTAAAACATTTATTCTCGTATTAAACTTAGCTAAAAGAAGCTAATTAAATGTGCACGCACGCGCGCATACACATAAGAATACTCCGCAAGTGTGATACAATGGAAAGGGGTGCCTAGATTTGGTAACAGACCCAGCTTCGAACCTTGCCTTGCACACATGACACATTTCTCCTAACAAATAGTAACCGGGGATTGTAGGTGCCCACGAGTTGAAGCGGACAGACACAACTTAAATCCGCATAGGAGTTTACCGTTTCGCCGGATACTCCGAGAGTATAAAAAAACTCAAATATAATGATACATACAATTGTGGAATAAAAAAAGATTTATGTTATACCCAATCAAATAAATCCTCAAGTAAATAGCAGAATCAAGTCCAGCATGATCAATTAGTTCAGGTTCAGGCATTTTGAGTGCAGCTGGCATCCAATCAAGAAATCTCAGATATGATCTTAAATCTAAATTTACAAATTTTGTCACAGTCCCAGAGCTTGTTGGACTGTTTCTTACGCCTTTAAGGTACCATTTTGGAAAATAAACTCTGTCGTTTAATGGCTGAAGCCTTAGAAATGCAAAGACCAGAAAGAAAGCAAAGGTGGTTAGTATATTTATAGCTGCAGCAACCCCGATATCGGTAAGTGTAGCCATGTAGCCTTCCAAACAAACTCCTGTATGGATTACAACATAAATTAATTAAAATATTCATATGTGCACCAACGTGTATTAAGTGACGAAAACTGATAATTTAGCAACAGTAAAAGAAGACTTACAATCTGAAATTTGCTATTATGGTTGGTGAATTGCTTAAATTGGATTGTGAATTCAATATGTAGTGGTACTCCTCAGGATCAAATTTATATGATTATTATAAGCTTCCGTCTATGGGCATCAGAATGCTTTCAAAACCTATGCTACTGTTACAAAACCTCAACATATTTCTACACTTGATCTTGTCTATCTTGTCATTCTACCTAATGAAATAAACCATAACTTACAATTTTCTATGCCTTTGTAATCCCATTACCAAATATTCTGGTTTGTGCTTAACAAACTAATAAGAGGTATATGATGGCAACGTTGTTACTATATACATCTTTATAAATGATTGCTATATGATATACTATTTTGTTACAAAAATTATGCACCAACAGCAGTTCACAACGACACAGCTATGCAAATATTCATTTGGAGCATCGCAGGATGTAAAAGGAAATATAAGCAAATACACAGAGATAATCACCTAATTTCAACTTTAAATGTCATTTTTACTATGTAGAAGAACAGCATTCAAACGATACAGTGGCTAGCTGTGATAAAACTGATCAATATAAATAATATTTACACCTCCAATAAACCGGTAATCAATGCTGTTTGAAATATTGGATAAACCTCTTTTACAAAATTAAAAAAAAAAAAAAAAAAGAAGGGCAAATTCTATTCAAACCACCAAAATAGCTGAGTTGCCCTCCCTTTTTAGTTTAAAATTTCGCTGGACAGAAATATCTTCGCTGATTTTATTTTTTATATTCGTTTTCATCAACCATGCAGTGCGGGTGTAGAGATTGTGGTCCATCTACGTAGTAGGCCTATGAGGTTGATATCATTACCTCGTAGGGGCCCTACGAGGTTAGCAGCATTACCTCGTAGAGTCCCTACGAGGTAAACAACATAACCTCATAGTAACTCTACGAGGTAAAGGGTATTTTGATCATGCAATTAAAAAAAAAAGTTACAAGTCAGCTATTTTGGTGGTCTGAATAGAATTTGCCAAAAAACCACCTTGCCTTACAACGTAGCATCAAATAGAAATACTGTAATAATGCACAAGCTGTTTAAATTTTAGACAAATTCAGATTTATGTTTAAAAATACTACTCATCATTTGAAAGCTGAATTTTATAAAGTTAAATGCTGTCAAGATTCTCAGCAAAACACTGATGGTCGAAACCATCTACAGCTAATCAAATACATGAGAAAAGTTTAATTTTAACAAAGAGGGGAGCTGGAAACAAACTATTTTCTGCTGTTATATTGAGAATTAATTTTAACACGTCAATCTCTAAGCACAAATACTGTCTCGGAAGCTGATAAAGTTCCGATCTAGAAACTAACTACTAATTCTAGTACCACCAACATAACGGGAAAGGGCACAAGTAAAAAGGCCATACCTTAAAGAAGAAAATAACTTCTTCAATCACTCAACCAACGGATCCGAGAAAAAACAGCTCCTCAACAGAAGTTATAGAAAGGGCGGATGGATCAACAACAAAATTTGGAGAAAGAATATCTAAGCTTTCAGCTGAAGGAAAATAAATATTCACTTACAGGTGCAATCAAACCGATAAAATCATACATTCACGTTTACTCCCGAATGAATTTATTTAAAGTGATTTCTCTCCTTCAGTCTCTTGAAATGCGTGAATATCAAGAATGGAAAAGGAAAGAGGAGGAAGGAGGTAATTAGGCAGTGGATGAGCTGTAAATACCAAATAGAGCTGCGATGCTTCGCCTTCCTAATAGTTTAAAATATTTTTAAATTGATTTAGCGGTTCGGTCCATTTGTACATTTGTGGTGGATATCCATTTACGTAAACAATGCTACCGTTGCTAGAAAGATATTTAATAACGTGAAGCTCCGACTTTGGGAACACCTAGGTCGGTAGGTCCCGCTGGCGCTCAATAGACAAATTTTATGTACGACCCGTTCGCACGTGTATTTTGGCACGTTGGGATTTTTGTTCGCTTCTGACATGTCGGACGCCAGCACTTTTTTCTCCGGTCAACTGGAACGTTTGCTCGTTGCTGCAAATTATCCAGTTGACGTCGGACGCGTCCGACGCAAGGTAATTAATTAGTCTGATCACACTTAGAACTGAAAGTAAACATAGCTTGGTTAATGCATGCGCATGGCTTGTTGGAGAGTGACCAAGGATCAAGTCCCACCTTCACCTAATTTTTTAGCCTTTTGTTGTACATTGTTTATTAATGCTTAACGCCTACTGTAGACTATTTGTTAATGCTTAATTTCACTTTTCAATTTTTATTTTAAATGGTAAAAACACATTCACTAATTAGATTTAACGGTCCAATTAAAAATCAACACTTAATTAATTCATAACAAATAATTTAACAAATAAAATGCCCCGCTTAAATACCACGCTCAAATACCCCATTCGCAGCAAAAAAACACATTCCCCGTTCGCTACAGTACAACGCTCAAATACCCTCGCTCAAAAGGTTTCTCAGTCGCTTCGGTGTATAAATTCATTAATTTCTCTGAAAGGTTATTTTCTTTTCCGAGAATCTGAAAGGTTCATCTCCCCCCTAAGATTCTATTCTTCAATTGATGTTTGATACATGGTAAAATAAACACAAGGGCTAAGTTGCATAGACTTAACTTGATTGAGGACTCCCGTTGTGTTCTTTGTTCTATTCATATTGAGACAATTAATCATCTTTTCCTGAATTGTGATTACTCATTTCCTGTCTTGGCAGCCACTAGTTCGTTTTTACTTGGCTTTATTCCTGAGATTAATTTAGTTTTTGATCACTGAGAATTTTCTGACGCAAATGCGGCTAGAGATTCATTCTTTGCAGTTTTCTGTTGGTGTTTATGGAAACAAAGAAATGCTAGGATATTCAACAAACCACTAAAGAGCTTTAGAGGATTATGTGATCTTATAATTTATTACTTTAAATCCTGGTCAGGTCATTCTGCTCCTCCAGCCAGCTTTGCACTTGCTCTTCCAGCAGCTGCTAGTCCAGCGGAATCTGTGGGCTCTAATCATGGTGATTCTAGTCCAGACTTGCATTAAGAATCTTTCAGTTGCTGGGCATCTTCGCTATATAATGATCGTAGCTTTTGGTTAATGTATGATCAGTTTATTTCTTCTCTTGTGCTATGGATTGTCTCTCTTTTTGTTGTGGTAATGTGGGTTGTGGTGATGTTTATTACGGCAGTACTTATTGTATAATTATTACTCTTTTGATACAAAACTTAGCGCTACCAGTTGGGCTTGTCAACTGGGTTATATAATTATTTATATTAAGTCTAATCGGCTATGTAGCTGCGCGCTACACATCCGTCTTCCTCAAAAAAAAAAAATACCTCATTCCCGTTCGTCAAGAACGCACCCTAAGTTTACACCGCTGATAACCTGAAATTTAGTTTAAATTACAACCTTTCGTACTCTATTTTGCCTCCTGGACAATGGATACCCTCTTCAGAGTTTATACAATCTCTCAACGTCATGTTCGTCCCGAACCATTTTGTCTTAATAAGGTCGAATTTCGAACGAACAAAACTAAGCTATTTTAATAAAAAAATAACCTATATTTAATCCATAAAAATAATATATTCATATTCGGTTTAAACATGACAAAATGATACATCACCAAATGTTGACAAACACATCAATCAATATTTCATGTTTTGAAAACTTCGAATGGTGTGGTCAATTTGAACAGTTATGACTTATCATGTTTGATATAAATCATCACGCAATCATTCATTATACCAACCCCCCTCCCCTTCTTCCTCTCCCTCTCCCTCTCCCTCTCCTCTCGTACACACGTCGCTTATTTGATTACATGTTAATTCTTCATAATATATAATCTATATACTCTTTCAAAGTAGTGACAGTGACATGTAATAATAATGTCAACTTCAAAAGCAGGTGCACTAATGAATATTACGATGTTCTTCCTTTGAACTTTTTTCTTACAAGTTCACTTATCCTCTCACATTTGAAAGATTATTACCAGACTGCAAATCTAAGATGCAGTTGTCAGTTGGATGACTAAGTTACATGAAAACATTTGAAGAGAAATCGGATTGATAAAACCAAACGATGAGATTTTTTTTATCATTTACTAAGAGTGGGCCTGTTGATGTTCAAAAGTTAGGGCAACACCCAAGGAGTTTCAAGACAATAAAACTAAACGTCCAGTATGAAAAATTATGTAGGAAAGTAAATCACATAGTGTTTACAGTGGTTTGATTTGCAAGAACATACGTCCACTTTAAAGGTTTTGCTCTTTTATTCACTTCAATGTCAAAAGCACAATGGTAGGAACAATGGTTCCAAGCAATTACAATGACAATGGTGGAAAGCAAGTTCAAGAAGGTCCAAGTTGGAACTTTTCTCCTTCTTCCCGAAATGTCAAGGCAGTCCAAAAAGTCTGAGTGCCTGAAAAGAGGTAGAATTATTCTTTCTGGAGTGATGGAGCAAGCTTGAGAGTTAAATATGCAATATCTTCTTTCGAAAGTGTCAAGAGAGCAAAAATCCAACCCCAGCCCGTTTTTGAATGGGATATTTATAGCATAAGGGAGCAGGTAGAAGCAAGGGAGCATAGGCATGTGGTCCACATTTTCGTCTTCCTGGGCACGTACCGACTCCGGGATCGGTATGTATCCCGGAAGACTTAGTCATTTTCTCATGCCTCCTGGAAGCCTCTGACCTTCCTTCTAGTTAACTTAGTATCCCGTGATACGAAATTATTGGCACCAACCCGAGAGAAGTGGTAAAATACCGATCCGGAAGGTCTTCGTAAATACACTGATCCTGGAAAGTACCGACCCGGAATGGCTTGCATTTACACCAAGTACTTGTATTTTTCTTGAGATTCCAGTGGAAGTTGGGGAACACAAAGATCCGGAGGACTTGAAGGAATTTGCCCCGATTTGGAAAGGCATGGTTATGGGGATACGAATTTCTGGAAGCCGATCCGGGGATATGGAAACATAAATACCGATCCGGGGAGTATTAGTCGAATTTGTTGAGTTGTTCTAATCTTGGAGATACATATCGTTCCCAATGGTTGCTGAACACTGATCCCCGGACATTTAGCCATTTGAAAGTAGTTTTGACGAGCCAAGATGACCATACTTTTGCGACTCCCTCCGGGCTTGACTCCTAGGTGTTTGGACTACACTTTTGGGTCGTTTAACCACGTGATTAGCCAAGTCGTATGGGCTTGAACTGCTTCTGGTAGCCGGGCCAAAAGGTCGGGTAATACTTGCCACCTAAAATATGTCTTGTGTCAACATGACGTGCTTTGAGTCGAGACGAGTCTTCCTGGAAGGTAGAAAGATCTCTAAATCATGTCGAGCGATTGGTCGAGGTCTTTCTGTTGAGCGACACATTCCGAGGAATACGACATGTTTGAGTAGCTCCGACCTTTTGTCGAAGCTTGTTGTTATAACTACACGGTCCCAACGTTGTTAAGAACTCTAGTTGCTTTGAAGTTCGTCGCTCAAACTGGAACCTGTCTGATTGCTTAAGTGAATGTCTAATTCATGTCGATTCAAGAAATTAAACATTAGTCGTTGGCTCTCATTTACGTTAGAACATAAACAAGTCGTCATGGGCACAAGTTACGTATGCGCTCAAACATTTGCACGCGATTTTGCACGATATGATCGAAGTTCATAATAAAACATAATTGGAATGGTATGTTTGGGGCGTATGATCGCGTAAGCCAGTTTTCGAAATGTTATCGAATTGGAACTTATTTGCTTAGCGTGTACTGTAGAATCGATTATGTTCGTGAGTACGTGATTGGTTAACAATCGAGTTGGTTTATGACGCTCAAGGTTTCGAAAACATGTATGCACGATCGTACCGATTGTTTGATTTCAAGAAATTCTTCACTAATCCCGATGAATAGCTTGGTTTCCTTATTCTCTTTCTATTCCCTTTGTTACTTTGTCTTTTTATGGGATCAGTACCAATCTTGGGATCGATACCGCTCCCGAAACACTTGGGAAAATTCGTAGATTTCTTGGAATTCATTCCAACTCCCATGTATAAACAGCTGGATATTCGCTTCCTCTTCTCCTGTTATTTCGTATTCACAATACTTGGACATTTTCGAGAACCCACAACCCCTTAGGATACTTCAAACTTCCCTTGCTTTGATTCGACCCAAATTAAGTGGGTTCTCCCCCTTGACCATGCATGATTTTGGGTTTGATTTGATTCAAACATGATGCTGGGAACGAATGGTGGAGATGGTGAGGAGTAGGTGGTTGCCCATAGAACGGAGAAGCGGGTCGTGGTGTGGAGGTTTGGGAATTGAGTAGCTGATGACGCGAGGACATGTAAGAGGGTGGAATACAAAATCACAGAGGGAAAGAGAGGGAGTTGTCGATGAATTCGCAATTCCAGGAGGATACAAAAACCTTTGTAGTATTTTGGAACGTTAGTGTAACTCCTCTAGGTCCTAGGTGCGAAATAGGAAATTCGTATCCCTAGAACATAGAGGAATTTTTGACTTCAAAGCAGGAATTCGTATATGGGAGAGGAGAGTAGGGATATTGTAACACCCCGTAAAATATACTTAAAAACATAAATATTAATAATTAATAAAAAACAATATGATAATAAAATATATAAAGGCTGGAAAATGAGATTATGTAGCTTTAAGAATTTGGCTACGAAAATCTTTTATTTGGATTCGTGGCGAAATTTTGGATCGTTTTCATATATAATATGTTGAAAACGGTGAAAGTATGAAGAAGTTACCAGCAAATGAAATTAGCCGGTAAAACGTAAAAAAAATATAATCAGATAAATAATATGTATATCCAAAATATATAATAAATAAAATAAATATGGATGAGTTTGAATTTCAAATAGAAGATAAGATGGAGGGGACAAATAATATTGTAAACAAGGTAAGATATAAAGAAAATAAATAAACTTTATATATAAATTAACACCTTAGCCCCATATGCATTTTTTGGGCACTTCAGCGACCAAGAGGTCGATCGCCCAAGGGGTGTCGACGGTCGGTCGACCACCCTTCTAGGGGGTAGGTCGACCGCTTGGCGGTTGAAACTCCCAATAATGCTAGGTTTTTAGGGTTAATATATATAAATGGATGACTAGGATTATATCCAAATAATCCAACAGTCCAAGCTTGCACAAACGACTATATATAGACCCTTAGACCTCACATCTAAACCTTAGCCATTTTTCTCTAATGTGCTGCCACTCTGCCTCTGTAACGACCCGCATTCTACGCATCATAGGATTGTAGAATATATTTTTTCTGTCACATACGAAGCCGTATGGTCATGTAACTTTGGGAGACGACTATTAGGGTCATTTCCCATGTCCATGATTTTTCCCGATTTTTAAATGACCATTTTACCCCTAATTGGTACTGTTTTGGCCATAACTTTTGACTGAAAAGGAATTTTGACCTGAAACCACTTCCACTGGCTCCGGATGATGGTTTCTCTTTCCGTAGAGTGGTCATAATAGCCAAACGGACTTACCGCTTGGGAGATATGGCCGAATTAAGATTTAGAGGGTTAATTTCAGCTAATTGGGCTTAACTGGGTGATTAGCAGCTAGGCCCAGAGGGGAATTTCGGGTTTAGGGGTATATAGGGGCTGATTAGGGTTAGAAAACATTTCTTTAGACATTTTCCAGCCGCCACTTTCATCCTTAGACACTCTAACAATGGCCTCCTACATCTAAAACACCCCAAATCACTTTCTAATTGAAGATTAGGCTTAGCAACATCAAATTAAGAAGAAAAAGCACCAAAGCAAGGTTAGAGCTGCTGTTGGACATCAGTATTTGCCCCAAATCAGAGGAGTTTCAGTTCTGAGAATTTTGTTTGTGGCCAAGGTGAGTGGTTAGCATTGTTTTGACACTAATTACAGTTAATCAGGGTGATTAGTGATAATTAGTAAATTCTTACACTATAAAATTCTGGAAAAATATTCTAAAATTCTGAAATGTTATTTTAGACCTCTGTTAGAAGTTTTTGATGATTTGGTTAAGTTTTGCTAATCGTACCATTAGATTTGCTTAAACATGCTTAAGGGGAAAACATGAGTTTTGGGTACGTTTGATCCATTTTTACATGTTATATTGCTGTTTTGGTGTTTATGGTCGATTTTATATGTTGCTATGACTGTTTGGAATGATTTATGATTGATTAGAAAAGTTAGATTGGTCAAAAACGTCGTCGTATGGCGTAAATAGCTTGCTGGAAGAGTTGCAGGAATTTGGACCAGATCGGATCGCCCCCACACTCGGACCGTGGGGTATGACCACGATCCCACACTCGGACCGTGGGGTATGACCACGATCCCACACTCGGACCGTGGGGTATGACCACGATCCCACACTCGAATCGTGGGGTATGACCACGAACCGCACACCTGGAGCGTGACGAAGTATAGCGATCCGCACACCTGGAGCGTGACGAAGTATAGCGATCCGCACACTTGGAGCGTGGAGATGGAGCACGATCCGCACACCTGAAGCATGAGAATGACCACGATCCGCACACCGCGACTGTGAGAAAGACCACGATCCGCACACCGCGACCGTGAGGAAGACCACGATCCGCACACCGCGACCGTGAGGAAGACAAGGAGCTTGGATATGAGAAGACTAAAACCCGAGATGCAAAGGTAGTCCAAGTTTGAAGTTAGAGCTCAGGATCTAGATGGGAACCAATGAATTCACTTCATGAGTTGGGCTTTGTTGCGGGACGTGTGCAAAGGGGTTGTCGATGTCTGTAGCTTTGGATCATTATGTATGGGAAGTACGTGAACGGACTCAGGGTCACAGTATGTCGTGACCTAGGTACGACTAAAGTGGATATATACCAATGGAGTGGGGTCATTTGTAAAGGTGTAGCCATGACTCCATGTGGGTAAGCTTGGTAGTAGCAGTAGTTGTACAAGCCGAACTCCGTTACTACTTCGATGGATCTAGTGATTGACAGTGGTAGACATCGTATACTTTATGCACTGAGTGAGAGACGTGAGGATGGTTGCTATGCTTGATTGTTTGACATACACACCCCCACCCCCGTATTTCTACACCATATGTTGTTGGCATCCTAGAGTATTGTACGGTATGTAGTACTGACTCTTTGGTTGCAAGTCCAGGTTCAGGTATGGTTTAGTATACCTGTTATTGTTCTGTTTAGCTGCTTATCGCTCATACCAGACTTTTTGTCTGACCCAGAGTTTTATGTCTCTTCTTATTACTCTGGGTGCTCTCACGAGCAGACTAGAGACAGGTTAACTGGTGATGCACGAGTAGCCGTACCGGAGACGAGCAGGAGGCTTCCACGTATGATATATATATATATATATATATATATATATATATATATATATATATTCTCCCTGTGTTGCTGCGGTCACTACTTTGGGCATTAGTAGTGTACCTCTCTTTTACTTTGCTTTAGAGACAATTTTGAAAGTTGTAATAAGCTGTATTTTGTTTTTCCGCTACTCTGATGATGTTGGTTTTAGTTTTCAGCTTATGCACTGTCTCGCCTGTTTTATGTCAAGTATGTTGTTATTATATTTTATTCCATGCGCTGTGAGGCATTCTACAGGTTTTGTGTTAGTTCTTCACTTCTTTCCTTTCTTTGGCGACCGTTCCGTGCTAATCGGGCACGTGTACAGCGCACTTTCGGAGGAAATGCCGACTGGTGCGGGGCGGGCCGTCACAGCCTCTGCCTCCATTGATTTCGAGAATTAGGTTTATTCATCTTCTTCTAATCTATTTCTCTTTCTCTCTAATCTCTTTTATTAGATCTAGATTAGAAATATATTCTGGAATTCATATGAAACATATATAAGAAATTGATTAATTTATCTTATGTATATATAGGTTTCTAGAGTTGGGAATTTCATCCAAAAGACACAACAACGTTTGATTTACGCTCTTTAAATCAATGTGAGTGGAATATTGTATTTTTTAGGGCATATTCTAATCTTTGCAAACTAACATATTGATTTTGTATGCCTAAGAGGATTTGGCACAACAATAGTATAAAAATGCCAAAACCCCCAAATCCTTTATTTTTATGTATTGCATAAGAATTGTTGTAATAGCTCGCATTTTACGTATCGGAGGATCGTAAAATATTTTTATTTTATTCCATGAGGGTTAAATCATTCTCATATTTTGATATGTTGTTTATGGAGATGTGAGACATGTCCATAATTTTTACCAATTTTGTTTGTGACCATTTTGCCCCTATCAGTCTTGTACAGGGCATAACTTTTGACTCAGGTCGAATCCGGTGGTGAGACCTATGCCATTGGAAAAGGAAATGATGATTGTCTTTCCGTAGAGTGGTTACATTAAAGATTTGGCTCAGCAGTTTGAGATGAATCGCTGTTTTAAGGTTTACCATTTGACTGTTCAGGTTTTTAAGCCATAATGGGTTGTTTTGAAGAGGTACATTAGTGGGCTGGTGGAAGGTTATAAATAGGGGGTGGGAGGTATGGGAAATAGTTTACTTTCCTCATTTTCTCATTTGGAAGAGCCAAGGGATCCTTCATTCCTCCATTTCTCCATCTTTCCACCATTAGAACTTAGGAAATCGAAGATCCACACCATTTGAGGCTAGATCTACATCGTTGCAAAGGAGAATTCATCGAATCAAGGAGTTTGGATCCAATTCCTTGCTTTCCGAAATCTTAATTCATTGTTTTTTCTTTGATTTGGAGAATTGGTGAGTAATATGCATCTCTCACATGGATTCAATCACGTACTCCCTCCAATCCAAAATATAAGTCATTTTAGAGATTTGCATAGGAATTAAGAAAAAAATTCAAATGCTTCTTTTTGGTGGATTGACTCCTTTTTCTCATGCAAAGTTAAGTTACTTTCTTTATTTCCAAGTACAAAAAAGTGGTTGTTGGGGTTTCCAAAGCAGCCACCTACTCACATGAGCCAAAAGAAATGCTTAATGGAAGTCAATAAAGTAGGTACAGTTTATTATAGGTAAAACGTCTTATATTTTGCAAAATAAAAAACTTCACAAAACGTCCTATATTTTAAACTGGAGGGAGTATATGAATGTTTGGTCATGTTTTTCATCAAATTCAAGCGTTTTCTCATAGATCTATACCTTGTAAGTCCATTTTCATATGAATCACTATAGGATCTGATTTAGCAAGTTTAAACCGGTAATTTCTATGTTATTTCATATGTTTATGCAAGTTAGATCCACAATTTAGATCACATGTTCATTTATTGTGATTTGGTGAAAATTGTATGATATTGATGAAATTATCATATTCATGCTGTTAATGATCTCATAACATGCCTATGGTTGTATTGGACAGATTAGACGAGTATATTTCGTCGATTATATCGTTTGCTGAAGTTTTGGTCAAAATTGGACTTGGTTTGGGGCTGTACAGGCCACGGGTCGAGCGTGTAGTACAACATGTATTACAATGTGTAGTACAGGAGAGGGGTCGGTCGCACTATGGTGGGTCGTCGCGTAAGCCAAAGTGGATTGGTCTAGCGAGCTAAAGTGGCTGGGTCGAGCAGAAGTTGGTCAAGGTAGAAGTGCGATCATGCCAAGTTTGGGTCGGTCATGCCGAGATGGCTTGGTCGGTCGAGCACACAATTGGGTCAAGCAAGGTTTCAGGTCGAGCAGGGTTGGCTTGTGCATGTTGAGGTCGGTCGCACCATAGTGGGTCGGTCATGCATCAGGACCAGGGTCGGTTGAACCAAGGGATCGGTCCACAGGGTCATTTTCTAAAAAATTATATTTTTCGGGTACGGCCCAGATTTAAGCAAAGAGTTTGAAAAAAAATTCGGGGCAACCCCCTGAACCTTATCCGCAGCACAGTGATGTAATTTGGCTCGGTGATGGTGTGACTCGAAGTAAATTCAAGCAGGAAGGTTCGAAGTGTTGAAAGGTGTTCATTGATCGGTGTAGAACAGTGAATGAGGTGACAACTCATAGGTCATGAGTTGGTGGATAATGGTTGCTCGAGAAGGTTGCTTGAGTTAAGAAAAGTCGTTGGGTTGGATGACTAGAGATATGAAGGCCGAGAGTTTATCGTTATCGTGAGTTCTAGTAGGCTCGAGGCAGGGGTACAATAGAGACGTCTAAAAGACTGGTTGTAGGTCGAGTAGCCTGAGTATTGTTGAAAAGCCTAGTTGTCAAGGTTGGACAAACATACGTATCGTTGAAAGATGTATGGAGTTCATGCTAGAACTGGGGTTACCATTAGCCCTTGACATATGGAAAGGTTGGTCGTCATACGATTAACAATGGTTTCGAAGCAGGATTGACGGTGATAGTCAGAGTCTGTCATGGTTAATTAGTTACCTTGTTTGAACCGTGTCATGTAGATTTTCCAACGTCGAAGGGGATGCTCCTTGGGTGCTTGTCTGATATTGGTTTAGGCCTTTAGGGCTTGTGCTTGAGGGATGTTGAGTTCGATTAGGATGGTTTACATAAGATATATAATTTGGATGTCATGAGTGTTTTTCCACGATTGATTGAGTGTTCTAGTTTCCATGGATGTATGGTTGAAATGTTGTTGTAAAGGCTGTCACTGTCCGATGTGGGGAAGATAGGGTTGAGTTCTTCTCTGGTGTTGTAGGTAGATTGGTATGTTTATCTATCCATTCTCATATACTTTATTATTGATGTTTGTTAGTTGTTTTATCGCTCACTATGACTGTTGTCTGACTCAAGGTTTCATATTTCCCTCTTATTACCTTGGGCTATCCATTCGGTTGTGGATGGGCAGACTAGGTGGCAGGTGATTAGTGAGAACGATGTTGCAGTTCAGAGGCAAGATGGATGCTTACGTACCAGTTTTATTACTATCTACTATTTCTGTTTCCGCTGTTTGAGTTACTCTATGAATGTTGTAGTGAGGAATTATGTACGGACTTTGATATTTCCTATGATGTTTGGATAATCTTTCAGGATGTTGTGAAAGTTTCAAAAGTTTGTTGTATGATGCTTCACTATTATTACCTGTTGTATACTTTATACTATATTTTATCCTTGCGCCGTGAGTTCTACGACAGTATCGATTGTGTTTACCTGCCTATGATGATCGTCTATAGCTTCCTGGCACACCTTTCAGCGCATTAGTCCTCTTGTTTACTGCAGGGGTTATGGGCGGTCGTCACAATTATCAATTTATTGGGTATGTGGATCTTGGTCTTAGTATTGAATTAAGAATAAAAGGGGTTATGGGATTATATTTTAGGTCATTTATCCTTATGTCTAAATATTTTATTGTAACCTAAAAAGGTTTGGATTTGGTTTGATTCATTATTCGATAAGGTTTGGGTTCTATTTTGAATCCAAACGTATTCAGAAGTGAAGCCTATCAGATATGAACGTTTTTATGTGCAATATATAAAAAGGGGTAAATTGGATAAAATAAAGCCTATATGTATACATGTATATATTTTTGTATATATGCGTATATATGTATATTATACTCTATTCTTGATCCATTACTAAAATCAATTCAATAAGCCTAGGATGCAAGTTGAAATTTGTATGTATGTTGTATTTTCCATTCACTGTTATCTGTTATTATACTATTATGCCATCATTGCTTAGATGTGGTAGTCAAAACATGGAAATTAACTTGTATACCTTTAAACTTAGGACAAGTTGACAATTTCTATCTCGTTATAACGTTCGCTCATTCATGCGAAAATTAACGCTATTTATATGTTTTAAATGTTATATTTATATAGCATAATTAACGTGATAATGACATCACAAATGCGATTAGGATATAATTCAAATTTGAAATGTCCCCATATATATTGTTTGTTTGTGTGTGTATAGAATGGCTTTACATATATTAATAGTGACATACTGACACGAGGTTAGTTGTCATTTGTGGTACAAGCCTGCACGGAACCAACCGGCAAATCCAACAACCACAAGAAGGCCCAACTAATGTGAGAGGTATGGGTGTCATGGGCCATTCAAACTTAATACATTATGACACGAGGTTAAACCTACTTGCAGTAGAAGCTTGCCCAGAACCGCCCGACATATGCAACATCTATAGGTATACGGTTTAATGTGAGAGATCTAGTGTGTGTGTGTGTGTATATACATATATATATATATATATATAAATCTATTGTGTGTGAAAATAGGCAGGTTTACTGCATCTTGAGAAGGTCTTAAGTGGATGGCTCTCTTCTTATCTAGTTTGGGTCTTAAGTGGTTAGAACTAGAAACCGGTATATTCCTTGGAGAGGAACCAAAGTCATGGGACCCACCATTATTAGATTCGAAGTAAGCCTATGGGTCCTCCTTCTCTAAAGTGGTTAGGCATAGTGGTAACGGAGTAGGGTAGTTCATGGGGTATATCCACTGCCTCTAGAAGTTTATAAGGGCTCAATTAGGGACAAGGCTGGTTATAAAAAAATATGTGGCCATAACATGCTCACCAGCTGTCTAAGGGGAGTCTTAAGTGACATAGGTGTTCTACTATAGTATCAGTTAAGTAGTAACGTTCACAATACTACTTATCATATTATAAGTGAGCGTATAGACTTAAGAACGTAGACGTGTTAGGACGGGATCTTAAGAGGCTAGGGTCCGCCTCAGGGTTATAAGAGATCATAAGAATCCACTTTTAATAGGGCCATAAGCGACCGAGAATGCCTGCCTCGTTGGGTCCTTACTCTAAATACACTAATGAGCGATTGACTTGGATATCCACCTTACTGGTTAGATATTTTGTGTTTGTGTGAATGCTTGTGTGTTGTGTAGACATACCTGGATATATGTTAACTGCCAAACCTAGGGTATGGACTTTATGTAAATACTATATTTCAGTCACACGGAACTTTATGTTCTACCCCTCTCTTTAACATATCCAACAGGTCAGTAGGTGGGGTAGATTATGTTGACGAAGTGATGGAGGCTGAAGACGAAGACGTTATGCTTTTATTAGTTATTATTCTTGTACTTCTTATGGAAACTTTTTAGAATAAATCTGTTGATGTACCTATGGAACAAATGTATTTATGACAAGTCTGTTTTTTGAATTATACGATTTTATAAATTGGTACATCTTATTTGATATTATATTTCTCTCGTTCCACGGTGTGAGATTTCCATTCAAAATGTATATAAATTATTTTGTAAAAATGTAATTCCTTACAGGAACCAACAACCCATTTAGAATGGCTCTAAGTTTCGATGGAACTTTTCTAGGTCGAAATTTAAGCCCATTACAGGTGGGTTGTTACATTTGATATCAGAGCCTAGGTTAGCTGGGTATAAGGGAATTATACGTATAAGAGGCGTACTTGTAATTTGAAAAAGGTTTTTCAAACTATATATAAATATATAATATATATTTACCCCCAATAAGCATACGCATCTATACTAGGAAACTTTATCGTTTTCTTCCCTTTTTAGCTTAACTACTATCTCAGGAGCATCCATAAAAGGATTCTTCCTTTTGTTTTCAAATAGTAGAATGGTTGATAATCCTACCAAACAGGGAAAAACTAGGCAAGGTCTCGATACTTGCCAGAGTGGTTATAATAGTATCTCCATACTATGGAGCAAGTCCCTGTTGCTATTCCCGCCCCAGCGGTGCCTGCCGTTGAGGTTGCCTTTGACTTTTCTCGCTTCTGTTAGAGCTTCACAAATCTTGGAGGGAAATCGTTCAATGGATAGGAAGTTTTACTAACACACAATCTTGGATAACATACTGCGAAAGAATTTTTGAAGCTGCTGGCTCGCCCAACGAAGTGTAAAGAAGAATTGCGGCCTGACACTTGAAAGAGGAGGCCCTTGAATGGTGGAATTTAGTATCTGGATAAAATAAGGGCTAGATATTTACATGGATTGAATTCAAAACCCGTTTCGAAGAAAAGTTCTTACCAAGAGCTGAAATGACAATCCAGTTAGAGAAATTTATCTACCTCAAGTAAGGAAGCTTGAGCTTGTAAGAGTACGCGACCAAGTTCATCGAACTGAGTAAGTTTGGTAGGGGTTTAGTAGACACCTAATGAGCAAAGCCTTGATAGTTGTTAAAGGATTGAACTCCCCACTAATGGAAACTTTATTAGCATAAGTAATGTTCGGGGAAACTTTTGAAACCCTAGTAGAGACAGCTATCTTATGCACGGCCGAAGGCTCCAAGGAGAATGAGGAAGGTGAGAAGGGAGAAGGAAGTTCCACTAAGAACAAGAATAAGGGATGGTGGAAGAACAAGAAGAAAGGGGGAAAATTCAAAAAGGAGGCTAAGACTTGTACGAGGTACAACCGTAAGGGCCACGAAGCTAAGGATTGTAGGACTTAGTTGGTAAAGAAGGAATTCAAAGGGAAGTGTTTCAATTGTCATAAGGAAGGACACATGTCTAAGGACTGCCTAAAGCCCAAAGTCATCCGAAGTGGTTAGAATTACGCAACAGAGGCAGCACTGATTCAAAGCCAATCCCCAAGATACCAAGGGCAAGCCGCACTCGAAGGTATAACTTCTGTTTTAAGAAATTCTGTGTACACCTTGTTCGATTCTGGAGTGACTCGTTCTTTTATCTCTAAGATACTAACTAATATGTTGAATCTTCCCATATCTATCTCTAATAATACAACAGAGGTAGCCAACCCTATCGAAGGATCTAAGTATCTTGAGTTGTTTTGCAAAGATCTAGTATTTGAGGTCGACAATGTTGAGTTCCTTTGCGAAGCGTATGCATTGGATTTTATCGGGTATAACCTTATCCTAGGTATGGATTGGCTACCATTTTATGGGGATGTCCTAGATTGCGATAAGAGAACCATTCGTCTTAGGAGCCGAGGAGGACGTAGTCTGAATAACCCTTGTAATTTTAGGAACAAGGATAAAGACTTATTATATTCCTTATCCCCTAATTCAGAAGGACAATCTTTAGTCCATATAGTATGTGAGTTCTTGGATATCTTTGAGGAAGTCACGGGGCTTCCACCCCACAGAGAAATCTCTTTTCGTATTGACCTAGAGAAGGATTCTAGACTAGTAGCACTACCCCTGAGGCATATGGAGCCTAAGGAAAGAAGGGAATTAGATAAGAAGATTTCAGAATTACTACAGAAAGGTCTCATTCGGGGAAGTACCTTAGAATGGGGTGCACCCATTGTGTTTGCTACCAAAGAGGACGGATCTTTAAGACTTCGTGTGGATTATAGGGAACTTAATAAGTTGACCAAGAAGAATAGTACCCCTTACCTAGAATCGATGATCTTTTCGACCACTTGGGAGGAGCTTGAGTATTTTCCCAATTAGACCTTGCCATTGGATTTCACCAGTTAAGTACTGCGGAGGACATTAAGGACAAAACTGCATTTAGGACGACGGATGGACTGTTCCAGTGCGAAGTTATGCCCTTCGGACTGATGAATTCACTTGCCTTCTTTGTTGACCTCATGAGTAGAGTATTTAGGGGTATTCTAAACAAGATTGTGGTAGTCTTCATAGATGATATCCTTATATTTTCAAAAAACCATAAAGAGCATGAAAATCACTTAAGACAAGTTCTAGGGATGTTAAGGAAGAACCAATTGAAAGCAAAATTCTCAAAGTGCCATTTATGGAGGGAAGAAGTAAGATTTTTAGGATATATTGTGTCAAGTAAAGGTTTGGCCATAGAGCCCGCAAAGATCGAGGTAATTAAGGAATGAAGGATACCTCGAAATGCTACGGAAGTAAGAAGCTTCCTTGGATTAGCCGGATATTATCGAAAATTCATTAAAAACTCTACAAAGATTGCTTCTCCTTTAACCTAACTAACAAAGAAGAATTTGGTATTTTCTTAGAGTAATAAATGTCACTTAGCCTTTAAGAAACCAAAGGAAGCATTAACTAGAGGCCAGTCTTAATTATGCCTGATGGTTCAAAAGTGTTTACAGTTTACACTGATGCATGCGGGACCGGTTTAGGAGCGGTCCTTACACAAGGAAGAGTAGTTGCTTATGCTAGTAGACAACTCAAGGATCCGGAGAAGAGATACCCAATTCATGACCTTGAGTCAGCTGTAGTGGTGGTCACCCTTAAAATATGGAGGCATGATCTCTTAAGGGAGATTTTTATCGACCATATGTCCCTAAAGTATTTATTTCTCAATTTGACCTAGACTTGAGACAGCAACGGTGGATGGAATATATTGCCTCGTTTGATTTCATGATTCAGTATACCCTGGGAAAAGGGAATGTTATGGCGGATGCATTAAGTAGGAAACACGCAACCTTGAATGCGTTCTCAGAATGGAAACAATTAGAGTTTCTCTCTAATTTTAATTTGCAACCCTCGCCAATAACTCCTAATGGTTTTCTTGGAGCTATGGTAATTAGACCTACTCTAAAAGAGAGGATTCGAAGTACACAAAACCTTGACGAAGAATTAAGAAGCTTAAAGGAGAAAGTGGGGAAGAAGGAGACCTTTCCCCATTCGACTATATATTTCGATTAGCGATGATGGAAGTTTACTTTGGGATGGACAACTTCACGTCCCTAAAGAGGAAAGATTGAGGAAAGAAATTCTAGAAGAGTTCCATAGGCCAAAGATGACCATACACCCCGGTGGAGGTAAAATGTATAGAGATATGAAGAGGAATCTCCATTGGGAAGGAATGAAGAGAGATGGGGCCGAGTTCGTAGCCAAATGTTTAACATGCCAAAAAGTGAAAGCAGAGCAAAGGAAGCCCGGAGGATTATTACCACCTTTAGAGATTCCCATGTGGAAGTAGGAACATATTTCCAGGGACTATGTCGATGGACTTCCTAGAAGCCAAAAGTGAAATGAGGCTATTTGGGTTGTGGTAGACCGTTTAACCAAAAGTGCTCATGTTATACCCGTCAAGAAGAAAGGGCTGCAACCTCATTAGCCAAATTATATGTCAAAGAAATAGTCAGATTACATGGTATAGTGAGTGATAGAACCCCTTGTTCATAAGCGAATTTTGGAGAAGCCTACAAGCAGCATTGGGAACAACCCTCAACCTAAGCACAACCTATCATCTGCAGACTAACGGCTATACAGAAAGAGTAAATCGGATCTTGGAAGACTTGCTCAGAACTTACATCATCGACTGTGGAGGAGTTTGGGAGTAGCACCTACCACTCGTAGAGTTCACTTATAACAATAGTTTTGGAACAACGATTGGTATGGCCTTTATTGAATCTCTTTACGGTAGGCCATGCAAATCGCCAACTTGTTGGTGGGAAACGACCAACAAGGTTATACTCGCACTAGACTTTGTCTGTGATCGCACGGAGAAGATATCCTTGATTAGGTAGAGGATGAAGGTAGCCAAAGACCATCAGAAATCGCATGCTGATAAATGAAGGAGGGGACTTGAGTTTAATGTTGGAGATTTGGTATTCGTAAAATTATCCCCTCTCAAGAAGAAAGTTCGGTTTGGGAAGACTAGGAAGTTGGCTCCTAAATTTATTGGACCTTTTCACATCATCGAGAAGATAGGATCTTTGGCTTATCGAGTGGATCTCCCAGAGCGTCTATCGGGAATCCATGATGTTTTTCGTGTATCTCATCTAAGGAAATGCCTTCATGATTCTGTTATCAGATCCGAGCTTGATGAAATTGGGGACATAGGAAAACTCGAGTTGGAGTCCAAGGTGCCCCGTGCCACTGTAAGGATTGCAGAGCATGGAATCAATAGACTCTGCAATAAAACTGTTCGCCTCGTCTGAGTACGATGGGGAAATGATCCCGCGGAAAGCACATGGGAGACCAAGGATAAGAAGACAGACTCACTCAGAGCTTTTCTCGGGTATTTTTTTCCTCAAAATAACGCTTATGGATGCATCGTGATTGCTAGATTCGATGTTAGGAAATGGATGCAACACCATTGCGCAACACACTTATATAGAAATATATGCATAGTTAGGTTGTTTTGCATACATACTGTATCACTTATTACACCTACATGTTAGGATTGAGCTCACTTTAGTGAGTCTACAGTTCATAACCACTGCGAGTCATGGATGTTTATGGATGAATTAAAATATAGCATGAATGTTTCGAATGAGTTGTTTTTTTGCCCCTTCAAACAGATTTCGGAATGAAATCTATTTTAAGGAGGGAAGAATGTAACACCCCATAATATACTTAAAAACATAAATATTAATAATTAACAAAAATAAACAATTTAATAATAAAATATATAAGGATGGAAAATGAGATTTTGCATCTTTAAGAATTCGGCTACGAAAATCTTTTATTTGGATTCGTGGCGAAATTATGAATCATTTTCATATATGATATGCCGAAAATGGTGAAAGTATGAAGAAACTACAAGCAAATGAAATTAGACGGTAAAACGTAAAAATATATATTATTATATAATCAAATAAATAATATGTATATCCAAAATATATAATAATTAAAATAAATATGGATGAGTTTGAATTTCAAAAAGAAGATAAGATGAAGGGGACACAGAATATTGTAAACAAGGTAAGATATAAAGAAAATAAATAAACGTTATATATAAATCAACATCTCAGCCCCATATGCGTTTATTGGGCACTTCAGCATCTAGCCGGTCGACCGCCATCTATAAGGGGTGTCGACCGCCGGTCAACCGCCCTTCTAGGGGGTAGGTCGACCACTTGGCGGCTATAACGCCCAATAATGCTAGGTCTGGTTAGGTTTTTAGGGTTAATATATATAAATGGATGACCAAGATTATATCTAAATAATCCAACGATCCAAGCTTACACAAGCGACTATATATAGACCCTCAGACCTCACAACTAAACCCTAGACAATTTTCTCCAGTATTTCACCACACTATCTATTCCTCCATTGATTTCCGGAAACAGGTTTATTCAACTTCTTCTAATCCATTTCTCTTTCTATCTAATCTCTTCTAATAGATCTAGATTAGAAATATATTTTTTATCATATGAGACATATATAAGAATTTGATTAATCTTTTCTTATGTATATATAGGTTTCTAGAGTTGGGAATTTCATCCAAAAGTCACAACAACGTTTGATTTATGCTCTTCAAATCAATGTGAGTGGAATATTCTATTCCTTAAGGCATATTCTACTTTTTGCAGATTAACATATTGATTTGTATGCCTAAGAGGATTTGGCACAACAATAATAAAAAAATGCCAAAACACCTAAATCCTCTATTTTATGTATTGCGCAAGAATTGTTAATTTATTGGGTTTCTGGATCTTGGTCTTAGTATTGAATTAAGAATAAAAAGGGGTAACGTACTTCTATTTTATGTAATTTATCCTTATGTCTAAATATTTGATTGTAACCTAAAATGGTTTGGATTTGGTTTGATTCATTATCTGATTAGGTTTGGGTTCTATTCTAAATCCAAATGTATTCAGATGTGAAGCCTATCAGATATGAATGTTTTTATGTGCAATATATAAAAAGGGGTAAATTAGATAAAATAAAGCCTATGTATATACATGTATATATTTTTGTATATGTGTATGTTATACTCTATTCTTGATCCATTACTAAAATCATTCCAATAAGCCTAGGATGCTAGTTGAAATTTGTATGTCTGTTGTATTTTCCATTCACTGGTATTTGTTATTGTACTATTATGCCATCATGCCTTAAATGTAACGGTCAAAACATGGACATTAACTTGTATACCTTTAAACTTAGGAAAAGTTGACAATTTTTATCTAGTTAGAACATTCTCTCGTTCATAGAAAATTAAAGTTATTTATACGTTTTAAATATTATATTTATATAATGTAATTAACATAAAAATGATGTAATAAATGCAATTAGGATAGGATTCGAATTTGAAATGTCCCTATATATATCGATTGCTTATGTGTGTATAGAATGGCTTTACATATATTAATAGTGACACACAAACACGAGGTTAGTTTCCATTTGTAGTATAAGCCTTCCCGGAACCAACCGACAAATCCAACAACCATAAGTAGGCCCAACTAATGTGAGAGGTCTGGGTGTCATGGGCCATTCAAACTTAGTACACTATGACACAAGGTTAAACCTACTTGTAGCAGAAGCTTGCCAGAACCGCCCGGCATATCCAGCATCTACAGGTATATGGTTTAATGTGAGAGGTCTAGTGTGTGTATATATATATAAATCTATTGTGTGTGAAAATAGGCAGGTTTACTACACCTTGAGAAGGTTTTAAGTGGTTAACTCTCTTCATATCTAGTTTAGGTCTTAAGTGGTTAGGACTAGGAGCCCCTCTAAAGGTTTATTCCTTGGAGAGGAACAAAAGTCATGGGACCCACCCTTATCAGATTTGAAGTAAGCCTATGGGTCCTCCTTCTGTAAAGTGGTTAGGCATAGCGGTAATAGAGTGGGGTAGCTCACGGGGATGTCCACTTCCTCTAGAAGCTTATAGGGGCTCAATTAGGGACAAGACTGGTTGTAAAACATATGTGGCCATAGCATGCTTGCTAATTGTCTAAGGGAAGTCTTAAGAGACATAGGTGTTCTTCCGTAATATCAGTTAAGTAGTAACGTTCGCAGTACTACTTCTCGTATTACAAGTGAGAGTGTAGACTTAATAATGTTGACGTGTTAGGACGGGGTCTTAAGAGGCTAGGGTCCGCCTCAGGGTTATAAGAGATCATAAGAATCCACCTTTAATAGGGCCATAAGTGACCGAGAATGCCCGCCTCATTGAGTCTTTACCTTAAATACACTAAAGAGCGTTTGACTTAGATATCCAGCTCATTGGTTAGATATTTTGTGTTTGTGTGAATGTTTATGTGTTGCGTAGACATAGCTTGATATATTTCATTTGCCAAACCTAGGGTATGGACTTTAAGTAAATACTATGTTTCAGTCACACAGAACTTTATGTTCTTACCCCTCTCCTTAACATATCCAACAGGTCAGTAGGCGGGGTAGATTATGTTGATGAAGCAATAATTGAGGCTGAAGACGAGGACAAAGTCATTATATTTTTATTAGTTATTATTATTGTACTTCTTATGGAAACCTTTTAGAATGAATCTATTGATGTACCTATGGAAAAATGTATTTATGATAAGTCTATGTTTGGACTCTGTGATTTTGTAAATTGATACATCTTATTTGATATTTTATTTCTCTCGTTGTGCTTTGTGAAAATTCCATTCGAAGTGTATATATATTATTCAGTGCAAATGTTATTCCTTATAGGTGCCAGTGACATGTTTAGGCTCTAAGTTTCGATGGGCCTTTTCTAGGTCAAAATTTAGGCATATTCCGGGCGGGTTGTTACGTATACGAAAACGCAGGAGGAAGCGGGATCAGTGAAAGTAGTTAAGAGAGGGAAAGTTGTGGAGAACTTAAGTGTTTTGGGACACGAAGTTGGATTTCGTATCCCGAAACATTTAGGATTTTTTTTAAGTTCGTTTTCGGGGATTCGAAAAATTTAAGTTGGGGGATACAAAAAAGGGAAACTCGTATCCCAGAACAATTAGAAAACTTGGCTATGAAAACTTGAGTTTATCGAATTCGAGTCGTTTCGCGATGTTGCGCGATTGGGTTTGTTTTGGTATCAACTGTGCCATTATTTAACACCTTAAGGCCTAATGAACGAACTTATTTGGTCTGATAATTCAGACATATACATAGGAAATCGTCACCGCGTCCAGAATGTTTTAGTGTTATTGAATAACGTGGCCCACTTACATGTATTTCTATAAACAAATAGCTGAAGGAATTATTTTACTAAGGGTCATTTCCATTATTAACCTTACTTTCATCTTTTCCCAAGATCCTGTGTACAAATATAAATATATCAGTATATTTTGCATCAATCTATCTACATATATAAAGATATGTGGATACTTCCTATTTTCCAATAAAGGCTTTGTAAAAGATTAATTAGTAAACAAGCCATTTTTATATTGCCATTTCACTCAACATAACTACAATAAATCAGAGGTATAAACGGATTATGATCAATGTATTTGAGATAGATAACCAACTATAATTTGTGTGTTAATTTGTCAAAGTAATTAGACCCTTTGCTCGATCGTACTTATGTGGAGAGGAGTTCAAAACTGGGTTAGTTATGCCCATAATACACTTGCCCATAGCCATGTATTTGTGTGTCTACTTGTGCAACCAAACAATGCAAGAATGGCACATTTAATTTCCTTATAACACAAGTGCATATATCCGTTAATATACATCTAGGCTAACTTAAATGAATGGTACCATGTGAACAACCAAGAGTATATATACTTGTATAAATCTACTTATGCTAACAAGTTTATATATTTATATAAAGCTTTAGTAGCCTTTTTAACCAAAATAAGGTAAATCACACAATCACTTATTGCTTAGGTGATGTGCATATTACCCTTACTTGCATTTTAAACATCCTTTTTAAAGCTTCACATTACTGACTCTTTTATGAGTACAACATTATGCATATTTTCACACAAACTTAGCAGTTTCAATACTACATATATACAACATAACTTAACCAAATCATAACACACACGGTCATTTACTAGTTATATGATATGCGTATATGAATATGGCATTCTTAAACTCTTTCCCATGCATAATAATAATCAACTAAATACTTTTAGAGACTGAACATTCAGTTCTTACAACCTATCAGATCAACTGATTACATGTTGAAATCATAATTAAACTTTACTTAAATTACGTTACTTCATTTGAAACTTCACCATATAATACTTCACCAGTTTAAACATTTTCCTACTTAACACACTTAAAATATTAAATCTTCTAAGTTTTCATCCCAATATTCCAACAATGCATCTTCTATTTAACATGTAATTAATTCCTAAGCTGCCTCATCATCAATGAGACACCCGGCAAATTGCCAGGCAATCAAACCAGGTCAGACATGGTCTGGTATGAACATATATCACAATAAGCACATAAGTTGAAGCATATAACATATAAATAAAGTGTTTACTTTAACACCTATTTACTGAGAAAAATGGAGATGCATTCAGAATGTGAATATGTCTTTCAACACTCGTAATAAGCACTTATACAAAATTACTTCATCATGTTTTGCCCACCCATTCCCTTAAACTCAAATTTTCTTCGTTATGCTGGCTAATTCCTCTAGCCATTGAACACAATGTATTAATTGTTTGAGAACCCAACCACTTGTTACCCCCAAACACAAAGGCCTATAGGGCATAATATGCCATGCATATACCCAACCTCTACACCCTGAGGTTAGGCAGATCAATAACATCCCTGGAATATCACCCTCCCATTTATGTGTAAATCCTATTTATATTATGCATTTTGAAGTGTGTATATCCCTCCCTTATTCCTTTTTATTTATATCACAACCCATATATAAATACCCAATAAGATTTTCAATATATACACCATACACCACCATTTACATATATCAATCAGCAACATTCAAGGGTCATTCATCACAACCATTCATACAACTATTTAGTTATATATATAAGCAGATCTACTTATTTGGGTATATATTTGCATCATTATGCGTGTCATCTATGCTTGTGTCATGCTGTAAGAATACGGTTAGAGATATAGGGTATCTCATAAACCCTCATTCTTTTATTAAAGAATGATAATAAGAGAAATGGATTAGCATATTCATTGCTGCACGACTTATCTTCATCTTAAGGAATAGACATGAGCATAAATATTCTTGTTTATATTTCCCATTCCTTAACTAATTAGAACCCTATATTATAGCAACAACACTGTTTAAATCAAATAGTAAGATGACATGTTCATGCATAATCATCTTATATACCTCATAAATAAATCCAACAAATTAACATTGGTTAGCTAATATATATGTTCATTCATCCAGCTACATATATATCCTACCGGTTGCCTTCAATAGGACTTATTGCCTTTCAAATACATTATAAAATGATAAATGTTCACCCTATAAAACAGTATTCACCAGCCCCGAGGATATACTTGTTCTTGACTATATTTCTTCTAAATATAATGCTAAAGAAAATTGTCTAACCCTAGCCTTCTAACCTATAGCTTTATATAACAACTACTAGGGTTTTCCTATTGAGGTAAAGTTAAATTCTGTCCTCTATATATTTGTGAATCTTTCAATTGCATTATGGTCCTGAATGCTTACTTTTTTTCTTCTAAAATTGTTGCTTTTCTTATTTAATTTTAAACAGCATTATTTATACCATTTTCGTGCTTCATGCTATATGCATGACCTTACTTCCCACGTGATGTTCATATAGAAAAAGCCTAGGTACATATTCAAAATATAATGCATACACAACATCTTTTCTAATCACTAGGTTATGCTCTTCCTTATATCCATCTAGATAAGAATTGCTAACCTCCTTCGATTGGCCTTTTTTACCTACATTATTCTTTATTTTCTTGTTATTAAATTCTTATGCTTAAATTAAATTACAATTTGATTATTATTATTATTACTAATAATCCGGGTCTCCACACAATCTCTCACTAAAAGGAACTATGTCCCACAATTAGTTTCTTCATACAGTTAAATGCCAACTTAACATTCGTAATAAAACACACCTTTTATTCCATGATAAGCATTCATCAAAGCTTCCTTACATCAAATAGCGAACATACTAGGAAACTTAATTAGCCTTCACTTTATCCTCAACCTCCCAAGTACAATCATTTGTATCTAGAGTCCACTAAATTTTTACCAGTCTAATTGTTTTGTTTCTTAATTACTTCTCCTCCTTAGCAACTATACCCACTGGTTTCTTTCCATAAACCAAATTTTCTATCACTTTAACTTGTGTTGGTGATTCCAGGATGGTCTCCTTATCATGAACCCACCTTCTTAACTGAGTTACATGAAATACATCATGTATTCCCTAATTCTTCTGGTAGCTTCAATTTATAAGCTAATGCTCCAATTCTCTGAAGGATTTCATATGGCTATATATATAGGTGACAACTTGCCTTCCTTCCCAAATCTCAACACCTTTTTCATAGGTGAAACTTTAAGAAACACAAAATTTACAACATTATATTCTACTGGCCTTCTCCCCTTATCTGCATAATTTTTTTGTTTCTCTTATGCACTCTTCATTCTATTTCTGATTAGTTCAATTCTTTCCGATGTTTCCTTCACTTGTTCTGGCCCAAGCAGTATTTTTTCTCCCACATCCAACCAGTAAACTGGTGATAAACAAGGTTTTCCATAAAGAGCTTCGAATGGAGCCATTCTTATGGTGGATTGATAGCTATTGTTGTATGCAAATTCAGCCAAACACAAGTGATCCTCCCAGATTCCACCAAAACCAAGAACATAAGCCCTAAGCAAGTCTTCTAATATTTTGTTTACAATCTTAGTTTGCCCATCAGTTTGGGGGTGGTATGCTATGCTTAAGCATAACTCCACACCTATGGCCTCTTAATACTTACCTAAAATCTAGAGGTAAATAAGGAATCCCTGTCACTGATAACAGTTTAAGGGACATCATGCAGCCTTACCACCTCTTACACAAACAACTTAGCGAATTTATTTGCAGTTCTATCTAATTTTATGGGGATAAAATGGGCTGGCTTTGTTAACCTATCTACCACCACCTATATGTCGTCATTACCCCTTTGAGTTCCTGACAATCCATCTATAAAATTCATTGAAATGCTCTCCCATTTCCATTTAGGCACCTCCAATGGTTGTAACATACATGAGGGTTTTTAATAGTCTGCCTTCACCTGTTGGCATGTTAAACATCTTGTTATATATTTTTTCACTTTTGCTTTCATCCCTGGCCACCAATAAACCCTTTTCAAATCATGATACATCTTGGTTGATCCTTGGTGTATAGTATATTTGGTCTTACGATGTTCATCTAAAATCTCTATCTTTGATTCCTCAATATCAGATACAAAAAGCCTTTTATTCTTCCTGAGATACCCTTGGTTATCTAACTCATAATTTTCTATTGTTGCTTCACTTAACAACATTTCCTTCTTCTCCTTCAATTGTTTGTCTTGATCATGTAACCTTCCAACTTTATCTGTGAGAGTTAACTTTATAGAAACTAAGATCAACTTCCTATACTCAATCATGTCACAGTGGTTCTCTATAAATTCTCCTTCTACGTACTTTACTTCTATTTCACTGATAAGTCTTTAAATTCCTTCACCATTAACCTTGCCAAATTAACATGTTGCTTGCTCAAAGCATCTGCCACCTTGTTTGCTTTTCTAGAAGTGTACAAAATGTCTAAATCATAAGAAGCCAAAAATTATACCCATCTATGTTGGCTCATGTTGAGATATTTTTGAGGAAATAAATATTTAAGAGATTTGTGGTCTGTATACAGTTCAAATTTGGCTCCTAATAAATAATGTCTCCACAGTTCAAAGCATAAACTATAGCAGCAAAGTTCTAGATCATGTGTGGCATACCTTGTTTCATTTATCTTGAGTTGTCTGGATGCACAAGTTATCGCTTGACTATGTTGCATGAGCACAACCCCCAAACCAGGCCCACTTGCATCAGTATACACAAGCAAACCTTCGTTCCCTTCTGGAACATGTAGAATGGGTGCTTCAACCAATGCCTTCTTTAATTTCCCAAAAGCCTCTTTACATTTTTCTGTCCAAACATATGATTGTTCCTTTCTTGTTAGCTTAGTTAAGGGTATGGCTATTCTTGTAAAATCTTTTATAAATCTTCTGTAATAGCCCGTCATCCCTAAAATTGACCTTATCTCTGTCACAATCCTTGGCCTCCTCTATGATTGAACAACCATCACTTTGTTTGGGTCCACTGCTATGCCTTGTGCTAAAGTTATTTGACCTAAAATATTAACCTCATTCCTCCAAAATGTACACTTAGCAAACTTTGCTTTCAATTCATGTTATCTCAGTCTTGACAAAACCGAATGCAGACGATATTCATGCTCTTTTTCTGTCTTGGAATAAATTAATATGTTATCAACAAATACTAATGAAAATTTATCCAAGAAATCTCTAAATGTCCTATTCATAAAATCTACAAAATAGGACGGTGCAATTGTTAAGCCAATGGCATAACAAAAAATTCATATAACCTATATCTCGTGTTAAATGTAGTGTATTTAATACTCTCTTCCTCAACCTTCATCTGATGAAATCCAGAAGCTAAATCCAGTCTTGAAAACACTTTTGCCTCCATTGAGTTGATAAAAAAGATAATATATCCTTGGTGGTGGACATTTGTTCTTAATTGTAACTTTATTTAATTCTCTATAATCAGTACACATCCTTAAAGTTCCATCTTGTTTCTTAACAAACACCACTAGAGCACCCCCAACATGAGCTATTAGGCCTAATAAATCCTTTTTCTCCAATTCTTCTAACTGGGGTTTTAATTCTGCTGGCTCTTTTGGCCCCATTCCGGTAGGTTTGTTAATAATTGGAGTAGCACCAGGTATTGGTCTTATTTGAAACTCCATAGGTCTGTTATGTGATATGCCACTAACCTCTCCAAGCACATCAACATACTCATTGACTATGGGAATTTTCTCCAATTTCAGATCCATTTCCCTCTTATTCAAACTCCAAATAGCCCGTGGACAATTATTTTTCTCTATTTCACACATCACTGTTATGTTATTACCCTCTACAGTTTTCAGAGATATGGTGAAATTTTCCAAATTTAAAATAACTTTAAACTTACTCAACCAATCAACCCCTAATACGATACCTATTCCTTCATATTTCAACATATATAGGTCTGACATAAATATTTTTCCACGTATATTTAATTCTACACACACACACACATTTCATCCCTAGCTTGCATGAACTCCGCATAGAAATCTGTACAAACAAATGCCTATCACCATTACACATGTGAGTTCTAATTTCCTAGCTATATTATGGGATATAAAAGAGTGTGTGGCTCCTGTACCATAAATTATTATTATGGGTGGAGTTTTGATAAAAAAAAGTATACCTTCCAGTTGTCTAGTATTCCCTGTGTTGCCTTCTACAACAGCTCCTTCTTTCCCTTCCAATGCTTTCCTCTGCTGCTTCCTTGGTCCTACGAAGTTTTTCTTGATATGCCCCTCTTTCGCACAGTTGTAACAAATAGTTGCACTAGCTAGGCACTTATTCTTCATGTGTCCTTCTTTTCCACACTCATATCAAGTGATCTTCTTCTTAACTTCAGTGGTTGTTGCCCCTACTTTCTTCTTAACTTCCTTTTTAGAACTTTTCTTGTCGTAGGGGTGAACCTTGTCCTTGTCTTTCTTGTTGTTATTATTCTTGAATTTCCTGAAATTTTCTCTTTCTTCATTATGTTGTTCAAAAGAGATAGTCAAATCTATCACTTGATCAAAGGCTTTCTTCTTATAAAGTAGCATTGCCCTGGTTGAACAAGCATTAGGTCCCATTATATATCTGCCTTTCTCAGATGCTTTATCTCCTATCAAGATTGTACCATACTTTGAGAGGCTTTCAAAATTTTGTGTGTATTCAGTTACATTAATGGTTCCATGTTTCAGCTTAATGAACTCTTCAAATAATAATTCTTTTGCTGATGTTGGTACAAATCTAACCTCCAACATGTCTTTAAATCGATTCCATGTTATCTTTTGCTCTGGTATTCCTGCTACAATAACTTCCCACCAGTCTAATGCTGCTCCTTTTAGCCTTATAGAAGCTATTTGCCTCTTCCTTTGGTCACCCGCTTGCATATCAACAAAAATCCTATCTAAAGTTCTAAGCTAAATTTGTACGCCCATCACCCCTTCAATGCCTTCGAAATCTTTGCCTCCTAGGTTTGAGTATGTCTTCAGCAACTTTGACAACTCTTCATGGGGGTTTTCTAGTCTGTGCACAACCCCATTCCTTAAAGCTTGCACAAATTCTTGCATATTCAACATTGGTGGTGCACTAGTGGATCCTCCGCTTACCATACTTATATATATTTTTATACTGTGTTAGTTCCGGTATCTCACAAATTTATATATAGTTATATTCTGAATTCTATCTATGCCCAAATAGCCCTTTTCTCTAACCACTAGTACTATATAAGCAGGCTATATTATTATCATTATTATTATCAGTACTAAGGCACATACGACGGATGTGTGCATTGCTAAATGTGACCACGCTGGAAATAAATAAGCAAACCTACAACTTAGAAGTAATTGTAAATAATATATATTTGCATCCAGGGTAAGCAAAACAACAATTCCATCATCTCATGTTGTATTGCAGCAAAATAAAAATAAGCATATAATCAGGCTTCTTAAGCAGATTTAAGTAAGAAAAGGCATACAGCTGCTTGCATCAAACAACACAGCTGAACTGTATAAATTTTGATGCCTGTTATGTTAATATACTCCAAAACATGACAAGACAAACTAATGTGGATAACACATTTAAGTTCTAAAAAATGTTAAAACTAAGCAACAATACGCTTGTTAGATAGTTAAAAAATGAAGACATGTTAAACACAGTTACTTGTAATTTTTTTCTTTTACTATATAATTATGGACTCCATCCTTCCAATGTTCAACAATGGGCATTTTGTCCAAGAATATCAGAGCTTTTATCTTTCCAAGAATATCAGTCTGTTTCACGTCCATTGATCTTTACAACTCAAGATTTTACACTTCGAGCCCCATCCTCAAGTCCCAGTCCTTTAGCCTCTCGGAACCCTTCCTCCCTCAGCCTAGCTTCCTCCCTCGCCATTCGAGGACCCCGCAGCCACACCAGACCCTATTGTTTTGATCCCGCAACCTCGTCAACCCCTCCCGCTTCATAGCAACACTCTCTTACCAAACTCAATGACCAATCGTGCCTCACTTTATACTGTCTTTCTCTACCCGACCGCAGTCATCGCCTCACCACCGTTCCAACCAAAAGTGACGTTAGTAAAAGTTGCATGAAAAGGAAAAAACTAATTATGTGGATTTGTCAGCTTACGAAACATCCATAGTTGTTGGAACTAAAGCTCCATTTCAGTTGGGTTCCCTCCACGCTGCTGATGGAAACGAAGGACTTTAAATAATTATTCCGATGAAGTACGAAGAATGAATCAATCATATTACTCCCATTGCACTATTACTTGTTGATTGTCAGATTTTACTCCAGTTGTATGGATTTGGTTTTTGATTTGTTGTTTGAAATTGCATACCAAAAATGTTTGTGCATGCATCAGTAAGAAAAGCATGTTACTCTATAAAAAAAGAATGAAGGCGTCTTTAGTTTCTTGGATGTGGCATCACACTCGCGGTTGAAGGATGGTGTGGGTTTAACAACGTTGTAAACAATAATATATCATGATTAAAAACAGTAGAGTTGGTTTAATTTAAAAGTGCCATCAGACATGGAGTTCTGGTGAATGATTTAAAGATATGCAACAAAACTAACTGTTTACCAAAATATACAATGCCACTCATCTTAAATATTACAAATACGTTATCACACTGCTGCAAAATATAAACTACTTATGTTACCATTATTTATCAAAATATATATTGCTACTCATCTTAGATGGTACAAATACATTATCACACCGTTGCAAAATATGAATTATATATGTTGAAGAGAAAAAGGATTAAGTAATGTAAAATCCTCTCCGACTTATTTAGTCTTTCGTAAGTAGGACGACTAGGATACTCAATAAAAGCACTGCAACATATAGGATTATAAGAAAAAAGTCAGCTCAGTCAAAGGAAAGAGGGACGAAAAGCTTACTCCCTTTTGTAAATAACACTTTCCATCTTTTTTAATGTACACGTGTACTATTATAGAATAAAATAATTGTTGAATGTTCCCAGTATCTACTCTTGCTATTCACTTTGACTTCAAATTCAGAACAAATGCTAATTTCGGAGTAAACGTGACATTTGTCTGAGTAAAACCAATTAAGTTCTAACCTGCTGGAGACCTTCGTGGTTCAATACAAATTGTGATATTTCCCAATCAATATGAGGAGAAATTGGGTTATCCGCATATGGTGTTGTCAAGTATCCCACTTTAAGGTAAGGCAAGGGTAATTGCCAAAAAATGATTCATAAGAAAAAATCAGATTCCACTATCATTTAGTTAAATAATTAATGGAGAGCTTCAGAGTAAATGTACTTCTGCATTCTGCTATAGTTTCAATCACTGATAGACGAACATAACAAAAAATAGAGTATACAAAGTATAAAATTACACGCTTGTCATTAGGTTGAAATTAAATGGATATAATTCTGCATGAGTAACCCTCAAATGATGATCATAGATTGACATTTCAAATCTACATTTTAGGCATGTGCCATTTTAAACCAAGATATTTTGATTAAATCACTACAATTATTTAAGAGATTAAAGCCAACATAGGTAGAATTCATATGGATCGAACTTTTGCTAAAGTGTATACTGAATAACAGATATTCCATTTCAATTTCTGATGCAGTTGAAATAACATTATTTTTTTATTGAATACGATCATCATAAGTAAATAAAAAAAACATATGATTTTATACTCTTCATATGCATATAAGCTATAACATTCATTATAGTTTATAATGAACATCAAGCAAAAAAAAAGCATGAATCTCAAAATACCTAGGTGAAGGAGTACAGTGAAGGACCTCAAAATGTTCTATACAACCTTCTCTCTGAATCAAGCTCCCATCTTTTTAGAGAAAGAACCTGGAAATAAATCAACTAAAAGGACAGAAAAAATTACATACACTAAGCCAGACACCTTACTATTGTTATTCTTGATTCAGACAATTCTACTTTGCCATAGACTACAACACCTATTGTTATAGTATTCAAAACAAAATTGAATATATATAATATCCCCATGACAATTTGACAGTAATGACGTAAACTAATTAAATGAAATAGTCTAAAAGAGAGAGTGTACCTAAATCTTTTTATATTGATTAATGTTTTTGAAGCTTAGCAAGATCGTTGTGACAACACATTTAGTGTTCACACTTGATTATTAAATTGCTGGTTTGTTTAAAAAAGACAATGTAAACCATGTACATATATTTCACGTATTAGCAAAAAATATAGAGCACACGTCATGAAATTAATATATTATGTATTGTGATGTCTGGATTTAATGATCATAGTAAATCTAGTAAAAAATTTATAGCAGTAACAAAAACAATCAAACTTAAGCATATATACATCTCTGTATATATTTAACCAACTAATAAAATGTTAAGCCGATCATATAAGTAGTGTATATCCGAAAACCCATAATGATGAATTTGTCTTCTAACGAAAGTCAAGAGTATTTACGACTTTACTGTTATGTCTGTCATATACTGGTGAATATAAATAGAAGCATATAAGCACAGAAACAATATATAGAAGAATAATTCAAAAATGATTAATGGACCAAACATCACATTTATTATTAATATATAAAGCTCTCAGCTAATATGTGTGTTATATACATGTATAATAATTTCATACCGGTAGAAATATCCATACACGACCATAAGATTCCTGTTGCCATGAATATAGTGTACCATTCCTGCTTGTTGTCATGCTTTACGTCTCTGAAGCCGCCAATGCTTTTAATTTTCCTCCAAATATAGCCAGTATAAGAGCAATTGAAGTACAGGTGCTCTATATTTTCAAAGGAAGATTTGCAGAAGGTGCAAGAATCTTGTACATTAATTCCTTTAGCAGCAAGTTTTGATAAAGTATGAAGAGCATTGTTCTTAACCTTCCACATGAAGAAGTTCAATTTCTCATTACTTTTATTGTTCCATATCCTTCTATACCATCTTGTACTTGTCATTCCTTTTTCATTCATCATTGCAGAGTATACAATCCCATGGTATGTTTTACTTTATCAGCAGTCCATAAATACATATCTTTTTCTTGGAGATTATATTTTTGACCATTGTATATGCCTAGAGCATTAGACAAATGACTGCTGCATAAATTTGGTATGGAGATCTTGCTATCACATATATATGATGTTGCATAAGCATTTAAAGGGATACCACTAGACATTATATCAACATGAGATACAACATGCGATAGTATTAATCCAGGCTCTAGCCATGGCATCGTCCAGAATTTAGCGGAATTGTTGAATGCAATCCGAAGCATAGAGAATCGCAATAGTTTGTCACGTACCTTAATCATTGTTTTCCAGACCCAGCTACTAGCAGCTTTAGATTTTACTATCCATATGTCATCACTTTTCAGATTGTAGTTGATGCACCACTTCACCCATAAAGTATTCGATCTTTCAACCAGATTCTGGAAGTGGATAATAATGCAGCATAGTTCCAGTTCTTGATGATTTTGATCCCTAGTCCGCCCTTTTTCCTTGGTTTTTCAATTTTCTGATAAGTTATTGGAGGAATTTTATTGTTATGAATAGATCCAGTCCACAGGAAATTTCTCATAGCATTTCGTATCATTATTATCAATTTTGATGGCTGTAGGAAAGTTCTACTCCAGTAAACCGTAATGGAGAAAATTAAAGCATTGATAATTACTACTCTTCCTGGTTGAGATAGAAATCTATTTTCCCATCGATTAAGAACAGCAGTGATCCTTTTCATATAGGGGAATACATTGCACTGCTGTAATCATCTTAGTAGCTAGAGGAATGCCGAGGTAGGTACTGGAATCATTCATTATTGACATGTTAGTAATACTTTGACATGCAAGAATATTATCATGAGACAGACCTGCGATTAGTATATGAGACTTATCATGATTTAACTGAAGCCCAGAGAATGCGTGGAATCTAGATAGGACATTCATAATGGATGACAAGGATTTTTGAGATGGTTTAGTGAAGATAATTATGTCATCTACAAAGGCTAGGGAGGTGATTTGAGGACATGAGCATTTAGGATGGAGATCATAATTTTTGAGAGATACTTGTCTATGAAATTCAAGAGTCAGAGTCTCCATAACTAATATGAAAAGGTACGCAGATATAGGGTCACCTTGACGCAAGCCACTGCTTGCCTTTAAAGAATCCAACATTATGGGCGTTAAACACTAATGTATATCTAACAGTAGATATACATAGGTAAATCCATTTAGTAAATTGATGAGGGAAATCCATCTTTTCCATAATGTACATTAAGGATGACCATTTGAAAGTATCAAAAGCTTTTCTGATGTCAATCTTCATCATAGCCCTAGGAGACATATATTTCCTATTGTATCCATTCAATAACTCATGAGTAAGTAAGACATTATCAAGGATGCTACGATTTGGAAGGAAAGCTGCTTGATTAGGGGATATGATATGAACAAGGGAATTTTCAAGATGAGAGGCAAGGATTTTAGAGATCACTTTGTAGATTACATTGCAGCAGGCTATTGGATGGAATTGGGAAACATTGGAAGGATGTTTAGCTTTTGGGATTAAGGCTAAATTAGTGGAATTTATTGAGGAGAGCATCTTGCTTTTATCAAAGAAATTGTGTACTGTCGCAAGTACATGAGAGGAAATAATGAGGCAAACAATGAATATAAAAAATCGCAATAAAGCCATCCGGACCTGAAGAGGCAGCTTTCCTCATACCAAAAATAGTAGTTTGATATCATCATCAGAGATTTGGGCAGTCAAAGAATTTTTCATATCAGAAGTTAGGGAAGGAAGAGGTATAGAAGATAGAAAGGACATGTCAGGATCAGGTGGTATGCTACCAAGAAGACCACTAAAATATTCAAGAAATGCATTGTCTATTTTGTCAGGAGTATCATGAGTGTTACCTTGCATATCATCAATCTGGTGTATATATTCTCTGGCTTGCTTTATCTTCAACAAGGCATGAAAAATCTTAGTATTTCTATCACCATGTACCATCCATCTCTTCTTCATTTTTTGCTTTATCATACTTGCTTCATCTTCAAGGATTCCTCTGGCTGTGCACATCAATTCTTTTCTAATATGTAATATCTGGTATCATGACTATGCTGAAAATTTCTCTGCTGAACTTCTTCTAATATCTTTGCTATATCAGTTGACTTTTTGTTACCTATACCATAAACTTCATTTGACCATTTTTTGAGTGTTTCTTTTGTGTTCTTTAACTTCTTCTGTAGGATTAGCATCGGATTCCCAAAGGAGCGAACATCCCATGCATTTTTAACCACCTGCATAAAATTTTCATGTTTTATCCAAATATCATAAAATTAACCTGCTTTTGAATGACAGCTGATCCCAGGGATAGGATTAAGGGGCAGCGGTCCAATAGGGCTGGCATAGGTATGTGTTTATGAATGGAAGGCCAATACTGTAGAGAAGTGACATTCATTAGACCATGATCTATCTTTGTTAGAGTTCTAGCATTGGATAAGCTTTTATCTGACCAAGTGTAGGAAGAACCAGAGCATGGTATTTCAACAAGTGAGGCACATTGCATAACATTATTTAGAGGAGACAGATCAGAAATGGTTAATGGATTACCACCATGCTTATGAGAGGACTTATAAGAGCAGTTAAAGTCGCCAATAACTATCCAAGGATGAGAAGATTGCGCAAAATGAGGTAAGTAGTCATGGAGTTTTTGTCTTTCAGAGCTGAAATTGCTAGCATACACAAAGGTGGAGTAAAAGGAGAGAGAGGAGGAAAGGTGAAGAATCTTAACATGGATGAATTGAAAGTCCACCAATATAGGAGTGATATGGTATATTGAAGGATCATATATTACCAAAAGCCTCCCATAGGCAAAGCAGGCATGATTAGTGAGGAATTGCCAAGAAGGATTTATGTAAGAGGAGGCAGAGGAGGAAAGCAAATAAGAGAGTTTTGTTTCAGAAATGGATATCAGAGATAAATTATGAGATAGGATTAGAGATTTTATTTGGTCTAGTTTGGATTTTTTGTGAGCACCCTTATATTCCATGCTACAATTTTGTGCAACATATTTAAACTATTGAAGGGGATTTAGAGGAGCTTCTCATTCTTCTTTTAGAAGATATATTTTCTATTTCTGTAGCACTGGAAATGAGATGATCATCACTTTCAATCGGGGACTGAGGAGCTGTTACATGAGGTGTTTTGGTTCTCTTTTTCTTTTTGTTCTTCTTTCCATTTTGCTTCATGGTTTCCACTTCTATCATTTTGTTCCTTTGAATCATTTTATCATATTGCCGTCTGCACATATCAGCCAAGGTAGGGGATTTGACAGGAGCAAGGTCGGAAGAAATGGAGTTGGAAACAAGAAATATAGAATCATTGGGTTTGGCATAGGTAGAAGGAAGATTGGTTTGAGTAGCTTGAATGGAAACATTGGGTTTAAGAAGGTCAGGAGGTTTTGCTTTAGAAGGGGAAGTTGGTTTAGATGAATGAACGAAGGGAGGGGATGATAAAATGGGAGGCTGAATCGAACTGATCAAAGGAACTAATACAGAGGGATTTTGAAGGATGGGAGGGAGGAAAGATTTTGGTAAAATATTTGTAGTGATAGTTTTCTTTTGGATTATGGATGAAATAGAGGTGGTAACAGGATTTTGCATGGGTGAGGCGATTGGTTGGATGGCAGGAGATATATATGGAGCAGCATTAATGTTTGCATGCAATGCTTTAAATACAAAGGTATCATGATTGCCACCTTTTCCTTTGTTAGATGTCTCCACTGTTGCATTTTCTTTTCTTCCTATTGCTGTTTTTTCTTGGTTATTTGCTACTTCGAGAGTATTGTTGTCATTTGTGGTTAAAGCTGGGTATCTGTTTGCAGTTCTCCGGACTGCCCTAACATCATGTGCCTCTTTTGCTACATTTTCTTTGTTGCTTCCATACTTAGTTCCTTCATTCAATGTTTTCTCTTTTTCAATATTGTTCACTTCTTTTCTTTTCCCTGCATCTTTATTCCTTGGAGCATAATATTGCTTCCTTTTGCTTGCTGCAACTCTGGTCCATGTTGAATCTGTGTTTTGCTTTTTTGCTTACATTATCTTTCACATTTATTACTTCCACCTCTGCCTTGTCATTTTGTTGTTTCCCGTTTTCCTTTGATTTTTGTTTGATTGTCTCTTTACATGCCACTGTTTTGTGACCAAAAACATGACAATGTGTACACATATCTGGTCTCCATAGATACAAAACTTGTATATACTGCGTTAATCCATCAGGATTTCTAATAGGAATAGTTTCTATCAACTCATTATCAGGTGCTATCTCAACCAAACATTTTGCAACCTGTATTCTTGTGAGATTTTCAGTGGCAATATCTAAACAGATCAATCTACCTAATCTTCTTGATAACCAGTTTAAACCAACCGGAGACCATAAATATATGGGGATATTAGAAATATAAACCTATACAGGAACTGCTTTGATCAAACCTATTACATTACTGACATATGGATCCCACTGCTTGGTTATAAAAATCTTATTTCTCATTATTATAGGATCACCTTGTATAACCTTCTCCTTGTCAGATTCATCTGAAAATAGGAAAAGGAACAAAGTACCATCAAATTTGACTTTCACTTGTCCACGCAGCTGCCATCTTGCTTTGAGCGTTTCAATTACTGTAGTGTATGAGAGGGGCGATCAAGGAAAAAACCCACAACATAATTCTTCCATATTTCTTCACCTCTAGCTATAACTTGCTTGCTGGGAACCATTTTGTCACCACTAAGGGTGTATTCCATTTGAACAGGTTTGTACTTCCCCGCATTGCGAGGGAGATTATGAAACAAAGAAGTCCAAACCTGTTCAAAGGGTGGATTATGCATCAAAGCAGGGTTAACTGAAGAATTAGGGATTACAAATGAGACATATGATTAAGGAGCTACAGGAATGGATGTGGAAGAAGAGGCAAGATTAGGGTTTGGGTTAATTGAAAAGGATGAGGGATCAGGAGGACGAGGAGGAGGCGATGGATGTACGGGATGGCTAGGGGTAGGTACGGAATTTGGAGATAGGATTGGGAACGACTGATTGGATGGTGCGGGACCAGCTACCATTAAAAAGGTTAAAAAGTTTTTGAAAACTTTGGGGACACGAAGACCATACAACTATTCAGTCATAGCTATATATATACCCTGTTGTTAATATTAAAATAATCTACTTATTTGGATATATATTTTCATCATTATTCATGTCATGTATGCTTGTATCATGCTGTAAGCATATGGCTAGAGATATAGGGTATCTCATAAATCCTCATTCTTTTATTGAAGAATGATAATAAGAGAAATGGATTGGCATATTTATTGCTACACCATTTATCTTTGTATTAAGGAATAGACATAAGCATAAACCCTCTTGTTTATGTTGCCCATCCCTTAATTAATTAGAGCCCTGTATTACATCAACAACACTGTTTAAATCAAATAGTAAGATGACATGTTCATGCATAATAATCTTATATACCTCATAAATAAATCCAACAAATCAATATTGGTTAGCTAATATATATGTTTATTCATCTAGTTACATATATATCCTACTAGCTGCCTTCAATAAGACATATTGCCTTTCAAATACATTATAAAATGGTAAATGATCACCTTACATATTAGTATTCACCAGCCATGATGATGTATTTGTTCTTGACTTTATTTCCCTTATTTCTTCTGAATATAATAATAAAGAAAATGGTCTAACCCTAGCCCTCTAACCTATAGCTTTATATAACAATTATCGGGGTTTTCTTATTTAGGGAAAGTTCAATTCTATCCTCGAAGTATTTGTTAATCTTTCAATTTCATTGTGGTCCTGAATGCTTATTTTTTTCTTTTGAAATTGTTGCTTTTCTTATTTAATTTTTAAACAACATTATTTATACATTTTTCATGCTTAATGTTATATGCATTACCTTACTTCCCATGTGATGTTCATATAAACAAAGCCTAGTTACATAATCAAAATATAATGTATACCCAACATCTTTTCTAATCACTAGGTTATTATCTTCCTTATATCCATCCATATAAGAATTTCTAACCTCATTCTACTGGCCCTTTTTACCTACGTCATTCTTTATTTTCATGTTATTAAACACTTATACTTAACTTAAATTATAATCTGATTATTATTATTACTAATAACCTGGGTCCCCACATTGCATCAGCACGCATGACATTGCACGTTCTATGTTACTTTACACCAACACAAGGGGTACAGGTTTTCATGTGGCTACTAATGCAACTATCTTGAAAGTATCGTTTGCGATGGAACAAAGAAGCTCTAGGCGACTCCATGTCTTGACAGCCAGAGCTATGGAATCATCTCTGAATTCCTCTGAATCCTCGAACGATTCCAGCCCAACAAGAAGTGAGCTCGAGACTTCTGGAGCCTCTACCCCTTCCTGACAAATAAGCCGTCACAACATGCCTGATCAGAAGCATGTGGATGAGCTGGTCATTCGCAAAGAGTCCGAACCTGCAGAAGTGATCCCGCATAAAGAAGAGGATGCTAATAGAGAATAAGAAGGTGGTCCCATGGCACCGAACATAATGCTGGATGCTAATATTCTTGAGAATCCATCGGATTTGGTTGTTTCGCGAATCGATGAAGCTTCAATGAGATAGATCTGTGCAAAGTATAGAATATCTTGGGATAATGTCCTAGTCCCCGGATTAGGGCACACGCATCCCCAGAGGGATACACTACTTGGAATGGGCATATGTGCTCTATCAAGTGCGTAACCCCGTCATACTTATACGTTCAAGATATTATGCAATTCTCACGTGTAGCCTATGCAGTTAAAGTGCTTAGCGGATCCAATGCGGCGGAGGCATAAAAAGTTGTAGCGGGAATAAAGCAAGAAAATCGCGGGATATGGTGGATGAGTCTAAACTATCATATAAAACTCATATTTAATGCTTTTACAAATGTATGAATGTTAAATATATATAGAAAACTAACATTCAATTTAATTATAATTATTACATTCTTAATTTTAAATAAGAGCATGTGTAAATATGTGTAGATAAATGTAAACAGTTATTTATTTTGATTAAATTTAACAGAATATTATAGTGTTTTCTATCCTAAAAAATACATGTCAATTTTATTTATTAGAATACTTGTTTTGTATACTTTATAATGTATAGACGACCATCTTTAATTTATTTCTTTTATAGAAGATATAGCGAAAACAACGAAATATAGCCGAAATAATGGGATATATCGGAATATAGTAGGGCTTAAAGTGGAAAGGCTATTTCAAAGGCTATTTGGAAATAGCGTAGAGGTAGAAACCCGCTACACGATATACTGAAGATATCGTGGGGGTAATAACGGGGCATTAACTACACTGCGTCTAGCACCGACGCAGCTTCACCCAAACATGTACGCCTTTCTTCTCGACACTTACATCCTATTCATAGAGTGGTTGAGCGCGGAGCCGACTAGGGATAACATTTGATACTTCTACTCCATTAAGAGAAGAAGAACCCCACCTTCCCTTGTCTACTTGGAGGCGCATGCCTAGTTGCACCATTCTTTAGGCGTGGAACAAGTTTGGTTACTTTAAGCATGGTTGCTTCTAAGTCCGATGCCCTCCAGGATTTGTAAGGAGATGGCTCGCAGGCCGTAAGTGATTTAAAACTTACGCTATGTTTCAAGTAAGTTGAGTCACAACTCTAAACTAACTTGAAACTTTATATGGCAAATATTCCCCTGATTTCAGAAGCGGTGCTTATCTCGAGCGAGTCTTGGCTTTGAAGAATGTTCCGAATGCATTTCGTGATGCCCATACTTTGTTGTCTGACCATCTCCTCTATCTATCAGGCTTACTTCCCGAAGGTTGCTCCACATGACGTAAGGACGACAATGAAGAAGAGACGGAAGTAGATGGAGGAGAGCTTCCTCCGGGTCTACAAATGGAGGTTCCCCCTCTCGCGCATCCCAAAGTGCCCCCCGTCAAAGAAGAGGAGTAGGAGCTCAAGGGGAATCTGGAGTGCATGGCGGCGGTGATGAGGAGGTTCACGCTAGAGGAGATGGTTCAGAGCCCTCTCCCATTTTCTCTACAACAGAGGGGACGAGGTTAGGTGTAACACCCCACACCTTAGAACATTACCCAAAGTAAATTTCTGTTGAGAGGTATGAAGCGTTGTTGGTATAAAGACAATAAACATCATAGGGACTAAGCTTCTATTCCACAAGAAATAAACAACAAATTTACAGCGGAAGTAGAAAGCAATTATATTAAAATGACAAAAGTATTTTTACTTCAATTGGACAAAATTGTCACAAAATATCATTTCTCAAATTCTTGGTCAAAACAACATCAGAGTAAAAAATAATATTATCCCCCAAATAATCAAAAGGTACAACCTAATCATGGAAAAGAAATAGAAAGCAATCCATCTTCTGTAAGAATCCTTCAAGATAGAATCGGTAAAGAGATCTAAACTATGCACTTCCTCCCTATCAGCCTGGGGGGAAGAAAAGAAGAATGGATCAGACATAAAGTCTGGTGAATTGTCCTGATTGCAAGCATGATTAAATAAGCAAAGGAAATAGGTAGAACAATAGTTCTAGTGTCATAGAAGAGTAAATGTCTGTGCACACCTAAAATTAAACAAATAGGAATACTGATAGGAAAATCCTAAAGGATTTCCTATTCTCATTCAATGAAATCAATGGTGATAATGATAATGAAAATGACAATGACTGTTTTGCATTTCAACAAATTCAAATAGAAATAAATAATTAGGAAAGAATTTCCTAATACTACCTATTGGTCGGCTTCCATCCCATAATGTAATAACCTATGCTCACTATGGACCTCAGGTTTATCGGGCCTGTCTCATCAGCTCTACAAGACATTGCATTCATCACAGGCGTTACAATGTCTTATTTTCTCCAATTGATGCGATGCAAGCTCACCGCCCTACCAGAACGCTCTTGTATCCACCTCGTTTGAACATCTTACTATCGAGTATAGTATAAGCGTTCCCTCACCTTCTCCTCATGAGAGACCTCCATAGCGTGATAAAGGGAATACTGCCTGATACGGATCCTCAACCAAAATGCAATTTGACTCAAGTCACCCCTAGACTTGGTCCCCATTATTTAATTTATTATCGTTTGGCCACTTATTTTCCATAATCAGTCTACGCTTTAGGAACGTACCATAACTATGAGGCACTTATTTTCCCCAATCGTCTATCATTAGGCCACTAATCAAATTATGCTGCCATAATAAACCACAACTATGAGTCACTTATTTTCCTTAATCGACTTATGCCGCCGGAACGGACTCCCGTTACATGCTTATTAATTTATTTCATTTTAAACTTAAAAAATGCTTTATGTTTACTTAATAAAGCCTACTCTTCCAATGTAACCTCTTGTTACATTTTAGGTTGTATTAAACATTCTGTTTAGGTTACGACAATATTCTCAAAATTATTATACAACTACGAATCCCTGTTATTTAGCGAATTACTAAGTCAGCGTATTCCATTTATGTATGCTTTCTCCTATTACATAATTTATTCATTATTCCCTAAATTATAGTTCAATTGTGGATTGCAATATTTATCCAATTCCAACATTCCCAAATTGCAGTTCATATATGGATTATAATATTTATCCAATTCCAACATTCCCTAAATAACCCAGAACCATATATATTTTTCCAATTTGGGCAGAAATAATAGGGTAAAGGCTTAGGCTCTTACTAAGCCTAAGATCAACAAATAAGGGTAAAAGGTTTAGGCTCTCGCATAGCTTAAACTCAAAACAAACAAAATAAACGAAATTGGACATAGCCTGAACTGTAAATAAAACAACTACGAAGAAAGAGGGTAGGAAAGATTGGAATATTAAGAACAAAACAATAAACCACTGAAATGAAATAAAAATAAGAATAGGATTAAATAGCAATTAAACTTTCAGAATTATCTACAAAAAATAGGCATAGAAAAGACTGTAAATAACCAAAAGAAAGTAGCAAATTACGTTACTATCTGAATAACCCGAAATCATACTAATATAGTAATTACATAAAAAATCAAAATTTTTTGTACAGAAAATTGGAACAAACTATAAAATAACATATTTGCTAATAGTACTATACATACAACTACCATTGTTCCTAATTTATCCAGACCTATTCAAAAATCTGAGTAATCACGAAATCTCACTTAAACATGCTTGTTACTAACAAAATTACCTCCGGAACAGGCTGTCGGTGAAGGGGTAGCAGACCGCCAAAAGCATAAAAGGGTCTTCCACAAGAAGAAGCCAAGCACAGGGTAAGGACGAAAGCATAAGTGAATAATCTGAGAGATGTGCAACTGACACCATTATTGAAGTAAAGGGCTCAAAATCTATACAAAGAAAGGATACCTGCAGGGTGGTTCCGACACGATGAGAAAATAATGGAAGGCTACCCAATACTGAAAGCCAATGAAGAGAAAGATCAATAATCCTACAAACTGGAACCCAGAGGGACGAAAGGGCTATTAGTATTGACTTAGGTAATACCGATACTCAAGGAAGCAAAAGCATCAAAGATACAAAGTTTAAGGCACACGAAGATTATCCGAGAATCAATTACCGAGACCTCCATTAGTTGGTTTATGAGAAGCTACCCTAATAAGTAACTTCTCAAAGCATCGGAAGCAACCTCCCGAAGAAGCAAGGATACACTTCAGGAGTCTATCGAAAGATAAGCCAGAACCCCGAAGAGAGACAAACTATCCACACTAATTTGCTTAATGTTGATACCGACAGGAATGGCGGACCCGACAATCTTCCACTTGAATCACAAAGACAAGCTCCACAAGGCATTAATACCAAGGCCGAGAGTCCACACCCGGAAGTCCATATCCGGTAGCCTACATCTGGAAGCCTACATCCAGAATCCATATCCTTCTGAAAGCCATTTCCACCAACAAACTTGGGATCAATACAAAGTGGATAAACAAAGCAATCAAAAAGGAGTTCCATAGATCGGAACCCTCCTCCCGAAGGCAGGAACCGACACCTCAAAAAGCCATAGGCAAAGCCTTCAGAACCTAAAGAAAAGGCAGCCAAATGCCAGATCTTCTGGAACCAGGAAAAGTGGTCGACATGGGGTATTGCTAGTCCAATAGCAAAGGGGCCCTGATTTTCCTATAAATAAGCCCCCAGGGGTCTCATTTTTGAGGCAATTTTCTCATTCTCATATTTGTACTCTTTTCTTTAGAGTAAACCCTAATTCCTAAATCAAATTAGGGATTTTGGGTGTAATCACTTGTGTATTCTAAATCAAAGATCAATAAAGAGCGGATCAATACAGTATAATTCCTTATGAGTTTCTCATGTGATTTCTTAACTATTACCAGTGCAACATATTATTTGCTTTCTACATGTTTATAAGATCTTACCCAAGCCTAAACCCTTCCGCAAAGTTAGTGCGAAACTCCTTCCTACAAGCCTTTTATCCCTTATTGAGGGTTGTGCTTAGGGAACCCTTGTCCCAAGATAACTGTTGGTTCTTGAGTCGCTTAAGCGTGATGCTCACTCCATTGAGGGAAGAGTAACTAACATTCTGGGCTCAAAACCTTGATATTTAGGAAACGGTGAACTAGCCCGAACTCATGAAAGCTAAATAAACCTATTTTTTTTCCCTTAGGTCCATTTCTGTAGACCTATCTCCAGTGTTGGCGAAAATTATCATTAACATTTTGGCACTAGAAGGAGGGCTTGAACCTCCGACCTTGTGGTTAACAGCCACATATCTAACTGTATTATTCCGTCTGAGGTTGGACTAAGATTTGAACAAGCAACTATGGGCAAACAGTCCCAATGAGAGTCTTCTGGATCCCAAAGGGACATGTCAGGTACTACTGACCCGAAAGGGATGAAAGATCAAAGGTTAAGAATGGAAGCCTTGCGGATAACTAAGCGAAAAAGGGAAGTAGAGCAATATGATTATAGTTATTGGAGCAGTAGCCTTTCCTACATAAAAAAAACCTTGACCTTTCCTCTAAATGGATCTACATCAAAGGATTGTAATATCTTCTCTCATATAAGGAAAGCTCTCCACGAAAAAATCGAAGGGATGGTGCTCGAACAAGAAATAACAGACGACTTCAACCATTTCGCTTCCAAATGGTCTAAAAGGATAACACTCCAATCCCGACCTAACTTGGAAAGTAGAAACGAGGAAATGAGTGAAGCAGTAAGGTTCAGTAACAGAAAGGCTAAGTCTTAAAAGTAAGAAAGGAAATTTACACTAAGGCTACCTAAAGGGTACTACCTTACCACTTCAATGGAAAATATCTATTTCCTAACCAAACACAAGCTCAATTATTAGTCATCTACAAAAAAGAAGCCCAAGTATGAAAGGAAATTAGGAGGGCCTTACTGTCACTATCACATGATGAATGGACGTGAGACTAGCCACTGCAGAATTCTCGAAGGGATGATCATTAAGTTCTTCAATCAGGACTAACTACGAGAGTTTGTAAAAAGATCAGATCTAGCCTAATAAGATCCTTAGGAAAATGATTATCTACATACCTAAGGGTGTGGAAACCCTCTCCAGAAATCTAAATAGCCCAAAGTGGGTTAAGTCAAAAGGGATAAAAAAAAAACCTTGCCACCTCCAAGTTGGCCAGGGCAAGGCACCCCCTGGAGGGGGTGGTGTTTAAGCCTTTCTTCATGCCCAAACAAGAAAGGGCCAGGTTAAAGCTTTGAAAGCGTAAGCCTCTGACCATACCGGAAATGGTCGTGATGGAGCATCTAATTAGTATGGCCTACCTTTGCTCGTAGAAGAGTAGTCCCTGCCTCTGCTCGCAGAAGAGTACGCCCTGCCTCTGTTAAGAACTAAGCACGTACTACCTCTGCTCGCAGAAGAGCACGTCCTACCTCTGCTTATGTTCCGTGTTACCTGTAGAAGGGAGCGCAAACCCCTATCATCGCCTATGATGGTCAGGATACCCCTTGGAGGGGGTGGAGTGTAAGCCTCTATCACCGCCTACGATGGCCAGGATAGAGCATCAAAAGATTAAGGCTTAATTCCGCATCTATAATGGCACGGTTTAAGCATCTAAGACCTTATCATCACCTACGATGGTTAGGATAAGGCGCCTCCTGGAGGGAGGTCAGGTAAGCCCTTTGGCCCTGCTTGTGGATAAGCTAACCAAGCGCACCAGACGCACATGCCCAGAGAGTGGCCAACAAAGCACGTATATCCTCTTCTTTGACAATAGAAGCATAGAGAGTGGCTCAAGAAGCACGTACAGCCTATGCTTCAAAAATCAAACCTGAAGGGGGTAACGAGACCTTAATACCAGAAGCAAATGTCTAGTCATCAATCTATTACACACCCGATTCTGGGTTAGTTCGGGGCTTCTACTAAATACCTGAATCTGAGTTGATTTAAATCCCGAGTATTGCTGGAGGAAGACTTGCGGTCCTATCTTAACACCCGAATCCGGGAAAGTTCAGATCACAACTAATGACCGGTGGTGAGTTCTCGGTCCTATCTAAGTACCTGGATCTGGGTCGGTTCAAGATTTCGATCATAGCCGAAGAAGGATATTTGGTTCTCTTAATAACCTGAATCTAGGTTGGTTCCAAACTTCTATTACTACCAAAAGCGGATTTCCGATCTTACACCCCAATCTAGGAGATGGATATAAGCCTTACTGCTACCAAGAGAAAGGCTCATGGTATCCCTTCCTCCACACCCTAATCTAGGATACTGGACTCAAATTATTAATTCCTAGGGAAGGAATCAACTGCCAATGTCCAAAGACAGTAGCATGGTCCCACTACTTAAAAGCCTTCAAAGTAAGGTTGCAATCTTTCTCCTCGATCAGGAAAGTTTCTCAAGCTCTTTACCTTTAACTTGCTACTTATTCGTACAAAACATAGATAAGAATCACACATCAAGTAAATATGCATCCCACTTATAAGTTAATTTACACAGTAATATTGTTATCTATTCGAAAGGAAATCAAACAATTAAAGGAGATTTGTACATTTTCCTAAAGCTCCCTGCCTTCAGGCAAAGGGGGAATTTTAGCATGACGAATCATAGTAAATAAAAGTTCATTAATCTTCTGCCACTCTCCATAATTTTACACGGATCATCTAAGGACTTAAGTTGTAGTTTCAAGGCCCGATTGTAGGCCTTACCTATGGCACGCAGAATTTTATTTTCCCTTCCAAACTAAAAGCGTCCTTTCCTAAGGCATGTTTTTCCTTTCATAAATGCTTGACTTTGGAGGTGTAAAAGTCAATGCGTTGGAGCGTGTCCTCATTACACTTTTTGTCATAAAGACTTTTCATATCAGCCTTAACTCTCTGATACCACCTGCAAGCAAGGGAATCGTCTAACCTAGCGGAGAGGCTCCTCATGTGACAGCTTACTTCAGACTCTAGATCCTCGAACTCTGTTGAGACTCGCAGAGAATCTGACATAGAGATTTTAGTGATCCACTCAAAAGAGGATTCCCACGCTTTGCATTATGTTAACGCATTGTCTCATTCGACTTCTAAATCAACAATTTGACGATGTAACTCGTCCTTTTCTTGGTCAAAATCAATTGAGGGATTTGTCTTCACCCCTTTCTTTAACTCGCGGACAACTTTATCTTTCTACTTTAGTAGATCTTCTAAGACACTTATTTGTCCATTCAAGTACTCCATAGAAAGCTCTCCAAGCAAAGCAGACCCGTCATCAGCACCAATAGGGTGGCTCTTTGAGAATTCTTCCTGGCTCTCGATTAGTCGCGTATATCTCTGGGCAGAACAGGAAAGATCCTTGATCGATTTCTCCTTTTTTTACAAATATACAAGCGAATACTCATATGACTTATTTCCATAAAATAGATAATAATAGTACACTATAACACTATTCATCCAAAGAGGTTAGTACAGATGTCACCCAACATTCATACAAACGAACATTAATTATAGAAATGATGGTGGTTTAATCAATCCCTCCATTACATTTTGTGTTCATATTACATATCAACTGTGCATGGTGAGCTCTAAGTCTCTTTAGTATCATCTTCCTCTCATCTCCTAAGAAATTGAAGGAGAGATGAGGGTACTTCATATAGATAAGCTTAAGTTTATTTAAAAAACGCTCCCTGCTGGACTTAAAAGGAGATTTGTAAGAAATTCCCTCCTCAACCTAGAGAAAGAACGCAAGCCATCCTTGAAAATAACATCATTAGTAATAACAAGGTTTTTACCATAGCATGATAGATAACAAGAAATTAGTTCTAAAAGTACAAACTCGTACTGTGATGTTCAACAAATATCAATAAACTTCAAAACGAAGCAAACTAACTCAATGCAGGAAAGAGGAGTTGCTCGAGGGAAAAATTGTACATAAGAAATAGGGGAGATAGGCTGCACTACTTGCTCCCTTTCGTCAGATTCTGAGAAAACCGTCACTTTAGCAGACACGTCTTCCCTATGTAAAGTAATGGGGACACACAAAGAGTTAGCATTCGTATCTCCAAAGCCTAAGGTGTTGCCCACGGGAAAAAAATGTGCCATCAACTCTGCTGCTCTGGCAGCTTCTACACTCGGGGTTAGGTCTGTTACTATGGTTGTCTCTATCATCGCCACCAACGTCCAGCACCAATTCTTCCTCGCTACCCGATTCTGGGTTTTTTCTCAGTTCCTTAATGAATAGGAGATCCTCGAGCTTCACCACGTCTTTCTTAGGAACCTCAATACCCTGTTTGGCCAAATCTATTCTTTCCATAACTTTGCTTTGGATAGAAGGGCGAATAGAAGGAAAATCCATGTCTGGAAACTTTTCAAAATTATCACGATAAGCCAGGAACATAGCCTTCTCATAATGCTCTACCACCACATTTGGGAGATGTGTTTTCAAAAATAAAAAAAATCATATCCGAAGATTCATAAATTATCCATTTAGCGACGGAAAGTGCTTTTTCCTTTACCCTTGACTCCTCTATGTGCTCAGCCAATATATCTGCCCGCTCACTTTCAAAAGCCGAAACCTTGACAGCCAAAGCATAGTTGTGCTCTCTTTCTTTTACAAGAGATGTCCTCAGCTGCTCACATGTCTTTATGCTTTTTCTCTTCGCCATAGTTAAGTCATAGACCTGAGACGCTAACACAACATTTTCTTCTTTGAGCTTACTTACCTCAAGAGAGGATGAGGCAAACACCGTCTGAGAAATATGCCAATCTTCGAATATCGAGAAAAGAATAAAAGAAATGTCAACCTTATACAAAAACAAAGGGTAAGAAATTAGAAAGAGCAAAGGATAAACCGAAAGTTGTTGCTTAATAAGGTGAAAGCAGAAATCTGAGCAGTCCAAGGGGGTAGACTCTAAAATATTGGAAACATCAACAGAAGGAATAACAGATTTAACAATACCATCAAAGTTGGAAGTTGACAAAGGAGGATCCAAAGGACTGTCGTAATGATAAGAAGAAAGTAAAGTCGGCTCATACCCGCTCGAATCTGAAACATCCTGAGAACTAGACACTAGGATGCCTGCAATGAAGTTACTTCCTATCGTCTCAGTTAGGGAAGAATCCAAATTGGGGGTATTATTGGAAGAAAACACGATAGGGCTAAATAACAGTTAACCACCAAGCACAAAAACAACTCTGTCACCAAAGGAACAAGATACCAAACTTGCATCTTTATGCCTCTTAGAGGGACCATCGTCGACAAGAGAAGCTGGCCTTTTCTCGGACAGACCACTGGAATTAACAGAGAAGGCCGAAACACGGCATACGTCAACGCCTGGGGTAACTAGGTCATCAAAACTCGGGAGTGAGGGGGATGAGAGATTAAAGTCATCAAAACCAGTAGACAAGTTTAAAGGCTCTGGAAAGTGCATTCGGGGATGTCCTAGAATCTTTTGTCCAAGAGGCAAGAGGGCGTGTTTATGGAAGTTATCCAAAGTCAAAAGAACAGAACGTTGCCTCAATCTCTCAGGAACTCTGCCGAGGGATTCAACAAATTGGACTTCCCTTACCTCAAGCTCCACTTTTTTGGGAATGAAGGCTAAAAAGAAGAAGCAACCAATAAGAAATATAAAAAGAGGAAGGAGAAAAGAAAGAAAAGGGTTCACTTACCAGGATCGACAAAAGTTCCTGATATGCCAAAGGGACACCTGACGTAGAAAAATTGGTTTTCCTAGTCTCTGGACTTTTTAATGAGATCAATAACACATTTCCTCACGTGGTTAGGATGAAGAATGAGTGAATCAGGCACCATAGCTAAACAGAAACTGCAGGAGATTAGCATGAAGAGGAGTTTGACACGACTCAAGCGTTAGGATCTCTAAGCATAAAAGGAGAGTGTACGTGTTCGGTGAAAGATGAATAAGGTAAACCCCTAAGTGATGCAGGAACTTAAGAATAAACTCCGGAAAAGGAAAGAAGCCTCCATGCCAAATATTAATGGTAGTATAAGCAAAGTACCCTTCCTGTGGGTTCTGAATATTATCTTGTGGAGAAGTGGAAAGAACACCAATGTTAGTCGTGCCAAAACTTCTAAGTATAGCATTTACTTCCTCTTGGGTATTGATGAAAGAGCATTGAAGAAGGGGAGCCTTCTTTGGGAGAAATTTAATGTATCTGCCTAGCTTGGAACTGCCAGATCGACGAGCTTCAGACATGATCCTGCCAGGTGATATCATACCATAATATATAACTTAGTTCCATTTCCTTTTTAATAAAAATACATGCAACCCACATATAAAAGAGCAGATAGCATAGGGGATTTCTGATGCTCGGGATCTAATCCCTTAAGCACTTAGGCCTTTTTTGGGTAAAAATTAATGTTAACGAATCCCATGCATAAGTCACCTATGCTGAAGGACAACTAGATCTTGGGTACTAAACAATTAACTGGACCGTTGCCAAAGATCTAGCTCATTCCGAAACCTAATATAAATGGACTCCCAGCCAAAATGTTTTATTTAAAAGCTTCGAATTTTGCCGACACAGAAACCAAGGAAAAATAAAGATTGCAATAACATTTCCGCCACTAAATCGACACCCATTGGGTCAAAATCCAAATAAACACGAACCTTGGTGTCGTCAAAATTAAAAGTTAATTAAGTAAACAACAAAGATGCGTGGTTCACTCGTATCGGCAACCTTGTTTGTCACTAATTGACAAAAATAATCATCTACATTGACAAAAACAATCATCTACATGTAATTTTGCATTTAAACCCCAATAATATGTGGTAAAAGATATAACTTACTAGATCCTCCATTAGGCGTTATCGAAGCTATAAACAAAAATTAAATTGCATTAGATACGCCGAACTTTGATCAATTTCTTAAGGTAGGTTAAAAACATGATGCAAACCTGCGCCTGTGATCAGGTTAAAAATGCTTACGAAAGAGCGCGTTTGAAACCTTGAAAGAGCTTAAGGAATTTCGATGAACAATCTTGTTTGAGTAATGTGTTATGCAGGAAAGAAGAGGAAGAAAGAGGAACTTCTAACAAAGGACTAACTTTTAATCTCGATCGCATGAGTAAGATCGAATTAATGAACTAGATCTACCTTAAAAAGGAGAAAAGTTAGGAACCGTACATACTCAGAAACGTACAACGTCAAAATCAAGAGAGGTTTGACTTGAAAAGTCGAAATTACCCTTCACAAGGGGGGATGTTACTACCAATATTACCTCCGGAATAGGCTGTCGGTAAAGGGGTAGCAAACCGCCACAAGCATAAAAGGGTCTTCCATAAGAAGAAGCCAAGCACAGGGTAAGGCCGAAAGCATAAGTGAATAATCCGAGAGCTGTGCAACCGACACCATCATTGAAGTAAGGGCCTCAAAATCTATACAAAGAAAGGATACCGGTAGGGTGGTTCCGGCACGATGAGCAATAGCGGAAGGTCACCCAAGACCGAAAGCCAATGAGGAGAAAGATCAATAATCCTACAAACTAGGACCCTGAGAGATGAAAGGGCAATCGGTATTAAATTACTTAATACCGATACATAAGGAGGCAAAAACATCAAAAATACAAAGTTTAAGGCACATAGAGATTATTCGGGAATCAATTACCAAGACCTTTATTAGTTGGTTTCCAATAAGTTACCCTAATAAGTAACTTCTCAAAGCACCGAAAGCAACCTCTCGAAGAAACAAGGATACACTTCAGTAGTCTATCGAAAGGTAAGCCGGAACCCTAAAGAGAGACAAGCTATCCACACTAATCTGCTTAGTGTCAATACCGACAGGGGTGGCGGACTCGGCATTCTTCCACTCGAATCACAAAGACAAGCTACACAAAGCGTTAATACAAAGGCCAGGAGTCTACACCCGGAAGTCCAGATCCGGAAGCCTACATTCGGAAGCCATAACCTTTCGAAAGCCATTTACACCAACAAACTTTGGATCAATACAAAGTGGATGAACAAGCAATCAAAAAGGAGTCTGCAAACTGGAACCCACCCCCCGAAGGCAGAACTGGCACCTCAAAAAGCTATAGACAAAGCCTTCAGAACCTAAAAAAAAGGCGGTCGAGAGCCAGATCTTTTGGAACCAAAGGAAAAAGCGGCTGACAGGAGGTATTGCTAGCCCAATATCAAATGGGACCCCGATTTTCCTATAAATAAAACCCCATTGGTCTCATTTTCGGGGCGATTTTCTCATTCTCATTCTTGTACTCTTTTCTCTAGAGTAAACCCTAATTCCTAAATCAAATTGGGAATTTCAAGTGTAATCACTTGTGTATTCTAAATCAAAGATCAATAAAGAGTGGATCAATACTTAGTATAATTCGTTATGAGTTTCCGATGTGATTTCTTAGCTATTACCAGTGCAACATATTATTTGCTTTCTATATGTTTGTAAGCTCTTACCCAAGCCTAAACCCTTTCGCAAAGTCAATGCGAAACCCCTTTCCACAAGTCGTTTAGCCCTTATCGAGGGTTGTGCTTAAGGTCCCTTGTCCTAAGATAACTGTTGGTCCTTGAGTTGCTTAGGCCTGTTGTTCACCTCGTTGTGGGAAGAATAACTAATATTTTGGGATCAAAACCTTAATATCTTGGAAATGGTGAACTAACCCAAACTCCTGAAAGCTAAATAAACCAATTTTTTTCCCTTAGGTCCACTTCCGTAGACCTATCTCCGGTGTTGACGAAAAATATCGTTAACAATGCTTATCCAAATGGCCCTGGTAGGAATCTTTATATCTATATATAAATATCCTCCCATTTGTGTGAATAAAAAAATTATCTCAGAACTCCATTAAAATTTTGGAGGAAGAAGTTTGTGTGGAGGAGGCAAAAAGAAGAAGGAATGGAGTTGTGAGGATTAAGGTTAGATTGGAGGTATATTTGTAATAGAATTATGAATCCCAAAACCCTTAGATTTTAAGTTATTAACCTGGGCCATCAAATGGAAAAAACAATCCGGAAGCACTACAAAAAACTCAGTCGGTTCAATTGATTTCGTGCCTAATAAACAAAGTGCCAGGCAACGACGTGAATTGACCCAGTTTATAACTGGGTCGACCCACCTTCAATATGGGTCGACCTAGGGGTCGACCCAGTTGTATTCAAGGTCATCCCATGGATGTGCCCAACTTATTATATATATATATATATTAATTTTCTGATTTTTAATTTAAACTTCGAACTGTCATAACTTTTCGTTTTTAGTCCATTTTACGAAAACCAATTGTCTAACCAAACCAGAAAATCGTAACGGACTCAATGGTGCAACTCCCGTCACCTAATTCCCATTATTTTACAGCTTATGCTCTAATTATCTAATTACTCTTTATTAAAAATTTGGGTTGTTACATTGGGGGAGACATTTGAACCGATTTCTCCAGTTACGCCCCCTAAGACTACCGCACCAATAGAGGTTGATCATCAATTTCAGGGCTTTGACATTGTCCTCATAAAGACAACTACCTTCGGTTTCAGCAAGACAAATGTCAAGAGCTTATGCTGAGCATTGGGGAAATTATCTCTTCAAGCGAGCTGACATCTGGTACGTAGAGGGAACACTTAGGACACACACACACACTCATAAGCAGTACATGACACGACACTTATTTCTGCATGTGGGATGTCCAATTCTGATTCAAGATGTGCATCGAAATGCAGTTGAATGGATATTTTAGAGTAACAAACCGACTTTGTCAGTTCACATGAAGCCACCAAAAATCATGTCCAACTACCTAAAGCGAGCGGGCGAGGCATGTTTGTACTTGCGATACCTCGATCCAGCTATATCCCATCGCTCATCGATTAACCGACCGTGTCATGTTCCTCATTCCAGTATCCACCTAGAATCTATAGCAGCTTATTCCATAGGATCCACTCACGCTTTAAGATTTTAAACTTGTTCTTCATTTGCCTGACGTTGTACTCTAGGCTAGTGTGGATATTGAATTTCACAGTAATCTCCTGGTACTACTGCGCAACACGATGAGCACACATATCGATGTTTTCATAACAAACATCGATAAACGTGTTTGTTCGGTCGTCATTCCAATCGACGATGGTTCGGGTGGATAAAACAGCAGATTGGCTAGACATTCTTAAAAAACACGGAAAAAATTCAAGAAAACTGGAAAAAAAATATAGAAGATAATAATATGAAAAACGCGAGTATAATTTTTTTACCTAAACGATCGACGATGAAACTTGAAAAATACTTGAATTTTAAGATTGTATTATGTTTTGGTGATTTAGGAAATGAAATAGGATCGCATATATAAAGGTTGAAAAGATATGGCTGTTGGAAAATTAATCGTTCGTGTTAGACGCATCCAACGTCGAACGGTCTAACACAAACGGTTAATTTTTCAATATTCCATTTGACTGGATAGTTTAGTGGGTCTCATGTCCGACACGTCCGACGCGAACACCAAATGGAACTGTCCAGAATAGAAAAAGAAAGCTTCCTAAGATTCATACTCAGAACAGTTATAAACTGATAAAGCCCACAACCCAAGCCCTAACAGTTAAAAACCATTGCCCTTTATTAAACTATCCCACTTCTTCTCTTATCTAAAGAAATGTAAAATCATAAATTAAATTATAAAAAAACGTTAACACAATAAAACAATATGGTGAAATAGTCAATTTCCCTTTGTTTTGGGTACTGGATCGTTCGATTGGTGGAGGGGACCTACTGAGATGATAAAGGAGTTTGATTTGGGTAGAGATTTGGTATAAGGTCACGTGGTAGAATTGGTTCTGTGGCGTTATTCCATTTGCAAATTTTGGTAGGGTAGTGGTCTGCGGAGAAGTGATGCAGGCCGAAGAAGCAGCGAGGAGGTATGTGCGAGTGGAAGTCAGTGATAAAAGTGGTTTGTACAGTTGATTGAAGTGTATGGATCAGTTTTGATTTGGGGATTGGGGATGTTGTCCATGATATCAGATGGGAGGCAGGAGAATGAAATTGTAACGACCCGTATTCTACGCATCATAGGATCGTAGGATATTTATTTCTTTCACGCATGAAGTCGTATGGTCATGAAACTTTGGGAGACGACCATTGGGGTCATTTCCCATATTCATGATTTTTGTCGATTTTTAAATGACCATTTTACCCCTAGTTGCTACGGTTTTGGCCATAACTTTTGATTGGAAAGGAATTTTGACCTGAAACCACTTCCATTGGCTCCGGATGATGGTTTACAATTTCGTAGAGTGGTCACATTAGCCAAACGGACTCACCGTTTGGAAGATATGGCTGAAACAAGTTTCATATGGTGAAAAACAGCTTAATTGGGCTTAACCGGGTAATTAGCAGCTAGGCCCAAAGGGGATTTCGGGATTGGAGATGTATAGGGGCTGATTAGGGTTAGAAAACTTTTCTTTCAGCCGCCACCTTCATTCTTGGAACTCTGGCAGTGGCCTCCAACACCCAAATCACCTTCTAATACTTTCTAATCAAGTTTTGGCTTAATCTACATCAAATTAAGGAGGGAAAACACGAAAGCAAGGTTAGAGCTGCTGTTAGACATCAGTATTCACCCAAATCAGCGAGGTTTCAGTTCTGAGAATTTTGTTTGTGGCCAAGGTGAGTGATTAGCATTGTTTTGACACTAATTACAGTTAATTAAGGGTAATTAGTGAAGATTAGCGAATTTATACACTAATAAATTCTGGAAAAATATCCATAAATTTGAAAATAATATTTTATGCCTCTGGTAGAAATTTGGTTTAATTTGATTAAGTTTTGTTAACCCTATGATTAGTTTTGCTTAAACATGCTTAAGGGAAAATATAGGGTTTTGGGTATATTTGATCCATTTTGACATGTAAATTCATTGTTTTGGTGTTTGTGGTTAGTTTGCTATGTTGCTATGGCTGTTTGGGATGATTTGTGATTGATTAGAATAGTTAGATTGGTCGAAAATGTCGTCGAATGGCGTAAACAAGTTGCTGGAAAAAGTTGCAGAAAGTTGTGCAGGGTTTCGGATCGGATCGGATATGGGCTCGGATCGGATAGGAGAGCTGGGCAAGGAACCCGACCCGAACCGGAGTCTGGCACAAAAGAGGCTTGGCAAAAAGGAAGGCCATGTTGGTTAAACTAGGGATCGAATCGACTTAAGGACGAAGGGCTCGGATCGGATCAACTTAAGGACGAAGGACCCGGATCAGATCGACTTAAGGATGAAGGGCTCGGACTGGAGTAAGGCGAAGGGATCAGATCGGAGCAAATGAAGAACGAGGGAGATGATCGGAGCGGGAGCACGAACTGGATGGGAGATGGAAACCCGACCCGACTCGAAGTGGGACACCCGACCCGGAGGAGGACACCCGACCCGAACCGATACAATGCTGGGAACCCGAACTGAACCGCTACAGGGGAGGACAACACACCGACCCGACTCAGAATGGACACCCGACTCGAACCGATGGCTAGGAGGGGAAACCGACCCGACCCAGTATTGACCAATAACCTGAGATGCAAAGGTAGTCCAATATGGGAAGTTAGAGCTCATGATCCAGTTGGGAACCGATGAGTTCACTTCATGATTGGGCTTTGCTGCGGGACGTGTGCCAAGGGGCTATCAATGTCTATGACTTTGGATCACTATGTATGGGAGGTACGTGAACGGATTCAGGGCCACAGTGGCCTAGGTACGACTAAAGGGCTATAGACCAATGAAGTGAGGTCATTTGTAAAGATTTGGTCATGACTCCATGTGGTAAGCTTGGTAGTAGCAGTAGTTGTACAAGTTGAACTCCGTCACTACTTCGATGGGTCTAGTGATTGACAGTGGTGGACATCGTATGCTTTTCGCACCGAGTGAGAGATGTGAGGATGGTTGCTATGGATGATTTGTTTGCCATCATTATGACATGCACACCCCACCCCCGTATTCTTACACTATTTATTTTGGCACCTTAGAGTATTGTACGGTATGTGGTACTAACTCTTTGGTTGCAGGTCCAGGTTCAGGTATGGTTTAGTATACCTGTTATTGTTCTGTTTAGATGCTTATCGCTCATACCAGGCTTTATGTCTGACCCAGAGTTTTATGTCTCTTCTTATTACTCTGGGTGCTCACACGAGCAGACTAGAGACAGGTTAGCTGGTGATGCACGGGTAGATGATCCGGAGATGAGCAGGAGGCTTCCACGTAATATATATAGTATTCCCCCTGTGTTGTTGAAGACCACTGCTTGGGCATTAGTAGTGCATCTTCTACTTTAAGCTTTCTTTTGTTTTAGAGACAATAAATTTGGAAAAGTTGTAATAAGCTGTACTTGGATTTCCGCTGCTCTGATGTTGATATTGATTTTAGTTATCAGCTTATGCACTGTCTCACCTGTTTTATGTCAAGTATGTTATAATTATATTTTATTCCATGCGCTGTGAGACATTCTACAGGTTCCTCGTTAGTTAATTCCCTTCTTTCCTTTCTTCTGACGACCGTCCCGTGCTAGTCGGGCATGTGTACAGCGCACTTTCGGAGGAAATGTAGGCTGGTGCCGGGCGGGCCGTCTCACTTGGTATCAGATCTCTAGGTTGCGTAGTTAACCTAGGGAAGTTATCAGGGAGAGATAGTATACGTATACGAGAGAGCGTATTTGTGATTACTTTGGTTTTCAAAAGCTATATATATATATACTATTACTAGTATAAGGATGAAGTCGTACTGCACTAGCACCACTATGGGGTCGTTAATCGTTTCCTTTTACAAATTGACGATGAGCCGATATGTTAGAGGTACCGGTAGAGGGGCCAATAATGGGAATGCTGCTGACATGAGGACGATGTTTACTGACCTCATGAGAGAGATGCTTAGGGATGTGCAGAGGGCAGCTCCCAATGGTGGAAATGGTGGTGGTCCAATAGTGCAGGCGTCGAGGGTCGACTTTGCCAAGCTGAATAAGGACTATACTAGTCTTGGTGGGAAGCCGTTCCACGGAATGGAGTCGGCCACAGATGTTCAGGATTGGTTGGATAGTTGCGAACGTATCTTCGAGGATTTGGGCATCGAGGATGCGATGAAGAGAAAGCTAGCGTCCCGTCAGCTGCAAGGGCGGGCAATGAATTGGTGGAATGCTATAAAGGCAGCTACTCCCGAAGATCAGATTACTTGGGAGCAATTTAAGGTCAGCTTTAGCGAGAAGTTCATTCCAGCTGCTCAGAAGTCAGTGCTGTTTAAGAAATTCTTGGAGCTCAAGCAGAATGGCAGAGCTGTCTCGGAGTATATTGCTGAATTCGACACTTTGTCGAAGTATGGGTTATCTCTTATTGATACTGCCGAGAAGAAGAATGAGAAATTCATAACTGGTTTGGATCAGTACTTGGGGGAAAGGCTTATTAACCACATTGATGAGACGTTTGAATCGATTGTGGGGAAAGCATTGAGATCAGAAAGTCTCTACCCTAAGCCGAAGACTGAGGTTGCATCCGCAGATGAGCCAAAGCCACAAGCAAGTGGTGGAGGCAAGGGTGGTTCCCAGAATAAGAGAAAGCAGAATCAGACTAAGGATGGCCAGAAGAAAAAGAATAAGCAAAATGTTGAGTGCTTCAGCTGTGGTAAGAAGGGCCATTATGCTAGTAATTGTCGGGCCAAGCCAGCGGATAGGAAGTGCTTCAACTGTGGCCAAATGGGACATCACAAGGACAATTGTCCGCAACCCACCAAAGAAAAGCAATTGGTGAAAGCATATGCTCTTAATGCTATTCCTTCTTCGTCGAATGCCCCAACTGCGGCGGAGAAAGGAAAGAATGTCGTCATTCAAGGTATGCTTTCTGTTTATGATGTTCCTGTTAGAGTTTTGTTTGATACCGGAGCTTCCAGTTCTTTCATATCTAGTGACCTGGTAGATAGGTTGGGATTGGAGCCCAAGATTGTCGATAGAACTTTAGTAGTGACGAACCCGATTGGTGGTTCGACTAGCCTTAACATGATTTGTCGTAATGTGGTCTTATCGAGTCATGGAAGCATGTTTGTTTGTGATTGCTTTGTTTTGGGCTTTACTGGGTTTGGCATTATTTTGGGAGTAGATTGGCTCCAAAGATACGGGGTGGTGGTAGACTGTGAGGGCTTTTTGGTGACTACTAGAGCGGATGATGGGCGGAGGATAGTGTTTGGTGGTCTACCCAGTGAGGGGGTATTGGCTAGTTTTCTAAACTCCCTTGACATTCCGCATAGTGAGTTGTCAGGTTTGCCCGTGGTTGGCCAGTATTCGGATGTTTTCGAAGAAGTGACCGGGCTTCCACCACATCGAGAGATTGAGTTCCGTATTGATTTGGTGAAAGATGCCAGACCTATAGTGATGCCACTTCGTCGTATGGCACCAAGGGAGCAGCGAGAGCTCGAGGTGCAAGTCAGCGATCTTTTGAAGAAGGGATTTATCAGAAGGAGTGTTTCTGAATGGGGAGCACCAGTTGTGTTTGCTACCAAGGCGGATGGTTCCCTTCGTTTATGTGTAGACTACCGCGAGTTGAATAAAGAGACGAGGAAGAACAAGTATCCTCTACCGCGGATAGATGATTTGTTCGATCAGTTGGGTGGCGCGAGAGTATTTTCTCAATTGGATCTCGCGACAGGTTTTCATCAGCTTAGAGTGGAAGCTAAGAGCATAGCTAAAACGACATTTCGAACGCCGTCTGGATTTTATGAGTGGTTGGTCATGCCATTCGGCTGACCAATGCCCCAACATATTTTGTGGATCTTATGAATAGGGTATTCAGAGATCAGTTGAATAAATTTGTCCTTGTGTTCGTTGATGATATTTTGGTCTATTCGAGGACAGAGGAAGAACACAAGGAACATTTAAGAATAGTGATGGAGGTGTTGAGAAAACACCAATTGAAAGCAAAGTTTTCTAAGTGTCACTTCTGGAAGAGGGAAGTGAGGTTCTTGGGTCATGTTGTTTCCGAGAATGGTATTGCCGTGGACCCGACGAAGGTGGCTACGGTACAGGATTGGCCCACGCCCAAGAATGCAACAGATGTAAGAAGTTTCTTGGGGTTAGCTGGATATTATCGTAAGTTTATCCAAGGTTTCTCCAAGATAGCAGCACCATTGACCCAGTTGACCAAGAAGAATTAAGCTTTTGTCTGGAATGAAAGGTGCGAGAATGCATTCAAGAGTCTAAAGGACAAGTTGACATGCGCACCAGTGTTAGTCATTCCTAAGGGGAATGAAGAGATGACGGTATACACGGATGCCTGTGGTACCGGACTGGGTGCTGTATTGATGCAAGGCGGTAGGGTTATAGCTTATGCAAGTCGGCAATTGAAACCGCACGAGAGAAGATACCCTACCCATGATTTGCAATTGGCAGCGATCGCGTTCGCGTTAAAGATGTGGAGACACTATCTCTTGGGAGAAAGATTTGAGCTGTTTACAGATCATAAGTCGTTGAAGTATCTCTTCTCCTAGAAGGATCTAAATCTCCGGCAACAAAGGTGGTTAGAATTCTTGGCTTCCTATGATTTTGATATCGCATATACACCTGGGAAAGGTAATGCGGTAGCCGATGCCCTGAGTAGGAGACATGCCAGTTTAGGGGCTATGTTCCTTGAATGGAAGTAACTGGAGTATATCGCGGGGTTTGACTTCAGACCAAAGTGCAAATTGGATCCATTTATGTTAGCTAGTTTGGCGATCAGACCCACTTTGATAGAGCGGATTGGTTCCAGCCAGAGGGACGATCCTAACCTATTGGAAATCATCTCCAAGTTAGAGATGGGTATCGATGAGGAGATGAACAAGTATGGGCTTGATCGAGATGGATGGCTTAGAAAGAGTGGAAAGCTTGTTGTACCCAATGTCAATGGATTGAGAGATGAAGTGCTTAGAGAATGTCATCACTCAAAACTGACTATACACCCCGGTGGTAATAAGATGTATCGAGACATGAGACATACTTACTACTGGGAAGGGATGAAAAGAGACGTTGGGAAGTTTATATCCAAGTGCATGAATTGCCAGCTAGTTAAAGCCGAGCAAAAGAAGCCTAGTGGGTTATTGCAACCATTAGAAATTCCCGAGTGGAAGTGGGAGCAAGTCTCGATGGATTTCATCGATGGTTTACCAAGGACTAGATCGGGACATGATAGCATTTGGGTAATTGTGGATCGATTGACTAAAAGTGCAAGATTTATACCAGTCAAATCGACCAGAACGACAGCCAAGTTGGCAGAATTGTATATGAAATGGGTAGTGAGATTTCATGGAGTACCTAAAAGCATTGTGAGTGACCGAGACCCGTTGTTCACTAGTGGGTTTTGGAAGAGTGTAACACCCCACACCCGCTAAGGTCACTCGCAAAGGGAATGCCTTAACTTCGGTGGAGTATTTTATGTGAATATAGAACAAAAAATTACAACAAGACAGATATAAGTAATACTTGAAATTTAAAACATCATTTCATTGCAGTAGAAGGTAAACATGTTTGGTTACATATCAAAAACCAACAAGAGTCAAGTACAAAATATCCATTTCGTTAAAACATAAGTACATAATCCCACTACATACTAATAGCCATAATAGAAAAGATAACCGAGCTTTACTTCAAGAGTCCAAGCTCCAAAAGATAGATAAAGCAATCTGAATCAAAGCCCACTAGTGCTAGGCCCACTCTGATAACCTGAGGGTTGGGAAAAAGATAAAAACAACGGGGTCAGACATTAGTCTGAGTGAGCCCTATAACTTTAACAATACAATCATTAAAGTAATTAGGGTATGATATAAACCTAGTACGGTACGACTGGGGATAAATGACTACACTAAGCAGCCAACAAGACTTAGGATGAACTAAGATAACGGTAAAGACATGCCTGTCCACCCAAGGATAAATACTACACTGCACCACCCCAGATCTACCCACCCAAGGGTAATTTCTAACTGCACCACACCAGTCATTCCTACTTAAAGGTTGATCCCTCCCAAGGACTTAGAAAAATTTACCCAGTAGTTTCGTGTACCCCTAGCTGACTATATAGGTGCCGTCTGCCCCTATCTCCACTAGGTGTACCCTGTACTTAGTAATCTTAATAGTAGTCTCGTGTACCCCTAGCTGACGACATAGGTGCCGTCTGCCCCTATCTCCACTAGGTGTACCCACTACTCCCATTCGATCGGCTCCCTAACGTAGATACCCGTGCTAGCCCCACAATGCGGTGTATCACTCCCCAAAGTGGCAAACCGATACAATCAATGGTGCACGGCTTATACCTACACGATGCAACAACGTCTTACCTACCAGCCCGGGTCCACACACGCATATGAAACCCGTTGGACTTGTGTTGCCACCGCTAACCCGTTTTGGCCTCTTATAGTCAAGCCCAGTACGCGTGTCCCGTCCTCGACATGGGTCGAGCCCAATAAGATACATATGGGTTACCGGTTGAAATGGGCCCCCACAATCTACCCACCTATGCTTGTCAATTCTAGTGTATCCCACTTAACCCTTTTTAGTAATCATGTCCACTTACATGTTTAAAGTTTGGTTAAGTCATCTAATCATATTTTAATTGCCACTCAAGGCACCCACTAGATTTCCACATGCCACCCAAGGCACTTACTTGGCTTCCACATGCCACCCAAGGCACTTACTTAACCCTTTAATCATGTTTAATTACATGTTCCACTTTGGTTAAGTAATCTAATTTTATCTTCTATTGCCACCCAAGGCAACCACTAGATTTTCCCCATGCCACCCAAGGCACTTACTTAACCCTTTAATCATGTTTAATTACATGTTCCACTTTAGTTAAGTATTCTAGTCGTATTTTCTATTGCCACCCAAGGCAACCACTAGATTTTTCCAATGCCACCCAAGGCACCCACTTAGCCCCTCATGCCCCACTACATGCTTATCTGGTTAAGTGTTTCTTAATTGATTAAGACCGTAACCTTTGCAAAGACCTCTCACATTAGACTATCTTTTATGGCAGCTGGATTTGCCTGTCGGGTCCGGGCAGCCTTACGCCATAACCGAGTCTAACCTCGTGTCTTTACACTTATCACGTATTTAGTTTATGCCTAAGACCTCTCACATTGGGCCAATCATTTGTAGCCACTGGATTTGCCGGTCGGTTCCGTGCAGTCTTATGCTACAAAAGGGTCCAACCTCGTGTCTTAGTCGATTAATTACACCTAATTAATCACCCCCATAATTTGTATTAATTATCCCTAATTAATTACAAATTTAACGATGTACATAATTGACTCAATTATATCCATCCACTTTATGGTATGCATAATCATACCAACTTCTCACCATTTCATTAACATGAATATTAACCCCATCGTTCCCCACGTAATTCGCTAACATGACATACTTAAAAGGGAAGATTCATCACACATACAATGGGTTCAACTTGCATAACATTAACATCAACATGGGTTTAAAAGGTGTCAACATGCATATAGCATCAAACCCAACTAGCATAAATAATTAACCCAAACTTGCATGAATCACATATGTCATAAAGAGGTTAACTTGCATAAGTTACTTATGTCATACCAAGGGGTAAACTTGCATATGATTGTATGACATACAAAGGGGTTAACTTGTATATGTATGCATATCATACAAAGGTGCAAACTTGCACATGTTACTTGCATATAATCAAACACCAAACTTGCATAACATGTCATATATGAACTTGCATATAATCACACACCAAACTTGCATAACATATTATATATGAACTTGCATATAATCATACACCAAACTTGCATAACATATCATATATGAACTTGCATATAATCATACACCAAACTTGCATAACATATCATATATGAACTTGCATATAATCATACACCAAACTTGCATAACATATCATATATGAACTTGCATATAATCATACACCAAACTTGCATAACATATCATATATGAACTTGCATATAATCATACACCAAACTTGCATAACATGGTGTCATAATGGATCAATGTTTATCATAGCGATTTGCATAACTAGCATCATGAACACATAGCCTAAAACTTGCATAACTTGCATAACATCATGATCACATAGCATATGACTTGCATAACTTGCATAACATCATAATCACATAGCATATGACTTGCATAACTTGCATAACATCATGAACACATAACATATGACTTGCATAACATCATGAACATATAGCATATAACTTGCATAACTTCATGAACACATAGCATATGATAACATAACTTGCATTGATCCACATTCATAGCCATAACCTCATTATATCCTATCATAATCATTTCAACAATTGGTCATTAAGGCTATAGAAACTCACAACTTGTTGATTAGCACTTCAATAAAGAGGATTAAGTTGCTAGAGTTGATTAGAGGTTGATTTGAGAAGCTATCTTCCTCTTTAATTTGATGGAGGCTCCTTTAGGTTGCTATTTGACGGCATAACGACGTTGTCTCCAATTTTAGTATGAATTAGGGTAGTCTTAGGGTGTATTTATAGAGTAGTTAAGTGTTTTAGGCCATTAGATTAACCCTAAATCAGATTAGAGCCGTCAGATTTCGTCACTAGCCACCAGCACAGCCCAAAAGCCAAAATGGTGCACCCAGGTCACACAGACCGACAGGGGGGGTCGACCCCTGTGTCGACCCCTGGGTCGACCCCTAGGGAGGGGGTCGACACCCATGTCAACCCTAGGGTCGACTCCCTCTGCCTGGCAGGAATTTTTCCCGCCTCTTCTGAAATGTGAAATTTCTGTTTTTAAATCTGTTTTGAATTTCTGAAAATTTCTTCAGGACTTAACTGGGTCATACGGACTCCGATTTTCGAAAACTCAGACTCTATTTCGCGTATTTTTCCGAGACGAACGCAATGGAATAGCCCGTTCCCCCTGATTCAGATTTTAAAATTTAATTCTGCCCTGATTTATATTATAGCAAGTTATTCAACATACGGGGTGTTACATTCTCCCCTACTTAAAAGATTTCGTCCCCGAAATCTCTAAGTCAAGAAGAACGTATCCTACCATCCAAACAACCATCTACTCAAACCATCAAACACTGGCATCCATTGTCCTTAAAATTTCTAATGCTGTATGAACATATGCAAAGAGTGTGTGTATATGTTCCTTGTCTAATGCAAAATTAGGCGGTCTACCGATTCAGTTGACCTCCTTAATGCAAACCATGATAGTGCCATGCATCCAATATGTATGCGAAAGAACCTTATCGATGTTGAGTCAAAGCTTCGATGGTTATTTTGATTTATGACAAGAAGAAGCTTCTACATCGACAAAAAGAAGACAAGATGACTTCATAGGTTAGAAGTTGATTATTTAGAGTTATAAAATGTTAAAATCTATCCTCAAATAATCATACTTCTAATTTTTTTTTGAAAATACTACTCATGAAGACATTTTTTATGCATATGATCGAAAACATGTCGACCTACAATTTTTATAGGTCAACAGGTTTTTAAATTGTAACGGTCAAAAATAGGTCGACCTACAAAATTTTATAGGTCAACAGGTTTTTGAATTCCAACGGCTAAAAACATGTCGACCTATAAAATTCTATAGGTCAACAGGTTTTTGAATTTTGACCGTTATATTGAAAAGTCATCTTCTTTCTTCAAGAGTTGCATCCATTTTTCTTCATGAATAATCACTCCTTTTAGATGCATCTTTTCACCAACATTTGCAACCTCTCGATCTCTATAAATACATGATTTTACAATCATCCAAATTACCGAATTTACTCTCTATTTTCTGATCTATCTTGCATTATTCTTTTCACTCAAAAAGCACTCAAAAGCATTCAATAATCGTTTGAATCACCAAGCATATTTCATACACTTGTGATTCAACTCGATATTTTACTTCCTAATATTACTAAACATCAAATTACATTTGAGGATAAGATTATAGGAAGGGTGTACTCAATTGTTGACAAATCAGTGTTGAAGGAAGAACACATTCAAAGTCAAAATCTTATTATTGTTGAAGTCCTCGGTGTTGTAAGAGGCAAGTGTTGAAGTCCTCGTGTTGTTAGAGGCGTGAAATCCCGTTCGGCTGCTCGGGTATTGTAAACCTGTTTCCTCCGGGTGAAGTGAGGTTGTTGTTTAGTGAAAATCCAGATAGAAGTCTGGGACTGGATGTAGGACGGTGCTCCGAACCAGTATAAAAATCCCTGGTGTGATTTTTCCTATTTACTGCATTTGCTATACTTGCTTATCTGTGATATTGCTTCTGTGAGATCTTTTTACATTAAATATTTACCTGCATAACTATTGTAAATATACAAGTTAGTATATCACATACTTTCCGCATAGCCATATTATAGATCCTGCATAAGTCGTGCAAACCCGACTTTTTCAATTGGTATCAGAGCAAGGTCATCATATAACCGTAACAATGTTATTTGATATATTCTAGTAATATGGCAAATAATGCATGTACCAGCACTAACACTTACACTGAAGGTCAATCAACACAAAGACCTCCTTTCTTTAATGGCCTAAACTATAGTTATTGGGCAACACGTATGGCTTTCTATATGCAATCAACAAGTTATGATGCTTGGAATGCTACTCAGAAAGAAATAGTTAATCCAACTACTGAGTATGCAGAATGGACTTCTGCTGAGAAAACAGCAGCAGCAGTAAATGCAAAAGCAATAAATATGTTGTTTTGTGCATTAGACCAAAATGAGTATAACCGTGTTAGTATCTGTACCACTGCTTATCAAATTTGGCAAACGCTAAAAACAACTCATGAAGGTACTAACAAGGTTAAACAAGCAAAAATAGCTTTGTTGAAAAGTCAATTCCAAAATTTCAAAATGAAGCCAAATGAAACAATCAATGAGATGTATTCAAGGTTTCAAACTATTCATCATGCTCTTATTGGGTTAGGACAAAAATATTCTGACTTTGATGTAGTTTCAACAATCCTACACTCACTGACTAATGAATGGGAAGGAAAAGTATTAGCTATAGAAGAAGCTAATGATCTTTCTACCATGAAGCCAGATGAGTTGATAGGAAATCTAATATCCTATGAAGCAAATTTACAGTCTAGAAGAGAACAAAAAGAAGAAAAGAAAAATGTTGCTTTTCATGCCGAAAAAGATGAAGACATTTCAGATTCTGAAGATGAAGACTTAGCACTTATTGCAAAAGGCTTTAAGAAGTTTTTGAAGCAAAGAAAAGCTAGTCGATACGACAAAAGGAAGTTTGGATCAAATAAACCATCATCTTCAAATATGGAATGTTTCAATTGTCACAAAAAGGGACATGTGCATAAAGATTGTCCGGATAAAAAGAAGAATTCCGAAAAATTCAAGAAGGACAAATCAAAGAAGAGAGCTTTCTCAGTAACCTGGGATGATTCAGACTCATCTTCATCTGATAGCGAAAGTGACTCAGACACTGAACAAGCAAATGTATGTTTTATGGCAACAGAGGATGAGGTACGAATTCCTACTCTTGAGGATATGCTTGATATTTATGATAAAGTAATGATTAAACTTAAAGATACAAAATATCAGTTAAAAGAAGTCAAGACAATGTTGAATAGATCCGAATTAGAACGAGATGTGTTAAAAGATGAGAAGAAAATATTAGAAGAAGAACTTGAAAAGGCTCAAGAATCGTCTTCTAATTCTAATTCTCAACTATCTCTTTTGACTCAAGAAATTGAAGTTCAAAAAGAGAAGAATGATATTCTCATTACTGAAAATCATGAGCTTAAAGCAAAAGTCAAGATTCTAGACCTTGAAAAAGCTAGTCTACAATCAAAATTAGATGACATTACAAAAAATGTTTCTAACTTCAACAAAGGTCGAGAAAATTTGACAAAGATCATTGAGAATTCACAATCTACTTCAAATAAGAAAGGTTTGGGATATAAAAACCAAGAAATTAAGAAGCATCTTGGTTATGGAAAGAAGAAAATAATGCAAAAGAACAAAGCTAAGAAAAATCTTAGTTTATCTTCCAAACCAAAACCTGTTGTGAAATCTCAAAAGAAAAATGTCAATAGCGACTTTGGAAATAATACTAATCTTAGAAATAGTACTAGATATGCTTTCATGTACAATAAGAATATCACTGCTAGTACTAATACACATCCAAGACCCAATTATTATAGAAATTCGAATACTTCTATGACTAGAGATCTATATAATAGATCTAGAAGTACGAAAAGGAACATCAGTAGAGATTACTTAAGTATTTGGGTTCCTGTAAGTTGGAAAAACAGAGAAAAATATATCGATGATTATTTTGATTCGGTAGTTAATAACGAAAATTTTATCTTTAAAGGTTCCTTTAAACCCTCTTGGGTTTGGTTACCTTCCATCTAACCCATGGACCCAAACAAAGCAAGTGGGTACCAAATGTATATACATCATATTCTTTGCAGGTACACCACAACAAAAAGAAGAAAATTTCGATATCTCCAAATATCTTTGAATACAAATTTCAGTTTATCAAATTGCACATGATCTCCCGAAGGTACTTTAAATTATGTCTTATATTCAATTAATGTTCTATCATGTTTTTATTATTTTAATCAAAGAGGGAGAAATATGGATATATAATAATAAAGTTTTGATAGAGTGTGAAAATGTTCAAGAGAAGCCAGAAAATGCAAAAGTGTTCAGAACCTGTCGACTGCCAGATACTAAGCTGTCGACCGGTCAAGGCTTTTTTGTTATTTAATTTTCAATCAGAAAGTTAAGCTGTCGACCGCCCAATAATGCTCCTGTCGACCGGTCAAGGCAAACTAGTAACTACAATTTCGACCAGAACTTTAAACGGTCGACCGCTCAATTAAGTCTTGTCGACCGGTTGGGCTAGAAAATACATTCGAAAATCTTCCAGAACTTTGACCTGTCGACATGCCAATATACACCTGTCGACCGCTACATTTAAAAATTTACATTCCTTTTCAAACAGAACTTTTAACGGTCGACCGCCCCTTTATTCCCTGTCGACCGGTCCAATTCAAAATTGTTTTCGAATATCATCCAGAACATTTTTCTATCGACCGCCCTAGTTCTCCCTGTCGACCGATCAATGATTATAATGTTTTTTCATTTCAAACAGAAAATTAATCTGTCGACCGACCTTTCCTCACTGTCGACCTATTACATATACTTTTTTTTAAAAAAAAAATTATGCTTAATATGGTAAAAGTATATGTGTCAAAAGGTAAGATTATTTATATTATAACAAATGTTCAGGGGGAGCTTTATATTCAGAGGGAGAAAACTTTATGGTGATATTGTTGTTACTATCATTTTTACAATACTATGTACCCTTTTTGTCGATGACAAAGGGGGAGAAAATGTTACTAACGACTGTTATGCAGATTATATATATAATTCAGGGGGAGCATATATACAGGGGGAGCATATATACAAGGAGAGATAACTATATTAAGCCATGTTGTCATCAATCAAAAAGGGGGAGAATGTTGAGTCAAAGCTTCGATGGTTATTTTGATTTATGACAAGAAGAAGCTTCTACATCGACAAAAAGAAGACAAGATGACTTCATAGGTTAGAAGTTGATTATTTAGAGTTATAAAATGTTAAAATCTATCCTCGAATAATCATACTTCTATTTTTTTTTTGAAAATACTACTCATGAAGACATTTTTTATGCATATGATCGAAAACATGTCGACCTACAATTTTTATAGGTCAACAGGTTTTTAAATTGTAACGGTCAAAAATAGGTCGACCTACAAAATTTTATAGGTCAACAGGTTTTTGAATTCCAACGGCTAAAAACATGTCGACCTATAAAATTCTATAGGTCAACAGGTTTTTGAATTTTGACCGTTATATTGAAAAGTCATCTTCTTTCTTCAAGAGTTGCATCCATTTTTCTTCATGAATAATCACTCCTTTTAGATGCATCTTTTCACCAACATTTGCAACCTCTCGATCTCTATAAATACATGATTTTACAATCATCCAAATTACCGAATTTACTCTCTATTTTCTGATCTATCTTGCATTATTCTTTTCACTCAAAAAGCACTCAAAAGCATTCAATAATCGTTTGAATCACCAAGCATATTTCATACACTTGTGATTCAACTCGATATTTTACTTCCTAATCTTACTAAACATCAAATTACATTTGAGGATAAGATTATAGGAAGGGTGTACTCAATTGTTGACAAATCAGTGTTGAAGGAAGAACACATTCAAAGTCAAAATCTTATTATTGTTGAAGTCCTCGGTGTTGTAAGAGGCAAGTGTTGAAGTCCTCGTGTTATAAGAGGCAAGTATTGAAGTCCTCGTGTTATAAGAGGCAAGTGTTGAAGTCCTCGTGTTGTTAGAGGCGTGAAATCCCGTTCGGCTGCTCGGGTATTGTAAACCTGTTTCCTCCGGGTGAAGTGAGGTTGTTGTTTAGTGAAAATCCAGATAGAAGTCTGGGACTGGACGTAGGACGGTGCTCCGAACCAGTATAAAAATCCCTGGTGTGATTTTTCCTATTTACTGCATTTGCTATACTTGCTTATCTGTGATATTGCTTCTGTGAGATCTTTTTACATTAAATATTTACCTGCATAACTATTGTAAATATACAAGTTAGTATATCACATACTTTCCGCATAGCCATATTATAGATCCTGCATAAGTCGTGCAAACCCGACTTTTTCAATCGACACATACTATTTCTACATGAGTGCACAATCATTCACCAAAATGCATCATCCATATGATAGCACAACCATTATACATCCATTAATATAGCTACCTACATACAATTATATGCAATATGCAATATGAAGTGATTGAGCCGATCTAGTGCCTAGAGTGTGTGTATATGCATCCACGAGCAACCACTAGCAACCACTTGCAACCACTCGCATCCATCAATCATAACATGTCTCAAACACATGTTTCAACCATAGGTTTTATCCTATCTAAAGGTCAAAGGTACTAATGAGAGGACATACTAAAGATAAGATAAGTACTAGACAAACGATAAAGGAGAAGTTAAAAGACATACCCTCCAAAAAGGAATGGGTACAATGAACGAATCTTCGCTTCTGTCTCCCAAGTAGCATTGCTCTCATCTTCTCCCCATTGCACTTTGACTAGTCAAACCTCTTTGTTTCACAACTTCCTAATCTCTGACCCAAGGATGCGGGTAGGAGCTCGTCGAATAGTTGCATCACGCTCTACCTCCACTTCTCTAAGCAAGCTCGGCTCTACCACCTCTGCGGTCTCATGTAGGCACTTCCTCAAATGTGACACATGGAATACGTCATGTACTCCACTAAGTCTCTCGGGTAAATCCACTCTATATGCCATGGAGCAGTCCTCTTGCTCTTCACGGGTATGAAATGGGAGCTCTTAGTAAGTCTGTCTACCACAACCCAAATTCCCGTATTACCCTTCCTCGATCTCGGTAACCCATCAATAAAATCCATCGAGACGCTATCCCACTTCCATTGTGGAACTTCCAATGGGTGAAGCAACCCACCTGGTTTCTTTTGCTCTGCTTTCACTTGTTGGCACACCAAGCATCTAACGACATACTCGGCCACATCTTTCTTCATACCGGCCCAAAAGAAAACTCGCTTCATGTCTTGGTACATCTTGCCCCCACCGGGATGAATGGTCATCTTAGAACGATGTGCATCATCAAGTATAGCCTTCCTCAAACCCTCGTCTTGCGGTACACAAAGTCTACCGTCTCTACGCAACCACCCCCTATCGTCTAGGATGTACCTACTCAAATGGCTGGATGACCCCCCCTTATGAGCCTCTCAACTAACTCAACCAACTGTTGGTCGTCCCGCTGTGCCTCGCCAATCCGCCCCAAAAGAGTAGGTCTGACCTCTAAAGATGCTAGCAAATCGGGTACAAAGTCAACGGAAGGTCTGAAATCAAACATCGAGATAAATTCCAAGCTTCGTCGTTCCACGAACAATGGACTCAAGACAACCTTTTTCTGCTCAAGGCGTCCACCACCACGTTACCCTTGCCAGGGGTATACGCTATCTCGAAATCATAGGATGCTAAGAACTCCATCCACCTTTGTTGTCTTAAGACTATGCGCTCGCAGAGTCCCCAACACTTCCTTAAGATGTAGGGGATGCTTTTCTCCACTTCTAGAGAAAACCAGGATACTCTCCCATGCAAAATCGTCACCACTATCCATCTCTCATGCAAACCATCCTAGTTGAACTCGACATCCCCCAAAAAAAGGCCTAAACCAATATCAGACAAACACCCAAGGGATACCTCCTTCGAATTCAGACGACCTACGTGAGATGATACTAGTAAAAACGGCTAAATAATTAAGCACTTTTCCAACTCTGGATGTCCTTGCCAGTCTCGCTCCAAAACCGCCGTTGATCAAATAACTGGCTTTGCTTAACCTATTAAGCACATACGAAAACTTATTTCGCTCTTAGAAAAGACCAAGATGTCATCCACAAAGACCACTACGAAGTTATTTAGGTACTCCCTGAATACCCTACTCATCAAATCAACAAAGTATGCAGAGGCGTTCGTCAAACCAAATGGCATCACCAGCCACTCATAGAAACCATCCGGACTCCTAAAGGCAGTCTTCTCTATACTATCCTCAGCCACTCTCAACTGATGAAACCCCGTGGCTAAGTCCAACTACGAAAACACTGAGGCGCCAACCAACTGATCAAAGAGATAATCAATCCTCGGCAATGGGTGTCTATTCTTCTTTGTGAGCTTGTTGAGTTCTCTATAGTCTACACAAAGTCTGAGGGACCCATCCACCTTCGTGGCAAAAACTACTGGAGCACCCCACTCCGATATACTTCGTCTTATGAACCCCTTCTCAAGCAACTCCCCTACTTGCTTATGGAGTTCCCTCCTTTCACTAGGAGCCATGTGGCGCACTGGCAAAGATACTGGTTTAGCATTGCCCACTAGATATATTCGGAAGTCTATCTCCCGCTTCGGAGGTAAGCCCTTCACCTCCCCAAACACATCCGAGTATTCCCGGACCACTCTAACAGATCGCAAACTCTCGACCGAAGCGTCAAGCGATTCAAGATAACTTAGCCTAACAGAATCCATGGGATTACAAGAGATCTCGAGAGTGTTCCCCAAGCGGGTCATGAGCCTAACAACTCTCCTTTCACAATCAAGAACGGCACCATTACTGGATAACCAGTCCATGCCCAAAATCAACCCACAGCCCGTGAAGCCCAAAACAAAAGCATCACATCTAAACTCAACGCTAAGTATAGAAATCTTCAAACCCAAACATATCATGGACAAATAAGTGGAGCCCCCAATTGGGTTTGAAGCAACCAAGGGATCATCTACTAGACTGGTGTCTAAGTGCAGTGACTCAACTAACGATGATGAGATAAACAAATGCGATGCGCCAGAGTCGAATAAAGTTCGAACAGGATGATCGAGAGAACCAACTTTCAACCTAGACGGACCTACCCCCATCAGGTATACTAGCCATGAGGGAATATATCTACCCTCCAGAAGATCCTGTACTTTGTCCTTACCTCTTTGGACAATCCTAATAAGGTGTCATATTTCTCCAAAACAACTAGCCTTCTCCTTTACATTCTCCTTTCGTGACCTTCTCGCCATGATGAGGTTTCGTCCTTTATTTACCTAATAGCTATTTGAACCTTCCTCCCTCGTCCATCTTAAAGGTACCCATAAGCCCTCCACCTCCTTGGACTAACTTCTTAGCCCGACAAACTTCTTAGTCCCTTGAAGTGGTCCTTCCGTCCTTCATACGGAAGTCCTTAATTATCTTAAAAAGACATCTATACGCGGAGGGGAAATTCAAAAAGAGATAGAGGAAGAGATTCAAAACGGAGAATCGAAGGAAGGATATATGGCTCTTGGGGATTATGTTCTTTTCTTTCAAAAACTTTTCTCTTAAAAGACATGTTTTTGAAAATACTTCTTCCAAAAATGTTTTTAGAAAAATAGTTTTCTAAAATTTTTATCTGTTCTGGTAACCTTAAGCTCTGATACCACGTGTAATACCCCACACCCGCTAAGGTCACTCGCAAAGGGAATGCCTTAACTTCGGTGGAGTATTTTATGTGAATATAGAACAGAAAAATTACAACAAGACAGATATAAGTAATACTTGAAATTTAAAACATCATTTCATTGCAGCAGAAGGTAAACATGTTTGGTTACATATCAAAAACCAACAAGAGTCAAGTACAAAATATCCATTTCGTTAAAACATAAGTACATAATCCCAGTACATACTAATAGCCATAATAGAAAAGATAACCGAGCTTTACTTCAAGAGTCCAAGCTCCAAAAGATAGATAAAGCAATCTGAGTCAAAGCCCACTAGTGCTAGGCCCACTCTGATAACCTGAGGGTTGGGAAAAAGATAAAAACAACGGGGTCAGACATAAGTCTGAGTGAGCCCTATAACTTTAACAATACAATCATTAAAGTAATTAGGGTATGATATAAACCTGGTACGGTACGACTGGGGATAAATGACTACACTAAGCAGCCAACAAGACTTAGGATGAACTAAGATAACGGTAAAGACATGCCTATCCACCCAAGGATAAATACTACACTGCACCACCCCAGATCTACCCACCCAAGGGTAATTTCTAACTGCACCACACCAGTCATTCCTACTTAAAGGTTGATCCCTCCCAAGGACTTAGAAAAATTTACCCAGTAGTTTCGTGTACCCTTAGCTGACTACATAGGTGCCGTCTAGGTGCCGTCTGCCCCTATCTCCACTAGGTGTACCCTGTACTTAGTAATCTTAATAGTAGTCTCTTGTACCCCTAGCTGACTACATAGGTGCCGTCTGTCCCTATCTCCACTAGGTGTACCCACTACTCCCATTCGATCGGCTCCCTAACGTAGATACCCGTGCTAGCCCCACAATGGGGTGTATCACTCCCCAAAGTGGCAACCCGATACAATCAATGGTGCACGGCTTATACCTACATGATGCAACAACGTCTTACCTACCAGCCCGGGTCTTCACACGCATATGAAACCCGTTGGACTTGCGTTGCCACCGTTTTGGCCTCTTATAGTCAAGCCCAGTACGTGTGTCTCGTCCTCGACATGGGTCAAGCCCAATAAGACACATATGGGTTACTGGTTGAAATGGGCCCCCACAAGCTACCCACCTAAGCTTGTCAATTCTAGTGTATCCCACTTAACCCTTTTTAGTAATCATGTCCACTTACATGTTTAAAGTTTTGTTAAGTCATCTAATCATATTTTAATTGCCACTCAAGGCACCCACTAGATTTCCACATGCCACCCAAGGCACTTACTTGGTTTCCACATGCCACCCAAGGCACTTACTTAACCCTTTAATCATGTTTAATTACATGTTCCACTTTGGTTAAGTAATCTAATTTTATCTTCTATTGCCACCCAAGGCAACCACTAGATTTTCCCCATGCCACCCAAGGCACTTACTTAACCCTTTAATCATGTTTAATTACATGTTCCACTTTGGGTAAGTATTCTAGTCGTATTTTCTATTGCCACCCAAGGCAACCACTAGATTTTTCCACATGCCACCCAAGGCACCCACTTAACCCCTCATGCCCCACTACATGCTTATCTGGTTAAGTGTTTCTTAATTGATTAAAACCGTAACCTTTGCAAAGACCTCTCACATTAGACTATCTTTTATGGCAGCTGGATTTGCCGGTCGGGTCCGGGCAGCCTTACGCCATAACCGAGTCTAACCTCGTGTCTTTACACTTGTCACGTATTTAGTTTATGCCTAAGACCTCTCACATTGGGCCAATCATTTGTAGCCGCTGGATTTGCCGGTCGGTTCCGGGCAGTCTTATGCTACAAAAGGGTCCAACCTCGTGTCTTAGTCGATTAATTACACCTAATTAATCACCCCCATAATTTGTATTAATTATCCCTAATTAATTACAAATTTAACGATGTACATAATTGACTCAGTTATGTCCATCCACTTTATGGTATGCATAATCATACCAACTTCACACCATTTCATTAACATGAATATTAACCCCATCGTTCCCCACGTAATTCGCTAACATGACATACTTAAAAGGGAAGATTCATCACACATACAATGGGTTCAACTTGCATAACATTAGCATCAACATGGGTTTAAAAGGTGTCAACATGCATATAGCATCAAACCCAACTAGCATAAATAATCAACCCAAACTTGCATGAATCACATATGTCATAAAGAGGTTAACTTGCATAAGTTACTTATGTCATACAAAGGGGTAAACTTGCATATGTATGTATGACATACAAAGGGGTTAACTTGCATATGTATGCATATCATACAAAGGTGTAAACTTGCACATGTTACTTGCATATAATCAAACACCAAACTTGCATAACATGTCATATATGAACTTGCATATAATCATACACCAAACTTGCATAACATATCATATATGAACTTGCATATAATCATACACCAAACTTGCATAACATATCATATATGAACTTGCATATAATCATACACCAAACTTGCATAACATATCATATATGAACTTGCATATAATCATACACCAAACTTGCATAACATATCATATATGAACTTGCATATAATCATACACCAAACTTGCATAACATATCATATATGAACTTGCATATAATCATACACCAAACTTGCATAACATGGTGTCATAATGGATCAATGTTTATCATAGCGATTTGCATAACTAGCATCATGAACACACAGCCTAAAACTTGCATAACTTGCATAACATCATGATCACATAGCATGTGACTTGCATAACTTGCATAACATCATAATCACATAGCATATGACTTGCATAACTTGCATAACATCATGAACATATAGCATATAACTTGCATAACTTCATGAACACATAGCATATGATAACATAACTTGCATTGATCCACATTCATAGCTATAACCTCATTATATCCTATCATAATCATTTCAACAATTGGTCATTAAGGCTATAGAAACTCACAACTTGTTGATTAGCACTTCAATAAAGAGGATTAAGTTGCTAGAGTTGATTAGAGGTTGATTTGAGAAGCTATCTTCCTCTTTAATTTGATGGAGGCTCCTTCAAGTTGCAATTTGACGGCATAACGACGTTGTCTCCAATTTTAGTATGAATTAGGGTAGTCTTAGGGTGTATTTATAGAGTAGTTAAGTGTTTTAGGCCATTAGATTAACCCTAAATCAGATTAGAGCCGTCAGATTTCGTCACTAGCCACCAGCACAGCCCAAAAGCCAAAATGGTGCACCCAGGTCACACAGACCGACAGGGGGGGTCGACCCCTGTGTCGACCCCTGGGTCGACCCCTAGGTCGACCCCTAGGGAGGGGGTCGACACCCATGTCGACCCTAGGGTCGACTCCCTCTGCTTGGCCGGAATTTTTCCCGCCTCTTCTGAAATGTGAAATTTCTGTTTTTAAATCTGTTTTGAATTTCTGAAAACTTCTTCGCGCCTTAACTGGGTCATACGGACTCCGATTTTCGAAAACTCAGACTCTATTTCGCGTATTTTTCCGAGACAAACGAAATGGCATTGCCCGTTTCCCCTGATTCAGATTTTAAAATTTAATTCTGCCCTGATTTATATTATAGCAAGTTATTCAACATACGAGGTGTTACAAAGAGCTTACAAGAGGCTCTAGGGTCAGAGTTACATCTCAGTACCGCATATCATCCTCAGACCGACGGTCAGACGGAGAGGGTGAATCGTATTTTGGAAGATCTCTTGAGAGCATGTATATTGGATATTGGTGGATCATGGGATGACCATCTGCATCTAGTAAAGTTTGCATATAATAATAGCTACCAATCCAGTATCGGGATGGCTCCGTTTGAAGCTTTGTACGGACGACCGTGCAACTCACCATCATGTTGGATAGAGACTGGCGAGAAGTTTATGCTTGGACCAGATGTGGTGAGGGAAACTTCAGATAAGATCAAGATCATTCAACAACGAATGAAGGATGCCCAAGATAGGCAGAAGAGTTATGCTGATAAGAGGAGAAGAGACTTAAGATTCTCCGTTGGTGACTTGGTGTTTGTCAAGATTTCTCCGTTGAAGAGCGTAATACGGTTTGGCAGGAGAGGCAAGTTAGCACCAAGATTCGTTGGCCCATTCCCTGTTCTTGAACTAGTCGGGAATTTGGCATATAGAATTGACTTACCAGAGAAGATGGCGGGAGTTCACAATGTATTTCATGTTTCCAACCTAAGGAAGTTCGTTCACGACCCAGATATGACTATTTCACCTGATCAGTTAGAGGACTTCGAAGTAGAACCCGAGGCGGTTGGGAACCGCAAGCCGACCCGTATTATCGAGCACGATACGAAGCACCTTCGAAGGAAGGCGGTGAGGCTAGTCAAGGTTCAATGGGGCGAGGACGAGAATGATTGCACTTGGGAGACAGAAGAGAACATTAGGAAGACATATCCAGAACTCTTTGCCTGGTAAGATCTTGACTTCGATCTAGTTTTCCGCATGCTAGGGTAGGCTTGTTTGCTTGTTTGGCATGTTTGATTGTTGTATGTGGCTGTTAGGCATGCGGGATCTTTTGTATGTTTTGGGTTAAGGAATTTCGGGGACGAAATTTCTTAAGGGGGGGAGAGTGTAACGACCCGTATTCTACGCATCATAGGATCGTAGGATATTTATTTCTTTCACACATGAAGTCGTATGGTCATGAAACTTTGGGAGACGACTATTGGGGTCATTTCCCATGTTCATGATTTTTGTCGATTTTTAAATGACCATTTTACCCCTAGTTGGTACTGTTTTGGCCATAACTTTTGATTGGAAAGGAATTTTGACCTGAAACCACTTCCATTGGCTCCGGATGATGGTTTACAATTCCGTAGAGTGGTCACATTAACCAAACGGACTCACTGTTTGGGAGATATGGCCGAAACAAGTTTCAGATGGTGAAAAACAACTTAATTGGGCTTAACCGGGTAATTAGCAGCTAGGCCTAAAGGGGATTTCGGGATTGGAGATGTATAGGGGCTGATTAGGGTTAGAAAACATTTCTTTCATCCGCCACTTTCATTCTTGGAACTCTAGCAATGGCCTCCAACACCCAAATCACCTTCTAATCACTTTCTAATCAAGTTTTGGCTTAATCTACATCAAATTAAGGAGGGAAAACACGAAAGCAAGGTTAGAGCTGCTGTTAGACATCAGTATTCACCCAAATCAGCGAGGTTTCAGTTCTGATAATTTTGTTTGTGGCCAAGGTGAGTGATTAGCATTGTTTTGACACTAATTACAGTTAATTAAGGGTAATTAGTGAAGATTAGCGAATTTATACACTAATAAATTCTGGAAAAATATCCATAAATTCGAAAATAATATTTTATGCCTCTGGTAGAAATTTGGTTTAATTTGATTAAGTTTTGTTAACCCTATGATTAGTTTTGCTTAAACATGCTTAAGGGAAAATATAGGGTTTTGGGTATATTTGATCCATTTTGACATGTGAATTCATTGTTTTGGTGTTTGTGGTTAGTTTGCTATGTTGCTATGACTGTTTGGGATGATTTGTGATTGATTAGAATAGTTAGATTGGTCGAAAACGTCGTCGAATGGCGTAAACAAGTTGCTGGAAAAAGTTGCAGAAAGTTGTGCAGGGTTTCGGATCGGATCGGATATGGGCTCGGATCGGATAGGAGAGCTGGGCAAGGAACCCGACCCGAACTGGAGTCTGGCACAAAAGAGGCTTGGCAAAAAGGAAGGCCATGTTGGTTAAACCAGGGATCGGATCGACTTAAGGACGAAGGGCTCGGATCGGATCAACTTAAGGACGAAGGACCCGGATCGGACCGACTTAAGGATGAAGGGCTCGGACTGGAGTAAGACGAAGGGATCGGATCGGAGCAAATGAAGAACGAGGGAGCTGATCGGAGCGGGAGCACGATCTAGATGGGAGATGGCAACCCGACCCGACCCGAAGTGGGACATCCGACCCGGAGGAGGACACCCGACCCGAACCGATACAATGCTGGGAACCCGAACCGAACCGCTACAGGGGAGGACAACACACCGACCCGACTTAGAATGGACATCCGACCTGAACCGATGGCTAGGAGGGGAAACCGACCCGACCCAGTATTGACCAATAACCCGAGATGCAAAGGTAGTCCAATATGAGAAGTTAGAGCTCAGGATCTAGTTGGGAACCGATGAGTTCACTTCATGATTGGGCTTTGTTGCGGGACGTGTGCCAAGGGGCTATCGATGTATATGACTTTGGATCACTATGTATGGGAGGTACATGAACGGATTCAGGGCCACAATGGCCTAGGTACGACTAAAGGGCTATAGACCAATGAAGTGGGGTCATTTGTAAAGATTTGGTCATGACTCCATGTGGTAAGCTTGGTAGTAGCAGTAGTTGTACAAGTTGAACTCCATCACTACCTCGATGGGTCTAGTGATTGACAGTGGTGGACATCGTATGCTTTTCGCACTGAGTGAGAGATGTGAGGATGGTTGCTATGGATGATTTGTTTGCCATCATTATGACTTGCACACCCCACCCCCGTATTCTTACACTATTTATTATGGCACCTTAGAGTATTGTACGGTATGTGGTACTAACTCTTTGGTTGCAGGTCCAGGTTCAGGTATGGTTTAGTATACCTATTATTGTTCTGTTTAGATGCCTATCGCTCATACCAGGCTTTATGTCTGACCCAGAGTTTTATGTCTCTTCTTATTACTCTGGGTGCTCACACGAGCAGACTAGAGACAGGTTAGCTGGTGATGCACGGGTAGATGATCCGGAGACGAGCAGGAGGCTTCCACGTAATATATATAGTATTCCCCCTGTGTTGTTGAAGACCACTGCTTGGGCATTAGTAGTGCATCTTCTACTTTAAGCTTTCTTTTGTTTTAGAGACAGTAAATTTGGAAAAGTTGTAATAAGCTGTACTTGGATTTTCGCTGCTCTGATGTTGATATTGATTTTAGTTATCAGCTTATGCACTGTCTCACCTGTTTTATGTCAAGTTTGTTATTATTATATTTTATTCCATGTGCTGTGAGACATTCTACAGGTTCCTCGTTAGTTAATTCCCTTCTTTCCTTTCTTCTGACGACTGTCCCGTGCTAGTCGGGCATGTGTACAGCGCACTTTCGGAGGAAATGCAGGCTGGTGCGGGGCGGGCCGTCTCAGAAATGAGGTGAGTTAGTGGTGATTAATGATGCTTGTGTGAAGGTGGAGGGAAAATGTGTATGTGAGGGTGGATCAAGCAGGTTTTGAGTGTTGTGGTCGAGCTGTGGATAAGAAGATGGTGGTAGGAGGAGATAGAGTCGTGGATTTGTAAATGTCATGGTTTGGATGGTCGATGCAGAGGTAGACCGATGATGGATGGTGGAGGAAGATAATGGTGATGGAGTTGTATATGACGTATGACGGCGGAGGTAGACTGATGAAATTGTTATGGTAATGGGACTTGTTTTCGTGATGCTGTTGAAACTTTTGATTGTCGTGATCGAAAGGAAATGCTTTGGACTTGCTGGTGAGTGGATGATGGTGGGGAGTTGAATGGATGGGGCAGTAGGGTGTTGTGGTTTTGAAGTGAGTTTGTATGGAGTAGTAGTTTCAGACTTTTAAGTTGGCAGTGAAGGTGGATTGGAGAGGTATTTGCTTAGTGAAGAGGAGATGTTGGCAATGAAATTGAATTTGGACTGTAATTCAGAGGAAAATGGATAAATAATATTGCACAAAACCACCAAATACAAAGTAAACAATCATGCACAGTAAATTAATGTGAATTGTTTACATATGAAAATGAGAAACAAGTAATCCTAATGTGAACAATGCAAAACAAAACCAAAAAAGACAACACCAAAGCACAACAAAACTAACACACAAAGAAGGTGAACAAAACAAAAGATGCAAAGGCAAATAACTACAAATTAAGAAAACTAAAAAGAATAATTTGAAGAATAACACACAGAGTCGATATTTCTATCAATTAGAAAACTGTTGAATTATATCATTATAAAAATCGCAAATGCACGATATACGAATATAGTACGCATGCGAGTATGACTCAATCCACATAAAAAACGTTAATTCCAAATTTTAATCAGTCAAATTAAACCAAAATGTTTTGAGAAGTAGCTAACTGAAAAATGCTAAAACTAGAAAAGTTTTTGATTAATAAAAATATGACATTAAAAGGTATTCTAGAGGCCAATCACCTCTCATTATCATACAAATCAACATATAATGATATTATGATATCTCTTTTTGATCACTCGTGCAATTAGTCGATGTATTTATTATAAGTATGACTTAATTATGCTATTAACTTACACAAATTGGACTGTCAAACTATATTATAGTATTTAATCCACTTATAAATTCTTATGAAAATGACATGAAATTGAAAATAAGATCTACTTTAAGCATGTTTTATTTACTATTGAACAGGTAACATAAAGCATCAACCTTTAAGCCTAATATCATTCTTATTGCCATAACTAGATTCCAATAAAAAGGCAATTTGTGTTTTTTTATTAAACGCATTTTGTTTGTTATAAACAACACATACAATCAAATTTAATATTAAACAACAGACTTACATAAGCATCCAACTTTCCATTAACCACAAAAGAGAATATCATAAAAAAAATTATTTATTTAATTTCAATGATTTATGAGAGCTTTGTTCTCCCTAAATTAAAGGGTTTAGTTGATCATACTTGAATACATATTAACATAAGCAGATTCCAACATCGTAAACAAAAGGAAATAGAACGTTAACATAAAGTAAGCTAATTTTATAAAATGAATCTACGCTACTTGCATAAATTAAGTCTGGGCTACTTGTGTCGAAGGAAAAAATATACAAGTGATTAATATAAAAGACAAGAACATAAAAGAAAAGAGCGTGAAGTAGAAAACCTGAAAGTAAAATGAATGTTTTGAATGCCAGTAAAGACACATTAATTTTGTTTCTCAACTTTAATTAAAATTTTGCAAAAAAAAAAGAGATCCTTATATATAAACATAAGAGGCTTACCTATACATGCCTAAAACACTAATACATTTTTAGCGTGCTACCAAAAATATCGTCCTCATTGGGTAACCTCTAAATCATGATTAGATTTTAACTAATCCTCTATAAGCTTGTTCTTTTGCCATTGATTTGTTTTACATTAGTTTAGGTAGGTGAGCTATAACAATCTAGAAATTTTGACTAGTTGAATAATTAATTTAGTTGAATTTATAAATCAAATAGGTTGAATTTGAATTTACTTTGAATAATGAAATATTATTTTAGAATTATAAAATATAAATGTAAAGTATATCGGAAAATATACCAGCTTTTGATCATAAACATTGATATTTAACCACACATATAAGCATCGCAAACTTGAAACACCTTAAAAGTATGACAAAAATGGTGCAAATGGTAGGAAGAAACCATGTTCTCATGATCCATGGTTTTGGTTTTGAGCCCATAGTTTTGCCTTATGTGTTTTTACCAAAGTGCCCATATTTCTTCCTGTATAAGGCCCCCTCCACGTCTTTATTTCCTCACTTCACTCTCTCCTTTCTTTCCTACTTCTTCCTTACCTTCTCATCTTTGGCTTCCTAGCCTATTCTTCCTCCTCCCTCTCTTTCTTTCCCTTTTCCCTCTTCCTCAATTCGGCCTACCCTAAGCCCCTCCTCCTTCACCCAAAACTGCCTCCAACTCCTCCTTCCTCCTCCACCTCCTCGGCCATCCCTCACCCCACCCAAGGCCTTGGGCCACACCCTACGCTACCCAAAGCACCCCTGGCTCGACCCCAAGTCCACCATCCACGGCCTAAACCCATGCCACCTCCATCACCTCCTTGCGCCACCCCTCCTCCTCTTCTTAATATATATATATATATATATGCATGTATGCATTATTATTGTTAAAGAAGTCGGTGAAGATCAAAAGTCGGTTCATAGCAGTCTGGGTTAGCTAGGCAGACCTACAATAAAGTTAGCCGAAGTGGAATCCTAAGGTGAGAAACTCTACGCATATAATTGTTTATTATATACGTTGTGTTAATGGATGTGAATTGATGGTTAATTAGCTTTTAAACGTAGTGTAAGAGTTAATTACCAAATGCTTATATGTATATACCATGATATACATTTTATGTGATGGATGAATGGATGTTATGAATGCTGTATTGGTTGTTAGTAGTGATAGTAGTTCATACTGCACATGTTACACCTGTTGAAGAACGGAGTCTTGATGACAACAACCTTATTTCAATTATCATTGATTATAATATATATATATGCAGGATTTGTATACAGGAATTAATACTGAAGACCGTACAGTTTAAGAGCTTTTAGAGATTCAGAATAGATTCAAGACTCATGAGTAATCAAGATTTCAAGAGTTCAAGAATAATATATTTATAGAGTATAGATTTTGTAAGACCCCAAATAGCACTCTAGGTTCAAATTCAAACTCAAATTCAATTTCTGATTTTCAATTCTATCCTCAATCCTCTCTATTTTTGTTTTTGTTTTTTATCCTCAATCTTATCTATTTTGTTTTTCTATTTAATTCTATTTTCTTTCTTCTTTGATTTTCAAACTTAAGTTTTATATATATTATTTATACTTTATATAGTTTAAAACCTTATAATTTTATAAATATATTTATATAGTTTAAAAATATATTTTCATATGTTTTTCTATCATATAATATTGATTTACAACATTAGAATTTTATTCAAGAATTTTCAGAAGTAATTTTATATCAAAATACTTGAAAAATGCTTTGAAAATAAAATTTACACATGGCTATGTCGACATAGCAAAATATGTATGTCGACATATAATAGCTAGTTTTTTAATTTTGAAGGGAAGTGTCTTTTCACCATTTGAAACGCTTCAGAACCATTACAACCCTTCATACCCTATAAAAAAAAGGTTAAAACCGAATTTTCTAACATCTCTTCTTCTCCATCTTCATCCTCTTTCATCCTACTATTATTCTTAATCATTTTTATGGTTTTTACACTTATACTCTACCGAATTCACTTCAAAATTGATCAAACTTCTTTTCTCTACACTCTCTACTCTCTTAATCAAGTGTTATTGAAGAGTTATAGGGCTGTTTTGTAATTGGTTGGGTTGAATAAACCTTGTTGTGAGTCAAAGAGGAGTTGGTGTGTGTCCTTGTGAGCCATGAAATCAAGGAAATAGGAGTCGGTGTGTTCTTGTGAGCCATGAAATCAAGAAAGTAAGAATCGATGTCTCCTTATTGAGCCGTGAAATCAAGGAGGGTGTAATTAACTTTTGAAAGAGTAATAAAACTCTACATAACCTAGCGTTGTGTGGAACTGGACGTAGGAGTGATCCGAATAGTACAAAATCCGGTATGTTCTTTCCTTTTCTGCACTTTTTGTTTTTGTTTATTTTGCTTCTATGTTTGAATTTGTGTCTGTGCTTGTGTTTGTAATATTTGATTCTTCCCATAGAACTATCTAGTTTTTAAGTTTCATTTAAATTCCTACAGACCCAATTCACCCACTTCTAGTGTTTGCTTTGCCTGAACGATCCATTCCGCAGTTCCTAACAATTGGTATCAGAGCAAGGTCTTTCAAAAAGTTCATAATCTGATTTTTGAAAATTGGGTAAAAAGACAAATTTTGGAATCTCTGATAATACTCGTGTCAATTCATGCATTGCATCAATGTTAAAAGAGTCTTCGTATATTAATGTTAAAGAAGCATATGATCTACTGAAATATTATTCAATACAGAAAAGGATAAGTTTTATGACTTTTAAAATTTCAAAAGTTGAAAAGATGGGTAAAGTGACTATTGGTAATTCAAATTCTGAAAAGGTGGCCATTGGAAATTCAAATCATGAATTGGTGTGTTACATGGCTATTGAAAATTCAAATTCTGGAAAGCAATTGGTGGAAATGAAAAGGACAAATGGATACTGGATAGTGGTTGTTCAAGACATATGTCTAGAAATCCAGAACTACCCAATAATCTGAAGCATGAGATGGTGGATTGGTAAACTTCAGAGATAATTCCAAAGGATACATCATTGGAATCGGCAATGTCGGTAATTCTGAAACTTCTACTATTTCTACTGCTTTATTAGTTAGGAATTTAAAACACAATTTACTAAGTATAAGTCAACTTTGCGATAAAGGATATAAAATAAAATTTGAAAAGAATAAATGTTTCATAGAAGATAGGAATTCAAAAGTTATATTCGAATGAGATAGAAAGAAAAATATTTATATATTAAGTATGGAAATTTCAAACGATAATTTATGTCTTATGGCCAATACAAGTGATCCCTGGATTTGGCATAAGAGATTCGGTCATATAAATTTCAAACATATTTCTAGAATTTCTAAACTAATTCAGTTAGAGGATTACCCAAAATGAAATTCAAAGTTAATAACTTATGTGATGCTTGTCAATTCGGAAAATTAAGGAAGATTTCATTTAAATCAAAAGAAGAAATCACTACTTCAAAACTGTTAGAGTTAATACACATGGATTTATTTAGTCCATCTCAAACTCAATCAATAAATCATAACAGATATGTATTTGTGAAGTTGACGACTTCTCTAGATACACTTAGACCTTGTTTCTTAAAAATAAAAGTGATGCTTTTGATCAATTTAAAAGTTTTTCTAAAAGGATTCAAAATTTATTATCACTAGATATTAAAATAATACGTAGCGACCATGATGGAGAATTCAAAAATGAGAATTTTGAAAAGTGTTGTAATAAAAAGGGAATAAACCATAATTTTTCAATTCCAAGAACTCCTCAACAAAACAGAGTAATTGAATGTGAAAATAGAACGATACAAGATTGTGCAAGAACTACGTTATCCGATAGTAACTTACCAAGGAATTTTTGGGTTGAGGCAGTAGCAACAGCTCGTTATATTATAAATAGAATTTCAATCAAACCTTTAACACATAGAACTCCTTACGAACTTTTGTATTATAAGAAACCAAAAGTACCTTATTTTAAAATATTTGGATGTAAATCTTTTATACTTAATACAAAGGATAATTTAGATAAATTTGATTCATAATCAGATAAAGGAATTTTTATTGGATATTCTAAAAGAAGCAAGGCTTATAGAGTTTTTAATACTCGAACCAACACTATAGAAGAAATATTAAACGTATCTTTCGATGAAAACTATAAAAGTATAACTCAGAATGATAAAGACGATTGTGATGATGAATTTAATGAAATAAATAATGAAGATAACCAACCAAAAAAAAAGAATTAGATTACTTAGAGACCATCCCATAGAAAATATTTTAGGGGATATTGAATCCGTTGTTAGAACTCGTAATCAACTAAATAATATGAGTAATACTGCATTTATATCAACTATAGATCCTATAAATCCAAAGGAAGCTTCTTCTGATGATTCATGGATACTTTCTATGTAAGAAGAAGTGAATCAATTTACTAAGAATGAAGTATGGGAACTTGTTCCTAGACCAGAGGATAAAATAATTATAGGAACCAAATGGGTCTATAAAAATAAAATGAATGAACACGGTGAGGTAGTAAGAATTAAGGCACGACTAGTAGCACAAGGATATACTCAAGAAGAAGGAATAGATTACGATGAAACTTTTGCTCCCGTAGCAAGACTAGAAGCTATTAGAATTTTACTAGCCTTTACAAACTATAACGATTTCAAATTATATCAAATGGATGTTAAAAGTGCATTTCTAAATGGTTTTGTCAAAGAAGACGTATATGTAGATCAACCACCCCTATTTGAAGATGAGAAGTTACCCGATCACGTATGTAAACTTGAGAAAGTGTTATATGGATTAAAACAGGCTCCTAGAGCTTAGTATGATAGATTACGAAATTATTTATTACAATCAAACTTTGAAATAGGAAAATTAGATAATACGTTATTTATTAACAAAAATAACAAAGATATACAGTTAGTACAAAATATGTTGATGACACAATCTTTGGGTCAACAAATGAATAAAGAATTTTCAGATATTATGACCAAAGAGTTTGAAATGAGCCATATGGGAGAATTATCATTCTTTTTAGGTTTACAAATTCGACAACTAAAGAATGAAATATTCATTAATCAAGAAAAATATGCAAGAGATTTAATTAATAAATACAATCTAACAACAACAAATGGTAGACCAACACCTATGGCAACTAATATTGCTTTAAGTAAAGATGATACATCAAAAGACATTGATCAAAAACTATATAGAGGAATGATAGGATCATTATTATATATAACTGCCAGTTAACCAGATATAATTCATAGTGTATGTCTTTGTGGAAGATATCAATCACAACCTAAGGAAACTCATTTAATAGTCATAAAACATATTCTGAGATATGTAAAGCATACATCAGATTTTGGATTATTTTATCCTAAAAACGATTCACTCGATCTAATTTTCTACTATGACTACGCTGGATGTAAACCTGATAGGAAAAGTACTAGTGGAACATGTCATTTTCTAGGACATTCCTTGTATCTTGGTTTAGTAAGAAACAAAATAATGTATCTTTGTCAACAACTGAAGCAGAATATATATCTGTTGCTTTGGCATGTTCACAAGTAATTATATGCAACAAACTTTAAACGATTTTGGTTTAAACATAAGTAAATCACCTATATACTGCAATAATATAAGTGCTATAAATATTTCTAAAAATCCTACTCATCATTCGAGAACTAAACATATTGATGTTCGACATCATTTTCTAAGAGATAATGTAAGTAAAGAAAATATTTCGCTTGAATTTATAGAAACAGATAAACAAATAGCTGATATATTAACCAAACCATTAAATGAAGCAACATTCACTAAATTTAGGAGAGAATTTGGTATATGTTCATAAATGAATTACAATAATTAAAGTAATAATATATATATATATATAATAAGGAATTAAAATAATAAAATTTGCAATAACACTATGTCGACATGAATATTCTGGTATGTCGACATATAACTGAATTTTTTTAAAATTAATTCCTACCAAAAGTTAGTTATTCTAACTATATAAATCCTTTAATTCAAATTTCTTTCTTCATTTTCATTCTTCTTCTGTGTAAAAACTCTAAATTGAAAATTACAATGGCTTCCACTAATCCAAATACTCAAAACAACTCCGATTCATACGCCGGACCATATTAGAGTCCATTCCAATGATCTACGCTCTCTAGTGTGATCAAACTTGAAGAGAAAATGGAGTATTTACTGCAAATGGTGGCTGAGATGAAAGTGCTTCAAATTAGACTAAGTCAAGAGCAAAACAAACAAGGAAAAGTGATGAGAAGTCTCTTAAAGTTTATAATGGATAACGAGACTAATCCGATTATCATCAATGATGATAATCAATCAATGGAAAAAGAGGAAGAACCAGAAGAAGAAGAAGAACCGAAAGAGGAAGAAATAATGGAGGAGGAAGAACAATAAGAGACTCAACCAATGTTTGCAGACAAAGACGATAACCTTGAGTGCGTAAGAGAAGTCCTATTTGACGAAAATGGGAATGTGATTCAAAAGAATGGAGAATTCTGTCTCTATTATCCAAATTGTCCAATTCACAAATCTCCGATTGTTAAATAATTTAGTGTTTAAGGGTTGTCCATATTTCTCTTTATTACGTTCTTATGGTGTGTTGTATATGTATAAATTCATGTATATGTACACGTGTTTGTTTAAATAAAATTGTTGTTTATAATTAATATTGTTCTAACCTTCTATAACATAAATATATGATTATTAGTTTAAGGGGGAGTACTCTAAATAGTTATTAAATTTTGGGGGAGTATTTCTAAGATTATTACTTAGAATCTACAGTTGTTTAACTTAGGGGGAGTATGTTTAATCTTTCTTTTTGATAATGCCAAAGGGGGAGAAATTATAAAATATAGGCATAGTTTTATAGAATTCTTATAGACGGGGGTAGTATAAGAGGATCATCATCAAACAGGTATATAAAGGTATGATATTTTATAAACTAAGGTTGTCATCATCAAAAGGGGAGATTTTTGGAGAATGGAGTTTTGATGACAACAACCTTATTTCAATTATCATTGATTATAGAATATATATATATATATATATATATATATACACATATGCAGGATTTGTAAATAGGAATTAATACTGAAGACTGTACAGTTTAAGAGCTTTTAGAGATTCAGAATTCAGAATAGATTCAAGACTCATGAGTAATCAAGATTTCAAGAGTTCAAGAATAATAAATTTTTAGAGTCTAGATTTTGTAAGACTCCAAATAGCACTCCTGGCTCAAATTCAAATTCAAATTCTGATTTTCAAGTTTATCCTCAATCCTCTCTATTTTTGTTTTTCTTTTTTATCCTCAATCTTATCTATTTTGTTTTTCTATTTAGTTTTATTTTCATTCTTCTTTGATTTTCAAACTTAAGTTTTATATATTTATATTTTATATAGTTTAAAGCCTTATAATTTTATAAATATATTTATATAGTTTAAAAATACATTTTAATATGTTTTTCTATAATATAATATTGGTTTACAACATTAGAATTTTATTCAAGAATTTTCAGAAGTAATTTTATATCAAAATACTTGAAAAATGCTTTGAAAATAAATTTTACACATGGCTATGTCGACATAGCAAAATATGTATGTCGACATATAACAGCTAGTTTTTTAATTTTGAAGGGAAGTGTCTTTTCACTGTTTGAAACGCTTCAGAACAGTTGCCACCCTTAATACCCTATATAAAGAGGTTAAAGCCGAATTTTCTAACTTCTCTTCTTCTCCATCTTCATCCTCTTTCATCCTACTATTATTCTTAATCATTTTTATGGTTTTTACACTTATACTCTGCCAAATTCACTTCTAAATTGATTAAACTTCTTCTCTCTACACTCTCTACTCTCTGAATTAAGTGCTATTGAAGAGTTATAGGGCTGTTTTTTAATTGGTTGGGTTGAATAAACCTTGTTGTGAGTCAAAGAGGAGTCGATGTGTCCTTATGTGTTTCGAAATCAAGGAGATAGGAGTTGATGTGTTCTTCTGAGCTGTGAAATCAAGAAAGTAATGTATCCTTGTTGAGTCGTGATATCAAGTAGGGTGTAATTGACTTTTGATAAATCATAATAAATCAATTAAAATAGCTATTTAAAAATTATTAAAAATATGGATTTTTTTTGTTAAATCATAATAAATGTTCCATAGTGATTTGGATTGAAAATATAGAGTTTTAAAGTTATGTTTATAACTAGTTAATTAAGCCTATTTGTAACACTTTTAGCAACGCTTTGGAAACACTTTTTGCTTAATATTTTGTTTTGGAAGGTTTTATGTAATAACCCATATTTTCAGAACCAATTTGAATATTTAATTTATTGAAAATTACTGTAGCATCCCTATTATGTTTGGAAATATAAACGGTTGCCCTCCACAAGTTTCTTTTCAAACCCTGTCCCTATTTTTATACTTACGTGTTTTTGCAACAACAAAAAAGCGCTACTATGTAAAAAAACAAATCTAAATTCTGCAAATATTCCTTGAAGACTACGGAAAAAAAAAAGAAACTTGCATACATGTGTGCAAGTATTCACAATAGTCGCACACATGTCTGCAAGTATTCACGAAGCAGTTTACGTTGAAAATCTTTAGGAATTCTTGCATGCATGTATGCAACTATTTTAATATATTTGCATACATGTAGGCAAATATTGCATGAAGGTTTCACATTGAAAAATATGCCTGCGTATTGTTGCACACATATGTGCAAGTATTCTGAAATATCTACATGCATGTATGCAAATAAATATAAACTGATTTGCATGCAAGTGAATTTTTGCACACTTGTATGCAAGATTTATATAATACTTGCATGCCTGTATGTAAGAAAACCGACATAGATGCATGACTGAAATACTTGTACGGATGCATGCATGAAATTCAAAATACGTGCATACTAGTATGCAATTAACTGCAGTTTCGTTGTTTTCTATTACTTTTTGTTTTTGATGCATTGTTTGATCTGAAATTTTTGTCGAATGCATGTTTAATATAAATATGAATTTATGTATTATTATTTTTTATGAATTTTTGAAAAATAGGGACCTAATTTATAATAAGTTTAGGACCAGATGTGAGCCTAATTTTGAAACTTAATAGGGACCTGCATCAAACAGACCCTTTAATTTAAGCTATTTTAGGGAATATGAGAATATAAATTGGTTATTTTTGCTAAATAAAATTTTAGAATATTTTTAAAATTGGTTTTTATATTTTGTTTGACTTAAAAAAAACTTAGTAAAATTATTCAATTGATTTATAAGCCTTGTTTCTGAAAATTTTAAAAATTTGATTTTTAAAATCATCACATAGCCCTTAAAAATTGAAATTTTGCAAGCGGGCTCAGAATTCGACAACACCAGTTTTGTTGGATTTGGAATAATAAGTCATGGCTAGATTTCAAATTTCACGCGAAATGGAGTTAGTACATGGCCATGAGAGGAAGACCCATTTGGGGAAAAACTAACAGTCAGTTTACAAAGAAACATGATTGAGACAATCTCAAAATTCGATTTCACTTTTTGTTGGGATTCGTATCGTCAAAAAATGGTAGAATCCAAAATTTCTTAATTTTTGGAGTTAGCGTTTAGGCATGCAAGAAGAAAATGTACGCTAAAATCGCATTTTTGAAGCTTATTCATCTTTGGGAAATTAAAAGGAAGGTCAAACAAACTTGGAATTTGACGAAACTTGATTCATGGATTTGTCTTAATGTTTATTATCTCATATCCGAAATTCGTGGCAAACGGAGATCATTTACAATTGGGCTATTTGGAGAGAAACAAGCATATAATCACTTTTCTTCCATTCTTTCTTTACTTTATTTCTCTTCCTCTTTAATGGCCTCTTCCCATCCCCTAGGTGCTGCCGCGCCCCTCCTCCCCACCACTGCCGCAGACCAGCCGCCGCCACCCCCATCTTCCTCTCCCCTCTTCTCTCCTTCTTTTTCTCTAAAAACCCTAAGCCCCCAAACCCTAAATCACCACCCCAGGCCCCACCGCCGCCACCACCCCCTGCTGCCACCACCACCCCCTGCGCCGCCATCAGGCCACGCCCTCCGGCCGTGGGCCCTACCATGGCCAAAATCCTCTCTTTCACAAAAAAACCTGTTTTGCAAATAACACCCTCCTCTTCTTTTCTCAATAACTCTCGATCCATGCATTTCTGGCTAAGGCCCTATAAATGAAAGTTGTAGATCCCATTTTTCTCTACATATTTGACATATCAAAATCGATTTTTGAAGTTCGAAACTGCTTGGAAAACGCGATCAAAGTCCGCAGACCTGATGCAAACATTCACGATTTCTGGTGAATTGGAGCGTTTTGGGAAGAAAATCCATTAGGCGAAAGTTGTCCGGAATGACGTATTTGTGCTAGTGACCATGTTTGGTGAAGATTGGAGGTCGTAGAGCCAGAATACTGAATTCGAGTGCAGAAAGCGACAAATGGCAAGTGTGCGGCAATAAAATCTTCATAAGAAGTGTTGCAACGATTGGTTTGGCTTGGGTGAGAGCTCTAAACTAAATTATTATTTTGTTAAGTCATTATGTTATAAAGAAATGTGAGAATTTATTTCTTAAATATTGAATGTGAGAAATTTAAGCTCATTAGAAATTTAGTTGCATGAAAAGTAATTAGTTATGTATTTTAAGTTGCAAGTTAGAAATGGTATCATGTAGTTATATTACTCATTGCATGTAATACCCTTTATTGGAGTTCAACACTTGAACTATTCACAAATCGTTTGCATTAGAAGCATTGTATGAATATGTGACACTCGCATGGCATACGACGTGGATGGACACTTGTGACGCCTTAAATGGCATTGGATGTTGAGTATTTATTTATTTATGACTACTGTATGTGCATTGGATGGAAAAAATACATTTACAAGTTGAACGGCTTGTTTATGTTCACCTATTTAAATAAAATCAATGTGATGAAATAAGTGATCCATTAAATAATTGTTGTTGGTTTAAAACCTCACATGGGTTTTGGGTGATATTTGACTCACACATCTCCCTTATGTGAAATTGCATTAATCGGTTGATTGACGGATTTATGTAAGCGTCAATTATTTGATTGAAGCTCACATGAAAATAAAATGTACATGGGATATCATTTCGGATGTTGATAGCTATTTGCAATTATTGTTAGGTGCATACGATGAATGTAATACATATGAACTTATTTACATGGATGTTGATTGAATTTTTTTCCAATCTGGAATAAATGTGAATATTTTTATAATGTAATATTCAGTGAAAATTGAAAGTTGATTTTGATATCCGATTTTGGATGGACACAAAAATATTAAAAAATATGAAGCCGAGTTAAGTATATAAATGCTATTTTTACTCGAATGGATTTTTTTATCGATTTTAGTCATTTTTATAATGGATATCGGAAAGACTGAATTTCAAAATATGACATTTGGAAAATATTATCATTTTGTGATCATAATAAAATGTAATGCTCAATTTTAATTATAAATTGAAATGGAATTGGGAATCATTTTTAAATGAATTTTTAAACGTTTTATAAAACACGTTTTTGAATGGGAATCAACTATATATATTATATATATTTAAATGGCTTGAATAGGACGTGTCACGCCGCGATCGTTCGCGAATTTCGATCATTAACTTGAAATAGACGTAACGGGAGATTCGACCATTGGATTCTCCTAAAAATCGGAACCGTTATGTTCGTATGGAAAAGATCTTTCCAATGAATGTATGAGATTTAAATTTGAACAGTTAGATTTTAAAATATCTCCAAATCAGTTTTGAAAAAAGGTCGCTATGGATACAGTTCGGTAGCCAATGTTTGAAACTAGTTGTTAGGGCCTTGATAAATTATTAAACATATGAATAAATTATGTAACATCACAATAAAAGATTTGGAAAGATTTTGGATGCAATATTCCACATTTGAAAAGATAAAAGGTATTTTTATCTGAATGAACTAGTCAATAACTAGAATAACAATCCAACGATTTTTAGAAATAATAAATTGAATTTGTGAATGGTTTTTAACATAACTAGAAGTTTCCAACATATAAATTGGAATTAAATGGAGAATGGGATTTTTGGGTTTGTCGTGAATGGTATCTTAAATAATACTGTTCTTGAACCCATTTATGAAGGGAATGAATTTTTTAATTAAGGTTTAGAGAAGTTTTCCAATTTATTTAATTAAAGTGGAATTGAATAGAATTCGAGTTAATAATAATCGAGAAGAGCTTCCGTGAAGGAAGAGATTTACTATTTATGGAATTTAAAAGGCTTCGCCACTATTTCACTTATAGTGTTAGTCCTATATGGACGGTGTTTTTCCATGGCAGTTGTTCTTTAACCCAAGTAAAGGCAAGATTAATTTCCAAAGGTTGAATAATAATTAAAAAACGATTTTTGAAGATTAACACTGAGTTGGAGTTTTAATAAATCTTTAATTAGATTGAAAGTTAAAGGGTAATTAAATTTACCAAATGTGAGAAGTATTCAAGATGGAGTATCACTTGTTTTACTCCATGCGATAGTTAAATCTTTAGTTAGATTTGAACGTGAAATGATAATAAATTTACCGATAACATTATGGGTGTTAAATATGGAATACTACCAGTTTTGCTCCATGGGATGAATAGGTTTGGATTGGGATAAATGAAATAAATGATTACTTTAGTAAGGCTCGATAATCCCGACTAGCTATATAACCCTTAATTTGGTTTAAGTTGTGAAAAGATATAATAAAATCTTTTACTATGGTTTTCAAAGAAAGATTTAAGCAAGAAGTTTAAATGAATTAAAAACTTAGATAAAATTAATGAGAATCTTTCCTAGAGATACGAATATTTGAATAAAAGAATATTCTGGATTGGAATAAGGCGTATGATGTTTTTATAGTTCACATGATTATGAGATGCACAAGTTATTTGGAAAGACCGGGTTTAACCCATTCTAAATAACTGTTATGACGATTAAAAGTCGAAGATATTGAAGACGGCGCAAGACTGACAATTTTCACATCGAATGGATTACTACTGATGCCCTAGACGGAGCTGCAGTCTTGAAAGGGTTATAGTGATAGTTGTCCGGACGTACTTGTTGATTGTTCGGATATGCGGGGGCCTTTCTCCTGTATTGGACATATGGTGTAACGACCCGCATTTTTCAGCGATATAATTAATTAATTTAATTATTTAAATAATGGTTTTGGTTATTTACAATGCCCAGTATTAAATAATAGTGAATAATTAATTAAAATAAATAAGATAATAATATATTTAGTTTCTGAAATAGTCAGAAATAGTGGAATTCACAATATAATGTGAATTGGATCATCTGTGATATTTAATTCAGTTTAGAATTGAATTAGAATAATGCATATATTATTTGAACGACAGTTGAACGTATATTTTATATTATAATTAAAATCGAGCTTGAAATGGCGCTGCAGTTCGTAATTTGGCGATTTGAACTTCAACTGAATGTACATGATTCGTTTTAAATCGGATTTCTATGAAACAAAAAACGCTAGGAGCTTGTGAAGTATATTTTTCTAATGGAAGAGAAAATTGGAGATTTCGTCATATAGATTGCAAGATATGTCCAAATCAAATTTCCAAATAGTCGCTATAGAATCGTTCATCGACCGTAACAGTTTATTTGAAATAACTGCATATGGGACTCGAATTTAGACAAGGTTCTCTTGAGACGTAGTGTTAATTTAATTTTTAGAATTTTACTGTAATTTTTAAATAATTAAATATGCAACTTTTTATTTGGAGTATTTTGCACCCTATACCAATATTTTGGGGTTTCACAATATAAGTTAACCAACAGGTATTATTATGTTTTTGGGAGCCTGGCACCTCGCTGGACACGACTGTATTTTCATTTCTGTCCGTAACAGTCCATACATGAATGGAAGTTTTTCGTAGTAGGGGACACTACACTTCATAACTAAAATTAAAACTAAACATCCTATACAACAAGTGAATACACCTATGTTAACTAGTACCATCGATATAGTTGAAATCTGCTGTGTGTGTTTGAGCTACAGTTGGCCGCAGCCATATCATGGAAGAGATAAGCCGCGGGTCCGGTGAGAGATGGAAATACTGTACATTGGAAGTGCAGTCTTCTGAATGGAGAAGTGGGTTCATTTAGTAGGTAGCATGGGAAAGAAGCCAAGTGCAGGCGTGTGTTTTAATTTCTGATAGGTGGAAGATGTGCGTTCATATGTTGAGTAATGGAGTTGTGTTTGGGATGTTGTGTTGGCAGGCGTTATGGTACAGGGAAGGCTGAGATGGCAACAACTAGATGGAGATCGAGTTGAGGAAAATGGTGATGGGGCGGAGAGGAGGTGAAGGCGAGATCAACGATGTTTGTAGTTTGCCAAATCATGAAGGATAAAGTGAGCAGTAGGCGTTGAAAATATGAAGTTTTGGCCGTGAAAAATGAACGACGTCTGTAGTGAGAAAATGGGAGAGAAGGGGAACTCGAGTTTTTCAATTCAGGTGTGAGGATAGACAGTTTTTGATGAGGGTATTTTCGATCATTATTGGTTAAATTATTTTGAAATGATGGTGAAGAAAGGATTAAGGATAAGTCAGAAATGGGAGGCTGGAGCTTCAGAGACGCGAACTGGCAAAATGGTGAAGAAGAAAGGGTTATGCGGATGTGGGCTTTAGACGATAGTTGGGTCGGGTTTAATATGGTAAGGCCTAATATAAAAATTTAGTTTAGTTTTAATTTAAATAAGGTAGTAAAACTTGTAAATTAAATAACTAATTCATACGTCATTCAAACTCAGCGAAACAAGAGTCCGTTGGGATCGTATGGATGAGGACTCCACCATGGAATTGACCGGGAGTCAACTGAAGCTCATTTGGATTTATGATGGAAACTAAACGCCTGAATCAAATCAGTGACCAATTATCGTTATTTAACGATAACCATCCAATGTGAGTAAACTCACTAACTCTTCTCAGTTATATTTTTATAAAGTATTTTTATAACTGATAAATAATGGTTGTTTACTGTATGTTGGTTGTTTGGTTGAACTGCTAGTCAGTTGATTGAAAGTGTAGACAACGATATATATAAATATATCGTTAATCGAATACTGATTCTGTGTTATCAGAATATTTCATGCTTGTGTTATTTATGTTAATTAACATCTGTGGATGCAGGGAAACAGGTCGGAGGGACCCAACTGGGTTCCTCAACATTTATTTTACTGTTTTTTTTCATATATTGTGTATATGATGTGATAGGAAATCCGTTATTGATTTTGTATGATTGAATGATGCCTAAAATTTGTTTTATGGTATGTTAAATACCATAGGGAATACTGGAATGTTAAAAAGAAATTTTCAATGTTATATTGAAAACAAAGAAATATTTATAAAGTTCAAAAGATTTTATAAAAGAATCTATTTATTTAGAAAATAAATAGATTGAAAAGGGATATTTATTTGTTAATCAAATAGATAGAATTGAAAAAGAAATATCTGTGAACTATTTACAAATAGAACTGCAAAGGTATATTTAATTGAAAATAAATAGAATAGAAGAGGGAATTATGTGTAAAACAAATTAAAAGAAAATAGTTAGATTTTCAAAGGAATTACTTATAAAATCAATTGATTTTATAAATAGAAAATATTTCATTGAATAAATAGAATTATCAAAAAGGAATTTATTTGGTAAATAAATTGATTTAAAAAGGAGAATTTACATTTGAAATGTTTAGACCCGTGCTTCGCACATGGGTATAACTTGATATGGATTTACAACAAAGGTTTTAAATAGAATCTGTTTGTACCAGATAAAGTTAGAAGATAAATTTACAAATAATATTTTATAAATTAAATAAGATATTTATCATTGGATAAATAGGATATATAAGTCAGGACTAATATAGACAAGTAAGAATCGATTTCAACATCGATATTTAAACTGAATAAATGTAGAGTGAATCAAAGGAGTTAATCAGTTAGGATTAATTAGATAGAGTTAAGCGAATTAGAAATTTATGAATATTAGTTATTCAATTAGAATTGATCGAATATAGTTATTTGAGATAGAGTTAGTCAAACATAGTATTTAGGATTTGTGGCCATTTCGTACGACTGCTAGCGAAATTCGCAGGGCTCCAGATAGCCTACGGCGGTCGGATGTTTCCTGAGGGAATCAAGCGTAACCATTATGATCGCTGTGATCTAGAGTCAAGCGAATGGAGTTAAATCAAAGATTAGCCATTTGAAATAAAGTTAAAATAGACATAGTTTTTCGAATATAAGTTAATCGAATATTAGTTATTCGATAGGAATTAAATAAGTTGTGTTAAGTAAGTTAATCAAGTTGAGTTAATTTAGTTGGGTCAGTCAAGATGTGTTAACCAAACCGAGTTAATCCGAATGAGTTAATCCAAAGGAGTTATTCGAAATAGTTTATTCGAATAGATTTAAAGGAGCTAATCGAATATAGTTTATTCGAAAAGAGATTAATCGAATGTAAATCATTCGAAGAGAGATGATCGAATATAGTTATTCGAAGAAAAGGTTATCAAATATAGTATTAGAAAAGGGGCTATCGAATAGGGAGTATTCGAAAAGGAGAATTATACATTGAATTCGATCATATCGAATCTGGGAAAGTAATATTTACTTTCCGGGTTTAAATCAAGGTTTACTTATTTATTTATAAATTAGTGGTTTAGTTATTTAGTTAAATCGAGGAATAAAAGTTATATTTTGAAATTTGATGTTTAGGAAGAAGGGATTATAACGCTGTAGCTATAACCAAGATTTAAAATAAAGAAGGAGTATATAAGGAAGTGTTAAAGATGTGAAAGGTGAACTTTGTCTATTTCGAGGTTAGATATGTCGTTCAGTTAAGGTCTGAGAGGTAATTATACCCCAACTTGATTGACTTCAGTTTTAACTAAGAAGTGGTTAAGGTTCGATAGTGAAAGTTGGTTAAGGAGTTGAGTTAATAACCGTGATGGTTTAAATTGGCTTAGGGATGTTTATTTTAAACATATGTAGAAACCAAACGTATAAATTTTGGAAACATTTTCCAAATATAACCAGAGATATTTTCTAATCATAGAAAATGAAGTATTAATGAGAAAGAATACTGGAATGTCATCAATACGTGAAACAGAGATGGAAATGTTTTCCAATGATTGATGATGTATATTTTCTAAATTTAGAAAATAAGAATTTACGAATATATAGAAAGGGAAAATGGTTAAATTAATGATAATTTAATTAAAGGAAATAAACCTTTGAATGTTGATTGATCGATAGAATTTCCATCCGGAAATGATATCATTGTTTGCACACCTGTTTTTCTTTGATAATTAAATCACCGACTATCGAAGTTTTTGACCATTTTTCCGTCATCAATATAGAGAGACCGGGATCAGATATATTATCTGAAGCCATTCTGTATGGACGTTAGCTTTGCAATCAAATATCGAAGACGGAGTTATGCAAGGGCTATCCTGTTTACAGAATAGTGCCTTCGGTTTGTCCAGTCCCAGGACAAACGTGAATGGACGAATGTTTGACAAAGTATGTCCAACGGATCGCGTAAGTTGATATCTTCAAACGTACTTACGTTTGGTGGCGGAGGAATTCGTTTATCTTTGCTTTATACCCGTGGTATTTTTGAAGAAATCAATTTGTGATTTGACGGGTATGACGATGTGGTATTTTAAAGTGAATGGTGGTCAAGTGTTTCAAAAGATACGTTATGACCTCAGGCCTCATCAACCGGGAAATGACAGAAATCGGGCAGGCAGCATGGCTAAGTGGGTCGCTCCCATTAGGGTGTATATCACCTATCTAGAGAAAATCCATTTCATTCTTTTATCTACTATCGATGCTGTCCCTTTTCGGGAAGACGGTGGGTAGCTCCCAACCGTTGGTGATATACATTCGATACACTCAAGCGAAATGAGTGGTCGGTCATGTGTGGGCCGAGTTGCAAGATGTTCTTGTTGAACCCAGTGTATTTGCCTCTAGAGATATACTATCGGCAGGTGGTCCCATACCTTGTCATAGTTGGAATCCAATCTCCAATAAGCGCCCGCAGTTTTGTTTGTATACTATATATGTGGAACGTGAGATGCAAGCGTTCTGCTAGATTGTTAATTACTTGTGATTAGACATTATTATAATATCAAAGAAGTATTGATTTCCAAACTGTTTTGGGTTATCGTAAGGTAAAAACCATCCGTGTTTATTTGTGGATTGGTCTTACGATTATCTTTTCTTTTGAAAAGGATTCTGAAAAGTTAATCCAACGATTTGAGTTTACTCACACCAGTCCCATGACTGACCCAAAGTTTATTTTGTTTTGTTTTTCCCTAAACTCTTGGGTGCCCAAATTTGTATGGGAAGTCAAGTAGTTCAGGTCTTTACAGATATGCTTGGAGGAGCTTGAAGCAGGAGGCTTCAGGATTATATAGCTATTGTTATTTCCGCTGTGTGTAAGTATTGTACTCTGATAATGTTATTCTATATATAAATACACTGTTTTATTGCAAAGTTATGTTATGTATTATATTTTATTCGTTCCGCTGTGAGATTCGTGTTTACTATCATTGTGTTATTCTTCTCCTTCTATTCTAATTTTCTATCTTATCTATTCGCACCCTCTATCTTCTTTCCATTAACGATCTGGAATGTTCGATGTCTGAATGGTCAACATGGTAGTTTGGTGTTGGTTGTCGGAGTCGAAAATCCCAGTTCGTTACATATGGGACGAGGAATAAGGTGTCTCCAGTTTAGTTCAGACCCAGAACGGACTTGTGAATGGATTATGTCTGACATTGTATTGTGTGCTATATTCGTAGATCTTTGCTAAAAATATATTTGTTTGGTGGAGGAGAATTTATTCTCTTACTTAACACCCTTCTCTGAGACGTACGAGCTTAGAGATTATATATTGGCAGAAATCAATGGTATGGTATGGATTGACAATGTGGCATCTAAGATGCAAATGATCATGGCTTTTGTTGAAAAGCAGGGCCTGGTGGATGATGATCAAAGCACAAATTTAATTAGCATAGTTTTGTGTATAGCGTTAACTCACGAGCCTCACACCCCGGTATGAGTCAAAAACGGGATAATGACTGTAGAGAGTGCATGCGTTTCATTCTAGCTAGAAGTTGTGTTATGGAATGGAGCTCAGACATTTTTACTTATGTGGATGATGGATTGCGAGGCGCCTCGAATATAGAGCCGCCTAAAAGGCTCGAGTGTCAGGTCTGATACGACCGGGAACGCATTATTCAGGAATAACCAATCCACAAACGTTATGTGTGGATCAGCCTTGAAGATCCAAGGGTTGCTCATAGGTTTGATCCTAAGGCATTTGCTAGAGTGTCTCGAAACCGGTGAGGAGACATCCCTTGCCTCGACTCATAGATGAAATCTAATTTCCAATATGCAACTTTTCGGTTTTAGTTGTAAACCTATATAGCAACATAGTAGGATGGGGTACTATGATGTCTATGGTTGATACATTTATATTTGAAATTGTTTTTAACATTATGCACTTATAGTAATATCAAAATGATTCATTTTATAGTGTATCAAGCATGTTTGTCTATTATAAGGTAAAACTCTGTCTTTCGACTTGCATTGCATTGTGTGATGGGGCCTGAGTCTTATAATAGCCTCATTTTTCAAAAAGCATTTCGTTGTTTACAAATTGTTTTTATTTCAAAGTATTCATGGGAGTGAACCCTTCTGCGTTATACGGCGTGGTCCCGTGAATTACTTTATTTTAAAGTAAAGACTCAATAACTATTTTAAGTTCTCACACCAGTCCCATGACTGACCTGGAGTTTATTGTTTTCGCCTAAACTCTGGGTGCTCAAATTTCCACATGGGCAGGTAGTAGTTTTGGTTTTGTAGATTTCTATTTAACAGGATCATGGTTGACAGTTGGAGCTATAATCGGAAAGCTTTGTATTCGTGTATTTTTTTCAGTTGTGATAGTTAATGTATTTCCGTTGTGCATTATATTTATGCATTTTATTTTCGCTGCTATGTAATTTAAATCTCCGATATTATTTTTCCGTTGTATAGTATTTATTCGTGCCTTGATATTCTTGTAATTTTATGTAATAATTTTGTAGTAGCAATGAAATGTTATGTTGTCCTATGTTCCGATGCGTCGTGTTCTCAGACAATCCGGGTTTTTTCCATCTCTTCAGAGATTGGGGGATTTTGGTGTGTTACAGGCGTGGTATCAGAGATTTGGTTTACAAAGCTCGAGAACAAGACACAATAGAACTGAATGAAAAAATTCATCAGAGTTAGAATTAGTTACATTCTATTTAAAAATACTCATTAAAGATAGGATTAGTAGTATCCTAGAGTAAGAAACTAGTTAGAGATGGTGTTAGTAATACCCTAGAATGAGTAGAGAGTGACACATTTATAAATAACGTATTTGTGATTATTTTATAATCCGATCTTAGAAAATATATTTTTGAGTATGCGAAAGTTATACGTATAGAAAGTTAATTAATGAATTAATTGTTTGTGTGATTATTTGATTTCTTGTTTGATTACCTATGACGTCTGATTTAAATAAATTAGACGAAGCCTTTGGCGATTTTGGACATTGAATATACGAAAAACACTTGTTATTTATTTTAATTGAGTTATTTGAAAATTTGTTTGAATTAGATATATATATATATATATACATATATGTATATATACATATATATATACTTATATATATATGTTGGGCAGGTTAATGGCTTAGCGTTGAGTAGAGAAATAACTTGCGTGCCCGACAAACAGGTGCACCTTAAGGAGTTAGTTGCACAATTTTATTATTATATTAAAACTAATGTGAATGATTTGGATGCGCTGTGATGGTTGTTCTGTGTGAAATTTAAAACAAACGCCATAGGATAGTAATAAATAAATCATGGACTACACCGCATAACATACTACTGAAGATGGCATAGCATATCATATTTCATATAAGCATTTGGCGCTTATATGACAAGGGTTTGGATTACCATATGAGCTAGATGCTTGTATGGTGAGGACTGAACTACAGGTTGTACTGAGGACTGATTATGGACTTAATAACCTATAACGGTAAATTTCAGGATTTAATAACAAACCCTACACAGGTCTTGAGATGACAAAAATACGCACGGCACGTCTCTCTTGTTATGGCTACAACGCGTGGTTATGGCGGTAGCAGGGTATATAAATCATAATGGGTGCGCACAATTGTTTTGTATGCGATATATTGATTTATTGGGTGCCTAATACGGCCCAATAAAATTTTCATATCAACGCGTACAAAGGAGGTTATGGCAAAAAAATTCAGAAATTTAAGGTGTAGCCAAATTTTAGACAAAATTAGAAGTTCTTAGAAACTGAAAAGTTGAAGAACTCAAGCCAGAATGAAAGTTGAGATGGTTAGTTAAACAACTTTCAGCTCCTTTCTTTTTCGAGGACGAAAAAGATCTAGGTGGGAGAGGTTGTAACAACCCGTATTTACAGAACCAGTTTAAATATTTAATTTAAGCTATTTTAGGCAATATGAGAATATAAATTAGTTATTTTTGCTAAATAAAATTTGAGAATAATTTTAAAATTGGTTTTTATATTTTATTTGACTTAAAACAAACTCAGTAAAATTATTAAATTGATTTGTAAGCTTTGTTTTTGAAAATTTTAAAAATTCGATTTTTAAAATCATTGCATAGCCTTAAAAAGTGAGACTTTTCTAACGAATTCAGAATTCGACGAGACCAATTTTGTTGGATTTGGAATAATAAGTCATGGCTAGATTTCAAATTTCACGTGAAACATAGTTAGTATGTGGTCGTAAGAGGCAATCCCGTTTGGGAGCAAAACTTACAGTCTGTTTACAAAGGAACATTATTGAGATGATCTCAGAATTTGATTTCACTTTTTTTCTTTCCTATCGTCAAATAATGGTAGAATCCAAAATTTCATAATTTTTGGAGTTAGCGTTTGGGCGTGCAAGAAGAAAACGTATGCTAAAATCACATTTTTGAAGCTTATTTGACCATCTTTTGGAGATTAAGAGGAAGGTCAAACGAACTCGGAATTCGACGAAACTTGATTCTTTGGATTCGTCTTGACGTTTATTATCTCATGTCCGAAATTTGTGGCAAATGGAGATCGTTTGCAGTCTGGCGATTCAGAGAGAAACGAGCATATAATCACTTTTCTTCCATTCTTTCTTCACTTTCTTTCTCTTCCTCTTTTTTTCCTCCTTCCTCTTTAATGGCCTCCTCCCCTCCCCTAGGTGCTTCTGCGCCCCTCCTCCCCACCGTCGCCGCTGACCAGCCGCCACTACCCCCTCCTCCTCTTCCTCCTCTCTCTCCTTCTCTTTCTCTAAAAACCCTAAGCCCCCAAACACTAAATCACCACCTCTGGCCTCACCCCCGCCGCCGCCACCCCCTGCCGCCGTTAGGCCACTCCCTCCGGCCGTGGGCCCTACCATGACCAAAATCCTCTCTTTCACAAAAAACCTGTTTTGCAAATAACGCCCTCCTCTTCTTTTCTCAATAACTTTCGATCCGTGCATCTCTGGCTAAGGGCCCATAAACGAAAGTTGTAGATCTCATTTTTCTCTACAAATTTGACATATCAAAATCGAATTTTGGTGTTCGGAGCTGCTCGGAAAACGCGATCAAAGTCCGCAGACCTGATGCAAACATTCGCGATTTCTGGCGAATTGGAACATTTTGGGAAGAAAGTCCATTAGGCGAAAGTTGTTCGGAGTGACGATTTTGTACTAGTGACCGATTTTGGTTAATATTGGAGATCGTATGTGAATTCTAGAGCCAGAATAGTGAATCCGAGTGGGAGAGTGACAAACGGCGAGTGCGCATCAAGAAAATCTTCATAAGAAGTGTCATGACGATTGGTATGACTTGGGTGAGAACTCTAAAATAAATTATTATTTTGTTAAGTCGTTATGTTATAAAGAAATGTCACTTCATGTGAGACTGGTAGATTGAATGTTGACGCACAAAGCAAGATCCAGGAAGTGTCTACAACGATAGATACTTCGGACCATAGTGATAACTCATCAGAAGAAGATGATGGAATCTATTGGCAATCTGATGACACCTCGTGGCTACACATCAATTCTAGAATGAGATATGATCCGAGGGAAAATATGTATTATATTTATGTTTCCGACCTAGAAGATGAAAATAGAAGACTATTTTATAAAGTTGTAGGACAAGATTTTGTGCTCATAGAGGACGGTGAGATAGGTGCACGAAACAGATCTCTACATGGGATTGGGTATGCGAATTTTGTAGTCCTAACCCTTGCTACGTACCTAACCTTGTCGTACCCTTTTTGGAGTACGTAAATGTTATAGGAACTAGCTTTAACTCGATTTGTTCCTCTATCGAGGAATAATTGTTTTTAATAGTAGTAGTAGCAACAAGTTACTCTCCTGTTCTTGTAATGTACATTGTTCTGGCACTTCAACCAGATTGCACGGAGTTTCTGTGCCTATGCAGAAACTCCTTTCCTTTTCTCCCCTTCTAATAAAAGTGGTATGGCCACTATAAAACCGACATTACTTTGCTAAAAACAAAAAAAGAAATGTCAAAGTTTATATCTTAAACATTGAATGTGAGAAATTTAAGCTCATTAGAAATTAAATTGAATGAAAAGTAATTAGTTATGCATTTTAAGTTGCAAGTTAGAAATGGTATCATGTAGTTATATTACCCATTGCATGTAATACCCTTTTTAGGAGTTAAATACTTGAACTATTCACAAATCATTCGCATTAGAAGCGTTGTATGAATATGTGACACTTGCATGACATACTAGTGGGTAGACACTTGTGACACCTTAAATGACAATGGATGTTGAGTATTTATTTATTTATGACTACTGTGTGTGCATTGGATGAAAAAAAAAATACATTTACAAGTTGAATGGCTTGTTTATGTTCACCTATTTAAATATAATCAACGTGATGAAATAAGTGATTCATTAAATAATTGTTGTTGGTTGAAAATTCCACACGGATCTTGGGATGGTATTTGGTCACACATCTCCCTTGTGTGGAATTGCGGTTAATCGGTTGATTGATGGATTTATGTAAGCATCAATCATTTGATTGAAGCTCAATGAAAATAAAATGCATATTGGATTTCATTTTGGATGCTGATAGTTGTTTGCAACTATTGTTGAGTGCATATAATGAATGTAATCCATATGAATTTATTTATACAGATATTGATTGAAATTTTATTCCAACCTGGAATAAATGTGAATATTTTTAGAATGTGATATTCAATGAAAATTGAAATTTGATTTTGATGTCCGATTTTGGATGGACATGAAAATATTGGAAAATATGAAGTCGAGTTAAGTATATAAATGCAATTTTAACTCAAATGGATTTTTATATCGATTTTGTTCATTTTTATAATGGATATCGAAAAGACTGAATTTCAAAATATGACATTTTGAAAATATTATCTTGTTGAGATCATATTAAAATGCAATGTTCAATTTTAATTACAAATTGGAATAGAAGTGGGAATTGATTTTAAACGAATTTATAAATGTTTTATAAAACTAGTTATTAAATGGGAATTGACTATATATATTATATATATATATATGGCTAGAACAGGACATGTCGTGCCGCGACCGTTCGCGAATTTCGACCACTAACTTTAAATGGCCACAATGGGAGATCCAACCGTCGGATTCTCCTAAAAACCTGAACCATTGGGTTCGTATCAAAAAGATCTTTCCAATGAATATATGAGATATAAATTTGAACGGTTTTAAAATATGTCCAAATTAGTTTTGGTAAAAGGTCGCTATGGATGCAGTTCGGTGGACGATATTGGAAACCGACTGCTAGGGCCTTGACAAAATTATTAAACATGTGAATAAATTATGTAACTTCATAATAAATGATTTGGAAAGATTTTGGAATATTCCACATTTGAAAAGATAAAAGTTATTTTTATCTGAATGAACTAGTCAATAACGAGAATAACAATCCAATGATTTATAGAAAAAATAAATTGAATTTGCGAATGGTTTTTAACATAACCAGAAGTTTCCAACATATAAATTAGAATTACATGGAGAATGGGATTTTAGGGTTTGTCATGAATGCTATCTTAAATAGTACTATTCTTGAACCTATTTATGAAGGGAATGAATCTTTTAATTAAGATTTAGAGAAGTTTCCCAATTTACTTAATTAAATTGGAATTGAATGTAATTCGAGTTAATAATAATAATTGGGATGAGCTTCCCTGAAGGATGGCACTTACTGTTTATGGAATTTAAAAGGCTTTGCAACTATTCCACTTATAGTATAGTCTGATATGGAAATTTATGTCGATTATAAATTGTTCAGATTTCCATGAAGATTCCATATTGAATGGAAGATGATTTTGAGTTTATTGTGAACGATGTTTTTTCATGACAGTTGTTTAACCCAAGTAAAGGCAAGATTAATTTCCAAAGGTTGAATAATCATTAAGTCATGATTTTTGAAGATTAAAACTAAGTTGGAGTTTTAATAAATCTATAATTAGATTGAAAGTTAAATGGTAATTAAATTTACCAAACGTGAGAAGTATTCGAGATGGAGTATCACCAGTTTTACTGCATTCGATAATTAAATCTTCAAATAAATTTGAATGTGAAATGGTAATTAAATTTATCGATAACGCTATGGGTGTTAAATATGGAGTACTACCAGTTTTGGTCCATGGGATGAATAGTTTGGGATTGGGATAAATGAAATAAATAATTACTTCAGGAAGGCTCGATAATCCCGACTAGTTATATAAACCTTAATTTGGTTTAAGTTGCGAAAAGATATAATAAAATCTTTTACAATGGTTTTCAAAGAAAGATTGAGAAAAAAAGTTTCAATGAATTAAAAACTTTGATAAAATTAATGTGAATCTTTCCCAATGATATGAATATTTGAATAAAAGAATATTCTGGATTGGAATGAGGCGTATGATGTGTTTATGTTTCACATGATTATAAAATGCGCAAGTTATTCGGAAAGACCAGGTTTAACCCATTCTGCATAACTGTTACGACAATTAAAAGTCGAAGATGTTGAAAACGGCGCAAGACCGACAATCTTCACATCGAATGAATTACTAATGATGCTCTAGACGGAGCTACAACCTTGAAGGGGTTATAGTGGTAGTTGTCCAGACGTACTTGTTGATTGTTTGGATATGCGAGGGCCTCACTCTTGTATTGGACATATGGGACCATGAATAAGGTGCCTCCGGTTTCATTCAGACCCAGAACAGACTTGTGAATGGATTGTGTCTGACATTGTATTGTGTGCTATATTCGTTGATCTTTGCTATATATATATGTTTGGTGGCGGAGAATTTATTCTCTTGCTTAACACCCTTCTCTGAGACGTACAAGCTTAGAGGTTATATATTGGCAGAAAAAAATGGTATGGTATGGATTGACAATATGACATGCTAAGATGCAAATGATCGAGGTTTTTGTTGAAAAGCAGGGCCTTGTGGATGATGATCAAAGCATGGCTTCAATTAGCATAGCTTTGTGTATAGCGTTATTTCGTGAGCCTCACACCCTAGTATGAGTCAAAAACTGGGTAATGACTGCAGGTAGTGCATGCGTTTCTTTCTAGCTAGAAGTTGCATCGTGGAATGAAGCCCATACATTTTTACTTATGTGGATAATGGATTGCGAGGTACCTTGGATATAGAGCCGATTAAAAGGCTCGAATGACAGGTCTGATAGGACTGGGAAAAGTATTGTTCAGGAATAACCAATCCACAAATGTTAGGTGTGGACCGGCCCTGAAGAACCAAGGTTGCCCATAGGTGTGATCGTGAGGCATTTGCTAGATTGTCTCGAAACCGGTGAGGAGACATCCCTTGCCTCGACTCATAGATGGAATCCAATTTCAAATATGCAACTTTTCGGTTTTAGTTGTAAACCTATATGGCGACATAGTAGGATGGGGTATTATGTCGTCTATGATTGATACATTTATATTTGAAGTTGTTTTTGACATTATGCACTTATAGTAATATCAAAATGATTTGTTTTAAAGCGTATCAAGCATGTTTGGCTATTATAAGTTAAAACTCTATCCTCCGGCTTGCGTTGTGTGATGGGACCCGAGACTTATAATAGCCTCATTTTTCGAAAAGCATTACGTTATTTACAAATTGTTTTTATTTCAGAGTATTCGTGGGAGTAAACCCGTTCTGTGTTATATAACATGGTCCTATGAATTACCTTATTTTGAAGTAAAGATTCAATAACTGTTTAAGTTCTCACACCAGTCCTATGACTGACCTGGAGTTTATTGTTTTTGCCTAAGATCTGGTGCCCATATTTTCCACATGGGTAGCTAGTAGTTTTGGTTTTGCAGATTTCTATTTAACAGGTTCTTGGTTGACAACTGGAGCTATATTCGAAAAACTTTGTATTCGTGTATTTCTTTCAGTTGTGTTAGTCGATGTATTTCAACTGCGCATTGTATTTATACATTTTATTCCACTGCTATGTAATTTAAATCTCTGATATTATTTTTCCGCTGTATAATATTTAGTCGTGCTCTGATATTCTTGTAATCTGATGTAATATTGTTTTAATAGCAACGGAATGTTATGTAGTTCTGTATTCTAATGCGTCGTGTTCTCAGACAATCCGGGCTTTTTTGTCTCTTCGGAGATTGGGGGATTTTGGTGCATTACATTTTAACTTAATAATATTCATTTGAACTTTGTTAAACCTTTTAAAATGTATAATGAAGTATTTTAAGTGATAAATGGAAATTATGATGGTTTGAGACTTATCTAGATTTCGATATATCAATATCGTTTTAAATTGACACTTGTTATTTGGGAAGTCCGGGATTGGAACTTGTGTCTGAAAAGCATTCCGAATAATAATACGAGGAAATGGATCAAATCATTATTATAATAGTGGTCAAACGTACTTGGAGGATTTTTGGATTTGCAAAGACTTCTCTCCTTTATTGGACAAGGAATAAAGCACATTCGGTTTTGTTCAGAACCAACACGAACTTATATTGATGTGTGCCTGACATTGTATCCTGTAATGTATTGGTTAATCTTTACTAAATGTAATTCTGATTGGTGGAGGAGAATATGTTCTTTAAGCTTAACACCCTTCTTTGAGACGTATGAGCTCAAAAGTGATATGGTTAGTGATTATCAATCATATGTTATTGAATGACAATGTGGCGTACCAAGTGATCGAACTATTAATGATCAAAGCATTGCTTCGGGATAAGCGTAGCTTTGTGTAATGAGGTTTAGGTAAGCCTCACACCTCATAAATGTTAAGGGTGTGTTGTTTCTTTCTAGATAAAAAGTGTATCGTGGTATGAAACCCAGGTACTACTTATGTGGCAACTCATACTTATGTGGATGTTGATGTTACGGGCCTCCGTTAAAGGTTGGCAACGACCGGGAGATGGCATACTTAGGTGTGCTCTAAGTTATCCAGTTAAGGAATGACCCTGCCTTGTGTTAGTAGAGATCCATCTGGTTCTCGGGACATCCCTCTAGAGGTGTACCCATTGGATAAGGAAGTTCCTTAGCGTGATCATTTGTTGGAAATCCATTATCCACTACGAACCCTTACGGTTTTAGTTGTGTATTATATGTCAACATAATAGTATGAGATATTATGCTGGCTAGCATTGATACATTTACTCGCACAGTGGTTTTATAACACTAATAATAATATCAAATGGTATCCACGTATCAAGCATTTTTTGGTAATATAAGGAGAAATCTTGCACATTGCATTGTGTATGTGCCGTGAGACCTTATGGTAGATTCATTTTCTAAAATGAATTGTGAATTTTACTGCACATAACAAATATATTAAGTTTCTCACACTAGTCCCATGACTGATTCGGAGTTTGTTTGTTTTCCCTAAACTCCAGGTGCCCATAATTTTCCACATGGGCAATCTAGTGGTTAGGTCTTAGTAGGGGAATTTTGGAGCTTATTGGTTAGGTCTTAGTAAGTAGCATCTTGGTGCTTTCTATGGAGCGCCTTTTGGATTTTGGAGTTTTCATGGCTTAGAGCTTTTATGAGATGAATATGGATATTTTTGGATTCACCAAGTATATCCTAGTTGTGTTTCCGTTGTTTCATTTTGTATCTAGTAGTCTGTATATCTGGATATGTACATACTCTGATATTGCGATGTAATATTTGTAATGCTGATGTGGTAGTAATGAAGATGTTATTCTGTTTATTGTGTTGTTTCTAATGTGCTATAATTCCAGGCGATGCGGATTCCGATGTTTAAAATTCTAGCATTTGAATACCTGATGTATTAAGTGTCAATTTACGAAGGTTGAAAATACGGGTTTTTACATGATCTATTCCATATTAGATTAATTTTTTATTTCTTTGATTCTCTTGGCATCGGACTCTTGCGCATGCATAAGTCAATGAATCGCATATGTTTTGCACTCATCTTACTACCAAGTAAAATAAATGTCCGGATATTTTTTTTCAAACTAATATACATACAAAATGGTTGTTTTGTTATGTAATTACGGTCGAAACAAAGCCCCTTCCTTCCATATAGGGCACACACATATGAGTTATCACAAACATCCTTGTGACAAAAGGAATCCCTGATATTACGTGCCTACCGACTCATATTTGTACTCCACTCCTCTCTTTTATTTCGTGATGTGGGATTGTTTATTCAAACCTTCCATTCCTCCTTAACAACATGTGAGGCAATCCTAAAAGTCTCCCCCTTGACTCGTATCCCCTTTGATTAGTTTGAAAGCACTTCCTTTCCTGTTTGGCTCAATCCGTAACCTTCGGCTTCGACACCACAGTTATGTAACTACGGTTGGGACAAAGCTTTCCCTCCCTCTACATAGGGCGCACACATATGAGATGCACACACATCCTTATAACAAAAGGAATCCCTGATATTATGTGCCCACCAACTCATATTTGCACTCCACTACTCTAATTTATTTCGTGATGTGGGACTTTTTATTCAACCTGTCATTTCTCCTTAACAACATGCGAGGCAATCCTAACATGTTTCCCCTTATGTAAATGAGCGGACGATGGCTTAAAAATATTTTATGTATTTTGGTTTAAAACATGTAAAATCACCATAATTTGATAACTATTTAATTAAACAAATAATATATGAGTAAAAGGTACATTTTCAGTGCGTAATAAGGAAGTAACTTCCATAAAGGCAATAGGGATTAATTTCGAGAAGCGAGAGTTATGGTGCACAAGAAAGTGATTAAGAGATAAATTGATTATGGAAATTAAGTTGACAATTGGGTTTATATACATGCATAGTTGAGGCTGGTAGCATTGCCAATGGAATTGACTGTAGTAAACTTCCTACAACGTAAAGCTTTATGATAGAGATAAAATCTAGTTTTTCTATAATCTTCTCATACATAAATAAGCATTGACTCGTAGAAATTCGAGAAATAAGCAAGAAAGTATGCACATATAAATAGTTAGTGGGGGACAAGAGAGAGATCAGATAGGAGCATACAACTGGTAATGTTAGCAGTAGGAGTTCCAGTAATGAGAATTTCATATTTAGATTATGAGTTTGGTTTTGTGAAGAGCATCAGTTCATCAACAAGAATAATAGTGGAAATTCATAGATATTTGCGCATGGAGGGAAGATCAATGTGCTTCAACATAGCAAGTCTATTGGACATCCTAGTCAAAACTTTCATCACATCAATGAAAAGGTATGAGGATATAGGGTCCCATTGCTTGATTCCTTGCATATCCCTGAAGTATTCAAACATGGCACCTTTAAGAGTTGGGGATATAGGACAAAGATTAAATTTAACTCCTAAATTTTAATTCTTGTCTTAATTTTCAAAACTATTTTTGAAAATTTTCCCAAATCCCAATTCAAATTTAGCATTTTCGATTTGGATAACCTTAGTACTTACTTTAACTTTCGGGTTGTGCTGGAAACCAGGTAGGACAAGGACTTGGTTACCTAATTCTAATCTTAGACACTATCATTCAAGACAACATACTAAGTATTGAACTTAATTAGTTAGCCCTTACGTGACTAATTTAAGCCACATAGTTTGACGACCACCATACACTGCCAAAATCCAAGAAACCTGGAAAGTACGCTATATTGATACTCAAACGGTGGTTATAATCAAGGTTGAAAAAGGAACTAAACAATACAAAACCTTCCATATATCTCATATTGTGTGGAATGAAATATAATAATCAACATAACTGACAAAAACAGGCAAGATAGAAAATTTTGAAGGGAATCTTAACATCGTAGTGATTGTTCCAAAGAAGTATACCATAGAGTAAACATAGTTATATACCTTCAAAAAAATTCATAAATCACGTCTCTCGAAGAAAACGTACAAAAAAGACGTATTGCATTAAACAGTAGAATAATAAAAGCACAAAATATAGTAATATGATAACAACGTCTTGCTCGCCAAGTGGAGCAGCCTTACGTACTCATCAAACCTATCTCTAATATACTCATTTAAGAGTATCATGAGTAACAAGAAGCAAATCATAAAACATAAAATTCAACGTAAAGGCCCGCAAATTCGTACCCTTTGAGTTGATTGAATACAACACATGTCCAACCCAAATTGAACAAAAATACGAATCTTTTATAAAAAGAAGCTAGGGGATGAGAAATAAAAAATTAGAATAGAAGAGAATAAATAGAAGATAGAACCGAACAACAACACAGAATCTCAAAATCGCAGCGGAATAAAGTATGATATATATATATATATATATGTATATATAATCACCTTTCGAATACAAAACTGTAATTTTCTTATATACATCATCAGAGTACATCATATATACAACACAACGGAATAAAAATCTAAATACCTATCGTAGAAGCCTCCTACTCTATGCTCCTCCAGTTTATCCGTAAAATCCCGAATTACTTGACTGCTCGTACAAATTTGAGCACCCAAAAGATTAGGGGAAACATAGGAAAATAAACTCTGGGTTAGCTATGGGACTGGTGTGAGTAAACGATTTTAAAACAACTTAATTAATAAAGGATATCTCATAAGACCAAGCCGTATAAAACATGGAATGGGGTTTTCCTTATGAGAATCCACATACTTAGGTTACCTTTCAAATCCTTTTGAAAGAAAAGATAATTGTAAGACTGATCCACACATAAACATGGATTGTTTTTACCTTACGATAACCCAAAATATTCTTTGTATCAAAACTCTTTTGATATTATAATAGTGTTTATATCAAATAAATAGCAATCTAGCAGAACGCTTGCATCTCACGCTCCACATATATAAAATACAATCAAAACCGCGAGCGCTTATTGGATAATGGATTTCCAACTATGACAAGGTATGAGACCACCTTGTATCTCTAGAGAGGAATACACTGGGTTTAACAAGAACGTCTTACAACCTGGTCACACATGACCGACCACTCATTTTGCTTGACTGTATCGAATAACTATCATCAACAGATGGGAGCTAACCACCGTTTCCCGAAAGGGACAACATCGATAGAATAAAGACCCAAGTGAATTTTCTCTAGATAGGTGATAATATAGCCTAATGGGAATGACCCACATCGTCAAACCTGCCAAATCACAAATTGATTTCCCCGAAAATACCACGGGTATAAAGCTAAGAGAAACGAATTCCTCCACCACCAAATGTAAATACGTTTGAAGAGATCAGCTTACGTAATCTATTAGGCATACTTTATCAGATATTTGTCCATACAAGTTGTCCCGCGACTGGACAAACCAAAGGCACTATCCTATAAATCTATCTTAGGCAATTTCTACCCACGATTGACAAAACAACCCTTGCATAAACTCTATCTTCAATGGTCTTCAATATAATCTCTAACTTGCGACGTATAAATCGAATCAAAATGGAATTTAGATTCGGACACTTCGAAATGATAATCGATAAGGTAAAAGGTCTAGATTTGATAGTCGGTTATTTAACTTTCAAATACACAATAAAATAAATAGATTTATTTCCATTGGATCAGTTAAGCCTTATCTAAATAATATTTAATTATTTAAATTCAAATATTAACTTTGTTATCATTCTTACGTGAAAACTCACTCTTGAGTATATGTTTCATAGCTGCAGATGATATTCAACTCTAACACTTACCCCGAATACAAACTAATACGATGTATCAGATAATAGTGAAATCGTTCAAGTTAGGGTATTTTAATTACCTCTTAGACCTTGAGTCGTAATCATTCTTATCATTTTGATTCATAGAAGCTCGATATCCAAGATATCTCCAAACAAGATATGGTAATCTCAAATATTTTCCAAATCTTAATCATTTCAAACACCGTTGTTGATTTGAAAACATTCATAAAGTTAGCTTAATTAACTTAAATATTAAATCTGAGAACTTGTTCTAACAAACCAACTTGATTTCCATATCATCTAATAATTAAATAATCTTTAAAACTTATTTAATTAAAAGACTAATTAAGTTTAAACCATTCGTCTGGAATATTTTATCAAATTTTAAATTACAATTTAACTGCACAATTAGCTTACCAAACTCTGTTAATTAAAATATTAATTAACTGTTAATATTCATTTAAGAAATAATTAACTTAAACGATCGTCGAGTAATCACTTTAATTATTATTAATTAAAATAATAATAAACTTTAATATTAATTAAAGTAAGGATAGTTAACTTCATCATCAACTCAACAGTTATCTTCAAACAAAGTTAATTAAAAGGTTAATTAACTTCAAATAAATATTATCAGTTTTTAAAACAATCATTTGTTTAAACCTTTCCTATTAAATTAATCTAACAAATTAATTTAATAATCAAAATAGTTGGTTTACATCAAACAACTGATTAACTTATTACAATTAATCTTTCCCTTTTTAAATTAATATAATTAATTTAAAATAACTACCTTTAATTGTTTCTTAAAAACAATTTATATCCAATTATTAACAACTTAAGTTGATTTCTGATTTACTTTATAGAAAATATAACTTAACGGTTCCAACGATATATAACAGTCTTTAATTGATGACATTCAAGTCGTTAATCCAATTTACACAAACAATCATGTGAATACAATTCAATATTATCAATTGATAATATTGTAACACAACAACATATATTTACTGATAATGTATGTCAAACTTATATAATTGCGGAATGGTGTTTATTTATGCTAACAAGGTATCCTAACATGTAACAGCCTGCATTTTACTATCGGAAAATCATAAAATATTTTTATTTTATTCTCGGAGGGTTGGATCATTCTCATATTTTAATATATTGCTTATGAGGACGTGAGACATGTCCATAATTTTTACCAATATTGTTTGTGACCATTTTGCCCCTATTAGTCTTGTACATGGCATAACTTTTGACTGAGGTTGAATTAGAGGGTGAGACATGTGCCAAAAGGAATTTATGGTTGCCTTTCCGTAGAGTGGTTACATTAAAGATTTGGCTCAGCGGTTCGGGGGGAATCACTGTTTTAAGGCATTTTAGTTGACTGCTCAGGTTTGGAGAGCCACAATGGGATGATTTGGAAAGGCCCATTTTTGGACTAGTGGAAGGGTATAAATAGGGAGTGGGAGGTATGAGAAATGTTTTAGTTTCTTTATTCTCTCATAAGCTGTAATGACCCGAAAATCCGGTCCAATTTGAGCTGACCAAAAACACAAGTCCAACCCCAAATTAAACTAAAAATCAGGAAATTAATAGAAAGAAAATAGAGGGTGAGGAAAGATAAGATAGAAACTTAGAATAGAAGAAGAAGAACAACACAACATTAGAGTAACACGAATCTCACAGCGGAACAAATAACATATAATATATAACATAACTTTGAAATATAACTTTGTACTTGAATATACATCACTTTCAAAGTACAGCATTTACAACACAGCGGAAATAAACTATAGCTATATAATCCTGAAGCCTCCTGCTCCAGCTCTTCAAGTATCTGTAAATCCCGACTACTTGACTGTCCGTACAAAATTGGGCATCCAAGAGTTTAGGGAAAACAAAACAAAGTAAACTCCGGGTCAGTCATGGGACTGGTATGAGTAAAACAGTTTAAAACAGTTTGAACAAGTAAACGATATCTCATAAGACCACGCCGTATAACGGAACGGGTTTTTCCCTTATGAGAATCCAAAATATCTTTATATCAAAAACCTTTTGATATTATAATAATGTCTATCAACCACAATATAATAATCATCTAGCAGAAACGCTTTCATCTCACGTTCTACATATATAGTATACAATCAAAACCGCAAGCACGTATTGGGTAATGGATTTCCAACTATGACAAGGTATGGAACCAACTTTCGCTAGTGTACCTCTAGAAAGGAATACACTGGGTTCAACAAGAACATCTTGCAACCCGACCACACATGACCGACCACTCATTTCGCTTGTGTGTATCGAATGTATATCACCAACGGTTGGGATCAGCAACCGTTTCCCGAATGGGACAGCATCAACAATAGATTTTTAGAAGTAAATGAAACTCTAGATCAGGTGATTATACACCCTACTTCGGAGCGACCGACTTAGCCATGTTGCCTACCCGATTTCTGTCATTTACCGGTTGATGAGGCTTGAGGTTACACTTCATCATCACATCAGATTCACTTCGAATGCCACATCGTCAAATCCATCAAATTACCGATTGATGTCCTCAAAAATACATTATGTGTTAGCTAAAAGAAGTTTCCTTCTCCGCTTCCACTCTTGGTACGGTTGGAGAAATCAATATACGTGATCGTCCGGAAATACTCTGTCAGACATCCGTCCATACAAGTCATCCAGGAACAGGATGAACAGAAGGCACTATTCAGTACATCCATCTTAGGCACTGTTATCTAAGACTTATACAATAGCCATTGCACTTTACTCCGTCTTCAATTATCTTTAGCATATATGATTCGCAACGCGTATGCCAATACAGAGTGGTTCTTTGGATAATAATCCAACCGGTCTCTCCATATTAACAACGTTAAAATGGTCAAAACTTTGATAGTCTGTGATTTAACTATCAAAGAAAAACACGTGTGCAAACAACGATATTATTTCCAAATGGAAATTCTATCAATCAATCATCAATCATATATATATATATATATATATATCCTTATTTTCTATGTTTAGAAAATATGTGTTATTAACACTGGAAAACATTTCCATTGTTTATTACATATATCACTATCATTTCACAACTATCAGTCCCTGACTGTAAACTAGTAGGAGAAAAATTTTCTAAGTATAAACCCCGAAGGCCGAAACCAACATCAGATCGATACTCAGAAAACTATTCAACTTAACTAATCCCTAGTCAGTTTCTAATCTTGTTTAACTCTATTTCTTTTAACTATGTTCGATTAACTTCTTTTGAATAACTATGTTCAATTGACTCCTATTTGATGACTCTATTCGACTAACTCTTTTCTATCTCATTAATTTCCTTTTATAATCCTATTTATTTTCCCAATAAATATTCCTTTATTCTATTTATTTACCAACTAAATATTCCTTTATTCTATTTATTTACTTTCTACGTAAATATCTTTCTTTATACTTCTATTTACTTCTTAAATAAATATCATTTTACACTTCTATTTACTTGCTAAGTAAATAATCGTTTTATAAAATTCTTTGATTTTATAATTATTCCCTTTCTAAATGTCTCCTATTTATAAATATTCCAGTTTATAAATATTTTATTTTCAATATCACTTTGAAAATTCCCTTATCAACATTCCGGTATGTTATGGTATTCAACATATCAAATCACGATGATCAATATCGTCCGAACACATATAATCAACCACAGATTATATATCACATCATATGTCACAATATATGAAAAACAGTAAAATAAATGTTGAGGAATCCAGTCGGATTCCTCCAACCTGTTCCCCTGCATCACATATGTTAAACAATATAGATAACATCACTTTCAGTCTCATATGATATATTCTGTTAAACAGAATCAATATAGAAATTCAACTAACTGTCTAGCAGTTCAATCAAACATTCAACACAAGTCAATCAGCCAATATTTAACAGTTCTAAAAATACAACATGAAATTATAAACTGTTCAAAGTTAGTGAGATTTACTCACATTGGACTGTTATCGTTAAAACGATTGACTGTCTTTGATTCAGACGGACAATTTATTTTGCAATAAATTGTAACGAGCTCCAATGGACTTCCAGTCAGTTCCACGGTGTAGCCACCGTCCGTACAATCCCAACGGATCCAACCGTTCGAATTTCTGATTTCGTATGAGTAAGTTATTACCGTTACATGCTAATACACTTTTAATTGAAATAAAAACTTAGAATTAAAATCATTGGGCCTCACTAATTTAACGGCCCGACCCATCCCCATCCTTGAACAGCCGAGCCCACACACTTCATCTCCCCCAAACTGAAAATACGCCGGTCTCAGCAAAGTTCCACAGTCCATTCAAATCTCCCACGCTCGTTCATCCTTCACCGAACAGTCCAACAAAACCCACCATCACTTCTCCCTTCGAATGCCGCACCACCTGGTCACCGTCTTCCTGCCATCCCTGGCGGAGTCCGACGTCGACCTCATAAGCCTCGACACCGAAGAGGCATTGACTAAAAATTCAACCAGAATCAATGAAAATAGCACATGAGGTGCGGATACCCATCCTGAACTCGATTATCAACTCACAAATCCCAATCGAAGCTTGTATCTCCACCGTTTTCCAACCCTAGTCAATTTGTAACGCATGCTGTATATCTCGGGTGCGACAAACTTTGATTCAAACCCAACAAAGCACATACTGGATCGAAGAGAATCACCAGAGGAATACAAATGTATATGTGTATTGATTTATAACTTTTTATTTGAATTGATGAGAATTTTTGAAGATGAATAATTTACTGGAGATGGTAGAATATGAAGACGGCGGATTTTCTGAAATTGGAATTAGGTTTAGGAAGTGTAGTGGTGCTATTTATAGACAAATAAAATATCTAGATATTTTCAAAGATATTTGTAGATATTTTTCTTTATCATTTTATATTCGTCTCTGTACTCTAAAAATCCGTACGATCACACATGATACCTAAAAATCACGAAATTGGACATGTAGCTAGAGTTTGACATTACGGTCCCAACGAAACTGGTTTCGTCGAATTCCGACTTCGTATGCTCACACATCGTTTTTTTAACCATCGAAATACTGACTGTTTTTCACTTTAAAAATCCGTACGACCACACAGTGACTCTAAAAATCACGAAACTGGAAATCTAACAACTATTTGGCATTGCGGATCCAACAAAATTAGTTTCGTCGAATTCCGACTTCGTTGGCAAAACCGGCTATTTTTAAAGCTCTGAATGACCCATTTAAATATATAAATATATTTAAATATAATTAAATTAAATATTTATAAATAAATATTATCGTATATATTCACAGTGGAATACCATACAGCTCTAGAATATTCCTATATGAATTTCTAACTCGGTATTTCAGTCTGGGTCAACCCGATATTCGATTTATATTGAAATTCCTTTTTAAAATATAAATAATTCCTTTATAAATTATAAAGGAATTCCACAGCGACTTTTCTAAAATTTGATTTGGACGTAAATCAAAATCTACACGACGAAATCCCGATTTTTCTCTTCCACTAGAAAGATATACTCCACCAGCTCCACACGTTTCTTGTTTCACAGAAATCCAATTTAAAACGAACCCTGTACATTCAGTTGAAGTTCAAATCGCCAAATTACAAACTGCAGCGCCATTTCGAGCTCGATTTTAATTATAATATAATTATACGTTCAAACTGTCGTTTATATACTATATTTGTTATTCAAATTCAATTCCAAACTGAATTAAATATCAAAGATGATCCGGTTCACACCATACCGCCATTTCAGCCAATTCTGATTATTTGAGAATTAAATATATTATTTAATTTATTATTTTAAATTAAATATTCACCATTATTTAATCCCACGACCATTTAATTCACTATATCACTATTTATATAATTAAATAAATTAATTATAATACCTCTGCAAATGCGGGTCATTACATTCTTCCCCACTTAAAATAATTTCGTCCTCGAAATTGCTAAGGTAGAGAACGACCCTATCGACTGGTTAGAACATATTTGTTCACTTCTTAACTTTAGTTTCAACTGAACCAATTTAATTTCAATTAAATTATTAATTAATTCTTATCAACGAAAAATTTCAAAAATCCTGAAAATTTTCTAATGCCTTAACTTTTCAAATTTCGCCAGCACCTCAATTGTACATCCCTATCAGTAAAACTCCAACTTGCCTCTCTAGGCCATCTCCAACCCAAAAGAAAATCAAACAGCCAAGCGGCTTGCCAATTCGGCTCATAAATCTTATATCCAATAGAAATATAAACTTGTACCTTTTTGTCGGCATATCATTATATCATTTCCACCTGTTATCAATTCAGCGGATACAAGGGTCATCCCAATCAAATTCCAATCTGCTTTTATCCACAACACAACCATTTGTTTATATCCAAGCCAAATATTATTTCAAACTCGAGTTTCATTCTCGATTCCACTCTTAACTTGATTATCACATTACACTTCAAATTCGAATCTCACAATCCAATTTGTCTTGATATCATTCTAATTCAATCTCAGTTACCACTTTGCTGGCTTTACTTTAATTCAATTTTGTTTTCACAAATTTCTGTTAAATTTGTTTTTAATTCAAACAGTCTTTCCCTGGGAGTTTTTAAACAGTTTACCCATTTCAAAAATCAAATTTTCCTTTTGAACATGTCACTGAGCCCTTAATTAATATTCCATTAGTTAAATCACTTCTCTATTTCTTTATCAATATTTGTTAAACAAATATTTTCAATAACCGTATTGGCCTTTTATGTTATTTGGAAAACATTTCCGAATATCGCCTTCCTTTATTTTCTAAACTTTAGAAAATATATGCTATTTATAATTGGAAAATATTGCAATTACTTATCTCTTTTCCGATCTCGTTTATTTCTATACTTAGGAAATATTCTTTATTATATTTCCAAGCTTACACTTATTTGGGTTAAAACGGATGTTGTGTAAAACATCGTTACGACAACCCAAATACTATATTCAACTAACTCTTATTCAACATTGATCTTCGAGCCTGAAATCTTACTATTTATTTGTAATAATGAAATCAATCAAGTTGGGGTATAACTACCTCTCAGACCTTGACTGAATAACATTTATAATGTCAAAACAGATATGACTACTTACTCGAATAATCAATACCATACAGCTACTTATTCACTTTTAAACACGTATACGCTTCCTCTTTCTATTCTTACTAGATTTTATTCTTAGTCTTCCTTTTTGATTTTACTATTCTATTTCTAAGTTCGTTTCCTTATCGACTTCTATATATATATATCGATATGTTGATTTCTAACTATCAAATTATCTTAAAAATATTTTAACTCCGTAAATTCCCGGAAAAATTTGCCATAACCTCCTTTGTACCAGGAGCATTGGGATATTTCAAATATCCTCCCATGGCCCTTACCAATCCAAAAGAAAAAGAAAAAGCCAAGCGGCTAGCCGATACGGCGCATAAAATCTCATACATTAATTAAATACATACCTTTTCGTCGAGCATTCTATTTATATACCTTCATACCTTATCCATACCTATCTCATGTATATTTATACCTGCCCAATCTATTTTAACTATACATGATCATTTAAACTCAATTCGTTAATTAATTTGTTAATTAACTCTTTAGTCTATTTCACTTTTATATTTGAACATGACATGTTCAAATATATTTTAACTTGCTTATTAACTAATTTGAACCCAAATTTCAAATTTTAGTTCTATATTCGATTTTGAATATCCATTTACAAATCCAATTCACCTTTCAAATTTCAACTTCAAATTCAAAACTCGATTAACTAATTCCTCTTCGACTTAGTTAATTCTATTCAATTTCTATTCAAATTTCTTATCACTTCTATTATTCAAATCTATATTATAAATCCCATTTGAATTTCTATATTCAAATTCTATATTATAAATCCCATTTTGAAATTCAACACAACTTGTCTTTCCCAAACAAATTCAAAATAATATCTCTGTTAGTAATTCACCACTTACAACTCAAAAATGAATACTGATGATGCAGCTGTCATCATCGGAATCTATTTTCCAGCGATCGAAGTGAGTTCAATACTATAAAACCATTTCTAGACATTTCCACTTTGAAATTCATTTCAAAATATAATTCACACTGCTTGTAAAACAATATAAAATCTCCCAGGATCTTAAATTTTCCTTATTTTCAATCCAAATCCATTTACAAACACTTATCCAATTTTTTTCCAGAGTTTTAATTCAATTTATGGTTTAAATTTCAGATTTAGCCCATCTGATTTCACGTATTTCAATTAAATGAATTCTGATTGGTTATTTACATAACCATTTAATTTATAATCTTACTCGATTATAATAACAACCAATATATCCAATATATTATAATTTTGATATATATATATCTTCTCTATATCAAGATATACCTTGGGTAAACTTATTTTAATTTACCCGCTTTTCAAAACATATCGTGTCGACCCATCGTATTCGAGTGTTTAGTAACTCCTACCGATGCAGTGGATCAAACTGATCGACCAGAACTCATAAACGACTCAACCAACAAATCTCCAAAGTATAAAACAAATTTTTATATCAATAACAAATACGCTCACTCGTATATATACACTCAACTCAATCTAGGGTATTGCTAACCCCATCTCTACCGAGTCACGCCAGAGAGCCAATTTAATTCTCTTAACTTAAGCTCTGATACCAACTGTAATGACCCGAAAATCCGATCCAATTTGAGCTGACCAAAAACACAAGTCCAACCCCAAATTAAACTGAAAATCAGGAAAGTAATAGAAAGAAAACAGAGGGTGAGGAAAGATAAGATAGAAACTTAGAATAGAAGAAGAAGAACAACACAACATCAGAGTAACACGAATCTCATAGCGGAACGAATAACATATAATATATAACATAACTTTGAAATATAACTTTGTACTTGAATATACATCATTTTCAAAGTACAGCGCTTACAACACAGCGGAAATAAACTATAGCTATATGATCCTGAAGCCTCCTGCTCCAGCTCTTCAAGTATCTGTAAATCCCGACTACTTGACTGCCCATACAAAATTGGGCACCCAAGAGTTTAGGGAAAACAAAACAAAGTAAACTCCGGGTCAGTCATGGGACTGGTATGAGTAAAACTATTTAAAACAGTTTGAACAAGTAAACGATATCTCATAAGACCACGCCGTATAACAGAACGGGTTTATCCCTTATGAGAATCCAAAATATCTTTATATCAAAAACCTTTTGATATTATAATAATGTCTATCAACCACAATATAATAATCATCTAGCAGAAACGCTTTCATCTCACGTTCTACATATATAGTATACAATCAAAACCGCAAGCACGTATTGGGTAATGGATTTCCAACTATGACAAGGTATGGAACCAACTTTCGCTAGTGTACCTCTAGAAAGGAATACACTGGGTTCAACAAGAACATCTTGCAACCCGACCACACATGACCGACCACTCATTTCGCTTGTGTGTATCGAATGTATATCACCAACGGTTGGGATCAGCAACCGTTTCCCGAATGGGACAGCATCAACAATAGATTTTTAGAAGTAAATGAAACTCTAGATCAGGTGATTATACACCCTACTTCGGAGCGACCGACTTAGCCATGTTGCCTACCCGATTTCTGTCATTTACCGGTTGATGAGGCTTGAGGTTACACTTCATCATCACATCAGATTCACTTCGAATGCCACATCGTCAAATCCATCAAATTACCGATTGATGTCCTCAACAATACATTATGTGTTAGCTAAAAGAAGTTTCCTTCTCCGCTTCCACTCTTGGTACGGTTGGAGAAATCAATATACGTGATCGTCCGGAAATACTCTGTCAGACATCCGTCCATACAAGTCATCCAGGAACAGGATGAACAGAAGGCACTATTCAGTACATCCATCTTAGGCACTGTTATCTAAGACTTATACAATAGCCATTGCACTTTACTCCGTCTTCAATTATCTTTAGCATATATGATTCGCAACGCGTATGCCAATACAGAGTGGTTCTTTGGATAATAATCCGACCGGTCTCTCCATATTAACAACGTTAAAATGGTCAAAACTTTGATAGTCTGTGATTTAACTATCAAAGAAAAACACATGTGCAAACAAAGATATTATTTCCAAATGGAAATTCTATCAATCAATCATCAATCATATATATCTATATATCTATATATATATATTTCCTTATTTTCTATGTTTAGAAAATATATGTTATTAACACTGGAAAATATTTCCATTGTTTATTACATATATCGCTATCATTTCACAACTATCAGTCCCTGACTGTAAACTAGTAGGAGAACAATTCTCTAAGTATAAACCCCGAAGGCCGAAACCAACATCAGATCGATACTCTGAAAACTATTCAACTTAGCTAATCCCTAATCAGTTCTAATCTTGTTTAACTCTATTTCTTTTAACTATGTTCGATTAACTTTTTTTGAATAACTATGTTCAATTGACTCCTATCTGATGACTCTATTTGATGACTCTATTTGACTAACTCTTTTGTATCTCGTTAATTTCCTTTTATAATCCTATTTATTTTCCCAATAAATATTCCTTTATTCTATTTATTTACCAACTAAATATTCCTTTATTCTATTTATTTACTTTCTATGTAAATATCTTTCTTTATACTTCTATTTACTTCTTAAATAAATATCTTTTTACACTTCTATTTACTTGCTAAGTAAATAATCGTTTTATAAAATTCTTTGATTTTATAATTATTCCCTTTCTAAATATCTCCTATTTATAAATATTCTAGTTTATAAATATTTTATTTTCAATATCACTTTGAAAATTCTCTTATCAACATTTCGGTATGTTATGGTATTCAACATATCAAATCACGATGATCAATATCGTCTGAACACATATAATCAACCACAGATTATATATCACATCATATATCACAATATATGAAAAACAGTAAAATAAATGTTGAGGAATCCAGTCGGATTCCTCCAACCTGTTTCCCTGCATCACAGATGTTAAACAATATAGATAACATCACTTTCAGTCTCATATGATATATTCTGTTAAACAGAATCAATATTGAAATTCAACTAACTGTCTAGCAGTTCAATCAAATAGTCAACACACAGTCAATCAACCAATATTTAACAGTTCTAAAAATACAACATGAAATTATAAACTGTTCAAAGTTAGTGAGATTTACTCACATTGGACTGTTATCGTTAAAACGATTAACTGTCTTTGATTCAGACGGAAATTTTATTTTGCAATAAATTGTAACAAGCTCCGATGGATTTCCAGCCAGTTCCACAGTGTAGCCACCATCCATACGATCCCAACGGATCCAACTGTTTGAATTTCTGATTTCGTATGAGTAAGTTATTACCGTTACAAGCTAATACACTTTTAATTGAAATAAAAACATAGAATTAAAATCATTGGGCCTCACCAATTTAACAGCCCGGCCCATCCCCATCCTTGAACACCCAAGCCCACCCACTTCATCTCCCCCAAACTGAAAATACGCCGGTCTCATCAAAGTTCCACAGTCCATTCAAATCGTCCACGCTCGTTCATCCTTCACCGAACAGTCCGACAAAACCCACCATCACTTCTCCCTTCAAATGCCGCACCACCTGGTCACCGTCTTCCTGCTTCCGGCCATCCCTGGCGGAGTCCGACGTCGACCTTATATGCCTCGACACCGAAGAGGCATCGACCAAAAATTCAACCAGAATCCATGAAAATAGCACACGAGGTGCGGATACCCATCCTGAACTCGATTATCAACTCACAAATCCCAATTGAAGCTTGTATCTCCACCGTTTTCCAACCCTAGTCGATTTGAAACGCACGCTGTATATCTCGGGTGCGACAAACTTTGATTCGAACCCAACAAAGCACATACTGGATCGAAGAGAATCACCAGAGGCTTACAAATATATATTTGTATTGATTTATAACTTTTTATTTGAATTGATGAGAATTTTTGAAGATGAATAATTTATTGGAGATGGTAGAATATGAAGACGACGGATTTTCTGAAATTGGAACTAGTTTTAGGAAGTGTAGTGGTGCTATTTATAGACAAATAAAATATGTAGATATTTTCAAAGATATTTGTAGATATTTTTCTTTATCATTTTATATTCGTCTCTGTACTCTAAAAATACGTACGATCACACATGATACCTAAAAATCACGAAACTGGACATGTAGCTAGAGTTTGACATTACGGTCCCAACGAAACTGGTTTCGTCGAATTCCGACTTCGTATGCTCACACAGCGTATTTTTAACCGTCGAAATACTGACTGTTTTTCACTTTAAAAATCCGTTCGACCACATAGTGACTCTAAAAATCACGAAACTGGAAATCTAACAACTATTTGGAATTGCGGATCCAACAAAATTAGTTTCGTCGAATTCCGACTTTGTTTGCAAAACCGGCTATTTTTAAAGCTCTGAATGACCCATTTAAATATATAAATATATTCAAATATAATTAAATTAAATATTTATAAATAAATATTATCGTATATATTCACAGTGGAATACCATACAGCTCTAGAATATTCCTATATGAATTTCTAACTCGGTATTTCAGTCTGGGTCAACCCTATATTCGATTTATATTGAAATTCCTTTTTAAAATATAAATAATTCCTTTATAAATTATAAAGGAATTCCATAGCGACTTTTCTAAAATTTGATTTGGACGTAAATCAAAATCTACACGACGAAATCCCGATTTTTCTCTTCTATAAAGATATACTCCACCAGCTCCACACGTTTCTTGTTTCACAGAAATCCGATTTAAAACGAACCCTGTACATCCAGTTGAAGTTCAAATCGCCAAATTATGAACTGCAGCGCCATTTCGAGTTCGATTTTAATCATAATATAATTATACGTTCAAACTGTCGTTTATACACTATATTCGTTATTCAAATTCAATTCCAAACTGAATTAAATATCAAAGATGATCCAGTTCACACCATATCGCCATTTCAGCCAATTCTGATTATTTCAGAATTAAATATATTATTTAATTTATTATTTTAAATTAAATATTCACCATTATTTAATCCCACGACCATTTAATTCACTATATCACTATTTATATAATTAAATAAATTAATTATAATACCTCTGCAAATGCGGGTCATTACATAAGGTGGCCTATGTTCCTCCTTCCTCTAACACCTTTCCACCATTAAAAATCAAAATCCAAGGATGGAAATCATAGATCTACACCATTGGAGGCTAGATCAACATCAATTGAAGGGTGAATTCATCAGATCAAGGGCTTTGGGTCAAACCGCTTGATGTTCGAAATATTATTGCACTGATTTTTATTTGTTTGGGAGAATCGGTGAGTGATTTACATCTCCCACATGGATTCAATGAAGTATATGAATGTTTGATCATGTTTTTCACCAAATTCAAGTGTTTTACCATAGATCTATACCATGACATGTCCATTTTCATATGAATCACCCTATGATCTAATTTAGCAAGTTTAGGTAGGTAATTACTATGCCATTTCGTATGATTATGCAAGTTAGATCCGCAATCTTGTTCATATGTTCATTTATCATGATTTTTGGAGTGATTGCATAATTTTAGTGATAATCGTCATATTCATGTTTTTAGTGACTTTATAACATGATTATGATTGTGTTGAATGAATTAGATGGGTTGCTTTCGTCGAATTGGTCGTTTGGAAAAGTTTTGTTTGAATTCGGGGAAGAATTGGATCTGTCCAGGTTTTGGGTCATGCAAGCCAACGTCAGTCGAGCCAAAGGAGGGTTCGGTCGAGCAAGTGTATGGCTTGAAGAACAAGTCATGGTTAGGGTCGGTCACGCATAGGAATTCATTCATGCAGAGATGTGGGTCGAGCAGGGTGCGGGTCGTGTAGAGGTGTGGGTCGAACAAGAAACGGGTTCGGGTCAGTCAAGATAAAGGTAGTCGGGTCAGTTGTGGGCTGGGTCGGTCGAGCATACAGGGGACCGGGTCGGTCAGTGTGTGAAGAAGATGGGTTGACCAAGGTATAGGGCTCGGGTTGAACATGTGTAGGTCGGTCGTGTAGGTGGGTCGAGCAGTAGGGGATCGAGCAGCATGGTTGGTCGAGCAAGAGGAGGGTCGGTCGATCTCTGGTCGGTCGCACAGGGTCATTTTCTGAAAAATTATATTTTTGGGTACGACTCAGATTTGAACAAAAAGGTATGAAAAAAATAATTTTCAGGGGCAACCACGAACCCTAGCTACAACATAGTGATGTAATTGGCTTGGTGATAGTGTGACTTCGAAGTACATTCAAGTAGGAAGGTTCAAAGTGTTGAAATGTGTTCGTTGATCGGTGTAGAATAGCGAATGAGGTGACAACTCAAAGGTCGTGAGTTGGTGAATAATGGTTGCTTGAGCTATAAAGAATCATCGGGTTGGATGACTAGAGATACGAAGGCTGAGAGAATATCGTCGCCATAAGTTCTAGCAGACTCGAAGTAGGGGTACACTAGAGACACCTAAAAGACCGGTTGTAGGTCGAGTACGCTGGGTATCATTGAAAGGCCTAGTGTCAAGGTTGGACATACATACGTATCGTTGAAAGACGTACGGAGTTTATGCTAGAATTGGGTTACCATTAGCCCTTGACATATGGCAAGGTTGGTCATTATACGATTAATGATTATTTCAAATCAGGATTGGAGGTGATAGCCAGAATCAGTCATGGATGTTTGATTGCTTGGATGCTCTGTTTGTACTGTCTCATGTAGATTTTCCAACGTCGAAGGAGGTGTTCCTCGGGTGCTTGTCTGATATTGGTTTAAGCCTCTGGGGCTTGTGCTTGAGGATGTTGAATTCGATTAGGATGGTTTACGTGAGATATATAATTTGGATGTCATGACTGCTTTTCCATGATTGAGTGAGTGTTCTGGGTTTTCATGGATGTATGGTTGATATGTTATCGTAAAGGCTATCACTGTCCGATGTAGGGGAAGACAGGAGTTGAGTTATTCTCTATTGTTTGGTAGATTGGTTTGTTAATCTACCTATTCTCATATACTTTATTAATGAAGTTTGATAGCTGTTTTATCGCTCACTAAGACCGTTGTCTGACTCGAGGTTTTATGTTTCCTCTTATTACCTTGGGTTGTTCATCCGATTGTGGATGGGCAGACTAGGTTGCAGGTGACAAGTGATTTCTTAGTGTAGACGATGTAGCTGTTCGGAGGCCTACAGGAGGTTGGCGTACTATCTTTTACTATATAGCATTTGGATTTCCGCTGTTTGTTATTCTCTGAGTGATGTAGTGAGGCACTTTGTATAAACACTAATCCCAAGTGTATGGTATTACTTTCTAGTTATTAAGAAAGTCTAGTGTTTTATGCTTCACTATTACTTCCTGTTATATATGTTTTATTATATTTTATCCTTGCTCTATGAGTTATGACAGGTTCCAATGATCTTTACCTACTTTGATGATCGTCCATAGCTGTCGTGCACACCTTTCAGCACATTATTCCTCTTGTTTAGTGTAGGGTTATGAGCGGCCGTCACATTTGGTATCAGAGCTCTGGTTAACGATTTTAGCCAAAGTTCTACGATGTAATCACATATAATAGACATATTTGTAGATTTCAATTGGATGCTTACTATATATATTAGCATATATAGTAGTAGCGGTTGTTATCCTTTAGCAGTTTTTCTTGAAAGGTTAATTATTCTAAATTGCAGATTTAGAATGAGTAGAAGAACAACAAGACTCGCTGCTAGGGGAGCTAATACTGGAGGGGTAAATGGCGGTGAACCAGACTACACTACCATGTTTGAAGCCATGATGGAGGCATTCATGCGAAGGATCCCCGCTCCAATGGCAGCTACGGTTGACGTAGGAGTTCAGTTGCCTAGAGTTGTGGACTTTGCGAAGCTATGCAAAGATTATACATCTCTAGGAGGAAAACCTTCAAAGGATTTGAGCCATCAGAAGCGGTTTAGAGGTGGATGGATTCTTATGTTCGTATCTTTGGAGACTTGAGTTTGGATGGTGCAACCAAGAGAAAGCTTGCATCAAGGCAACTGCAAGGAAGGGCCATGGAATGGTGGAATTTAGTCACGCCTGAGACTCCAGAGGAAGAGATTTCATGGGAACAATTGCAGGCTAGGTTTGAAGCAAAGTTTATCTCCATTGCTCAGAAGTCAGCTTTGTTCAAGAAGTTCATGGAGCTGAAACATAATGGTCGTTCTGTGCTTGATTATGTTTCTGATTTTGAGGCCTTGTCTAAATACGCTCGTTCATACATTGATACAACTTATCAAAAGGACGAGAAGTTTGTTATGGGTTTAGATGCCGATATTGGAAGGCCCTTTGGGTCATTTTTACGATTCATATGAGAAGATTGTGGAAAAAGGCATTTTCCATGAGAGCTTGTTTCCTAAGGAAGCAAATGTTGTCGCTGCAACCAAAGAGGTTCAAAAACCATTACAGGGTGGTAATAATAAGAAGAGGAAGCAGTAACAACAAAAGGGAAAAGATGGCCAAAAGAAGCCTAAAAGTGAGGTGGTTTGCTTTAACTGCCAACAGAAAGGCCATTTTGCTAGTAAGCGCAAGAATCCCAAAGCTGAGAAGAAGTGCTTCAAGTGTGGGAAGCCAAGGCATGAGAAGAATGACTGTCGAGAATCAGCTAAGGGCAAGCAGGTTGTGAAGACATACGCTTTGAAAGACGTGCCAACTTCTTCAAGATTTCCTATTGAAGAGGAAAAGGGAAAGGTTTGTCGTGGTGCAAGGTACTCTTTCTGTTAATGGTATTTCAGTTCTTGTGCTTTTTAATACTGGAGCATCGCATTCATTCATTTGCAATGAACTTGTGTGTCATTTAGGTTTGGAACCCGAGATTTATGATAGACCATTGATCGTGACTAATCTAGTTTGGCGTTCATCCAATCTTTGCATGATTTGTCGTGGTCTAGTGTTATCGAGTCATGGTTGCTCTTTTGTGTGTGATTGCTTTGTGTTGAACTTCGATGGGTTTGGGATCATCTTGGGCATGGATTGGCTCAAGAAGTATGCGGCAAGGGTGAATTGCGAGAAGCTAGAGGTGAGAGTTGGGGATGTGGAAGGGCAAAAGGTGTTGATTATATTTAAGCACGAAGAGGGTGTCTTCGTGAGCTATCTATTTTCGCTTGGGATTCCACAGGAAGGCTTGTCATCTGTGCTGATCAATAATGAGTATGAGGATGCCTTTGACGATGTCAAAGGGTTGTCGCCGCATCGTGAGATCGAGTTTAGGATCATTTTAGTCGACGGTGCTAGAGCAATTGTTATTCCTCTTAGGCGGATGGCGCCTAAGGAACAGCGAGAGTTGGACGTGCAAGTTCGTGACCTTCTGGGAAAGGGATTCATTCGAAGAAGTATTTCCAAATGGGGTTCACCGATCGTGTTTGCAACCAAGGCAGATGGCTCGTTAGGATTGTGTGTGGACTATCGTGAGCTGAACGAGGTGACTAAAAAGAACAATTATTCATTGCCAAGGATTGATGTCTTGTTCGATCAGTTTCGCAAGGACAAAGTGTTTTCTCAGATGGATTTGACAATGGGATTTCACCAGTTGAGGATGGAAAAGGATATTGTACCAAAGACTGCTTTTAGGACACCATCCAGTTTCTTCGAATGCCATTTGGGTTGACTAACACGGCGGCGTATTTTGTAGATCTTATGAATAGAGTATTCAGAGATTAGTTGAACAAGTTCGTACTTGTGTTCGTGGATGATATTCTGGTTTACTCTCAGAACGAGTAAGAACACAAGAAGCACTTGAGAGTTGTGTTGGAAATCTTGCGAAAGCATCAGCTGAGAGCTAAGTTTTCGAGGTGTCATTTCTGGAAGAGTGAAGTGAGGTTCTTAGGCCATGTTGTTTCTGGAAATGGGATAGCGGTTGACCCCACTAAAGTAGTAGCAATCCAGGACCGGGATAGACCTAAGAATGCAATGAATGTGAGAAGTTTCCTTGGGTTGGTTGGTTATTAAGTACGGTTTATCAAGGATTTCTCAAAGATAGCTGCACTGTTGACAGGATTGACAAAGAAGAACCAAGCGTTCACATGGGATGCAAAGTGTGAGCAATCTTTTGGAATCCTAAAGGAGAGATTAATGAGTGCTCTTGTATTGACAATTCCGAGTGGTAATGAAGAGATGGTGGTATATACCGATGCTTGTAGTACTGGACTTGGAGCGGTACTGATGCGAAAGGATAAGGTTGTAGCCTATGTGAGTCGACAACTAAAGCCACATGAGAGAAATTACCCAACTCATGATTTGGAGTTGGCCGTGATTGTGTTTGCTTTGAATATGTGAAGACATTACCTGTTGGGAGTTCGATTCGAGTTGTTCACGGATCACAAGTCATTGAAGTATCTTTTCTCCCAAAAGAATTTGAATCTTCGGCAGTAAAGATGGCTAGAGTTTTTGGCATCGTTTGATTTTGGTATAACCTATACTTCTGGCATAGGTAACGCAGTTGCATATGCGTTGAGTCGAAGACACGCAAGTTTGGAAGCGATGTTTTCGGAATGGAAAAGCCTTGAGTATTTGGCAAGATTCGATTTCAGGCCAAGGTGTGAGTTGGAACCTGAAATGTTCGGAAGCTTATCGATAAGGCCTACTCTTATAGAAAGGATTGGCGAGAGCCAAAAGCGAAATGCAAAGCTTGTCGAGTTTATCCAAAAACTTGAACCAGAAGATAAGGAGTTCGAGGTCGATTGAGAAGGGTGGCTTCGAAAGCAAGGGCGATTATTTGTTCCTGATATTGATGGATTGAGAGATGAGGTTCTGAGTGAATGTCATCACTCGAAGTTGGCAATTCATCTCGGTGGCAATAAAATGTATCAGGACATGAAGCGAGTCTACTATTGGGAGGGGATGAAGCGAGATATTGGAAAATTCATTTCCAAGTGCATGAACTGTCAGCTGGTAAAAGCTGAACAGAAGAAGCTGAGTGGTTTGCTTCATCCAGTGGAAGTTCCTACGTGGAAGTGGGAGCAAATATCGATGGACTACCTAGAACCAAGGCAGGAGATGAGAGGATTTGGGTCATCGTGTATCGATTGACCAAAAGTGTATGGTTCATTCCTGTCAAGTCGACTAGGACGACATCGAAATTGGCTAAACTTTATGTGAAATGTATAGTTCGATTCCATGGTATCCTAAAGAGCATAGTGAGTGATCGGGATCCATTATTTATGAGTGGATTTTGGAAGAGTTTGCAAGAAGCTTTGGGAAACGAGCTGTGTTCAAGTACGGCTTACCATCCCCAAACTGATGGTCAAACCGAGAGGCTCGACAGAGTTTTGGAAAATCTCTTAAGAGCTTGTGTGTTAAGACTTTGGAGGATCATGGAAGACCATCTGCATCTAGTTGAGTTTGTATATAATAATAGCTACCAGTCTAGCATTGGGATGACACCATACGAGGCGTTGTATGGGAGACCGTGCAATTCTCCAGCATGTTGGTTAGAAACTGGAGATAAGTTGTTACTTGGGCCAGAGATGATTATAGAGACCTCGGATTGTATCGAGATCGTTCAACAACGAATAAAGGAGGCCCAAGATCGTCAGAAGAGTTATGTCGATAAGCATCGAAAAAATTTGGAATTCAATGTCGGCGATATGGTTTTCATGAAGGTTTCACCATTGAAGCATATGGCTCGATTCAGAAGTAGTGGAAAGTTAGCTTCAAGGTTCGTTGGACCATTTCCGATAATCGAGCGAATTGGAAAGCTCGCAAATAGATTAGAGTTACCCGAGAAGATGTCGAGCATGCATAATGTATTCCATGTGTCGTTTCTACGGAAGTTCATGCATGATTCGAATATGGTGGAATCTCCAGAGCAGTACAGAGTCTTAGGAGTGGAAACCGTAGTTATGAAACCTCATAAGCCACTTTTCGTTGTGGGAAATGAAACAAAATAGGAGGAAGACGGTTAAGCTAGTCAAGGTATAGTGGAGTGAAGATGGAGACGACTGTTCGTGGATGACGGAAGAGAGCATGAGGGTGACTTATCCAGAGCTCTTCGTCGGTAGGACCCTTTGATATCGTATCATCGTTATATCATTGTATCTTGTTGTTGTTTAATATAATTCCACGTACTACGATTAGGCTATGGATGCATGGCTTGATGGTTGCTAGTTTGGGTGATAGAATTGGCTTCTCATGGATGATAGACATGTGGAATTGTTGTGGTTTCTTATGTTTACTTGGAATTTCGGGGGCAAAATTCTTAAGGGGGAGAATGTAACAGCTCGCATTTTACATATTGAAAAATCATAAAATATTTTTATTTTATTCCTGGAGGGTTGGATTATTCTCATATTTTAATATGTTGCATACTAGGTTGGAACCCGTGCTACGCACATGGGTAGGTTAGGAAATTGTGTTGTGATGGCCACGCAGAAGGTTCAAAAGCATTTATGTAGTAGTAATGTACGGGTAGGGAGTAAAAGAAAGTTCACTTGACATAATATGAGTTGGCTAGGTAAGAGTATGATGTTGTAGGGTAGGAATTATGCTACAGAATAATAATTATTGTACTTTGAACAGTCGTATAACATTAGATATACATTAAGTAGGGTTAAGTTAAAATAAAACATGATTGTGCAAGAATATAAGCTTTTATAATGACAAAAGTTCATCATTCGGACATGTTATGACATAAAGTAGCTTACGTAGCAAGGTGAGTGATTTTAAGTAGAGATGGACATGGCTCGGTCTGGTGCGGTTTGAAGTCCAAACCGCTTTCTCATCGCATCAAACGGTTGATCAAAATTATAAACCATTATACTAATTATTCAGACGGTTCGGTTTCACTTTAGTTTTGGTGTAATATTTCCTAGTTTTGATTCAATCTGGTTTGAAGCCGTATTAAATATAAAATAAGAGAGTTACTTCCATCAACAATTAATTTACGATTATGTGATACTGTGTCATTTAAAGGTTAAAACACATAGTTTTATCCAAATATAAATGAGAGCCTGTTTGTTGAGATATGAATGAGTGTCCATCATTTTAGTAGGTAATAAAATAAAGCAAAGAAAGTAATCAAATATTATATCAGTATTTTGAGAAATGCAATAAACACAAAAATTAACACTTCTTGTAGTGTGGAATATGAAAACCTTGCATCTTCTCAATTTTAGAATTAAATACTATGTATTACTGATGCAATTAATAATATTTACTAATTGGGAATGTTTTCCATCATGTGTTTTTTAAAAAAAAAATCAAGAGAGTGAAAAATTCAGATTTTTTCATTGTTTATTTAACAGTTTACATCTGTTATAAATGTAAAATGTCTTAGTTTATCATGTTCTCTTTGTTTGTTTAGAATGCCATACTAATTATTTATCTATTACAAAGAGTTTGATCATGAAATAGTTATCAATTTAATGGTTGCATGTCAAACTAACATGGCTTTGCCGCCTATAAAAGTGGCACGTAATGTCAACTCCGTTCTTTAGTGGTGTTAAAAATATTTTCGTCACTTACTCCTATTTATCATTGATGTGAAAGCATTGTTGGTTCAACATCCTGGAAATAACCTATCAATGGGTCTTTTTTGAATTGTATTCGTTATTGTTAAGAGGAATCATAATACCACGTGCACAATCCGTAGACATAATAGATGAATAAGTTGGAAGTGTACTTTCTTTGCTTACTCAAATTTTTTTTCCAGGAAAAAAAATATCAGTATGTAAAGTAAAATATTGTTCCAGTTATCCACTATCATATACGCTGGACTCACAAAAAGTAAATTATAATATGAAGTCGCCTTTTAAAATAAGAATTTCAAAGACCCACTAATTTTATTTAAAATGTAAATAGGTTATTTAAAAAACATACTTTGAAGACTAATGCAGTGGCCATGGCTGAATTTCACAAAAAATAAGGAAAATAATACATATTTCTATAACTATAACAGCGGGTCATCAATATGTGCCAACCTCAACTCCACACACATGTATTCACATATAAATTAAATTTGAGATACATGAGTGGCCAGTTCTGAAATTGGAAATTTAGATGTGTTAAATGATTACGTTAGTAATAAAACGATGATTAGAAAATGGCATGATATTATTTATTCACAAATAAAAAAAATGAACATAAATATTTGTTTGCATACAATGACAATCTGTACAAATGAGTTACTTCAAGCGCACACCCACACTGTACTCAACATGTGATTAATTGGAAACTTTCTTCTAATTCATTAATTATTGATACCATCTTTAAATAATCCTGGCATCAATTGTTCAACTAATGCATGCTCTATATTTTTTTTCTTTCAACATGTAATGGATTATAGTCAGTGAAAATGTAAGGTAAATTTTAGAAATAAACATGGATTTTTTGGCTGGTACAAAAAAACTTGATATCATATAAAGATTGCGAGGGAATTTACATTTGTTAATTACTGATTCAATCTTAATGTAATCTTTTCTTCGGGTTAATGCTTTAAAAACGTAATATATTATCCTGTCACAGTCCTTGTTAAGATAGTTGTGATATTGATTAAGTTTCATACGGCTATGGAATAAATATATACCATATGTGACATTAAAAAATACATTAATCATCAATGATTAATAATTAACTAAACATGTTGACTAACTGGTTACTCTTTTCCACATCAACTTACTGCTTATCTAATGCCAGCATGAATAAAATCAAATCCATTGCTTTAAGACCGAGTTCTATAGACAATGTATTTCAAAGTACGAATAACCTATTTACCATTATTGGTAATGGATAACTGACGCTAGGTCCTCTATTTCTAGCATGCAAGATTGGGAACTGTGTAAGACACTTGAGCTAGACTTGAAACTTAATAGCTAAATATATGAAATTAAGAGAATATAGTAATTAGATATCAAGAGTAGAAGAAAGCTGGCTTAGTTGCTGTCCTGTACAATAAGTTGATTTTTTACCAAGAAACATCTGATGAACACTGAGAAAATACAAGTGAATAGCTACAATTAAGCTCCAAATCCAAGTATAATCATCCATATTAAATTCGTTTTCATGTTCAGTAAACATAAACAGATCCATCAATAGAACGCAAAATGGAGAAAACGAAAATGCAGATAACTCAATGTTGAATTTCCTGATTATAGTTGACAACATTTAGCAAAAAAAGCATGCATAAATCTTGATGATATTCAGTATACTCATAACCTTTATGTTTAGAAATAAGCTTGTAATTTTTTTTGGTATAATTGGTTTAGCTCAAACCTGACAGATGCTTGGTTCATTTAACGCTTAAGGATCTCTATGCAAAGCCAGAATGCACATATCTATACTTGCTACGCCGTTGATAGCTCCGTCTCTTTCCATACACTTGGAGTTTTGGACCCCATATTTTAGATCTTCTCATATCATTACTGGTTTCCATACAACAAACTTTTCAATCATACCAAAGTCCTTGTGAAATGGCCAAGCTGCAGAATATAGGGATTCAAACAATTCAATACAAAACTATGTGATCGAACAATTTGTACACTGAATTTTGTTGCAATTTGTAAGTAGAGATACCAAATTTAAGTATCTAAATAGAATTACTATGTCCAACGTGGGTCACATTTTGTCCTTTTTTCCAATCCTAAGTTTGAAACAAATAAGAATTTAGTTGCAATGTCTTATTAGATGTAAAAATTGTTAGTTAATGGTATGTGTTTAACTAAGCATGGCAAATTGATTTTAGTTTATACATTTAGCAACCAACAAAATATAGGAGTGAAGAAACTTGATATTGATACAGAAAATTGTTCTCTATAGTTACAGGTTTGTTAGTATCCTATTGTATTATAGACTCAAATACCAAGGGGAATGATTAAAGGGAAGGCAACTATGGATTATAAAGCGGGAGCCATAAATATCTAAGAAAAAGTATAACCATTAAATCCTTGTATAGGTTTTTAAAAAACAAATATCTATTATCATTTCAATGAGGCATTAAGGTGAAATTTGCCTACATATTATATTTTGGAGGTCCGAAAGCTTATGTATCTAATTAGTAACCTTAAATAGGATAATAATAGTTGATCTAAGGATAACAGTAAAAAATAAAAAATAAATAAATGGGAAAACAGGTATCTGTGAAATTCATTGCAAATGCACAGCCTGTTTATTTCCATTTACATATTCCAAAAGAACATTAAAACCATTAATTACCTCTTACATATCTTCTTTTATTGGTGAAAAGAAATATAGAAATAAAAGAACAATAGCAGCCACCAAATATGGTGAAAAGTAGCAGCTATTGTAATATAGAAATAGTTGTGCTAAATTTTCTCTTTGACAGGGTTTATAAAATGTAAGATAAAATATCATAATTAGCCATGCCACCATAACATCATTTTATTTGAAGTGAAATTTTGATCATAACTCACAAACTAAGAATATCTTATTATTAAAGAAAAAAAGCGTCCTTTGTTAAATTTGGTGATACAAAATCACAAATTGATTGGAACAAATTTGCAAAGAATGGAAAGTAAATATTTTTATAATGGGAATGCATTTATTGCATTTGATGAGGTGGTGGAGAAATAAATAAAGCGATTAATTTCTTCCATCTATGCTAAAGAAACAGATTGACTTACTTCCTATGTTTGCACATTTGTTGTTATGGTAATTTGCCTCCATTATATTATTACCATATGTTGGTAATTTAATTGATGACTCACATAGATTTGCACTGGCTATATATTGAGGGGTAGACTTTAGTGTAAACCCATCCTGGCCTGGAGCCAGTGATCCCAATGGTGTCACTTCTTGTTAAACCTGATTGAGGTTTGGATATGTAAACTCTTATTTTGTAATCTCTTGTAGTTCTCTCATGTGGAATAAAATCTCTCTCTGTTGGACTGGACGTACACTATCTCGAGGATAGTGGAACCAATATAAATATTGTGTCTCTTTGTTTCTCTGCTATAGTTATTTACTATTTTGTTGATGTAATAGAATAATTGCTATCAGATTAGATTGGTGTTCAATTGGCAAATCTAGATCCTATTTATTGCGCTTCCGCATTCACGCAATTTTGCATAACAGATTGGTATCAGAGCGAGGCGATTTGTTTTAAATTGTGCATCAATTATTTCTACAAAGGTTGGTAGATTCAGTGGTGATTATGCTATTACTATTTTGGAGAAAATGAGACTTTGGTGGAGGATATTATGTTGAGAGTGAAGAGCGTTCCAATCTGGGAACTTTGACGTGATATGGAGTTTACCGTGTTGAAGGGGCTATTGGATTTGAGAAGTTTTGATCATGTTTCTGACAGGGGTCTTCATGTTGATGATGCTCGAAGGATCCAAGATGATCAGGAAAGGAGCTCAGATCAAGTGATAGACGGGTGTCGAGATAGAGATCATTGTAATTTAGACAGGGGTCTTCATGTTGATGACGCTCGAGGGATCCAGAGTGATCGAGGAAGGAGCTCGGATCAAGTGATAGACGGGTGTCGATGCAGAAAATCCACAAGGTGGGGATCCTTGTGGTATTACAAGCACTTTTAGACCGTTAGTGTTGCGTGGTGCATCTCGAGGGGAAGATGCATCTTTGGCAGGCGGTGGGTTTGTTTTTGTAATGGTTTTAATTGAGAGAATTAAATTTTGGCCTTGGCAGTGTTGAGATTACTTTGGTGTCTGCCTTCTTTGTTATTTTGGATATTTGCAACATTTGTTGGCGGGCGGGGACGTAGTCTGAGCTCATTAACAATTGTGTGATGGGGGTGGCTTTGCTGGAACCCATTTGGTAAATATTCATTTTTTGGTGTATCTCGTTGTGAGATTTTGATTGAAGGTGGGTTCTATTGAAGAGTTTTATGATGAGAAGAGAATTTGACTCAAGGTGGGGTGTTGCAGATATGTGATTTTGCATCAAGGTGGAGTGTTAAATTTGGTGATACAAAATCACAAATTGATTGGAACAAATTTGCAAAGAATGGAAAGTAAATATTTTTATAATGAGAATGCATTGATTGCATTTGATGAGGTGGTGGAGAAATAAATGAAGAGATTAATTTCTTCCATCTATGCTAAAGAAACATATTGATTTACTTCCTATGTTTGCACATTTGTTGTTATGGTAATTTGCCTCCATTATATTATTATATATGTTGGTAATTTAATTGATGACTCACATAGATTTGCACTGGCTATATATTGAGGGGTAGACTTTAGTGTAAACCCATCCTGGCCTGGAGCCAATGATCCCAATGGTGTCTCTTCTTGTTAAACCTGATTGAGGTTTGGATATGTAAACTCTTATTTTGTAATCTCTTGTAGTTCTCTCATGTGGAATAAAATCTCTCTCTGTTGGACTGGACGTACACTATCTCGAGGATAGTGGAACCAATATAAATATTGTGTCTCTTTGTTTCTCTGCTATAGTTATTTACTATTTTGTTGATGTAATAGAATAATTGCTATTAGATTAGATTGGTGTTCAATTGGCAAATCTAGATCCTATTTATTGCGCTTCCGCATTCGCGCAATTTTGCATAACATCCTTTTATTCCTGGAGGTTATTCATGAGGTTTAGATATTCAATCATCCACACTTGGATAATATTTAATAAATATTAAATTTCAATGTCATTCACTACACATTTGTACTAATTCACTACAATTTACTGTCCAACACAGTTCAAACTCATATATGAATCAAATGTGCAAATAAATTATACTCTAACTCCATTTATTTGCCATGGTATACTGAGAAAGTTTACAGCCAAAATTATTTATTGATTCATAAGAGAACAAATTAGAATTTAAAACACGTTAAAATACCTAACCATAGTGCTTCCTTTTCCAATCAAAATCCAATCCAGTGATAATGTACTTCAGCCTCATGTCGTAAGTATCATGATAATGTACCAATGAGAAATGGATTTAGTTGTCCCGTCTAACCACTTGACATGTTTCATTTGAATCAGTTTTCATATCTAAATCTCATGGGGGTCTTGCCAACAATGATTATGAATGTTTTCTGTAATTTCTGTTGCATATATATTCATATTGCCAAAAAAGTGTGTGAGCAGGTAAAATTATGTTAATGCCTACTTTGTTCCGTCTAACCACTTGACATGTTTCATTTGAATGAGGTTTCATATCTAAATCTCATGGGGGTTTTGCCAACAATGATTGTGGATGCTTTCTGTAATTTCTGTTGCATATATGTTTGTATTGCCAAAAACTGTTTGAGAAGGTAAAATTATGTTAATGCCTACTTATATCCAGTGCTAGTTGTGTTTAAAAAAACTACGTAAAAATCGTATGGGAAGTTATCAAGTAAACCTAACTACGTATCATATGGACAGGCCTTTTGAAATTACAAATGAAAATATTGAATAGGTATGACTCTTGAAATGTAGCTTAAGAAAGTATTAAGACACTATCTGACCGACACTTGAAATGTAGCTGAAGAAAGTATTAAGATCTTCAAGTCAATCAACATAGCAACATCATTGGGGCTGGCAAGCAACATGATGCCAGCCCCAATAATGCTGATAACTTACGTGGTTCAATCAGAATATGCAAATAAGGACAACATGAAAATTGACGTAAAAGCGGATTAATCACTAATTGAAACTGGAAGAAGAGATATTCAAAGTAAAACGAAATGAAAGCTGGAAGTGTAGCGTACTCACATTTAAAAATCAATGAAACCCGCATCTTTAATTCCTGAATTATGGTATCCTCGCGTAGAATTTAAAAAAATTGATACCTTAAAAGCTAGGATTGCACTTCAAGTAGGAGCAATCAGTAGATCGGTCAGCTGAAATTAAAACAAAATCGCACTGAAAGATGTAGAATTGGGGAAATGATTTAGTATAAAGCTGAGATTTCACCACAAAAAGGAGCAGCCGATTGATCGTGCAATGCAAATAGCTTATTTTCTTGTCAGTGTCCGGCACTAAATCGTTAGCGTGCGCTAAAGAATCAAATCGTAGAATGTAAATTATCGATTTTTGGGGAATTAAGATACCGGAGTAATACTGGAAAGAGCAGAACCAATATAAGTTAGGGCTATTCGGCAGAAGAAGAAAAAAACAGAGGGTACAGTAAAGAGGCAGATGCGATGATGGATCCTTTAACAACCTAGGTTGGAAAGCTCCAATCTCCTGCTAAAATGATGCAAGGGTTACCCGACTTTTAGACGCAATATAACTTATTTACAGGAAAAGAAGGTGAAGACGGAGAGAGTTGGGAAGAAGAACAAATGAATGAGACAGAGAGGAACAAATGAATGAGTCGGTTCATTTTCACGATACATATGTCACAATCTCGTTTAGTCTGTATGAGAATTGTAGGGCGAGATATGCAGGGGGCTTGACATTTTTCTCATTCAGTTTTAATAGTATAGTAAGATATCTAAATTTTGATGTAATCACAATGTTTAACTAATCTTTTAGTATGAATTTGGCAGTAGCATATGCGCGTTACTATATGTAGAAGCAATAACAATAACAAAAATACATCAAATAGAATTAAGAAGCGTAAATGGTCCAATTGAAAACTATATTAATAGAGGAAGTTTCCAAAATCCTAAACAACAAAAAAGAGGGGCTTATGCACTGGAAAAAACAAAAAGATAGGTATAAAAAAAACTTACCAGGTCAGATGAAAAAAACCTCCATTAAGGAGTGAAATTGAACATGGAACCACGAGCTTCCTAGCAGTCAAATGCCAAAGCGATCTCTGACTAATGCTTGTTAAATCATTCTCCTCAAAACATACAACATTTCCATACTTATCAGCAAGAACCTATTAATAACAATGAGGAACTGAAGCATGCATCAATGTTAAAGGTTAGCTACATATATGAACATATCATAACAAAACTATTTAAAAACATATCATAGGACATGTGCAATCATTAATTGGGCTAGATCCAAATGGTCTGCTCAGAGGGTTGACAGACTTCTTCATAGTAAGCAAGTACAATCCTGAAAGGAAGATTCAGGCAAGTCCACAAAAATTAATTCCTTGGCAAAATTATGTTACACACTCAGAGGACTTAAAACTCTCCATTAGTTTGACAACTTGAAGGTCTGGAACATTAAACAATGGATGCTTTGTAATTTGTAAGGCTGTCATCCTTTTGGCATACAACATACCATTTAAAATGAAACACATAACGTGTAAAATTGGCAAACTATGTACAAAAAGAACCCAAAACTTGAAAGGAAAGAAATTGAGTCAATATAATATTGTATATACTTTATATCACCGTCTGGCCAAAACACAAATATATCCTGAAATTAGGCACCAAACTTAATAGAAAGTAAAAGCTTAGAAATATGGTCTATATATGAAAATGAATAAGATATTCATACATTGAAACTAACACAATTAAATGCTTAAAGCTTATTTGTTCCACTGGCACTGGATGTAAGTTGAAACAGAAGTCATGTTTCCTAAGCTAAAAGGAAATAATTGGTTAAATATATTTTATATGTGTGTATGTTGTTCTTTTTGTTTATTATTGTAGTTCCTAACGGTCAACTTAAATAGATACTCAATTATCATAAATTCTTATCTTGCCTAAGCACTAATGAGTAACAAAAAAAGCAAAAATTGTGCTTATTCAATACATACGTAGGTTTAGGATTGTGATGTACGTTGATGAAAAGTATATTTAAAAATAGAGTAAATAAAGCTATTCATAAATATAAACGCATGCGGATGACTTGTGTGTACTTAAGCTTTGAAAAATGAATGGAGTTCCAATTAGTCAGTAGTGTATGCACAAAACATAATTTAATAGTAGAAGATTTAAGCATGTAACATTAAAACTTATACCCGCTAAATTTCATATATATTACAAATTATAAAATCCTACAGGATAAGCTTATTTTTTAAGCATCTAACGTTTCTAATAGGATAAATCTCATCTTTCGACTACAAATTTAAAATATAATATATATATGGGTTTGCAAATATGGAAGTAACCTTAATTTTTAATCGTGGTAATTTTATTGTTTTTGTAATTGCATAAATCACTACATAAATCTGGTAGAATAAGATAAAGAAGCATAATTTTTTATATAATCAAGTCACCATCTTGTAGTTAGTACGCTCGACATTAAAGTGTTGCCTTTAACTTGCAAAATTTCCATAGAAATAGGATCCTTAATTATTTTTATTTATAGTTAGAAAATATTGTTAATTTAAAGGTAGTTGATGTATAACTTAGTTTCTTCAAAGTGTTATATCTTTGAGACTATGATTCAACCATTTATAATTCCTACCATATTTAGTTCAATTTCAAATTTTGTTCATTTCTAGTGAAGTGCTTGATTTCCTAATCTTTCTGGTCCTTATTTCAACATTTATGGTCTGAGACCTCCTAAGTATAGAAAACCCGGCACGAAGACATAAAACAACCAATGATATGTGGTAATGTTCCTAATGACCATCATGTTTAGTGAGAAAAATTGTCTTAAGGAGAGTAGAAAATCTGAAGGTAGATGCAGTCTTCATAACTAATGATTTTACATTCTATATAACATATAATAACAATAGGTTATTATCAAGTATGCCTGTCCAAAAAATCCAACAAATAAAATATTAATGGATGAATATAACCAAGTTTTATGTTTTACATTAAATGTAAAATTTAGTAAAATTTCGAGCCTCATTTTTTATGGCCTACGATGGAAGCTACAGTCCTGCTGATGGAAGCTTGCCCACACTGCGATTTAGCATTTGGTACTTTAAACAGTGTTTTTTTCACAGTACTACAGGTTTACACTGGTTGATAGGCGTTAGCTAATATATTTTTAATCTAGTAACGCAAAAAACAAACAAAAATGCTCTTCTAGTTAATCGATGATCATAACATATGCTTGATACTTGATATAAAAGAGAGTCATACTTTTCGAATAGAAGCACTTTTCTTCAAACCTAAATTATCCCTGCCACCTAGTAAAATAGAAAAAAATAATGTAAAAAGAAAGACAAAAACATGAGTACTTGCCTTTATCAAAAAGCTGTAAAAGAAATATATTAGTTCAACAATTATATGTGAAAACCATCGGGGTAACCTATAAATAAATGGTTATAAAAATCAAATCCAATATTTGGTAGAATGATGTCATTATATGTATCGCAGCATCTTCATATTTTGTCGATTATAACAGTAATTGAATCCGACAACAACATAACTGAAAACTAAAAAAGATTTCAATAAAAATAGATCAAATACAGTTTTAATAATTATCCAAAGTACATTAAGAAAGTACAGTTTATTAAAATACAAAAGTAAGGAATGAAAATAATAATAGTAAAAGCATACCCTTCTCCAGTTTTTCTTTCCCAAGCTAGTGTCAAAATTGCTTATTAATATTTTATTAGTCACAAAAAAGTAACGGTGGTATCTGTAAAAATACACAGTGCAACGAATCAACCATAATTCTCAATAAATAAGTTGTATGATAATCACATTAGCCAACCAAATTACAGAGAATGAAAAAAGATTTTGTTTTCTAGCTTGAGATCATTGTAATACTTCTTGCACCATTGTGATTAATTATTTCAAAGGCTAATATCAAATATATACCATTTATGTGATAATTAGGGTGTTTTAAAATGCAAGTTGGGTAGGGGGGGGGGGAGAATGCTGTAACATATGCATATGTTGATGTAACGTATGGATGGCATACTTATGTGTGATAAAAAGAGTTCCAATGTGTAGTAATAAAATAATTTTCTATAAAAACATGTATGTTTGAGACTGTATTTGTCCTTCAAGTAATACATAAATATGCGAAATAATACAAAACATGTCAAACTATAAGTACACGCAAGGCAAGAAAAGTTTGGCAAATACAAACATGTCGAACTTCCTAAGGTTTGCAATTCATACATATGTGCTTTCACCATTCCCTTCCTCAAAACCTAATCTTTATACGTTTGAGCGCAAATTTTGTGATAAATAAAATTAGTTGTACCAATATTACATGTTTGTTAGTTATTTGTATTTGTCTTGTTTACCTTGCTGAAAAGAAAGCCTTGCTCGAACTCAAGTAACTAAAGCTTGCAAAGAAATACTTTTATTGGTTTAACCAAATCATGAATAAACCTAATAAAAATTTAGACATAAGAAGCAATAATAAAATAAAATTAATAGTACGTAAGTATAAAAACTTAGGCCAGTACATGGGTATAAAGCATATACACAAAGATCAAGAATTCGATTAAATTCATGTTCAAGTATTTGGGGATATCTATCAATGCTATACATTAGCATTCCGAAAATGCGGTTTATAAATCATAAACTATACAAAAAGAAAATATATGAAAGATTCAAGTATAGTTAGTTAGAACTTACAATAACTACTATAACAAATTGAATGACCTTATTGGGTATAGCATTTCATCATGTACAGTTTATACTTGGAAACATGAAAAATCATAATTTAATAATACTTAAGAATTGAACTTCCATGTCTATATTGTTCACCACGGCTCAATGGTTAATTAAGTGGTAAAATATAGTGATAGCATGTTACTAAGTGATGGTATTGTTTTTCAAAAAGTACCAAAGTAGCCTTCGTTTTGTGATTTATTGAAAACTGCACCATTAATACTTGCATTTAAAGGAATTTATGATACATATATGTCGAAAGGGAAATCTATATTTTGATTCAGATCCGAAAATCATAACAGAAAACATCATATAATTAAAATAACTATAATCAATATAGCTTAGTAATCTAAAAAAGGTCAGTGTTACAATTTTTTTGTAGGAATTGAGAACTCTTTACTGTCCAAATCCTAAGGCACAATAGATCTGGTAAAAGTAGTGATCATAATATGCAAGCTATATCAAAATCCCATTTTTTTTGGTAAAAACAATTAGAAAAGGATGTCAGATTTAGAAAAGAAATCTTAAAATTCAAGAAACAATACCTGCTTCCGAAATCGAATTAGATCATCAGGTCATATGATGGAGGAAAGTGATGAAACGGACGGCTGAAGAAAGTGGGATGAGTACATGAGATCGCCCATGTCAGTTGGGATGAGTGTGAAATTAGGGCAGGAAGTTAATAGCGCAAACAAATTGAGAGAATTCGCGCCGACTCTGTGTAACACCCCGCCTCCGCTAGGGTCACTCGCAAAAGGAATGCACTAGCTTTAGAGGGGCATTATTGGTAAACATGCACAGAAATATCACAAGACAGAACATATAAAATAGCGGAAGTAAAATCAAACTTTCATAACATGAATAAATAAGGTCTAAAGCCTTTTACATCAGAGTACATCAAAACCTGTCTTGCAATAGTAAAGAAGCATAAAGACATTTTCATAAATTATTCCCCAAGTAAAAACAGTAAAGTAGCCATTAGCCAAGAAAAGTCCCAGCCATCCATGATGACCTTCAAGCAGAAGAAGTCCGAACTAAACAATAGTATTTCCTCCCTGTAACCTGGGGGGGGGGGAACGGAAGAAAAGAGGCGAAACAAAACGGGTCAGTCAAAAAGACTGAGTAAGCCCTATCTACTATTAGCATAAAAACTAGTAAAGTTAACTGACATGAGAAACTGAGATGAACATAAGCATGATAACAAGATAGATATGCTAAATCAAAATAACAGGATGAACTACTGAACTCAGATAAACTAAGGTGTCATGATAAATTACGATGTCAAGACAAAACACGGTATCACATCGTCAGGTTTCTATCAAGTATAATATCCCCAAGATATCTGTCACGTATAACGCCCCGTGATATCTATCCTGTATTTTAGCTCTGCACCTACCGTACTAGTATCCCCACCGTGTCATGTGTTAACCAAGAATGACCCTCACTCAAAAGTCGTGTAATAGTCCATGTCAACCTAATATATCGCATATATAGGTTACTCAACTTGTATGTTTTATTCCATGGAAATGTTCAGTCCCTTGCCGTAGACCATACGGGCTTTCCCATGAGATTCTATATTACTTTAACATAGTTCCATGATCCTTAAGATCGGTTTGGACTGTTACCCTAAACCTAGCCAGGGTCTTCCAACATGAATTATCGTTTGTACAACTAGGACTTATGCTACCTAGGGCTACTAGGGATTATGCTTACCTATTGCACGTTTTCGTATCTCGGTTTGGGTTCAACCACCTAGGGCCACTAGGGATTACGCTAACTGCCAACCGCGCCCTTTTTCCCACGCATATATCGTGAATCGTTTTTCCATGACTGTATGCACATGTATCACATCGTGCCATCCGAGTCCTGTCACAGGGCAGACCAGGAAATACAGGACTCGGTCGGGAGCTTTCAATTTATCTGCCGATGCAGATGCTACGGTCTGTTTTTTCCTATACGTGGCTATGGTCCCACGAGACCACTCCCTCAACTAGTGAAAGACAAGACAGGATAAATCCTGTATGAGAACACAACACTGGCCAACCCACATCCAAGCTTTACTGCAACCATAATTAGATAGCAATTATGGTCTATTGGGTGTTCTCTGCCTTTCCGTACGTACACGCTTGACCAAAGATGGTAGGTAGCCTGACGAAATGCTATCTAGGGTACGACCGTGTATCGTCGACTATCCCCTATCCATCCCCGTCTTTAGGTCGCTCGTATAGCAACCAAGGCATACTCTTGGTTCTTCTAACGCAGACCTTAACCTCTCATGAGCCTAGTATAATCACCTGGCAGCTCATAGAGGGATACCAAGAATACCCTCACGTTCCCCGAAGCCGTTGCTTCGTTACCCAGTTCGCTGGAGCCTTTATCCAAATCAGATACTTGCTCCTACTCGTATACTTAAACGATGACCTACCGTATTAGGTTACTCATCTATCTATGAACTGGTCTAAACTTCCTTGACTAAGAATCATTTCTTATTTATTCTTCAACTAAGGTTTACCACTTAGCATTGTTCCCGTTATCCTTGTTAACTACGGTTATCCACCTAATCCTCAGAACTAGGGTTTACATAATGGATTAAGTGTCACTTAAGTTCATGACTTAACCCGTCTACAAATCCTGTCAAAATTGGCTAAGTATCCAAGTTCAAGGCTTAACCCTACAAACCATGCTCAAGTTGGTTAAGTATATTAAGCAATTCACGACTTAACCTCGTCCAATTATCATTCTAGATTGGTTAAGTATATATTAACTTGACCCTATCAATTTACTTAGTCAAATCGGTCAAGTGTATTCAAGCGATTCGTGACTTAGCCTTATCATGTTTTCACGTTATATTGGTTAAGTATTGGTTAACTTAACCACAATAAATTAACGAGTTAGATTGGATAAGTATAGGTCACTTAATCACATCAATTCATCACGTTTAGATTAGTTAAGTGTTTAACTTAACCCCATTAAACTACCAAGTGGGATTAATTAAGTCTAGGCTAACTTAACCCCATCCGATTTCCATGTTTAGACTAGTTGAGTCTAATCTTAACCCCATTCGTTAACCGTATTTTTCGGTTAAGCGTCATTAAGAAAACTTACTTAACCTTACCAAGTTATCGCGTTGGATTGATTAAGTGTTGTTTAACTTAACCCCATCCACTAGTCATATAAAAATGGTTAAGTGTCATTAGGCAAATCAAGTTACTTAACCTACCCAACCTTGTCATGTTTTGTTAAGTATCATTAGCCTAATCAATTTACTTAACCCATTTGTCCATGTCATATTTGGTTAAGAGTCGTTAATCAAATTAACTTAACCCTATCATGTGGCATTAATTACTTAATGCACCTTCACCTCTCACATTAGACTTTGTTGTGGTTACTAGTTAAGCCGGTCGGTTCCGGGTAGCTTTACACCACAACTTGGTCTAACCTCGGGTTCAAGCACAACATGACCAACTTCTCACATTGGGTCCTATTGTTTGCAACTACTAGTTAGGCCGGTCGGTTCCGGGTAGTTTTACGTTGCAAACTCAACCCAACCTCGAGTTGGCCACACTTATATTATCTAAGTGTCATGTCCATCATGTTTCCCAAAACATGTTACAAGTTTTCAAGCATTTGGGTAGACCTAACTTAATAGGTAAATTCCCAAAGGGTAGACCTAACTTAATAGGTAAATTCCCAAGCTTATGTTTTTATGCATACTTACATGTCAACTTCCATGTTATATTTCAAGTCATGTTTTCAAGTTGTATTTTCATGTCATTAGAAATTACCCATAACATAACCCAACGCTTTTAAACTCGCATATACGTTCGCGACAACGTAATGGATTAAAAGAAGAGACTTGGCAAAGGCATGACAAAAATGGATATTAAGCCACAAGTTAATCATGGTGGCAAATGAGGCACAAATGTGTTCATTAACTTGTATGTTACATTCTTAATCCTCAAAACATGCATAAACCCAAACTTGGCACATAAGCGAATCATGGTGACAAAAGATATGGAATGATGACTAGTAACTCGCATATATCATCATATAAGGGTTATGACTTCATATGCAAGTTGACATAAAGGTTATGAGGGTTCTCATGTTGCCTAATGCAACATTTCAACATAAAGGTTGTAGCTTTTAGCTCACAAGATCAAGATAATGACTTCATAAACTTGCATGACATGATAGCATGTATCATACTCAATGATCAAACCCAAACTTGCAACATGAACATTTAACTTCATAGTTAATATCTAAGAGTAGGGAAAGGGCTTACATTGCTATGAAGGCACAAAAGATATGACAAAGCCCTTATGCGATCAAATAGACCCAAAATGCAAGCTCTAACATAAAAACCCTTGAGCCAAAATGATCAAAACCCTTGCTTTATGATGCAAAGATAGAAACTTGACTTGAATGCAAGCTAATGACACTCATACAAGCTTGAAAACACTTGTATGCATGGAAAATCTCTCATAGAAACCATTTAGAAATTTTATGAAGAGAGTGGAGGCCATGAGAGGTAAAATTTTGCCACAGTTTAGTTGCATGAATGAATAATGAGGATTTAGGATAGGTTAGGGTCTTATTTATAGATTAGGCAAGTGTTTTAGGCCATAGGATTAAGCCTAGATTCAATCCAAGCCATCAGAGCATGTCTTGGGGAAGAAGTCTAAAAAATGGAGTGGTGTCTTAACCAGGCCTAAAAATGGAGTGGTGTCTTAATTGGGCTGAATTTCAAATCTGTTTTCGGATTTGAATTTTCGTGAAACTTTGTGAGGCCATATCTCAGTCATACGTACTCCGATTTACGAAATTTCGGACTCTATTTCGCGTATTTTTCCGAGACGAACGCAATGGCGCAACCCGTTTATCCTGATTCAGGTTTTATAATTAAATTCTGCCTTGATTTCTTGTTTTAACGTGTTATCGAAATACGGGTTGTTACACTCTGACTTTCGCGAGACATGCGAGAAACGATAATAAATCTCGTCGTTAATTTGAAAAAAAATACTTATCATTCATTGGCGGGAGATAACAAAGGGAAAAAATGTAAAAAAGGAGAAAAGAAAATTGCAGTAGGGAAGGAAGGGAAAGAACGTAGGCGTAGGAAGTTGTTATTTTTGGAATGAAGGGAAAAACGGAGAATGCGTAAATCAGAAAAACGAACGATTTGAGGCTATCCACGTCAGCCTGTTTGCTATTTGTTTTCTGTTATAGGTAATAGATGGTGATGTGAGACATGTCCATAATTTTTACCAATTTTTTTTTGTGACCAATTTGCCTCTGTCAGTCTTGTATAAGGCATAACTTTTGACTCAGGTTGAATCAAAGGGTGAGACCTGTGCCATTGGAAAGGAATTTATGGTTGCCACTCTGTGGAGTGGTTACATTAAAGATTTGGCTCAGAGGTTTGGGAGGAATCACTGTTTTAAGGTTTTTCAGTTGGCTTTTCAGATTTGGAGAGCCACAATGGCCTGATTTGGGAAGGCCCACTTGTGGGCTAGTGGAAGGGTATAAATAGGGGTGGGAGGTATGAGACTCTATTCTCTCATAAGGTGGCCTGTGTTCCTCCTTCCTCTAACACCTTTCCACCATCAAAAATCAAAATCCAAGGAGGGAAATCATAGACCTACACCATTGGAGGCTAGATCTACATCAATTGAAGGGAAAATTCATCAGTCAAGGGGTTTGGTTTAAATTTCTTGTTGTCTGGAATCTTATTGCATTGATTTTTACTTGTTTAGGAGAATCAGTGAGTAATTTACATCTCTCACATGGATTCAATGAAGTATATGAATGTTTGATCATGTTTTTCATCAAATTCAAGTGTTTTACCATAGATTTATGCCGTGACAAGTCCATTTTCATATGAATCACCCTATGATCTATTTTAACAAGTTTAGATTGGTAATTCTATGCCATTTCATATGATTATGCAAGTTAGATCCGCAATCGAGTTCATATGTTCATTTATCATGATTTTTGGAGCTATTTGCATAATTTTAGTGATAATCGTCATATTCATGTTTTAGTGACTTCATAACCTGATTATGATTGTGTTGAATGAATTGGATGAGTTGGTCTCGTCGAATTGGTCATTTGGCGAAGTTTTGGTTGAATTCGGAGAAGAATTGGATATATCCAGGTTTTGGGTCGTGCAAGCCAGGGTCTGTCGAGCCAAAGGAGGGGTAGGTCGTGCAAGTGTATGGCTTGGAGAACAAGTCATGGTTAGGGTCGGTCGCACGTAGGAGGTCGGTCGTGTAGAGGTATGGGTCAAGCAGGGTGCGGGTCGTCCAGAGGTATGGGTCAAACAAGAAATGGGTTCGGGTCAGTCAAGATAAAGGTAGTCGGGTTGATCGTAGGCTGGGTCGGTCAAGCACACAGGGGACTGCGTCGGTCAGTGTGTGAAGAAGATGGGTCGGCCAGGATATAGGGGTCGGGTTGAACATGTGTAAGTCAGTCGTGCAGGTGGGTCGAGCAGTATGGGCTCGAGCAGCATGGTCAGTTGAGCTAGAGGAGGGACGGTCGATCTCTGGTCAGTCACACAGGGTCATTTTCTAAAAAATTATATTATTAGGTACGACTCAGATTTGAACAAAAAGGTCTAAAAAAAATATTTTTCGGGGGCAACCCTCCGAACCCTAGCCGCAGCGCAGTGATGTAATTGGCTCGGTGATAGTGTGACTTCGAAGTAAATTCAAGTAGGAAGGTTCGAAGTGTTGAAATGTGTTCATTGATCGGCATGGAACAACGAATGAGGTGACAACTCAAAGGTCATGAGTTGGTAAATAATGGTTGCTTGAGAAGGTTGCTTGAGCTATGAAGAGTCATCGGGTTGGATGACTAGAGATGCGAAGGCCGGGAGATTATCGTTGTCGTAAGTTCTAGCAGGCTCAAAGTAGGGGTACATTAGAAATGTCTAAAAGACTGGTTGTAGGTCGAGTACCCTGGGTATCGTTGAAAGGCCTAGTTTTCAAGGTTGGACATACATACGTATCATTGAAAGACATATGGAGTTTCTGCTAGAACTGGGGTTACCATTAGCCCTTGACATATGGCAAGGTTGGTCATCATATGATCAATGATGATTCCAAAACAAGATTGGCGGTGATAGCCAAAGTCAGTCATGGATGTTTGATTTTTTGGATGCTCTGTTTGTACCATCTCATGTAGATTGTCCAACATCGAAGGAGATGTTCCTCGGGTTCTTGTCTGATATTGGTTTAGGCCTCTAGGGCTTGTGCTTGAGGGATGTTGAATTTGATTATGATGGTTTACATGAGATATATAATTTGGATGTCATGAGTGCTTTGCCATGAATAAATGAGTGTTTTGGTTTTCATGGATGCATGGTTGAAATGTTATCATAAAGGCTATCACTGTCCGATGTGGGGGAAGACGGGAGTTGAGTTCTTCTCTGGTGTTTGGTAGATTGGTTTGTTAATCCACCTATTCTCATATACTTTATTGATGAAGTTCGTTAGCTGTTTTATCGCTCACTAAGACTATTGTTTGACTCAAGGTTTTATGTTTCATTTTATTACCTTGAGATGTTCATCCGGTTGTGGATGGGCAGACTAGGTGGCAGGTATCAGGTGTTGCATAGTGCACTACACCATATATGTTGATTAGGCTGTGCTAATGGCCGTATCTACAACGATTTGGCACACCTATAATGTAATGACCCGCAAATCCGTAACATCAGAGTTGACTATATACATCATACGTCCAACCCAAATATCACGAAAATACGCAACATTTTTTTTTTAGAAGAAAGTGGTAGAAGAAGAACAGAAATAACAACACAGAATCTCACATCGCAGCGGAACAAAATATAATATATCATATCTTTGAAATACAAAATCTTAACTGTATAACATACACTTATCAGAGTACAACACTTACAACATAGCGGAACAACACTATAACTAGATAACGCTGAAGCCTCCTGCTCCAAGCTCCTTTAGTTAGATCTGTAAAATCCTGAACTACTTGACTGCCCGTACAAATTTAGGCACCCAAGAGTTTAGGGAAAACAACAAAGTAAACTCTGGGTCAGTCATGGGACTGGTATGAGTAAACAGTTTCAGAAACTAAATGATATCTCATAAGACCACACCGTATAACACGGAACGGGTTTTTCCCTTATGAAAATCCAAACACTTGACTTATCTTTATATCAAAACTCTTTTGATATTATAATAATGTCTAAATCAAGTAAATAACAATCTAGTGGAACGTTTGCATCTAACGTTCCACATATATATACAATCAAAACCGCAAGCACGTATTGGGTAATGGATTTCCAACTATGACAAGGTATGGAATCACCTTCCGCTGGTATATCTCTAGAGGAGAATACACCGAGTTCAACAAGAACATCTTGCAACTCAGCCACACATGACCGACCACTCATTTCGCTTGAGTGTATCAAATGTAAATCACCAATGGTTGGGATCAGCAACCGTTTCCCGAATGGGACAGCATTGACAATAGATTTTTAGAAGTAAATGAAACTCTAGTGTAACATCCCAATATTTTACTAAGTTTGATTTGGATTTTTATTATATATTTTGGTTTTTCTGAATATAAACTGATTTTTTTTAGGTTTGAATATAAAATTTTATTTTGAAGAAAAGTATTTTGTTTTATTTAATATGACTCTATATAAGAAGAAAAAAAAACTTATTTTTAAAAAGTTATATTTATATTTATAGGATTATGAATATTAATGATTAATGATATTTTCTGATATTAATATAAGAATATGATTTTTGTTATATTTATAAGATTTTTATAATATTTTCTAGTTTTGATAATATTGTTTTGTAAAATAAAATTTTGTTAAGAAATAATTCATTTTTAAAAGATTTCACAAGAAATGATTTTTATGATGTTTATAAATTTATTAAGCTTTCATTTCAAACCATTTTTAGTATAAAATTTTGATAAAGTGTTTATAAATATTTTTGAAATAATTAGTGAATTTAAAATATTATTTATTTAAATATGATAACCTATAATTTTGATAGTTAAAGATCCATAAATCTTGTATTTATAAGTATGACAAAATTTGGTTACATTCATGAGTGTTACAAAGGTATAACCAAAATAAATAAAATTTATTAAGGCTTAAGTAATGAGGTGTCCACTTATGTGGCACCATGCATGTACAAAGCTCTATGACCAAACCAAGTGTTTACTTAGTTGTTAAACATGCATGTATGGTTTCATGGAGGAGTGCCAAGTGCCCCTTTAGGTTAATGACTAAAATACCCTTGCATCATAAAGAGGACCAAAGACCCATTTTCCCTTCACACTTCACCATTTATCACTTCAGGAAAATTCTTCACGGCATTCTTCTTTCCTCTTCTTGAAGTCCTCTGTTCATTCACTGTAAATGAAAATCCACATCTTCCTCCATTCAAAAATCCAAATCCCTCAATTCGTTGAGTTTTTGCTAATATGATTTGCACGGAAATTGTTCATATCATCAATTGTGATTTTTAGAAACTGACAGATTAAAATTTCATCAAGAATCGAGAGAGTTATCCTCAATTTACAGTAAAGAGGAAATTTCAAGTTGAAACTTCAGAAAATAAAATCTCAAAATCCGCTTCGAGTTAGACTGCGCCGTCTGCGCCATTGCGATCAGCAGAACACGTAGTATTTTTAGTGCAAAACTGAGTTGATTCCGTGATGATGATTTGAATTGCTCAAATCTAGGGTTGAGATTTGTGGTGGAATCGAGTGATGATTGACGAGATGGAGTATGCCATTGTGATGAGATAGGAGAGAGCTTTCATTTGGCAAAATATGGTGAAATTCGGTGTACAAAGGAAGAGTGCGACATTGTATAGGTCGCGCGATTTTTTGTTCTCTCCAGGTCACGGCGTGGAGGACGGAATTTGGAGGAGGAGGCCGGAGTCGTGGTGGCGTGGTGCAGATTGACGAGGAGACTTAGAGGAGTTTGCGGGTATTCTCGGATTGATGAACGGTGGAAGAATAAGCTCGTGCACGTGCACGGGATGCACGGCCAATTGGGTTCAGGCGTGAAGAATAGGAGAAGGCGGAGGAGAAGAAGAAAGGAGGAAGAGAGGCCGTGGGTTAGGAGCACGGGTTGGGCTTTAGTTGGAGTTTTTGGGCCAACTTATTTTCTTGGGTATGTTTATTTATTTTAGTTTTAAATAGTTGTAAAGTTTAAATACTTATAACTAATTCATTATTTATCGGATTAACCCGCCGTTGGATTCGTTGGAATCGTATCTGAAAAAGGGACCTATCGACATATAAATTTGATCGCTTTGATTTAATATAAATTTATAAAAATAAAATAAATGACCTTGTATGTATAACTATATAAAACGAGCGTCGTTATTAATATAGTTTCAAATCAATTAGCAGAAAATCATCAACTGCTAATCAAAATGGATCGAGAACAGTACGAGTAGCGGTGGCAGTGTCCGTTGGTCTGTCCGTCTGGGTAATGAAGATGTTGGAGCTAGTATGGTGAGAACTTCTAATTTAAATTGTTTATTAAAATTAGTTAATTATAATTAGCTGAATTATAATTAGTAAATGATGATTGTGTGATGGATGTTGATGTTTGAATGATTGCTCATATAATTAGATGATACACTGAACACGAGTAAGCGTTATTGTCTGTAATGCTTGTGCACAGTTAAATGTTTGTTGTGATAAATGAATTCATATCCATTTGATCGTATGATTCATTTGGATAAATATGATTTGCATTGCATGATATTACACACACCGTGGCTTTGGAATATATGGGTGATCAATCTAGAAGCTCCTTCCTATACAAGATTTTTATTTAATTATTAAATAATATTTAAAATGTTAGTTTTGAATTAAATATCAACTTTTTCAATATTGAATTAAGATTTGAAAAATGATTTGGATTATATATTGATTTTGTATAACGGTCTTTATATCCTTTTGAAACTAGTTTTGATGAAAATATATTATCTCCAATTTAAATTCGAAATGAGATCTTTAAATTTGAATATGGTTTTTAAAATATATATTAACGATGTCTCTTTATATATATATATATATTAATAATATAATATACACCAGAACGTTCTAGGATGACAGAAAGGATAGTGTCTAGGCTTGGGTTTGGAAATTTAGTTTCCTGCTCTCCCTGGCTATCCCTAACTGATCCGAAAAACGGGATGGTAAATTCGAATCTAATTTTGAAATATATTTTGGAACTGTTTCGAATGATTTGGAATATAAATCTAATTTGAGAAGGATTTAAATAATTTATATTTAAATCATTATATGGGTTGAATAGAACGTGCTATGATGCAACAATTCATAAATATCGATTTCAAGTTTTGAATTGATTATTTGAAATAAATTTGACTTGAAATAAGGAACATTGAAGTGTAAATGACGACAGTTTTGAAAGCATTGGGATATTTGAATTTCGAACAATGTTAAATTCGACTTGATTTAAATGGCTATTTTAATAATAGTACTTTTGGTAACATTTCCAAATGTTATTATTGGTTTTGAAATTTATGAGCGTGAACTATCATTTGATTTTAAGAATGATTGATAAAATAATTTCGAAAATTATTAAAGTATTGGAAATATTTATATGGGATTGAAATGGGTTTTCCCAAATTTAAAATTTGGATATGGTTGGAGATAAATCTTTGGATGTTCGATATTAATTCGGTAAATGAAACCTCTTATTATCTGAGGAATTTAAAAGGTAACTCACCGTTATTCCGCTTATAATATGAGTTGGATACGGAAATTAATATTTAAGATAAGTTGATGGTATCTCTATCCAGATCAAATATCGAAGAGTTGAATAAATCTTTTAATTAAGATATGGGGTTTTTCCCCACCTGGTTGAAATAAGTTAGATAGAAATAATCTTCGATATTTGGTATGGAACCTCATGATGTAAACGTATACTATCTGGGGAATTTGGAAGATAATATTATATCGTTATTCCACTTATAGTATTCGTTGATTATGAGAATTTATATCGAATATAAGTGGATACAATTTCTATGTAATTTATGATTCAATATCGATTTATTTGGATGTCATCGTGAATCGTATCTTCAATTATATCGTTCTTGAAACCCGATGAGATTGAATGGTGGGAATTCATATCCTAATTGGGGATTTAATCAAGTCTTTGATTTGAGGGAATTAAAGGTAAGAAGTTTAAGAGATGGTATAATCTTTGATTTCAAAGAAGAGATAAGATGATAATGAGATGTATGAAATTAAAATAATTCAAATCTTGAGTTATTTATGAATTGAAAAATCATTTGGAAGGAGATTTGAATCGGAAAGCCTGTGTAAACCATAACTACTGTTTTAAAATACGCTTGTTACTTGGAAAGACCGGGATCGAATATATGTTCGGAAACCATTCCAAGTGATAATACGACGTTATGAAGCAATTCAAGACTTGGCAAATGACGAATGAAGACCGGGAATATCTGAATTGTTTAGATGGATTGTGATAAATGTCTCGGTTGGGTTGGCCACTCGATACGAGATATGAGTTGCATGAGACCTGAACATATTCAAATATTTTCGGGTTGTTGTTCCGTTCAAGCCCAGAACGGACTTGTATGGATGGTGTGTCTGACATTGAAATTGACCACATAGCACTGATTCCCGTTAATATATATCGGATCTGTGGCAATATTATCCTCGTCTCTAAGTCATATGAACTTAGAGGGTATGCATTGATTGGAATTAGTGATATGTCTTGAATTGTCAATGTGGCATACCCAAGTTATGAAACGCGCTAGTGATGATCAAAGAATGGCTTATCGAAGCATAGCTTTGTGGATGATGTGACATCGACAAACCTCACACCCCGGATTGATGAGAAACTGGCGGTTAGGTTTATACTTATATATGAATTGATGATGGAGCTGTGCAGCAGTGGGAAACCACTTATGAACGTGGGGAAGTTGGGTATGTTCGGGGGGCCGTGTCTGGTCGAAAACCGTTGATCTGCCCTGACGATGTGTATTCGGTGTCCGCGTATGGTCGAAAAAGCCGTTGAGGCACTTCGTTTTGTATCCATGATTGATCTTTCGTGCCAGGAATCATCAAGTTGGAAAACCAAATCTCCAATACGAGCCATACGATTTTGATTGTATACATATATATATATATGGCGACATAATAGTATGGGATATTATGCCGTCTAGGATTAATACATTTATTTGCGAAATGTTTCCACACTATATATATGTATTATGGCACTGAAATGAGGATTTTAACGTATGAAAGCATGTTTGGTTATCATAAGATAAACCTCGCCCATCTGGTGTGCGCTTGCATTGTGTGATGTGGGACGAGCTTATGATAGCCTCATTTTCCAAAAGTCATTACGAATTTATGTGCACGGGCATTCACATGGAGTACACCCGTTCCGCGTTAGCGGCGTGGTCCGGTGAATTTCCCAACTTTAAAATAAATCCTAAAACAACTGTTTTATGTTCTCACACCAGTCCCACGACTGACCTGGAGTTTATTGTTCCCTCACCTAAACTCTGGGTGCCCATGATTTTTCGCACGGGCAGCCAGTAGTTTAGTTTTGCAGTTATGGATCGCTGGAGCAGGATTTAGAGCGCTTTTAGAGTTGGAGTCCACGATAGAATTGAAGCTTCCGCTGTGTTTTGATCTTCCGCTGAGAGTAAAGTTATTTTCTTTTCTTCCGTTGTGTATATATATTTTAACTCTGATATTCTATGTAACTCTGATGTAACATTGTAATTTGAAATGAAAGGTTCTGTTATTTTTGTTTAATATATGTATGTACCCATAACAATTCGTCTTTTTGAACGGTTTGAGTCGGTTTAATTACCGGTAAGAACTGGGCAAAAAGGCGGGTCGTTACAGTTGGTATCAGAGCTTTGGTTATACAAAGCTTTGGGTACGACGTATATTTGGACAAGAGAATAGGACTCCTCAGAGTTATATTATCTCATTAGAGATAGGGTTAGAAATACCCTAGAATGAGATCTCGGAATATTATGACGAGAGAGCGTATATTTTTGAAATCTATATAAGGTTTTTTTGAGCAAGTAAATCATTTTGAAACGATGATTATTTGAAATATATTGAAATATAATTTGAAATAAGGATTTCGAGTGTTTTATTCGATGTCATAATTGGACTATCGAGTATGTAAGGATTTTTAATATACGTCTGATCAACGTGTATGCGAAGTCCAATATATACTAGGTAGATGTAGGGTCACACTCTAGTCGCTCGAGGATGATTTTTACTGATGACCATGGCACCATCGGTGATTATTTTCGAGTTTCGAATGTGGGATGACCGCATGGTTTCAATTAACACGTCGAGGAATACTTGAACCACTTCGATATGTTATGAATATAATGTAAGCCAATATGTTATAGATGCAAAAGCAATTATTTTGATAATAACAAAAGGGATATTGTAGAAGTAAACTATATTTAAGGATTAGAAAGAACTCGTAAGTGTGAAAATTCATTAAGAAATTATATCAATACCACCCTTAAGGAATTTGAAGATGATTTAGACTTAAGTTAAGAATTTGTTTAAAAAAAAAGAAAAATTTTTTGACTTGACTTAAGAATGAGTTTAAAAAGTTAATCTAAATCGTAACAAACATCAAAGTAGGAAAATTTTGGATCTTTGAAATATTAAATCTGAAGAAGTGTGTTCCAAAATATTAAGATGAATATTTGAAATAAACCTAGCTTGAACATGTATACGCATAATCAGAGTGCGCAGAGGAAGCGTGATGGTATTTTTAATAAACTATTTTAAGAGATCTTTCTGGCTAGCTGAGTAAGAAAAACTTTCTAAACAAGGTTTGATATTTAAACAAGAATGAAAGAGATTATATATATTTTGAATGTTAAGGTGGATTTAGAAAAGTGTTATTTGATTAGGTGAAGGCGAAACTAAAATATGAATATTAAATGAGTATAAGTTATAAATGGGTCAAAATGAGATTTGAAACGATTGAAATAAAAATTTGAAATAGAATGAGTATTTCGAAAATATAATTCCATCTCTTCCCTTGTCGCTGGGTTTGCTCGACCCATTGTCATCTTTTGAACATCACTCTGAATTGTCGTTTTACTGTTCAACATTATCTTTGAATTCTTCCTTTTGTCCATGACTCTATCATGGACAAGTGAATTAATTTGGATTTGAAACCAGTATTTTAGATTATCACTTAAACTGAACTTGAATTTGTATTGAGAGCAATAGAATTTCTAATACTGAATTTTAGCCAAGATGGTATTTTGCAGGATAATTGAATAATTAGGGAAAAGTTTATTTGAGAATTTAGATTTGAATTCTAATTTAAGCACTTGGTCTTATAATTGATAAGAAAATCATAGGTTCCGTAAGAGTAAGTTAGGATGATAATTTCCAAACTTTAAAATTTTCTTAGGGTTAAAGTCCTCTAAGTACTAGACAATATCCATTCTAGTTTCCCCTTAGTGATAGTGGTAGCAGCTCTGAGTCTAACTCAGAAAATTTCGATTTAAAAACAAGACCGGTGACGACCCTAGTAATTACTAGATCATAAAAGTTACCCTAGACTCTACCTTTAGTGAGAATCAGACAGAGTACCCTGAGAATGATATGAGCTATGATTCTGACCATTACATTTCTGATATGTTGAGATAGAAATGGGAATTTTAAATTTGTTAAGGAGTTTAAAATTACTCGACTTCCTTTTCGAGGACGAAAAGTTTCTAAGGGGGGGTGAATGTAACATCCCAATATTTTACTAAGTTTGATTTGGATTTTTATTATATATTTTGGTTTTTCTGAATATAAACTGATTTTTTTTAGGTTTGAATATAAAATTTTATTTTGAAGAAAAGTATTTTGTTTTATTTAATATGACTCTATATAAGAAGAAAAAAAAAACTTATTTTTAAAAAGTTATATTTATATTTATAGGATTATGAATATTAATGATTAATGATATTTTCTGATATTAATATAAGAATATTATTTTTGTTATATTTATAAGATTTTTATAATATTTTCTAGTTTTGATAATATTGTTTTGTAAAATAAAATTTTGTTAAGAAATAATTCATTTTTAAAAGATTTCACAAGAAATGATTTTTATGATGTTTATAAATTTATTAAGCTTTCATTTCAAACCATTTTTAGTATAAAATTTTGATAAAGTGTTTATAAATATTTTTGAAATAATTAGTGAATTTAAAATATTATTTATTTAAATATGATAACCTATAATTTTGATAGTTAAAGATCCATAAATCTTGTATTTATAAGTATGACAAAATTTGGTTACATTCATGAGTGTTACAAAGGTATAACCAAAATAAATAAAATTTATTAAGGCTTAAGTAATGAGGTGTCCACTTATGTGGCACCATGCATGTACAAAGCTCTATGACCAAACCAAGTGTTTACTTAGTTGTTAAACATGCATGTATGGTTTCATGGAGGAGTGCCAAGTGCCCCTTTAGGTTAATGACTAAAATACCCTTGCATCATAAAGAGGACCAAAGACCCATTTTCCCTTCACACTTCACCATTTATCACTTCAGGAAAATTCTTCACGGCATTCTTCTTTCCTCTTCTTGAAGTCCTCTGTTCATTCACTGTAAATGAAAATCCACATCTTCCTCCATTCAAAAATCCAAATCCCTCAATTCGTTGAGTTTTTGCTAATATGATTTGCACGGAAATTGTTCATATCATCAATTGTGATTTTTAGAAACTGACAGATTAAAATTTCATCAAGAATCGAGAGAGTTATCCTCAATTTACAGTAAAGAGGAAATTTCAAGTTGAAACTTCAGAAAATAAAATCTCAAAATCCGCTTCGAGTTAGACTGCGCCGTCTGCGCCATTGCGATCAGCAGAACACGTAGTATTTTTAGTGCAAAACTGAGTTGATTCCGTGATGATGATTTGAATTGCTCAAATCTAGGGTTGAGATTTGTGGTGGAATCGAGTGATGATTGACGAGATGGAGTATGCCATTGTGATGAGATAGGAGAGAGCTTTCATTTGGCAAAATATGGTGAAATTCGGTGTACAAAGGAAGAGTGCGACATTGTATAGGTCGCGCGATTTTTTGTTCTCTCCAGGTCACGGCGTGGAGGACGGAATTTGGAGGAGGAGGCCGGAGTCGTGGTGGCGTGGTGCAGATTGACGAGGAGACTTAGAGGAGTTTGCGGGTATTCTCGGATTGATGAACGGTGGAAGAATAAGCTCGTGCACGTGCACGGGATGCACGACCAATTGGGTTCAGGCGTGAAGAATAGGAGAAGGCGGAGGAGAAGAAGAAAGGAGGAAGAGAGGCCGTGGGTTAGGAGCACGGGTTGGGCTTTAGTTGGAGTTTTTGGGCCAACTTATTTTCTTGGGTATGTTTATTTATTTTAGTTTTAAATAGTTGTAAAGTTTAAATACTTATAACTAATTCATTATTTATCGGATTAACCCGCCGTTGGATTCGTTGGAATTGTATCTGAAAAAGGGACCTATCGACATATAAATTTGATCGCTTTGATTTAATATAAATTTATAAAAATAAAATAAATGACCTTGTATGTATAACTATATAAAACGAGCGTCGTTATTAATATAGTTTCAAATCAATTAGCAGAAAATCATCAACTGCTAATCAAAATGGATCGAGAACAGTACGAGTAGCGGTGGCAGTGTCCGTTGGTCTGTCCGTCTGGGTAATGAAGATGTTGGAGCTAGTATGGTGAGAACTTCTAATTTAAATTGTTTATTAAAATTAGTTAATTATAATTAGCTGAATTATAATTAGTAAATGATGATTGTGTGATGGATGTTGATGTTTGAATGATTGCTCATATAATTAGATGATACACTGAACACGAGTAAGCGTTATTGTCTGTAACGCTTGTGCACAGTTAAATGTTTGTTGTGATAAATGAATTCATATCCATTTGATCGTATGATTCATTTGGATAAATATGATTTGCATTGCATGATATTACACACACCGTGGCTTTGGAATATATGGGTGATCAATCTAGAAGCTCCTTCCTATACAAGATTTTTATTTAATTATTAAATAATATTTAAAATGTTAGTTTTGAATTAAATATCAACTTTTTCAATATTGAATTAAGATTTGAAAAATGATTTGGATTATGTATTGATTTTGTATAACGGTCTTTATATCCTTTTGAAACTAGTTTTGACGAAAATATATTATCTCCAATTTAAATTCGAAATGAGATCTTTAAATTTGAATATGGTTTTTAAAATATATATTAACGATGTCTCTTTATATATATATATATTAATAATATAATATACACCAGAACGTTCTAGGATGACAGAAAGGATAGTGTCTAGGCTTGGGTTTGGAAATTTAGTTTCCTGCTCTCCCTGGCTATCCCTAACTGATCCGAAAAACGGGATGGTAAATTCGAATCTAATTTTGAAATATATTTTGGAACTGTTTCGAATGATTTGGAATATAAATCTAATTTGAGAAGGATTTAAATAATTTATATTTAAATCATTATATGGGTTGAATAGAACGTGCTATGATGCAACAATTCATAAATATCGATTTCAAGTTTTGAATTGATTATTTGAAATAAATTTGACTTGAAATAAGGAACATTGAAGTGTAAATGACGACAGTTTTGAAAGCATTGGGATATTTGAATTTCGAACAATGTTAAATTCGACTTGATTTAAATGGCTATTTTAATAATAGTACTTTTGGTAACATTTCCAAATGTTATTATTGGTTTTGAAATTTATGAGCGTGAACTATCATTTGATTTTAAGAATGATTGATAAAATAATTTCGAAAATTATTAAAGTATTGGAAATATTTATATGGGATTGAAATGGGTTTTCCCAAATTTAAAATTTGGATATGGTTGGAGATAAATCTTCGGATGTTCGATATTAATTCGGTAAATGAAACCTCTTATTATCTGAGGAATTTAAAAGGTAACTCACCGTTATTCCGCTTATAATATGAGTTGGATACGGAAATTAATATTTAAGATAAGTTGATGGTATCTCTATCCAGATCAAATATCGAAGAGTTGAATAAATCTTTTAATTAAGATATGGGGTTTTTCCCCCACCTGGTTGAAATAAGTTAGATAGAAATAATCTTCGATATTTGGTATGGAACCTCATGATGTAAACGTATACTATCTGGGGAATTTGGAAGATAATATTATATCGTTATTCCACTTATAGTATTCGTTGATTATGAGAATTTATATCGAATATAAGTGGATACAATTTCTATGTAATTTATGATTCAATATCGATTTATTTGGATGTCATCGTGAATCGTATCTTCAATTATATCGTTCTTGAAACCCGATGAGATTGAATGGTGGGAATTCATATCCTAATTGGGGATTTAATCAAGTCTTTGATTTGAGGGAATTAAAGGTAAGAAGTTTAAGAGATGGTATAATCTTTGATTTCAAAGAAGAGATAAGATGATAATGAGATGTATGAAATTAAAATAATTCAAATCTTGAGTTATTTATGAATTGAAAAATCATTTGGAAGGAGATTTGAATCGGAAAGCCTGTGTAAACCATAACTACTGTTTTAAAATACGCTTGTTACTTGGAAAGACCGGGATCGAATATATGTTCGGAAACCATTCCAAGTGATAATACGACGTTATGAAGCAATTCAAGACTTGGCAAATGACGAATGAAGACCGGGAATATCTGAATTGTTTAGATGGATTGTGATAAATGTCTCGGTTGGGTTGGCCACTCGATACGAGATATGAGTTGCATGAGACCTGAACATATTCAAATATTTTCGGGTTGTTGTTCCGTTCAAGCCCAGAACGGACTTGTATGGATGGTGTGTCTGACATTGAAATTGACCACATAGCACTGATTCCCGTTAATATATATCGGATCTGTGGCAATATTATCCTCGTCTCTAAGTCATATGAACTTAGAGGGTATGCATTGATTGGAATTAGTGATATGTCTTGAATTGTCAATGTGGCATACCCAAGTTATGAAACGCGCTAGTGATGATCAAAGAATGGCTTATCGAAGCATAGCTTTGTGGATGATGTGACATCGACAAACCTCACACCCCGGATTGATGAGAAACTGGCGGTTAGGTTTATACTTATATATGAATTGATGATGGAGCTGTGCAGCAGTGGGAAACCACTTATGAACGTGGGGAAGTTGGGTATGTTCGGGGGGCCGTGTCTGGTCGAAAACCGTTGATCTGCCCTGACGATGTGTATTCGGTGTCCGCGTATGGTCGAAAAAGCCGTTGAGGCACTTCGTTTTGTATCCCTGATTGATCTTTCGTGCCAGGAATCATCAAGTTGGAAAACCAAATCTCCAATACGAGCCATACGATTTTGATTGTATACATATATATATATATGGCGACATAATAGTATGGGATATTATGCCGTCTAGGATTAATACATTTATTTGCGAAATGTTTCCACACTATATATATGTATTATGGCACTCAAATGAGGATTTTAACGTATGAAAGCATGTTTGGTTATCATAAGATAAACCTCGCCCATCTGGTGTGCGCTTGCATTGTGTGATGTGGGACGAGCTTATGATAGCCTCATTTTCCAAAAGTCATTACGAATTTATGTGCACGGGCATTCACATGGAGTACACCCGTTCCGCGTTAGCGGCGTGGTCCGGTGAATTTCCCAACTTTAAAATAAATCCTAAAACAACTGTTTTATGTTCTCACACCAGTCCCACGACTGACCTGGAGTTTATTGTTCCCTCACCTAAACTCTGGGTGCCCATGATTTTTCGCACGGGCAGCCAGTAGTTTAGTTTTGCAGTTATGGATCGCTGGAGCAGGATTTAGAGCGCTTTTAGAGTTGGAGTCCACGATAGAATTGAAGCTTCCGCTGTGTTTTGATCTTCCGCTGAGAGTAAAGTTATTTTCTTTTCTTCCGTTGTGTATATATATTTTAACTCTGATATTCTATGTAACTCTGATGTAACATTGTAATTTGAAATGAAAGGTTCTGTTATTTTTGTTTAATATATGTATGTACCCATAACAATTCGTCTTTTTGAACGGTTTGAGTCGGTTTAATTACCGGTAAGAACTGGGCAAAAAGGCGGGTCGTTACAGTTGGTATCAGAGCTTTGGTTATACAAAGCTTTGGGTACGACGTATATTTGGACAAGAGAATAGGACTCCTCAGAGTTATATTATCTCATTAGAGATAGGGTTAGAAATACCCTAGAATGAGATCTCGGAATATTATGACGAGAGAGCGTATATTTTTGAAATCTATATAAGGTTTTTTTGAGCAAGTAAATCATTTTGAAACGATGATTATTTGAAATATATTGAAATATAATTTGAAATAAGGATTTCGAGTGTTTTATTCGATGTCATAATTGGACTATCGAGTATGTAAGGATTTTTAATATACGTCTGATCAACGTGTATGCGAAGTCCAATATATACTAGGTAGATGTAGGGTCACACTCTAGTCGCTCGAGGATGATTTTTACTGATGACCATGGCACCATCGGTGATTATTTTCGAGTTTCGAATGTGGGATGACCGCATGGTTTCAATTAACACGTCGAGGAATACTTGAACCACTTCGATATGTTATGAATATAATGTAAGCCAATATGTTATAGATGCAAAAGCAATTATTTTGATAATAACAAAAGGGATATTGTAGAAGTAAACTATATTTAAGGATTAGAAAGAACTCGTAAGTGTGAAAATTCATTAAGAAATTATATCAATACCACCCTTAAGGAATTTGAAGATGATTTAGACTTAAGTTAAGAATTTGTTTAAAAAAAAAAAAAAAATTTTGACTTGACTTAAGAATGAGTTTAAAAAGTTAATCTAAATCGTAACAAACATCAAAGTAGGAAAATTTTGGATCTTTGAAATATTAAATCTGAAGAAGTGTGTTCCAAAATATTAAGATGAATATTTGAAATAAACCTAGCTTGAACATGTATACGCATAATCAGAGTGCGCAGAGGAAGCGTGATGGTATTTTTAATAAACTGTTTTAAGAGATCTTTCTGGCTAGCTGAGTAAGAAAAACTTTCTAAACAAGGTTTGATATTTAAACAAGAATGAAAGAGATTATATATATTTTGAATGTTAAGGTGGATTTAGAAAAGTGTTATTTGATTAGGTGAAGGCGAAACTAAAATATGAATATTAAATGAGTATAAGTTATAAATGGGTCAAAATGAGATTTGAAACGATTGAAATAAAAATTTGAAATAGAATGAGTATTTCGAAAATATAATTCCATCTCTTCCCTTGTCGCTGGGTTTGCTCGACCCATTGTCATCTTTTGAACATCACTCTGAATTGTCGTTTTACTGTTCAACATTATCTTTGAATTCTTCCTTTTGTCCATGACTCTATCATGGACAAGTGAATTAATTTGGATTTGAAACCAGTATTTTAGATTATCAATTAAACTGAACTTGAATTTGTATTGAGAGCAATAGAATTTCTAATACTGAATTTTAGCCAAGATGGTATTTTGCAGGATAATTGAATAATTAGGGAAAAGTTTATTTGAGAATTTAGATTTGAATTCTAATTTAAGCACTTGGTCTTATAATTGATAAGAAAATCATAGGTTCCGTAAGAGTAAGTTAGGATGATAATTTCCAAACTTTAAAATTTTCTTAGGGTTAAAGTCCTCTAAGTACTAGACAATATCCATTCTAGTTTCCCCTTAGTGATAGTGGTAGCAGCTCTGAGTCTAACTCAGAAAATTTCGATTTAAAAACAAGACCGGTGACGACCCTAGTAATTACTAGATCATAAAAGTTACCCTAGACTCTACCTTTAGTGAGAATCAGACAGAGTACCCTGAGAATGATATGAGCTATGATTCTGACCATTACATTTCTGATATGTTGAGATAGAAATGGGAATTTTAAATTTGTTAAGGAGTTTAAAATTACTCGACTTCCTTTTCGAGGACGAAAAGTTTCTAAGGGGGGGGTGAATGTAACATCCCAATATTTTACTAAGTTTGATTTGGATTTTTATTATATATTTTGGTTTTTCTGAATATAAACTGATTTTTTTTAGGTTTGAATATAAAATTTTATTTTGAAGAAAAGTATTTTGTTTTATTTAATATGACTCTATATAAGAAGAAAAAAAAACTTATTTTTAAAAAGTTATATTTATATTTATAGGATTATGAATATTAATGATTAATGATATTTTCTGATATTAATATAAGAATATTATTTTTGTTATATTTATAAGATTTTTATAATATTTTCTAGTTTTGATAATATTGTTTTGTAAAATAAAATTTTGTTAAGAAATAATTCATTTTTAAAAGATTTCACAAGAAATGATTTTTATGATGTTTATAAATTTATTAAGCTTTCATTTCAAACCATTTTTAGTATAAAATTTTGATAAAGTGTTTATAAATATTTTTGAAATAATTAGTGAATTTAAAATATTATTTATTTAAATATGATAACCTATAATTTTGATAGTTAAAGATCCATAAATCTTGTATTTATAAGTATGACAAAATTTGGTTACATTCATGAGTGTTACAAAGGTATAACCAAAATAAATAAAATTTATTAAGGCTTAAGTAATGAGGTGTCCACTTATGTGGCACCATGCATGTACAAAGCTCTATGACCAAACCAAGTGTTTACTTAGTTGTTAAACATGCATGTATGGTTTCATGGAGGAGTGCCAAGTGCCCCTTTAGGTTAATGACTAAAATACCCTTGCATCATAAAGAGGACCAAAGACCCATTTTCCCTTCACACTTCACCATTTATCACTTCAGGAAAATTCTTCACGGCATTCTTCTTTCCTCTTCTTGAAGTCCTCTGTTCATTCACTGTAAATGAAAATCCACATCTTCCTCCATTCAAAAATCCAAATCCCTCAATTCGTTGAGTTTTTGCTAATATGATTTGCACGGAAATTGTTCATATCATCAATTGTGATTTTTAGAAACTGACAGATTAAAATTTCATCAAGAATCGAGAGAGTTATCCTCAATTTACAGTAAAGAGGAAATTTCAAGTTGAAACTTCAGAAAATAAAATCTCAAAATCCGCTTCGAGTTAGACTGCGCCGTCTGCGCCATTGCGATCAGCAGAACACGTAGTATTTTTAGTGCAAAACTGAGTTGATTCCGTGATGATGATTTGAATTGCTCAAATCTAGGGTTGAGATTTGTGGTGGAATCGAGTGATGATTGACGAGATGGAGTATGCCATTGTGATGAGATAGGAGAGAGCTTTCATTTGGCAAAATATGGTGAAATTCGGTGTACAAAGGAAGAGTGCGACATTGTATAGGTCGCGCGATTTTTTGTTCTCTCCAGGTCACGGCGTGGAGGACGGAATTTGGAGGAGGAGGCCGGAGTCGTGGTGGCGTGGTGCAGATTGACGAGGAGACTTAGAGGAGTTTGCGGGTATTCTCGGATTGATGAACGGTGGAAGAATAAGCTCGTGCACGTGCACGGGATGCACGACCAATTGGGTTCAGGCGTGAAGAATAGGAGAAGGCGGAGGAGAAGAAGAAAGGAGGAAGAGAGGCCGTGGGTTAGGAGCACGGGTTGGGCTTTAGTTGGAGTTTTTGGGCCAACTTATTTTCTTGGGTATGTTTATTTATTTTAGTTTTAAATAGTTGTAAAGTTTAAATACTTATAACTAATTCATTATTTATCGGATTAACCCGCCGTTGGATTCGTTGGAATCGTATCTGAAAAAGGGACCTATCGACATATAAATTTGATCGCTTTGATTTAATATAAATTTATAAAAATAAAATAAATGACCTTGTATGTATAACTATATAAAACGAGCGTCGTTATTAATATAGTTTCAAATCAATTAGCAGAAAATCATCAACTGCTAATCAAAATGGATCGAGAACAGTACGAGTAGCGGTGGCAGTGTCCGTTGGTCTGTCCGTCTGGGTAATGAAGATGTTGGAGCTAGTATGGTGAGAACTTCTAATTTAAATTGTTTATTAAAATTAGTTAATTATAATTAGCTGAATTATAATTAGTAAATGATGATTGTGTGATGGATGTTGATGTTTGAATGATTGCTCATATAATTAGATGATACACTGAACACGAGTAAGCGTTATTGTCTGTAACGCTTGTGCACAGTTAAATGTTTGTTGTGATAAATGAATTCATATCCATTTGATCGTATGATTCATTTGGATAAATATGATTTGCATTGCATGATATTACACACACCGTGGCTTTGGAATATATGGGTGATCAATCTAGAAGCTCCTTCCTATACAAGATTTTTATTTAATTATTAAATAATATTTAAAATGTTAGTTTTGAATTAAATATCAACTTTTTCAATATTGAATTAAGATTTGAAAAATGATTTGGATTATGTATTGATTTTGTATAACGGTCTTTATATCCTTTTGAAACTAGTTTTGACGAAAATATATTATCTCCAATTTAAATTCGAAATGAGATCTTTAAATTTGAATATGGTTTTTAAAATATATATTAACGATGTCTCTTTATATATATATATATTAATAATATAATATACACCAGAACGTTCTAGGATGACAGAAAGGATAGTGTCTAGGCTTGGGTTTGGAAATTTAGTTTCCTGCTCTCCCTGGCTATCCCTAACTGATCCGAAAAACGGGATGGTAAATTCGAATCTAATTTTGAAATATATTTTGGAACTGTTTCGAATGATTTGGAATATAAATCTAATTTGAGAAGGATTTAAATAATTTATATTTAAATCATTATATGGGTTGAATAGAACGTGCTATGATGCAACAATTCATAAATATCGATTTCAAGTTTTGAATTGATTATTTGAAATAAATTTGACTTGAAATAAGGAACATTGAAGTGTAAATGACGACAGTTTTGAAAGCATTGGGATATTTGAATTTCGAACAATGTTAAATTCGACTTGATTTAAATGGCTATTTTAATAATAGTACTTTTGGTAACATTTCCAAATGTTATTATTGGTTTTGAAATTTATGAGCGTGAACTATCATTTGATTTTAAGAATGATTGATAAAATAATTTCGAAAATTATTAAAGTATTGGAAATATTTATATGGGATTGAAATGGGTTTTCCCAAATTTAAAATTTGGATATGGTTGGAGATAAATCTTCGGATGTTCGATATTAATTCGGTAAATGAAACCTCTTATTATCTGAGGAATTTAAAAGGTAACTCACCGTTATTCCGCTTATAATATGAGTTGGATACGGAAATTAATATTTAAGATAAGTTGATGGTATCTCTATCCAGATCAAATATCGAAGAGTTGAATAAATCTTTTAATTAAGATATGGGGTTTTTCCCCCACCTGGTTGAAATAAGTTAGATAGAAATAATCTTCGATATTTGGTATGGAACCTCATGATGTAAACGTATACTATCTGGGGAATTTGGAAGATAATATTATATCGTTATTCCACTTATAGTATTCGTTGATTATGAGAATTTATATCGAATATAAGTGGATACAATTTCTATGTAATTTATGATTCAATATCGATTTATTTGGATGTCATCGTGAATCGTATCTTCAATTATATCGTTCTTGAAACCCGATGAGATTGAATGGTGGGAATTCATATCCTAATTGGGGATTTAATCAAGTCTTTGATTTGAGGGAATTAAAGGTAAGAAGTTTAAGAGATGGTATAATCTTTGATTTCAAAGAAGAGATAAGATGATAATGAGATGTATGAAATTAAAATAATTCAAATCTTGAGTTATTTATGAATTGAAAAATCATTTGGAAGGAGATTTGAATCGGAAAGCCTGTGTAAACCATAACTACTGTTTTAAAATACGCTTGTTACTTGGAAAGACCGGGATCGAATATATGTTCGGAAACCATTCCAAGTGATAATACGACGTTATGAAGCAATTCAAGACTTGGCAAATGACGAATGAAGACCGGGAATATCTGAATTGTTTAGATGGATTGTGATAAATGTCTCGGTTGGGTTGGCCACTCGATACGAGATATGAGTTGCATGAGACCTGAACATATTCAAATATTTTCGGGTTGTTGTTCCGTTCAAGCCCAGAACGGACTTGTATGGATGGTGTGTCTGACATTGAAATTGACCACATAGCACTGATTCCCGTTAATATATATCGGATCTGTGGCAATATTATCCTCGTCTCTAAGTCATATGAACTTAGAGGGTATGCATTGATTGGAATTAGTGATATGTCTTGAATTGTCAATGTGGCATACCCAAGTTATGAAACGCGCTAGTGATGATCAAAGAATGGCTTATCGAAGCATAGCTTTGTGGATGATGTGACATCGACAAACCTCACACCCCGGATTGATGAGAAACTGGCGGTTAGGTTTATACTTATATATGAATTGATGATGGAGCTGTGCAGCAGTGGGAAACCACTTATGAACGTGGGGAAGTTGGGTATGTTCGGGGGGCCGTGTCTGGTCGAAAACCGTTGATCTGCCCTGACGATGTGTATTCGGTGTCCGCGTATGGTCGAAAAAGCCGTTGAGGCACTTCGTTTTGTATCCCTGATTGATCTTTCGTGCCAGGAATCATCAAGTTGGAAAACCAAATCTCCAATACGAGCCATACGATTTTGATTGTATACATATATATATATATGGCGACATAATAGTATGGGATATTATGCCGTCTAGGATTAATACATTTATTTGCGAAATGTTTCCACACTATATATATGTATTATGGCACTGAAATGAGGATTTTAACGTATGAAAGCATGTTTGGTTATCATAAGATAAACCTCGCCCATCTGGTGTGCGCTTGCATTGTGTGATGTGGGACGAGCTTATGATAGCCTCATTTTCCAAAAGTCATTACGAATTTATGTGCACGGGCATTCACATGGAGTACACCCGTTCCGCGTTAGCGGCGTGGTCCGGTGAATTTCCCAACTTTAAAATAAATCCTAAAACAACTGTTTTATGTTCTCACACCAGTCCCACGATTGACCTGGAGTTTATTGTTCCCTCACCTAAACTCTGGGTGCCCATGATTTTTCGCACGGGCAGCCAGTAGTTTAGTTTTGCAGTTATGGATCGCTGGAGCAGGATTTAGAGCGCTTTTAGAGTTGGAGTCCACGATAGAATTGAAGCTTCCGCTGTGTTTTGATCTTCCGCTGAGAGTAAAGTTATTTTCTTTTCTTCCGTTGTGTATATATATTTTAACTCTGATATTCTATGTAACTCTGATGTAACATTGTAATTTGAAATGAAAGGTTCTGTTATTTTTGTTTAATATATGTATGTACCCATAACAATTCGTCTTTTTGAACGGTTTGAGTCGGTTTAATTACCGGTAAGAACTGGGCAAAAAGGCGGGTCGTTACATCTAGATCAGGTGATTATACACCCTAATAGGTGCGACCTACATAGCCATGCTGCTTGCCCGATTTCTGTCATTTACCGGTTGATGAGGCTAGAAGCTACGCTTTATCATCACACCAGATTCACTTCGAATGTCACATCGTCAAATTCATCAAATCACCGATTGACGTCTACAACAGTACATTACGTGTTAGCTAAAAGAAGTTTCCTTCTCCGCTTCCACTCTTGGTACGGTTGAAGAAATCAATGTACATGACCATTCTGGAAATACTCTGTCAGACATTCATCCATACACGTCACCCAGGAACAGGATGAACTGAAGGTACTATTTCTATTAATAGAAAAAGTCCTTTCACTCTACTCCGTCTTCGATTATCTTTATATAATCTGATTCGCACGCTACTGCCGATATGGAGTGGTTCTTCGGATAATAATCCAACCGGTCTCTCCATATTGACAACGATGGTCAAAACTCCGGTAGTCTGTGATTTAACTATCGAATAAAAACAAGTGTTTCGATAGTCGACGATTTAACTATCGAATAAAACAAGTGTTCATCCAAACATCCAACAATCACTGAAATTTTAATTAATATTCCATTAATTAAATCTCTTCTCTATTTCTTATCAATATTTGTTAACCAAATATTTTCAATAACCATATTGGCCTTATACGTTATTTGGAAAACATTTCCATATATCGCCTTCTTTTATTTTCTAAACTTTAGAAATTATTCATTATTCTATTTCCAAGCTTTGCACATATTTGGGTTAAAACAGATGTTGTGTAAAACATCGTTACGACAACCCAAATACAGTATTTAACTAATTCTCATTTCACATTGATCTTCGAGCCTGAATCTTGCTACTTATCGGTATATCATGAAATCAACCAAGTTGGGGTATAATTACCTCTCAGACCTTGACTGAATAACATTTAACGTCAAAACAGACAAGACTACTTACTCGAACAAATCAATTCCATACAACTACTGATTTACTTTTAAATACGTATATACTTTCTCTTTTATCCTTACGAGGTTTTATTCTTATACTTCCTTTTTGATTATACTATTCTATTTCTAAGTTCGTTTTCTTATCGACTTCTATGTATTTTGATATGTAAATTTCTAACTATCAAATTATCTTAAAAATATTCTATCTCCTTAAATTTCCGGAAAAATTCGCCATAACCTCCTTTGTATCGGGAGCATCGGGAAATTTCAAATAGCTTTCCCGGTCCTTCTCATCTCAAAAAGAAAAAGAAAAAGCCAAGCGGCTTGCCGTTACGGCGCATAAAATCTCATACGGAAATTAAATACGTACCTTTTTGTCGGGCATTCTATTTATTTCACTTCTATACTTTATTCCATACCTGTCTCCTGTATATTTATGCCCGTCCAATCTATTTAACTATACCAAATCGTTTTAACTCAATTTGTTAATTATCTCTTTAGTCCATTTCTCTTTTAATATTTGAATTCTATATTCAAACTCCAATTCGCTTCTATTATTCAAATTACATAGTTTAAAGTCCGTTGAATTTCTATATTCAAATCTATCGTTTAAAGTCCATTTGAATTTCTATATTCAAATCTATAGTTTAAAGTCCATTGAATTTTCTATATTCAAATCTATATTCAAAGTCTATTGAATTTCTATATTCAAAGTCTATTGAAGTTCTATATTCAAATCTATATTCAAAGTCTATTGAAGTTCTATATTCAAAGTCTATTGAATTTCTATATTCAAATCTATAGTTTAAAGTCCATTGAATTTCTATATTCAAATCTGTAGTTTAAAGTCCATTGAATTTTCTGCATTATTTATAAACAACGTTTATAACTTCAATTCAAATCCCACCTTTCTATTTATAAACAACTTTATAAATTCGATTCAAATTCCATCTTTCCATTTATAAACAACTTTATAAATTCGATTCAAATTCCATCTTTCCATTTATAAACAACTCTATAAATTCGATTCAAATTCCATCTTTCCATTTATAAACAACTCTATAAATTCGATTCAAATTCCATCTTTCCTTTTATAAACAAAGTTTCACTACAACAAAATGACCCTATTACAACTTTAATTTTACAACGGTGGTAAAAGCACCGTTGTAATAAATGGTTTTTTACAACGGTGGTAAAAGCATCGTTGTAATAAATGATTTTTTACAACGGTGGTAAAGACACCGTTGTAATAAATGGTTTTTTACAACGGTGGTAAAAGCACCGTTGTAATAAATGGTTTTTTACAATGGTGGTATTCCCTAAAGTTGTAATAAACGTATTTTTAACAACTTTTTGTTTTGTTAGTTGTAATAGATGCCCATTACAAACTTCATGTTTATAATATCTATATTTAATAACTAATTATATTAATATTTAATAATAATTAATAATTAATAATAAACTTAGGAATCAATAATATTTATTAAATAGTTAATAGTTAATAAGTGGTAATTAATGTTTAATAGTTAATGTTAACTGCTTATTAATTAATATTTAGGTGACATATACATTATAAGCTTTTAATAGTTATTACTCGATTATAACTATGTAGAAATAAGTAAAAGTTAAATAATAACTATTGTTAATATGAAATAATCCTAATTAATAATTAATTTAAAATATGAAATAATCCTAATTAATAATTAACATTTAATTAATAACTAATTAGTAAGTAATAATTAATAATCGATAATAAGTAAACAAATAAATATTAATTAATTAATAATTTACAAATAATTCACTGTTAAATACTAGTAATTAATGATTGATAATAATTTTCAATAAATAATAATTAATCAAATACTAATTAAAAATTATAAAATAATAATTCACTGTTCAATACTAATAATTAAAATATAATAATTAATGCTAATCATGAATAATCAATGATTGCTATTAATAATTAAGAAGTAGAGATTAATAATTAAGAAGAAGAGATTAATAACTAAGATTATATTTAATAGTTAATTTATAATATTGATCTCAATTTTCAAAAAAAAATATTGATCTCAATTATATATATATATATTTATGTATATATATATATATATTTAGGGTGGATAAATGAATAAATAAATAAATCATTTATTTATGTACATATTGAATATATAAAAATTGTACATTTTTTAAATTGTGAACAAATATACATGCTAATTTATATATTGTGTGTGTGTGCGACATTAAAATTCGTCCAAGTGTTGTAAATATTGATTTAAGTATTATAAAATGGCTTAAGGGTTATAAAGCCCAATAAAACCTTAGGGCCAAAGCTGTCAATTGGCAGGAAAATAACCCTAGCCGTGTTAATGTAAGAAAGGAGAAACGAGCCGTCATTTATCTCATTCAAAATAAAAGGCAACAATAATGGCCGAAGCCCTAGCGACTGGAAATTAGGGGAAAATCGATCAATCTGATGCCTCGCATCAGATTTGTAGTCGGATTCGTGATGGAGACGAACTCGAGGGCGAGAGCAGCGAGTCTAGGAGAAGGCACGTTTGTTCCCATGAGATTTCAGCATTTTTTCCCCAAAATTAAATCCTCCAAAAATTTCGAAATGAATGGCCACTGAAATGGCCATCGCCGTCATCCCTCTGCTGCACTACCCGTTCGCTTTCTTCCACCGTCGCCACCTGAACCAATAGCCGACCTCCCTCCTCATCGGAAGCCGCTCCTTCAACCGATTGTTCCGCTTCACCTTTCAGCAATCGCGCTGCCATCTCCTCCTTCCCATAGTCAGTCAACCAAATCGCCAGAGCTGCCATCGGACAACGCACAGCTCAAACCAGTGCCACAACTTCACCCAATGGAGCTCAGTCACCGTGAACTCTTGCTCGCTCTTCTTGCTTCTCGGTCGTCAACGCTGGTAATTCATTTTGCTTCTATCACTTTTTCCTGTTCTATTTTCTTTACTTCTTTTACTTCTTTTAATTAAAATGAAGGGTGAGAACTTTTGGTATTAGATAACCCGCTCAACCTATAATTAGAAATTATGATAAATGTTAGTGCTACTTTGGGTCTGCTGTAGAGGATTCACGTTAAAGGGTATGTTTCGGCCATTACTCTTTGTCCCTTGCATACACATGGATTGTTTAGTCCTGAGAGCGTCTAATTTGTACAGATTATATTGAAACTTTGATCATTTTATTATTTGAATGTTATTGGTGAGCCTTGGTCTGATATTCAGGTGCACAGTTCCTACTTTTTCTTTGCTTTATGTCGTGCATGCTTGCCTACTGCACTTGTGATGTTTGCCATAAGTTGCTTTTGCTAACTACATGTTGACCTGGCCTGAATTGCTTAAACATTAGCGTGAGTCTGATTTATGCACTTGTGCTTTATCAACCCAATTTTTTTTTTAGACATTGAATTTTTGAGTAGTCGATGAGTTGGCTGTGCATTTTCAATTTTTCGACGCTGTCTTTGTTGGGGTCTCTTGTACTGCACTGAAAGGAGTCATATGACTTAATCTTTGTAGTTCGTTTTTTTTTTCAAGTAATAATAAAATTGGTTAAGGTATACTGTTAAGGGTCTTTAATAATTTGGAGATAAGAGTAGTGTTGATTATAAAAACTTGTTAAACTATGCTCAACAGAAGAAAGATGATGCAGCGAGTCTAGGAGGATCAATCCGATGTCGTTCAATAAGTTTTTAGATGTTTTCCTTATACAGAAAAGTAGGTTGTTGTTATACTGGTTCCATGAAAGGGTGGCTACGAGTAAATGAGGATTGCTATTGTTTGTCATTTTGTTTCTTTTACTATTTAAGTTTTGAAGACACGATAAGTTTTAATTTGTTTTTTCAGTTGTTGCGCTTCTCATATATAAGATAGGAGAAGGCACGTTTGGTCAAGTATTGGAGTGTTGGGAGTTGGGACAGGGAAGGTAAAGAAATGGTAGCCTTAAAAATTGTTCGAGCTGTAGATAAGTATCGTGAGGATGCTATGATCGAGATTGATGTACTTTAACAGCTAAAGCAGCATAGCAATTCTTCTGTCTGGTTAGTTCTACTTCTTTATACCCATTACTTTTGTTTGCTCAATTTATTGTTGTATTGATTAGAATAAACACCGTGCTGCTTATTTTTGCAGTTGTGTGCAAATACGGAACTAGTTTGACTATTGTAATCATATTTGTATTGTAAGCTCGTAACTGGTACGAAATAATTACCTCACCGGTTTAAATATACAATTGTGTCCAATTCTATGGCCATACTGCCAAATACGTTCATTTATATATGAATTTATCTACATCCATACACCTTATCATGACAGCTAAATGCTATCACATCAACGCAGCTTCACATACTCATGTCTTTTATATAATATCTCTTAACTTTATTTTATATTCACGGTTGTATTCAGTCTCAGATTATTAGCAATAAAATCAAACTCATGCAAACTCATTTTTAACATACAGCTGTACTCAATTCCAGTTTATTAGCAATGAAAACAACCTCATGAAAACTCCCTTTTAACGTAAGAAGAATGATTCATTTCCAGTACATACGTTTAGCTATTCCAATCCAAACTTTTAAGTTAGTGATTGAAACTAAGAATTTCACTAATGATACATTTCTCATGACTGTCTAAACATACCATGCTTTAAATCTCATTTCATTTGCTTCAGTAAATATATACAGTTAAAACAAAATTCTTTAACAGCCTTTTTGGCTTAATCCTTACTATCATCTTTCATTACCTTAATTAACTTAAACACATTAAAAGAGCGAAGCAGTTCATGGTCATTACATATTTCTTAAACCAGTAAAACTCTTATATACTCTTAGCTTACTACAAAAATACATGCATTGCATTTTACATAGTTTCAACTCCTCATCCAACTTGGAAGAAAAGTAGATATCCACCATTTTATGTTTACAACAAGCTTAAGGTTATGTTTATATATATGCATGTTTTGTGATTGTGCAGGTGGTGTCTTGTGTTGGTGGGGAAGTTGAGGAAGTGCAAAGATGAAGCAAGCTGATAGTTGAAGCAAAGTTTTTGGATGGTACTAATTTGTAATCATTATTTGTAATGAAGAATTGATATATTAACGTGATGATGTATGATTCATTTTTTGCATTTTGAATATAAAGTTGTAATGTTTTTTGTATGAATGGATCTGTTGCTTTGAATTTATATCAATTTGTTTTCTGTTTATTCAGCTTTTGTTGCATTTGCAAAATTTATTTTTTTAAAACCCAAATATCAATCACAACGGTGCATAACTGTTGTAATAAAGTTTATTACAACGGTGGAAAAAAGTTGTAAAATATACATATTACAACGGTTTTGCAACAGTGCAGAAAAGTTGTAAAAGATATTAGGCTATTACAACTTCTTAAGACACGACGGTTTGCCCACCGTTGTAAAAACCTATTACAACGGTGTTCCACCGTTGTAATAGGGTCATTTTGTTGTAGTGTTTATAAATTCGATTCCTTGTTCATATGTATTCAAAACAAGTTAATGTTTCTATACTTCATTTAAAATTCAAATTCTATTTATAAAAATAGAATTCCCCTTTTAAATTTCAAATACCCTTTTTTTGATATTTTTATAAACCAATATCCCAAGCCCCAGTGATATTTAAACAATCAAATCAACCAATTTTCAATCATTTGATTTTTAACACATCATATATGAATATATATGAAATCAAACAAACAACAACAGATAATATATTTTTGAGGAATCCAGTTGGATTCCTCCAACCTGTTTTCCTGCATCCACAGATGTTAGTCAACATAGTAATACCCATCCTGCTTCGAGGCAGGATATCGCGGTATAGAAGGTCATCCACTAATCATAGCGTGGGGCGTATAGGGTAATCATCCGCTATGGTACCGCGGGCATCCGCTAATGAAACTGCGGGAATCCAACCAATCATCAACCCAATATATATATATATATATAATAGTCAACCAATCCTAAATAACTATATATATTTTTAAAACAATCAGACAGCATTCAAACAAGCATAACAATTATTTTTAACGATACAAAAATAAATTCTAAACAAACAGGTGAGATTTACTCACCGATGATTTTTACTTTGGCGAATATCCCATTATTTTTCCATATCGTCCCGGTTACAATCGTCTCGAACCAAATCTATACCTATTGATTATTTAATTTAATTTAGTGATTAAGCTATTATTAATTTAAATTAAATTAACACATAAATATTTCAATTATCCTACGTACTTCAAATAAATAAATGTATACCTTAATCATCCTTACTAAATTCCTCTCCTCAGATTTTGAATTCTCGTAGCAGCTTTGAACTGTCAGAATCCGCACCACGTCATCTTGACCTTCCACTCCATCCCCTTCATTCGCTATTTTCAGCACAATCGCCAACCACTTACAATCGCAAGCACCTTCCGACCTTTCACAGAACACGGCAACTCCATCACCAGCAATTCAAACTAGAAATCCCCAAAATCAGTGCGCCTCACCATCCAGTATCGCACCATCTTCCAATTCAACCTCCTGTACATCGCACCTTTTAGTTTGATTCCATTCGATGGTCTTTTGCCCAAACTTGACTGGTTCGAGTTCGAACCCTTTCTAGAAGTCATCGCGAGCCATCACTTTCCTCACGTTGACCCCCAGGATCGAATCTGTGCCTCGCGATAGTCGATGACGCCACCAAATCCTGTGTCGAACCCTAGTTGCTCGCGAGAGTTCCCATCGACTTCAGAAACTTGCGGTGCCCCTTTCGAACTATCCTCCTGCTTGCGTTCGAAATCGATTTCCGATTTGGTTTAAATGGAGAAAAACATCGCGGTCAGTTTGATTTTTGTGTTGAGGCATCTGTTTGATTTTGAGAATTTAAAGGGGAAAGGTGCGGTTTTAAAGTTCAACAGCAAGGCCTTTTCCCTTTTGGTTTGTTGGAAGCTTAAGATTCATTTGAAAAAGAATGAAATGAATGGTTTTAAAAAGGGGGAGACGTGGTCTAAGAGGGGACAAGCATTTTATTTTAAATTCCAATTAGTTATGAAGCGGTTTTATTTGATTTAAATTGCCCTGTAATTCTAAACTCCTTTCTAAACCCAACAACTGTCAATTTTAGGCTTTAACCACTATTCCGGACACATTGGTATAGGTTCCACAGCTCAATTCGACCATCTGGAGAAGATATTAATTTAAATCGATTTAATTTAAATTTCAAACTATTTAAATTCTTCGATAATTATTGAATATTATTATTCTAATTCAAACAGAATTATGTATTGATTATCTGAACTGATTTCAAATCAGTTTTCACTTCGAACTCAGTTATTCGTTGATTCCTTATTTTGATAATTTAATATATATGATATTAAATCAAAATCGATATTTAAATCGATAACATAAATATAAATTCATTTATATTATCAACTAAATATTTAAATCCATTCTAAATATTTAAAATTAGTTGGTCGAAATCCCGGGTCATTACAATCTTCCCCACTTAAAAATAATTTCATCCTCGAAATTGCTAAGGTAGAAAAAGTGCTACAAACCCAGTAACTTTTCAGAACTTACTTATGTTGATACTCAACATTTCAAATTTCCTTACGTCTCTCTTTCGAATAAATCCCTATTCGATAACTCCTCCCTTCGAATAACTATATTCGACATTCTCTCTATCGAATAACTAGATTCGAAAACCTTTCTTCGAATAAACTATATTCGATTTACTCCTTTTAATTTACTCTTATCAATTAACTCTATTGGATTTAAATCTTTTCGATTAACTCCATCGAATAACTAAATTCGATAACTTCTTCGAATAACCAATATTCTATACCTCACTTCGATTAAACTAATCGATAACTCTTTTCGATTAAACTAAAATCGATAACTTCTTTGATTTACTAATAATCGATAACTCCTTCGATTAACTAATAATTGGTAACTCCTTTCGATTTACTAATAATCGATAACTCCTTCGATTTACTAATAATTGGTAACTCCTTTCGAATAACCAAATTTGGTAATTCCTTTCGAATAACCAAATTTGATAATTCCTTTCGAATAACCAAATTTGATAATTCCTTTCGAATAAACTATATTCGATAACTCCTTTAACTCTATTCGAATAAACTATATTCGATTAAACTCCATTCGCTTGACTCTAGATCGCAGCGATCATAATGGTTACGCCTGATTTCCCCCAGGAAACATCCGACCGCCCTAGGCTATCTGCAGCCCTGCAAATTACGCTAGCAGTCGTACGAAATGGCAACTTATCTTGAGTAACTATGTTTGGCTAACTTTATCTCTATAACTATATTCGATCAACTTTAATTGAATAACTAACATTCAATTAAATTCTAATTCGATTAATTATGTTCAATTAACTCCATCTGGTTAACTCTTTTTCTAATCGATTTATTCTAACTCTAATTGATTATTTCTAACTCCAGTCGACTTCTCTATTCGAATAACTCCTATTCGATAGCGTTTATTCATTTATAAAGATTTACTTTTAGTAACGGTTCTTCACTTTATAAATGTTCTCTTTAATAACGTTACTTCACTTATACAAGTGTTGTGTACCCTTTCTATTTAAAACTATTGGTGTTAAAAACCAATATCTCTTCTCTATATAAGCTCAGACTTATATATTCCATTTATCAAATGATAAATATTTAATTTAATTTATATACTCTCATTTATAAATTAATCGTTTCTATTTATCCGTTAAAAACAGATTTCCATTTTCTATTCATCTTCTGAATATTCCTTTGATTAAATTCTATTTATTTAACAAATGAATATCTCATTTATAACATTCTATTTATTTTTTTATAAATAAATGTTTCCATCTAATCTATTTGTAAATGTTTTACAAATATTCTCTTCTAAATTCTATTTGTAAATGTTTTTACAAATATTTCTCCTTCTATTTGTTTGCACATAACTTCCTTTGTATTTGTTTTACAAATATATTCCCTTTATATTTGTTTTACAAATATAAATATTTTTTTTTTTTTACTCTTTTGGTTTTTCCTTTATTCACACCAAATTCATATTTCATTCACATTGATTTTACTCCATTTATTCATTTCGGTCCATTTAACTTACTTAAGTTAAATTTAAATTCAATCATTCAACTTCCCATTGACTAGTTGCTAATTAACCGTTTTGCCTATTTCACCCTTTTTATTTGAATATAACTTGTTCAAATATATGTCAACTTAATCATAACTAATCTAATTATATTTTCAACTCGAGTTATATATTCGATTTCGAATATAAATTCTCAATCTCTTTCACTTATCCAAAAACCCAATTTCGATTCAAATTTCATTTAACTAATTATTCTCTAATTTAGTTAATTCTATTTAACCATTTAAAATATGATTTTTGTCTTAAAAATCATTTCACTCACTTCACTGGAGTTCATATTTATTTTATATCTCCAGTATGGATTTTTCTAATGCCAATTTGGATTTTATTTCCTAACAATCCCTTTTTTTTATTTACTTAAACCGTTATGGTTTTATAATGGTTCTGGCGCTGCTTTTCTAAAAATTTGATTTTGATATAACTCAAAATCTATACGACGAAATCCAGATTTTTCTCTTTCATTAGAAAACTATTATTCAACCGGTCCCGATGATTCTTGTTTCAAAAAATTCCGACTTAATTTTAGTCCTGTATACTCGATTGAAGTTCGAGTCGCCAATTTACGAACTGCCGCGCTATGGCGAGCTCGTTTTAATTATTTATAAATATAAACATTCTAACTTTGTTTATAATATATTCAACTTCATTCTGATATATTTTCAATATATATCAAATCCATTTTTCCATTTCAACATAATATTCCCGATATATTTCTCTTCAAATATTCAAGTCCTATATCTTAATTTAAAATATTCAAATTCTATTTTGAATTTCTTTATTCAAACTCTATATTTGAATTTCCTTCTATTCAATTTCTATTTGAATTTTCTTTATTCAAACTCATTTGAATTCCTTATCTTCAAATTCTATTTGAATTTCTTATCTTCAATTTCTATTTGAAATCCTTTATTCAAAACCATTTGAAATCCTTTAGTCAATTTCAATTTAAATTCCTTTGTATTTAAATTCTATTTTAACTCCTTTGAATTCAAATTCTATTTTAAACTTTATATTTTCTTTGAATTCTAATATTCAACCTCCGCTTTATATTCTCTTTGAAATTCTATTTAACCAAATTCCATTTGAATTCTAATATTCAAATCTCTATTTGACTTTTCTTTATTCAAATCCATTTGAATTCCTTTGAATTCAAATTCCATTTCAATTTTTCTTATAAAATTTTTATTTGAATTTTCTTTATTCAAACTCATTTGAATTCCTTTGAATTCAAATTCTATTTCACTTCTATTTGAATTATATATATTCAAATTCCTTTATTTTACTTCTATTCGAAATCTATATTCCAATTCTCATTTCAAAATTCCTTTGAAGTAATATAAATATATACATATATTTATATCTATCTCAAATTCAAAACATTTGAATTTTCAAACAACTTGTTTTCTTTTCAAACAAATTTCCATCAAAAATTTTCTAAGGCAGCTATTCGTCACTTAGAAACTCGAAAATGAACACTGATGATGTTGCGACCATCATCAGAATTATTTCCCAGCCACTGAATGAGTTCAGTGCTTTATTTCTTTCAAAGATCCATTTAGAAAAATATTTTTCAAACTCCCAGGATTTTAAATTTTGAATTCTGGTTGGAATTCAATTTCAATTTATCTCATTAGTATATTTGATTTCATATACAAATACCATTGGTTATATATATAACTATTTCTGTTTTATAATCTAATTTGATTATAATCCTAACAATCAACTTAACTATTTGAAAACAATATCGTGTCCAATCTTCTGTTCAAATGTTTATAAACTCCTATCGACATCGTGGCGTCCCACGATTCGACCAAAATTTATAATCCACTCAACAGACTAGTCAACACAATATAAAACAGTTTTTATATCAAATAACAAATACGCTCTCTCGTATATATGTACGCTCAACTCATTCTAGGATACTACTGATCCTATCTCTAATGAGCACATTCCAACAAGCCTAGGTATTCGCTCAACCTAAGCTCTGATACCAACTGTAATGACCCGCAAATCCGTAACATCAGAGTTGACTATATACATCATACGTCCAACCCAAATATCACGAAAATACGCAACATTTTTTTTAGAAGAAAGAGGTAGAAGAAGAACAGAAATAACAACACAGAATCTCACATCGCAGCGGAACAAAATATAATATATCATATCTTTGAAATACAAAATCTTAACTGTATAACATACACTTATCAGAGTACAACACTTACAACATAGCGGAACAACACTATAACTAGATAACGCTGAAGCCTCCTGCTCCAAGCTCCTTTAGTTAGATCTGTAAAATCCTGAACTACTTGACTGCCCGTACAAATTTAGGCACCCAAGAGTTTAGGGAAAACAACAAAGTAAACTCCGGGTCAGTCATGGGACTGGTATGAGTAAACAGTTTAAAACAGTTTCAGAAACTAAATGATATCTCATAAGACCACGCCGTATAACACGGAACGGGTTTTTCCCTTATGAAAATCCAAACACTTGACTTATCTTTATATCAAAACTCTTTTGATATTATAATAATGTCTAAATCAAGTAAATAACAATCTAGTGGAACGTTTGCATCTCACGTTCCACATATATATACAATCAAAACCGCAAGCACGTATTGGGTAATGGATTTCCAACTATGACAAGGTATGGAATCACCTTCCGCTGGTATATCTCTAGAGGAGAATACACCGAGTTCAACAAGAACATCTTGCAACTCAGCCACACATGACCGACCACTCATTTCGCTTGAGTGTATCGAATGTATATCACCAACGGTTGGGATCAGCAACCGTTTCCCGAATGGGACAGCATTGACAATAGATTTTTAGAAGTAAATGAAACTCTAGATCAGGTGATTATACACCCTAATAGGTGCGACCTACATAGCCATGCTGCTTGCCCGATTTCTGTCATTTACCGGTTGATGAGGCTAGAAGCTACGCTTTATCATCACACCAGATTCACTTCGAATGTCACATCGTCAAATTCATCAAATCACCGATTGACGTCTACAACAGTACATTACGTGTTAGCTAAAAGAAGTTTCCTTCTCCGCTTCCACTCTTGGTACGGTTGAAGAAATCAATGTACGTGACCATTCTGGAAATACTCTGTCAGACATTCATCCATACACGTCACCCAGGAACAGGATGAACTGAAGGTACTATTTCTATTAATAGAAAAAGTCCTTTCACTCTACTCCGTCTTCGATTATCTTTATATAATCTGATTCGCACGCTACTGCCGATATGGAGTGGTTCTTCGGATAATAATCCAACCGGTCTCTCCATATTGACAACGATGGTCAAAACTCCGATAGTCTGTGATTTAACTATCGAATAAAAACAAGTGTTTCGATAGTCGATGATTTAACTATCGAATAAAACAAGTGTTCATCCAAACATCCAACAATCACTGAAACTTTAATTAATATTCCATTAATTAAATCTCTTCTCTATTTCTTATCAATATTTGTTAACCAAATATTTTCAACAACCATATTGGCCTTATACGTTATTTGGAAAACATTTCCATATATCGCCTTCTTTTATTTTCTAAACTTTAGAAATTATTCATTATTCTATTTCCAAGCTTTGCACATATTTGGGTTAAAACAGATGTTGTGTAAAACATCGTTACGACAACCCAAATACAGTATTTAACTAATTCTCATTTCACATTGATCTTCGAGCCTGAATCTTGCTACTTATCGGTATATCATGAAATCAACCAAGTTGGGGTATAATTACCTCTCAGACCTTGACTGAATAACATTTAACGTCAAAACAGACAAGACTACTTACTCGAACAAATCAATTCCATACAACTACTGATTTACTTTTAAATACGTATATACTTTCTCTTTTATCCTTACGAGGTTTTATTCTTATACTTCCTTTTTGATTATACTATTCTATTTCTAAGTTCGTTTTCTTATCGACTTCTATGTATTTTGATATGTAAATTTCTAACTATCAAATTATCTTAAAAATATTCTATCTCCTTAAATTTCCGGAAAAATTCGCCATAACCTCCTTTGTACCGGGAGCATCGGGAAATTTCAAATAGCTTTCCCGGTCCTTCTCATCTCAAAAAGAAAAAGAAAAAGCCAAGCGGCTTGCCGATAGGGCGCATAAAATCTCATATGGAAATTAAATACGTACCTTTTTGTCGGGCATTCTATTTATTTCACTTCTATACTTTATTCCATACCTGTCTCCTGTATATTTATGCCTGTCCAATCTATTTAACTATACCAAATCGTTTTAACTCAATTTGTTAATTATCTCTTTAGTCCATTTCTCTTTTAATATTTGAATTCTATATTCAAACTCCAATTCGCTTCTATTATTCAAATTCCATAGTTTAAAGTCCGTTGAATTTCTATATTCAAATCTATCGTTTAAAGTCCATTTGAATTTCTATATTCAAATCTATAGTTTAAAGTCCATTGAATTTTCTATATTCAAATCTATATTCAAAGTCCATTGAATTTCTATATTCAAATCTATATTCAAAGTCTATTGAAGTTCTATATTCAAATCTATATTCAAAGTCTATTGAAGTTCTATATTCAAATCTATATTCAAAGTTTATTGAATTTCTATATTCAAATCTATAGTTTAAAGTCCATTGAATTTCTATATTCAAATCTATAGTTTAAAGTCCATTGAATTTTCTGCATTATTTATAAACAACGTTTATAACTTCAATTCAAATCCCACCTTTCTATTTATAAACAACTTTATAGATTCGATTCAAATTCCATCTTTCCATTTATAAACAACTTTATAAATTCGATTCAAATTCCATCTTTCCATTTATAAACAACTCTATAAATTCGATTCAAATTCCATCTTTCCATTTATAAACAACTCTATAAATTCGATTCAAATTCCATCTTTCCTTTTATAAACAAAGTTTATAAATTCGATTCCTTGTTCATATGTATTCAAAACAAGTTAATGTTTCTATACTTCATTTAAAATTCAAATTCTATTTATAAAAATAGAATTCCCCTTTTAAATTTCAAATACCCTTTTTTTGATATTTTTATAAATCAATATCCCAAGCCCCAGTGATATTTAAACAATCAAATCAACCAATTTTCATTCATTTGATTTTTAACACATCATATATGAATATATATGAAATCAAACAAACAACAACAGATAATATATTTTTGAGGAATCCAGTTGGATTCCTCCAACCTGTTTTCCTGCATCCACAGATGTTAGTCAACATAGTAATACCCATCCTGCTTCGAGGCAGGATATCGCGGTATAGAAGGTCATCCACTAATCATAGCATGGGGCGTATAGGGTAATCATCCGCTATGGTACCGCGGGCATCCGCTAATGAAACTGCGGGAATCCAACCAATCATCAACCCAATATATATATATATATATAATAGTCAACCAATCCTAAATAACTATATATATTTTTAAAACAATCAGACAGCATTCAAACTAGCATAACAATTATTTTTAACGATATAAAAATAAATTCTAAACAAACAGGTGAGATTTACTCACCGATGATTTTTACTTTGGCGAATATCCCATTATTTTTCCATATCGTCCCGGTTACAATCGTCTCGAACCAAATCTATACCTATTGATTATTTAATTTAATTTAGTGATTAAGCTATTACTAATTTAAATTAAATTAACACATAAATATTTCAATTATCCTACGTACTTCAAATAAATAAATGTATACCTTAATCATCCTTACTAAATTCCTCTCCTCAGATTTTGAATTCTCGTAGCAGCTTTGAACTGTTAGAATCCGCACCACGTCATCTTGACCTTCCACTCCATCCCCTTCATTCGCTATTTTCAGCACAATCGCCAACCACTTACAATCGCAAGCACCTTCCGACCTTTCACAGAACACGGCAACTCCATCACCAGCAATTCAAACTAGAAATCCCCAAAATCAGTGCGCCTCACCATCCAGTATCGCACCATCTTCCAATTCAACCTCCTGTACATCACACCTTTTAGTTTGATTCCATTCGATGGTCTTTTGCCCAAACTTGACTGGTTCGAGTTCGAACCCTTTCTAGAAGTCATCGCGAGCCATCACTTTCCTCACGTTGACCCCCAGGATCGAATCTGTGCCTCGCGATAGTCGATGACGCCACCAAATCCTGTGTCGAACCCTAGTTGCTCGCGAGAGTTCCCATCGACTTCAGAAACTTGCGGTGCCCCTTTCGAACTATCCTCCTGCTTGCGTTCGAAATCGATTTCCGATTTAGTTTAAATGGAGAAAAACATCGCGGTCAGTTTGATTTTTGTGATGAGGCATCTGTTTGATTTTGAGAATTTAAAGGGGAAAGGTGCGGTTTTAAAGTTCAACAGCAAGGCCTTTTCCCTTTTGGTTTGTTGGAAGCTTAAGATTCATTTGAAAAAGAATGAAATGAATGGTTTTAAAAAGGGGGAGACGTGGTCTAAGAGGGGACAACCATTTTATTTTAAATTCCAATTAGTTATGAAGCGGTTTTATTTGATTTAAATTGCCCTGTAATTCTAAACTCCTTTCTAAACCCAACAACTGTCAATTCTAGGGTTTAACCACTATTCCGGACACATTGGTATAGGTTCCACAGCTCAATTTGACCATCTGGAGAAGATATTAATTTAAATCGATTTAATTTAAATTTCAAACTATTTAAATTCTTCGATAATTATTGAATATTATTATTCTAATTCAAACAGAATTATGTATTGATTATCTGAACTGATTTCAAATCAGTTTTCACTTCGAACTCAGTTATTCGTTGATTCCTTATTTTGATAATTTAATATATATGATATTAAATCGAAATCGATATTTAAATCGATAACATAAATATAAATTCATTTATATTATCAACTAAATATTTAAATCCATTCTAAATATTTAAAATTTGTTGGTCGAAATCCCGGGTCATTACATATAAGCCGTCAAAAAATGGCGTGTCTAATTATTAGATATGGCTATAGGCCTTGTCCAACTTAAAATTTGACACGCCCACGACCATATCAAAAGATATAAAAGAAACGACACATTGTCGTATCTAAAGGGCAGCTAAATACGAATATAAATTGTAGCTAATTTACGACGGACGCTGCTTTAATATATTTTTGAAACGGTTTTAGACCGTATCTATGATGTCAGGCATACACGGTCTTAAACCGTATCTTATTATATATATGTATACTTATTATATATATATAGAAACTACACACATATTTTCTATAACACAGACCATATCACAATTTATACAAAGCATATATAGCATAATTTATACACAAAGCATAACAAGAATTTTCATAACACAATTCATAGAGTGTCGTACAATTATTAAACGAAAACTATCACAGATGTTTCATCTAATTGCAAAGTCTGATAAAACTGAGTTGGTTATTGGAAGTAGCAAATTTAATCAAAGAAAAAACATATGTGATAAAACTGCAGGATCGGACTAGGAAGATTGGGCGTGCTGATCATGTTGTGTAGTCCGCATTGCTGTAAATTAAAGCAATGATGAGAAGATGTTGATATTGAATGTATAAAATTTATATGTTTCAGAGCATGCATTGATAAGCATAAGCTAGATGCTAAATGTTCATGTGTGCATGCACGAATCATGTGCATAGTTTAAGTGTAACAATTACATGCATGACATGTAGCTAGGCAAGGTGTTGCATCATAAAGGTCAGTAATGGCGACAAAGATACATGGGAAAATAGGCATATACATGTGCAAGTTTAAGGGCATCATCGTTATTATGGCAGTAATTGAGTCGACATACGTCCAATCAGCCGACTCGTCGATAAGTCGTAGACTATAGTTGACAGATATATTGCTACTTTCAGGGTATCCACCGACTTTCGATCGACTACATGGAAGGTCACAACAAAGTTCAGGTTCAGGAAGTAGAAATAGGCATATGGAAGGTCATAACGCCAAACAAGCGACAACACTAAACAATTCCATAGACACAAATACATGGGCAAATAGGTCAACATGATCAAATACATGTATAACAATTATACATATATTTGATCATGTTGACCTATTTGCCCATGTATTTGTTGTCTATGGAATTGTTTCGTGTTATCGCTTGTTTGGCGTTGTGACCTTCCATATGCCCAACAAAGGATAGTTTGTTGATGCTTGTTTGGTATTGTAACAAATACATGGGCAAATAGTCAAGGGCAACATGATCAAGGCAAACAACACGAAACAATTCCTCGTGAACCGCAGATGTTCACACATGAATTATCAGCGGATCAATCAATTTGTAGAACATTAACAAATAATATTTAGAGTATTTTCATAGTAACAAAAATGGAACACAAAGCCACGATATTCGAACTGAACACCCCGATGTATTATTGCTTACGTCATGGCAATTAAGGTATGTCAGGTCAGTATCGTGGCTTTGTGTTCATATGTGCATATCGTGTCTCACGTATGCATGTGTATGCCACCAAAGAGAGTTCATGAAACTAATGCAAATACAAGTGTCATGAAATTCTTATTTCATAAGTTAACCCAGAGTCAAGTGTAAAATTATATGTACCGGCTCCAACGTCTAAAGACAGTAAATTAGGAACTTCACATGGCATACAAACCCACCCACTTCGACTTCCACAAAGGTCTTTGCAAATTGACGATTCAGTTTGGAGGTTTTCTTTTCTGGTGGCAGTATACTGTCCAAAACCACTTTTTCACGTGTAGGTGGTACAACAATCCTATGGCATCTGGATGATGAAGGATCTCGAGAGACAGTACCTGTTGCAATAAAGTCGAGAATTTCAAAGGACGTATTAATAAAATATGCTTAATTTTATTAAAACAGGAAAACTGCAGTACGTGTCCATTAGACTTTAAGCACTCACTTTAGATTAGAGTGCAATAAAATATGCTTAGTTTTGTTAATAAAATACCTGTTGCTATTATGTCTAGATCAGAGTTGAGAATTTCACATCGTTGATTGTTCACCGCATTGGTCGTATCTGGAATCAGAGAAGCAACACCCTTTGATGCACTGATGTGTGTACTTCTACGTCCTCTATCCGACGTAGTTAACGGTGCCTAAATTCCTTGATCAGTCAAAGTTCCTACCATGTTGATTATAACCTCCATTTTTCCAGACAAATTTCCCACTGTACGCTTCATATCAGTCATCATACCATCCAAGCTTCCCACCCTCATGTTCAACTCATCATTGTCTTCACGAACATGTTTGAATCGTTTCTGTGCAGTGGCACTAGCCTTAACATGCATCTTTGGTATTATGCTCCCAACAGCGCGGCTTTTATCCCTTGTATCTTACCCAACACTTGTGATAAGATATCTTAAACAACATGCAATTTTTCTTCATCACTATCGGTGATCTTTCCCTTCAATTTGGAAATTTAATCCTAGGATAAAAGTTAAATGCATTTACACCAACATTTACTTGTAACAGCTTGTAACTATTGAATGTTACTCTAAACTAAATAAATTCAATCCAGAAAATAGCACCATAACAGTAAAAACACGTAATGAAGAAAATATAATGAGAAACTAATTAATCACAATTATGGAAAGCCTGAAATGAAAGTCAAAACAATAGATTGCTCGATGTTAACCATAATACAAGTAAAAACTTACAAAGTACGCAGACGTGGCATCTGATATGCTACCATCTTTTTTCCTGTGTGTCTTCTCCCATACTTGACGACGGTTGATATTTGTAGATGGACTTGCAACGATCTGCAATATATTCCATTTCATGTATATTCTCTCCCTTAATTGTGTTTTTTACTACTATTGAAAGAAAATGATCAAATAATTTACCAATTCGTGTTCTACTCTAGAGTGACTTTTACGTCCTACATAGTGGGCATAACTTAGACTGGATCGATTTTTTTTTGCCTGTCGCCCTTCTTCCGCTTGCTTCAGGCGTTGCTTCATTCTTTATGAACTCGTTCCAATCATCTTGAGCAATTGTAGGTGGATAATTTTTCATCCGTTCTTCGTCATTGTCGAAAGTGTCATAATAAGTTGCTCTCAAGTTTTTCTTGTGTCTCCTAAAAGCCTTGATCATTCTTTTTGAAAACATTTCTTTCTAAAGCTGCTCAAGCGTATACATTTCCTGCAAAAATTAAGAGTCAGAGACTGTAAAAATAAACTGTAACATTTACATGCTATTTTTCACAAATTTACCACCAACTGGTTCCAAACGTCGTCCTTATACGTTTTGGGTACTTTATCCCAACCTATGTAAGAGATCGACACATAAGATCGTACTAGTGTACCAAGCGTAGTAGCGATTTTTGGAGCATTTTCTAAGATTGGAATAACAAGTTGATCTTTCGAACACGATGCATGTGATGATATGGGATTTTGCGATGTATTTTCCTGCGAAATAGAAGCAACATTAAGAATCATGAAAAACGCTAACAATTCATAAGTCTTACTCACTATGAAATAGTTAAAAGAAATAATAAAAGCATAATGGATTGCGATCAAAAAGTGTAAGTCGTGACATTCCAAATGCATATGATTCCCTGGTAAAACAAGCATTCAACAATTCATAGGTCAACACATGAGTTTGGTTAGATCTTCTAGTTTTTCATTGTCTTCAAAAGCTGATTGATAAATGATAGGAAACTCAATGTCATCCACATTTGTAGTCAACCGTTTTGGTGTATGCAAAACCACAGACCAGCCATCATTTTCATAATCTTTTGAGTAGAACAGTTGGCTCGCTTCTGATGCAAGAATAAATGGCTCATCATTCACATTGTCCCTGTTCTTTAATTTTCCTAAATTAACCATGATCAGGTTTGAAGCGGGATCTATTTTGCACTTGTGTTAACGTTATATCTTTACCATTATCCAAAGGTATCTCACCAGCAAACTCATCATCCTCGTATAAAAATGCTTCGTAGGTATGTTTATGGTTGCCATAACCTCCATTTGAGATATATTCCATGCAATAAAGGCTAGCTTCTTGTATGATATATCCTTCTGCAATACACCCTTCAATGTATCTTTTGTTGCGCACATACCCTTTATATGTTTTCATCAACCTATGATTGTGATCAATTATAACTTGCACACGATAGCCATTTATACCGAATAATAATGTACATAACTGAAATTAGTTATTTACCGTTCAAAAGGATGCATCCATCTATATCTGACAGGGCCACCAACCAATGCTAGATCGGCTAAATGAACCGTAACATGAATACTGATATTAAAAAATGCAGTGGAAAATGTTTTTCAAAAACACACATTGCTTCCACCAACATAGCCTTTGCTTTTATAAGGTGTTCCCTATTGATCACCTTTGAGCACAAAATGTTAAAGAATAGACTAATACGGTGAATAACATTTCGTAGATCCTTATGTTGTGTATAAGTATGTTGAAGCAATACCGGAAGTAGATGTTGCATTATGACGTGATAATCATGTGACTTCATATTTCTTAGTTTGAGTGGATTGATGCTCACATTGTTACGGAAGTTAGAGGTGAATTTGTTAGGTACTTTCAAAATTTTCAATACGGTGCGAAATCTTATCTTTTCTTCTTTGCTCAAGGTGAAATTTGCCTTTGGTATGATTGTTTTTTTGGTTTCGGGATCTACCATCACCCACAACTTTTGTTTTATAGCCATGGTTTTCATATCCTTGCGTGCATTGATGCCATCTTTTGAGTTCTCTTTATGGTCCATAATGGTGTTTGATGAGATGCTCTACGACATTGTTCTCTGTATGCATAACATCAATATTATGTCGAATCATATTTGCTATCCAATATGGTAAATCAAAAAATATAGACCTCCTATACCAAGCAGAAACATTGTCACCTTCTTCAACGACCGATTTTTTCCTTTTTCGACCAACTTCTTCTTTGTGTTTACCGACTTTCATATTGACATTCACTACTCTCTTTTCAACTTCAAAACCATTCAATGGCCTTTTAGGATGACTAAGTTCTTGTTCATTGTTGAAATTTGTCTTGTCATATCGAAACCTGTGTCTGTTAGGAAGATACATTCGATGTCCCATAAAACACATCTTCTTACTTTCAGGAAGATGATAAGAACAAGTGTTTCCCCACAAACGAGACATGCAAAGTAACCGTGAGTTGTACATCCCAATAAAGTCCCAAGAGCAGGGTGATCATGGATCGCCCACAACGCCCTAGCTCTCATTGTAAACTCGGATTTATTTGATGAATCATATGTAACAACTCCTTCCCATAACTGCTTTAACTCGTCTACCAACGACTCTAAATAAACATCAATATCCTTCCCCGGTTGTTTTGGCCCAGAAATCAACAGTGTTAACATTGAAAACTCACGTTTCATGCACTTAAATAGAGGAAGATAATACGGTACTACAACTACCGGCCAACAACTGTAAGGGTTAGTAAGAGAAGCACTCGGACAGAAACCATCTGTTGCTATACCAAGTGTGACATTTCGTGGCTCGACTGCGAATTCTTTGTCAAAAGAATCCACAGCTTTCCATTGAGAAGTGTCACATGGATGACGCATTACGTTTGGATCAGACTGGGCACGACCATGCCAGGTCATTGCATCTGCTATCCATGGTACAATATACAATCTCTTCAATCTAGAAATTAATGGAAAATGTCTTAATGTCTTTCATGCTATTTTGGTTTCTTTTCTCTCGTCGTTAAAAGATGTCCTATATCTTGGTTCATTGCAATTTGTACAAGAAATTATGTTCGCATCATCTTTCTAGTACAACATGCAATCATTGATGCATGCATCATAAGTTTTGTAATTCATCCCAACTTTCTTAATGAACTTCTTCACATTGTGGTATTTTGTCGGCAGCATGTTACCTTCGGGGAGTAACTCCTTCATTAGTTCGAGTAGTGCAGTCACACCATTAGCTAAGAAGCTGTATCGGGTCTTCAAGCTATTCAGTTTCACAATGGCATACAGCTTCGTTATCCCTTTTGGACATGAAGGATACAGTGACTCTTTTGCGCTTTCATAAAGTGGTGTATACTTCTTACTTTCATTGGCCTGCCAATTTCCATCATCCGTACACTGCTCTCCAACATTAGCATGATCAAACAACGGATTTTCAGGTTGAAAATCATGAAATCTATTCGCATCATTGACTAGATCTTCCATCACAATATGTTCAGCCTCGTCAGTACTTGTGGCATTACTAATTGGTTGTTGTTTTCCCATCTCCACCCTTTTTTCCCCATGAAAATACCACACGCTATGTGATTGGATAAAACCCCATCTAAGCAAATGAAAATGTATTTCATCTAATTTGAACGTCTTCATATTTTGGCACTGATAGCAAGGGCATAAATACACTCCTTTCTTACCACCGTTTTCTTCAACAAAACAAATAAACATGTTCACCCCATCAATATAATATGGAGATCTTTGATTAGATTCACTTATCCACGTTTTGTCTATACCGAATGGCATGTTGCCAGCCTATAAATTCAAAAATTGTTACAACTTACAAATTGCATCAATCACTGGATGTTTTCATTGGCAAGTTGATTTTTTTTAATCTATCGCTAGATCACAAATGGGCCCACCCCCTTACACACATGCCCGTATTTTTCTCCGTTAAAACATCAAAGGAATTTTCAGGCCTTAGCGAGCCAAGTTTGTCTAGCTAGGTTTTGTCTAGGTTCAATACATTTTCAGGCCTTAGCAAGTTAGTTTTAAGTCCGGTGCATGAAAAGTAAATAAGACTAGCTAATTATTGTGTATTGTTAAGCACATGAATTAACTAGTTAACTTAAAACTAGTTTTATTTACTGGAATGAGTATGGAAATTTAACAAACAAAATTCAAGGTTCATATTTTACATATCTAGTACCATGACTAGCTAATACAAGGAAATAGATCAAATAATGTGTGCACTAACCATGGTAATATGACCAACTGCGAAAATCTAACTTTCTTCAACGTTCAACCTTGCTTTGTAATCGCCCTTAGGTAAAAACCAATAAATAGCTCTCCGTCCTACAACATGTTGAGCATGAATTGAAATAATAGCACAAAAAATATCGATTACTAGAAACTGAATCAAACCAAAATTTAACCAGCAATAGAGACGCACGATTTGCAGACAATGACAAAGAAGCAGATTTGAGCAGATGACTAACAAATTTCTATAATTTTTTGGGAGAAATTTTCAGAAATGGAAAGAGGACACGGGTCGAATACAATGTTAGACGAGGGAAATAAAAAAAAGGGAGGGAGAGAACCTGAAAGGATTAAAAAATTGGAGGGATGGGTGTGCTTTTCGGCCAAAAGTTTTATACAAAAAAGGCACGAATTTGAAACGGCCAACAATCGAATCAAATTAACCGATCTGGGGCATTCGCGATGGACGATCTGATTTCGGGTACTTGGCATGGTGCGGATCGCAAATTGTTGTTTGATACGGATCTGAGCATTATCAAATTTGATAAGGCTTTTGGCCGAATTGTATACCCACATTCTTGTGTGCCAAATTCGCTGATATGGTGTAGTGTGTGGACGATGTAGCTGTTCGCAGGCCTGCAGGAGGCTGGCGTACTATCTTTTACTATATAGTATTTGGATTTCTGCTGTCTGTTATTCTCAGAGTGATGTAGTGAGGCACTTTGTATAAACACTATTCCCAAGTGTATGGATCTTACTTTCTAGTTATTAAGAAAGTCTAGTGTTTTCTGCTTCACTATTACTTCCTGTTGTATATGTTCTATTATATTTTATCCTTGCGTTGTGAGTTACGACAGGTTCCGATGATCTTTACCTACTTTGATGATCGTCCATAGCTGCCGTGCACACCTTTCAGCGCATTATTCCTCTTGTTTAGTGCAGGGGTTATGGGCGGTCATCACAAAACAGATCGGTCAAACAAGTATATAGTGGAACGTTGTTTATTTCCAATAACAGATGTCAATATGTAATATACAATTACATATAACGTAATTAAACACAACTCAATAAGTAAATCAATGAATATAACAACCAATTTAGAATTTATTGAATTACATACTATTATTGATCAATAGTTTGCACGTCAATTTAGTTCACGACTAAATTTACATTCGATTAATTTTAAATGATCTTAGTATTAAAGCCACTTTTAATTACTTAATAAATCAATTTGTTTAAAACTCGATAACTACGTCGTGTTACTTACATACACCATCGATTGACTCAACTACACATACATGAACCAAAAACTATTCCACATATATTATTGATCTAACTCATATACACACACCTATATATATATATTATATTTACATTAGAATTTTACTTAAAACATTTTTTCTCTCTTTTTAATTGAAATGGGTCGAGCCCAATCTACCTACAACCATTTATACATATTTTTACTAACATGTGTGTGTGCATATATATATATATATTGTATAACTTAAATTAGAATTTAAAACTTTCCTTACCTTTACTACTTTTATTTATATTTTATATTAATGGGCCAAGCCCAGGCCCATGCATCAACATCCTTATGCATCATACTTACCAGTAAATCATTCCAGACAACACAAGTGCCCCACCCAACTTCCCATCCTTCTTCTCTTTATTTTTTCTATTATGTATTTTTTTAAGACTGGGCTGAAGCCCATAACCCACACATAATCAACCCTCATGCATTAACACCAAACCGCGGATGCTTCCTTTCCTTTCTCCCTTTCACTCTCTTTTCTTACCTTCAGTATTTTCAAGTGCACAACTGTTCACTGGTGCATGTGCACTGATGATCCCCTCGCCTGAGGACCATCGCCACCTCAACCGCATGTCACGTCTCCGACCAATGTCAACATCGACTGGCCATCGTACCCCCAAAACTTCTCTGCCTCAAAAACACCTTGCACCACCGTTAAAACCTGAAAACACGTTTCCAGGTTGACCCCAGAAACTCACCACCATGGCCGACTCCGACCACGACCTCATATGAAACCACCACTGATCGACTCTCTGATCTCACAAGCTCCTCCATACTGAACCACGCCCCGCTCGATCCATTATATTCCATGAAAAATCAAATTAGAAACCTGAACCCAAAACAAAAATCAAAACCTAAATTTGCTTCCCCCAATTGATCACGTCCACCGGAATTCACCATAGTTTGTTCGTACCTTCGTCTACACACATAGCAGCTCCCCTACGAACAATTTTTGATTTCATTGACCCAATCGTGAGAATCAAATTGTTTTACCTAAATTTATAAATAAATCAGAACTCTCGATATAGGTTATTAAAATATGGATATCTAGTTTAAAAATTACCATTTCTATATACCATCACCTTCATCTACCTGGTTTTCAATTTTTGTAATGATCAAAATTTCCAGTTTTAAAACTTCTTTGCTGTACTATACATACATACATATATGTATAAGCGTATATATATATATATATTCAAAGTAAAATTATTTTTAACACATACTACATACATAAACGAGAAAGAATCATGTAGAACTCATCACCTATAAATCTTTAGAAATCAAGTTATTGGTAATGGTTAAAATCAATAAACAGATCCTATGTTTATTTGTTCCACGCTTCTATTTGATTGATTCCAGATTCCCTTTGTTCCAATTTTAAGATGAAGATGGAATTTTATTCAATACCATACATTCATGGTCATTCAATCATATATATATATATTAATTAACAATAGATTTCAAATAGGAAGGAGGGGTTTACTCACAAATGAGTTCACTGCTTTTAGTCATCTTTAATTCCAGGTTTTGTTTATGTGTACTGCCATTTCTTTCTAGTTTGATAAGAAGATTCAATCATCTAAATAACCTTATTTAGAAACATGAATACATCCGTATATGTTGCGTAACCATTAGTAAACAAACGGAAGAGAGTTTACTCATCAATATACGTGTTCACTGCCCTTAGTTAATTAGATTCCAGGTTCATGGTTTTTGGTTGCTTCTTCTACCATTCCTTTCCATTTTTTTTAGATTCTACTGTGTGAGTGTGTGAGGGAATACCAGTGTATTTATAGATAAAATAAATCGTAAACTATAGCTTAACTTATAAGAGTAGACAAGGTAGGTTTTTAGGCTTTGCAGGGGATGTAAAAGTTGTTGCATATATTGGAAATGAAAGTGTGGTTTAATCATCTCCACTTTTACTTCTACCAGGATTTTGCATGACCATGCATGTGTACGTGTAGTTTACCAGCCATGTGCAAATGTGCTTAAATATCCAATGCTTAGCTTTTAAGCAGTACTGGTTGTCTATCCTATGTGCCTATGGTTTTGGCTACCTACAATATCACTGGAAAGGGAATTTGTTTTCATTCCTTAGCAGCTATGCAAATGCTATGTATTGGATATATGCACTAATGGCTATAAATAAAAATTAAAACTTAGCTTCTAAGTAATCAATTCTATTAATGTATTGATTTTATTTTATTCAAATCAATTTAATGTTATATCCCTTTAATTTAATTTTCATATCTTCTGTTGATACTTATAGGTGAAGTAATTGCAATATTCTTATTTGTTTTATCTTGGTTAAAAACCAATTTTATTTTTTTCATGAATTTAAAACATGTTTTAATACAACAAAATGTTAAAACAACACTTACTTGTATATATTTAAATATAAGAAGTAAAAATATACATATAGGAGTTTTAAATTAATTATTATACTAATTTTCTATAATATTCACATCCAGTATTTTTTTAACTATAGTTTAAAAACACGTTAAAAATACAAAATAAAATGAGCAGACATTTCTTATTGGTTTTATATACATATATACAATAGTTATATATTCTTAAACAATTAAAAATATATATTCTTGGAATTTTTTCCAATATTTATTATTCACAATTCATTAAATTTAGATCTATCACTTAAATATTCCTTAATAACTTGTATTACATATTCAATCAAAAACTGGGTCATTACATTAAATAATAATCTGATGTGAGCGATAAAAACCACAAATACTGAAATATCAAGAACATATGATATGGAGAATCACACCTGATTTGTTTCCACATTCCCAAAGTTAGCACATATAATTATATACTTTTAGATAGTGTAAAATATGGTTATATCCTTATTTTGCACTAATCCCGCTTCTTTTACTTCTATTCTTGCAATTACATTTACCGTCTTTCTTACAAAATCAAATTATGGAAATATATCCTTTTTCCTTAACCAACCAAGTTGTTCCTTACTTTCAAACCAATTTATCCATTAAATTCCTATCTTTATTTTATTTCTCAATCTAGACATTTTTACTTTAAATTTTCCACTTTTGGAATTATCTTTTTCTCTACAATTCTTAAACCCGATATTACTTAAATTTATCTAAATTCAACTCCAAAGGAATAACATTTACATAGAAGTACTATTTCTTAAGACTTACAGTTTCAATACAAATAACATGCATAACAAATTACTCCAATTATTTCAAGTATTATAAAGTAAATTCAAAGAGGAATATCTCGAATCTGAGAGTTTTAATGGCATCAGGTTCATCCACCTTTTCTTCTCCTCTCCGCGATCTCCACTCCGTCTTTTTCTTTGCCATTCTCACTGAACCAACCCTTTTCTTTTCTCTTCAAATCCAACCTGCTTATGCTGCGTGCTCTCAGATATGAGACTTGTTTTAAAAAAGTTAGATTTGTTCCTCTAGTCTTCTCAGTTTCCCACTTTTTATCTCCACCCTATCGTGTTTGCTTACTTATTTCCGATCTTACGCCAACCAACCCTATACTACCTCAACGCAGTGGCGCCTCCCTTTTATATACTCTCTTTTTCTTTTTACCTGAGTTTCGTTGATTTCGCGACTACCAAAACGTACAATTTTCTGTAATGTGGATCACTAGGTTTCATTGCGACTCGGTTCTCTACATTGCTTAGTGTACAATGCCCGGTGATATTCTAACTCGTTAGGAGTAATGGGGGCTAAATGGTGTTGTTGGATCACGAGTTTGGGTTCTGCATATGGAATGTGGTTGTGGTAACACCCCGCATTTTTAATTAAATAATAAAATAGAATTTTAAAAGTTTTCGGAACTTGGTCACAGAATTAGCGTTATTGCATCCATGGAAATTTTCTGATCAATTTAGACCTATGGTCTGCATAAAACGGATTTAAGATGAAAATGATATCTTTAAATAAAATATTACAACAAACATGAAAAGAAGATATAAGAAGAACACTAAAAAGAAAAATGGCCACCATTGTTTTTAATCTTATTAACAAAAGCCTATGTAGTCCAGTTGGTAGAAACATGTCTCACCCAAGTGAGTGGTGCAAGTTCGAGTCCCGCTAGCGCCATATTTTTATTTTAGAGGGACGATTAAATATATGCATATTCTAAGAGGAAAATATGTATAAATGCACATATAAGAAAAATTAGACATAAGGGTAAGTACAAAAATATATGCATACATGCAAATATAAATATATGTGTATGTGTGTGCAAAAATTTAAACATGTGAAAGAGAAATCCAAAATAAACCTACAATCAATGAAAATAGGTAAGAAATAAATGATGGCATAACTCCATTTGAATTTTGAAAAAGAAATAAAGATTGCGCGTATATACATGCATAATTCAAATGTTGAGATAAAAAGTGCAAGTTAAGAGCAGAAAATAATTAATGCATAATAAATGAAAAATGGACAAGAAATAAGAATGCATTAAAAGGAATAAAACAAAGGATTGATAGAGACATTAATTACATTAATTATGCAACTATTAACGAACAAGGAATTGAAACATTGTTTGCACTTATACACGCATAAATTCGAAATTCGAATTTAAGGATAATTTATAACTGGAATCAAATGAGTTATATTAAGTAGGTAATTAAAGTTATTAATTAACGTTAAACTGAATTCAAACGAGGTAGAAATTGCACGTTCAGAACCAGGATGGGTCGACCCAAGCCTCACCTGGGTCAACCCATGTGTCGATCCAGGGGTTGACCCACCTCTAAGGCAGGTCGACACAGATGTCAACCTAACCGGGATCTATTTTTTTTAGATGACATGTTTTTTTGGAATAAACGGTTCAGATTTTATTTGGTTAAATCCGATGGACCAGACTTTCTTCTACACTTATAAATAGAATAACAAGGCCTAGCTTTAAACTCATATATTCTGAGATGCTTCCAAGGCTCTGCCATTCTCTTCCTTCCCCAAATCTTTTCAGAAATCAAAATATTAGTTTTAGGAAATTCTGATCCAAGATTTGAAGACGAGGAATGCAAATCTACAACATAGGTGTTTAGAATTCTAATCAACATGATGTAAGTTCTTGAATCTGGTTTATTTAGGTTTCTTTTTTTCTTTCCCTCTTCTTTTAATATCAGATTTGTAAATTCGTGGTTGTATAATAATAGATTCGGTTAAGAAGGCCACAGAATAACAAATCCGGATCAGATTCAAGGAATGAAAAGCTGTCAAGTGAGTGGATTTAAATTATACCTTTTGAATAATGGTATATTTTCCGTGTACATTCCCCGTCATTCTTAACTTGTTAAATAACTATAATTTTTTGATAATTGCAGTATAATTTATTTATAGTTATGTTAAGAATATTACTGTTGTATAGATTTATTCTATGAATCTGTTAGTTGAATTAAAAATCACTGTAATACTGAATTTGTGGAATTTACAAAAAAGTGAATATGTTACCAAAAATGTTGTTAATGACAAATTTGATATTTGAAATAAAATTATAGTGAAATTGGGAGTAATGGAAAAAGATTATATATGCCTTATTTGTATGGAAAATTTACAGTGGTTAGGAAATTGTAAATGGTTGCACTAAGACACGAGGTTAAGCTCAACTTGTGGTAGAATCCTGTCTGGAACTTCCCGGCAAATCCAGCATCCACAAGTGGTCAGCTTAATGTGAGAGGTCTGGTGCTTAAACATATATAAATTATATGTATACAACATAAAATAAATAAATAAATTAGTAATATTTGTCAAGGTACAACAAGTAGATAATTTGGGATTAATAAAATAAGAATATTTCATTTTTAATTAATATCCTATGAAATTATGACCATTAGGTTCATAGGTGACATTAATTATAATCAATGGAAATTAGTGGTACATGTGAAAGTATACAAGATAGTAAAGAGATGGATGTTACAATAGTAAAAGAATGGTTAATGTTAAAGAACCAAGGAAAATGTGATGAACGGGGAAAATAAACTATTATAATTAATTATATTAATGAGAATGCAATATAATAGGTAGACTAAACCTAGGGACAAGTGGAATTATAACATGGGTTATAATAAATAAAAAGGGAACTTATTAATAAACCTTTGTTAAGAGAACCAGTTAATAAGTAAACAATAACGATAGGTTGTGATGACAGTGTAAGTTTCATGATTAAATAAGAAAGAATGAGATAGACTTATGGAATGAAATAAGTTGTGCTTAATTATATACATTAAGAAACATGTTTACAGAAAAGATGTGGATCGAAACAAGATCTTTTTTAAAATAAGAATCACAAGTGAACTTTTTAGAGAATTTTTAGACAAGCACAAGAAACATTCAATGATCAAATCTGAAGATAATTATCTAAAATCACTTGAGAAAAAAAAGTCAATTTTTTTATAATCCAAGAAATTCAACAATCAATAATGAATGATTTCAAAATCAAGCCAAGTAAAAAAAAAATGAAAATTTCACAATTAGCCAATCATGGATTTCAAGTAGTCTATTGTAATGAGTTCGATTTTTCAATATTTTCCAAAGTGAATAAGAAGAAACTCAAAATAGCTAAAAATATGTGAAATTTTATGTGCATACAAGAACATCATAAATTTTAAAATTCCAATTTACCATGTTCAAGATATGCTCAAAAAAATTGCGGCCTTATCAAAAAAAGGAATAAAAACTAAAAAAAAAGGGAAATAAACTAAAAAGGAAATAAAATAAAATAAAAATATGAGTTTAGAGATCATACCTGACTTACCATAATCGATGTGATCCAATGAATCTCCAACTCTGAAATCTATGGCTAAGGAACTTCAAACAATTCAATAAAGTGGAACAACTTGAATTTTATCTCTTTTAAGCACAGTTGTTCCTTAGCCTCCCTAGGTACCTAAATGTTTATAGGATCGAGTGGTATAACAAAAGTTGTTTTACCACTCTTATCTTCATTTACATGTTTTGGTACCCAAACCCATTTAGATAACAATCCATTACATGTTTTGGAACTCGAATTCGTTTAGACTTATTCAAAATCATTTTGTTATTTTTTGGAATCCAAACATGTTTAAATGAATTGTTTTTAAACGAGTTATTATTTCGTTTATGATTTAGAAACCCTTTGAAATTATTAGATTTCAAAATTTCAATTCGATCGATTTCAAAGCCATTTAAAGGATTTTTAAAATCATTAGGATTTTGTTTTTCAACTGGATCAAATCCAAAACCAAGTCCCTTTTTATTTTAAACAAAAAAAATGGTTTTTAACAACATATTCAACGATTTCTCTCCTTTAGAAAATTTAGTCAAAGTTGACTCAAGTCGTTGAATTTTAAATTTAAGATCGCTATTTTCTTTCATTAAATTTGAACAACGATTAATAGTGATTTTCCTCTTTTCAGCATCAGTTTGTTTTAAAACCAAATTTTCGTTTTCAAGTGCTTTAATTTTAGCATTGGACTTAGAAATTTCAATTTCAAATTGTTTTCGCTTTTCAAAATCAATTTTTTCAGATTCTCTAAGCTTTTCATTCCCTTTCTCAAAATCACTATTTTCGTTCTTCAAATTCACGTTTTCACTTTCAAGTAACTCAAAATCTGTTTTGAATTTTAAAGGATCATTACTCAAAAATTGACATTTTTCGCATCCTGAAAACGGTGAATTCTTAACTTTTTCAAATTTTATTCCTAAACTGTTATTTTCTTGAACTAGTTTTAACTTATCAGATTTTAATTTTTTAACTTTTAGTTCAAGAGAATCAACGGTTTTTGTGAGATCGTGACACATTAAAATTAAATCTTTATAAGTAAAATTCGTTACCTCGCTTGAATCCTCTTCACTACTTTCCAAATAAAATTGAGCCATAAGACACAAGTTAGCTTGCTCTTCATCACTTTCAGAAACTTCTTCACCTTCCTCGTCATCCCATGTAGAAGAAAAAGCCTTCTTCTTCCTTCTGAACTTCTTCTTCTTTTCATTTTTAAGCTGTAGGCAATTTGGTTTGATATGTCCGAGTTTCTTGCAATTATAGCAAAACACTACATCGTCTGAACTATCTAAACTTTCAGACTTGTTGGTTTTTGAATTCTTCTTGTGTGGCTTGTAATTTCCTTTGGCCCACTTTCTCAAAACCATGGCTAGCTCTTCAGTGGGATCTTCATCATCACTTTCAACAATATTATTTAGAGCGATCATCTTTTTCTTTGATTCAGAATTCTTTCGTTCTTCTCTTGCTTTTAACTGTATCTCGTAAGTACTCAGATTTCTGATCAACTCTTCCATGCTTACTTTATTCAGGTCATTTGATTCTTGAATCATCGTCACCTTAGCTTCAAAATTAATCAATAGTACTCTCAATATTTTTCTGATCAATTCCACTTTGGTATAAGTTTTGCCAAGAGCTTTTGCATTGTAGACTAGTAATGAGAAGCATCCATACATCTCTTTTATATCTTCATCTTTTCGCATAGAGAAATTTTCATATTCGTTGCTGAGTAGAGTGAGACGAAATTCCTTCACTTGAGATGTACCTTCATGTGTGACCTCCAACGTATGCCATATTTCCTACGCAGTTTCACAATTAGAAATTCGATTAAATTCAGTTTTATCAAGAGCACAGATTAAAGCATTCATCGCTTTCGCATTAGTTGAAAATAATTTTTTATCATTAGCATCCCACTTGTCTTTTGATTTAGGAATTTCAACACCATTAACAGTAACAGTAGGAGATCTATAACTCGTTTCAATAATAACTCACACATCATAATCGACTGAACTCAAATAAATTTTCATCCTAGCTTTCCAATAAGCATAATCAGTTCCATTAAACATTGGTGGCCTAGCTATGGACTGACCCTCAGAAAAAGCGTTATTTGACAGATTCATGACTCTAGAGTTAAAATAGAATAAAAAATACCTACTCTGGTACCACTTGTAGGATCTAAATTAACCCTAGAGGGGGGATGAATAGGGTTTATCGCAGATTTTTGCCGAATAATTAAATAATAACAACATAGATAATAATTAAAATAAATGCGGAAAAATAAATAACACAGAGATATACCCAGCTTCGGCAGAACCCTACCTACCACTGCATTCCCCAAGGTTTATACTAGGAGTTAAAATAATCTTTACGCTTACAATCCCCTGTAAACTCACGACACTCGCTCCCAACTGTTCTTAACCATACGCTCAAAACCCTGCACTGGTTTCTATCCCTGAAACCAGATTTCCCCGAATTACAAACCCCGTAATTCATCTCCCTAGTTTTAGAGACAAACAAGAAAACTCTAAATTCGATTACAAATTGAAACTGAAAAACGAATAAGAAACAAGCAATAAAAAACCTTATAAAACAAATTTAAAACCTAGGCTTAAATAAAAAAATCCTTGTCCCTTTTAATTAACTTGGTCGGCCCCTTTTGATTGTGTCCACCCTTAGTTTTCTTTTATCCAATAAATTCCTATTTGCTTTGAAATGGTGGCGGCTCTGGAGAAAATTCTAGAGTTTTCTTCAATCTTCTTAAATCAATTCAATGCTTGATGAACTGGTTAATCTATGAAGCTCGAGACCTTTTTGGCTTCAGTCTCTGGCGGCTTGAACCATCAGTCGCTATCTCCGTTGCTTTATGCTTTAACTCGATCCAAGTGATTTCCTGGTATGATTATAAATTCGAGTTTTATTGTTTTAACTGTGCTTGAACTTGGATAATTATGCCAGTGATGAATTAGGTGTTTTTATAGGATTAAAAATCCGATATTTGTGCTCTGATTTCGTGAATGATTCGGTCATTGATATATACGTGAATTTTGGGACTTTGACTTTGTCCTTGATATAGCGTGGTTTCTGGAATTTTGAATTTCCTCTTTTCTCTTAACTTTGTCAACATGATTTTTATCTTCAATCAACAGCTTCCTTGGATTAAATGCTTCATTAAAAAAATGATATGAACAGATGCTTTATACTTGATCATGCCTTGTGTACACTCAACTTAGAATTGATCATATTCTTTGATAAGAACAGATTTAATACTTGATCGTTTTTTTACTGATAAGAGCAGTTGCTTTACAGATTATCCGTTGAACGTTTACTACCCTGATCATCTTCATACTACTTCATGTTGATATAAATAAATGTTTTACACGAACACGCCTTTGCCTTGAAGCACTTAGATAAGCATAGTTGCATCATGTTGTTATGTGATCCTTAGTACTGAATTGGATTTGCCTGCTTCACTTTTCATTTTATCTAGATCATGCTGTTGTGTCACATTTGCACGTCCACACAATTTTACACAAACCAATTTGCTGTATGTATATTGCATCGTCCTGAAATTTTTGAACCATTTTGCTTTGTTTACGTGCTCCAGTTCAGTTTTGCTGTGTGTATATGCCACTTTATTTTATTACATCCTTAAATTGTCTCGACCATGTCGTAAACACCATGTTATTTCCACTGTCTTGGCTGCCTTGAAATTCTGAGTTTGTTGCATCGTTGTGTAGCTGCAATATGTTGTCGCACACTATTGTTAGCTGCTATACTGATTTTATGCTAGCTGCATGAATATTCCTTGATCTGCACTCTTGCTTAAGTATATATATACCATGAAGTTGCTATTTGATCATTTTCTTGAAATTTAAGTTCCACTTGAACTTTGCGGTTGTCTTGTAAATACTTGTGAACACCCCATTTTTGATGTATGTATACTCTTCTATACACTGTGTATTGATCATGCTGAAAACACTTGAATAAGAGTTGATCTTCCATTACTACTCATGCTTATGTACTATATTTATAAACTGATGATCATGGCATCCATATGAAACTGATGTGTACGCTTGATCATCTCATGCTCACTGCCAATTATGTGTATATGCATTTAACTTGAGCCATTTCCTCACCTTTGCATTTGTTGTGTGATTGTGTATTAAAACATGTATACTTGAGTCACTTTAAGCTGCTTGCATTTGAATATTGAACACTCCTTGTTTGCTGGAATTTTGGCCTTTGACTTTTGTGGCTTAGCTTGGCCGTGTCACAATTGCTTGAGTATGACTTGAAAATCTTAGCTCGACACTTGGCTTTGCTGCCCTTTGTATTGTGATCACAATACTGAACTTCATACTTTATGGGCTTGACTTGAATTCCTGTATATATGCATTTCTATTGCACTGTCCATTTGAATGTGCACTGAGTCGAGATGGTCCACGTGGCTGCTCCTCAGTTGCACACTGGATTGGCGAGGCAGTGCACATGTGTATATATATACACGTGTGTATATGCAGCCATCCAGACACGTTTTCTTGTCCCTGCATTGATATATATATATATACATATATATATATATATATGTTGTCTGCCTTGTGGTATTTACAGTGTTTCACTGTGAATATCACAAGCTGTCTAGGCACAGATAAATCAGATCAAGTCATGAAAAATGATGAGAAACACACATGAAATCTGAAGCAAATAAAATTTTTAAATTAAAATTTATATTCACGCGTGTACAGTTTTATTTCTATTGCAGTGTACTGTGTGTGTCTGTATGACAGGTGTAGATGACTGGACTGACAGAAGGATGCTGTGAAGACAGAAGATTGAAGATGAAGACAAGAACAGTGTTAGTGTGCGTCTGTATTGGAAATGTCAACTGAGTGATAGTTTCAATGTATAAAAGTGATTGTATAAGTGAGTGATTGTGTGTGTGTATATATATATATATATATATATATATGAGATGTATAGAGTGATAAAATTGTACTGATATTTGTAATAAACAAATTTGATTAAAATAAAATATTATTTTATTGCATTTAAACAAATTTGCCTATCGTATTCAATTTATTTACGAGTACAAGATTATGTGAAGTAATATCTGTGAATATACAATAGTGGAGTCTGAATGTTGTACTATTTTAAATATTGAAATAAAATATCTATTTGAATAAATAAACCGTGTGAATATACAATTGTGTACACTAGTATATTATTCAGTAAATATTTATTCCTATGTGATGAAAAATAAAATAGTACAATTACAAACACATTTAAATAATAATATCATATGTTTGTTATCATCAAACAAAAATCATACAACACATTGTTGTACCCAACAACCAGTTAAAACGTGTACTGGTTATCAAATGTCATTTGGTATTGCATTCACTGACTTAAAATCTGAAAATCTGGTTGTGATGCCACACACTAATGCAAAATTTCTAACAGTAATGCTAATTGTGGTTAGAGGTAAACTTAAAGCTATTCTGTTAGCTTGGTTTAATATGCGAGTGTAACAATTTCAATACAGTTAAACTATGCAAAAGAACCAACTGAAAGCACTAAAATGGATATACACTGTCTAAAGTATTTTCTTCAGCTGTTTAGTTCATAAGAGGATGTTGAGAACGTGCAAATAACTGTAAATCCTTCTTCCTGCTGCTCACATCACAACCGTTATTGAGATTTATGCTAAATATACGGAACCGTTAGGCAGTAACATAACATAGGAATAATCACTTCAGTAATATATATGAACTGTTAGGCAGTAACATAACAAAGTCGGGTTTTCACCAATTTCCTGCAAATTAACTCCAGCTTCAATGATAGAACTGTCACTTTCTTCCTTGGTTCCATCATAAGACTGTACTATATAGTCATCATCACTTGCACCAAATGAGATATCTTTTCTAGAAGTTACATCCACTCATATACATGAACTGTTGCTTATCTAGTAGAAATGCATTCATCCTTGATTTCGTCAAAGATATTTACCTTGGGAACATTATTATGTATGCCTAATGAACAATCTTTAATAGATTCAACTATCTGCATATATGCAGTAAGTTCTGAGCACCCAATTCTTGACTATAGATGAATTCATGGGTAGTCTCATGGTGTTAATAACCTTAAGTAATAGAGAATTGAATAGCACTCCACATCTACTATTTTTCAAAATGTCGGACTACTACCTTTTCAATCCATGCCCATTATCCACATACGGCAATAGACACTCCAATACATATTTATTGCTCATCAATAGGAAAATGCTAACTTATACCTTGTAGTTTACTTGCAGTCATGGTGTATATCAAAAAGATAACCTCTTTCATCGGCTATATTTAATCCTTTAGGCACCGTTATTGTTACTTTTCTTATATTCCTCGACGAACATCTTTATTTTGGAAGTTATGCATTTTTTGCTTAAGTGTGAAATATTAATGATCTTGTTGAGTTTGTTGTTCCACCGTGATGTTCACCAATCTTGTTCATGCTCTCTCATATATGTTGTGTGCTTGTTACTTTTGTTACTGTCGGTTGCTTGTTTACTTTTGTTCACCACTTATATTTTATAGTTTACTGCTCTAGAAATGTACGTGACAGGTACAGAAGAATGGACAGCTGGAGCACAAGCCAGACAATGGAAATCGAGATCAAGTCAGCTAGAGTGATAAGTGTTGTAGCGATGTGGCAATGTAAAAATGATTGTGTAATGTATTGAATTGTGTAAGAGAAATGTGAATGTAAAATAGTTGGAGCCGGAAATTTATGCTATTTCATATGTTGAAATAAAATATTTAATTATATAAAAATACTGTTTGAAGATTAAATTTTGTGCAATAGTATTTCATTTAATAAATATTTTATTCTGTATATGAGATGAGAAAACAACATAAATAATAAGCCATCATAGACATCAATATAAAGCCATTATAAACATTAGTCAAAAGACGATATGGTAAATTACTTATTACAATAGTTAATTAATTTATGATATCTTAAAGCTGCTTTGACATCGTCTTTTAACTACTGTAAAAAAGGAGTACTTTAGACATCACCGACAAAGACATCACTCCAGAAAAATGAGGACATCATTTTTTAACCGATGTCTATGTGACTTTTTCTTGTAGTGTATTTATTTTCTTTGTCTTTTCTATAGGACACCAGACAAGTCGACTCGAGCTTCTGTAGATTGGGATTTTTGAAAAAAAAAATGGTGTATCGAAATTTGAGTTGTTACATCTAGTATCAAAGCTTTGGTTTAGGATTCCTGTTAGTTGGTAAGTGAACGTATTGTATTTTTAAAAAATATAAATATATTATATATACGCCTAGATCCATAAAGGAACCCACTAAATACGAAGGGTAACATATGGAAAAAGTTGGGATATCAGTTATGTGCGCTAAAGGAATAAATATGGAAATTTGAGAATAAGAGACCCTTACGAGGTTTAGGTGAAAAGTGTACAATATGTTTTGTAATAAAGAAAGATGGATCCCATATGTTAGTATCTGAAATGTTAATATTTCAGATTAATGGGTTTACCAGTTGAGCCTTATAGATGGAGAAAGAGGAAAATGGATTAGGAATATATATACTTGAGAAAAATGATTTTGTGGAAATATTTAGGGAGGTCTGAATAGGTTAGAAACCCACTTTGATTCTTGCCCCATTGTTGACTTTTAAGAAATTGAAATTTTAAAAGCTTGTGGGTGGTAGTTTATGGTTTTTTTTCAAGTTTTGACCTTAAAAATTTACAATTTTAATATATGTACTAGTTAAATTGTGTAGAAACTGTTTTTGAAACAAAAAGATATATTTTTGACATTTTAAAAAAATATGTAAGTAACATATTTGAAAAGTACATATTAGAATTTTGAGAAAATGGGGTATATTTTTTGGAAACGATGATTTCTCATGATATTTTGTCAAAAAATAAATTCTTTTAAAAAATGTGTATATTAAGGAGCATGTATAGCTCGCTAGTTTTAAAGTATGAAAGAATTAAATAACAAAACATATGAAATATTGCATTTTTGTCAAAAGTAAAATTTTCGGTAAGAATTTTTTTGAAAATCTCTATTCTTTTGACATGAATTTTTAACAATTGATTTAACATATACTTTGGTGGGTGGAAAAAATAAGTTGTACAAGTTTAGAATAGAATAGATGTTTGCACCTAGTTACAAGTAACTAAACAAGTGTAGCAATAATGAATGGTTTTGAAAGTAATTGAGAAATAGTTGTCCTTGCCTAATCTAGTTTTTATGATTTAAAAAAAAAAGGTTTTGTGTTTTTTTTATGAGATGTCATATTTTTATGGTTTGGTAAAAATAAGTTTTAATGAAGAAAATTAGAGTTTTGAAGCTTTATAAAATTTGAAAGGAAAAGTGATAAAGCCAAAACACATTTTTAAATCATGGTATAGGCAAGGATTAGTACCTAGGAAAGGCAGGGAATATTTTAGGGCTATAAAGTAGATAGTAAAAATTATTTTGGAATGATAGTGAATTCCCGTAGAATGCATAAGCACTATAGAGTATAAAGCCTAGGTTGTTGCTTGAAAAGATAGTTAGTACACAACAAGGAGTAGTTTTGACAAGTATATGGTAGTGGGCAAACAAGTTGTTTAGATCCCGTGGTTTGGACTTTTCTTTGTCAACGGGGAAATGGTCCTAGGATTCTCAGCCCTTGGTAGTAGCTGTGTATTGCGCTTGTTTTCCTATTTTAGTTTTAAAAAAACTAGAAGGGTTAATCAAAATCAAAATGGGTTAAGTTAAATAAGCTAAGGAAAATGGCGATGACATAACTAAAGGAAAACAAAAATAATGACAATTGTGAAAATAAAGCAACAAATATGATAATTGAGAAAAGCAGAGAGTTTCGTGAAATAGTAGAAAATGGTTTTTCCAAAACAATTTGGAAAAGAAAATTTATAATAAGGGAAATTTTCTTGTATAAACTGTGTTTGGGTAGAAAGATAGGGAATCTTTATATAATAGTTACCTAAAATCCAAGTACAATTAGGAAAGGTATATAAAAGAAAAACGAAGGATGTAAGTTTTTCGTTTTCCTCCTTTTTGCAACAAAAGAAATCGAATACATAAAATTATATTTTTCTACAGTTCGCAAATTTAAAGTTGTCTGGTAGGTTTTGGATGCAAAATTGGATGAACTACATTCTTGCACTGTAAGAGTGTAGGAAAAATTGGATGAAAAAGTATTTAGATTTTCAAATTATTGCATTCATATAGAAATTGCCAGTATATTTAGGAGGTGTGCATCATGTTTTCAAAAAGATGTTCAAGAAAATTTGCATTCATATAGGAGGTACCACTTAGAAATTCATTACATTCATGTATTACTATGTTGTATTACACTTTGCACAAGTGCACAAATGGTTGCAAAATTGGATGTACACATGATGGTTGTAAATTACATGAGGAATTACTTAATGCTACACTTACCAAATTTCGTGGATGAAATTTCCTAAGGGTGGGAGAATGTAACATCCCGCATTTTTAATCAAGTAATAAAATAAAATTTGAATACGTTTCAAAATTTGGTCACAGAATTAGCATTATTGCATCCATGGTAATTTTTTGATCAAGTAGAACTATGGTTTGCAGAAAACAGATTTAAGATGAAAAAATATATCTTTAAGTGAAATATTACAACAAATGTGAAAAAAAGATATAAGAAGAACACTAAAACGAACAATGCCACCATTATTTTTAATCTTGTTAACAAAAGCCTATGTAGTCCAGTCTGTAGAGATAGTTCTCTCCCAAGTGAGTTGTGCAAGTTCGAGTCCCGTTGGCGCCATATATTGATTTTAGAGGGACAGTTAAAGGTATGCATATTCTAAGAGGAAAATATGTGTAAATGAACATATAAGGAAAATTATACATAAAGATAAGTACAAAAATATATGTATACATGAAAATGTAAATATATGTGTATGAGTGTGCAAAAATATATACCTATGAAAGAGAAATCCAAAATAAGCCCGCATTCAATGAAAATAGGTAAAAAAAATAAATGATGGCATAACGCCATTTGAATTTTGAAAAAGAATAAAGATTGCACGTATATATATATATATATATATATATATATATATATGCATAAACTCAAATGTTGAGATAAAAAGTGCAAGTTAAGAGTAGAAAATAATTAATGCATAATAAATGGAAATTAGACAAGAAATATGAATGCATTAAAAGGAATAAAACAATGAATTGATAACATCATTAATTACATTAATTAAGTAGCTATTAACGGATAAGGAATTGAAAGATTGTATGCGTATATACATGCATAAATTCGAAATTCAAACTTAAGTATAAGTTATAATTGGAATCAGATGAATTATATTAAGTAAGAAATTAACGTTATTTATTAATGTTAAATAGAATTCGAACGAGGTAGAAATTACAAGTTCAGACCCAAGATGGGTCGATCCTGTAACAACCCGGAATTTTGGCAATATAAATTAATTATTAGAATCTAAAAAATAGGAATTTCTGCAAATGATGGAATTTGACCACGAGACTTTGCCCTGCGTTCGTCTCAGAATTCTGCTCAACTTTCATGTTCGGAGTTTCGCGAAAGGAGTCCATGTGAAAAAGTTACAGACGAAATACAAAAACGAACGGAAAATAAATAAACAAAATGTTTAATTAATAAATTACCTTAATTAACCAAGTTGACCTGGGCATTTTGATATCCAGGCCGTCGACATAGGGTTCGACCGCCTAGGTCAACCTACTAAGCGTCAAACAGCCCAGTGATGACTAGGATTTGAGGTATTGGTTTATTATATTATAAAAAGGAAAAGACGGATATAACTTACAACTAATCTGGTGGTTCTATGCCATTTTTACCCCTATAAATAAAGGGGTAGAGCCCCATTCTCTTCCATTGAAATCTATAGAGGCAGCGGAGCTCTGCCCATTTTTCTTCCTCTTCTAACCTAATTCCTAAATAAAATATACTCATATATATACCAAATCAAATCAAATTCGTATCGAAATGGGAAGATAAATATATTCAATGGAAGAGGATGCTCAACGATAGATTCTTCGCACTCTTCCATTTTTCTTACATTTCTATAGATCTAGAATTTTCCCCTTTCTAGATAAATTGTAGACTTATAAGAATTTGGGGATTGTAAGCCTAAAGGGTACAAAACTGAGAAACTGGAAGCTATAAGGTGAGTGGAAAATTTACTAATACAATTATAATGGCTTATTTATTTCATTTGAATCCAATCTATGTTTTATGCCTATTAGATCTGTTTATTTAAATAATTGTGAATTTCTAGCAACCATCAGATCTACTTATGAATATGGTTAAAATTGGTAAATGATAAGTTGTGATTATGTATAACATGAATTGTAGGACTCTTGAATATTTTTACCACATATTCCTACAGTTATCTCATGAAATATGTTGTACATGTTATATAACATTGTGGATCTGGAAATCAGTCCCATTAAAACATAAATTTGTTGTAGTTATGTTCCAGATCTTTATAAGTGCTGAAATAAGGAATAGGTGAATTTGGGTAAAAAGATGAAATTTGTGTATCATGTGATTGTAAGAATAAAATAGATATTCCTGCTTATATTCAATGTCGTTGGGTTGTGGCTTAAGCATGGTAAAACATGTTGTTTTCCTCCTTAAATATAAAGAGGCATTATTTTGGAATCACAAGAGGTATGACAAAAAGAATTAAAAAGGGAAAAGTGGCACAAAGGTACATATAAATACATTCATTTGTATGTAATTTGCATCAACTACTCCTATATATATATGTATATGTATATATATATATATATATATATATATATATATGTGTGTGTGTGTGTGTGTGTATGTGTGTGTGTGTCTTTTCTTGTGATTTGGAATTATGTCCATTCGACAAAATAGGCATTTTTACAATGATTAGGCTAATAGTCCTTTGTGAGATTTGAGACCTTTTGGCAAGTTTGAATATAAAAAGGGAATGTTTGGTTAATTGATTAGACTAAATCATTAACTTAAAAAGAATAATTATAATAACTAGTACGGAGGCACGTCCGATGGACGTGTCCATAAATAAATTTGACCATAGCTAGACATGTGTTATCAATGTACTATTGTTACGTTAATATTTTTTTTTATACGCATAACAAAGACATTGTATACATTGTTGGACACAAAACAAAACCCATTGCATATGACATACAATGATCACCTAACAGGATCATTAAAGGCAGACGCTAAAACCAAGAAGCATCCATGCACCATCACGTAACATGACAACTACGTTGGAAGAATCATATATAGTTGCAAAGGGACAATCATAAGAAATAGCCAACCACCATTCAGGGAGAGGAGAGCAACACAGAGTGAATGACCACATTACATCAGCTTAAAGCCTTAAATAGAAGCAGCAGCAACATACAAACTTCCACTTGACATCACAAAATCCACTTATATGCTGCAAGCAAACCAAAAAGCAGTTACAGATATATTAAGTTTTTGATTTTATCGCACTTGCAGAGACAACGATTGCATTTTTTGCTGGAAGGTAAAAAAAATTCAATAGTTTGGAGTAGGCCAGTTAGGACGAACATTTCGCAAGAAAAAGTTCAATTGCCTTGTCACTTTCGTCATTCTGTAATAGTAAGACACAAATGGATCATATTATTTGTTAGTCAATAAATATAATTATATACATAATAGAAGTAAATAAGGTGTAATATACCACTCCTGGAGCAAAACACTGTCATTGCATGGAAGATATTGGGCGGATGTAGTATCATATTGAAATTGCAGGTTGTAGGTAGAAGAATCCAACAATTTACTATTACTTTCCATAGTGGTTCCGTGTGTAGTAAAGGAAGGAGGTTGAATCAGTTCACATTGGTCATACTTTTCGATTCATCCAGTGGAGATGCATTATTAGGAATGATTTTTTCATCACTTGCCAATCCCGGTTGTTTTGGTACACATGTGCATTTACATTTTAGTTTCTATGTAGGAAGAGCCAGTGCAGTATCTATATCCTCTGCTGAATGATTGCTCTGCATGTGAATAAATGGAATTAATGTAAGTGAAACAAAATATCATGGATGGGAAAACGGCAAGCAGAGAAGTAACGAAAAGCAATAGCAAATGCTTATGATGGTAGAATAAATTACATAGCAGACGAAGTAGTATATTTATGAAGTTCTATAACATGTTCATAGATCTCTTAGACTATTAATACACAATTCATAAATTGTGCATACAACTATTCATACATGTAAGTTCTACACAAAACCGATGCAACATGCACATATTCATACAGAATGAGGTACCCATCATTCTTTGCCATTTTTGCACAGTGTTAACATAATCCTCAATCTACTACATGAGTAACCCAGTGTTAAACATGCTAAATTTTCAATCTATATGCATCATACACTAATTTACATGGATATCTGAATTGAAGGGCATTGACATCGAATGTGGACCTTTCTTTTTTTGCATCGTCGTGACATAGAACTCTATTTTCTAGTGCATATGTGTAGAATATAGAACATGAATTTTTTTTAAAATTATTTCATTTCAGTCATAAACAAAAAGTATTTTATTACTTAAATAATTCACAATTTCATATATGAAACCTTAATTTAATCCCATTGATGTGTTTGTATAATGATAGACTACAGAAAATATGTAGTGTAAAAAGCTAAAAGAAAATTCATGTTTAAGGATTCATACATAATGTAGCTTACCATTATATAAAACCACTATCAATGCATAGTACTTCACCATGGTTTAATTTATACTCAGTACACCATGTTTTATAATTGGGTTGGTATCTTAGATTTAGCACCGTAGGATTCAAGTCTTATCCGTTTGCAGAAAATTCAATTATTACCATAAATATAGATGTAGTCACAAAAGGTTCTAACATGCCTCCACGAATTAATACTAATTTCTCTATTTCTAATTTAAACTAAGTCAGGCTCTCAAATTTTTAAGAACACATGTTAGAACTTCAAAACCAAATGTTAAAATGCTTCAGATCAAGTCTTTAAATTGTACATAGCATGTAAAAGAATTGAAGTTTATCAAAAAGATAAGAAAAATGTAAAGTAATTGTTATAGATATAGGTGAAAAAATGATTAGTGATCAAAACAAAATATTTATTTGAAAGCCTTTAAGTATGCTACAAACACAAAGTAATTATGAACAGTAAAAAATATAAATTAAAAGCGTTATATCAGCTGACACCTGAAGACACAAATATACACATGGACACACATATAAATTATGCGGAATTATTCCGACCTTCCATACTTTAGTAACCAATATCCAATTGAATATTCGAAGTTCAGTTCTACTAATAAGCTGGGCTACATACAATAATATATAAACTTGCAACAATTGTACTGTGTAAGTTGTAAATTTAATATGTCTAAATCCCGTGCATGGTAGTCACAAAATTAGTAAGGGTCGCTCAAAAATTGGTGTATTAACATATTTACACATACCAATCTATACTAATTAATCTATTGAAAGCTTCTTCTCTATTTGAATAATAGCTCATATTAATATCACTATGATAATTCATGTACCAACCCAAAGCAACTATGATAATTTGTTACAATGATAATTCATATTAAGATCAACCTATTGTGCAGGCTGCAACAATCTAATATGGATTGTATGTTAGCAACCAAGCATGCATTCACTTTAACATATTTCAGTAATTTTGTGTGCAAATGATTATTTAGCACACATTGAATAATCAAGCATTTGAACTTTATAGGAAAGGAAACTCATTTAATAAGCTGAATGAAAAGGAATGACAAATTCATTGCAATGGTTTAGCATAACATTCACAAATAAACCTTTGTTAATTGCATTACAAAATACAATAGGGAAGAAATTGCTTATAAAGCCAAAGTTGGGAATCATGATACCTGCACGAACATTAATTATAAGATGACCCATCTCGGTAATATCATCAACAAAACCATTTTTTTCCTCCTACTTGACCCTGCATAAATTTGACTACCATAAGTAAAAAAGTATGCAGTTTCTCCTTTTTTGAAATTGAAATCAAACATCGTGAGTAGGTTATTAATCAAATCAACACATTAAATCAACTCTTGTTATATAGTGGATAAAAGCAAAACAAAGCACTGACAGATCTTAAGTTGACTTGAAATAATGTAAATTTCAACGTAAGGAACATTTCATTTCAAAAAATTAGGTTACCTAACAAAATAATGAAGGGAAAGAGTGATTCTTGTTATATAGTGAATAGATTATTGGTCAAATCAACACATTAAATCAACTCTTGTTATATAGTGGATATAAAAGCAAAATAATCCACAGACATTGACTTGAAATAATGTAAATTTCAACGTAAGGAACAACTCATTACACAAAATTAGGTTACCTAACAAAATAATGAAGGGAAAGAGGATTTCTTTCGGTTTTTGGAGTGAGAAATCCAAATAATAGATCTGCTGGCTTTCCGAAAACGTGTGTAAATGGAGATTTGTTTCTTCAGAAATGCAAACGAACCTGAAATGAATAACTGAAAGCTAGTAAAATCATCAGTGAAATACGAAAGGTCATCTTAATCACATGACTATTTAGAAGAAGAGATAACATATGAAAAGAAGTTAACTCAAGCACCTTCAGTAAAGCAAATTAACTGAATCAGAGTATAAATATTGAATCAGTGACAACTTATGTACTTTATCTTAATCAACAAACCACTCCTTTTAAGCTGTTGATTCTGCCTATTCCACCAACAAATAGTCATACTACCTTCAAACGCCAACCCAGTTTATGTCTTTAACGGCGCAATCGGCAGTAGATAGGATGAACCAGTTTTGAGGTTGCGGATTACGCCGATTAAACAACCTATAGGAGTAACATCAAATAAATTAGAGGACTTAGTATCGATGACAGAAGTAACAAATGATTTTACCTTGGATGTCCTCATCGAGGCGGAAAAACAGTTTCTCTAGTAGCAAATCAGGAGAAGTGTTCCAGATCTGAAGGAAAAATAAAAAATAAACTGAATGAAAGTTAGTTTGCAGATCGTCGCAGATCTAAAAAGCCGAAAGGAGTAAGAGATGAGGAAAGAAGGAATAAAAGTTTGAAGCCATTAACAAAAGGTTGATGTAGTTCAGGGTTGACGTTGGTGAGAAAGAAGAAGAAAATGATAGATGACGTGAAAAATAGGGCGGAAATGGAAATGGAAAAGGAAACGGGGATACATTTGACTAACCGAACAATGTAGTGGAAAATGGTGGGTGGGAAGACTTTTTTGACCCACGTTGCAATTTTGTACACGGTGAGAGTACCAATGTTTTTTTGGAATTTTAAAAAAGCTTCACCACACTCAAAATATTTTCTTTATTAGTAGAGATAATATATTAATAACAACTACGTTGACCGCATGAAAACATAAAAATAAATATATGCATATTATCCGTCCAAATCAGCGTAAGCGGTAAAATATACATTGTATGGAATGTTTGAATTGATTGGATAAGGTTCAATTATGCAATTATGTGTAAATATAATCCATTTTGAATTAATATATTTGTGGTGACCATTTGTAGCAATCAATATGATAAATTGCCACAAATGAGACCGCAAATCCATAAATAACCATTGTAACCAATATTGATTGAGGGAAAATAAATGTGATAGGAAAATTGTCACAATTCCTAAAATCAATTAGGATAATTGTTATGAACCCCAATTATGAATTTTGAATTATAACCGCACTCAGACACAAGATTAAACTCAACTTGTGGTGTAAGCCTGCCCGGAACTGACCGGCAAATCCAGCAACCACAGGTAGTCAGTTTAATGTGAGGATTCTAATGCATAAATATAATTATATTAAGGCATGAGGTTAAGTCACTTGTGGCAGAAATCTTCCCGGAACCGACCGACAAATCCAGCATCCGCAGGTAGTCAACTTAATATGAGAGGCCTGATACGTAAGTATATATATGTATATATATATATATATACATATAACGGTCAAATAATAAATAAATGAATAAAAATAGAAATTGTCCATTGGGGTACAACAAATAGATAACTTTGGACTGATAAATAGTTGTCTCAGGAAAATATGACAGTAAAAGCCATAAAGGGCAATAAAAAGGAGATAAAAGGAAATGGATGTCATAAGGGAATTTATGATTATCGTTTAAACACTAAGTCCAAATTAGGGAAGGTATTAAATAAGCATCCTAGGAAAAAGGAATATAACCTTTCTTATTAATAGTAACGGGAATAGAAAATATAGCTGGACTTAGTAGGTTTATAACGTAAGATATTATTAACCATATAAAAAATGGTGTACGTATAGTATTTTTATATAAAGGGACTAAACCGGAATGACTTAATAGCATAGCCTACTTTATCCCTAAAAGGGAAAAGTGTTAAAGGCAAATGAGGTACGAACTAATAACCTTCGCATATAGTCCGCTTCCTAGGTCCTAAAAGGCTAAGTGACTAGGGTTAAAGAGTTCACATGGGAATAAGTTATCAGTATAGGTATCCTAAATGACATGTGTGTTTGGGCTTGCCCAAACCTGGAAATTAAAAATGTCAGATATGGCCACCTATCCTACGGGAAGTAATAAGAGACTATGGAGGTTATCTAATAAGGTCATCTAGAAGGTATAACAAACGATAAAATACTTTCTCACACCTTTTGCGGGGCAAGGGTATATGCATGAATGACGGAAGCCTTAACTAGTAGGGCCCGTAGGTAATGCCCTCTAGTTTATGTTAACATTGAATACATATCGAGGGTTAATAAGTGACCTAGAGGTCCGCCTAGGGTCATAAGCAATCAGGAAGAATCCACCCTATCTATCATTAATAGTTAGGCGATAAATAATATGGAATAGTGAACGGGAATATATATGGAAACCCCGTATTAGTGGCCCACTCTTGGTATATGAACCAGTTAAGCTCTAGTATAAAGGCTTCACAAAAATATGCGTAAAGGTCCTATCTTGGTAATATACTTAGGGAATACTATTTTTGAAAGAGTAGGTAAAATTGTGCATAAACATTTACTAGATTGGGCTAGAATTACTCAACTGGTTAGGCATACATCTTGGGTTGAACCAAACGGGATACATCTGTGTATTATAACATGCATTGTAAATTTCTTAGTCACCAGAACATGTTGTTCTGACTCCCTCCTCATTACAACCTCCCAGGTTTCCTAGAGAAGGTCGGGTACTCATAGGTGTTTAAGTTTGGCTTTCGGTTCTCGTTCTCTCTCATGCTCAGTATTGGCAAAGTGACTTACTTTGAAAAAGGTAGTTACTTGGGTTAATACTTGATATCCTATTTTGTTTCCATTGTGAGTTATCTTGTCGTACTCTGATTATGTTCATGCTCCTTTATTGCAGGTACCAGATTTACACGCTCCATGCTTGGATGTGTTCAAGTTTTGATTTTTGTTAAAATTTGGGTGTAGAAAAGTGTGGGCTGTTACAGATACAAGCCTCACCTGGGTTGACCCATGTGTCGACCTACGGGTCGACCCAATCGGGTCATGTCTATTTTTTTAAATGACGTGTTTTTCTGGAATAAACGGTTCAGATTTAAGTTAAATCCGATGGACCAGAATTTCTTGTACACCTATAAATAGACTAGCAGGGCTTAGCTTTAAACTCATATTTTCTGAGATGCTTCCAAGGCTATGCCATTCTCTTTCTTCCCCAAATCTTTTCAGAAATCAAAATATTAGTTTTAGGAAATTCTGATTCAAGTTTTGAAGACAAAGAATGCAAATCTACAACATAGATGTTTAGAATTCTAATCAACATGATGTAAATTCCTTAATCTAATTTATTTAGGTTTCTTTTCTTCTTTCCCTCTTCTTTTAATATCAGATTTGTAAATTCGTGGTTGTTGAACAATAGATTCAGTTAGGAAGGCCACAGAATAACAAATCTGGATCAGATTCAAGGAATGGAAAGTTGTCAAGTGTATGGATTAAATTACACCTTTTGAATAATGGTATATTTACCGTGTACATTCCCCATCATTCTTAGCTTGTTCAATAATTGTAATTTGTGATAATTGTGGTATAATTTATTTTCAGTTATGTTAAGAATAATCTGTAATACTGAATTTGTGGAATTTACAATAAAAGTGAATATGCTACTGAAAATGTTGTTAATGACAAATGGATATTGCAAATCAAATTACAGTTAAATTGGGAGTAACGAAAAAATAGTAGATATGTCGTATTTGTTTGGAAAATTTACAGTGATTGAAAAATTGTAGATAGCCGCACTAAAACATGAGGATACATACAACTTGTGGTAGAAGCATGCCCGGATCTGCTCGGTAAATCTAGCATCCACAAGTGGTCTGCTCAATGTGAGAGGTCTGGTACCTAAACATATATAAAATATATATATACAACAAAAAATAAATAAATAAATTAGTAATGTCTTTTAAGGTACAACAAATAGATATTTTGGGATTGATAAAATAAGAATACTTCATTGTTAATTAATATCCTATGAAATTATAACCGATAGATTCATTGGTGACATTAATTGTAATCAATGGAAATAAATGGTATGTGTGAAAGTATACAAGTCGGTAAAAAGATGGATGTTACAATAGTAAAAGTTTGGTTAATGTTAAAGAACCAAGAAAAATGTGACGAACGGGGAATATAACCTATTATAATTAATTATATTAATGAGAATGCAATATAGTGGGTAGGCTTGTCCTCGGGACAAGTGGAATTATAACATGGGTTATAATAAATAAAAAGGAACTTATTAATAAACCTTAGTTAAGAGAACTAAGTTAATAAGTAAACACGAAGACACGTTGTGATGACACCGAAATATTCATGATTAAATAAGGAAGAATGAGGTAGACTTATGTAATGAAATAAGCTATGCTTAATTATATACATTAAGGAACACGTTAACAGAAAACATGTGGATTGGAATAAGATATACTTAAGCATACATTAAGTAGAACATGCTATTGGAACCTATAAACATGTAATTAAAAGTAAATGACATGGTAATAAAAAGGGGTTGTAGATTACTTTAGTTAATTACAATCCAGGGTAAAAGGTTGTAGATTACTGTCATTAAAGTAAGTGCGATCAAAAGATTAGACATAGGGTCTAATAACACGTTTGCATGATGCGCTTGGACCAGTCTGCATGAACGAAGGTGAAGAACCCAATAGGGTAGATCATCGGGGTATCTGGAGACACGGGAGGAGCAAGTCCACTTGATTACTCTGCTCGATATGTGACTTGATTACTTGGCGGGAGTGGAGAAAAGCACACAGCTTCCTAGGGACGTGGTAGGGTACTCCGTGGTGGTCTTTTGTTATGGTACACGCTCTGGATGTACTTGCAGAGGTGGGGGGCTGCGCGATGCCACCCAGTGGGTATACCTTGACTGCGATAGTAGCCTGGCAGTTAGAAGGCTGTGGCGGTATGACATTGGGATGATTTGGCGATTGGCCTCGGGAGAGGTTGGTCAGGACCAAATTAAGGATAGTAATCGTCGGATAATTGTCATCAACAGTTAATGGGATGCAAAAAGACTAGAGCTAAATCAAGATATCATTGACCTTTCATTATCGAGGCATGATTGAGGGACATGCCAAATTGGATGATAGATTGGTTGCTAGGGACATGTCATTTAGCTCTTGATGTAGTCTTTCATTAGTTGAGGGAGAGGCCTGGGTGGAGCCATAGCCACTGTGAAAAGCAGACTGTACCTGGATATCTGTACTATAGGTCCTTTACGTGGACCTATATGGATATGAAAAGGATCCCGACCGAGTTTCGTGCATTGGATGTAGCCCCTATTTCGGGACTCGGGATACAGTAGACAGTACGTATGTGTGAAAGTCTAGGTATGCTCACCGGTCATGTATCATAGACGTTAGGGAATTACTCTGTACGCTTGCATGGCATAGCAACGATGGTTTTGTGCGGTAATGTGGTGGTATGATTTGGAGCTCCGTATGTTGTTCGGCATAGGATACACTTCCATGACATGACAGTAGAGATCGTGTGAGAAGGATACTATGGAGAGTACCTTGGTATGTTAGGGGTAGCTACATATATAATATAATAGTTTAATCTACTAGGAAGTAGATGGGCAAGACGTGAGTACTTAAGTGCAGTTAACCCAAGCAACCTAGTACATAAGAAAACATAACTGAATGGTATATGTAGGGTTATCTCAGAATGTATAATTTGTCCAACTACCAGAACTTTGTGTTCTGATCCCCTCCTCATAACACACTCGCAGGTTAGCTTTGTGGCAGAGATATCATAGCTTTGGATACTGGTTAGGCAGTATTATTACTTCGGTAAGGCTATATCTGATTATATTTTATCCATTCCACTATGAGATGTTTTCTGAGCTCTGATATATTTATTTTCTCTGTCTTTTTCGCAAGATACCAGACAAGTCGACTCGAGCATCAATGGATTGAGATTTTTGAAAAAAATTCGATCTATCGAAATTCTGGTTGTTACATCTACAGTGGAGGTTGTACGACTTGCTTGGGTATTGTTGGTACTGTATCAACGCGGAGTGTGCAATCCTCGTGGTAACTTCAGTCGATAGTCTGGTTTTGTGTTTCTACCATGGCTATTTCTGGTATGTCATGTTGCCTTTATACCGAGTTTATTGTGATATCTCTAACTTGGTGAGTTATTTTGCAATCTTGGTGTGCTGGCTGGTAATCGGTATGTCATGGTAACCTTCTTTGGTTGATATTCAATGTGACATTGTGCTTCGTGTCATGGATATTTTTTGCTGGTTGTGCTTCATGACTTGGTGATTTGTATGCTTTTCATGGTATTTCACGTGTTTAATGTTGGGAGACTTAGGAGCTGACATGATATGTTACAAGATGCTAGGTGTGTTAACGTTTGTTGTGTTTGGTTGTCTAGTTTTGAAGCACACAAATGAAGCTAAATGCTCTCAATTTGCTTTTGAAATTGGTGACTTACTGCATTCCTACATTGGTGATCTTGGTAGCTAGTTTCAGGTTTATGCGACATGACTAAGCTATGCTCTTCGATGTGATCAGTAAGGTTTTCCTTGCTGGCAGTGAGGTAATGTTTCTGTTGGCTTGGTGCTCAAGCTAGTACCTTACCACGTGATGATGTTTGTTTAGCACCTTCTAATTTAAAGGACGAAGACTTTGTTTTGATGTGTCCCTAGGTGGTTGTACCATTGTGTCCTCTTACTATTTTAATACTGTTGCGAAATAATGAATGGTATTTGTTCATATTATATAGCCCAGTCTATCTGCTTTTGTTTTAATATGTAATGGTATCTAATGATATATGAAAATTTTGTCTTCTACTCCCTGCGTGGAGGTTTAGGACAATGTAGTATAATATAGTTTGCTAGCTCCAGTGTTATAATCTAGATAAGTAGAGGTGGACGGTCCACCTTAAAAACCGAATTATAGTAGATTGGTAATTAGCCAATCTTCTGGAACTATTGTTATTATCATTTGTTATAATAAGAAGTGTTTGCGGTCACTTTAAAAATCGGTCAACTTTGCCAAAAATATTAATAATGTAAATTTCAATGGTTTAATGGGAATACAATGATGCTATATATCATTACCACAAAATATACACAATTTAAATCCACTCACTTGGAAAAAGCACTCTAAGTTTCAGATTTAATTTAAATCCAATTATATTACCCGTAGTCTTACCTTTTATAACCCTATTTGAATGCACAAACTGGATATTCACATGAATTTATAATTTTGAATCTAAAAAGGAAAACTAACGACAAATCGGATTTGTAAAGCTTTCCTTATAAGAATGCATAGCTTAATTTAGACATACATTTTTTCATAGTTCTACAGTTTCTTCCTCCAGATTGCAAATTAGAAAACCTTATTCTGATCTATTTAATAATAGTAAAGCAAAACCTTTTAAAGCTCTCTCCTTAATTCTAGTATTTTTCTAATTTCTGCTTAATTCTTTCTGGATATTTTAATTTAAATTAGTTTATCACTTTACACTTATTTACTATTTTTCTCGCATTATTTTACCTTTCCTATCATTTACATTTTGATATAAATATTTCAAAGTTTACATAATTATTTATTGATAGTCAGCTCCTAAAATTTTATATTTAAGTCCATGTATTCAATCAATTACAAAACCCAAAATTTAAGTAATTTAAATAAATTTAATTAACTAATGTTTCTTTTTAATACTCAAAATGACAAAACTATGTCTTTTGGCTCACAATAGCTATGCTTCAAATTTTCTATAATCGTTTATGTCTCTCTTTCAAATATTTTATATTTAGTACCATATTTATAATTAATTACATAATATTAAAACTATTTAAATAACGTTTGCAAACTATTATTCTGCCTAATAAATCACATGAAGATTTAATATATTCATTTTAACAAAAATGAAAGAAAAACAAAATATATAAATACGACAATCACATAACATAAATTATGCACATAAATAACTACGACTAGTTCAAAGTTAAACTCATTTACATCAATATATTTATCGTGTATTGCGTTGTAATATTAATGTCAAGCGCATCCTACATTCTAAAATTTATTTGTTTATTTACAAAACGTTGCATAACTGATTAACATAGAAATGTGTTTATTCTATGCTCTTATATTTTATCTTTTTTAAATAAATAAATGATACTTTGGTTACTTTTGTATGTTTTTACAGGATGTCAAGAAATGCCTCCTCCATTTCAAATTAAAGGCCAACTACAGATAAAAAGCTACTTCCCCGTATTAAAGCCATCTCAACTACAAAAGACGTTGTAGCTCACTGGTAATTGCATGGAAGTTTGTACTGAGAGACCTGAGTTCGATCCCCGTCGAGCTCACTTTTTGCCAAAGAACAGAACGCGTTCACACTGGCCCCTTTGCTTTGAGGAATATTTGGATTAGTGTTATGTTATATATATACATACACATATTCATGTGTATGTATTTATGATGTGCACCAATTAACATTTCAGCAATAGCCATATTCTTATCATGGAATTAAATTCAAATCATTCAATTTCAATTAGAAGAATTTCTGATTGAATTGCTGCCAAGAAAAGATCCATTGTGAAGATTTTATCCTTTGTTGCCTTTGGAGTCTAATAAGCATCCTTGTTTGGAAGAATTAATTATATGCAATCTTTTATCAATCAAATAGCCACATGAGAGAATTGAGAGATATGGAAAATATTTACCATGATATGCCCAGATTTTCTCCAATCAAGCTGAGTCAAGGAAGGCAAGAGATATTCATGAATGAGGAGGCCCATTTATTCATAGACCTAATTATGGTTTTCCCATTCTCATCTATAAATATGTGTTGTAACCATTGTAAAAATTCATTCATTCTTCTGTACTCTCTTTTATTCTAAACAAAGTTTTTTTTTCAGTTTTATTGCTCTTTTCTAACAATTTGTGTTTCTATTCAATTAGTTTTGGTAGAACACGAATTGTTATTATTATTTCTGTTTGCATATTAGAATTAGTCGTTCGATTAGATTCAACGACAATTCTAAGTTTAATTTCTGTTATCGTAGTTGTTAATTGTTGTTTTCTTTCTAGTTAATTGTCTTTCAGTTTCAGTTGTTAAATTTTGGTGTTGATCTGATTAGATTCAGATCAACAGTAAAATCATTAGCGGTAAAAACATCCTCATAATTCGTCTAACTCGCCCAAGAATAAATAGATAATAATTTTTTTTTACACCTCCCTGTGTTCGACCTGTATGCTACACACCTGTGCGCTTGCAGAATTTAATTTAAATGTCGCGCTTATCTAATTCATAGATTAGCGTCGATCAAGTTTTTGGCGCCGTTGCCGGGGAGATAACGATTAAATTTTGTTATTTATTTAATTTCTGATTCGTGTTAGTTTTTATTTTATTTTATTTTATTTTCCTTTTGTTCATTCGTATATACAGAAAAAATCTTGATTAGTAATGTGGTGTATCAATTACATTGATATGGTCATGAACTAAGCAAGAAGAAAAAAATAACTTGCCAAATTTTCTTTGATTCCCTACCTGCTTTCAGTACATAGCATTTCTTTCTCTTCAAACCTAAAAAAAAAAATCTTTCTAGTTTTTGTTTGATTTCTTTCCATTTTATTCCTCAATCTATTTCCTTCCATCTTACAATTTCTTTCCCCATCAAAAAAAAAAAAAAAATAGTTTTCTTTCTTTCTTTGCAAATTCTCTTTCTGTTTGAGTCTTTATTTCTTTCCCGTCTTGCTTCAATTTTTTCTGTGCTTTTGTACACCTCTCTTCTGCCACAAACCCATACCATTCAAATTGCCATACTTTACCACAGTTCATTACCATAACTGCTTCCCGACCATTAACTCCCCCACAATCACCTGCTACATCTCACCACATCGTCCACATCTTTTAAACAAGTATTGGGAACTCCTCTACCGCAACGTGAACCGCAATTCTCACCCAGTTCTTCCAACATCCGTCCAGATATTCCCACGTCCACCGAAGCCAGTCATTCCCAACAAGCCACTTCAAACCGCAAATACAATCTTTCCACATTAAACAACCTACCACCGTCACCTCTAAGATCCAAAACCCACGTTTCCCTCCCTCCGCCAATTCAACATCATCTCCCTTCACAATCTGACACCCACCGACCTTGCAATTGACCAATACACAAACCCGTACCATCCTCCTAAACTCAGACCATCACTTCCCCAAACTCTTCACAACACAGCACCCTTCAACCCAAATCAAATACCAAATCGAATACGCCATTACCACAAGCAAAGAACCGAAATCACAACCAGATCGCACAATCCACCTCGAGACCCTAGACTTGATCACAAATTCCGATCAAAGAAAATCGGCTTCATAAAAAAGAAGAAAAAAGAAGAAGAAGAGAGTCGATCCAAATAGATTCATGAAATAAAAGAAAACAAGGAAGAGGCGTGATTGATTAGAGTTCAGGACGCAAGTCTTGTGGTTCCATTATTTTGAATTTGAGGTTTGTGCCGGTGGAGATTATAATCGGAAAAAAAAAGAGTAGCGTGAATCTTTTAGTTTGGGGGATCCGATTATTTCCCAGTTTACAAAGGGTTATCTGTTTTTGTTTTTAGTGAATTGTTTCTGTTTTTAGAAAAGAGGGGGTGTGACTTTTCTTCCTGCTGAGGAAAACCAGTTGGTTTCACCATTGTAGTGCGTGGCTTTGGGTCATTAGTGCGTGGCTTGTTTTACTGGTTTATGAACTTCTGGAAAGTGGGAATGCATATAAGGGCGTGAGTGGGTCCATAGCTTGATCTGTTGCCTTTTGTTTCTGCGTGCGTGATCTGTTGAATAAGTCTAATATTTTTTTAATTGTCTTGGAAATTGATTTGTTCGGCCAAAGTAAGGCAAGCTGTATTCTGTATTGAGAGTGATTTGTTTCTAAGACATTTTGTTGGTGCGCAAAATTTCCCTTTTAAAAGGGCGCAAATTTCTTCTGGATTTATTTCTTGATTTTAATTTATTTGATTTTCGAAAAAAAAGGAAAAAAAGAAAAAAAAAAAAGAAAAGAAAAGGAGGACAAATCAAATCAAAGGATCGGAAGATAGATTTCAAGTAAGGCAAACAGAATTTGAATTGTTGGAGCGGTTGCACACCGAGTGGGGTGTGAACGCGCTAGCGCTTCCCAAATTCACTGGACGGACTGCCGATCAAGGTGAGAAATTTTCTAAACTCTACAGGTGCTCTATTGCAAAAGAAAAAAAATATAGACAATTGTTGTAAAAAAATTCTGCAGAGGCAGCGGCTTTGAATGTACAATTTTTAATTTTTGCAATTATTTTGTGTGATTCCTGAAATTTTTATTCATTCTGTTAAGGGCAATACCCCAATTCACATATGGTGAGGGATTTCATCACCCTTTCCTTAGCCCACAAATTGCATTTCATCATAGAATCTGACTAATAATAACGGTTAGACGTTGGACTTAAGGGAGTCACGGGCTCATCTAGGGCTTAATTGTATTGTGATAGTTGATTCATTTGGAATGAATTATTTCTCGGTGTCTAGACTACGGCAGAGAAATAACCGTTTATAAATATTACGGTGATTCGTAAATATTATATCGGTTGTTACTCTGAAGGTACTTAAACCTTCGGCTGCATTTCTAGGGTGATTCCTGGTGCTCCGATAACTCCTGTCCGTTAACTGGCTGAGAAATCTTTTGATCTAAGTAATCAAACGTGTCACTTTATAATTTTGGTTTAGGAGCCAATAAGGACAGAAAATTTCATTGTACCTAATTTCTGTGCTTGCATTTAACAACAATGAGTGAAAAAAGTGTCAGCCAACAAAATTCTCCTAGGGGTTCTCGAATCAACCAAAATTTTCCAACCGAATTGGATCAAAATCGAGTGAATCAAAACTTTCAAAACTTTGGGGATCGAAACCAAATAAATCAAAAATTTCAAAATCTCAATATCCAAGTGGATAGACCCTTGTCTCTTCGTGATCGATGTTACCCTACTAGGACCGTTCAACCATCTGTCATCGTGTTCCCACCAGCTGAAGGGAACAATTTTGAGCTAAAACATTCTTTTATCCAAGGGGTACCAAAATTTACTAGGTCTGAAAATGCTTATGAATTTCTGAGTGAATTTGAATTGTATGCTTCCACTACAAAAATGCAACAACTATCTAACGAATCGATCAAGCTAAGGCTAATCCCATTTGCACTACTTGAAAGCGCTAAAAGATGGCTAAATTCTCTTCCACGACATTCAATAAGAAGTTGGGATGAATTTGTCACTGCTTTCTTGAAAAAGTTTTTCCCTTTCCATAAAACTCTAAAAATCCGAACCGAGATAAATCAATTTTGTCAAAATGAGGGGGAAACTTTTTCAAAATACTTTGAGAGATTCAACCAGCTATTATATAGTTGTCCTCATCATGGAATTCTAAAAGATCACTTATGTCAAATTGCATATGAAGGGCTAAACTATCAGACTAGAACTCAACTAGAATCAATGTGTGGAGGAGACTTTATGTCTAAAACAGCCGATGAAGCTTGGCGGTTCTTAGAAGATTATTCTGAAAAGGACATGCAATGGGAATCGATTCGTGTTCCCATTCGTACTTCTACTAGAGGAGTGCATGTCGTGGACCCAAGTCAAATTCCTTTAGAAAATCAAACTCCTCAAACCGGAGAAGGGCTACCCCACTATTATTCTCAGGACCAAGCTAATGCCATAACTCAAAATAATCCTTACTCATCCACGTACAATCCTGGTTGGAGGAACCACCCAAATTTTTCCTGGTCAAACCCCAATAATTCGGCTAACCCATCTCACGTGCAACCCTTTATTCCCAATCCGAATTACCAAGCTCCTTCTTCCAATTCTCAAACATCTCAAGCTTCACCTTAATCCAAACAACCTTTTAGGCACCCCAATTTTCAATCATCGAACTTATCCTCTCAATCTGGTCAATCGTCACAAGATTTTGTTCGATTAGAGAAACAGATGAACTCTTACGAAGCTAAAATAAACTCGCAAGACGCTAAAATGGACCAAATGATGAATATGATAAAGGAAATGGCGAAAAATAACGAGAAGGGAAAGTTGCCTAGTCAACCTGAGGTGAATCCAAAATATAACTCTCGTGCTGTAAATTCTTGTGAGGACGAAAACCATAATCCAGTCAATGCTATTACAACCCTTCGATCTGGAAAGAGGATTGATAATAACGTGAGAGACCCTGATGAACCTTCTAACTCGGCCCCAATGCCTAATCTTGAGGATCACCCATTGGCTTCGAATGCCAATTCTTCTAAACCTCAAATTCCCTTAAATGTTGGCAATCCCAACAATTCTTCTCCTTGTGTCGGCAAACCCGACCCACCTTTGAAAACCAATGTTGGCAATCCCAACATTTCATCTTCTCCACCCCTACCACCTTTTTCCTCGAATGATGAAACTGATCATAGAGTCGAAAAACCGGTAGCTCCATTTCCCCATAGGCTCAACAATAAGAAGAAAGCGGCAAATTTCGATAAAATCTTGGAAATTTTCAAACAAGTCCGTGTGAACATTCCTCTTTTAGACACCATTGAACAAATTCCTCAATATGCCAAATGCCTTAAGGAATTGTGCACACAAAAACGTGCGACCAATGTCCCAAAAACCGCCTTTCTAACTGCAAATACAAGCTCTGTTCTTTCAAATCTTCCCCCAGTCAAGTATAAAGACCCTGGCTGCCCTACGATTGATTGCAAAATAGGAAACACCCATATCTCTCGTGCTCTACTTGACCTTGGTGTCAGTGTCAATCTTCTTCCTTATACTGTTTATTGTCAACTTGGACTAGGGGAGATTAAACCAACAAACATCACACTTCAACTAGCCGATCGATCTGTCAAAAAGCCATTGGGAATTATCGAAGACGTCTTGATACAGATCGAACAGTTCTACTTCCTTGTCGATTTTATAGTTCTAGAAACAGAGCCTATCTCAAATCCCAAAGTTCAAATACCATTGATCTTAGGACGCCCTTTCTTAGCAACCTCTATTGCTGTCATTAATTGTAGGAATGGTCAGCTTCGACTTTCCTTCGGGCACCTAACCATAGTACTAAACATCTTTAATCTCAACAAGCAACCTAGGGATTTTGAGATCGATGAAATTGACATGATTCAAACCACAGTTGATGAAACCTCTAGTGACACTTCTGAAGCCTTGAAAATGTGTCTTGACCATTTCGACTCTGATTTAGACGAACTCGAATACATTTCTGAACTAGACAAAATTCTTGACTCCGACACTTCGTCACCTGAATCTAACCAAGGAATATTGACCAATGTTGATACACAAGAACTTCCTATGTTAGACCTCAAACCCTTGCCACCAGACCTTAAGTATGCCTACCTAGACTCCTTAAAAACTTTTCCCGTAATCTTGGCCTCCGATCTTACCGAGGACCAAGAAGAAAAACTTTTGGATATCTTGCGGGAAAATAAGGACGCCTTGGGGTGGGAAATTAGCGATATAAAGGGAATTAGCCCATCAATTGTTGAACATCGCATACATTTAGTTGATGAGGCTAAACCCACCCGTGAGGTTCAAAGGCGATTAAACCCAAACATGAGAGAAGTGGTCAAGGAGGAGATAATCAAATGTCTAGACAATAACATCATCTATCCCATCTCTGATAGCACTTGGGTGAGTCCAGTACAAGTTGTACCAAAGAAGTCGGGAGTCACAGTGATCAAAAACGACAATAATGAACTCGTCCCAACAAAAATCAAAACCAAATGGCGTGTGTGCATCAACTATCGGAAGCTTAACTCAGCCACACGAAAAGACCATTTTCCCTTACCTTTTATTGACCAAATGCTCGAACGCTTAGCGGGACATGAGTACTACTGTTTTCTCGATGGATACTCGGGCTATAACCAAATTCCTGTTGCTTTAGAAGATCAACATAAGACCACCTTTACTTGTCCCTTTGGAACCTTTGCTTATCGTTGCATGCCTTTTGGTCTTTGTAATGCCCCCGCGACTTTCCAAAGGTGTATGATGAGTATTTTCTCTGATATGGTGGAAGAATTCTTGGAAATATTCATGGACGATTTTTCAATATATGGATCATCTTTTTCCCAATGTCTCACTCATTTAGAACTCGTTCTTAAGCGTTGTAAGGAGAAATCACTCGTGCTTAATTGGGAAAAATGCCACTTTATGGTAAAAAGGGGGATAGTTCTAGGTCATGTCGTCTCCAAAGATGGCCTAGAAGTCGATAAATCCAAAATCGATTTGATTGCTAATTTACCTCCTCCTAAGTCAGTCAAAGATGTTCGTTCATTTCTTGGCCATGCAGGATTCTATAGAAGATTCATTAAGGATTTCTCAAAAATTTCAAAACCTCTCTCGAATTTACTTGCCAAAGACGTAAAGTTTGAATTTTCCAATGATTGCAAAACATCTTTTGAAACTCTTAAGTCAATCTTGACCACAACTCCCATCATTCAACCTCCTGATTGGACTCAACCCTTTGAACTTATGTGCGACGCTTCTGACTTTGCAATTGGAGCCATCTTGGGTCAGCGAATTGATAAACTCCCTCGAGTCATTTACTATGCTAGGAAAACCTTAGACGAGGCCCAATTGAATTACTCAACTACAGAAAAGGATTTTTTGGCCGTTGTCTTCGCTCTTGAGAAATTCAGACCATATCTCATAGGATCCAAAGTCATAGTTTACACTGACCATGCTGCCCTACGATATTTTCTTTCTAAAAAGGATGCCAAGGCCCGCTTGATTCGTTGGATCCTTCTTCTTCAAGAATTCGATATAGAAATTCGAGATAAAAAGGGTTCTGAAAATGTCGTAGCTGATCATCTCTCTCGAATTGTGCACGAAAATGATAACGACACCCAAATCGATGACTATTTTCCTGACGAACAAATTCTTTCCATCTCTAACACCCCTTGGTACGCTGACATTGTGAATTATCTTGTCACACAACAAATGCCCGCTGAATGGTCGAAACAAGATAAACAAAAATTTCTCTCGAAAGTTCAAAACTTCTATTGGGACGACCCATATCTTTTCAAATACTGCCCAGACCAAATCATTTGAAGGTGTGTGCCCGATCATGAACACCAAAGTATTCTCTCCTTCTCACATGACCATGCTTGTGGCGGTCATTTTGGAGCAAGAAAAACTGCTGCAAAAGTTTTGCAAAGCGGTTTTTATTGGCCCACACTCTTCCGTGACGCTTTCGAATTTTGCTCTAAATGTGAGCGATGTCAAAGAACGGGTCGAATCTCTAAGCGAAACATGATGCCTCTCAACCCCATTTTAGTGATTGAGTTATTCGATGTTTGGGGCATCGATTTCATGGGACCATTCCCTAATTCATTTGGGAATCTTTACATCTTACTTGCGGTAGATTATGTCTCAAAATGGGTTGAAGCCATTCCGACCAAAACCAACGACAATAAGGTTGTTGTCAAATTCCTCAAAGAAAACATCTTTTCACGCTTTGGTACACCTCGAGCTATCATTAGCGATAATGGCACTCATTTCTGTAATCGTGCTTTTGAGTCCTTGCTCAAGAAATACTCAGTCACACACAAGCTGCCGACCCCTTACCATCTACAAACTAGTGGACAAGTAGAAGTTTTCAATAGACAAATCAAACAAATTCTTGAGAAAACCGTGAATTCCAATAGAAAAGATTGGTCTTTAAAACTGATTGATGCACTTTGGGCTTTGGGCTTTCCGCACTGCTTATAAGACCAATCTAGGGATGTCACCATATCGATTAGTCTTTGGAAAGGCCTATCACTTACCTCTTGAATTAGATCATCGTGCTCTTTGGGCCATAAAATTTTTGAACTTTGACTTAGAAAAAGCCGGCTCACATAGAAAGTTACAAATTTCGGAATTAGAGCAATTAAGAAATGAGGCGTATGAAAATGCGAAAATCTACAAAGAAAGAACCAAAGCCCAACACGACAAAAACATACTTCGTAAGGAATTCAACGTAGGTCAAAAAGTTCTTTTATACGACTCTAGACTTCACTTGTTTCCAGGAAAACTCAGATCTCGATGGACTGGACCTTATGTCGTGAAAACAGTATACCCTCATGGAGCAGTTGAAATTGAAAATCCTAGGGATGGAAAAGTCTTCAAGGTAAACGGTCAACGACAGAAACCATTTTTGGAATTCGAGCAATATGACGAAGATGACTCTATCGATCTGCATGATCATCCACCATGAAATCAGGTGGTACACGTTCTTTTTCTTTTATTTTTCTTTTTCATTTTTTTTATTTTATTTTTGTTTTTCTGCCTTAGACAGTTGGGACATTGTCTCAATCAAGTGTGGGGGGGAGTCTGCATTTCATCCATTTTCATTTTTCTTTGTTTTTATTTTATTTTCAGCCATTTAAGCAGGACCATCATACATTTTATATCGTAGTAACATAACATAATTTTTTTTTGAAATACGACTCATTTTCAATTGATACAGCAAAATAAGTTTACAATTTTTAGCCAGTTGATAGTATTTTTCTCTCTCAACTTAGATCGAATAAGAAATATAATGAAAAGTTTAATTTTGGGGGATAATAGTGTAACCGGTACATAAGGAGATTCTTAGGTGATGGCCATGAAATCTATTCTATATTGTAGACTTTGTTTAAACAAGTGGAGGACTTAAAGTACTTATATTGGCTTTTCAAATCTTTAAAACTAAGTTGTGTTAAGCTGAATTCGCGTAACTCTCTTTTGTGCTTATATTTTCGATAATAATAATAGTATTCCAAGGGTATCCAACATTGCTTGTATATCGAGCGTTGGTGTGCAAACCCGCCACGCTCTATCCGACACGTTGTTGACAAAGTCAGCGTTGGAATATCTTGGTCTCATTTTATGAGATTGGACACCTAAGGATTACCGACATGTTGTTGACAAAGTCAAAGTCGGCCTGCACAATCCGCCAAGCTCTTTACCTACTCTCCGTTAGTCCGCGAGGCAGTGCATGGGTGGTAAACCTTGGTCTTTTTTTGTTAGGTGTATGTACTTAATCATAAATCTTAAAATTTTATAGAATAAAGAATAAGCGATGATACCCAAACACTTCTTGACCTTATTGATTTGACTAGCCATACATGAGAAAATTAGAATACCACTTTACAAACTGTGCCAAGCAAACTAAGAATTTATTTCATGGCTGCACTATGTTATCGACCGAACTAACTGGCCAAACTGGAATTTAACATTTGAAAACTTGATTTATATTGAAAATTTGTGACAAGTCGAGGTATCTAAAATAAAATCAACTGACTAGAAATTGTTAACTTAATTTGTTGTACCACTTTCCTGAAACAAGTCGTGTTTTCATTTTTTTCGTTTTTATTTGCATATGTCCATTGCATTCATGTAGTTTCATTAGAATCATAACATACTGCATTTGGATTTTGTGGGTAGTATCCGCTGAAAACCCTCACGAGACACCACTCGTCCTACTGGGGACACCTAGAGATTTAACGGCTTGTTGCATACGCTCAATGCAACCGTGTTTCCTACGAAAGTGCGACCTATCTAGTTAGTTTTCATTTTCTTTTTACTCGAGGACGAGTAAAAGATAAGTGTGGGGGTATTTGATTAACATAGAAACGTGTTTATTCTATGCTCTTATATTTTATCTTTTGTAAATAAATAAATGATACTTTGGTTACTTTTGTATGTTTTTACAGGATGTCAAGAAATGCCTCCTCCATTTCAAATTAAAGGCCAACTACAGATAAAAAGCTACTTCCCCGTATTAAAGCCATCTCAACTACAAAAGACGTTGTAGCTCACTGGTAATTGCATGGAAGTTTGTACTGAGAGACCTGAGTTCGATCCCCGTCGAGCTCACTTTTTGCTAAAGAACAGAACGCGTTCACATTGGCCCCTTTGCTTTGAGGAATATTTGGATTAATGTTATGTTATATATATACATACACATATTCATGTGTATGTATTTATGATGTGCACCAATTATCATTTCAGTAATAGCCATATTCTTATCATGGAATTAAATTCAAATCATTCAATTTCAATTAGAAGAATTTCTGATTGAATTGCTGCCAAGAAAAGATCCATTGTGAAGATTTTATCCTTTGTTGCCTTTGGAGTCTAATAAGCATCCTTGTTTGGAAGAATTAATTATATGCAATCTTTTATCAATCAATTAGCCACATGAGAGAATTGAGAGATATGGAAAATATTTACCATGATATGCCCAGATTTTCTCCAATCAAGCTGAGTCAAGGAAGGCAAGAGATATTCATGAATGAGGAGGCCCATTTATTCATAGACCTAATTATGGTTTTCCCATTCTCATCTATAAATATGTGTTGTAACCATTGTAAAAATTCATTCATTCTTCTGTACTCTCTTTTATTCTAAACAAAGTTTTTTTTTTTTAGTTTTATTGCTCTTTTCTAACAATTTGTGTTTCTATTCAATTAGTTTTGATAGAACACGAATTGTTATTGTTATTTCTGTTTGCATATTAGAATTAGTCGTTCGATTAGATTCAACAACAATTCTAAGTTTAATTTCTGTTATCGTAGTTGTTAATTGTTGTTTTCTTTCTAGTTAATTGTCTTTCAGTTTCAGTTGTTAAATTTTGGTGTTGATCTGATTAGATTCAGATCAACAGTAAAATCATTAGCGGTAAAAACATCCTCAGAATTCGTCTAACTCGCCCAAGAATAAATAGATAATAATTTTTTTTACACCTCCCTGTGTTCGACCTGTATGCTACACACCTGTGCGCTTGCAGAATTTAATTTAAATGTCACACTTTTCTAATTCATAGATTAGCGTCGATCAATAACATCACTTAACATTGTACATTTATGTCAATATTCTAAATTAATTATGTGGTTTTGAATTCAACAAATGAATTTAACCAATAAATTGTTGTTAATTCATCTTATTATTGCTAAGTGTGATGTTTTAAAATGTACATCATGTTCATATCAACAAAAGGGAGAAATTTGCTTTTCTTCCAGACATAAAATTAACATGCCACACAATTTAAATAATATATGTAAACAATAATAAAAAATTTAATATTATATACACCTATCTCAATAAATTTATCATAAATTTAAGAAAACAATATCCAATTTAAATATTTACATGTTAATATTTCTATAATTCTTAGTTGAACCTCCTCAATTTTTTTGTGATATTTTATATTTCAATCCATATGTTTAAACTACTCATAAAATCTTGAATATTAAATATTAAATAATCCTAGTGAGTGTTTGGTCCATTTTTCTAATAGCTCTTAAAAATATACGTCAATTTGACTATACATATTTATACTGGAAAAAAGTTAATTTCCCAAGCAACTACAAAGATGTATAAATCACATAACATGAACTATGTATATCGAAAATAATGACAAAGTTAATTTGTAAATTAGTTATGATTCATTTATATCGAGAATGTATTATATATTATATCATACGATTCGTTTTGGACATCAATAACTCCAAATTTATACTTTTTTACAAACATCTTTTCAAATCTTCCTCCAATGGTATACAGTTAAACTAACTTCGTAATTTTACATTTAGCTTATCTAAATAAATGTTATTAAATAATATTTTTTAATTCAATGAATTAATTACTTATGCACATCAGTTTCAACATGTATTCCTATATTAACAAAATAATTTTAAAAAATTGTCATACATGCACATACATATTATTTGTGTAAGCTACAGGACATAAGTTACACACACATAATAAGAATAATTTTAATTAATAGTTCATATATTTCATATCAATTTTTATTACATACTACATAACAAAGTTTTCATTTTAACATTAAAATAATGGATACTTTTTTTAATAATATTATCATGTGCAACACATGAGTTACACATTAGGATAATTAATTTCTATAAAAATGGCCATGAAAGAAATGTGATAGAGCTTCCACACCCATTCAAAAAGTATGGTTTGAGGCTAGCTCTGCATGCCTATTTATGAATGTTCGAAATCACGTCGTCCATCGGTTTAAATGGATCAAAATAGAACATTCAAAGCATTAAAAAACATGTTAAAAGTAACGTGTATGGGTCAACCCTCATTTCCTTACGGTTGACATATGGTTCGACCGGACCCATATAGTTTAAAACATCAGTATGATGTGTCTTGCCAGTATTGTGTAATACACATTTATTTTCTTTAACGTTATGTTTTAACGTTTACTATTTTCCATTCTTTTGCGATTTATTTCCTTTATGATACACATTCATTTTCAAAGTCAAACGCGCATTATTTTTGGAATTTTTACGTACATATATATTTATAAAATAAATATATTCATGCACATTTACACGTATAATTATTTTCCAATATGAAACTTCGAATGTCAATAAATTTTTGTGGCAATTAGGCATGCAACCTTATTCCAAAGATTCATTTAAAGCGGCTCCCTCCCTAAAGTTTGATGTAAAGCAGGTCCCTGTTTTTGTTGGCTTCATGTTTTTCATCATTTTTCTGGCGCTGTTGTATAAAAAAATTATGAACATTCATGGAAGTAATCTACAAAAAACTGCAAAATCAACAATTATAGTGAATAATTACCGATATATCAGCAATTATTCACCCACAATTTTAGTTGAAAATCAGATGAATACCTTGTCTTTGCATATATCCCTTAGCAACTAATATGGCTTTAAACTTATCAGTGGATCCATTTGTATTGAACTTTTCTTAAATATCCATTTACATCCTTTAGGTTTAGCACCAGGAGGTAAATCAGTTAAAACCCAAGTTTGGTTCAACATTATGGAATTCATTTCATCATCGATAGCTTCTTTCCAGAAATTAAAATATCTAAAACTCATAGCCTCAGAATAAGTTTTGGAATTGTCATCGACGTTCGTTGCATATCTTATCACATTAAGGACTTCGTCCTTACTACCTTCTATAAGATTTTTTACGAAGTCAGGGCCAAAGTCTTTCTCTATTCTCGCTCTTTTACTTCTCTTGTGTTCAGTACTATTATTTGATACTGCAACTTTTTTGGTTTTTTGAGCAGGAGTATACTCGTCATCATTGATATCATTAGTCATATTAGGTTCTGGGCTAGATGATCTCAATGGAATCTCAAAAGTTTGATTTTCAAGGAATTCTACATTTGCTGATTTTATAACTTCTAAGGTGTTAAGAATAAGGAACCTATAAGTTATACTATTAAGAGAATATCCTATGAAAACACATTTAAATGTCCTAATTCCTAACTCGGTTGTCTAGGGTTTGGTTTTCTAACATATGCTAAGAAACCCCAAACTTTAAGTATAGTAAGATTAGGTTTCCTATTAAACCATAATTCATAAGGGGAAATATTATACTTTTTAAGTGGTACTCTATTTAAAATGTAACGTGCAGATAACATAGCATCACCCCAAAGGTTATAAGGTAAATTTGAACTTATGACCTTGACATTACTAAAGTTCTATTTTTTCTTATAATCATTCCAAGAATTTGAGAATCTCGAAATAATAACTCAAACCACAAAGATTCAGGGAGATTTATACTAGCATCTTTAAGTTGATTTACCAACAGTAAAATTTCACTTATTTGTCCAACTATGGACCTGTTGGTGACAATTTTTAAATCCATAAAATTACAAATTAGAAATTTTTTATTACTTGCCTCGGATATGCGATACTTTCTTCCTGTCCAAAGTGCCTTTGCAGTTTCCACGGTCCTATGATCGTTGTAGACTGGAGTAGACAATGCATTCAGAATGTGCCATATGCATAGAAAATCATCATCTTTGTGCTTTGCACGTTTCTCCTTTAGAGCAGCATCATCCTTGTTAGTTTTATCTGGTATAACATCCAACCTATGTTCTAAAATATAGAACAATTTGACAGTGATCAGAAAGAATTTCATCGTCTCTTGCCAAGGAGTAAGATTATCTCCATCAAATTGCTCTAGTTGAGTTAAATGCTAATTCATAACCTATAGAGAACTCAAACCTTCCATGGTTGAAGTATATTGTCTGAAAAATTGTTGGGGATTTTGTGTCTTGAGACGAATTGAGGAAATAATGTCATACTTCAGACTTCAAGGATATACAGAATAGATTCTTTCAAACAATAGTTCAACCTACCAGGTACAAATGGGTTATCGAACTATCAACTTTCAGGATTCAATGAAGCTTTGGAATACCGTAATTGGATTCAAAGTTTGTACGACTTTGATTCGACCAAGAACACTATAGTATTTAATTTATGATGATGCAAGTAGAGAATAGAATGAAGAGGAAGAAGAACAGTTCTACAACGCTTTACAAGCATTGTAAATTTGGAAATTTGCAACACTTTCGTGGTGTTGGGAATGACAGCACCGAGGAATAAGATGAAAAAAATAAGAAAAAGTAATTTGAAACACTTTCCAGACGTGGCTATTTATAGGATTGGAAGGAGGTGTCCTTTCGTTTAAACGTCGCGCCTGTTTGTAACATTTTACAACTATTACAAAAAACTATGTCCTTTCAGATTTTAAATCTCATGTCCCTTTATTTGCAATGATTCAAAACATTACAGTTTATTCTTGATCCAAAAGTATCCTTACTGGATCCAAAACCTGAAACCCGACCAGGGTTCGGTTTGACGGACTGCGGTGGCGCATGCTAAGGTGGTGCATGACTTCCCTTCTCATAGCAAAGAATACATTTGGTAGACCCAAGGTCCCTACAACCTTTTGAGAAAGTTATTCATATACTGGATAGTTCTCAAAATCCCAAGATGTGGGACTAATAAATTTCCTCTTCCTTCTTCCTTTTTTTCTTCCTTCTTCAAAAAATCCTAAATCCACAAAATAATTTTGAAATTTTCTAACATAACTTATATAATATGTTTTGAATGGAGTTCGTACAAAAAAGTTAGGGTTGGTTAAGTTTGGCTTAGGTCCATATTAAGTTTCAAAATACTAAAAAACTCCCTATCTAAAAACATTATAAATTAGGTCCCTGTTTTTCGAAAATCATCAAAAAATAAAAAATATACAAAAATTCAAAATTAAATTCAACACATAATCATCATCATATTCATGCATTAAAACTACAAAAATATGATTCAAAACAAAACAAAATAAAAAATATACACACTCCAGTATATTGCAGCCAATAATACAATTATTTGTTCGCTTGTGTTTCCTGGCCATGGGGACTAGGGTTCCACTTTCTTTCTTCCGGCCCCTTTTATAACATCTTTCTCTTACTCTCTCATTCGTCTTCACTTATTCCACCTCATTGGATCTACATCTTCCCCATCTATCTAGATTTCTCCCTTGTCCACTAACCAAGCAAGTTAACAAATGCAGCCCTCGGTTTTCAATTTCAGATCTGAATTTACGCTTCAAATCTGGTTCTCCCTAGGGTTTCGTTTATTGGTACTTTATTTGGGTACCTCGGCCAGCCCACTTTGGATTCATCTGGTTTCTTATTGCCATGGCATAGAGCTCCACCTCGTTGATGCTCCTAGGCCCATTGCAATCACATGCATGCTAGCGCCGGCATCTCTTGTAAACTTACTGCCTGTGTTATTGTTGTGGTTCGATTGTTGATTGAAGCCTCGTTTGGTGTTGCTCTCTGTGTATTTGTGGTTAATTTGAGTCTGGATTTGTTGTTTTGAGGTGCACAATATTGTACAGTCGGCTTCTTCGGCCTTGGCTTCTTGGATGGTTTTCTGGTATGTCTTTTTTAAGGTTTTGTGATGTGTTTTCTCTCCTTTCCATCACGAACGGATTGACAAAAACTTTGGCTTTTAGTTATGGGATTTCATTGTATCTTTTTCCTATGTCCCTGAGCATTCATGTGTGGCTTTCATGGGTGATTTTTAAGAGATAAATGAACATGGAATCTCTGTTTTGGTCCCTTTGTTTATTTGCGTGCTGTTGCAGCAGTTCTTACGCAATGGTTCATGATTTCATGTTTTTTGAACTACCATCGCCAGGCCTTTTCAGTCCCATCTTTTGGTATCCTGCTTTTAGGTTGGCTCCTCTTTCATCTACTCGAGTTACTGATGCTTGATCTTTCTGGTTGATGTAGTATGGTCGTCTTCGTCCAGTGTTTGCCGAAGTGTCTTAATGGTCTTTGAGGTCGTTCATTGCCAGTTATGTTGCCTGCTTCTTCTCAACTCCACCTATCGTGTTGATTGTTCTTCTTCTTGGGAGCTTGGCTTGATGTATCCTGGTGGCTTTCTCCTTTATCCTTGTCTTTGTTGTCCGCTTTGGCATGCACTCGGCTTTGACTGCTTTGTTATATCTTCTGTGGTGATCTTGGTCCTTCGGCTTGCGATTTTGAGACCCTATGGATATGTATTTGTTACTGGCTCTATTGGTGGTTCTAGATCATCTTTGTTTGTATTTTGAAGCGCTTCTTTTATGTGCTTGATTTTACTTGCGCTTCCTTTTGTTTTGGTGTGATCGTTTTTGTTTTGACTGGTTTTGTATTAAGCGTTTCGCAGTGTGTGTGGGCACCCTCTTTGGCTAGCGGTCAAGCCTTGTTGGTCGTTACTTTGGATTTTATGTTATGTTTAATTTAAAAAAAAACAATAATACAATTGTTTGCAATTGTTACTGATATTTCAACAGCTTTTCCGATTATTTGCATCAACTGTAAAATAATTGCTGATATATCTGCAATTTATAATAATAATTGCAGAATTTGCTACAATTTTTCATTTGCCTTTTATTAATTCAGTTTTACATCAAGTAAAAAATACGTGCTGACATATCAGTAATTATATATAATACTTGCAGATATATTAGCAAATATTTGTAGGCCTTCCATCACCTTTAACATAGTTGTTGATATATCAGCAATTATACACAATAATTGCTGATATATCAGCAATAATTAATAAGCCTTGCAAAAAAATAAGTGTAATTGTTGATTTATCAACAAGTATATATGAATAATTGCTGATATATCAGCAATTACAGACTATTTTGATATATATGCTCTAGTTGCTCGCATATATTCTATAAGTTATTAATAGTACTTGCATCATTTTATAATTTGGCCATACATCAAATGGATGTAATGACAACTTTTCTAAACGGAGATTTAGAAGAATAAGTATATATGGAACAACCTAAAGGTATCAAAACTCCAAGCCAATAAAAGAAAGTTTGCAAATTAATAAATTCTCTTTATGGCCTGAAGCAAGCTGTCATGTAATGGCATGAGAAATTTGATAAAGTTGCACTGTCATATGAATTCATTATTATTGATGTTGATAAATGTATTTATAACAAATCAGATAATAACGATTATGTTATAGTTAGTTTATATGCTGATGACATATTGATATTTGCTTCTAATATATCTTATGTGAATGAAACCAAGAAGTTTTTATCTTTTAAATTTGACATAAAAGATCTAGAAGAGGTTGATGTAATTCTAGGAATTAAAATCATTAGGAAAGAGAGGGAGATATTACTAACTCAGTCTCAGTATATTGAGAAGTTCCTAAAGAAGTATGTTCATCATAATGACAAAATAGCACCAAATCCTTTAGACCCTAGTATTAAATTAGAAAAGAACACTGGAAGAACTATTTTTCAATTAGAGTATTCCAGTGTTATTGGGAGTCTTATATATGCTATGCATTGTACTACACTAGACATCACACATGCTATAAGCATATTGTGTCAATTTACGTTTAACCCAGGTTTAGAACACTAGAAAGCTATTTCCAAAGTTTTAACTTATTTGCAAGGAACCATTACCTATGGTTTATTTTATAAAAGATATCCTGCTATAAAAGAAGGATATAGTGATGCAATCTAGAACAATCTTGAATCCAAATCTATGTCTGGATAGGTATTTACATCAGAAGGCGTTGTTGCGTCTTGGGCTCCCAAGAAGCAGACCTCTATATCCTACTCAACAATCTTGTCAGAATTGATTGCATTAGCAGATCCAAGTAAGGAAGCAGAATGACTTAGGAATTTATTAATGGAAATCCCATTATGGAAGAAGCCATCTCCAGTGGTCTTGATTAACTGTGATAATCAAGCAATGATATATAATGTCTCTAATAAGACATATAATAGTAAGGCTAGACATGTGAGTCTAATATATCAAATGGTAAGACAATTACTAAAAGTGGAGTAATAACTATTGACTACATAACAACAAAGAAGAACTTGGTTGATCCACTCACAAAAAGGTCTTCCAAAGGCAACAGTTTCTATAAAGTCAAAGAAATGGGACTAAGGTCTACAAGTGAATATTAATCATCCTTAACTGAAACCTAACTTATTTGTTTCAAAATAATAGCATATATGACAAAAAAGGAGAAAACAGCCATTCTCTGGTGGCTTACAAAAGCATAGCTGAAGAAAAAAGCCTCAAAGCTCTAACAAAATAGAAAATACATGCAACCAACAGAAAACATACAACGTGACCAAACAGAGACCCCACCAATGGATAGGTAAAACCAACAGATGAAACATAAACAACTCAAGTGGCAAGCTCCGAGAAGTAGCAACATCCTGGCAAACGCGTGCTCCAACCTGATTAGAAACCATCTCAACAACTAGAGTGAACATCCAAAAATTCCAAGCTAGTTATAAACCACAAAACAATATTAGCCGGAGGGGGGGGGGGGGGATACCAACACACACTAGCAACCATACAAAACCAACCATGCAAATCACCCAACACCAGCACGGGGAAAAAGACCCATCGAAACATCAAAAGTTTGGGCCAATCCCTGCGAACGAGAGTGAACGATACCTAAAAAAGGTCCTGCATTGAAAAATAAGGAAAGCATCATCCTCAACTTTGCGGATGATGGAAGACGAGTCTGTAGGGATCTCATCAAAAACTTCCTTGTTCCGAGAGCACTAAAGATGCCAACAAATCAGGCAAGGTAAAAGGAGAAAGAGGATATACCGAAGAGACTTCCCAGAAATACCCCCACCAAAAATGAAGTAATCCGAGAAGAGATATGGTATTACCTTGGAGACCTACCAAATTTACGAAGAAAGACCAGACAGCTCGCGCACAGGAAATCTCGAGGAACAAATGAGCATTAGATTCCATGTCTCCTGCTCTACAACACATACAACGAGACACAAGAGGGATACCCATCCTCCTAAGATTTTCATCGAGTGGTAAACCATCATGAAGGGTTTTACACATTAGGATAGAAACCTTAGGAGGGGAGCGGGAGTCCTAAGTGAAAGCGAAGGCAGGAATTCTAGCAACCGGGGTTTGAGGGGAATTCCAAGTGTAACGACCCGCATTCTACACATCGGAGAATCATAGAATATTTATTTCATTTTCGTATGAGGTCGTATAGTCGTGTAACTTTGGGGAACGACTATTGGGGTCATTTCCCATGTTCACGATTTTTGTCGATTTTTAAATGACCATTTTGCCCCTAACTGATCTTGTTTCGGCCATAACTTTTGATTGGTAAGGATTTTTGATCTAAAAACCACTTCTATTGGATTCGAGTGATGGTTTACCTTTATGTAGAGTGGTCACATTAGCCAAACGGACTCACCGCTTGGGAGATATGGCTGAAATAAGGTTTAGAAGGTGAAACACTGCTTAAGTGGGCTGATTAGGGTAACTAGCAAATGGACCCATAACCCATTTCGGGATTAAGGTTATGGGGAGGCTGAACTGAGTTAGGTTTTCATTCTATTTCAGTTTTCTAGCTGCCATTTACCTCTTAGAAACCCTAACAATGGCCTCCACCTTCTAATTTCATCCCAAATCGCTCTCTAATCAAGGATTAAGCTAATCTACGTCAAATCAAGGAGAAATAGCACCAAATCAGAGTTGGAGCTGCTGTGTTTCATAGAGATTCGACCCAAATCAGAGATAGTTTCAGATCCAAGTTTTATTTGTGGCCAAGGTGAGTGATTTGCATTGTTTTTCACTAATTATGGGTAATTAGGGGTGATTAGTGTTAATTAGCGTAATAATAACTCGGAAAAATTTGGAAAAATGTTTAGAAATTCTTAAATATTATTTTAAGTCTCTGTTAGAAATTTGGGTTAATTTGGTTAAGTTTTGCTAATCCTAAGGTTAGTTACGGTTAAACATGATTAAGGGAAAAACATGGGTTTTATGTTTGATCCATATTGACATGATTATTCATCGTTTTGGTGTTTATGGTTGTTGCTATGACTATTTGGAATGATTTGTGATTGCATAGAAAAGTTAGATTACTCGAAAACGCCGTCGAATGGCGTAAATAGCTTGCCGGAAAAATTGCAGAAATTGGTCAGACCAGTACCGTTCGTGAGCATACATCACGACCCCGACTCGATCGTGACCACTCCACCCCTCACGAACCGGAATGATCATCACGAGCGGACCAGAGCATGCTCCACTTTGAAGACCACGTGCCACCTAAGAGCATCATCACGAGTCGATAGCCTGGAGGCTTGACCACGAACCGGAGTTTGGTGCACCACCCACGAGCCGACTAGGAAGTTGCGAACCACGAACCGTGCCAAGAGGAGGACCCACGATCCGAGTTGGTCACGAATGAAATGGATCCCACGACCATGAACTGTGCCAAGAGGAGAACCCATGAGCCGACCAGGAAGGGGGTCCACGAGCAGGATCCACGAACCGCGAGTTGAGCTTTGGACTTGAGCATCGAATCGAGACATGATGGAGGCTGAAGAGTCACGAACCGGGATGATGACCAAAACCCGAGATGCAAAGGTAGTCCAAATAGGAAGTAGAACTCAGGATCCAAATAAGAACCAACGGGTTAACTTCATGAGTTGGGATTTGCCGCGGGACGTGTGCAAAGGGGTTATCGACGTCCATAACTTTGATTCACCACCAAGATGGATGTTAGGCTACGGATCAGTGCAGTGGGGTAGTTATTACTCCATTGGGCAGAGTGATTGTAGCATGGCTATGAGCCAGTGCAGTGGAGTCGTCATAACTTCATGGGACAGAGTGGGCATAGCATGGGATTAGTGGCTATGGATCAGTGCAGTGGAGCCATCATGACTCCATGGGGCAGAGTGATCATAGCAAAGGATTTGGGTGGACAAAGCAGTGGATATCGTATGCTTTACGCACTGAGTGGGAGATGTGAGGATGGTTGTTATGCTTGATTGTTTGACATCACTATGACATGCACACCCCTCCCCCGTATTCTTTACCCCATATGTTATTGTTACGTTAGGGTATTGTACATCCTGTCATGCTAACTCTTTGGCTGCAGGTCCAGGTTCAGGTATGGTTTAGTATACCTGTTATTGTTCTGTTTTGCTGCTGATTGCTCATACCAAACTTTTGTCTGACCCATTGTTTTATGTCTCTTCTTATTACTCTGGGTGCTCTTAAATGGGCAGACTAGAGACAGGCTAGGTGGTATGCACGAGTAGCTATACCGGAGATGAGCAGGAGGCTTCCACGTATGATATATATAGATATTCTCCTTGTGTTGTTGCTAGTCACTACTTTGGGCATTGGTAGTGTATCTTTTTTTTTTTTTTAGAGACAATATGTTAGAGTTGTAATAAGCTGTATTTTGAATTTCCGCTGCTATGATGATTATGGTTTAGTTTTTCAGTTTATGCACCGTCTCGCCTGTTTCATGTCAAGTATGTTATTATTATATTTTATTCTATGCATTGTGAGACATTCTACATGTTTCTTGTTAGTTCAAATTCCATACTTTTCCTTTCTTTGGCGACCATCCCATGCTGGTTGGACATCTGTACAACGCATTTCAAGGAAATGTCGGCTAGTGCGGGGCGGGCCGTCACACCAAGCCACCCTTAAGGAGAAGGAACCAGCGTTCCAACCGATTCCACCACTGTGAGAGTCGGTGAAGGACTTCACATATTGCATCTGTTTCCATGTCTCACTAGCGTAAGATAGAGAACCCCAAAAATCCATGGGCAAAAGACGATGGTACTTTGCATAAAGAAACGACGCCCAAAGGGAGTCGTTCGAGCAGAACCTAACCCAGAGCTTACAAGCGTAAGTCGTGTAAATTTCCCAAGGGTTTCGAAGCCCCAGACTACCTTCTCACTTGGGATGACAAATGACATCCCAAGAGACTCAATGATGGCGATTAACATTGTCCTATTTCCCCCAGAAAAAACGAGGCCAACGATTGGTAAGAACGGAAAAAGGAGGCAGTGGGAGTTATGGTCGCAAAGACATGAGACCCAATGGAATTAGGTACCGACTTAATGAGAATGAGTCTACCTATCTGGGAAAGAAGAGAAGCATTCCAACGAATGATCTTACCCTTATTTTTGTCAGTCAGATGATGAAAAATTGAGTTGAGCTTGCGACCACTATAAAGAATAATATTGAGGTAAGGCAAGGGAAGGGAAGCCACCTTAAAACCAAAGAATGTTTCAATCCACGAAATCCTCTCTGGAGTCATAAACTTGGTGGGACCAAAACGACTTTTCGATGAGTTGATGAGTTGGCCTGAACACCTCTCGTACTGTTGAATAAACATATAAAGCGACAAATGGAGCGACATTTCCTGTTAGAGAAAATAACAATGTCATCCGCAAAAGATAAGGATGAGATAATTGGGCATCCACTGGGAATCCCAAAGCGATGAATCTGACCCACAATAGTGAGGGAATGCACACCACGAACGAAAGCCTCGACGACGATGACGAATAACATTGGTGAACGGGGATCTCCTTAGCGAAGTCCCCTTCCATAATGGAAAAATGTCATTGGTCGAATCGTTGATGAGAACAGAAAACCAACAATTCAAAATAAGCCTCCAAACGATATTGATTAGAGGCTCAGGGAAGCCGAAGGCCCGAAGAACCCTAATGATAAAAAACCGAGACATGTGATCATAGGCCTTAGCCATGCCGAGTTTGATTACAACGTTGGGTCCCAAAACCTTGCGGTCGATATGAAAAATGAGTTCTTGGGCCAAAAGGACATTGTCAGTGATGAGACGCCCTTTGACAAACCCAGCTTGGGAAGAGGAAATAACATGATTAAGGTAGCACTACAAGAAAACATACATGTGGTTGCTTTTATTAGTTGCGTTTGATATGTAAATGCAAATAATGTGGTTTTAATTTTGTATTTAAGATTTTTGGTTATATTTATTTAACAATTGTCTAAAATACTGGTTACATTTGAGATTTTTCCTCCCATTGCGTTTCATTTCCCTCCTCTATTTTAATTTTACACCCAAACTAAATTACTTTCCTCCTCATCTTTCGCTAGACTAGTATAGCCGCACAACGGTGGGAAAACCGACCGTTTAATTATATAATTCTAAAAAAAAATCTGTTGTATTTTTAGATTAATCTACAAAAACATGAGTGATTTAAAAAAAAAATTTAAATTTTGTTTAGATTTAGATATATCAAAAGATATTGTAGTAAAAAGTGGATCTGAAGTAAATTTGAAATATAATGGATATTTTAGAGAAATTTTAGGAATTAGAATTTGAACTGTTAAAAACATTAGAGAAAACAATTCCGAGAAAGAAGGCAATGTTTATGTGTCGGGCAACGCTGCTATATTTGAGGCTATATTCATTGGGACGGACAAATTGATTTAGCCTCTCTTACAGTAGGGAAACCTCTCTTACAGTAGGGAAACCTCCCTTCTTCGCAAAAGCATTCGCTTATAATATTCAGGGTACAAAATCACCAAATCGGCTTCCTCATAACAACCCCAACGTTCCTCCATGTCTCCATCCCATTAATTTCCTACTTATTGCTATCGTCTTCCTCACATTTGTTTCAAAAATGACACTCTGACCCTTTATATAATCGCCGAGCAATTCAGACGAATAACGGAATGCATGTTTGGAGGGTCAAGTTCTTCTATAAGTCTGATTAAGGCTTTATTAAAATTTGGTTTTAATTTTCATTTCTCCTTTTGTGTTTGTTATCAATGTAGTACAAATATATTAAATCATTTGGTAACTGGTTAAATAAAACCCACCTACATCTTTTTAAATATATTTTTGGATGTAGCCATAATTTTTTGTTAGTATATTTGATTTCTAACCTAATTTTCCAATAAATTGGTTTATTGTAATTTCGATTGCATTCTAGGATGGTTAAAAAATCGCTACTGTGTTTTAGTTTGTTGGTTTGAATTTGTTAAAAGTAGATTTCAGTGAGGTGCTATAATGTAGTCTGGTCCTAAATTTATATGTGTTTTTTCTATTTGTGTTTCGTAGTTGATTCTTCAAATGAAATGCATGTTCTAGCTTTTCTAAGTTGGTTAATACAACAAAATTCTATTTCTATTAAATGCAGTTGAAGCAAATAGTTGCATGGTTCCATATTTTTTATTAGTGAGAGATGTAAATTTTAAAGTGAAGAGAATATAGTTTTTAATTATATATACTTCACCTTTCCCCATGGACATATCGACACCCTACTTTATTTTTAATAACTGAGATAAGAACAATATAATGTAGGGATATATATGTATGTGTATGTGTGCATACTGCATACGCATGTGCACGTAAGGATCGACTACACCTCAGTTTGCTGCACTTTTAGTTTCCTGGATACGAGCCATAAGTTTCAGTTTAAATATAATAATTTCTCTTTTGCTGAATTAAATAATGCTGTAGTGGATTGAGGGAATTATTGTTATTTAAATGGAAAATTGCGACAGGGATTAGAAATCTAGTGAAACTAAGTTTCAGGCGATCGTATGTTAATGGAAATTACTACTGTTTAAATGGAAAGTATTTGGATGTTCATGCGGTAGGATCCAATTACATAAGCCACGAAAAAACTAACATTGTACCATATGTGCATACTAACATTATGTGCTTAAGAACACACATATATATAAGGAGCTTGAGAGGAACTATTAGCTAACTTTCTGATTTTTAACAAGTGATTTCTGTGATAAATTTTTGAAGCATTCTTGAAATTTAGAGAATTTTTTAAATTGTTTTCTTAACTACAAATTTGGGTGTACAAGCACAATTGATGTTTGGACAAGTGAATTCAATGCCTGAGACTGATCTAATCACTTTATTTTCGTATCCGTAGTAGCATAAGAAGTGTAAGTAGTCTTCTATTGTGATGTCGAATACTAAGCGTGGGCTCTGTGCTTGTAATGGGCCGATTTCCCCTGGATTCGTGTTGGGGTAGTTTGCTTTGCTTCCTGAACTAGTCATCAAGGAGTCTTCTATATTCGTCGATATAGACGCTGCATTAGGTATCAATATGCATGTTTACTTGAGTATCATCAATTAACGACATTATACGATATCATCTAAGTGAGCTGGTGCTTTTTCTTTTCTTTTTCCAAAGTGCTCCCATAAAGAATTTTTGTTACTGCTTTATAGACAAAAGGTGATCTGTATTTGTACTGAGTTTGAAATGATTTAAGTGTGTAATATTAATGAAAAATGATTGACATGCATATAACCATTTATGAATAGATAACAATCCGTAACTGTAAGAAACAAAGGAATTACCAGTTGTCATGAGGGTTGATCTGATCATAGAAGGGCTCCATTTAGGATGAGTCGATTGGACGAAAGCAGCAATACCAGCACCAACAACATGGAGAACTAATATATATAGTAAATGGATTGAACCATTTTGGGAATATTGAACAATAATTTTTTTGTTTAACTCCTATCGTGAATTTACACATGTTTATGTCTATTTATGTACCACTATCTTTTCAGGATGTGATGGAAGTTCTTATCAAGCCCGCCAATGGATAATTTTAGATGTGGATAATGTCATGTTTGCATTCGCAATTAAAACAACTTCCATGTATAGGATATTGATATCTGCAGATGTGTGGAAAGCAGATGGTTAAAAGATATTATTCCATACACTGACAATGAACAAATCCAATGTTATAAATATAAAATTATAATTCACCTTGTTTTTTTCCTTCCTAATTTTGACTAATAAATAAGTGTGAATAATAAAATATACAATAATAAATAGAAACTTAACTAGAAAATACACTTTCATGTTCCATATACATACATTCTATTATCTTGGCCAAATAATAAATACTTATATTTCATCTCACTAAAGTTATCATAAAATAAGCCCATATCTTGACAAAACTGAAATCTGATAGATATTTTTCGAATATAAATATACATACATTCAATTTCGCCTCCATATCCATCTTTTGGATATCAGATGTTTATCCGTCTTTTGGATATGCATGACATAATTTGGAGTTTTTGGGTACATTAGACTTAGCTCTTATTTGTTTAGTATGTTGATTTTTTTGTATAAGTAGCTAATTACTTGCACTCTGTTGCGAAAAAATCTACACTAATGAAACATATCTTGAATAAATAGGTTATCGGTACTTTGGAACTGCTAAGAAACTTCCGTGCATCAGAGAATTTTTGAGAAACCTCGGGAGATCAAGAAGAGAAGATTAACATATGATATATACAAAAGAATAAACGTGAATTATTATGGATACAGAGATGAGGAGGATGGCATTATAGAAAAGTTAGAGGGGCCAACAGACGTGGAAATGAGAAGAAGAGCTTTGGAGGAATGGAAAAGGATGGATGGAATCAATAAAGAGGCTAAGAAAGAAGTCAAAAGTGTAGAAGTTACAAGTGTTGAAGCACCTATGGAGATATTGTTCGAAGGAGTATAAGATGTAGTGAAGAAAAGAAGAAGTTAGAGAGAGAAAGGATGGAGAAGGAAAAGAATGAAGAACTTATGGTTCATGTTCCACTTCCTGATGTTGAAAAAATTGGAAGGATGATATTAGAAAATAAGAAGAAAGGACTCTTGAGTAAGTATGTCAGTGAAGGTTTGTTGGAGGGAGCAGAGTGAGGCAAACTTAACTTTAATAGGTGATTGGTTCTTGACACTCACAATGTGGCATCTGAACTAATTATGTTATAATTCATTAGTCATATGTTACATTTCAATCGTTTTCATTTATTTAAAGCTAGGTTGTTTGATTTACCTAAAAATGCATGGGTGTACTCATATAAGCCAACATACTCTATTTCCCTAGTTGATCACAAATATATTTTAGCCCTGGTACAATTTTGATATTACGTAAAAAGATTAATTTAAGACCGACCATTGGATTCTATGATCCAATGGTTCCATATGCAATGTGCATGACCTTTCTCTAGTTTTGAATTAGGGAATGGAATTTGAATCATTATTTACATGCAATCTCATGTTTAGCATACAACTAGACAATACCAGGAGGACAATTTTTTGTTCAGACCACCAAAAAAAGAAGAAGCTTATTTCAAGCTCAGGCTTTATTTCAAACTTATTATGAAAACAGAACTTTTTAATATTTAGGTCTTTTAAATATGCGTACTTTGAAAATGAGAATATACAAATTTGTTCATGCCGATTTCACACATGTTTGAAGGCATTTAGTTACGAAATTTGTGCTTTTAAGCTAATATTAATAAAAATTTGTGCATTTAAGCTGATGAATTTGGTGATGTAGGTGGTGGATGGTGACTTTGGTCACTGTCTAGTGCGATGTCGATTTGGTTGTAAGTGGCAGAGGTTGTGATTTGGTGAAGTCGGGTCGTCGGATTAGGGTTTGGTAGTGAAGGGAGTGGGTGATTTCCGAAGTGAAGAGGAAACTGGTCGTAATGATGTGGCAGGGAGGAATCAGGTTATGGATTGATGATGAAGTTGTCAATTGTGGTTTTGTCCAGGTGGGAAGGGGAGATAGTGGAAGGCGATGAGGTATATTGAGTGTGCGGGGGATGGAAGATATCGGTGAGCAGTTTGACATTGTATCATTAGAGAAGGTAGCCAAGGGTAGTTGAAGTGTGCTGATGTTGAATTGGATGGGTTATTTTGTGAGGCATTTATGTGAAGTTGCACTTACGTTATTAGAGGGGTGCAGTTTGAATTAAGTGTGTTGACATTGAAGTGGAGTTTGCAATGGAGGCAGAGAGTCTGGGGTAGTTTTCTGAAGGAGTAGTTGGTGAAGGTAAGTTTAGTGGTAACGAAAAAGAATGGTGATATCATGTGGACTGCTATGACTTGGATTGGAGATTTTGGGAGGCAGAGAGGGATTTGGCCAGTGGCAGAGCTAGAAAAAAATATGTGTGAGGTCATAAGATGCATCCATGGTTAGAACCAATCTTCTAAAATGAATGTTTACATTATTCTTTTATGTCAAAAGGAGAAAGCAATTGACCACAGATGAAAAGCTAACATAGAAACGGAGATACAGTAAAGCATAGGGGTAGTCTTGTTATCAACCAATCACTAGAAACGTCTGAAAACCGTTTCTATGAACAGTAACGCTTTTAAGCGTTAGTAATATTGAATAAATGATATTGCAGTCGCAACACCAATTATCAATCTCAGTTTAGCAAGGGAAGTTAAAGAAGTAGTACTGATTAAATGAAGACGCAGAGAAGAAGATTAATATTACCAATTAATGGCCGAGTCCAGCGTATGATGTTTCCTTGAAACGAAATTGCTCCCTTTACGGCGCTGTAAGGTTTGGTTGAGCAATCGTTTCCCAAGGATGAAACGGTCTCTATCTGCGATGTTGCGCTACAACCGCAGGCTGACGACGAACGCAAGGAAGTGGTTTTTATTTTGAAGAACAGAGCAGTGGGGAAGAAGATAAAGAGGAGCGAAACCCGAATTAAACCGTATCTTCGTTTTGATTTTCGCAGGCCTTTATATAGGCTGGAAGAGGCACCTTTACATGAGCAGGCGTTCCTGTTCGAATTGCAACGGCTACGACTGTTGGAAAGGTTGCGACCCTTTACCAACAGACCTTTCCGTTGGCAATTTCGCGGATAAACTCAAAAAATAGCGGTTCCGCAGCGCAACGAGCCCATCGTCATCCGGAGGCCCAATTGATCACCAGACCCCAAGAGCCCCAAGCCCCAAGGCCCTATCTTTTGACCATTAAATATTAATATGAGTGCTTATCATGCCATAGTTCATGTCATTGCCTCTCTCTCTTCCATCTCCTCTTTCTTTTGTAATAACATATCAAGCATTAGTATAAGTAGTGGCAAAGGTGGTATTTTTTCCCCAATGTGGGACTAAATGAATTTTGCCAAACTTACTCATTCATTTTCAACAATTACTCATTCATTTCCAACAATCCCCCACATGAATGAGTATTATCTAATATGTTCTTAAAATTTTACGAAACATTTATCATATCGGTAAAAGTAGCACAGAGGCCTTGAACTTTTCCTAGTGTTATATCGTTATAACTAACTGGCGAATCAGTAGACTAGACTGTCTTTGAAATGTAAGCCGTTTGTGTAAGTCTATAAAGAAAACACATGATAAATGCTCTTTAACCCCTTGGTTCTCTGTTTGTGTTCGTTTTTGCCATGAACACCTCCTTGGTTTCATGAGTGCTTGAAGAATTCGACCTTACAATTCTTCTTGAAGCGGCGCCTTCGCACTCACATAGGTGATTCTATTAAGAGTATCCCGTAATACTCCACTTGGTTCTTTATAACACCACAGTATAGACATCATTAAAAGCCAAGCTTATCCTATTCTCCGACGGGTAGTGCACTGACTTATCATAGGAATGGTTTGAATTTAACAGTGCCATCAAGTTTATCTTAAACTTAGTTGTCCCATTGAACCTAGATCTTGGGATCTCCAGTCAACTAGGTGGGGTTTCCATTTTACAAAACTTTTAATTCATAGGTCTTAAACCCATTCCCATCGATGAGGTTTGAACTTTCTCTCTTGGCAAACCTTTGGTTAGTGGATCCGCTATGTTATCCTTTGACCTTACATAGTCTATAGTGATAACTCCATTAGAGAGAAGTTGTCTTATGGTTTTATGTCTACGAAGAATATATCGAGACTTACCAATATACAATGTACTATTCGCCCTTCCTATAGCAGATTGACTATCACAATGTATACATATTGGAGGTACAGGTTTTTCCCAATTCGGAATATCTTCCAAGAAACTCCTAAGCCAATATGCTTCTTCTTCAGCTTTATCTAGAGCAATGAACTCCGATTCCATTGTCGACCTTGCTATGCAAGTCTGTTTGGATGATTTCCATGAGATTGCTCCGTTTCCGAATGTAAACACATATCCACTTGTGGATTTTGTGTCATTTGAGCCAGTTATCCAATTGGCATCACTATATCCTTCTACCACTGAAGGATACTTCTCATATTGTAACACATAGTTTTGTGTGTACTTCAAATATCCTAGGACGCTGATTATTGCTTTCCAGTGATGTTTGCCAGGATTACTGGTGTATCTACTCAGCTTGCTTATAGCGTATGCAATATCAGGCCTAGTGCAATTCATGACATACATGATACTTCCCAGTATGCGAGAATATTCAAGTTGATATATTCCATCACTGGTGTTCTTTACCCAATTTTGGTTCATATCCACTGGTGATTTTGCAATGGTTATATTATACTACTTGAACCTTTCAAGTAATTTGGCTATATAATGTGACTGAGATAAGGCATATCCTTGTGGTGTTTTTATAATTTTCACACCCAAGATTACATCAGCCACTCCTAGGTCTTTCATGTCGAATCTAGAGGATAACATATCCTTCGTAGATTTTATTATGGCATTATTATTTCCTAGGATTAGTATATCATCAACATAAAGACAAACAATGACATATCCAATATCCGTATATCTTATATATACGCATTTGTCTGATTCATTTATTTTGAATCCGTTTGATAACATAGTTTCATCAAATTTCTCGTGCCATTGTTTTGGAGCTTGTTTAAGGCCATAAAGTGATTTACTAATTTGCACACCTTATTTTCATTTCCCGGGCTTAGAAACCCTTCTGGTTGCTGCATATATATTTCTTCTTCCAATTCACCATTCAAAAATGCATTTTTCACATCCATTTGGTGTATTTCCAAATTCAATATAGATGCGATTGAAATAAGCATCCTAATTGATGTTATTCTGGTAACTGGAGAGTATGTATCAAAGTAATCCAGATCTTCCTTCTGTCTGAATCCTTTTATTACAAGCCTTGCTTTATACTTATCTATTGAGCCGTCGGCCTTTAGTATCTTCTTAAATATCCATTTATATCCTAGTGGTTTTGATCCTTTATGAAGATCCACTAGTTCCCATGTATGGTTTTGTAGAATGGATTCTATTTCACTATTGACGGCTTCTTTCCAATAAGGAGCATCGGGAGATGACATTGCTTGTTGGTAAGTTAGAGGTTCATTTTCTATCATATATGCATAGAAATCAGGTCCAAAGGATTTAGTGGTCCTTTGTCGCTTGCTCCTTCTCGGTTCCTCTATCTCAGTTTCATCATTCATTTCTCTTTGATCAGCATTGTCCTCGGGAGTATCTGAATCTCTTGGCCTCTTTTGAACACTAGTTTCAATAGAGGTCTTTAAAGGATAAATGTGTTCAAAGAATCTTGCATTTCGAGACTCGATAATGGTGTTTTCATGAATATCATCAATTTCAGATTTGTACACCAAAAATCGATATGCATTACTATTATGAGCATATCCAATGAATATGCAATCTATAGTCTTTGGTCCAATTTTGACCTTTTTCGGTTTTGGTATTTCTACTTTGGCAAGACACCCCCACACTTTCAAGTATTTGTAGGATGGTGGTCTATTTTTCCAAAGTTCATGTGGAGATTTTGATGTTTTCTTTCGCGGTATTTTATTCAAGATGTGATTTGCCGAAAGAATAGCTTCTCCCCAAAAGTTATCTGGTAAGCCAGAACTAATTAGTAAGGCATTCATCATTTCTTTAAGAGTTCTATTTTTTCGTTCGGCTATACCGTTGGATTGAGGTGAATACGGTGCTGTAGTTTGATGAATAATTCCATGCTCAGCACAGAATTCCTCAAATGGGGACTCGTATTCTCCTCCTCTATCACTCCTTAAAGATTTTATTTTCTTGTTGAGTTGATTCTCAACTTCTGCCTTATACTGTTTAAACATGTCGATTGCTTCGTCCTTACTTCTAAGGAGATAGACGTAACAATATCTGGTACAATCATCAATGAATGTGATAAAGTACCTCTTTCCACCTCTAGTTTGACACATTTTCAAATCACATACAACAGTATGTATTAATTCTAGAGGTTCTGTTTCTTGTTCAACATGATGAAACGAGGATCTAGTCATTTTCGCTTCTGCACAAACTTGACATTTATCGTTGGAATCTATATTGCATTTTGGTATGAATTCTAGATTAATCAATTTTCGCAATGTATCAAAATTTACATGCCCTAATCTAGAATGCCATATGTTAGAAGAGTCAATAATATAAGCAGAAGATTCAATTTTATTCATATCCTTATTTGGTACAACAGTGGTTACATTTGCTTTAAACAAGCCATCACACACATATCCTCTTCCAACATACACTCCATTCTTTGATATTACAAACTTATCAGCAACAAATGTTAGTTTGAAACCATGTTTGCTGAGCAACGATCCTGAAATCGGGTTCTTGCGGATTTCTGGAACGTGAAGAACGTCATTCAATTTTAGTTCGTTTCCAGAAGTTAACTTTAGTACATTCTTTCCCTTGCCTTCCACCTTTGACGCAGACGAGTTACCCATGAATAGTTGCTCGTTATCAGTAGGCGGTCTGTAGGTTGTAAACATCCACTTGTTAGCACATATATGACGAGTGGCTCCCGTGTCTAGAAACCACTCCTTGTTGTTGCCAACAAGGTTGCATTCAGAAATAACTGCACACAAATCCATATCTGCGGCATCATCTGAATTTCCTGCCATATTTGCTTCAGGTTTCTTCTTTTTGGGCGCACGACACACGGCTGCTTTGTGGCCTTTCTTCCCACAATTATGGCAAGATCCTTGAAACTTCTTTTGTTTCTTTGCATTAGGATTCTGCTTGTGCTTTCTTTTATTTGTCATTTCATCCTTAACCACGTTGGCTTTTGCCTGAAATGAACTGGTAGCCCTTTTCTCTGATTTTCAGTTGTCTTCTTCGATTCGCAGACGAACAATCAGATCCTCCATGGTCATTTCCTTGCGCTTATGCTTTAAATAATTTTAGAAATCCTTCCATGACGGAGGCAACTTTTCGATAGCGGCAGCGACTTGGAATGACTCACTTAACTCCATTTTTTCGTCGTGAATTTCATGAATGATAACTTGGAGTTCTTGAATCTGACTGACGACTGTTTTGGAATCGACCATTTTGAAGTCAAGAAACTTTCTGACAATGAATTTCTTCATTCCGGCATCTTCAGTCTTGTACTTCTTTTCAAGTGATAACCAGAGAACCTTTGCAGTCTCAACGGTACAATATACATTATACAAACTGTTATCTAAACTGTTGAGAATGTAATTCTTACAGATGAAGTCAGAATTCTTCCATGCACTTAAAGCCTCGATTTTTGTGGCGTCAGGCTCAAGTTCTTCAACGAATGGTGGATCCTCTTGGAGGTATTTGGCCAGCCCCAAGGTTGTCAGGTAGAAAAGCATCTTTTGTTGCCAGCGTTTGAAATCCTGGCCATTAAACTTCTCTGGTCTCTCGCCATGTGAATATGGAATAGTCGGTGGAACCAGAGGCGGAGCCGGTGGCACAGTCCGTGCGGGCACAGATTTGTTGTTGCTACTTTGCGACATCGTCGTCTGCAAACAAAAGCAACAATCAGCAATTTCTTTTCAAGATTGTTATCAACCAATCACTAGAAACGTCTGAAAACCGTTTCTATGAACAGTAACGCTTTTAAGCGTTAGTAATATTGAATAAATGATATTGCAGTCGCAACACCAATTATCAATCTCAGTTTAGCAAGGGAAGTTAAAGAAGCAGTACTGATTAAATGAAGACGCAGAGAAGAAGATTAATATTACCAATTAATGACCGAGTCCAGCATATGGTGTTTCCTTGAAACGAAATTGCTCCCTCTACGGCGCTGTAAGGTTTGGTTGAGCAATCGTTTCCCAAGGATGAAACGGTCTCTGTCTGCGATGTTGCGCTACAACCGCAGGCTGACGACGAACGCAATGAAGTGGTTTTTATTTTGAAGAACAGAGCAGTGGGGAAGAAGATAAAGAGGAGCGAAACCGAAATTAAACCGTATCTTCGTTTTGATTTTCGCAGGCCTTTATATAGGCTGGAAGAGGCCACCTTTACATGAGCAGGCGTTCCTATTCGAATTGCAACGGCTACAACTGTTGGAAAGGTTGCGACCCTTTACCAACAGACCTTTCCGTTGACAATTTCGCGGCTAAATTCAAAAAATAGCGCTTCCGCAGCGCAGCGAGCCCATCGGCATCCGGAGGCCCAATTGATCACCAGACCCCAAGTGCCCCAAGGCCCCATCTTTTGACCATTAAATATTAATATGAGTGCTTATCATGCCATAGTTCATGTCATTGCCTCTCTCTCTTCCACCTCCTCTTTCTTTTGTAATAACATATCAAGCCTTAGTATAAGTAGTGGCAAAGGTGGTATTTTTCCCCAATGTGGGACTAAATGAATTTTGCCAAACTTACTCATTCATTTTCAACAATTACTCATTCATTTCCAACAATCCCCCACATGAATGAGTATTATCTAATCTGTTCTTAAAATTTTACGAAACATTTATCATATCGGTAAAAGTAGCACAGAGGCCTTGAACTTTTCCTAGTGTTATATCGTTATAACTAACTGGCGAATCAGTAGACTAGATTGTCTTTGAACTGTAAGCCGTTTGTGTAAGTCTATAAAGAAAATACATGACAAATGCTCTTTAACCCCTTGTTCTCTGTTTGTGTTCATTTTTTCCATGAACACCGCCTTGGCTTCATGAGTGCTTGAAGAATTCGACCTTACAATTCTTCTTGAAGCGGCGCCTTCGCACTCACATAGGTGATTCTATTAAGAGTATCCCGTAATACTCCACTTGGTTCTTTATAACACCACAGTATAGACATCATTAAAAGCCAAGCTTATCCTATTCTCCGACGGGTAGTGCACTGACTTATCATAGGAATGGTCTGAATTTAACAGTGCCCTCAAGTTTATCTTAAACTTAGTTGTCCCTTTGAACCTAGATCTTGGGATCTCCAGTCAACTAGGTGGGGTTTCCATTTTACAAAACTTTTAATTCATAGGTCTTAAACCCATTCCCATCGATAAGGTTTGAACTTTCTCTCTTGGCAAACCTTTGGTTAGTGGATCTGCTATGTTATCCTTTGACCTTACATAGTCTATAGTGATAACTCCATTAGAGAGAAGTTGTCTTATAGTTTTATGTCTACGACGAATATGTCGAGACTTACCATTATACAATGTACTATTCGCCCTTCCTATAGCACATTGACTATCACAATGTATACATATTGGAGGTACAGGTTTTTCCCAATTCGGAATATCTTCCAAGAAACTCCTAAGCCAATCTGCTTCTTCTGCAGCTTTATCTAGAGCAATGAACTCCGATTCCATTGTCGACCTTGCTATGCAAGTCTGTTTGGATGTTTTCCATGAGATTGCTCCATTTCCTAATGTAAACACATATACACTTGTGGATTTTGTGTCATTTGAGCCAGTTATCCAATTGGCATCACTATATCCTTCTACCACTGAAGGATACTTCTTATATTGTAACACATAGTTTTGTGTGTACTTCAGATATCCTAGGACCCTGATTATTGCTTTCCAGTGATGTTTGCCAGGATTACTGGTGTATCTACTCAGTTTGCTTATAGCGTATGCAATATCAGGCCTAGTGCAATTCATGACATGCATGATACTTCCTAGTATGCGAGAATATTCAAGTTGATATATTCCATCACCGGTGTTCTTTACCCAATTTTGGTTCAAATCCACTGGTGATTTTGCAATGGTTATATTACACTGCTTGAACCTTTCAAGTAATTTGGCTATGTAACGTGACTGAGATAAGGCATATCCTTGTGGTGTTTTTATAATTTTCACACCCAAGATTACATCAGCCACTCCTAGGACTTTCATGTCGAATCTAGAGGATAACATATCCTTTGTAGATTTTATTATGGCATTATTATTTCCTAGGATTAGTAAATCATCAACATAAAGACAAACAATGACATATCCAATATCCGTATATCTTATATATACGCATTTATCTGATTCATTTATTTTGAATCCGTTTGATAACATAGTTTCATCAAATTTCTCGTGCCATTGTTTTGGAGCTTGTTTAAGGCCATAAAGTGATTTTACTAATTTGCACACCTTATTTTCATTTCCCGGGCTTAGAAACCCTTCTGGTTGCTGCATATATATTTCTTCTTCCAGTTCACCATTCAAAAACGCAGTTTTCACATCCATTTGGTGTATTTCCAAATTCAATATAGATGCGATTGCAATAAGCATCCTAATTGATGTTATTCTGGTAACTAGAGAGTACGTATCAAAGTAATCCAGATCTTCCTTCTGTCTGAATCCTTTTATTACAAGCCTTGCTTTATACTTGTCTATTGAGCCGTCAGCCTTTAGTTTCTTCTTAAATATCCATATATATCCTATTGGTTTTGATCCTTTATGAAGATCCACTAGTTCCCACGTATGGTTTTGTAGAATGGATTCTATTTCACTATTGACGGCTTCTTTCCAATAAGGAGCATCGGGAGATGACATTGCTTGTTGGTAAGTTAGAGGTTCATTTTCTATCATATATGCATAGAAATCAGGTCCAAAGGATTTAGTGGTCCTTTGTCGCTTGCTCCTTCTCGGTTCCTCTATCTCAGTTTCTTCATTCATTTCTCTTTGATCAGCATTATCCTCGGGAGTATCTGAATCTCTTGGCCTCTTTTGAACACTAGTTTCAATAGAGGTCTTTAGAGGATAAATGTGTTCAAAGAATCTTGCATTTCGAGACTCGATAATGGTGTTTTCATGAATATCATCAATTTTTGATTTGTACACCAAAAATCGATATGCATTACTATTATGAGCATATCCAATGAATATGCAATCTATAGTCTTTGGTCCAATTTTGACCTTTTTCGGTTTTGGTATTTCTACTTTGGCAAGACATCCCCACACTTTCAAGTATTTGTAGGATGGTGGTCTATTTTTCCAAAGTTCATGTGGAGATTTTGATGTTTTCTTTCGCGGTATTTTATTCAAGATATGATTTGCCGAAAGAATAGCTTCTCCCCAAAGTTATCTGGTAAGCCAGAACTAATTAGTAAGGCATTCATCATTTCTTTAAGAGTTCTATTTTTTCGTTCGGCTATACCGTTGGATTGAGGTGAATACAGTGTTGTAGTTTGATGAATAATTCCATGCTCAGCACAGAATTCCTCAAATGGGGACTCGTATTCTCCTCCTCTATCACTCCTTAAAGATTTTATTTTCTTGTTGAGTTGATTCTCAACTTCTGCCTTATACTGTTTAAACACGTCGATTGCTTCGTCCTTACTTTTAAGGAGATAGACGTAACAATATCTGGTACAATCATCAATGAATGTGATAAAGTACCTCTTTCCACCTCTAGTTTGACACATTTTCAAATCACATACATCAGCATGTATTAATTCTAGAGGTTCCATTTCTCGTTCAACATGATGAAACGAGGTTCTAGTCATTTTCGCTTCTGCACAAACTTGACATTTATCGTTGGAATCTATATTGCATTTTGGTATGAATTCTAGATTAATCAATTTTCGCAATATATCAAAATTTACATGCCCTGATCTAGAATGCCATATGTTAGAAGTGTCAACAATATAAGCAGAAGATTCAATTTTATTAGAATCATTATTTGGTACAACAGTGGTTACATTTGCTTTAAACAAGCCATCACACACATATCCTCTTCCAACATACACTCCATTCTTTGATATTACAAACTTATTAGCAACAAATGTTAGTTTGAAACCATGTTTGCTGAGCAACGATCCTGAAATCAGGTCCTTGCGGATTTCTGGAACGTGAAGAACGTCATTCAATTTTAGTTCTTTCCCAGAAGTTAACTTCAGTACAATCTTTCCCTTGCCTTCCACCTTTGATGCAGACGAGTTACCCATGAATAGTTGCTCGTTATCAGTGGCAGGTCTGTAGGTTGTAAACATCCACTTGTTAGCACATATATGACGAGTGGCTCCCGTGTCTAGAAACCACTCCTTGTTGTTGCCAACAAGGTTGCATTCAGAAATAACTGCACACAAATCCATATCTGTGACATCATCTGAATTTCCTGCCATATTTGCTTCAGGTTTCTTCTTTTTGGGCGCACGACACACGGCTGCTTTGTGGCCTTTCTTCCCACAATTATGGCAAGATCCTTGAAACTTCTTTTGTTTCTTTGCATTAGGATTCTGCTTGCGCTTTCTTTTATTTGTCTTTTCATCCTCAACCACGTTGGCTTTTGCCTGAAATGAACTGGTAGCCTTTTTCTCTGATTTTCTGTTGTCTTCTTCGATTCGCAGACGAACAATCAGATCCTCCATGGTCATTTCCTTGCGCTTATGCTTTAAATAATTTTTGAAATCCTTCCATGACGGAGGCAACTTCTCGATAGCGGCAGCGACCTGGAATGACTCACTTAACTCCATTTTTTCGTCGTGAATTTCATGAATGATAACTTGGAGTTCTTGAATCTGACTGACGACTGTTTTGGAATCGAGTATTTTGGAGTCAAGAAACTTTCCGACAATGAATTTCTTCATTCCGACATCTTCAGTCTTGTACTTCTTTTCAAGTGATAACGAGAGAACCTTTGCAGTCTCATCGGTACAATATACATTATACAAACTGTTATCTAAACCGTTGAGAATGTAATTCCTACAGATGAAGTCAGAATTCTTCCATGCACTTAAAGCCTCGACTTTTGTGGCGTCAGGCTCCAGTTCTTCAATGAATGGTGGATCCTCTTGGAGGTATTTGGCCAGCCCCAAGGTTGTCAGGTAGAAAAGCATCTTTTGTTGCCAGCGTTTGAAATCCTGGCCATTAAACTTCTCTGGTCTCTCGCCATGTGAATATGGAATAGTCGGTGGAACCAGAGGCGGAGCCGGTGGCACAGTCCGTGCGGGCACAGATTTGTTGTTGCTACTTTGCGACATCGTCGTCTGCAAACAAAAGCAACAATCAGCAATTTCGTTTCAAGATTGTTATCAACCAATCACTAGAAACGCCTGAAAACCGTTTCTATGAACAGTAACGCTTTTAAGCGTTAGTAATATTGAATAAATGATATTGCAGTCACAACAACAATTATCAATCTCAGTTTAGCAAGGGAAGTTAAAGAAGCAGTACTGATTAAATGAAGACGCAGAGAAGAAGATTAATATTACCAATTAATGACCGAGTCCAGCGTATGCTGTTTCCTTGAAACGAAATTGCTCCCTCTACGGCGCTGTAAGGTTTGGCTGAGCAATCGTTTCCCAAGGATGAAACGGTCTCTGTCTGCGATGTTGCGCTACAACCGCAGGCTGACGACGAACGCAAGGAAGTGGTTTTTATTTTAAAGAACAGAGCAGTGGGGAAGAAGATAAAGAGGAGCGAAACCCGAATTAAACCGTATCTTCGTTTTGATTTTCGCAGGCCTTTATATAGACTGGAAGAGGCACCTTTACATGAGCAGGCGTTCCTGTTCGAATTGCAACGGCTACGACTATTGGAAAGGTTGCGACCCTTTACCAATAGACCTTTCCGTTGGCAATTTCGCGGCTAAATTCAAAAAATAGCGGTTCCGCAGCGCAGCGAGCCCATCGACATCCGGAGGCCCAATTGATCACCAAACCCCAAGAGCCCCAAGGCCCTATCTTTTGACCATTAAATATTAATATGAGTGCTTATCATGCCATAGTTCATGTCATTGCCTCTCTCTCTTCCATCTCCTCTTTCTTTTGTAATAACATATCAAGCCTTAGTATAAGTAGTGGCAAAGGTGGTATTTTTCCCCAATGTGGGACTAAATGAATTTTGCCAAACTTACTCATTCATTTTCAACAATTACTCATTCATTTCCAACAATCCCCCACATGAATGAGTATTATCTAATCTATTCTTAAAATTTTACGAAACATTTATCATATCGGTAAAAGTATGTAACAACCCGAAAATCTGGGCCAGTTTAAAATTTTTATTTTGGCAATTTTATCGAAATTTGATTATTTAAAATGAATTATTTTAAATAATATCGACGAGAAATTTATTTTGAATATAATTCGACGTATATATTATATACGTCGTCGTTAGAATATAAATATTTATATATAATTATATATAGAATTGAAAATGGCGCGGTAGTTCGATAATTCGATTTCAAACTTCAATTGAATGTACCGGGTGCAAAACAATCCGGATTTTAGTGAAACCAAAAATAATGGGATCTAATTGTGAATATCTTTCCAACGAATCCGAAAAATCAAGATTTCATATCGGGAATCAAAAGATATGTCCAGTAGAAAATTCTGAATAGTCGCTATGGAATTCAGGCCCTTAAAAATGGACATTTTGCAAACGACCTCGGATTTCGACGAAACCAGTTTTGTTGGGTCCGGGATGTAAAGTTATTGCTAGGTTTCAAATTTCATAATTTTTCGAATCAATATGTGAGCGTGGCAAAGGAAAACGCGTTTGACCAGTTTCAGTTGATTTTAATCGACTGGAAATTGGCCATTTTTCTAACGGTCTCAGAATTCGACGAAACTAGTTTTGTTAGGACCGTATCGTCAATACGAAGCTAGAAAATATTTTTTGGGAATTTTTCTAGTTAGTATGTGACCCCGGTAAATTGAAATGCGCGTTCAAATTTAATATATAGAGTTATATGTAGATTTAGACGGAAACTGATTCAAGTGATCGAATCAGCTTGCGATACATATCCCATTGTGTTCGGAATGGGGGTAATACGCTAGGGACGACAGGCGGTGGGCCTCGTTTAGAGGTCGTATGTAAAAGTCAATACTTTTGAAATTAAAATAATAAAATAATAAAAGAAATAAAATTTATCCTTCCTCTCCTATAACCCCTCTAGGCCCCCCCCCCAACTCATTTAATCGATCAGAAGAAAAAAAAAAGGGGGGGGGACTTCGTCGAAGCGCGCCCAGGCCGCCGCCGCGCCTCAGGCGAACAAGCCCCCTCCTTCCCCGCTTCTCCTCCCTCTTCTCGTCCTCTTCTCCTTCCCACTTTCCCCTTTTTCTTCGCTGCGCGAGCTCAAGGCAACGAAGCCCTCGAAGCCATCGCTCCACCCTCCGCTTCACCAGCGCCTCCTGCCGCCGTTTCTTTCCCCTTCCCCCTTCGCAGATCGGTAAGTATTTTATTTTATTTTATCCTTATATATTTTTATTTATTTATTTATTTTATTATTCTGTAGTAAAACTGATTTTATAAAAAAATGTAAAACTGAATTTTGTAAAAGTAAAAAACTGATTTAAAAGGAAAAATAAAAACTGAATTTTGTAAAAGAAAACTGAATTTTGTAAAAGAAAAAAACTGATTTGAACATGATTTTAAAACTGATTTATAAATAAAATTGAAACTGATTTAAACCTGTTTTTTTTTAAGAATTTAAAACTGATTTTGTCTTTGAGAAAAATGAAAACTGATTTTTGTTTTTAATAAAAGTATAAAACTGATATTTTTAAAAGTATAAAACTGATATTTTTAAAAGTATAAACTGATTTTGTTTTTAAAAGTATAAACTGATTTTGTTTTTAAAAGTATAAACTGGTTTTATTTTTAAAAGTATAAACTGAATATTTTTAAAAGTATAAAACTGATATTTTTAAAAGTATAAACTAATTTTGTTTTTAAAAGTATAAACTGATTTATTTTTAAAAAGAGAAAAACTAATTTTATTTTAAGCTTTAAAATAGGAAAAGGTTTTAACTTTAAAAGGAAAAAGATCGGATCTTTATTAGAAAAAAAAAGGGGAAAACTTTTTATTAGAAAGGGCGAAGTCTATATTTTTGAAATAGGATTTTTATATATTGAATAGCGAACTAAAAATTCGATTTTTATATATTGAACTTCGATAGAAAAATATAATTTTTATATATTGAACTTCGATAGAAAAATTCGATTTTTATATATTGAACTTTGAAATAAAAATTCGATTTTTATATATTGAACTTTGAAATAAAAATTCGATTTTTATATATTGAACTTTGAACTAAAAATTCGATTTTTATATATTGAACTTTGAAATAAAAATTCGATTTTTACGTATGTAGTGAAAGCAGCAACGAAGGTGACAAAAAGGCGAAACGACGAAGACTTCTGCAAATGAAGAGCCGTGGAGCTAGGATAGCTATATGTGAGAACTTCTCACCTTTCAATTTATTTTTCTAGTTATATATATATATATACTAGGATGCAGACGGTGCTTAGTAGCACCCGACACCCGTCCACAGACCATGGACTTGTTTGTTTGGCTGTTTGGTTATTGATTGCGATATTGGTTTGAATGTGGTTTGTGGTGTGAAAAATCGAATCGATAAATTGGTTAGGATTAGACGTGCGCCGTTATAAGGCGAAGGAGTAAGGCTAGGTTAGACGCTTACTCCAAACTTTGTGGTTTACATAACGAATTGATTTGATTGATGTGTGAATGGCGTGGGCCTTCACTAGACCGGGTATAAGGCTAGGCCTCGTCCCGTTTCTAGTATCGTGCCGTTATGCCGCCGAAATTTTCTAAAATATGTTAGAAAAATAAAAATATCATTTTATTGTGTAAATGAATAATAGAAATTCATATGATAGAATAAAATGTTTTATCGTTAAAAATATAATTTTTAACGTGAATATGAATATAGTGAAAGTGAATAAAATAAATATTCATTTACAAACCAGACGGTTTGTTTATGTACACCTATTTGAAGGACATTGATTGGGTCGATAAATTTTACACATCGCCCAACTGCACGAATAAAATCTGTGTTTGTTTGTTTGAAACCCCACACGGGTGTTGGGATGAAATATGAATTTCACTCATCCTGATTGATTAAATATGTCGATCGATTGATTGACAGGCTGTTATAAGCGTTGAATATCTATATTTGATGCTTATACAGTGTAGTGCACTTTGGTTGATGGTTGATTATTTTTCAATGCTATTATATACATGTGTTGTATGGAAATCCATATAATTAATTTTATATGGTAATTGATTGGGCCTCATTCCAATTTGAAAAATAAAGAATATTATAAAATAAAAGTTCATGTGTTGACAGTACTCATTCATTGAGATTGGTCATGTGTTGAACGAAATATTTTGATAATAACAACTATTTTGAAAAAGAAATATTTGAAATAGAATATTTGAAAATAGAAATTTATGAAGCTGTGTTGATTAGATTGACGCCATTTTGACGTGAACGATATTTATATCGATTTTATTCATCTTAAAAATGAATATTGAAAAGTGATTTCGAAATCGAATATTTTGAATTGAATTGAAAACGATTTCGAAATGAATTGAATTGAAAACGATTTCGAAATGAATTGAATTGAAAACGATTTCGAAATGAATTGAATTGAAAACGATTTCGAAATGAATTGAATTGAAAACGATTTCGAAATGAATTGAATTGAAAACGATTTCGAAATGAATTGAATTGAAAACGATTTCGAAATGAATTGAATTGAAAACGATTTCGAAATGAATTGAATTGAAAACGATTTCGAAATGAATTGAATTGAAAACGATTTCGAAATGAATTGAATTGAAAACGATTTCGAAATGAATTGAATTGAAAACGATTTCGAAATGAATTGAATTGAAAACGATTTCGAAATGAATTGAATTGAAAACGAATTCAAATTGAATTGAAAGTGAATTGAAATGAATTCAAATTGAATTGAAATTTGAATTGAATAGAAATGAATTTTGAAACGAATTTATAAAGAAGAATTCAATTTTGATTTGAATTGAAAAGGAAGTTGAAATTGCTTTTGAAACGAATTTAAAACTATTTATAAAATTCGTTTTAAATAGAAATCGACGAAGTATATATTATATATATTATATATATAATATAATGGCCTGAATAGAACGCGCCGCGCCGCGGCAGTTCGTTAATTTCGACCATTTATTTCAAACGGACATTGCGGGAGATCCGACCGTCGGATTTTCTTAAAACCGGAACCGTTGGGTTCGTATCGAAAAGAGCCTTCTAACGAATATTAGAAATTTGAAATCTAACGGTTGGATTTGGAGATACGTCCAAATCAAATTCGAAAACGGTCGCTGTAAGTGCAGTTCGATGGCCATTGTTGGAAATCGACTGTACGGGCCTTGATAAAATTATTAAAAATAGTAATAATTTATGTAAAATCATAAGAAATGATTTGTGAAGATTTTGGGATGAAAAACTCCATATTTGAAAAGATAAAAATAGATTTTTATCGAAATGAACTAGTTTTGAACTAGAAATATAATTCTATTTATTTTGAAATAAATAAATTGAATTTGAAAAGGGTTTTAAAGATAACCAAAATTTCCAATGATTGCATTGGAGTGGAATTGAATCGAAATTGTCTTCGGAATATTTCGATGTTGGAATTCGTGATTATACGGATGTCGTTATGGAAATTTGAAAGATATAGATATTTATATCGTTATTTCAAATACGACATTTGTTAGTCGTAGAATTCGATATTGAATATAAGCCGATATATTTTCTATTCGGAGCCTTGTATTGAATATCGAATGTGATTTGGGTTTGTCGTGAATGGTGTCTTCACTAACACTGTTCTTGAACCCAGTTGAGAAAAGATTAAATCTTTTTATTTAGATTTAATGAAGTGTACCAATTAAATAATATTTAATTGGAATTGAATTGATATTGATTTTTGGGTTTATCGTGAACAGTGTTTTAAATAACACTTGTTCTTTAACCCGATAATTAATGAATGTGATTTGGGTTTGTCGTGAATGGTGTCTTCACTAACACTGTTCTTGAACCCAGTTGAGAAAAGATTAAATCTTTTTATTTAGATTTAATGAAGTGTACCAATTAAATAATATTTAATTGGAATTGAATGGATATTGATTTTTGGGTTTATCGTGAACAGTGTTTTAAATAACACTTGTTCTTTAACCCGATAATTAATGGGATGTGACTTTGGGTTTATCGTGAACCGTGTTTTAAATGACACTGATTCTTTAACCCAGTCACAGATTAAAACTAAGTGGAGTTTTAATGAATCTTTAATTAGATTGAAAAGATCGAGAATGGAGTATCACCAGTTTTGCTCCAGGCGATAGTTAAATCTTTAATTAGATTTGAACGTGAAATTTAGAAACTAACTGTCGGTTAGCCAAGCAGAAGGGTTTTCTGGATATTGATCTGATGTTGGTTTCGGCCTTCGGGGTTAATATTTGGGGAATTATTCTCTTGATTAATTTACGGTTAGTGACTAATGAATTGGAATGAGGCGTATGTTGTGTTTGTGTAACACTTTTATAAAATATACGCGAGTTATTCGGGAAGTCCGGGTTTATCCCATTCTGAATAATCGATACGACGATAAGTCGAAGATGAAGACGATGGTCGAAGACCGGAGGTCTTCACGTCGTTTGGGTGATAACTGATGATCTTGATTGGGCTGTACACCCAAGAAGATGGAAACAGTTGGTGATCGTCCAGACGTACTTGGAGATCGATGGATATGCGAGGTACTAGGTGCCTCCGATTTCGTTCAGACCCAGAACGGACTTGTAAATGGACTGTGTGTCTGACATCGGATTTCATTCTGTGTGACTGATATCGGTTGCATAGAGTGGTTTGCCTGTGTGGCATGCTAAGATGCAAATGATCAAGGCTTCTGTTGAAAAGCAAAGTCTTGTGGTGATGATCAAAGCACGGCCTTTGTGGCGTAGCTTTGTGTAACGTTTCCTTCGCGAGTTTCGCACCCGGTATGAACCAAAAACGGGAGAGGACATCAGGGAGGGCATGCGTTTCCTCCTAGCTAGAAGTGGCGTCAATGGTTTTACACGCCCTGACGAGTTTGACTTATGTGGTTGTTGCTGTTGCGAGGCGCCTCGGTTAGATCGGACGATCCGGGTCCGATGGAGTCATTCGTTGGCTCGCTTACGCCCCAAAGGGCGGCGAAACGTAGTGCTCAGGCATTTTTAATCCACTCCGTGTGGACCGGCCCTGACGATCCAAGGGTCGATGCGTTCTGATCCTGAGACTCGGGCTAGGCAGTCTCGAATCGGTTGAGGACTATCTTTTGCCTCGGTTCATAGATGGAAATCCAATTTCCAAATACGTGACATTTGCGGTTTTAATTGTAATCCTATATATGGCGACATAGTGGGATGGGGCGCTTATGCCGCCTATGATTGATACTTATGATTTGAAGTTGTTTTATACACTATACACTTATAATAGTATCAAATGATTTGTTTTAAACGTATCAAGCATTCTTGGCTATTATAAGGAAAAAACCCTATCCTCCGGCTTGCGTTGCATTGTGTGATGGGAACTGGGTCTTATAATAGCTTCATTTTTCTTTATTTAGCATTGCGCTGTTTGTTTTATGCACTGGTATTCTTGGGAGGAAACCCGTTCCGTGTTATACGGCGTGGTCCCTTGATTTACCTAACTTTGAAAATAAAGATTAATAACTGTTTTAGTTCTCACACCAGTCACATGACTGACCTGGAGTTTATTGTTTTAACCTAAACTCTGGGTGCCCTTATTTTGACACGGGCAGCTAGTAGTTTTGGTTTTTGCAGATTTATATTCACAGGATCCTGGTTTACAGCTGGAACGATATCTGGAAAGCTTTGTATCCGTATATCCCATTCTAGTTGTGTATTGTATTATTTTTCCGCTGCTATGTATTTAAATGTAATTTAAATCTCTGATATTTCTGTGTAATATTCTTTTATACTCTGTATATTCTTGTAATCTGATGCATTGTTGTAATATACAGTGTAATGTTCTTCTGTATGCGTTCTATTTTGTCGTGTTCTCAAACGATAGGGTGTTTCGAACGGTCTGGGTCGGTTTAGCGACTGGTTCGGACCGAGCGAAATTCCTTGCCGTTACAGTTGGTATCAGAGCTTTGGTTTACAAAGCTTAGAGAACAAGACACATTAGAACCATATGAAAGAATTCATCAGATATTGGATTAGCAATATCCAATGAGAATGACTCGTTAGAGATAGGATCAGTAGTATCCTAGAACGAGTGTGAAGAGTATATTTTTAAAATGAAAACAAAATTTGTTTTGAAAATTTAAATCAATTATTCGTATTTGATTATTTATTTATATTGATGTGGACAATCCAGTATATATAGATTTTGCGTATACGTCTGATCCGCGTGTATTCAAAGTTTTAATATATTGGATAGATATAGAATCACACTCTAGTCGCCCGGACCTGATTCTGATGATTGACGCGTCATCATTAGTAATTAGTTTCGTGTTTCGAAGGTGTGATTTTCTATATATTTCCATTAGACTGGTGTGAGAACCAAAACTTATATAGTTAGAATACATAGTTGTGAATTGGCATCAAAAATATGATTTTTGTATATGTATCAAAATTATGAATTTGAAACTCTAATTCACTAATTGATTGATGTTTGTGTTGTTTGTTTATTTGTTTGCTAATTTTGAACCATTATGCCTAATTGAAACAAATATTAAATTGTATTGAAAATTGGTTGCATTTGCTTGCATATACATATAGTTGCATTGAACAGGTCATAGCAAGGAGGCTAGAGCAGAGAATAAAATTTGTTTGCCCGACAAATAGGTACATGTTTATTACATAATTTCCTGTTTTGTTTGGGTGATGATGATTTTGTGAGCCTATTGGCTAGCCGCTTGGCTTTTTCTTTTTCTTTTTGAGATCTGAAGGACCGGGGAAGCTATTTGAAATTCCCCGATGCTCCCGGTGCAGGGGAGGTTATGGCGAAATTTTTCAAAAATTTAGGGTGTTAGCCAAATTTTTGAGATTTTAGAAAATTCTCAGAAACTAAAGAGTTGGAGAATAGAAGCCAGGTCGAGCGTAGTGTTGAATAATCAAACCACTTTCGACTTTGTTCCTTTTCGGGGACGAAAAGTTTTAAGTGGGGGAGATTGTAACAACCCGAAAATCTGGGCCAGTTTAAAATTTTTATTTTGGCAATTTTATCGAAATTTGATTATTTAAAATGAATTATTTTAAATAATATCGACGAGAAATTTATTTTGAATATAATTCGACGTATATATTATATACGTCGTCGTTAGAATATAAATATTTATATATAATTATATATAGAATTGAAAATGGCGCGGTAGTTCGATAATTCGATTTCAAACTTCAATTGAATGTACCGGGTGCAAAACAATCCGGATTTTAGTGAAACCAAAAATAATGGGATCTAATTGTGAATATCTTTCCAACGAATCCGAAAAATCAAGATTTCATATCGGGAATCAAAAGATATGTCCAGTAGAAAATTCTGAATAGTCGCTATGGAATTCAGGCCCTTAAAAATGGACATTTTGCAAACGACCTCGGATTTCGACGAAACCAGTTTTGTTGGGTCCGGGATGTAAAGTTATTGCTAGGTTTCAAATTTCATAATTTTTCGAATCAATATGTGAGCGTGGCAAAGGAAAACGCGTTTGACCAGTTTCAGTTGATTTTAATCGACTGGAAATTGGCCATTTTTCTAACGGTCTCAGAATTCGACGAAACTAGTTTTGTTAGGACCGTATCGTCAATACGAAGCTAGAAAATATTTTTTGGGAATTTTTCTAGTTAGTATGTGACCCCGGTAAATTGAAATGCGCGTTCAAATTTAATATATAGAGTTATATGTAGATTTAGACGGAAACTGATTCAAGTGATCGAATCAGCTTGCGATACATATCCCATTGTGTTCGGAATGGGGGTAATACGCTAGGGACGACAGGCGGTGGGCCTCGTTTAGAGGTCGTATGTAAAAGTCAATACTTTTGAAATTAAAATAATAAAATAATAAAAGAAATAAAATTTATCCTTCCTCTCCTATAACCCCTCTAGGCCCCCCCCCCCAACTCATTTAATCGATCAGAAGAAAAAAAAAAGGGGGGGGGGGGACTTCGTCGAAGCGCGCCCAGGCCGCCGCCGCGCCTCAGGCGAACAAGCCCCCTCCTTCCCCGCTTCTCCTCCCTCTTCTCGTCCTCTTCTCCTTCCCACTTTCCCCTTTTTCTTCGCTGCGCGAGCTCAAGGCAACGAAGCCCTCGAAGCCATCGCTCCACCCTCCGCTTCACCAGCGCCTCCTGCCGCCGTTTCTTTCCCCTTCCCCCTTCGCAGATCGGTAAGTATTTTATTTTATTTTATCCTTATATATTTTTATTTATTTATTTATTTTATTATTCTGTAGTAAAACTGATTTTATAAAAAAATGTAAAACTGAATTTTGTAAAAGTAAAAAACTGATTTAAAAGGAAAAATAAAAACTGAATTTTGTAAAAGAAAACTGAATTTTGTAAAAGAAAAAAACTGATTTGAACATGATTTTAAAACTGATTTATAAATAAAATTGAAACTGATTTAAACCTGTTTTTTTTTAAGAATTTAAAACTGATTTTGTCTTTGAGAAAAATGAAAACTGATTTTTGTTTTTAATAAAAGTATAAAACTGATATTTTTAAAAGTATAAAACTGATATTTTTAAAAGTATAAACTGATTTTGTTTTTAAAAGTATAAACTGATTTTGTTTTTAAAAGTATAAACTGGTTTTATTTTTAAAAGTATAAACTGAATATTTTTAAAAGTATAAAACTGATATTTTTAAAAGTATAAACTAATTTTGTTTTTAAAAGTATAAACTGATTTATTTTTAAAAAGAGAAAAACTAATTTTATTTTAAGCTTTAAAATAGGAAAAGGTTTTAACTTTAAAAGGAAAAAGATCGGATCTTTATTAGAAAAAAAAGGGGAAAACTTTTTATTAGAAAGGGCGAAGTCTATATTTTTGAAATAGGATTTTTATATATTGAATAGCGAACTAAAAATTCGATTTTTATATATTGAACTTCGATAGAAAAATATAATTTTTATATATTGAACTTCGATAGAAAAATTCGATTTTTATATATTGAACTTTGAAATAAAAATTCGATTTTTATATATTGAACTTTGAAATAAAAATTCGATTTTTATATATTGAACTTTGAACTAAAAATTCGATTTTTATATATTGAACTTTGAAATAAAAATTCGATTTTTACGTATGTAGTGAAAGCAGCAACGAAGGTGACAAAAAGGCGAAACGACGAAGACTTCTGCAAATGAAGAGCCGTGGAGCTAGGATAGCTATATGTGAGAACTTCTCACCTTTCAATTTATTTTTCTAGTTATATATATATATACTAGGATGCAGACGGTGCTTAGTAGCACCCGACACCCGTCCACAGACCATGGACTTGTTTGTTTGGCTGTTTGGTTATTGATTGCGATATTGGTTTGAATGTGGTTTGTGGTGTGAAAAATCGAATCGATAAATTGGTTAGGATTAGACGTGCGCCGTTATAAGGCGAAGGAGTAAGGCTAGGTTAGACGCTTACTCCAAACTTTGTGGTTTACATAACGAATTGATTTGATTGATGTGTGAATGGCGTGGGCCTTCACTAGACCGGGGATAAGGCTAGGCCTCGTCCCGTTTCTAGTATCGTGCCGTTATGCCGCCGAAATTTTCTAAAATATGTTAGAAAAATAAAAATATCATTTTATTGTGTAAATGAATAATAGAAATTCATATGATAGAATAAAATGTTTTATCGTTAAAAATATAATTTTTAACGTGAATATGAATATAGTGAAAGTGAATAAAATAAATATTCATTTACAAACCAGACGGTTTGTTTATGTACACCTATTTGAAGGACATTGATTGGGTCGATAAATTTTACACATCGCCCAACTGCACGAATAAAATCTGTGTTTGTTTGTTTGAAACCCCACACGGGTGTTGGGATGAAATATGAATTTCACTCATCCTGATTGATTAAATATGTCGATCGATTGATTGACAGGCTGTTATAAGCGTTGAATATCTATATTTGATGCTTATACAGTGTAGTGCACTTTGGTTGATGGTTGATTATTTTTCAATGCTATTATATACATGTGTTGTATGGAAATCCATATAATTAATTTTATATGGTAATTGATTGGGCCTCATTCCAATTTGAAAAATAAAGAATATTATAAAATAAAAGTTCATGTGTTGACAGTACTCATTCATTGAGATTGGTCATGTGTTGAACGAAATATTTTGATAATAACAACTATTTTGAAAAAGAAATATTTGAAATAGAATATTTGAAAATAGAAATTTATGAAGCTGTGTTGATTAGATTGACGCCATTTTGACGTGAACGATATTTATATCGATTTTATTCATCTTAAAAATGAATATTGAAAAGTGATTTCGAAATCGAATATTTTGAATTGAATTGAAAACGATTTCGAAATGAATTGAATTGAAAACGATTTCGAAATGAATTGAATTGAAAACGATTTCGAAATGAATTGAATTGAAAACGATTTCGAAATGAATTGAATTGAAAACGATTTCGAAATGAATTGAATTGAAAACGATTTCGAAATGAATTGAATTGAAAACGATTTCGAAATGAATTGAATTGAAAACGATTTCGAAATGAATTGAATTGAAAACGATTTCGAAATGAATTGAATTGAAAACGATTTCGAAATGAATTGAATTGAAAACGATTTCGAAATGAATTGAATTGAAAACGATTTCGAAATGAATTGAATTGAAAACGATTTCGAAATGAATTGAATTGAAAACGAATTCAAATTGAATTGAAAGTGAATTGAAATGAATTCAAATTGAATTGAAATTTGAATTGAATAGAAATGAATTTTGAAACGAATTTATAAAGAAGAATTCAATTTTGATTTGAATTGAAAAGGAAGTTGAAATTGCTTTTGAAACGAATTTAAAACTATTTATAAAATTCGTTTTAAATAGAAATCGACGAAGTATATATTATATATATTATATATATAATATAATGGCCTGAATAGAACGCGCCGCGCCGCGGCAGTTCGTTAATTTCGACCATTTATTTCAAACGGACATTGCGGGAGATCCGACCGTCGGATTTTCTTAAAACCGGAACCGTTGGGTTCGTATCGAAAAGAGCCTTCTAACGAATATTAGAAATTTGAAATCTAACGGTTGGATTTGGAGATACGTCCAAATCAAATTCGAAAACGGTCGCTGTAAGTGCAGTTCGATGGCCATTGTTGGAAATCGACTGTACGGGCCTTGATAAAATTATTAAAAATAGTAATAATTTATGTAAAATCATAAGAAATGATTTGTGAAGATTTTGGGATGAAAAACTCCATATTTGAAAAGATAAAAATAGATTTTTATCGAAATGAACTAGTTTTGAACTAGAAATATAATTCTATTTATTTTGAAATAAATAAATTGAATTTGAAAAGGGTTTTAAAGATAACCAAAATTTCCAATGATTGCATTGGAGTGGAATTGAATCGAAATTGTCTTCGGAATATTTCGATGTTGGAATTCGTGATTATACGGATGTCGTTATGGAAATTTGAAAGATATAGATATTTATATCGTTATTTCAAATACGACATTTGTTAGTCGTAGAATTCGATATTGAATATAAGCCGATATATTTTCTATTCGGAGCCTTGTATTGAATATCGAATGTGATTTGGGTTTGTCGTGAATGGTGTCTTCACTAACACTGTTCTTGAACCCAGTTGAGAAAAGATTAAATCTTTTTATTTAGATTTAATGAAGTGTACCAATTAAATAATATTTAATTGGAATTGAATTGATATTGATTTTTGGGTTTATCGTGAACAGTGTTTTAAATAACACTTGTTCTTTAACCCGATAATTAATGAATGTGATTTGGGTTTGTCGTGAATGGTGTCTTCACTAACACTGTTCTTGAACCCAGTTGAGAAAAGATTAAATCTTTTTATTTAGATTTAATGAAGTGTACCAATTAAATAATATTTAATTGGAATTGAATGGATATTGATTTTTGGGTTTATCGTGAACAGTGTTTTAAATAACACTTGTTCTTTAACCCGATAATTAATGGGATGTGACTTTGGGTTTATCGTGAACCGTGTTTTAAATGACACTGATTCTTTAACCCAGTCACAGATTAAAACTAAGTGGAGTTTTAATGAATCTTTAATTAGATTGAAAAGATCGAGAATGGAGTATCACCAGTTTTGCTCCAGGCGATAGTTAAATCTTTAATTAGATTTGAACGTGAAATTTAGAAACTAACTGTCGGTTAGCCAAGCAGAAGGGTTTTCTGGATATTGATCTGATGTTGGTTTCGGCCTTCGGGGTTAATATTTGGGGAATTATTCTCTTGATTAATTTACGGTTAGTGACTAATGAATTGGAATGAGGCGTATGTTGTGTTTGTGTAACACTTTTATAAAATATACGCGAGTTATTCGGGAAGTCCGGGTTTATCCCATTCTGAATAATCGATACGACGATAAGTCGAAGATGAAGACGATGGTCGAAGACCGGAGGTCTTCACGTCGTTTGGGTGATAACTGATGATCTTGATTGGGCTGTACACCCAAGAAGATGGAAACAGTTGGTGATCGTCCAGACGTACTTGGAGATCGATGGATATGCGAGGTACTAGGTGCCTCCGATTTCGTTCAGACCCAGAACGGACTTGTAAATGGACTGTGTGTCTGACATCGGATTTCATTCTGTGTGACTGATATCGGTTGCATAGAGTGGTTTGCCTGTGTGGCATGCTAAGATGCAAATGATCAAGGCTTCTGTTGAAAAGCAAAGTCTTGTGGTGATGATCAAAGCACGGCCTTTGTGGCGTAGCTTTGTGTAACGTTTCCTTCGCGAGTTTCGCACCCGGTATGAACCAAAAACGGGAGAGGACATCAGGGAGGGCATGCGTTTCCTCCTAGCTAGAAGTGGCGTCAGTGGTTTTACACGCCCTGACGAGTTTGACTTATGTGGTTGTTGCTGTTGCGAGGCGCCTCGGTTAGATCGGACGATCCGGGTCCGATGGAGTCATTCGTTGGCTCGCTTACGCCCCAAAGGGCAGCGAAACGTAGTGCTCAGGCATTTTTAATCCACTCCGTGTGGACCGGCCCTGACGATCCAAGGGTCGATGCGTTCTGATCCTGAGACTCGGGCTAGGCAGTCTCGAATCGGTTGAGGACTATCTTTTGCCTCGGTTCATAGATGGAAATCCAATTTCCAAATACGTGACATTTGCGGTTTTAATTGTAATCCTATATATGGCGACATAGTGGGATGGGGCGCTTATGCCGCCTATGATTGATACTTATGATTTGAAGTTGTTTTATACACTATACACTTATAATAGTATCAAATGATTTGTTTTAAACGTATCAAGCATTCTTGGCTATTATAAGGAAAAAACCCTATCCTCCGGCTTGCGTTGCATTGTGTGATGGGAACTGGGTCTTATAATAGCTTCATTTTTCTTTATTTAGCATTGCGCTGTTTGTTTTATGCACTGGTATTCTTGGGAGGAAACCCGTTCCGTGTTATACGGCGTGGTCCCTTGATTTACCTAACTTTGAAAATAAAGATTAATAACTGTTTTAGTTCTCACACCAGTCACATGACTGACCTGGAGTTTATTGTTTTAACCTAAACTCTGGGTGCCCTTATTTTGACACGGGCAGCTAGTAGTTTTGGTTTTTGCAGATTTATATTCACAGGATCCTGGTTTACAGCTGGAACGATATCTGGAAAGCTTTGTATCCGTATATCCCATTCTAGTTGTGTATTGTATTATTTTTCCGCTGCTATGTATTTAAATGTAATTTAAATCTCTGATATTTCTGTGTAATATTCTTTTATACTCTGTATATTCTTGTAATCTGATGCATTGTTGTAATATACAGTGTAATGTTCTTCTGTATGCGTTCTATTTTGTCGTGTTCTCAAACGATAGGGTGTTTCGAACGGTCTGGGTCGGTTTAGCGACTGGTTCGGACCGAGCGAAATTCCTTGCCGTTACAAAGTAGCATAGAGGCCTTGAACTTTTCCTAGTGTTATATCGTTATAACTAACTGGCGAATCAGTAGACTAGACTGTCTTTGAACTGTAAGCCGTTTGTGTAAGTCTATAAAGAAAACACATGATAAATGCTCTTTTACCCCTTGTTCTCTGTTTGTGTTCGTTTTTGCCATGAACACCGCCTTGGTTTCATGAGTGCTTGAAGAATTCGACCTTACAATTCTTCTTGAAGCGGCGCCTTCGCACTCACATTGGTGATTCTATTAAGAGTATCCCGTAATACTCCACTTGGTTCTTTATAACACCACAGTATAGACATCATTAAAAACCAAGCTTATCCTATTCTCCGACGGGTAGTGCACTGACTTATCATAGGAATGGTTTGAATCTAACAATGCCATCAAGTTTATCTTAAACTTAGTTGTCCCTTTGAACCTAGATCTTGGGATCTCCAGTCAACTAGGTGGGGTTTCCGTTTTACAAAACTTTTAATTCATAGGTCTTAAACCCATTCCCATCGATAAGGTTTGAACTTTCTCTCTTGGCAAACCTTTGGTTAGTGGATCCTCTATGTTATCCTTTGACCTTACATGGTCTATAGTGATAACTCCATTAGAGAGAAGTTGTCTTATGGTTTTATGTCTACGACGAATATGTCGAGACTTACCATTATACAATGTACTATTCGCCCTTCCTATAGCACATTGACTATCACAATGTATACATATTGGAGGTACAGGTTTTTCCCAATTCGGAATATCTTCCAAGAAACTCCTAAGCCAATCTGCTTCTTCTGCAGCTTTATCTAGAGCAATGAACTCCGATTCCATTGTCGACCTTGCTATGCAAGTCTGTTTGGATGATTTCCATGAGATTGCTCCATTTCCTAATGTAAACACATATCCACTTGTGGATTTTGTGTCATTTGAACCAGTTATCCAATTGGCATCACTATATCCTTCTACCACTGAAGGATACTTCTCATATTGTAACACATAGTTTTGTGTGTACTTCAGATATCCTAGGACCCTGATTATTGCTTTCCAATGATGTTTGCCAGGATTACTGGTGTATCTACTCAGCTTGCTTATAGCGTATGCAATATCAGGCCTAGTGCAATTCATGACATACATGATACTTCCTAGTATGCGAGAATATTCAAGTTGATATATTCCATCACCGGTGTTCTTTACCCAATTTTGGTTCATATCCACTGGTGATTTTGCAATGGTTATATTATACTGCTTGAACCTTTCAAGTAATTTGGCTATGTAATGTGACTGAGATAAGGCATATCCTTGTGGTGTTTTTATAATTTTCACACCCAAGATTATATCAGCCACTCCTAGGTCTTTCATGTTGAATCTAGAGGATAACATATCCTTCGTAGATTTTATTATGGCATTATTATTTCCTAGGATTAGTAAATCATCAAAATAAAAACAAACAATGACATATCCAATATCCGTATATCTTATATATACGCATTTATCTGATTCATTTATTTTGAATCCGTTTGATAACATAGTTTCATCAAATTTCTCGTTCCATTGTTTTGGAGCTTGTTTAAGGCCATAAAGTGATTTTACTAATTTGCACACCTTATTTTCATTTCCCGGTCTTAGAAACCCTTCTGGTTGCTGCATATATATTTCTTCTTCCAGTTCACCATTCAAAAACGCAGTTTTCACATCCATTTGGTGTATTTCCAAATTCAATATAGATGCGATTGCAATAAGCATCCTAATTGATGTTATTCTGGTAACTGGAGAGTATGTATCAAAGTAATCCAGATCTTCCTTCTGTCTGAATCCTTTTATTACAAGCCTTGCTTTATACTTGTCTATTGAGCAGTCAGTCTTTAGTTTCTTCTTAAATATCCATTTATATCCTAGTGGTTTTGATCCTTTAGGAAGATCCACTAGTTCCCTCGTATGGTTTTGTAGAATGGATTCTATTTCACTATTGACGGCTTCTTTCCAATAAGGAGCATCGGGAGATGACATTGCTTGTTGGTAAGTTAAAGGTTCATTTTCTATCATATATGCATAGAAATCAGGTTCAAAGGATTTAGTGGTCCTTTGTCGCTTGCTCCTTCTCGGTTCCTCTATCTCAGTTTCATCATTCATTTCTCTTTGATCAGCATTATCCTCGGGAGTATCTGAATCTCTTGGCCTCTTTTGAACACTAGTTTCAATAGAGGTCTTTAGAGGATAAATGTGTTCAAAGAATCTTGCATTTCGAGACTCGATAATGGTGTTTTCATGAATATCATCAATTTCAGATTTGTACACCAGAAATCGATATGCATTACTATTATGAGCATATCCAATGAATATGCAATCTATAGTCTTTGGTCCAATTTTGACCTTTTTCGGTTTTGGTATTTCTACTTTGGCAAGACACCCCCACACTTTCAAGTATTTGTAGGATGGTGGTCTATTTTTCCAAAGGTCATGTGGAGATTTTGATGTTTTCTTTCGCGGTATTTTATTCAAGATATGATTTGCCGAAAGAATAGCTTCTCCCCAAAAGTTATCTGGTAATCCAGAACTAATTAGTAAGACGTTCATCATTTCTTTAAGAGTTCTATTTTTTCGTTCGGCTATACCGTTGGATTGAGGTGAATACGGTGCTGTAGTTTGATGAATAATTCCATGCTCAGCACCGAATTCCTCAAATGGGGACTTGTATTCTCCTCCTCTATCACTCCTTAAAGATTTTATTTTCATGTTGAGTTGATTCTCAACTTCTGCCTTATACTGTTTAAACATGTCAATTGCTTCGTCCTTACTTCTAAGGAGATAGACGTGACAATATCTGGTACAATCATCAATGAATGTGATAAAGTACCTCTTTCCACCTCTAGTTTGACACATTTTCAAATCACATACATCGGTATGTATTAATTCTAGAGGTTCCGTTTCTCGTTCAACATGATGAAACGAGGTTTTAGTCATTTTTCCTTCTGCACAAACTTGACATTTATCGTTGTAATCTATATTGCATTTTGGTATGAATTCTAGATTAATCAATTTTCGCAATGTATCAAAATTTACATGCCCTAATCTAGAATGCCATATGTTAGAAGAGTCAACAATATAAGCAGAAGATTCAATTTTATTCATATCATTATTTGGTACAGCAGTGGTTACATTTGCTTTAAACAAGCCATCACACACATATCCTCTTCCAATGTACACTCCATTCTTTGATATTACAAACTTATCAGCAACAAATGTTAGTTTGAAACCATGTTTGCTGAGCAATGATCCTGAAATCAGGTTCTTTCGGATTTCTGGAACGTAAAGAACGTCATTCAATTTTAGTTCTTTTCCAGAAGTTAACTTCAGTACAATCTTTCCCTTGCCTTCCACCTTTGATGCAGGCGAGTTACCCATGAATAGTTGCTCGTTATCAGTGGCAGGTCTGTAGGTTGTAAACATCCACTTGTTAGCACATATATGACGAGTGGCTCCCGTGTCTAGAAACCACTCCTTGTTGTTGCCAACAAGGTTGCATTCAGAAATAACTGAACACAAATCCATATCTGCGACATCATCTGAATTTCCTGCCATATTTGCTTCAGGTTTCTTCTTTTTGGCGCACGACACACGGCTGCTTTGTGGCCTTTCTTCCCACAATTATGGCAAGATCCTTGAAACTTCTTTTGTTTCTTTGCATTAGGATTCTTCTTGCGCTTTCTTTTATTTGTCTTTTCATCCTCAACCACGTTGGCTTTTGCCTGAAATGAACTGGTAGCCTTTTTCTCTGATTTTCTGTTGTCTTCTTCGATTCGCAGACGAACAATCAGATCCTCCATGGTCATTTCCTTGCGCTTATGCTTTAAATAATTTTTGAAATCCTTCCATGACGGAGGCAACTTTTCGATAGCGGCAGCGACTTGGAATGACTCACTTAACTCCACTTTTTCGTCGTGAATTTCATGAATGATAACTTGGAGTTCTTGAATCTGACTGACGACTGTTTTGGAATCGACCATTTTGAAGTCAAAAAACTTTCCGACAATGAATTTCTTCATTCTGGCATCTTCAGTCTTGTACTTCTTTTCAAGTGATAACCAGAGAACCTTTGCCGTCTCAACGGTACAATATACATTATACAAACTGTTATCTAAACCGTTGAGAATGTAATTCTTACAGATGAAGTCAGAATTCTTCCATGCACTTAAAGCCTCAACTTTTGTGGCGTCAGGCTCCTGTACTTCAACAAATGGTGGATCCTCTTGGAGGTATTTGGCCAGCCCCAAGGTTGTCAGGTAGAAAAGCATCTTTTGTTGCCAGCGTTTGAAATCCTGGCCATTAAACTTCTCTGGTCTCTCGCCATGTTAATATGGAATAGTCATTGGAACTAAAGGCGGAGCCGGTGGCACAGTCCGTGCGGGCACAGATTTGTTGTTGCTACCTTGCGACATCGTCGTCTGCAAACAAAAGCAACAATCAGCAATTTCGTTTCAAGATTGTTATCAACCAATCACTAGAAACGTCTGAAAACCGTTTCTATGAACAGTAACGCTTTTAAGCGTTAGTAATATTGAATAAATGATATTGCAGTCGCAACACCAATTATCAATCTCAGTTTAGAAAGGGAAGTTAAAGAAGCAGTACTGATTAAATGAAGACGCAGAGAAGAAGATTAATATTAACAATTAATAACCGAGTCCAGCGTATGCTGTTTCCTTGAAACGAAATTGCTCACTCTACGGCGCTGTAAGGTTTGGTTGTGCAATCGTTTCCCAAGGATGAAACGGTCTCTGTCTGCGATGTTGCGCTACAACCGCAGGCTGACGACGAACGCAAGGAAGTGGTTTTTATTTTGAAGAACAGAGCAGTGGGGAAGAAGACAAAGAGGAGCGAAACCCGAATTAAACCGTATCTTCGTTTTGATTTTCGCAGGCCTTTATATAGGCTGGAAGAGGCACCTTTACATGAGCAGGGCGTTCCTGTTCGAATTGCAACGGCTACGACTGTTGGAAAGGTTACGACCCTTTACCAACAGACCTTTCCGTTGGCAATTTCGCGGCTAAATTCAAAAAATATCGGTTCCGCAGCGCAGCAAGCCTATCGGGATCCATAGTTCATGTCATTGCCATATCTTTTTACCATTAAATATTAATATGAGTGTTTATCATGCCATAGTTCATGCCATTGTCTCTCTCTCTCTTCCATCTCCTCTTTCTTTTGTAATAACATATCATGGCTTAGTATAAGTAGTGGCAAAGATGGTATTTTTCCCCAATGTGGGACTAAATGAATTTTGCCAAACTTACTCATTCATTTTCAACAATTACTCATTCATTTCCAACAAGTCTGACATGCAAAAATGTTTGTTAACACTAAAACATCATTTTCTTCTTCTCAATTTTCCTCTTTTTTCTTCTGAATAATGATTTAAAAGTAGAAGTCATTCTTGTTGCTATTCTTTTCTCTAATATCCTTGGGAGGTCACTTGATCTCCCTAGCTATACCATGGCTTCGCCTCTAGTTCTGGCAGTCTGGTTGATTTGAAATGCATGGAAGTGGTTGAGTTAAAAAAGGAGGTGAAACAATGAAGTTTGGATGGTGAGGATGGTGGACTTACAATAGGATTGTGGTTGGAGTGTGTAGTAAACTGAGGCAGTCCGTTGTTTGGTCGTGGAGATATGATAGCTTGGAATTGAAGCCTATGGAGGTTGGCAGTGATGTTTTGGAGTGTGGTATTGATGGCCGGTTTGTGGGAAAGGAAAGGGTATTGAGAAGCAATGGTCGTAGAAATTAAAGTTAGAGGAGTTCCTGTTGTTTGAAATGCGATGAAGTTTTATGTTGGATGAAATGCTGAAGCAGAAGTACGAATACAAAAGCAAAAAAACAGAATGCACATAAAATATGATAACAAAGAATGTAATTATAATATAAACAGGGAGTGGAAATGTAAATGAAATGCAACATCTTTTGTAAATGAACTGCAAATCTAGTGCAAACTGAAATGAAGTGAAATGCAAAAAACACTGCGTAGAAAGTTGAAAATGCAGACATCGCGATTTTTTTTTTCGAAAATGATGTTAAACAAAACAAATGTAACTAAATGCCTTCACACATGTCTAAGCTTAAAATAAAGATTTGCAATAGCTTCACACATGTCTGTGAGAACAATCTTTATTTTTTTTCAATATGATGATTTGCTCAGATACTTCAGTTACTACATAAACAATAAAAGATATGCATAAGTTTTTAGTGATTTATGCTTGCATATAAATTCGCATAAAACCCTTATGTAAAAGACATGCTTTCTTATTTAAACCATTCAACAAGATTTCTCTGAAATATTTGTTGTCTTTCATTGACCTTTTTTAAAACTCTTGTTAACCAGTAACTTGCAGTCATTTTCTAGTGTGTTATGATTCATAATTTGTATATTCATGGTTAGTATTAGTGAAGTTTTGATCCTAGACGCAAAGTGGAAAAGGATCCAAGAATTGATGATAATATCTCTAAAAATCTGGGGAGTAGGGCATGCAATAGGAACATGCTTAAAAAATAATAGTTAACATTTACCATGTTTTGTTTTCTACAGCAGTTTCTTAATTATTTTATCTTTAATGCTATTTGTATGTCTTTTTCACTAATATTTTTCATGTCATTGCTGTCTCCATGGCGCATGGCATGGGGATGATGATATATTTTTGCTTATGGTGCATGCTAATGAGGGGCATAGAAAATGATACACATAGTGCAAATGGCATATGGTGCAAAACCGGCACATCATTTTTAGCTTTGTCCTTTTTTCCAAAACATAATACTTATATTTTCATTTTTCAAGTTTCTACTGTTGAAAATTTGTTTCACCCTTATTTTTACATGTTTAAAACAACTTAAAAGAGCATTCCATGGTTGATTTCGCTACACTGCTAGGACAACAAGTAAATGATCTGAACATACAATATCTTTTGATGCTCAAACTAGTTCTATTTATTTTCATTATTTTTAACATCTAATATAATATTATGTCTAAACTAACTCTTGCTTATTCAGAGTCTGCTTGAATCAGACTCATACATCTGGTTTAATTAGCGTACTATTTCAGTTATTTTTGTTTTTTCTTTAAAAATGTTTTATGAATTTAAATTTCCATTTTGTAAAATACCAGAGGTGTCATGTTGTAAATAACCATGTTTCAAGCATATTAGATTCCTTTTCAATACAATACTATTTCATTTTTTAATTGAGAGTTAATTTTCCTTGTTGTTTATTACAAAGAAAAAACAACACTAGTCATGAGGAAATAAAAACTAGTCATGGGTTGGATGGAATCTGGAGTTCTGATGCAAATATCAGAGGTTGACAAATGATTTGGTGATGTATAACTATTTGTTTGTATCTTGGTGATATTAATGTTGTGTTTGTTATACCATGTTAGTCTAGTAACCTCTGTCATACACACAAACTTTTTGCATACAAACCAAAGAATGGGCCAAGGCAAATTCTATTTCGACCATCTTTTCTAGTGAGTTGTCCCTATTTTTTTAAAAACTTTCGTATGACCAAAATAACCTTTACCTCATGGAGTCACTACGAGGTTATGTTGCTTACCTCGTAGGGACCTTACGGGGTAATGTTGTTAATCTCGTAGGGCCCCTACGAGGTTATGATATCAACCTCGTAGGCCTAGTGCGTGGATGAATCACAATCTCTAAGGGTACTGCGTGGTTGATGAAAACATGTAAAAAAAATTATATTTAACGAAGGATATTTTTATCCAGCGAAATTTTTAAATAATAAAGGGGGCAACTCAGCAGTTTTGATGGTTTAAATAGAATTTGCCATGGCCCAAAGCACAAGATATCAGCGACCCCGAAGTGGAACGCTCAATTCATACTCGCTCTGTTTAATGGTTGTCTTCCATTTTTAGGTGCGCCCAATTTATTCTTTTCCAAGTGTGCTTGTTTGTATCTTAAATGGCACTCCTCCTTAATAATCGCCAACTAAGTTAATTTTATAGCATACCTAAACTTTCACAACCGAATGTATCACAAATGTAATTTTGGTCCATGTAGGTTTGCATTGAACCTGGTAACCATAAGCAACATGGCTTAGTTCGAAATGAAGAAGAAACTAGTGAAAGTATATTCCATTTTTACCTCGTTTGTTAAGATAACCATAAGGTTACTGTATGGAAGTTTATACCTAAAAGTTTTGAAAGACTGAATAATTGTGCATTGAGTTTATTATTCTTTTGTTGGTATTTTTCATTAATCTTTGGCTTTTATTTCTCTTCTGATCATCTAATTTCTTGCAATTTTGCATTTTTCCAGACCTGTTCAATGCTATATTACTCTCTCTCTCTCTCTCTCTAAGACATACACAATGGAAAATTTGTCGATGCCAGTGGTAATACAGTTTTTATAATTACATTTGCAAATTTCCTCTTTACTGTCCATATTCGATCAGGAAGGTCACCAGGAGCTTGATGCTTCCAGCTTGCATGAACAAGGCTAAGTAGTAATAACTTATGTAGGCCTATGACTTAGTTTTATTTATTTTCACTGAAACCAATTATAATGATAGTTTAAGTCTAAGCATCTTTAATACAATGCTGCACACAAAATTTGTATTTGATATTTTTGTTAATATACATCTTAAGTACAATTAGGAGGATCCAGGTTGAAATTAATTTGAATAACAAGAGGATATGTAACAACCCGTATTTTACATATCGACCGATCGTAAAATGATTATATTTTATTCCATGGTGGTCATACCATTCTCAGATTTTAATATGTTATCCTTGGCGATGCGAGACATATCCATGATTTTTTCGAATTGACTTGTGACCATTTTGCCCCTGAGTTTACTATGTGGGATATAACATTTGATAGAGATTGAATCAGGTGCTGAAATTGGTCTTATTAGATCAAAATGGTGGTTTATGATTCCGTAGAGTTGTCACATGAAGGATTTGGTTTCGCGGTTTGGGTGGAATCACCGTTTTAAGTTCCAGCTATTGTTAGGCAGACTGGTTACCAACTAATGGGTTGATTAGCCAAACCCATTAGAACAATTATATGCAAATATAAATAGGGGGCTTAGGGAGAGAACTAGGGTTACTTTCTTCATTCTAAACTTTAGGTTGGTCGTCTGTGATACTCTGGTTCAACTTAAAATCCTAATTCTCCATTCTTTTCATTCATATTAATCGTAGATTGCATATAGAAGATAGGTCATCATCAAGGGGAGTTAGATCACATCAAGTTGTATCAAATTAGATGATTATTGGAGCTATCTAGACTCGATCTCATCGAATTTACACTGAATTGGGCAATATTTGAGTAATATATATCTCTCACATGGAAACTATGGATTGTATGGGTAAAAAATTCATATGTTATATGCTAAATTCACCCTAGATCTGATCATATAGGTTTAACACATATTTAGATGCCTTAGGAAAAACCTAATTTTATCATGTTAACTGGAGAGTTGTTAGGTTAATTATGTTTATGCATATGTTTATATCCAAATCATGTTAGATCTCATGTTTATGATATGCTTATGCCACAGTTGTGATTTGTTCATGTTTATATGATAAATATTGTATGATTTGATGTTGTTTTGATTGAATTGATTACATTGTTTGAGTTGTTTATTAGAACTGGTTGTCGCAGATCTTAGGATTGAAGAACTGAACAAATCGCAGGTTCAGATGAAACTTAGTAGAGGCTCTCTGGAAGATGGTACGAGAGGCCCCTGAAAATTTAAGCTAAAAAAAGCTAAGTATATGGATTGGTGCTGGTCCATCATGGACCAGTACTGATCGGTCGAATGGCAACGAGATTTTGGGGAACGCGACATGATGGTAAACCGAGGCTGTTTGCAAAATTTCAAGTCATTCGGAGTTCATTATAGATGGTTCGAGGGTTGTTTATTTGAGGCATGTATGGACCTGCAAAGGTTTATATAGTAGTGTCGAAATGCTTGGAAAATGATCGGTAGAATGCTTCCGAGATAGGGATGGACCTGGGCCAAACACTTGGCAAATTTTTGCTAAGTGTATGGACCGGTACTGATCCATCGGATATAGGCAGATGGGGTCCAAACTGTTGAAGCTTAGCTGTAATGGTTTCCAGGGTTGCTGGTGAAGTTTAGATGGGATTGGACTTCGGATGATTGATGTGCAACTCAATAATGGATGATGCTTCGATTGTGAACTTGCAATGGATTGGTTGGAGCCGGATTGATGTGATACTGGTCGTGATGTTACATATGATCCAGTATGACGATGGATTGACATGATGAGAGTCAATTATGAGTGATAATTCGAGAAATGGATTGAGTCGCCGAGATGGAAGGATTGACACATTTGAAGCCCAAGGAATCATCTAAAATAGAAGCGTTCTAGCAGATTCAAAGCAGGGGTATTATGGGGATGCCCATTTAGATCGGAATGGACAGATCGCATACCCTGGGCTATTGTGATGGGCCAATTGTCTTCGTCGAGTATGTCAAACATACGAGTCACGATGGCGTATGGTAGTTTAGATAGAACTGGGGTTTCCCATTAGTCTTTTTAATCATTGAAAGCAAGTTCGATTATCGATGGATTCAATGCTGTAGTCGTTGACAGCTAGAATATTGGATGATATGGTTGATTATTTACTTTCCTCTTTGTTTTCTTTGGGTAGGCTATCACCGTAGGATGTTGAAGAGAAGCGAGATCGGGGTTTTCCTTTCCTATTCTAACAGCATGTGATGGATGATTTTCACGTGTTAACTTATTGGTTGTTAGGTAGATCAGATGGTTGATCCGCCTATACTTATATTATCTTATGCAAGTATGCAACTGTTGTTAATTATTTTATTGCTCACTGAGATCGTTGTCTAAATCAAGGTTTCATGTTCCCCTCTTATTACCTCGGGATGTTCATCAATGTTTTTGTTGATGAGAAGATCGGGTAGCAGGTTTGGTGCTGATGATGTTGTGCGATGACGAGCAGGAGGCTAGCGTACTATTACTACCTATTATTTAGATATTTCTTTTTTGCTTCCGATGTATATTGATGGTCATTGATACTTTGATGGATGTAGTGAGGCATATTATATTAAGAGGTTCATGTACTGAGATGCATTGTACTTGAAATTCTATGGTTTCAAGAAGATTTAATTTTCTGTTTAATTACGCTTCACTACTATATCCTATTGTATATTTTTTATTATATATTATTCATGCATTGTGCGTTATACGATAGGTTTCATTTCGAGTTATTCTTCCTTGATGATCGTTCCATATCGGCCTGGCACGACATACAACACACATCTTTCCTTGGTTTGGTGCATGAGGTATAGGGAAGTCGTCACATTTGGTATCGGAGCTTTGTTTAATTGATTTTATCCAAAGTTCGTGAGCATAAAAGAACAAGAGAGACATATTTGTAATTTATGTTGGATGATAACGATATAATAATATATAGGATAGTAGGTTAGTAAGCACTTGAACACCAATGCAACTCTCCTTAAGGTGAATTGATCATTCTCATTTCAAATAGAGAACGAGTCGATGAACTTCGAGACCCATTGCTAGGGATGGGCCTACTACTGGAGGGGTAGGTGGCCAATTGGGAGTTGCAGCTGCTATGCCTGATTATCCTACTATGTTCGAGACCATGATAGCAGCGTTCATGATGAGGATGCTCACTCCAGAAGCAGCAGTAGGACGTCGTGTTCCTATGTAGGCACATATGGAAGTTTATTTCGCTAAGTTATGCAAGGATTATACTTATCTGGGTGGCAAGCCATTTGTTAGTACAGAACCTACTGTTGTGATTCAAAATTGGTTGGATACTTGTGTTCGAATTTTTTGAGATTTTGGAATTGACGATGCAACTAAGAGAAAGATTGTATCGAGACAACTGCAAGGCCAAGCGATGGATTAGTGGAACTCTATTACCTTGGAGACTCTAGAGGACCAAATCACTTGGGATCAGTTTTGGACTAAGTTTGAGGAGAAGTTCATTTTTACGGTCCAAATGTCGATATGATTTAAGAAGTTTGTTGAGTTAAAACAAGGCGGAACACCTATCTCTGAATAAATAGCTGAGTTCAAAGCCTTATTCAAATATGCTCGTTCATATATTAAGAATCCTTATCAGAGGAATAAGTTGTTTATTTTGGGAGTAAATGAGGGACATGAAAAACAATTAATCGAACATATTGATGATTCTTATGAGAAGTTGGTCGAAAAAGCTTTGATGAAGGAGAGTTTGTTTCCAAAGAAAGTGGAGACTGTTGTTGAGGATAAGGATAAGTTGAAGCCGCAACATGGCAGCAATAATATGAAAAAGTGGAGTGGTAAACAAAAACAGCAACAACAAGGAAAGAATGGCCAGAAGAAACTAAAGGCGAGATTACTTGTTATAACTATCAGCATAAGGGACATCTTTCCAAGGATTGTAAGAACACGAAGGTGGAAAAGAAGTGCTTTATCTATGATAAGCTGTGGCATATGAAGAAGAATTTCCAAGAACCACCAAAAAACAAGCATGTTGTGAGCGCATGCTTTGGACGTCGTGCCATCTTCCTCAAGAGGTCCAATTGTGGAGGAGAAGGAGAAGAATGTAGTTGTGCATGGTATTCTTTCTATTAGAAACGTTTCAGTTCAAATTTTGTTTAATACCGAAGCATTGCATTCTTTTGTTTGTAGTGAGTTGTTTATATAGAACCTGAGATTGTCGATATACCGTTAGTTGTGACTAACCCGGTAGGGAGTTCATCTAGCCTTTGTATGCTTTGTTGTGGTCAAGTTTTATCGAGTCATTGTTTCTCTTTTGCATGGGATAGTTTTGTTTTGAATCTCGCTGGGTTTGGGTTTAATTTGGGTATGGACTGGCTCAAAAGGTATATGTCTATTGTGGATTGCAAGAGGCTCGAGGTGACAATCGGGAGTGTGGAAGGGATAACGATGGTGATATGTTGTCTACCAGAGGATGGAGTTTTGGTTAGCTTGATTCCATGGGATGGTTGTCATTTATGTCAATCGTATGAGAGTTTTCTGAAATGTTTGATGTGGTCAAAGAATTACCGTCGCAGCGAGAAATCAAGTTTTAGAATGATTTAGCAGACGGAGCCAGACCTATTGTTATGCCTCTCATGCAGATGGCACCTAAGGGTTAACCCGTTTTTAATGCGGTTTAGAAAACAGTGGTTCGAACGCATCTCGAAGCATACAAGCATTAACCAGATCGTGCACGACGTTGTTAGAGAAACATTAGAGCCCGTCCGTGCATTAAAGCTCGAACGTGCTTTATAGCTCAATCGTGTACTGCAACACGGTCGCATACTGCAACTAGGCTGTCACCGCGTAATAACATGAGTTGATCACCAAGCTCGTGCATGGGTCATGCAATTTCACATTGCTGATGGGATCGATTTAACACAACAGTTCGATGACGCAAGCACAGACAATGGATCACTAAGCATGTATGCTGAATTATTGCCATCATCGGATCGTAGTCCATATGCATATCATGCACACGAATCATATTGGTGTACTGGTACTCATTCCTCATGCATGAGACGTGAACCACCATGATAGCAATGTTTCTGTCACATAATGAAGAGGATCAACCACAATTGTGCATACGTTATATTATGTTTAATCTAATATGTATTCATGTGGTTCGATGTGCCTCAACACTCTTCAGTATCCTACTCCATGTTATATGCGACTGCAAGGAGGAATAGTGGCACAAAAGGGCAGCTTTATGTTACAAAGGGACTGATTCAACCATATTTCGGGTACACAGCAATTCCTGATCGCTCAAACCTTGCACAGTCGAGCATCAGCGTCGAACTCGTCATTCACCTTAACACATGGGTTGATCAGGACAACTTCCATTTTATTGGCTCAAGCTACTAGAAATTGGCTAAGGGTCAAGCACCACATTCCCATGGTCGAACAACATCATGCTCGAGCTCCAGGGTCGAGCAACTTCATCAGACCCGGGTCATGCACTATTCGCGGTAAGGGGTCAAGCAACGCTAATCGTTAACTTAAACATGAACGGTCGAGCACAGTTGGGCAGAGCAGTATTCCAGCTGAGGAGTCAAGCAAAAATCTGCTGGCGCATATTAACCTGATCATGCATGGGGCATGGTCACTCGTAAAGACCATTAGTGTAATGCTCCGTATCTTTGGTAGCCAAATATTTTATTTTACTTATTATTTTAAATATTATAATTGGAATATTTATGGATTTTAATATTTAATTCGTTATTAAAATGAAGTTTGAACGTTATATATTTATATAATTATAAATCGAGCTTGAAATGGCGCGGCAGTTCGTAATATGGAGTTTTGAACTTCAATCGGATATACAAGATCTGACATAAGTCGGATTTATGTGAAATAAGAAATGTTGGAATCATGTTGATTATAATTTCCATATGGAAAAGAAAATTCCAGATTTCGTGTTATAGATTGTTAGTTATGGCTAAATCAATTTTTGAAATAGTCGCTATGGAATCATTTTAAATTTTAACAATTTATTTATAAATATTAAAGAATTTTAATATAAATTGAATGCCATTTAAAACCGGAAGTTTGTAATGTTGAGTTTTTGAATTCTATACTGTTGAAATTGAAATTATTATTTTAATTAATATGTTGATATTAATTTGTCATTAAATTTAGCTATTTAATTTAATTAGATTTATAATTAAACTCACCTAAAGCGGGATACTACATATATACCAGACATATTCGTCAAGACAAATTTGCTACATAAACATGGAAACAGAAACTGGAACACACATTGTTCAACAAAATAAGAAAAAGCCGATCCATGAAACTGGAATGTATATAATAAGAAAACTAGAAAGTGACAAATACAAAGTTTCATCATTCTTTACTTCTGTACCACTTAATACACCAGTAACATAAAGTTGCGCCTTACAAATATATACATGTAACAAATCTTTTCAAAAAAAATTACAATTTAGAACATGCCTAATGCATATAGTCAACGTATGAAGTACAACCGCTGCCTACTACTGCCTTGATGTCTTCGTCATGTCTCCTCCAGCAACAAGAATTCCAATGGAAATTGTATCTATGCAGTTGTCCCAAAAACAAGGATACACAGTCGACCTAACCTATAAATAGTACATGAGAGAATAGTATTAAGATCTTTACAACACAAAATATACGTACAACGCATCCTACAAGCCTATAACCACAGGTACAGATCACACAACCATAAGGAAAGCTATAATTCAATGAACAATGCATGTGCACAACAAAAAAATCAAATCTGAATAATGTCACTAAACTATTTTAATACAATGCATACGAGATTCGAATCTGTACAAATAAATAAAAGAAAAGAAAATATAGTCTAACAGCTAAGGGGTAGATATGAACAGCTAGAAGGGGCAAGATAATACATAGCTAAAGAAATAGACATATATTTCTACATCAATAAGTACCAAAACAGCTAAACAACTAACATATATATAAAAAAATCTATATATAACTAGGTATATTCATATACAAAATTAAATGACAACTAATGGACAGATAAGGAACAGTGAGATGAGCAGCTAAAGAAAGGGACAATGCATAGCTGAATTGGAAACAAATGTATATACATCCATACATGAATCCTATGGAGTACAATAAATAGCTAGAAGAGAAATCAAATTATGTATATATTCACCATCAATCCACGGACAATGAATATATATATATATATACATTTACATTGTCGAATTCATATGCATACAGTGACTGTCATAAAAATCTGAACAATACCCAGTTTTCCAAACCCTGAATTTGATTAAACAACTCATGGTCGTCTTACCTAATCTATAATTCGATCACTATTGCTTTTCGAATGGACCAGCCGCAATAAAATACAATACTAAATTTATCAAATTTTCCGCTAAAACCATCACGAAACCATCATTTTCCATCACTAGTACACAGTCTGAAAAGAAAAAAAAACCCAATGGCCTAAGCATAGTAGCTGAACCTACGAAGATTAAGTTTGATGGACGTTGATCTCATCTATATACCAAGTACATTATAAATACGCATCACGCAGTATGCTATTTATCCATTCCAGTAACCATTTGAACAAATAAAATGAAGAAAAAAGAAAGGAAAAGTTTCGAAACACTGAAAAATCAAAATAATATAGTAAACAAAGATTGGTTAAAATACTTATCTGCATTCATGAATGTGCGCACTTCAATCCGCTAGGCTTTGGATTTATTTTCTGAAGCTTTTGAAATCAGAAAAAAAACCTAGGGTTTGGTCTGCACGAAGAAGCCTCAATTTGGTTGCTTAAGATCTGTAGTGGTATAGGAGGACGCTAACTTGGTTACTGAGAGGTGGGGATGACCGGCGAACCGCTGGTGGTTGCTAAAGGGGTCGTTTAGGGTTTACCTGTCAATTGAAGACGGATGGCGAAGGGATGACAGAACATGTTGGCATAAAGGGGTTGAGATGCAGTAAAAATTGGATTTTGATTTTATACAGGAAGAAGGGGAAGGATCCGAGTTTTCATTTTCGGGCATTGGAGAAAATTCGGGTGTCGGCTTGAAAGGGTTTGAGGCGGCGGATGTTTTGTGATGGAAGGGGGGTCCGATGTTTTATGTAGAGAAGATGGGCTTCAAATTCCTAAAGGGCCAAACTAAAATATAGGGTAAGCCCAAAAACTAAATAAAATTAATTCAAGTTTTATAATGGGTTTTATAAACTTAAAGTGTTAATATGAAATGCCTACGTGGTCAGAATTCGATTGGACGGGAAGCATCAGAACCACGTCGACAAGCGCCTCAACATGGAGCCGGTCAAGTGATGGAAGCTGTTGTAAAATTTTAGTCACATTAAACACTGTTTAGTCTAACTTAACCAAACCGTTTTATCGACAAATCAATTCAAGGTGAGTTAAACTCACTCAGTATTTCCCATTTATATTTTATAAAAATTGGGTTCTTATTTTATGTGCTCTGTTTGCTAATGGTTGACTGGTTGCTAACATTATAATTATTTGTTGATATAACTGATGAAATTAAACCGTTGTTTAATTTCGGTGAAATACCAAATCGTTATTCTAACGATTTGTTCCAATAAAGGTAACATACCTTATTGGTCACGTTTATAAAATAAACGTGTTTTAAATTGTTTGAATTGGTTGAATTACTTGTCCTTGAGGTTAAATGGCCGTTATTTATTGTTATCAGATAAATGAAACTGAACGATCTGATTTGAGATAACCAATTTGAAAACAGGGAAGGGCAGGTTGGAGGGATCCAACCGGATTCCTAATATATATTATTTATTTTCATATTATCATATGAATTGTCATGTTTGGGTGATTGATTTGATTATTGATCATTGATTGGAAATTCAACCTATGCTTGGTTTTAACTAATGGGCAATATTGGTTGAGTAATCGGCAATAAATGGCCTAAAAGTAAATTGTTTTATTTATATCGATTTATCGTCAGGTGAATTGATAGAACTGAAGTTATAACATTTATTTATAAATAAAGATAGATTTGAAATATATATTTTGAATAAAAGTTTATCAAAAGGAAATAAATGTTCATTATTTATTATTTAAGTTGTAATTAATTGTTAATGGATTTAATAAAGTAAAATCTGATATTAATCAAATTTATAAAACGAGTGACTAGAGATTAACCAAACAGTTAAATTGGGATAATTGGTTTGATAAGGAACTATTACCTCGGATTATTTAAATTAATTATATTATTAATTAATTTAAAGTGAGAAATAATTGGAATCGATTAATGAGATAACCGTGCCTTGAGTTGACTAAGTCAACCATTGTAACTGAAATTGATTATTAAATTAGTTTTGTTTTGAGTTAATCTAATAAATAGTTAAATGGATATTATTTAATTTTAATAATATTTTAAAAAGGAATTTACTGTTTATTTTAGTTAATAAAGAAATTAACTACGAAAGTAGTCAATGATCGAAGTAAATTATTATTTTAATTAATAATAATTCAGAAAATTACTTTTTATTGGAAATTTATTTAAAAAGTAATCGAAGGTGGAACGAAATCCAATTGAATGGTGAAAGGAGTTTATGAATAGGTTTATTTTAAACATGAGTTTTTATAATAAAGTTATAAAGAAATTTAAGCGAATACGATAGCTTAAATTAGGTCGACTCAATATTTGAATTAAGTTAAAAAAAGGAGGAATATATGAAAAGGGTTTAGATTAAACCAAAATTTATTAAACAAGGTTTATAAAGAGCGATGGGGTGTTATATCATTAATTTTAAATTATCATTACTTAATAATGGGATTAAATAAGAAGGGGGAATTGAAATAAAACTTCCAAAGCAGGGGACGGTTGAATAGATTTGGAAAGAGACAGGTAAAAGTGAATGTCGGTAAAGAAGTAGGTCATAGGGTTGTATAACCAAATCAGAGTTAAATGGAATTTGTTTTGAGACTGGAATGGAATATTGGTTTTTGATTACAACTCATATTTATCAGAGGATAAGAACGTTGTTGATCAAGGTCTGAGAGGTAATTAAATACCCCAACTTGAACAACATCAGGATTTCCTGAAGATGATATTAGTTGGTGATCGTAAAATGTTTAGTGATAATTTATTATTTCCATTAGTGAAATAATAATGCAACGTTAGGTGAAATTTTGAAGAATAGATAACGAGAGATCCGAAGTAAAGGAAATTAGTAAGAAGAGAAAATTATATAATAAGGATCCCAAGGTAAAATGGAAACAAAAGGAGTTGCGCGAAAATATGATGATACTCTCAAATTAGAAAGGAAATGTAAAGTTTAGTTTTATTCTATACTAATAAATATTAGTTATTGTTTTAAAAATGGAATAAAAGATATTTTGAAATGCGGATTTACGAACAATAGGTTTAATGGATTTCCCAAGTTTAAATAATAAAAAATGATGTAACAAATGATTTGAAAGGAGAATTAAGTGGAAATTGGATATGGTTATTTTTCAAAGTATTATAAAGAATTGGTTTTGAGAATATTAGTAAATATGAATTCAGTTATAGTATTTTTAAATATTGAAGGAGTTAGAAGTTTTAATTAAGCAAAAATGAATTAGTTTGTTTTAATTAAAAGGCCAAGTAGTGCTGAATACCGAACCAGTGAACTCATTGGATGTTCATGATTGAATCACTATTTATTTTGATAGTTAAATCACCGACTATCAAATCTGTCCAATACGATTGTTGGTATGGAAAGACCGGGATCGAATTTATATTCGAAAACCATTCCGACCAACAAATACGTGAAGATATCATAAGATGATCGAGACGGAGCATTGAAGACCATAGATTTTCATAAATGGAAGAACTGCTAATAATCTTCGGTCTGCAGCCAAAGATGTACTGTGGTTCTGTTGTGGTTGGAATCTACGGATTGCAAGGATTTCTCGCTACTAATCCATGGGGTGATTACTATATTGGATGCAGTAGGAGAGTAACTTCGGTTCATCTTGTCCCTGGATGACTTGTATGGACGGATGTCTGACAGAGTATTTCCAAAGAGGTCGCGTATGTTGATTTCTTCAAACGTACCATGGTTGGTGGCGGAGAAAGGCCTTTCTCCTAGCTTATCAACTAAGAGTATGTTTGTGGACGTCAATTAGTGATATCTGGCAGATTTGACGATGTGGCATTCAAAGTGAATGGTGACCAACTATTTCAAAAGGAAATTCAAACCTCAAGCCTCACAGCCGGGAAATGAAAAAAATCGGGCAGGCAGCATGGCTATGTGGGTCGCTCCCATTAGGGTGTATAATCACATATCTAGAGAAATTACTTTTGCTTCTTTAATCTATTTCGATGCTGTGCCTTTCGGGAAACGGTGGTTTGTGCCCAACCGTTGGTGATATACATTTGATACACTCAAGCGAAATGAGTGGTCGATCATGTGAGGGTCGGGTTGTAAGACGTTCTTGTTGAACCCAGTGTATTCGCCTCTAGAGACACACTATCGGCAGGTGGTCCCATACCTTGTCATAGTCGGAATCCAATCTCCAACAAGCGCCGCGGTTTTGATTGTATACTATATATGTGGAGCGTGAGATGCAAGTGTTCCGCTAGATTGATATTCACTTGTATTTAGACACTATTACAATATTAGAAAAAGATATTGATTTCAAAAACGTTTTGGGTTATCGTAAGGTAAAAACCGTCCGTATTTATGTGTGGATTTGGTCTTACGATTATCCTTTTATTCCAAAAAGATTTTTGAACCTTGAAATCAAGTTGGATGATTCCCCTTAATGCCAAGCGAGTTTTTCTCACTCTGGTTCACCAGACTGACCCGGTGTTTTGTAAATGCTCGGGTTAGCCCGGGGTGTACAGGTCCTGGTTATCAGATGTTGCGAAGTCTAGAGACGAGCAGAAGGTGTTCAGACGTATTGTATCTAGTATCTATTCCGCTATATGGGGCAGGTTATTATTATTATAACTGTCCTGATGTGTGCAGTACTTTGATATTGTAAGTATTTTTAAAAGCTCTCAATAAAGACTTATTTATGTATTATATTTTGTTCCACTGCGATGTGAGACTCTAATTCTGTGTTGTATTGGTTCTTCTTCTTTTATTCTAATATTTCTTTCTTTCTTATCTCATGCTCTAATTTCTTTCTAATAACGTTCCAGTATTTTCGGTGTTTGGAAGATCGACATGAGATACGGGAAGGTATTTATGTCGATTTTCGAGGCCGAAAATCCCTGGGTCGTTACAGTGGTACCAGAGTTATTGATTTAGTAATAACCTTGGCTCTGTGGTATAACTCGATAGAGATTGGGTTAGTAGTACCCTAGATCAAGATTGAGTGTGTGTATATATATATATATATATATATATATATGAGAGCGTAATTGTAAATTTCATATACAAATGTTTTGTATTGTTTTGGTTGATCGGTTCAAGTGTTGAGAAGCATTGAACTGACAATGGATACAGTATTGTTTTGAAAAGAGGGTAAATGAAATAATTTTACCCAAATTATATTTTTGTATAGAAAAGCATAATTTTATTAAATTATTGAGATATTAGTGTGTTTGATCGATTTGAATGGAATTCAAATCGGATTGAAAATTTGGATTGAAACTTAACCTGGTTAAGTGTAATTAAATCGAGAATAATATCAAAATCAAATAAAATAGATTAGAAATTGGAAATTTGATAAATAAATGATAATCAAATAGAAATCAATTGAATATTAATTGATTGATGTTCAAATATGTGAAACCAAAATAAATTGTTATTATTGAATATAAATTCAATTGATTTGGTTGTGTATTGATTGTTGGTTGTAACTTGTCTGTTATTGGATGATAAGCTGGTTGAATAGAATTCATTAAATGGTTTAATGAAGATTTGAAAACTAAATTCCAGTATTATAAATTGGAATTGAATCTCATATGAATTAAAACTGAATGACTATCCTTAGTATTCACATATACTTGTTAGAATGAAGTGATGCCGCCTGTTTGATTTTGGAAATCTGTATAGTTATATCTGTTAATAAAGGATGTGTTATTTAAGAAATTCATGTAATTGTCACTGACATGTTGAACTGAGTCAAGCACATGTGTCAGAAGGCCATGACGATTAAGTTGGTACGTAAAATGCCATAAATTAAGCAATTATGCTCAGTAGCGCTCGTAAAAGGTACGCCTACGCGAAAATATAAAAAAATTGGGTTTTGATTTTTGTTTTCCGACCGTTTGGGTCGATGTATATATATTATTTGTTCCTGCGATATCGCAATGTCACTCCGTATCTCCATACAGGGGAGACTCTGCCGATTTTTTTTGGGAATTTAAGGTGTTAGAAAATTTTCGATATTTTTGAAAATGTTCATTTACGATAATAAATTGGTTTTCAATTTAAATTATACTGAATTTGGAAATTAATGGAATTTGAAGCATTTTTCTTACCTTAGCAATTTTGGGGACGAAATTATTTTAAGGGGGGAAGGATGTAACGTCCCGTATCTTTGGTAGCCAAATATTTTATTTTACTTATTATTTTAAATATTTTAATTCGAATATTAATGGATTTTAATATTTAATTCGTTATTAAAACGAAATTTGAACGTTATATATTTATATAATTATAAATCGAGCTCAAAATGGCGCGGGAATTCGTAATATAGAGTTTTGAACTTCAATCGGATATACAAGATCCGATATAAGTCGGATTTATGTGAAACAAGAAATGTTGGAATCGTGTTGATTATAATTTCCCTATGGAAAAGAAAAATCTAGATTTCGTGTTATGGATTGTTAGTTATGGCTAAATCAAATTTTGAAATAGTCGCTATGGAATTGTTTTAAATTTTAATGATTTATTTATAAATATTAAAGAATTTTAATATAAATGGAATGCCATTTAAAACCGGAATTTTGTAATTGTAACAACCCGTATTTTAATAACATGTTAGAACCATAAATCAAGGCAGAATTAAATTTTAAAATAAGAATCAAAGGGAATGGGTTGCGCAATTGCGTTCGTCTCGAAATTCTACTTGGAAACGAGTCCGAGTTTTTGAAAAACGGATTATGTATGAGGGTGATATGACCCTTCGAAGTATCAGGAATTTTCAGAATCGAAAACAGCTCGAAATTCGTATTCGAACCCCAGCGCAGACTGGGCGGGAAAATTCCCGCCCAGGACCAGGTCGACCAGGGGGTTGACACTATGGTCGACCTCCTAGGGGCCAGGTCGACCTGGGGGTCGACCTGGTGCCAAAACCCAGTTTTGAGCCTGGGTTCATTCTGATGTTTTTGGTCTCGTTTTCAGTCTAGATTCGTTTTCCTAATCCTATATAAACAGCCCCCTAACCCCGTTCTCATTACACCATTCTTCTCTAACCTTATGCTACACAAATTCTTGATGGACATGGCTTCTTCTTCTTCTTCAAAATTAAATTAAAAATAAATTAAAATAAAATAAGAAGACTATTTCTTGAAGATTACGGCTAGGAATTGCATATTGGGGATTTTCTTCTATAATCAAATCGAGATTCAACGATTCAACAATTCGACGACTAGTTTCTAGATTCAACTTCTGCATCTCAATTTCTTATTCCACGATCTGTAAGTTCTAGTTACTTTGAGATTTAAACTTGTTAATTGTAACTTGGACATGAGATAAAGTGAAATTGGACTTAAGTATGATAATCAATTCACATCTATTCTAGTTTCCATCTTGGATCTTGACATTTGGGAATATTGCTATGAAATCAGTTTGGACCTATTAATGTTGTAAATCAAACTCTTTCATGTCCATAACATTATCATGCCTGTGATGTTGAATCAGTCTATTATTTACAAGTTTGGGACTATCACCTTATGCCATGACTATCATTATTATGCTAGATTTGAAATCCTATTATTTTCTATATGCCAGTGATGTTGTAACCAATTATCTCAAGTTATATCATGCTAGTCTTGTAATCCTTTTTATCACTTTATGCTCGTCCTTTTTGCCTATCATAGTTTTGATGTTATTCCCCTTATTTTGGATTTGGATTTACTTGTAATTTAGATCGATTCACGTTTACGTGCGATGGGAATACGATTTGGGTAGATTAGGCAAAACATGAATTGTTTATGAACATGAATCATGAACTTGATAATAGGTATAAGTTGAAACTTGACATGAAACTTGCCATGAAACTTGACACGAACTTGACATGAAATTTGAACATGGACATGACACTAGAATGAACTTGAAAATGGCCAACTCGAGGTTGGGTTGAGTTTGCAGTGTAATTCTGCCCGGAACCGCCCGGCAAATCTAGTGACTACAAACAATAGGATCCAATGTGGGTAGTTGGTCATATCGCGCTTGAAACCCGAGGTCAGACTGAGTTGTGGTGTAAATCTTCCCGGAACCGTCCGGCATATCCAGTGACCACAACAACAGGTCTGATGTGAGAGGTTGGGGTGCATTAATGAATTAATGCCACATGATAGGGTTATGTCATGAACATGAAAGACAACACTTAACCAACTTGACACATGATTAGTGGGGTTAAGTCATGAAATTGAAAGACAACACTTAACCAACTTGACATGCTAGATTGATAAGGGTTAAGTCACGAATTTAAATGACAACACTTAACCTGTTGGACGGAAACCCTAGTTACGCGGTCCATTTCAGCAGTAACCCACTTTGATGTATCATGGTACCCTGGAACTAGGCAGGGTGGGGCACGATTACTGGGCTGATTGTAAGCGACCAGAACGACGGCTGAGTTGGTGCGCCAGTGTAGGTTCAGGCGGAGTATGGTCATGCATGTATTCCGGAGTTGAAAAAGCAGGCATTGGGCATCAGTAGGTTTACACTGTGCGTGCTTGATTCGTGTCGGTGGTTGGCACCCTAGGGCTTGATACACCCTATGATGGACCTAGCACAGGTGACAGCATTCGTGATAGGGCCATATGACACAGACACACGACGAGCTAGAACTTGTAGGGAGCGGATCGATTAATGGATCGTTCCGTAGGACCCCGAAATGGGTCATTTCATGTTATCGGGCCAAGGGATCATTTCATGGTTAATATATGACATGGGTTTGGGATACTAGTACAGTTGGTGCAGCGAATTTTGAACATGCGATGCTATACTTGATTTATACTTGAATTATCATGCTATCTTAGTCTATCTTGCCCATCTTGACAGCATCCTTATGTTTACTTTCAGTTTATACATGTCATGTTACCTTTACCTGTTTCTATGCTGAAAGTCACTAGGACTTACCAGTCTTTATGACTGACCCGTTTTCTTTTGCCTCTTTTTCTTTCGTCCCCCCCCCCCAGGTTCTCAGGGAGGAAACTCTAGCACTTACCTTGGATTTCGCTTGCTTTCGGTTCATCTCATGTACGGTTTGATCTTGAGCTATGCTATGGCTGCATTTTAGCTACCTTTGGGGAATTAAGCTACTTTTGTTGTTTTAAGTTTTATGCTTCTTTATTTATTCAAGGTAGAACTTGTTGTAATGGAAAATAATAGTTGGTACTTTGGATGTAAAAGGGTTTGACTCTTTTTGAAAGCAATGAAATTTAGCTTTTGATTCTTCCGCTGTTTTATTTATGTTCTGTCTTGTAATATTTCTGTGTTTGTTTACCTCGATAACGCTCCTCCAAAACTAGTGCATTCCCTTTGTGAGTGACCCTAGCGGAGATGGGGTGTTACACTTGGTATCAGAGCAGAAGGTTACCAAACTGGGCAAAAGTTTTTAAAACCTTCTAAAACTATTTTCAAAATAGTTTACAAAGAAGCATTTTTCAAGAGAAGTCTTGTTTTATTTAAAGGCTGTTCCCCTAAAGCCATTAGCACTATCCTTGTTTCCTCGTTTGAATCCTTTCTTTTTCATTTCAGCATGTCTCGGAATCTTAACTTTCCAGAGGGTGTGCCAATACCTGGCTGGTTCAAGAGGTACTTGGAGGCTAGGGCCAACGATGCAGGCCCAGCAGATATTCCTCCTCCAGCTGCATCGGCTCCTCCTCCTCCTCGTGCAAATGCTCTCTCAAAGATCTGTAGAGATTTTAGGGCCATGGGTGGAAAGGATTTCAAGGGATCTGAATCATTCGTAGAAGCGAGGAACTGGCTCAAAGAAACTGAGGATCTGTTCGTTATCTTCGAGGTGGACGATAGGCAGAAGGTACAGTTGGCAGTATGGTTGCTCAAAGACGAAGCTTCCTATTGGTGGGAAGTCACTAACGCTGGAAGACTTGTTGACACATTGATGGACTTCAGGATAAGGTTTGAGATGAAATTCCTCTACAAGCTGAACAAAGTCTACAGGTGGAAAAGTTCTTATCTCTTAAGCAAGGAAGTATGACGGTCAAGGAGTATGTCAATCAATTCAATCAGCTAGCCCGATTTGGACTGGACTTAGTGAATACTCCTCATAAGAAGGCTCTCCGTTTTGTCAAGGGATTGAATGAGCCACTTCACAGCTTGGATATGACCCACATATCTATGGGGGCTACTTACGAAAGGTTAGTAGACATGGCACTCTTAAATGAGGAAGACAAGGGCAAGAATGAGGCAAAAGCTGAAGTGCCTTAAGATAAGAAGGGGAAGGGTCACAGAACAAGAAGGCTGATCCAAAGAAAGACGGGAAGAACAACAAACCCCATGAAAAGAGAAAGTGTAATTTCTATGGCATTCCTGGACATCTGGTCAAAGACTGTAGGAAGAAGAAAAGGAAGATGGGTGGTTGTTTCCACTGTGGTGAGACAGGACACATGGCTAAGGCCTTCCCAAGGAAGCAAGGGCAGGGAGCTGGACCTTCTTCTGGAGGACAAGTCCACGCTCTCACGGCACCTCTGCAAGAACGAGGTAGAAATATTTCTGTCGAAAGTTTAGTCTATCTTTTTTATCATCCTGTTTGAACCTTGTTTGATTCTGGCGCATCGCATACTTTTATTTCTTCTGATATTGTTGAAACTCTGCACCTAAGTACTAGTCTAGTTGAGGATCCCGTTATTGTTTCAAATCCAATTGGTGGCTCCGCTCATTTATCTATGATTTGTGTGGATTTGAGGATTTCTATCTTAAGCGTAGAATTCACTTGTAATGCTTATGTTCTCGGATTTATGGGATACGGTTTGATTCTAGGCATGGATTGGCTGTCCAATAATGGAGCCATTCTCGATTGTGAACGAAGGGTAGTTAGACTCGTGACTCTCCTTGGTAATACCCTTGAAATTTCTTGTAACCCTATGGGTCCTGTCATGTTATGTTATCTAGAATCTCTTGACTCGTCTATCGATGATTTGCAATCAGTAAGGGTAGTCCGAGAATATCTCGATGTCTTTGATGAGGTTAAGGGGTTACCCCATAAACGCGAGATAGATTTCCGTATATATTTTGTTGATAATGCTAAGCCAGTTGCATTGCCCGTTAGACACATGGCCCCGCGAGAGAGAAAAGAGCTTAGTAAGAAAGTTAAGGAGTTGTTTGAGAAAAAATTTCATTAGGCGAAGCATTTCTGAATGGGGTGCTCCGGTGGTATTCGCTACTAAGGCGGATGGTTCTCTTCGTCTATGCGTAGATTACCGTGAGTTAAACAAGCTGACTAAGAAGAATAGGCACCCACTACCGAGAATCAATGACTTGTTTGACCAGCTTGTAGGAGCGTCTGCTTTCTCTCAACTCGATCTAGCTATGGGATTCCATAAACTTAGAGAGGCTGAGGATAGCATTGACAAGACTGCGTTTAGGACTCCGGATGGTTTCTTTGAATGGCTCGTCATGCCGTTTGGTTTGACGAATGCACCCGCGTACTTTGTAGACCTGATGAGTAGGGTGTTTAGGGAGTTCCTTAACAAATTTGTGGTGGTCTTCGTGGACGATATTTTGATCTTCTCAAAGGATGAGGAAGAACATGCTAGACATCTCAAGGAAGTCATGGATACGCTTAGAGCACACGAGTTAAAGGCTAAGTTCTCCATGTGTCATTTTTGGAGAAAAGAAGTTCGATTTCTTGGGCATGTAGTTTCTAAGCAAGTTATAGTTGTAGATCCCGCAAAGGTAGCTGCGGTGCAAGACTGGAAAGTTCCTAAAAACGCAATGGAAGTGAGAAGCTTTCTCGGTTTGGCGGGCTACTATAGGAAGTTCATTAAGGACTTCGCTTAAATTTTAGCCCCTCTTACTAGGTTAACGAAGAAGAACCTAGCTTTTGCATGGGATACTGAGTGTGACGTTGCTTTTCAAAGGCTTAAGAGAGCCCTTACCACAGCTCCAGTTTTGGCATTACCCGATGGAGGTAAGATGTTTACGGTGTACACAGATGCGTGCGGCACAGGATTAGGCGTTGTCCTAATGCAAGAAGGGAAAGTGATATGCTACGGGGGCAGACAACTTAGAGTTCATGAGAGAAACTATCCCACACATGACTTGGAATTGGCCGCGATTGTTTTTGCGCTTAAGTCTTGGCGTCACTATCTTCTAGGTGAGAAGTTCGAGTTGTATATCGATCACAAATCGCTTAAGTACCTTTTTTCGCAAAAAGATTTGAATCTAAGGCAACAGAGGTGGGTGGAATTCTTGGCATTGTATGACTTCGATATAGCTTATACCCCTGGTAAGGGTAATGTGGTGGCAGATGCGCTAAGTAGGAAAAGGTTGACTTTGAGTCCTTTGTTTGTTGAAAGGAAAAGTCTAGAGTTTATAGAAACCTTTGATTTCACACATGTTGTTGAGTCATTGGCTAGCACGTTAGCATCTCTCGAGTTAAGGCCTACGCTTCTAGACCAGGCAGGGACTTCATAGAAGGAAGACCCACAGATAGTCGAGATCATGGACAAGTTGATTAGAGGTGAGATGTCAAGTCACCTCAATAGGTATGACATAGATGACAAGGGATGGCTAAGGCGTGATGGTAGACTATGTGTCCTACAAGTGGGAGACTTAGTAAAGAGAGTTCTCGAAGAGGCGCATCACTCGAAGATGACTATACATCTCGGAGGGGACAAAATGTACAACGATATGAAGCGCGTTTTCTTATGGAACGGGATGAAAAAGGACGTGGCGGAATTCATTTCTATGTGCATGGTGTGCCAACAAGTAAAGGCCGAGTCGAAAAAGCCCGGTGGGCTATTGCATCCTTTGGAGGTTCCGCAGTGGAAATAGGAGAGTGTCTCGATGGATTTCATGGATGGATTGCCTAGGTCAATGAAGGGCAATACTAGCATATGGGTTATAGTAGATAGACTCACGAAGAGCGCTCACTTCATTCCTGTGAAGAGCAAGAGGACCGCATCATGGCTAGCGTCTATATACCTTCGAGAAATAGTACGGTTGCACGGAGTTCCTTCTACTATAGTTAGCGATCGTGACCCAATTTTCACTAGCGAATTTTGGAATAGTTTACAAGAAGCAATGGGTACACGACTAAGTTTAAGCACGTCCTATCACCCACAGACGGATGGACAAACCGAAAGGGTAAATAGGGTACTAGAGGATCTTTTGAGACTATGCATTCTTGACTTTGGTGGTACTTGGGAAGATCACCTACTTCTCGTTGAGATCGCGTATAATAATAGTTACCAAGCTAGCATTGGAATGGCACCATTCGAAGCTTTATACGGAAGACCGTGCAAGTCACCGACTTGTTGGTGAGAGTCGACAGACAAACTCATACTTGGACCCGACATGATAAGGGACACTTCCGAGAAGGTTGAGTTGATACGAAGACGGATGAAAACAGCCCAAGATAGACAGAAATCCTACGCAGACAAGAGAAGGACAGACCTAAAGTTTAAAGTCGGAGATATGTTCTTTATAAAAGTTTCTCCCTTACGCAATGTGGTTCGCTTTGGAGCGGTTGGAAAGTTAGCACCGAGGTTCGTAGGACCGTTCCCTATTATCGAGAGGATTGGACAGATGGCCTATAAGGTATAATTAACCGAGAGGCTGGCCGGAGTACACAATGTCTTTCACGTTTCGCATCTCCGAAAGTGCTTACATGAGTCTGCTGAAGTGGTTGAGCAAAGCATCCTGGAAGGCGTAGAAGTGGAGAAGGAAGCAACATTGAGGCGAGTTCCGATTCGTATCTTAGGAATGGAGATCAAGAAGCTAAGGAATCGAGAAGTCAAGCTAGTTAAAGTACAGTGGAGTGAAGCCCAAGAAGATGCAACTTGGGAAACCGAAGAGAAGATACGCGCGCTATACCCGATTCTTTTTTAGGGTACATTCTCGATCTCTTTTTCCTATAAGTTTACATACCTTTCGTATCATGTACACGCTTTTGCTATCCATGTTTGTCTTGTTATCTTCTCGATCCTATCTTGAGAACCTTAGGTAGAACCCTTTTGGATGTAAACATGTAATTGAAACATGTTATGGTTGATGATTGCAAGTGGTTGCAAGTGGTTGCTAGTGGTTGCTCGTGGTTTCGTAACACACATTAGGCATTAGATCGGCTCAGTCACATATCTCATACTGCATATGCATGGAAGCTTATACTTGTATATGGATGGAAACTTGATATGCTATCATTTGGATGTTGCATATGAATGAATGTTTGTGCACTCATGTAGAGATTATAAAGTATGTTAGGAATTTGCATACATGTTGGACTCATTACACTAACATATTTTGCATTAAGGAGGTCTACTAAATCAGTAACCGCCTGATCTTTTGCATTAAATAAGTACATATACACACACTCTTGCATAAGTTCATACAACATTAGAAATCTTTTAAGGACAATGGTTGCTTGTGGATGATGGTTGAGTAGATGGAAGATTGGATGATAGGATGCATTCTTCTTAAATTGAAGATTTCGGGGACGAAATCCTTTAAGGAGGGGAGAATGTAACAACCCGTATTTTAATAACATGTTAAAACCATAAATCAAGGCAGAATTAAATTTTAAAATAAGAATCAAGGGGAATGGGTTGCGCCATTGCGTTCGTCTCGAAATTCTGCTTGGAAACAAGTTCGAGTTTTCGAAAAAAGATTCCGTATGAGGGAGATACGACCCTCCGAAGTTTCAGGAATTTTCAGAATCGAAAACAGCTCGAAATTCGAATTCAAACCCCAGCGCAGACTAGGCGGGAATTTTCCCGCCCAGGACCAGGTCGATCTGGGGGTCGACACTATAGTCAACCTCCCAGGGGCCAGGTCGACCTGGGGGTCGACCTGGTGCCAAAACCCAGTTTTGAGCCTGGGTTCATTCTGATGTTTTTGGTCTCGTTTTCAGTCTAGATTCGTTCGCCCAATCCTATATAAACAGGCCCCTAACCCCATTCTCTTTACACCATTCTTCTTTAACCATATGCTGCCCAAATTCTTGTTGGACATGGCTTCTTCTTCTTCTTCAAAATTAAATTAAAAATAAATTAAAATAAAACACGAAGACTATTTCTTGAAGACTACGAATAGGAATTGCATATTGGGGATTTTTTTCTACAATCAAATCGAGATTCAACGATTCAACAATTCGACGACTAGTTTCTAGATTCAACTTCCACATCTCAATTTCTTAGTCCACGATCTGTAAGTTCTAGTTACTTTGAGATTTAAACTTGTTAATTGTAATTTGGACATGAGATAAAGTGAAATTGGACTTAAGTATGATAATCGATTCACATCTATTTTAGTTTCCATCTTGGATCTTGACATTTGGGAATATTGCTATGAAATCAGTTTGGACCTATTCATGTTGTAAATCAAACTCTTTCATGTCCATAACATTATCATGCCTATGATGTTGAATCAGTCTATTATTTACAAGTTTGGGACTATCACCTTATGCCATGACTATCATTATTATGCTAGATTTGAAATCCTATTATTTTCTATATGCCAGTGATGTTGTAACCAATTATCTCAAGTTATATCATGCTAGTCTTGTAATCCTTTTTATCACTTTGTTCTCGTCCTTTTTGCCTATCATAGTTTTGATGTTATTCCCTTATTCTGGATTTGGATTTACTTGTAATTTAGATCGATTCACGTTTACGTGCGATGGGAATACGATTTGGGTAGATTAGGCAAAACATGAATTGTTTATGAACATGAATCATGAACTTGATAATAGGTATAAGTTGAAACTTGACATGAAACTTGCCATGAAACTTGACACGAACTTGACATGAAATTTGAACATGGACATGACACTAGAATGAACTTGAAAATGGCCAACTCGAGGTTGGGTTGAGTTTGCAGTGTAATTCTGCCCGGAACCGCCCGGCAAATCTAGTGACTACAAACAATAGGATCCAATGTGGGTAGTTGGTCATATCGCGCTTGAAACCCGAGGTCAGACTGAGTTGTGGTGTAAATCTGCCAGGAACCGCCCGGCATATCCAGTGACCACAACAACAGGTCTGATGTGAGAGGTTGGGGTGCATTAATGAATTGATGCCACATGATAGGGTTATGTCATGAACATGAAAGACAACACTTAACCAACTTGACACATGATTAGTGGGGTTAAGTCATGAAATTGAAAGACAACACTTAACCAACTTGACATGCTAGATTGATAAGGGTTAAGTCACGAATTTAAATGACAACACTTAACCTATTGGACGAAAACCCTAGTTACGCGGTCCATTTCAGCAGTAACCCACTTAGATGTATCATGGTACCCTGGAACTAGGCAGGGTGGGGCACGATTACTGGGCTGATTGTAAGCGACCAGAACGATGGCTGAGTTGGTGCGCCAGTGTAGGTTCAGGCGGACTATGGTCATGCACGTAGTCCGGAGTTGAAAAAGCAGGCATTGGGCATCAGTAGGTTTACACTGTGCGTGCTTGATTCGTGTCGGTGGTTGGCACCCTAGGGCTTGATACACCCTATGGTGGACCTAGCACAGGTGACTACATTCGTGATGGGGCCGTATGACACAGACACACGACGAGCTAGAACTTGTAGGGAGCAGATCGATTAATGGATCGTTCCGTAGGACCCCGAAATGGGTCATTTCATGATATAAGGCCAACGGATCATTTCATGGTTAATATATGACATGGGTTTGGGATACTAGTACAGTTGGTGCAGCGAATCTTGAACATGCGATGCTATACTTGATTTATACTTGAATTATCATGCTTTCTTAGTCTATCTTGCCCATCTTGACAGCATCCTTATGTTTACTTTCAGTTTATACATGTCATGTTACCTTTACTTATTTCTATGCTGAAAGTCACTAGGACTTACCAGTCTTTATGACTGACCCATTTTCCTTTGCCTCTTTTTCTTTCGTTTCTCCCCCAGGTTCTAAGGGAGGAAACTATAGCACTTAGCTTGGATTTCGCTTGCTTTCAGTTCAGCTCATGTACGGTTTGATCTTGAGCTATGCTATGGCTGCATTTTAGCTACCTTTGGGGAATTAAGCTACTTTTGTTGTTTTAAGTTTTATGCTTCTTTATTTATTCAAGACAGAACTTGTTGTAATGGAAAATAATAGTTGGTACTTTGGATGTAAAAGGTTTTGACTCTTTTTGAAAGTAATGAAATTTAGCTTTTGATTCTTCCGTTGTTTTATTTATGTTCTATCTTGTAATATTTCTGTGTTTGTTTACCTCGATAACGCTCCTCCAAAACTAGTGCATTCCCTTTGTGAGTGACCCTAGCGGAGGTGGGGTGTTACAGTAATGTTGAGTTTTTGAATTCTATACTATTGAAATTGAAATTGTTATTTTAATTAATATGATGACATTAATTTGTCGTTAAATTTAGCAGTTCAATTTTATTAGATTTATAATTAAACTCACCTAAAGCGGGATACTATGCATATACCATACATATTCGTCAAGACAAATTTGCTACATGAACATGGAAACTGAAACTGGAACACACAATGTTCAACAAAATAAAAAAAAGTCGATCCATGAAACTGGAATGTATATAATAAGAAAACTGGAAAGTGACAAATACAAAGTTTCATCATTCTTTGCTTCTGTACCACTTAATACACCAGTAACATAAAGTTGCGCCTTACAAATATACAAGTAACAAATCTTTTCAAAATAATTTACAATTTAAAACATGCCTAATGCATACGGTCAATGTAATGAAGTACAACCGCTGCCTACTACTGCCTTGATGTCTTCGTCATGTCTACTCCAGCAACAAGAATTCCAATGGAAATTGTATCCATGCAGTTGTCCCCAAAACAAGGATACACAGTCGACCTAACCTATAAATAGCACATGAGAGAATAGTGTTAAGATCTTTACAACATAAAATATACGTACGACGCATACAAGTCTATAGCCGTAGGTACAGATCACACAACCATAAGGAAAGCTACAATTCAATGAACAATGCATGTGTACAACAAAAAATCAAATCTGAATAACGTCACTAAACTATTTTAATACAATGCATATGAGATTCAAATCTATACAAATAAATAAAAGAAAAGAAAATATAGTCTAACAGTTAAAGGGTAGATATGAACAGCTAGAAGGGGCAAGACAATACATAGCTAAAGAAATAGACATATATTTCTACATCAATAAGTACCAAAACAGCCAAACAACTAATATATATATATATACACATATATATAAATCTATATAACTAGGTGTATCCATATACAAAATTAAATAACAGCTAATGGACAGCTAAGGAACAGTGAGATGAGCAGCTAAAGAAAGGGACAATGCATAACTGAGTTGGAAACAAATGTATATACGTCCATACATGAATCTTATGGATTACAATAAATAGCTAGAAGAGAAATCAAATTATGTATATATTCACCATCAATCCACGAGCAATGAATTTATATATATATATATATATATAAATACATTTACCTTGTCGAATTCATATGCATCAGTGACTGTCATAAAAATCTGAACAATACCCAGTTTTCCAAACCCTGAATTTGATTAAACAACTCATGGTCAGCCTCACCTAATCTATACCTATTCGATCACTATTGCTTTTCGAACGGACCAACCGCATTAAAGTACCACACTAAATTTATCAAATTTTCTGCCAAAACTATCGCGAAACCATCATTTTCCATCACCAGTACACAGTCTGAAAAGAAGAAAAAAAATCAATGGCCTAAGCATAGTAGCTGAACCTATGAAGATTAAGATTGATGGACGTTGATCTCACCTAAATACCAACTACCCCATAAATACGCATCACGCAGTATGCTATTCATCCATTCCAGTAACCATTTGAACAAATACAATAAAGAAAAAAGAAAGGAAAAGTTTCAAAACACTGAAAAATCAAAATCAAAATAATACAGTAAACGAAGATTGGTTAAAATACTTATCTGCATTCATGAATGTGCGCACTTCAATCCGCTAGGCTTTGGATGGATTTTCTGAAGCTTTTGAAACCGGAAAAAAACCTAGGGTTTGGTAAACCTGCACGAAGAAGCCTCAGTTCGGGTGCTTAAGATCTGTAGTGGTATAGGAGGACGCTAACTTGGTTACTGAGAGGTGGGGATGAACGGCGAACCATTGGTGGTTGCTGAAGTGGTCGTTTAGGGTTTGGCCTATCAATTGAAGACGGAGGGCGAAGGGATGACAGAACGTGTTGGCATAAAGGGGTTGAGATGCAGTAAAAATTAGATTTTGATTTTGAGACAGGAAGAAGGGGAAGGATCTGAGTTTTCGTTTTCGGGCATTGGAGAAAATTCTGGTGTCGGTTTGAAAGGGTTTGAGGCGGCGGATGTTTTGTGATGGAAGTGGGGTCCGATGTTTTATGTAGAGAAGATGGGCTTCAAATTCCTAATATGCCAAACTAAAATATTGGGTAAGCCCAAAAACTAAATAAAATTAATTCAAGTTTTTAATGGGTTTTATAAACTTAAAGTGTTAATATGAAATGCCTACGTGGTCAGAATTCGTGTAACACCCCTAAGTTCCACATCTTGGAAGCCTATGTGAAGTGGGTGCTTATATAGTGGAGCCCATCTCTTACTAATGCCGAGGACTTTTGAGGAACAAAACCTCACACCTATACGGTGGCTAAGTTAGGGACACTATCTTGCGCGAACGGAGGTGCGGGCTGTTACAATGGTATCAGAGCCAATACCCAGCCGGAATTGTGGCTCCTGTGTGGACAACAACGCCTAGGTGAGGTGTTTGTGAGCCAACGGGGATGTTGGGCTCTGTAGGAGGGGAGAATGTAACACCCCTAAGTCCCATATCGTGGAAGCCTATGTGAAGTGGGTACTTATATTGTAGAGCCCATCTCTTACTAACGTCGAGGCCTTTTGAGAAACAAAACCCCACACCTATACGGTGGATAAGTTAGGGACAATATCTTGCGTGAACGGAGGTGCGGGATGTTACAATTCGATTGGACAGGAAGCATCAGAACCACGTCGACAAGCGCCTCAACATGGAGCCGGTCAAGTGATGGAAGCAGCTGTAAAATTTTAGTCATATTAAACACTATTTAATTTGACTAAACCAAACCGTTTTATCGACAAATCAATTCAAGGTGAGTTTAACTCACTCAGTATTTCCCATTTATATTTTATATAAATTGGGTTCTTATTTTATGTGTTCTGTTTGCTAATGGTTGACTGGTTGCTAATATTATAATTATTTGTTGATATAACTGATGAAATTAAACCGTTGTTTAATTTCGGTGAAATACCAAATCGTTATTCTAACGATTTGTTCCAATAAAGGTAACATACCTTGTTGGTCACGTTTATAAAATAAACGTGTTTTAAATTGTTTGACTTGCTTGTGCTTGAGGTTAAATGGCCGTTATTTATTATTATCAGTTAAATGAAACTGAACGATCTGATTTGAGATAACCAATTTGAAAAAAGGGAAGGATAGGTTGGAGGGATCCAACCGGATTCCTCATATATATTATTTATTTTCATATAATCATATGAACTATCATGTTTGGGTGATTGATTTGATTATTGATCATTAATTGAAAATTCAACTCGTGTTTGGTTTTAACCAATGGGCAAAATTGGTTGAGTAATCGACAATAAATGGCCTAAAAGTAAATTGTTTTATTTATATCGATTTACCGTCAAGTGAATTGATAGAACTGATGTTATAAAATTTATTTATAACTAAAGATAGAATTGAAATTTATATTTTGAATAAAAGTTTATCAAAAGGAAATAAATGTTCATTATTTATTATATAAATTGTAATTAATTGTTAATGGATTTAATAAAGTAAAATCTGATATTAATCAGATTTATAAAACGAATGACTAAAGATTAACCAAACGGTTAAATTGGGATAATTGGTTTGATAAGGAACTATTACATGGGATTATTTAAATTAATTATATTATTAATTAATTTAAATTGAGAAATAATTGGAATTGATTAATGAGATAACTGTGCCTTGAGTTGACTAAGTCAACCATTGTAACTGAAATTGATTATTAAATTAGTTTTGTTTTGAGTTAATCTAATAAATAGTTAAATGAATATTATTTAATTTTAATAAGATTTTAAAAAGGAATTTACTATTTATTTTAGTTAATAAAGAAATTAACTATGAAAGTAGTTAATGATCGAAGTAAATTATTATTTTAATTAATAATAATTCAGAAAATTACTTTTTATTGGAAATTTATTTAAAAAGTAATCGAAGGTGGAACGAAATCCAATTGAATGGTGAAAGGAGTTTATGAACAGGTTTATTTTAAAACTGAGTTTTTATAATAAAGTTATAAAGAAATTTAAGCGAATACGATAGCTTAAATTAGGTCGACTTATTATTTGAATTAAGTAAAAAAAGGGGAATTTAGATGAAAAGGGTTCATATTAAACCAAAATTTATTAAAAAAGGTTTATAAAGAGCGATGGGGTGTTATATCGTTAATTTTAAATTATCGTTATTTAATAATGGGATCAAATAAGAAGGGGGAATTGAAATAAGATTTCCAAAGTAGGGGACGGTTGAATTGATTTGGAAAGAGATTGGTAAAAGTGAATGTCGGTAAAGAAGTGGGTCATAGGGTTGTATAACCAAATCAAAGTTTAATGGAATTTGATTTGAGACTGGGATGGAATATTGGTTTTTGATTACAACTCATATTTATCAGAGGATAAGAACGTTGTTGATCAAGGTCTGAGAGGAAATTAAATACCCCCACTTGAACAACATCAGGATTTACTGAAGATGGTATTAGTTGGTGATCGTAAAAAGGTTAGTGATAATTTATTATTTCCATTGGTGAAATAACAATGCAACATTAGGTGAAATTTTGGAGAATAGATAACGAGAGATCCGAAGTAAAGGAAATTAGTAAGAAGGGAAAATTATATAATAAGGATCGCAAGGTAAAATGGAAACAAAAGGAGTTGCTTGAAATTATAAAGATACTCTCGAATTAGAAAGGAAATGTAAAGTTTAGTTTTATTCTATACTAATAAATATTAGTTATTGTTTCAAAAATGGAGTAAAAAAGATATTTAGAAATGCGGTTTTACGAACAATAGGTTGAATGGATTTCCCAAGTTTAAATAATAAAGAATGATGTAACAAATGGTTCGAAAGGAGAATTAAGTGGAAATTGGATATGGTTATAAGTTATTTTTCTAAGTATTATAAAGAATTGGTTTTGAGAACATTAGTAAATATGAATTCAATTATCGAATTTTTAAATATTTAAGGATTTAGAAGTTTTAATTAAGCAAAAGTGAATTAGTTGTTTTAATTAAAAGGCCAAGTAGTGCTGAATACCGAACCAATGAACTCATTGGATGTTCATGATTGAATCACTGTTTATTTTGATAGTTAAATCACCGACTATCAAATCTGTCCAATACGATTGTTGGTATGGAAAGACCGGGATCGAATTTATATTCGAAAACCATTCCGACCAACAAATACGTGAAGATATCATAAGATGATCGAGACGGAGCATTGAAGACCATAGATTTTCATAAACGGAAGAACTGCTAATAATCTTCGGTCTGCAGCCAAAGATGTACTGTGGTTCTGTTGTGGTTGGAATCTACGGATTGCAAGGATTTCTCGCTACTGATCCATGGGGTGATTACTATATTGGATGCAGTAGGAGAGTAACTTCGGTTCATCTTGTCCCTGGATGACTTGTATGGACGGATGTCTGACAGAGTATTTCCAAAGAGGTCGCGTATGTTGATTTCTTCAAACGTACCATGGTTGGTGGCGGAGAAAGGCCTTTCTCCTAGCTTATCAACTAAGAGTATGTTTGTGGACGTCAATTAGTGATATCTGGCAGATTTGACGATGTGGTAGTCAAAGTGAATGGTGACCAAATATTTCAAAAGGAAATTCAAACCTCAAGCCTCACAGTCGGGAAATGACAAAAATCGGGCAGGCAGAATGGCTATGTGGGTCGCTCCCATTAGGATGTATAATCACCTATCTAGAGAAATTCCTTTTGCTTCTTTAATCTATTTCGATGCTGTCCCTTTCGAGAAACGGTGGTTTGTGCCCAACCGTTGGTGATATACATTCGATACACTCAAGCGAAATGAGTGGTCGGTCATGTGAGGGCCGGGTTGCAAGACGTTCTTATTGAATCTAGTGTATTCGCCTCTAGAGAAACACTATCGGCAGGTGGTCCCATACCTTGTCATAATCGGAATCCAATCTCCAAACAGCGCCCACGGTTTTGATTGTATACTATATATGTGGAGCGTGAGATGTAAGCGTTCCGCTAGATTAATATTTACTTGTATATAGACAATATTATAATATCAGAAAAACATATCGATTTCAAAAATGTTTTGGGTTATCGTAAGATAAAAAACGTCTATGTTTATTGTGGATTTCGTCTTACGATTATCCTTTTCTTCCAAAAAGATTTTTGAACCTTAAAATCAAGTTGGATGATTCCCCTTAATACCATGCGAGTTTTTCGCACTCTGGTTCACCAGTCTGACCCGGTGTTTTGTAAATGCTCGGGTTTGCCCGAGGTGTACAGGTCCAGATTATCGAATGCTGCGAAGTCTAGAGACGAGCAGAAGGTGTTTAGACGTATTGTATCTTGTATCTATTCCGCTGTGTGTTGTATATGGGGCAGATTATTATTATTATAACTATCCAGATATGTGTTGTACTCTGATATTGTATGTATTTTTAAAAGCTCTCAATAAAGATTTATTTATGTACTATTTTTTGTTCTGCTGCGATGTGAGACTCTGATTCTGTGTTGTGTTGGTTCTTCTTCTTCTTCTATTCTAATATTTCTTTCTTTCTTATCTCACCCTCTAATTTCTTTCTAATAACGTTCTAGTGTTTTCGATGTTTGGAAGGTCGGCATGAGATACGGGAATGTATCTATGTCGATTTTCGGGGCCGAAAATCCCTGGGTCATTACAATTAGTCGAAAAACTTCATACCATAGATCGAGTAGCTTCTCCAGTTCCTAGTCATACACCAGTTCTGCTCGAGCACCAGCTCAGGTCAAGCGTGCTTAGCTGGTCAGTCACAAATTCGTCTACATGTGTAACACCCCACATTTTTAACTTAATATAATAAAATAACAATAACTTAATATAACAATCAGGATTAAGTAAAACGAACTGCACCATTGCATCCATCTCGAAATTATGGTCAAGATAGACACCTGATTTGCATAAAATGGTCACCATATGAAGAAGTTATGAGTGTTAGAAGTTTGTATACATATAAGAAACTTATATGTATATATATTATATAAGTTTATCCAGAAGATCAAAACACGCTGTGACTTGGGTGGGAAAATTACTCATTGAGGGTCGACCCACCCCAAGGGGTTCGACCCCACCGCGGATCTGGAAAGTTCTTTTTGACGTGGTCGGTTTTGATATTTTTAATTCAAATCTGAGGGTCCTAGCTTCTCTGGTACACCTATAAATAAGACCCTAGAGCTAACCCTAAGCCTCATATTTTTGAGGCTATGCTGAAGCTCTGCAATAACTCTCTCTCTCCTCAAATCTATTCAGAAAATTAAGGAAACCTAGGAAAAATTATGAATATAGATCTGGAAGAAAGAGATTGACTTTTATAAAAAGGTGTTCAGAATTAAGTGAAAAGTATGGTAAGTTTCTAGATCCGATCTATTGAAATTCCTTCCTCTTCCTTTCGTTTCTCTTTTAATGAAAATAATCAATCCATGTTCGTTAGGTTTTGAATCCGATTAAGGGAAAAACCATGGACGTTAAAACTGGATCAGATCCAGAATTAGGAAAGCGTATGAGGTGAGTGGGTTTAAGCTATAACATTTTTGATAATAATATGTTACTGTTTACCATTCCCCATTTTGTATAACTGAAATATGACATGTTAAATGTTTAACATAAGTCGATAATGACTAATGTGAGATGTTAGTATGAATCGGTCAGGAAATTCATATGTTGAATTGGTTAAGGTGATGAATGTTTACATGTTGAAAAACAAACTTGTTAAAAGCGATTACTATGGTTATTATTCCATTGATTCACTTGTGGCATATTATTAAGTAAATGACATGTTAACTTGCTGGATTTGAACAATTACCTGATTAAATGATTACATGTTGAAATAGAATTGGAATTTATAAATATACAATTACCTGATTAACTTTTTGGATTTGAACAATTCTCTGTCTTTTCTGCAGGATACCAAAGCACCAACAACTTGAGTTTCGATAGATTGGAATTTTGAAAAAAAAATCGGTCTGTCGGAATTCAGGTTGTTACATCTAATATCAGAGCTTAGGTTTAGGGTTCATATATAAATAATGAGTGAACATATTTATATATTTATAAATATAAATATTATATATATATACCTAAATCCATAGATGAACCCACTAAATAGAAAGAGTATAATATGTAAGAAATGGGATGTTTGTTTTGTACACTAAAGGAATGAATATGTAAATCTAAGACCCTTAGGTAATTCAGGTGGAGAGTATACAATGTACTTTGTATGGAAGGAAAGTGAATCCCATATGATTAGTATTTTAGGTTAGTGGGCTTGAAAACCTTATAAATTTGAAAAGGTTGAAAAGAGAAAAACGGATTAGGAATATATATAGTTCAGAGAATTGACCTTGGGAGTGTCTAGGAAAGCCTAGAAAAAATTGAAACCCGCTTTGAGTCTAACCCCATTGTTAACTTTTAAGAACTTGAAATTGTAAAAGTTTTGGGAAAATGGTTTTGTGATGTTTTCAACTTTTATTAAAGATATAGTTTTAAAATACGTAAAGAAGTACATATTGGTTTTTGAAGTAAAATGGGGTGTATTTTGTAAATAGTGATTTCTTTCGAAAACTTTATCTAAAGTAAAATTCTCTCCGTAAAAAGGTATATTATAGAGCATGTATAGCTCACTAGTTTTCTTGTTATATTTCATACAAGAATTTTTAATAAAGAAAGATTTGAAATCTCTATTCTTATGACAATCCTTTTTGGATAAATTATTTTAACAAGATAATTTTGTTGGGTGGACAAAATAAATGTAGAAATTAAGAATAGAGTGGATGTTTGCACCTTATGGTAAGAGACTGAGCTGATCTTATAGTTAAGAACAAGTTATAAACCCGATTGAGAAACAGTTGTCCTTATCAACTTCAGTTTTTGTGATTTGAAAAAAATAATGATTTACATTTTTTTTAAGTTGACATGTTTTTTTTATGGTTTGGCAAGAGAAAGTTTTCATGAAAAAAATAAAGTTTTGACACATTTAAAATTTTGGAAGAAAGTTTAAATGAAGAAAAAAAAAGGCCAAACCATGTTTTAAAGAATGGAGTAGGTGAGGATTAGTGCGTAGGGAAGACGGGAAAATTTTTGAGGCTATGAAGCAGATAGAGAGAATTATCTTGAAATAATGGTAAGTTCCCATAGAATGCGTAAGCATTGAAAAGACTAGGGTATTGCTTAAACTAATTGTTGGTACATAGCTAGAGTTAGTAGTGACTACTAGATAGAAAAAGGGCAAGTAAGTGTTTAGATCCTGTAGCTAATTTTCATGTTAGGGGTAAAACCCATTACTGCATTTTTGTTGGGATCGTTCCGTTATTTTGTTCTTGTTGGGTAGTTAAGGTAACACCTAAACCTATCATGGATCCTATAGTCTGGATTTTTCTGTCTGAGGGGGACATAGTCCCGAGATTCTTGGCCCTTAGTAGTATCTGTGTAGGGTGTCTGTTCTCCTATTTTAGTTGAAAGAATAAAGGCTTATTTAAATTTAAACTAAGATCAGATGATTAAATAAGCTAAGAAAAGAGAAATGGTACAACTAAAAAAGAAATAGAAAATTCAGTAAAGCAATAAACATGATAAGTTATGAGAAAAGATGGATAAGAATAAAAAAATTCCAAGATAAGATGAAAAAGAAAACCAGTAACAAAGAATTTTTTTTATGCGGGCTGTGCTTGGATAGGAAAATATGGAATCTTTATAGAATAGTTACGTAAAATCCAAATACGCGAAAAAGGTATATAAAAGAAAACCGGAAGATGTGAAATTTTCCGTTTTCCACCTTTTTGTAACATGAGAAATCGAATTTAAAAAATTAGATTTTTCTGAAATTCGAAAAATAATGTTGGTTGGTAGGATTATGGATGCAACAATTGGATGAACTAAGCTCCTACGCAGTAAGAGTGTGGGAAATTTGGATGAAAAGGTATTTTGATTTTCAAAGTATTGCATTCATGTAGAATTGCCAGTATATTTATGACGTGAGCATCATATTTTAAAAGGATTTTTGAGAAATTTGCATACACGCAGGAGGTATCTCTTAGGCGTACGTGCATTATTATGTCGTATTTCACTTTGCACAAGTGCACGATGATTGCAAAAATTGGATGCAGACATGATGGATGTATATTATGCGAGGGGTTAATCGATTTTACCCTGATCAAATTTCGCGGACGAAATTTCCTTAGGGTGGGAGAATGTAACACTCCGCATTTTTCACTTAAGATAATAAAATAGGAATAACTTAATTGAATATTCATAATTAAGTAAAACGGACTGCACCATTGCGTCCGTCTAGAAATTTTGGTCAAGATAGACACCTGGTATGCGTAAAACAGACACGTATGAAGAATTTATGAGCGTTAGAAGTTTGTATACATATAAGAAACTAATATGTATATATATCATATAAAGTATATCCAGAAAATCAAAACATACAGTGACTTAGGCGGGAAAATACCCGTTGGGGTCGACCCGGGGGGTGACCCACCAATAGGGGTCGACCCCACCGCGGATCTAGAAAGTTCTTTCTGACGTGGTCGGTTTGGATATTTTTAATTCAAATCTGAGGGTCCTCGCTTCTTTGATACAAATATAAATAAGACCCTAGAGCTAACCCTAAACCTCATATTTCTGAGGCTACGCTGAAGCTCTGCCATTACTCTCTCTCTCCTCAAATCTATTCAGAAAATTAAGGATTTTAGCCTAGGAAAAATTATGAATCCAGATCTGGAAGAAAGAGAATAACGTTTATAAAAGGTGTTCAGAATTATGTAAAAAGTAAGGTAACTTTCTAGATCCGATCTATTCAAATTCCTTTCTCTTCCTTTACTTTCTCTTTTAATGAAAATAATCAATCCATGGTCGTTAGGTTTTGAATCCGATTAAGGGAAAAACCATGGATGCTAAAACTGGATCAAATCCAGAATTGGGAAAGCGTACGAGGTGAGTGGGTTTAAGCTATAGCATTTTAGATAATAATAGGTTATCATTTACCATTCCCCATTTTGTATAACTGAAATATGACATGTTAAATGTTTAACATAAGTCAATAAGGACTAATGTGAGTTGTTAGTATGAATAGGTCAGGTAATTCATATGTTGAATTGGTTAAGGTGATGAATGTTTACATGTTGAAAAACAAACATGTTATTGATCACTATGGTTATTATTCCATTGATTCACTTGTGGCCTATTATTAAGTAAATGACATGTTAACTTGTTGGATTTGAACAATTACCCGATTAAATGATTACATGTTGAAATAGAATTAAATACGTGTTAAAAAGGGAATGCGCCATAATATAGGCACAATTTGACGACATGTAAATTAGATTACTGTAAATATATGAAAAGGATAATATGCCTAAAATTTACATGAAATAGGAAAAATTGTTAAAGAACGAACAGACCTAGATTCACAGTAATTTGACACTGTAACGTAATTAGACACGAGGTTAGATTGCACTTGTGATAGAAGTATGCCCGGAACCGCCCGCCATATCCATTATTCACAAGTGGTAAATCTAATGTGAGGGGTCTAAGTGCATAATTAAAACATGCAATGGTACTAAGGAACGAGGTTAAGTCAACTTGTGGTAGAAGTCTGCCCGGATCCGCTCGGCAAATCCAGCATCCACAAGTGTAGGCTTAATGTGAGAAGTCTAGTGCATATATATATATATATAACAAGATATGAATAAATGGCAATGATGGTAATTAAATGTCTAACTCAGAAAATAAGAAAGAAAGGGATGTAATGGACTGAGTTAGTGTGATGCAAAGGAAAAGTGATGTATTTCTCTAAATGACCTATTTCTGAGAACGTGGTTGCAAGTAAGCCATAGTGAATAAAGTAAGAAAAAGGAAAGAAATTGCTTGCTACCACGGATTTAGATGGGAATACATTATGAAAATAAATCACTGATTCCTTCTATACATCATACTGATAAGGTGTGTGTTTTCCTTAATTAAAATAAGGAACATATATTATAATGAATGAAGAATACTGGAATACAACAATAGAAGAAAAAGGTTTAAATGGGGAATGATGATCACCTATTATAAATAATTAACATTAATGAGAATGTTGTATAATAGGTAGACTTGTCCTAGGGACAAGTGAAAATTATAACTTAGGTTATAATAAACTATTAAGGAAATGGGATAACTGGTGAAATGAGAGAAGGGACTCTTAATTGTAAATTAAGTAATCAATAAATGGGGAAAGACGGAAACCAGTGAAAAAAGGGGGAAAATATATGAAATATGAGAATTTGTACTTAATTATAAATTAAGTAATCTGTAAACTTGGAAGTCTGAAACCCGCTGATAAGAATAACATGTTCGGACTTGTCCTAGGGACAAGAGGAAATTATAACATAAGTTATAATAAAGGGGTAGAGAAACTTATTAATGGAACTTAGTTAAGAACTAAGTTAATAACTAAACAACGATAAGTTGTAGTAACAGTGTAAAATGGAATTATGATTAAATAAGAAAGAATCAGGCAAACTTATGAAATAAGTTATATTTAATCATAAATAATGACTGACCTGTTAAACAAGAAAACATGTAAATTAAGATATACTTAATTACATATTAAGTAGAACATGTTATTGTAGTGGCAAAATCAAACAAAAATATAAAAGGGATTGTGAATTATAGACCTTGGGCCACAATCTAGAGGATAACAAGTTGTGGGCTTATTAATAAACTTAAATGGGTTAAGTTATATAACTGAAATTAATAAGCAAGAGGAACTTGGTAACTTGAGTAAGAATTCAATATGAATGAGAATAACCAAGTTAAATGGAAACCTGATGAGGTAAGGCAAGTGCGTAAAAGAATGTTTAGACATAGGGTCTAACAACATATTAAAGTGAGGTGCTTGGACCAGTCCGCACGTTTGAGGGTGAATAACCCAATGGGGTAGATCATCATGGTGTTATAAGGCACGAGGGGAGTGCACATTCATCTGATTGTTCTGACAGCTCCAAAGAACTGGAAGGGGAAGCACGCGGCTTCCTTAGGTACGTAAGGTGCTCCTAGTAGTCCTCTGTGCGGTGGTAGATGTTTTAGGCTGTGCTCGCAGAGTTTGGGCCTGCGCGTAACTACTAGGTGGGACTTGATTGCAGAAGTAGCTATGCAATCAGAATGTTGTGATGCAGTGACACCAGGGTGATTCGGCGGTTTCCTCAACGGGGAGGCGAAGGGTCACGACCAATAAGGATAGTAGATCGTCGGATACCCGTCATGGCAGCCAGTGGGATGCGAAAAGACTAGAGCTAAAACAAATAGACCATTCACCTTTCATTATCGAGGTACGGTGGTTGAGGGAAGATGACAAATGGATGTTTAGATTGTTTTCTTTAGGGGCATTTGTTTAGCTCTTGTAGTCTTTACTAGTTGAGGGAGAGGCCGAGGTGGTGCCATAGCCATCGTGAAAACAGGCCCTAGGAATATCTATATATAGAGCCTCTTAAAGACGGGACTGTACAGATATGGAAAAGCTCCCGACTGAGTTCTGTGTTTCTTGTATTGCCCTACCGCAGAACTTGGTGCACATTAAAGGACGTGCCGTTAAGGCATCGAGCTACAATTGAAGATACGTATGTGGGACAGTCTAGATACATGCATGTCGGATTTGGGTGGTGTATCGTAGATTTAAAGGCATTACTCCGATATGAATCCTGATTGGATCGACGATGGCAGTCTGTATGCTTAAGTAGCATAGTAATGGTAGAAAAATGCTGAACGTAATATTGTTATGTAGAGATCTGTACATCACTTCAGCGTAGGATAGGGACTTCGTTCATTTCTATGGTATTACGGTGGAGACCGTGCAAGTGGAGTACCATGGGGTGTACCTCAGTTTTGAGGGGTAGAAACATATATACTGTATTAGGTTAATCCACTGGGCAGTAAATGGGTACGACGTGTGTGTAAGCCTTGAGTGTTGTTAACCCAAGTAACCTAATAAATAAGAAAATATGATTGAACGGTATATGTAGGATTATCCAAAGCATATAATTTAAATCTAGTCACCAGAACTTGTGTTCTGACCCCCTCCTCATAACATACTCGCAGGTTAGATTTGTGGTAGAGACATGTGACACTATAGCTTTGGATACTGGTTAGGCAGTATTATCAATACGGTAAGGCTATACTTTGATTATATTATATTTTGTCCATTCCGCTGTGAGATATTTTCTGAGCTCTGACATATTTTATGTCTCTGTCTTTTCTGCCGGATACCAGAGCACCACAACTTGAGTTTTGATAGATTGGAATTTTGAAAAAAAATTCGATCTGTCGGAATTCAGATTGTTACAATATGAGAATAGGATGGCTTATGCATCACAAAATATGGACGTATATGCATTATGCATTAGACACGTGGGAGAGATGAGGTCAGCTATAAAAGAGGTCGGTTAACAAAATGAAAGTGTGACATGCCGGAACATGAAAAGGAGCAGATTTATACAAAAGAAGGGGCGATGGAATATTTCATAATAATTATTCTTATAAGGCGCTAAAGGACAAAAATGGTATAGTTGTAATAGATTACTTGTTCATTCACAAGTCGTTCATACACATTTTGTATTGGGTCGCTCGTTCACAAGATTTGCTGGTCGCTCATGCAATCTCATGTTTCTTGGTCGCTTGTTCAAGCATTTCTGGTCACACATGACAGCTGTGTACAGCTGGCTCCAGATGTCCAGTGGTAGTCTCGTAAATACACCAGTGTGCGACCAGAACCATGTACATCATAATTACAACTTTGCCACTTGGTCCAAACTTCTCCTATAAATACCCCATTTCACCATCATTGAAGGGACCATCTAAACCACCCCGAAGGGCTGTCATTTTGGGTTTTCACCATTCCTAGGCTTCTCAAGCTCCATTAATGGCTTCCTAAGCTTACTCCTTCGTCCTCCAACGTCTAGCGGGTCTCATCTTTTCCAAACACCATGAATGCTCTCTCAAACTCAATCGAAGCTTCTCTAATCTCTTTCATATGCCATGGAAAATCGCTCTAACACAATCCAAGTGATCTCCAACTACCATTACTCCTCTTTAAAGCACGGGTCTAACACTAATTTCATGATGGAATCAAGGAAAATCATCTAATCATAAGATCTAATCCATTCCATTTCGAATTCAAGTGAGATCTAAAGTGGAAAGGGAGTAAAAAGTGGGAAATCATCATAAAGGGAGTGAACAAGTGTAATAAATAAGATGTATGAGATGATGCTCTATGTATTTTTTTCATGATAATGAAAATCACTTCAAAAGTGGATGTAGATCTATCCTAGACCGAACCACTATAAAAATCCTTGCGTTTTTGCTTACTTTTCCCGTTTATTTTGCGATTGTGGTTCCTTTTAATTTCTAACCATATTGGTGAAGTACGGTTTACGTACCTTTGGTGTTTGGACCATTAAATGTTTAAACATTTGGTGCCCACCGTGGGGCCACGTTCGCATCTCCTTCCTCCACGCTTCTCTCAATCAATGGAGCCACTATTGAATTTCAAAGTCTACTTCCACCATAGATTATACAAGTCTAAGATCTAAGACAATCAACGTATTCTCATTAAAATTCAAAGCCTTGTCCGAGATCATGGCTAAATCTAAGAAGACCGCTAGCAAAGCAGTTGAATAAAACGACAATGTTGTTAACAACGAAACTACTCCACTCACCAACTGCTTTGAAGTTAGAGAAAATTCAATGGCTGAAGCTGGAGTGACTAAAGCTGAATTAAACATCGTTGTCGCTAACTTGAGTCAACGCATGGAAGCCTCCAACAAAGCTTTAATGGAAGCTAATAAAACTTTGGTTGATGCTAATCAAGCATTAATGGATAAAATTATTGTTTTCCTAAACACTCAAACAAATCCCACTCCTCCTCCAAAGATCCATGTCAACCTTGAAGAGAATGCAAATCCATCGGCCTCCGATCATCATAATGACAACATGGAAGGGTTTGCTGACAAAGACGACACTATTATTGAAGACTCAAAGTCGAAAGTTAAAAACCATTCCGATTGAAATAACCAACGAGTTGCAAGTCCCGTCAAGGGGGCACCTTCCCATAGTGGAAGTAAAAAACCTAGATCCTCTAATCGTGATCGCTCGCCACAACGAGCATCCAGAAAAGAGATCGAAGTCTGCTCTCCGGAACGACACAACTCGAAGGAATATATCGTGGATATGGTAAAGCAAATCATGAAAGATAACATGCCTCACAAGGATAGTGAAAGGGAATGAGACTTCTCCCCTAGCAAAAATCCTTTCACGAAGCCGCAAAGCTGAATTCCCTAAGAAGTTTACTCATCCTACTCTGCCTCCGTACAACGGAACTTCTGATCTGAATCACTTCCTATACAAATATGAGTGGTATATGAATGCAGCCAAAGCAACAAACGGGATCAAATGCATGTGCTTTCCTCTCTATCTAGAAGATGTCGCATCGTTAAGGTTCACAAGGATGCCACCCAAATCCATCAACCGATTTGATGATTTGATTCTGAAATTCAGAGAAGTTCAGGTTGCAAGCTACGAAGGATAAGGGCATTATTTCTCTTACATCAATGAAGCAGAATCCACGAGAATATGTCAAGGCTTTTCTCAAAAGATTCAATGCTGCTGTATTTGAAGTAGGGAAACCGGAGCCCCGCATGATCTTAATGTCACTAATCATCTGCAACAATACGTGAAAAATCCACAATCCTCAAATGATGTTCTGATTCCCCAGGGCCGGGGGAAACAAGCAACGAAGCTCTTGCTCCAACCAATCCAAGGCTGATCATCAACTGATAACAGTTGATTGTGATCCAATTTCAATGGCTCAGAATAAGCGATCAACATCACCACAGCTTTACTTCATGCTGCATTTCCTGCTTTAGTTAATGCTTTACTTCATGTTTTACTTTCTGTTATATTCAAAAACTTCTTGTAAATAGTCTGTAATAATCTACAAGTGATGCACTGAACATTAGCTCCACGAATAAGAGCATATGTGTCTGAATGAATTTATTGCTTGCAAAATTACATGTCAAATCAAAACTTGCTTAAAAGATGATTTCATATTCCAGGCCATCTATCGAGCGCTTATTCCTGTAACATCGCGACCCCAACAACGCTATTTCAAGTGCCAAATATTGTAAATATCAACATGCACAAATGAAAAAATAGAAAAGTACTGCCTTGAAAAGTGAATGGGAAGAGTCGCAAAGATTCAAACAATGAGCGAGTGCCACGACAAACACACTGGAAGGACCAGCGCCATGTTGAAAGGACCGATAAACCTAGTTATCAGAAGTACTGACATCAGGCTGGAAAGAACGACAAACACGCTGGAACAACCAGTACCTTGTCGGAAGGATGGACAAATCCGGTGATAGGAAGTACCGACATCGGGCTAGAAGGACCGGTAAACACGTTGGAACAACCAGCACCGTGTTGGAAGGACCGACAAACCTGGTGATTGGAAGTACTGACATTAGGTCGGAAGGACCGACAAACACGTTGGAACAACCAGCACCGTGTCAGAAGGACCAACAAACCTGGTGATCGGAAGTACTGACATTAGGCCGAAAGGACTGGCAAACGAGTTGTAAGGACCAGTACAAACCGAAGACCTCTCCGGGGGAACCCAATTGATCTTCAGTATCAGGAAGTACCTGATCCGATCATGACAAACATTGGGGTTCTAACCAAAGACCTCTCCGGGGGAACCCAATTAATCGTCAGTGTTAGGCAGTACTTGATCCGATCACGACAAACATTAGGTTGTAACCAGAGACCTCTCCAGGGGCACCCAATTGATCGTTAGTATTAGGAATTACTTCGATTATGACAAACATTGGGTTGTAGCTAAAGTCCTCCCTAAGGGAACTCCTTCTAGACCTACCGACGCTTGAATTAATCAGTAGAATTGAGTGATGAAAGTTTCCAATGTTCTAAATTAACCAAGATGGATTGTAGATGGAGTTCAGATTTAACCAATTAACTTGCATAGTGTCTAAAAATCTCAGATACAACAAGTTCTAGATTTTAGCCCAAGCAGGGGAATGAAATCCAAAGTACTTCCCGTGAAGAAGGATGATAATGACCTCCTAAACCTGGGGCAAAAGTATCTAAGCCTTCTCCAAAAGGAAGCAGGAAATAAGTCACGGATATGCATTTCCAAAAATATGAAATGCTATTCACCATCATATAAATCGTTAAAACAATGACGTTTGAAATCCACATTAGGCTTTGGTCGATTAGTCGATTTTAAGCGTTAACGCGAATTTGATTTAGAGTATCGTGTTTGAGCAAACAATATTCAACGAGTTATAAACAGTTGAGTAAAACAGGTCCTGTGTAAATACTTTATTCAATTCAAAATAAAATTCGCCATAGTTCATTTTTTAACTAACCCACTATCGATATGGACAGTCGGTGGTGAAGTATAAGTCCAAAATCGTGCAATTGCTTGTTTTAATTACAGGACAGGTGACATGAAGCATATAAATTCAACCTATGATCTGCCATAGCAAACAAAAGGCTATAACTGGATCTCAATGCAAAATATATCAACAACAATGTTCATTTCGAAGCCCGCATTTTTCTTAAGCAAAAAATACAAGCTTCGTGGGGCAAATATTAACCCCGTTTTTAATGCGGTTCAGAAAACAGTGGTTCGAACACATCTCGAAGCATACAAGCATTAATTAGATCATGAACGACATTGTCGGAGCAACATTAGAGCTCGTCTGTGCATTAAAGCTTGAACTTACTTTATAGCTCAATCGTGTACTGTAACACGGTCGCACACTGCAACTCGGCTGTCACCACGTAATAACATGAGTTGATCACCAAGCTAGTGCATGGGTCACGCAATTTCACAGTGCTAATGGGATCAATTTAACACAATAGTTCGATGATGCAAGCACAAACAATGGATCATTAAGCATGTATGCCGAATTATTGCCATCATCGGATCGTAGTCCATATGCAGATCATGCACATGAATCATATTGGTGTAATCGTACTCATTCTTCATGCATGAGACATGAAGCACCATGATAGCAATGTTTTTATCACATGATGAAGAGAATCAACCATGCATATGTTATATTATATTTCATCTAATATGTATTCATGTGGTTCGATATGCCTCAACACTCTTCAGTATGCTATTCTATGTTAAATGCGACTACAAGGAGGTACACGTGGCACAAAAGGGCTACTTCATGTTACAAAGGGACTGCTTCAACCATATTTTGGGTACACGCAAGTCCTGGTCGCTCAAACCTTGCACGGTCGAGCATCAGCGTCGAACTCGTCGTTCACCTTAACACGTGGTTTGGTCAGGACAACCTCCATTTTATCGGCTCAAGCAGCTAGAAATTGGCTAAGGGTCGAGCACCACTTTCCCACGGTCGAACAGCACCATGCTCGAGCTCCAGGGTCGAGCAACTTCATCAGCCCCGAGTCGTGCACTATTCGCGGAAAGGGGTCGAGCGCGTTGATCGTTCACTTAAATAGGAACGGTCGAGCATGGTTGGGCAGAGCAGTATTCCAGTTGAGGAGTCGAGCACAACTCGCGCACACTTACCTAATCGTGTGTGGAGCATGGTCACTCGTGAAGACCATTAGTAGAAAAACTTCATGCCACAGATCGAGCATCTTCCCCAGTTCCTGGTCGTACACCAGTTCTGCTCAAGCACCAGCTCAGGTCGAGCGTGCTTTGCTGGCTAGTCACAAATTCATCTGTATGAGAAGAAGATGGCTCATGCATTACCAAATATGGACATATATGCACTATGTATTAGACACGTGGGACATACAAGGTCAGCTATAAAGAGGTCGGTTAACAAAGTGAAAGTGAGATGTGCCGGAACCTTAAAAAAAGCAGATTTATACCAAAGAAGGGGCGATGGCATATTTCCTAATAATTATTCTTATATATAAGGCGCTAAAGGACAAAAATGGTATAGTTGTAATAAGATGGCTTGTTCATTCACAAGTCTTTCATGTACAAGTTGTATTGGGTCACTCGCTCACAAGGTTTGCTGGTCGCTCGTGCAATCTCATGTTTCTTGGTCGTTCGTCCAAGCATTTCTGGTCACACATGATAGCTATGTACAGCTGGCTACAGCTGACTCCACCTGTCCAATGACAGTCTCATAGATACACTAGTGTGCGACCAAAACTTTGTACATCATAATTATAGTTTTGCCATTTGGTTCAAACTTCTCCTATAAATACCCATTTCACCACCATTGAAGGGACCGATCTAAGCCACCTCGAAGGGCTGTCATTTCGGCTTTTCACCATTCCTAAGCTTCTCAAGCTCCATTAATGGCTTCCTAAGCTTACTCCTTCTTCCTCCAACATCAAGCGGGTCTAATCTTTTCCAAACACCATGAATTCTGTCTCAAACTCAATCGAAGCTTCTCTAATCTCCTTCATATGCCATGAAAATCGCTCTAACACAATCCAAGTGATCTCCAACCACCATTAATCCTCTTTAAAGCACGGATCTAACACTAATTTCATGATGGAATCAAGGAAAATCATCTAATCATAAGATCTAATTCATTCCATTCCATTCCGAATTCAAGTGAGATCTAAAGCGGAAAGAGAGTAAAAAGTGGGAAATCATCATAAATAGAGTGAACAAGTGTAATAAATAAGGTATATGAGATGATTCCCTATGTAAATTTCTTCATGATAATGAAAATCACTTCAAAAGTGGACATAGATCTATCTTAGATCGAACCACTATAAAAATCCTTGCGTTTTTCTTACTTTTCCCATTTATTTTGTGACTGTGGCTCCTTTTAATTTCTAACCATATTGGTGAAGTACGGTTTACGTACTTTTGGTGTTTGAACCATTAAATGTTTAAAAACTAAGGAACAGTGACAATTAGAGGTGAAAGTTGATGATCTTCTGAGTAAAGGATTCGTTCGGAGAAGTGTATCCGAATGAGGTGCACTGGTCTTGTTTGCGACCAAAGCCAATGGATTGTTGCGACTATGTGTGGATTATCGTAAGATGAATAAGGTGACCAAGATGAGAAAGTATCCACTACCGAGAATAAATGACTTGTTTGACCATACTGACGAAGCTAAGGTATTTTCCTAAATGGATTTGGCGATGGGATTTCACCACTTGGGAGTGGCTAGGGATAGTGTGTCAAAGACTACTTTTCGAACACCATCCATATTTTATGAGTGGCTGGTAATGCCGTTTGGATTGAATAACACGCTAGCATATTTTGTGAATCTTATGAATTGTGTCTTCAGAGATCAGTTGAACAAGTTCATGCTTGTGTTTGTGGATGATATATTGTTTTATTGAAGGATGGAGGAAGAAAATAAGACGCACTTTAGGGTTGTTTTAGAAATCTTACGAAAACATCAGCTGAGAGCTAAGTTCTCAAAGTGTCACTTCTGGAAGGAAGATGTGAGATTCTTGTGTCATGTCGTATGGGGACAGGGAATAGCGGTAGATCCCGCTAATGTGGCAGCAATCCAAGATTGGGATTGACCCAAAAGTGTGACGGATGTTAGGTGTTTCCTTGGTTTAGCTGGATATTATCGATGATTTATCAAGGATTTCTCTAAGATAGCTGAACCATTAACCGGATTGACAAAGAAGAACCAAGTCTTTGCATTGAATACGATGTAAGCAAGCCTTTGGTATTCTTAAAGAAAAACTGACGAGTACTCCTTTGTTTACCATTCCAAGTGAGAATGAAAAAAATGATATTATATGCCGATGCATGTGGCACTGAACATGGAGCCGTGCTAATGTAGAAGGATAGGGTTATAGCTTATGGATCAACAATTGAAGCCGCACGAAAGGAATTACCCAACTCATGATTTAGAGTTAGCCGAGATAGTATTTTCTCTAAAGATTTGGAGACATTATTTGTTGGGAGTTAGATTTGAGTGATTTACAGGTCATAAGCCGTTGAAGTAGCCTTTTCCCCAAAAGGATTTGAATCTTCAACAGCAGCGATGGTATGAGTTTTTTGCATCAGACAATTTTGGAATAGCTTATACTCCAAGGAAAGGTAACGCAATGGTCATGCGTTAAGTCGAAGACATGGGAGTTTGGGAGCTATGTTCTAGTAATGGAAGCATCTCGAGTATTTGGTCGGATTTGATTTTAGACCTCATTGTGAATTAGAACCCGAGATGTCAACAAGCTTATCAATTAGACTAACTCTCATCGAAAGGATTGACGATGGCCATAAGTGAAGATAAGCTTATGCAAATCGTGTGGAGATTAGGGATAATGGTCAACTCCAGGGAGATTAAGGATTTCAAAGTGAATCGAGTTGGTTGGATTCATAATAATGGATAACTGGTTGTTCCTGAAATAGATGGATTGAGAGAAAAGGTTCTAAGGGAATGTCATCACTCTAGAATGGTGATTCATCCTGGTGGTAATAAGATGTATCAAGATATGAAGCGAGTCTACCACTGGGAAGGTATGAGAAGGGATATCGTAAATTTTATCTCTAAGTGTATGAACTGCTAGTTGGTTAAAGCCGAGTAGAAGAAGTCAAGTGAATTGTTACAGCCATTAGAAGTTCCAACATGGAAGTGAGAGCAGGTGTCGATGGATTTTATCGATGGACTACCTAGAAAAAGGGCGGGAAATGATAGTATATGGGTGATTATGGATGCTTGACCAAAAGTGCAAGGTTTATTTCTGTCATATCAACTAGGACAACATTGAAGTTGGGTGAGTTATATCTTAATAGGATAACTCGATTCCATGGAATTCCGAAGATATTGCTAATGATTGAGATCTGTTATTCACCAGTGCATACTAGAGAAGTTTGCAAGGGAAGTTGGGAACAGAGCTATGTATGAGTACGACTTATCATCCCTAGATAGATGGTCAGACTAAAAGTGTTAATCGAGTTTTGGAAGATCTTCTCAGAGCTCGTGTATTGGAATTTGAAGGATCGTGGGAAGATCACATACACCTAGTCGAGTTTGCTTATAATAACACCTACCAGTCGAGTATTGGAATGGCACCGTATGAAGCATTGTATGGTAGACTGTGTAATTCTCCATCTTGTTGGCTAGAAACAGGCGAGAAGTTGGTACTTGGGCCTGATATGATAAGAGAAATGACGGATAATATTGAGATCACTCGACAATGAATGAAGGTAGCCGAAGATCGTTAAAAAAGCCACGCTAATAGGCGACGAAAGGATTTGGAATTCTCAGTCGGAGATTTGGCATTTGTTTAGGTTTCACCTCTAAGGAATATTGTTCGTTTTGGAAAGAAAGGAAAGTTAGCACCAAGATTTGTCGGGCCATTTCCGATTGTCGAGCATATTGGGAAGCTCGCTTATAGACTGGATTTACCGTATAAAATGGTGAATGTGCATAATTTGTTTCATGTATCATTTCTACGGAAGTTTGTGCACGACTTGAATGTTGTGGTATCTCCTAATTAGTTTGAATATTTAGATGTTGAGCGTGAGGTTTCTAGACCTCGCAAGTTGCTTAGCCACGCGGGGAGTGACATGAAACAACTTAGGAGGAAGGTTGATAAACTAGTCCAGGTACAATGGGATGAGAACGACGACGATTTCACGTAGGAAACGGAAGAGAGCATGAAGTCAACCCATCCAGAACTATTTGAGTGGTATGTCCCATTTGTCGTATCTTACTTGTGCCATTGTGTCTTGCGCTATTAGAGTTTCACATGCTAAGATAGGATCTTGAATGCATGGATTGTTGGATGGCAGATTGGATACTCGTGGATGGTAGGCATGCGGAATGTTTTTCGTTTGCTCGTGTTTACTAGGAATTTTGGGGGCGAAATTCCTAAAGGGGGAAGATTGTAACGACCCATATTTTATGTATCGACCGATCGTAAAATACTTATATTTTATTCCCTAGAGGTCGGACCATTCTCAAATTTTAATATGCTGCCAGTAGGGATGTGAGACATGTCCATTTTTTTTTCAAATCGACGTGTGACTGTTTTTCCCCTAAGTTTACTGTGTCGGCTTTAACTTTAGGTAGGGATCGAATCAGGTGCTGAAATTTGTCTCATTGGATCGGAATGGTGGTTTATGATTTCGTATAGTCGTCACATGAAGGGTTTGGTTTAGCGGTTTAGGAGGAATAACTGTTTTAAGTTTCAGTTGTTGTTAGGCAGACTAGTTAGCAACTAATGAGTTGACTGAACAAGCCCATTAGACCAATGACCTGCAAATATAAATAGGTGGACTTGGGAAAAAATTTGGGTTACTTTCTTCATTCCAAACTTTAGGTTGGGCGTCTGCGATACTTTGGTTCAGCCTAAAATCCTAATTCTCTGTTCTTTTCATTCATATTCAGCGTAGATTGCATTTAGAAAATAGATCATCATCAAGGGAAGTTAGGTCACACCAAATTGTTTCAAAATAGAAGACTATCAGCTCTGTCTACATCTGATCTCTTCGAATTTACATTGAATTAGGGATTAGGTGGGTGATAGATATATCTCACACAAAAACTACGGATTGTATGGGTAAATTAGGATCAAATTCATATGTTATATGCTAAATTCACCATAAATATGATCATATATGTTTAAATCATATTTATACGTCTTAGGAAAAGACTAGTTTTATCATGTTAATTGGGTAATTGTTAGGTTAATTATGTTTATACATATGTTTAGATCCAAATCATGTTGAACCCATGTTTATGATATGTTTATGCCATAATTGTGATTTGTTCATGTTTATATGATTAGTATTGTATGAATTAATGTTTGTCTTGATTATTTTGTTTACATTGTTTGAATTGCTTGTTAAAATTGGTTGTTGTAGATCTTAGTATTGAAAAATAGAGAAAATTAGAGGTTTAGATGATTGGATTCAGACAAAACTTAATAGAGGCACCGTGGAAGACGATACGAGAGGGTTCAGAAAATTTGAGCCAAAAATAAGCTAAGCATATGGACTAGTGTCAGTCCACTATGGACCGGTACCAACCTGTAGGATAGGTCGGATGGGGACGAGATTTTGGGGAATGCAACGTGATGGTAAATCGAGGCTGCCAGCAAAATTGCTAGCCATACAAAGTTGATTCGAGATGGATCGAGAATTGTTTATTCGAGGCATGAATGGACCGATAGAGGTTTCTATAGGAGTGTCGAAATGCTTCGAAAATGGACCGGTAGGATGCTTTCGAGACAGGGATGAACGACAACCAAACTGTTAGCGAATTTTTGCTAAGTGTATGGATCGGTACCGGTCCATCATGGATCGGTACCGATCCGTTGGATTGAGGCAGACGGGTTCCAAACCTTTTGGAGCTTGGTTGTAGTGGTTTCCGGGGATTGCGGGTGAAGTTTGGATGGAAATAGACTTTAGACGATTGATACACAACTCAAAAATGGATGATGCTTCGATTATGAACTCATATTGGGGTGGTTGGAGCCGAGTTGATGTGCTACTGGTCGTGATGCGACATACAATCCAGTATGATGATTAATTGAAAAGATGGGAGTCAATCATCAGTGATAATGGAATGGTTCGAGAAATGGGTTGAGTCGCTAAGATGACATGCTTGAAAGATTTGAAGCCCAAGGAATCATCGGTAATCGAAGTGTTCTAGCAGACTCAAAGCATGAGTATTGTTGGAACACCCATTAAGATCAGAATGGATATATCACATACCCTGGGCAGTCTAGATGTGCCTAGTTATCTTCGTCGAGTAAGGAAAGCAGACGAGTCACGATGGTGTATGGTAGTTTGGCTAAAACCAGGGTTTTGAATTAGCCCTTTTGATCATTGAAAGCAAGTTCGATTATCGATGGATTCAAGGCTATGGTCGGTGATAGCTAGGATATTGGATGCTATAATAGATTGTGTGCTTCCCTCTTTATTTTCTCTGGGTAGGTTATCACCGTAGGATGTCGAATAGAAGCGCGATCGGGGTTGTCCTTTCCTATTCTAACAGCATGTGTTGGATGATTTTCACGTGTTAACTTATTGGTTGCTGGGCAGATAGGATGGTTGGTCCTCCTATACTCATATTATCTTATGTAATTGTTGTTAGTTACTTTATCACTCACTAAGACTGTTGTCTAAATGTTTCCCTCTTATTACCTTGGGTTGTTCATCAATGTTGCTGTTGATAAGCAGACCGAGTAGCAGGTAGCAGGTTTTTGTGCCGATGATGGTGTGCGGCAACGAGTAGGAGGCTGGTGTACTATTACTACCTATTATTTAGATATTTCTTTTCTATTTTTGCTGCATTTTGATGGTCATAGATACTCTAAGGGATGTAGGAGGCATATTGTATTCATAGATTCATGTACTAAGATGTATTGTACTTGAGATTATGTAGTTTTATGAAGATTTGACTTTCTATTCAGTTATGCTTTACTACTATATCTTGTTGTCTGTTTTATTATTATATATTATTCATGCGTTGTGAGTTATATGACAGGTTTCATTTCAAGTTATTCTTTCTTATTGACCATCCCATATCGGTCTGGCACATCATACAACACACATCTTTTCTTAGTTCGGTGCAAGAGGTATGGGGCGGTCGTTACAAGATATGATTGAAAGTGATGTTGAGCAGGCTCTTTAGTTAGTGTATGTATGGACATCATCTAATTTGAGTCCAACTGCACTAGTGAATAAATGCCTAATCCATCATTGTTGTTGATCAAATTTTGAACTTTTGTAGTTAATGGGTATTAAATACATGGAGTCAGCGACATAATGATTTGTGTTGGTATTAGGTCACAGGATAAAAATGTACATTGGGCAGCGATTTAGATTGTTTTTTTATTCTCGAAGAGTCATAGGTTAGTCAGATTATAAATGAGCTAGAGTGATGTTAATCAACATTAATTTCCTTTAAAAATTCTGAATAATAAACAATATCTTCATAATTATTTTCTTTTGTCATATTTTAACAAGTATTGCTTTTAAAGTGCTTAAATAATCTTTCTGTCTTAGAGGCCAGCGCATGTGTATATGTAACATGATGTGTACTTGGTGAAATACTTATTTTCCTTCAAACAAAAGGATGTTTATTTCTTAAAAAGGCAACCAACAACAATCAGACATTCATAATAACCAGATTATTGAATCTTTGATGATTTCGGTTCATGAAGAAACGGATTCTGGTCAAGGCATCTTTGGTGTTTGTCCATAGTTTATTTAGGAATATGTGTACAAGATTCATTTATACTCATGTACCTTCTCAGTTTAAAATTGTTTCTGTCCCGCGCTAACTTTGATCATATATAATCATCACAGCTGAAATCATATAGCGGTCTTTTCCTGTATTTTAATATTCTACAAGATGATCTGCCCTTGCCTTTGTCTACACATTTAAGCAACACATGCTTGTAGTTACATATGCTTGTATTTGTTTGGCTTGAGTTTTATGAAAAACTGTATGCGCGTGCACTTGACAATTAATCTCCTTTATAGTCCTTAACTTTATGTCGAGCAGGCTCTTTCATGACTCATATAGTTGAGATCTTGGAATTCAAATTGTACCATGATTTAGAAAGACTGTGGGCATTCAATTATTAGTACCATATTTAATTATCATTCCTCACTCTATAGCTTGTCATATCATTTGTCAAATTACCAGACTTTCTTTTGTACTAGCTTCAGTATTATTCATTTACAAACCATATATTATATGGACTCGTGTCATCAGCGAGAGTTAATACTGTTTATGTGTAGATCCGAATTAAGCTGTGGAATAAATTATTCATGGTTGATTTCTATTAATATTGTTTATATGCATGTTTTAATATTAACCATTTTTTATTGTATGCAGGTAACTAGTTTTTATGGAGGGAAGATCATAAGCAACAATGGACACGACTTTAATTATTGTATGATTTATGTTATTTGTTAGTACTTATTGTGTAAATTTGTTTCTGAATGTTTGTGGTATGTGAATTTGATGATTTTGTTAAACAGCTACTATTTGAATGGTTATGAAAAATACTTATGTGACTATGTATTCTCAGTTTTTTGAATATGATGATTATATGATTGAAAGAAGATGGCAAGAGCGCACACTGTCTTGTCAGATATGGAAGGATCTTCTCGTAAGAAGATTCCACCAAAATAAGAGACTCCTCTGCCGCTCCAACATGGTTGAGGATATTCATGAAAACCTGCACATTTCAAGCCTTCAGGCAAGCCTTCAGACATTTAAGTTTGGAAGAAAACACAACAAAAGGGTTTCAACAAGAAGGAGTGGACCAAGAATCCTCCACAACCTAATGGAATGAATGATGGGACCTCCATATATATTGAAAACGGAAAGAAGACGGACCAGATAAGGAGAGGGGCGAACACCGGAGAATCATTGGAGCGTGGTCCGAGTTAGTACGGTGAAGATGAAAAAAAGAGAAAGATAAAGAAAGGCTAAACCATCCCAATTTATGCCTTGAAAAGAATAAACAAAGTTCAATGTGTCCTAGCAAGTTAAGAGAATAATTATGAAACACTAAATCAATAATCCCATAATATTTAGTGTTGGATTTTACAAGAATAAAGGCTGAATAAATGTCCTTAATAAGTCTATAAATATTAAAAGGTGTATCGCAGAAACACCTTAAGGGACTTACCTATATGAGTATTGAAATCAGGTCTTTTCCAAGGAAAGTAAGACCTCTTTCTAAACTAGTCTTGTGAACAAGAAAAAAAACACATGACCATTAACGTGTTAGGCAATACATAACACTTTACCTAAGGAAATCAACATCGGTCATTGTCTCGATTTTATCATTAAGGCATACTTGGTTCAAGATTTGTTCACCATAGTATCTCAATAAGGCTTTGAATGGTTTATACTAAGTAAATGTTCAAATCCAAAAGATACCTTTTATTTATGTGTTGTTTCCATGATGATGCAAAAGTTGATCTTAGAACAACATTAGCTTGAATAGTCTTGGATTCTGCCATCGTCCGACCGAACCAGGCCCTGCCATCGTCCGACCGAACCAGGCCAGGTATGGGTTTCTTTTTTTGGATTTCAGATCCAATAAGAATAGTCTTGGATCAAGAATAATCTGTAACGGGTCAGATTACAGCCAGTTAAGAACCCAACCTGAAAGTTAAAATTTGAATAAGGCGAGAAATTTTGTAGCAATTTGAACCATTGCAAATAAAAGGGACGTGGCATCTAAAATTTGAAAGGACATTTTTCGTTTGTAACAGTTGTATATTGTTACAAACGGGCACGACGTTTAAATGAAAGGACATCTCCTTCCAACCCTATAAATAGTCGCGCTTGGAAGGTGTTTCAAATCACTTTTTCTTATATTTCATCTTCTTCCTCGGGTTCTGCACGCTGCCATTTCCAACACCACAAAAGTATTACAGAATTTTTCTTCTTCTTCCTCTTCATTTTATTCTTTACTTGCATCATCACAAATCAAATTCTAGAGTGTTCTTGGTCGGATTAGAGTCGGACAAACTTTGAATCCCATTACGTAATTTCAAGGCTTCACTGAATCTTGAAAGCCGATAGTTCGATAATCCGTTTATACCTAGTGGGTTGAATTATTATTTGAAAGTATCTATTCCATAGACCTTTGAAGTTTGATGTACGACAATATCTTCCTCATAATCGTCTCAAACCATAAATTCCCTAATAAGTTAATTTATTAGAAAATCGTCGCAAACACAATGATATACTTCTCGAGGTTAAATTCTGAATATTCCAAAAATATTTATTTTAATTATTCATAATTATTCATAATTATTCCAGTTATTTAAAAATGCAGGATGTTACATTTGCGGAGATTAAGAACGCGATTTTGATAGCTTTGGCTTGATAACACTTCACACAATAAGAGATAATTTATCGTGTGTCAATCCACACCTTGCTTGCCAAGATCATTGAACTATTATAAGTGTAATGACCCTCCTTCTTGCTCGAGTTTCTCTGATAATTAAACCAACTCAAACTGTTCATAAAGATGGATTGTTAGGGATACTTACACATTTGTACAAAAGTAAAAAAACATTCCATTTTCATCATTATAATAATGTTACATCAGAGATTACCAGAAATATCAGATTACAATGGTTACACAGCAGAAGGAAATACAAATATACTTTCATTGGAAGGAAAATGATCTGAAATATAGCTCTAGTTCCAATTCTGAATCCAACTCTGAGGACTAAATCTGCAAGCCAATTTACTAGCTGCCCATGTAAAAATTATGGGCACCCAGAGTTTAGATGTGGGAACAATAAACTCCAAGTCAGTCATGGGACTGGTATGAGAATTCAAAATAATTGTTTTTAGGGTTTATTTTAAAGATAGGTAATTCAGCGGACCACACCGCTAACGCGGAACAGGTTTTGCTCCATGTGAATACCAATGCATTGAGATTCACAATGACTTTTTAAAAAATGAAGCTATCATAAGTTCATCCCACATCACGCAATGCAAGCGCACACCATGGATGAGTTTTGTTTTATGATAGCCAAAAGTGCTTTTATACGTGAAATTCCTCTTTCATATTATTATTAGTGCATAGTGTGAAAATCCAATTCGCAAATAAAATGTATCAATCTTAGCCAACATAATAACCCATCCTATTATATTGACATATAGTGTACAATCAAAACCGTTCGAGCACGTAGTGGAGATTGGGTTTTCAACATGATGGTTCCTAGTATGAAAGATCATCCATGAGCTCACAAATTTTCTTGGGTGCATCATCTCAGTACTCGCGAATAACATTCAGACTCGGACATGGTTATACTAGCCTACCATACATGAATCAGAGTACTCAAAAAATAGCATCCCAGACTGGGGACTTCGTAGCACCCTTTCATCATCACATCTTAGTGCACCGAACATATGAAACCAACATAAAAATCTGACCACCAGTTTACCATCAAACCGAGGTGTGAGGTTCGTCAAGGTCACGATATACACAAAGCTACGCTTCAATAAGCCATGCTTTGATCCTCAACAGCTCATCACATAACTCAAGTATGTCACATTGTCCATTCACCACATATCACTGATATCTATCAATATATAACCTCTGAGCTCATACGTCTTGGAGAAGGGTGTTAAGCTAAGAGAATAAATTCTCCACCACCAAGCAGATACATATTAATAAAGATCAGTGCTACCTAGTCAATTACAATGTCAGACATACAATCCATAAAGGTCTGTCCTAGGTCTAAATGAAACCAAAATCCGGAATTCCACCAAGTACGTTCGAACTTCTTGCCACTTAACTGATATAAAATCCATCTGCAAATGGGAGCTACTCAATCGAGACATTCAGCAAGTCGCCCTTCCAATGTGAAGGGTCCCGGTCTTCAACACTATCTTCAAATGCTTATTTACTTCAAACATTGTTTTATTATTTGGAATGATTTTCAGATCCAATATCTGATCCGGTCTTTCTGAATAATTAGCACAATTTTAAAACACAATTATGGATCATACAGGCTTTCAACTAAATCTCCTTCCATCTAAAACTTCTTTAAACCCATTCATATCTTTTAAATCAATGATAATCTAGCCTCAAAACCTCAATTAACTTTCAGTTTGATAACTCGTTAACCAACATTCAATTCTTTAATCTTAATTAAAAGATTATACTTCTTTCCCAATTCCTTACTCTTGATTTCCTCAAATCAAAGATTTGATTAAACTCCCAATTACGATATGAATTTCCATAACTCAATCTTGTTGGATTTTAAGAACGATGTTATAGAAGATTCCATTCACGACAAAACCCAAATCAATTGATATTGAACATAAGTTATATAGAAACCGTATCCACTTATTTTCGATACCAATTCTCATAATCAACGAATATTATAAGTGAGTAATGATAATAAAGCTTTAAAATTCCTCAAATAGTATACGTTTATACCACATAATTTCATATCAAATATACAAAGATTATTTCTATCCAACTTATCTCAAACAAATCTAGATATCCTTATTTGAGTTCGAAAATTTATCAAACCGCTTAATATTGGATCTGGATAGAAATATCATCAACTTATCCTTAAATTAATCTTTGTATCTAACTCATACTATAAGCAGAATAACGGTAAACTACCTTATAAATTCCTCGAATAATAAGGGTCATCATCTACCAAATTAGTATCAAATTTTTGAAGATTTATCTCCAACCATATCCAATTATTTAAAATTGGAAACCCCTTTTTAATATTAAATAAGCCCGTTTAATATTCAATATTAAATACTTTACGAAATCTTATACCATTGAAAACATTCCACAAATAATTTAAAAATGGTTACTTATAGTTCAAAAAACAATTTGCCGGTTAAAAACTTCAAAATAGATTGTTTTAAAAAAAAAGTGCTACAACAACATTCCAAAAGCATTCCAAAGCCATTACAAAACAGTTATATTGACTAACTTGATTAAAATAACCTTTATATTATCCAAATCTTAAAATTTCCAATTCAAAATGATTTCAAATAATTTATAATGATTTTACAAAAAAATCCATATTTTTAAAATATTAAAATTGGCTATTTATAGTTATGGTCGACAAATTACACTTACAACGACCTTTTTCAAAACGGTTTTAAAAACAACTTGAAAATTATAAGTCGAAATTGAAAACTATTTCTCTCATTTGAAAGCCCTTATTAATATAAAGCAAACATTTTCGCATCATGGAAATCCGATTTAATTGTAAAAGTTATAAGCGTTTAAAGTTAATGGACAAAACGCGAACCACCATTGCGCGACACGTCCTATTCTGGCCATAATATAGCTCAATTTAAAAATAATTCCAAAATACTTCAAATTATGTTGGAAAACCAATATATACTTGTATAAACCATTTTAAATATTTTTAAACTTCATTTTTTCCAAAACAAAACCCGGTTTCATTGTTTTAAAACAAAATCTTATTTAACGTCAAAAACATATTTAACAAAACAATCCTCCTTACGAAATTTGTGCGTATATATTTCCTTTACATTTCCAAACCATAAATTTGAAAACAAATTTTCCAAACCCAATTTCCAATATTATTTACGTTTTTGACGATGGAAGATATTTAACCGATCACCGATACGCTACCGTAATTCCAGTGTCATAGTGTGCCACACAACATTAACAACCATATAAACATCCATAGCAACCATCATCAACATTATTAAATAAATAATAATTGTGCACAAGTGTTATAATACTAACGCTTAATAGTGTGTGTGTGTGTGTTCTAATCTACGCAACCATCATCCATCAAAACAAATATCAACCATTAACATCTGTAGCCGGTTAAAACTAATTACACTAATTAACTATCCAAATTATAACTAATTCTTCACTAATTAGTATACAATAAACTATTGTAGAAGTTTAAAGATTTCTCACCAATATAGCTTTCCAATTCTTCACGGTAGGCGAGCCTAACTGACTGCAAATGAACCGCCAGACAGTATTTTGGCACACCGTCTTTTTTGCATATATATATATATATATATATATATTAATCTCTCTTTTTTATTATAAGAGGAGGAAGACTACGAACATTGGCAAGGTGGTGGTGGTGAGGGAGGACGAGTTCTAAAGGAGGAACGAGGAGATAAATAAGAGGAGAAAGGGGGTTTCTATGGCCTGGAAACCATGACCTAAAGCTTTAAGAAGAAGAAAAGAGAATGAAGAAGTAGGAATGAATGAAAAATGAAAGCAAATGGTGCTATTTATATGAAAAATGGAGTGAGGACAGAGTGACACATCAAGGGACACATGACATTCATACATGTAAGGGTGCATACAAAATGACAAGTATCCTAATACTTGTTAACTTAAGTAGGAGAGCGGCATGCATTAGGACAAGTGCACATACACTTATTAATTTAAGAAGGAGGGTGGAATGCATAAGGATAAGTGTCCATACAATTGTTAATTTAAAAAGGAGGGTGCTAAAGATAGCATTTTACTCAAAATGCTACGGAAACTTAAAGACAACACTTCCAAGAAAATCTATCAATGGTTCTAATATTTATAAAATTATATTTATATCTGGCAAAAGATCATATTAATAAAATAGTTTAACTAATACAAATTTGAAAAAAATTGTTGTAACAAAAGCATGATAATTTTTTATTTAAATCAATATATTTATATTAAATTCATATTTAAATCAATATCATATCCAAAAATTTAAATTAAATATTCAAAATTTCAATTTAAATTGGTTAAAGTTCTGAATCGTTATATTCACCCCCTTAAAACTTTTCATCTTTGAAATGGAAAGAGAATTGTAACTACCCATTCAACATCTTGTAGATTTTCAAACTCGGGATTAAAATTCTTTATACCAGAACTCCCATCCTAATAATGGAAATGCCGGGTAAAATATTCTAACACACATAGTTCTGGACAACCATATCTACCATGTTCTCCAAACGATAATGTCTAATTACCCGTTATATCCAACAACATAATTTACTAGGCAAATTGCTTATACTCAATGATTTACCGCCCTCTAATAAACAAGAAAATTCAGAGTTATAAATCATTTTCTTCGGTTCTAATCTTGAAGCTTATTCCTTTTCAGTTCCCCAAAATTACTATTAATCTTTACACCAAAAATTGATCATCTCATAACTTAGTTTGTCCTAATGCTTTAGTTTAGGTAATTTCTTCTAACTATTCCCGCTTGCTAAATATCCTTCAATCAAATCTTGAAATTTGTTTCACAGGTATTCATGATTAATTAAATGTTTTATTTTTTCCCTAACAGGTTTCGATCTTGAGACTTGTAGATTTAAACATTTTCTTTGCTTACTACCGAATTTATTTACTACCCAAAATTGTCGAAAATTCTGACCCTTCTATCTATACATTTACTCATGCATCCGATATTTTAGAGATAGTTTCCTAAGGGTTAAAGAGCTTTCTTTGATTACATTATACTTGTGTTCCCTTTCCTTCACTTATGAATGCGGGTGGTTTTGCTTTAGCTGGTCTTTCTCCCTTCTTTAAATGACAACCCCGGACTACATGCTCCACTTTTCTACATTGGTAACACTTCTTTTCTTTTTTTGAGTTCATGGGATTCTTCTTTATTTTAGGGCACTTATGTTTAAAATGTCCTTTCTTCTTGCATTTGAAACAACTTATATCTTTTCGAATGGTTTTCTTTTGTATTCTTTCTGGGCATAAAACTACAAAATGTCCTTCTCGACTACATCTATAACAATAGATGCCTTTGATTTTCCTTAATCTAAGGCTTTCTTCCTTTTCTTTTAGGTTATGAGCTTTTCTTGCTTGTTTTAGGGTCATTCACTATTCAGTACCTGATTGACCGAACTCCATCCTTATCCCTATAAGTAAATTTTGTTGAAAAGTCGAGGTTACTCTCTACTTAATTTATTGGCTTATCCTTTTCTAATAGGTTTACTTGGTATAGTTCTAATAACTTTATCAAATTTTCAAGATCTCTCTTATCTATTCAAGTTCACATTAATTTACCAAACATTTCAAAACATTTATCTAAATGGTTTAAGTATATACTGATGTTTTAATCGGAATCTGATAGTCATCTCACTTTCAAAACTCGAAATTACATACTGATGATGTTGTAGTCATCAATAGAATCATCTTCGTCTCCCCCGCATTTTTTAATCTGAAGGGCATGACTACATAACAATATAGCCCGTGGTCTATTATAAAGCTGGCATGTTCTTGGTATGGGGCTTGCATTGCAATCTGGTTGTACCCCGAGTATGCATCCGTGAATGAAAGAAGTTCGTGTCCCATGGTAGAATCAACTAGCTGATCGATCATGTGTAAGGGGAAGCTGTCTTTGGTGTAGAATTTATTTAAATCATAGAAGTCAATACAAGTTTGCCACTTCCCATTAGCTTTTTTCATGAGCACAGGGTTGGCTATCCACTTGGGTTAAGTCGCATCTCGAATGAACCTGTTGGCTTGGAGCTTTCCAATTTCTTCCTTCAAATTCGAGGACCTCTCTGAGCCTAGTCCGCCTTTTCTGCTTCACACTGGTATACTTCGGATCGATGTTGAGAGAGTGATTCATGATGATGGGTGAGTTCTCACACATGTCAGCATGGGTCCACGCGGACATGTCAAGGTTAGCGCGTAGAAATTCAGCCAACTCTCTCGTCCGGAAGGGGTCAAGGTGGGACCCGATCTTCAAGACTCGAGTTGGGTCGTCGTCGATCGAGATCTCAACAGTGGATTCATTTCGGGCTACCTTCCTACATCCTGGTTCTTAATCCTCTCTTGGATCGATTTCCCCGAGTTGGCAAATGGACAGTCCTGGCCGAGATGTTTTCTGTAGTTGCTATGCTTCCCTCCCCTCTGCAGGGAGAGGATTGTCTTATGATTCCTTACTATCTTTGCTTCTCAGCTCTTTCCACTCTGTCGAATATCATGCTTTCCCTTTCAGTTGGGCCTCACGCACCGTTCCAATCCCTTCATCAGTCGAAAATTTCAAAAATAGGCACCAGGGAGAGATACAAGCTCTAAACTCTACTAGGGCTGGTTGCCCCCAAAAAAGCATTGTACTGGAGCTTATATTCATTACAACAAATGACAAGATCCGAACTCTCCTATGGTTTCCAACTCCCAACTCAATCGATAGATCGATCAGATTGACTGGTTCAGTGGATGACCCATTAAAGCCACGTATTTGGCCCGTGCATGATTTTAAGCCTCTTAGTTCCAACTTCATTTGGTCATAAGCCTGTTTGAACAAAATATTTATCGAACTTATGCTATCAATCAAAATCTTTCGTACTGTAGCCGGGCCAATAATGGTTGTTATGACCAACGGGTCGATGCTTGTGGATTCCACACCAATCGACTCTCGATCACGGAAAATGATGTCATCGTCTTTCTCTGCTTTACGGTACTTGTAGCTTCAAGGGCGCTAGATTCTGAAACATTGAGATGTCTTGCAGAGTTTACATATCGTTCCATAGGCCGAACGTTATGCCTAGCTGGATAAGGTCCTCCGACAATGGCATTGATCACTATCCCTTTTGCTTTTTCTTAGGTAGTGGCTCTGGGTGTCGCCTGACCTTTCTTGGGTGCTGACGTCCCTTGCCCCCTCTCCCTAGAGGTCACATTGTACTCATCGAGCTTTCCTTCTTTAATTAGTTTCTCAACGATGTCTCTGAGGTGATGGCATTCATTAGTCGCATGCCCGTAAATCTCATGAAACAGGAAAAATTTCCCAGTCGCTCGCTCTTTCTCTGTAGATTCACGCAAAGGCGGCTTCTTATACTGAACTGTACTGCATGTGTCAAGATAAATATTTTCAAGTGTGTCATTTGACGTAGTATAACTTTCAAAAACTTGGAACCGTCGTCGTTTCCTAGAACTTCCTCTTTGTCTAGGGTTTCCATTGGTACCTTTCGGTTCGCACCCACTTCGTTTTCCATGATTTCCAACATTTACGTCCACCTTTCCAGAGTTATCCCCAGATTGCTTTACCACCACACTTTTCTGGATGGATTTATTAGCAATGTCTTTCAACCCATCTTTCTCATCTAGCTGGGTGTCTTCCTGTCGTAATCGGATGTTAGCCTTTTCATAGAACATCTCAATCGTCGTTGGAGGCGTTTCGATTAGGTACTTCCTAAACTCTGTCCCTTTGTCAATGCCCTCTACTATGGCCATTAAGACTGTCTCGTGATTGGGATTGCTTACTTCGGTGACTGCCCGGTTGAATCTACTAAGTTAGTTCCTAAGGGATTCACCCCTTGCTTGCTTTATTGCGGAAAGGGCCATCACATGCTTTGACTTAGAGGAATGGAGGCAGAATTGATTCAGGAACTTTACACTTAAATCCATGAAGTTTGGGACCGATTTCGAGGGAAGCCGGGTGAACCACATAAGCGCTACCCTAGTTAGGAAAATTGGGAAGCCCTTGCACTTGATGGTGTCTAGAGCTACAGCCACCTCCATATGCCATGAATAACTCATCAAGTGTTGTTGCATGTCAGTTGTTCCCTTATAGTGGTTCATCTAAGGCATATTAAATCTTCTGGAAAATTCTTCCTGCAGAATGTCATCATAAATGGCATATGGCTACGGTCAATTCCCCAATCTTTATTCTGGTAGCCCTTGATATCATTCATGATTTGTTGTAGGTCAAATCCAAAAGTATAAGTGCACATCGATTTGCTTCCTCCTCGATCGATTGAACTCTCCTTGCTCTCTATCTAGGCAACGTTGCCTGAGTCGTCGTCCAGGCAGAACTTCTTCGACCCTTGGCGTCCTAGTTATTCGTTGGATGTCTAAGAGGAAGAATGGGAGCTTGGGTTGTTTGAGTGGTATTTCGGTGAGCCGAAGGAGAGGTACATTGATCATGTCAAGTCATTGGATCGATATCCTCCATCTCGGGCAGATCGACCTGAGTCTGATCAGTTGTTCCAAGCTGGTTTGAATGCCCTTCCAATTGCAATTGTTGTATATTTTTGGGTCTTTCCAACGGGGGTCGCGATTGAAGTTGATCTCTACTTCCTCCGGTTGATGATGATCCTTCCGAGTTTTGGTCCAGTAAGCGAAGGGAAGATTGTTGCTTCCTAAATTCTTCCCATTGCCTTGACATACAGCCCGTGTTTTGTCTAATGGAAGCACTCTTCCGGGCTTGAGTGTCTAACGCTGTCGTTGTTTCCCAGAGTTGATTCATCACAGTCATAAACTCATCACGGGTAGCAAAAACTAAGGGGAAGCTTGATCCGCTGCGGAAGGTTGCACCGGAAGTGGTAGTGTAGCCAGGTTCGGGGTAGGACCCAGAACGGTCGACCCCTCGGTCACTTCTGCTGGCACTGAAACCTGCGGCTGCTTTATGGTAGTGTGTGCTGAGGATTTGGCAACCATGGTTCAAAGATGTTGGAAAAGACGGAGGATCTCGTCTCGAACTTGATGATATGAAAGTAGAGAAAAATCCTTCTAATGCTGAGAATATCATCGTTCTTAGTGAAAGCACCAAAGTGTTGACATCAAAAAATAGTACAATGCCCAAGAAATGAAATTGTAGAGAATAAATAAAGATAAATAAATGAAAAATGAAGAGCAAAGAGATCACATACAAGTTTAATGGTTCGGCGTTAATGTACTTACGTCCAATTTATGATCTCTTATATAAGAAATGATCTTTTACAGACGAAACAATCACAACATTGATATAATTAGGGATTTTCCAAATGGTCCCTTCTTCTAAGTCTAGCAATGCTACAGTGTTTAAATTGGCCGAAGCATGTGTTGCCCGATCTAGGATTTTAGGAGAACATGATGAAGCATTCTTCTTAGCATAATTTGAGCATGTAGTGACAAGTGGCAATTGATCTGGTATTCAAGGATGGCTGGAAGTGGTCAAGTAGGAGTAGGAGTAAATCTTCAAGAGGATATTTGGCACGGAATCAGGCTTGGCCTTAATCGATCGGCCTACAGATCAAGGGCTCTAGCTGGCTTGCATATCAGGTTCCTTTATTTAGCTTAAGTCTTAGGCTTAGGTCAGCCATCCATTAATCGACTGGTTCAGTGATCGGGATCACTCGGTCTTTCATGCTACCTTAGCGGAAATCTATGGTGCCAATGTATCTGGAAAGCCTTGCCAAAAGGCTGGTCAACAAAACCTATGTTTAATTTAACTCAAAAAGCGGTTGTTATTATAATGATCAAAAGTCAATGTAAGAACTTCCTGAACTGTTTTTAAAAGTTATTATAATCTTATTTGAATATATATTTATTGCTTGTGGTTGCAGTGGTTGCTTTATGTATGATGGACGTTTGTTTACAGTTTTATTTATACTGTTACGTACATTTAAGCGTTAACAATTAAAACGTTTATTATATGACTGTTGTTTGATGGACGTTGAACGTTGTGGTTGTTATTATTATTGTTTACACAATTAACAACACAAATATTAAATTATTTGGAAATTGATTGAGTCAAGTTCCATCGGGATTTTAATTGAATAATATATTCATTTAAGTGAAATTTGATGTGAAAATGGAAATTGGATTTTTATATCCAAAACGATTTGGAAAAGAAATTGAAATGATTTCAAATGACTTTGGAAAAGGATTAAAATAATTTGAATGAGTTTTGAATTAGAAATGACTTATTCTAATTTAATATGGATTTTGAATAGTAAATTCAAAAGTGAATTCCAGTTAGATATATAAACGACGTTTTAACTCGAACAGATTTTTCCAATGATCTTATTTATTTTTATAATGGATGTCAGAAAAGTTTGGATCTCAAAATATTATATTTTGAAAATTATTATTATTTTAATATTATAATAATATAGAATATTTAATTTTGATTTAAAATTGAATTTGAAGTTTGAATCGTTTTTAAGCAAATTTATAAATGTTTTATAAAATACATTTGAACTGAATCGACGAATTTTATTTAAATAATAATATGGTTTGAATAGGACATGTCGCGCAACGTTAGTTCATGTATTTCAACCATGAACTTCAAAAGCCATAATTAATGAAGTTTAAATCGTATTTCCCTGAAATTGGGGTTTTTATTGATAAAAGCTTTCAAATAAAAGATGAATTTTTGAATTTTAATTTATAGATTTCAAGTTATGATTAAATCTATTTTTGAAAAGGTCGTTATAAACGCGGTTCGATGACCGTAATTGGAAATCGATATAACTGATCATATAAAAATTATTAAAAATATGAAAAAATTATGATAAATCATAATAAGTGATTTTAAATAGATTTGGAATAGAAATAGGTAGTTTTGAACGATATTTTTATATTTGTGTTTTCGGCATAACGTGTTGAATATGATAGACGACATTTTCAACGTTAAAGTTATATACTGAATATATAGTTTTCAAAAGCTATTATATATGGTTTATATAACTAATAGATCATTTAAAAATTAATTCGTCTTAATTTTGAATTATACGTCAGGATTTGGTTTGAATAGGACTAGTCGCACAAAGACAGTTCGCAAATGTCGATTGTGAAATTAAGATTGACGTACCAGAAGATCCGATCATCAGATTTTCCTAAAACGAGAAGCGTTTGGTTCGTAATGAAAAGAGTCTTCAAATGGAAAAGAAAATTAAAAGATCCAACGGTTTTCAAATGGAAAAGGAAATTAAAGGATCCAACGGTTAGATCTTGAAATATTGCAAATCAAATTTGAATAAAATCAGGTTTTGTATTTATTGTGAATGACGTCTTAGATAATGTTATTCTTTTAACCCAACTATGACAAAGATAAGATTTGGAATAGAATGATAAATCTTTTAACTAAGATTTAAGTAACTTCCCCAAAGTGATTTTTTTTCCAATTAATAAGTTAATTTGGGAGTATGATTTTGGGTTTATCATGGAAGATGTTTTAAATAACATTTTTTTTAACCCAGTAAAAGGAAATGATGATTTATCAAGATTAGGTGACCTAAAATCTTTATCAAATTTGATTATAAAGATTAAAAGAAAGATTTTGAACTTGATGGTTTATTGTTGAGTTGGATGATCTTCTGGGTGCTTGATCTGATGTTGGTTTAGGACTTCAGGGTCATACACTTGGTAGATCATTCTCTTGCCTTTGTGCAATCGAGAACTAATTCTGGTTAATGAATGACTTCCCCCAATGATATGAGTAAGAAATCAAAAGTACGAATTTGCGCCAAAGATAGAACTTGGGAAAGTTTAAAGTGATTTACCATTGTGATTGTAACACCCCGTAATTTCAAAACATGACATTTAACCAAGATAAGACATGTGATTTACCATTGTGATTGTAACCGCCCGCCATATCCAGCAACCGCAAAATAGTAATCTAATGTGGGAGGTCCTACAAGATTACGGTTATAATGAATTAATGAACATTTAACCAAGATAAGACATGTGGTAAGGAATGAGAATAAAAAAGGGTTAAGTGGGTAACATGGGTAGCATGTAAAACATAATAAAAGCACTCAACCAAGATGAGACATGTAATAAGACAAGGGGATAAAAAAGGGTTAAGTGGGAATTCCTAGTGGGGACCAAGCTTAGGAGGGAAGCTTGTGTTAAGTATGTGGACCCTTTTCAACCAGTTCCCATTTTAGTATGTATATGAGCTCGAATTAGGTCGAGGACAGGGACATGCTTACGGGGGTTGATTGTAAGAGGTCAATAAAGAGTTAGCGATGGCAGTGCAACTCCAACGGAGTCATGTGCGTGTGTGGGTCCGGGCTGGTAGGTAAGACGCTATTGCATCGTGTAGATATAAGCTGTGCATTTCAGTAGTATCGGGGTTTCCACCCTAGAGAGTGATACACACTATTGTGGGACCAGCACAGGTATCTACGAGGTTAGGGAGCCGATCGAATGGGGAGGGTGGTGGGTACAACTAGTGGTGGTAGGAGCAAGTAGGAACCTATGAGAATAGCTAGAAGTACACGAAACTACCATTATTATGATTAGTAGAGAGGGATCATCTTTTAGTATGTAACTAGTATGTGGTACGGTGCAGAGCATATCTTATAGTGGCTAGAAGCGCAGTCAATGTTCTATCTTGCTTACCTTGTTTACCTTGTCATATCTGCTTATATTACTGTCATCTCTTATATCTAGTTTATGTTCTTATCCTGTTGCTTTACTGATTATGTTGTTAAACTCACTAGACTCGCCAGACTTATGTCTGACCCATTTTGTTTCGCCTCTTTTCTTTCCCCCCCCCCTCCAAGTCCTCAGGGTGGAATTAGTGAAGCTTGACTCAGATTTCTTTCTTCTTGAAGTGCTTGGAAGTGTTGAAAGTAATGTTCAGCTTTATCTCTTCTTCATTATGGCTATTTGGAGTGGGATTATAGTTTTGCTTTTATGTACTCTGATAATAATTTTGTTCAAGATGGATATTTATGTACTTGGCTTTAGTATGTGGTTTTGATGTTATAAACAAACATGTTTTGCTTCTGCAATGAATAAATTTTGAATTTTTAAGTACCATTTTGTATATCTGTCTTGTGATGTTCTGTTCTATACTCTTATAATGCTCCATGAAAGTTAATGCATTCCCTTAGTGAGTGATATTAACGGACGTGGGGTGTTACACGTGGTATCAAAGCTGAAGGTTACCAGAACAGATAAAAGATCTTGAAAACCATTTTCAAAAGCATTTTCAAAAACATGTTTTAAAGAAGGTATTTTCAAGAGAAAAGTTTATTATGAAAAACATAATCCCCAAAAGCCATATATCTATCTTTTGATTCTCTATTTTGAATCTCTTCCTTTTTCTTTCGGTTTGTCTGGGGAACCAGATATACCCGAGGGCGTATAGATGCCATGCTGGTTCAAATGGTAGCAGGAGGCTAGGGCTACTGCCGCAGGCCTAGCACACGTTCCTCCTCCTCCCCCAGATGCAGTCGCTCCTCCTCCTCCTCCCCATGTAGACGCTTTTTCTAAGATATGCAAAGACTTCCATGCAATGGGCGGAAAACTGTTTTATGGAACTGAGACGTTTGTTGAGGCTCGGAATCGGCTCAAGGAAGTGGAGGACTTATTTGGTATCTTTGAGATAGACGATGGAAGGAAGGTTCAACTAGAGGCTTGGTTGTGAAGGATGTAGCTTCCTTTTGGTGGGAGGTAACTAATGGAGGACGTGCAGTGGAGACGCGGATGGATTTTAGACAAAGGTTCGAGTTGAAATTTCTTTCACAAGCAGAGGAGAGTTTATACATGGAGAGGTTCTTGGCTTTAAAACAAGGGAGTTTTGTCTATGAAGGAGTACGTTAACAAGTTTAACCAGTTAGCAAGATTTGGTATGGAACTAGTTAATACACCACATAAGAAGGCCTTGAGATTTGCCAAGGGTCTGAATGAACCATTACATGGGTTGGCTATGTCCCACATCCCTATGGGGGCTACTTTTGAGATTCTTGTTGATATGGCGTTGATACATGAAGAGGAGGAAGGTGCTAATGTAGATAAGGCATAGGATAAGAAAGGGGATCCAAAGAAGGCACAACAACAACAAAAGATGGGCGGTAAGGATAACAAGGGATCAGAGAAAAGTAAGTGTCACAATTATGGAATACCTGGCCATTTGAAGAAGGACTGTAGGAAGAAGAAGAGGACGGGTTGCTTCCAATGTGGTGAGGCAGGACATATGATTAAAGACTGCCCAAGGAGGCAAGGACAAAGGCAAGGAAAGAGGACATGATCAACTTCTAGAGGGCAGGTTCATGCTCTCATGGCAGCTACGCAAGAGAGAGGTAGAAACATTTCTATTGAAAGTTTGATTTTCCTTTTCGATCATCTGTACGTAGTTTGTTTGATTCTGGTGCTTCACATTCGTTTATATCTGCTTCTGTTGTTGAGTCTCTGCACCTAGATACTAGTATAGTAGTGGGTCCCGTTGTTGTCTCAAATCCTATAATGCTCCGCAAATCCATACTATCTGAGTTGACTACATACATCACACGTCTAACCCAAATTGCACAGAAATACGAATCATTATTAGAAAGAAGTTAGAGGATGAGAAATAGAAAGAAAGAAATATTATAATAGAAGAAAACAAAGATCACAAACTCACAGCGGAACGAATAAAATATATTAAATAACATAAATTTTGAAATACAAATCAGTAACTGTATATACATACCATTATTAGAGCACAACAATTATTCCTGGAATAGTTATAAACACCTGTTTCCGGATACAACATAGTTCACATCGGAAATATGGTAGTCTATAGATAACTGGTAAAGCATCCTGCTTCCATCTCTTCCAAGTAAATCTGTAAAATCCCGACTACTTGACTGCCCGTAAAAATTTGCGCACCCAAGAATTTAGGGAAAACAAAAACAAAATAAACTCTGGGTCATTCATGGGACTGGTGCGAGTAAACTCCAATCATTTGTTTAACTATAAAAATCCTTTCGAAAGAAATGATAATCGTAAGACCGATCCACACATAAACACGGATGGTTTTTACCTTATGATAACCCAAAATATTTTGATACGAAATCCAGTGATATTATAATAATGTCTACATCAGATAAATAGAATCTAGCGGAACGCTTGCATCTCACACTCCATATATAATATAAAACCAAAAACCGCAGGGCGCTTATTGGAGACTGGATTTCCAACATGACAAGGTACGGGACCACCTACCGATATTATATCTCTAGAGAGGAATACAATGGGTTCAACAAGAACATCTTGCAACCCGGCCCACACATGACCGACCACTCATTTTGCTTGAGTGTATCGAATGTATATCACCAACGGTTGAGACTAGCAACCGTTTCCCGAAAGGGACAGCATCGAATAGAATAAGGAATTAAATGAATCTCTAGATAGGTGATTATACACCCTAATGGGAGCGACCCATATAGCCATGCTACCTGCCAGATTTTTGTCATTTCACGGTTGTTAAGACCTGAGGCTACGATCACTTTCCATTCATTGATAGCATAATCACTTTGAATGTCACATTGTCAGATCCGTTAATCACTAATTGATTTGCACAAATATATTCTGGATATTATGCTAAGGGAATAAATCTTTTGCCAGCATATATATTTATACATACCAACATATTCGATCATTGGAAATACTCTGTTAGACATTCGTCCATTTATGTTCGTTCTGGGATTGAACGAAACCGAAGGCACCATTTCTATTCATAGAAAAGTCCTTGCTCTTTACTCCGTCTTCGATTATCTTCATATAATCTGATTCGCAACGTTACTGCCAATATGGAGTGGTTCACGGATAATAATCCAACTGGTCTCTCCATGTTGACAACGATATTGGCAAATACTTCGATAATCAGTTATTTAACTATCGAAGAAAAACAAACATCCATTCAAAGCATCAAACAAATCACTAGGCTATTTTATTAATATTTCATTAATTAAATCACTTCTCCACTTCCTTTATCAATATTCATTAACTAAATATTTTCAATTATCATCTTGGCCTCTTACCCATTTGGAAAACATTTCCATATCTCGCCTTCTTTTATTTCCTACACTTAGAAAATATTTTCTATTTATAATTGGAGAACATTCCAATTACTTATTCGTTTCCCGACTATTCATTTATATACTTAGGAAATATTTATTGTTATATTTCCAAAATTCCACATATTTGGGTAAAAACGAATGTGGTGTAAAACATCGTTACAACCTGAAATGCTGTATTCAACTAAATCTTATTCAAATATTGATTATCGAGATTGAATCTTGATATTTATCAGTTAGTAATGAAAACAATCGAGTTGGGGTAAAATTACCTCTTAGACCTTGATTGAAAACATCTTTAACTTCAAAACAGACAAAACCATTATTCCCAAAAAATCAACACCATACAAACAAATTATTCATTTTTAAACGTATATATGTTTCTCTTTCTATTACCAGATTATCGATTTCCTTTTTGTTTATAATATTCTATTTTTAAATTCATTTACTTATCGAATTCAATATATATCGATACATTGATTTCTAACTATCAAATTTTCTTAAAAATATTCTAACACCTTAAATTTCCATAAAATTTCGCCATAACCTCCTTTGTGCCGGGAGCATCGGGAAAATCCCCAACCCGCCACACAGACCTCTCCAATCAAAATGAAAAAGAAAAAGCCAAGCGGCTAGCCGGTTCGGTGCATAAAATCTCATATGGAATTTAAACATGTACCTTTTTGTCGGGCACTAAATTTATAAACTTCATTCTCTTCATTCCATACCTGTTTAGCAAATGTTCACCTATTTTCAATTCAATTCAACTCAATCCAATCGTTTGAACTCAGTTTTGCCCATTTATTCTTTAATTAGCTTCTTAGCCTATTTCACTTGTTATATTGAACATATCACGTTCAAATATAAATTAATTTTTTTTCAAAACAATCGAATGCCATTTCTAATTCAAGTTTCATATTCGATTTCGACTATGAATTTACAAACCCTTTTTTCCTGATCCAAAGTCCAATTTCGATTTAAAATTCCATTAACTAATTTTTCCTTACATTAGTTAATTCTACTCAACAATTGAACATTTGGTTTGATTTTGTTTCAAAACTCATTTCATTACTTCACTCGAGTTCAAATATTATTTATAACTCAAATCTGGATTTTTCCTAAATGAAATTCGGATTTTATTTTCTAAAATCATTTTGTTTATTTAAATAAACCATTATGGTTTTATAATGGTTCTAGCGCTGTTTTTCTGAAAATTTGATTTTGACATAACTCAAAATCTATTCGATGAAATCCAGATTTTTCTCCTCCATTAGAAAACTATTATCAAATCAGTCCTGACGTTTCTTGTTTCAAAGAATTCCGACTTCAATTGAGTTCCGTATACTCAATTGAAGTTCGAAACGCCAATTTACGAACTACCACGTTGCGGCGAGTTCGTTTTAATTATATTTATATATATAAATGTTTTAAACTTCGTTTATATATAAATTCCAACTCCATTCTAATATATTTTAATATATATTCAGCCTATTTACCAAACCCAACTTAATATTCTCGATTATCTCTATCCGTCGATTACTTCATAACTCAGTTATAAACTTATTTATAACTTAAATTTCTATATCTAATTCTGATTTATTTAGAAATAAATTATTTTATGAAATTCGATATAATCGAATTCCAATTATAAACTCGTTGGATTATTGTAATGCAAATTCAACTTATATTTCGAAATAAAATCAATCGTTCTATTTTAAAACACTTTCCAATTCATTTTTAAATTCATATTTGAATTTAAACTGCTACATTATCAAATGATAATTTATTTCACTATATTTATAAACATTATTTATAAATAAATTTTCTCGTTTCACAAAATAGAACAAGCTTCCCTTTCAATTATCTATTTGAAAATCCAATTTCTTTTATATTTCGAATTCCGAAATAAAACCCATCGTTCTCCATTTCAAAATGATTTCAAATTCACACCTGAATTTAATATTTTAAATTATCTCTTGATGATTAATTAATTCTATTTATAAACACTGTTTATAGATTTCTTGTTTTATATATTTAAAACAAGTTCCATTTCGAAATCTATTTTAAACAAAAATCTTATTTTGGAAATTTCTATTCATAATAACTTATATATATAACACCCAATTTATTTTCATATTTAATTTAACTTCTATTCAAATAAATTCGAATTGATCGAATTCAAATCATAAATCCTTACGGATTTATTTTAGTTCAATTTACATTCTGAACATCATAATGAATTCTATCGTTTATTTCTTTAAAACGATTTCCCTATTTCTATATTTAAATTCACATTTTAATTTAAATATTCGAGTTATTCAATGATAATTTTCCACTTTATTTATAAACACTGTTTTATAGATTCAATTCAATTTCCTGATTATCCAATGAAAATCATTCTATTTTATTTACAACACCATTTATAAATTCACTTCAATTTCTTGCATTTTTCAATTTATAAACATCGTTTATAAATTCAATACTTGTTCAAAACAAGTTAATATTCCTATAGCTCATTAAAAATTCAAATTCTATTTAAAAAAAAAAAATAGATTTCCCCTTTTAAATAACAAATTACCCTTTCACGATATTTTTATATATCAACAGTTTGGCCTATTGATATTTAAACAACCAAACCACTCAATTATCAACTAACACTTCATATATGATAATATATGTGAAAACAAACAAATAATAATAATTTTGAGGAATCCAGTTGGATCCCTCCAACCTGTTTCCTGCATCCACAGACGTTAGTCAACGTAAACAATACCATCCTGCTTCGAGGCAGGATATCGCGGTATGAAGGTCATCCACTATCATAGCGTGGGGCGTATAGGGTAATCATCCGCTAATGATACTGCGGGCATCCGCTAATGATACTGTGGGAATCCAACCACCAATATATATATAATAGCAACCACCAAGCCTAAATAACCAATATATTTTTAACAGCAACAAATAATATTTAAAGCATCCAAGAAATCATCAAACAATTATTTTTAACTTATAAAAGAATTCAAAGTAAAATATGAGTGAGATTTACTCACCATGATTTTCCATTGAGAAGTATTTGACGATGCAAAGCCAATGCATCTCGTTTCACCGAGATCTGTTATCATATAAATAAATTATACTCATTTACAAGCTTCATATCAATATAATTTATTTATTTATTACATTAAATTTAATCACGATTAATTACTCTAAATTAAATAAACTATCTTTATCCTCCTTTTTAAAATGGTCTAGGACGGCTTAAATTAAATAAATTAACTAGACTTACATTAATGAATTTAAGCATACAGAAAAATGGTTTAAATAAATTATCTAATCTCTTTGATTTCAATTATCCGATTACACTAAAATCAATAAATTAAATTGCTAAATTCATTAAGTAACTTACTAACTAAATATAAAAATCAAACTTGAGTAATTAAATTGAAATTTACTCTCTTGAATTAATTACATACCTTAATCATGCTTTTACTCTCGTTTTCAAGGAACCCCGTGCTGTATCACAGCAACTGCAACGGCCTAAGCTCCTTTACTGTCACTAGCCTCAACTAACCGATTCACCAAACTGTCGACCTTGGTATTTCCATCGCAACCCCCTGTCATCAATTACTTCCTCAACCTGCGATCGACCTTCACTAACCCTCACTACTACTAGAAGACCGACGCCTGTTTTCATATAATCCATCTCCATCCCACTCGACCGCTAATCTAATACCTAACTTCCATCGCGACTTCACAACCGAACCCCAATCAACGCCCTTTTCAAACCGTATGTGAGCTTCATCTTCACGCTCGCAGTCCCCAAAAAGCCATCGCCTTCGCACTAGAACTCCACCCTTCAACTCACGAACTCCCAGAAGCCAAAACCCTAAATTAGAACTTTTCGAAGACGAGACCCAGGACCATCGAACCCTTCTCCCTAATCGCGAGAGCTCCAGGTGTTCGATCGAGCTTCAGGGGGGTACCGATCCTCGTTTCCCCAAATTCGCGAGCAGTTACACCTCGTTGTTAAGCTCCAAAAAGTGTGTGAATTCGATTTCCTTTTGAATTGGAGAAGAACAAAAACAAAAGAAAAAAGAGGAAGGCTGGTTTACGGGAATTAAAAAGGAATGACATCAATTTTAATTTACAAAGGACGACTAAATTGAAAAGGAGAAATGAGGAAGGGTTCGTATTTAAATAAACGAAGTATACTTAGTAACGAAGGAATTAGACCTGCGTAGGCTATAATATAGGTGTAGGTTAAGTACATTACTTTTAATTCTGATTTGATTTAAATGCGAATAGAAATAAAGAGATTTTTATTCTTTTTAAATAGATACTGAATTGATTTTGATCCTATCCACTATCCAATATCTCGGGGTCCATTAATTTAAATCACGAACCGCTATTCTAGCGTACCAACCGACATTTCAATGTAATAACCCTATTCTGAACTCAACGGTAAATATTCTGAAATTTATTTTCAACATATATACCATATTAAATTAATATAATATAATTTAAATTCGAAAACCACAAATTCTTTGATAATAAATTAATTATTTTTATCTTTATTCAAATATAATTAATACCGATCATCTGAATTGTTTTGATTTAGTTTTTAACTTCGGTTTCAATTATTTACAGTTTATGATAATTCGGTATACACGAATTAAATTATATTTGATTATAAATCGATAAATTCTATATAAATATCCATTTATGTTATCATTTCAATATTTAAAACCATATGAAATATTTAAAATAAACTATTCAAAAATCCGGGTCGTTACATTCTTCCCCCCTTAAAAGAATTTTGTCCCCGAAATTACTAAGGTAAGAAAAATGCTACAAACCCATTAACTTTTCAAAACTCATTTATGTTGAAACTCACCTCTTCATATTTCAATAAATTTTAGTACCCACAAAATTTTGGTTTTCATTCATTTAATTTGAATGATCTATAATCAATACATTTACATCCAATCTGTATTTCATTAATCTATTCAAATTGATCTTGATCAATTTATTCGCTTCGATTTATTTAAATTTCTTAAGTTAAATTTAAATTCTAGAATTCAAATGCCTGGGTTTTCATTTCAAATCCTTTGAAATAACATAAATATATACCTATATTTACAACCATTTCAAATTCAAAACATTTGAATTTCCAAACCACTTGTTTTCTTTCAAAACAAATTTCGATCAAAAACTTTTCTAAGGTAGCAATCCATCACTTAGAAACTTGAAAACAAACACTGATGATGCTGCAATCATCATCGGAATTATTTTTCAGCCACTAAAGTGAGTTCGGTGCTTTATCATTTTCAAAATCCATTCAAAACGATTTTTATTCAAAAATATTTCCAAAACAAAGCTATATTGTTCTAATATACTTCGAAAAATATTTTTCAAATCTCCCAGGATTTAAATTCCAAATTCGGATTGAATTCAATTTTAATTCATCTCATTTGTATTTTATTCATATACAAATTCAATTTGGTTATAAATAACCATTCGAATTTTTTTATAATTTAATTTGATTACAATATCAACATCCAACACATCCATATAATATAATAATTTCAGAAAATTATTCCTTTTCTATCAAAATAGAATGTTGTGTAAAATTATTTCATTTACCCACTTTAAAACAATACTGTGTCGAATTTCTCTGTTAAGTATTTAGAAATTCCTATCAACTTCGTGACATCCCACGATTTGATCAGAAATCATAAACCTCTCAACAGACTATCCAAAACAATATAAAACAACTTTTATATCAATTCACAAATATGCGCTCTCGTATATGTACACTCAACTCATTCTAGGGTACAACTGACCCTATCTCTAATGAGAAAATCCCACCAAAGCCTAGGTATTCGCTCAACCTAAGCTCTGATACCAACTGTAATAGCCCGGCGATTTCGGTAGGCTTTTCAACCATCCCTTAATCCCCAAGGCAAAGGGCTAACCTCCCCCCGTGGCTTACACTGGTACCTCAGAACTGCTTTTACAGCCATCCTCACAACTCGACCAACCCACATTGTCGGGAGATGTAGGGGTAAGAGTCTCCCGTTCGCCACCTAACGCGAAGCAAGAACCCCCTATCATCCGTACCAATTAAGCAACCAGCTTACCAACTGTAATGCCCCGCAAATCCGTACTATCTGAGTTGACTACATACATCACACGTCCAACCCAAATTGCATAGTAATACGAATCATTATTAGAAAGAAGTTAGAGGATGAGAAATAGAAAGAAAGACATATTAGAATAGAAGAAAACGAAGATCGCAAACTCACACCGGAACGAATAAAATATATTAAATAACGTAACTTTTGAAATACAAATCAGTAACTGAATATAAATACCATTATCAGAGCACAACAGTTATTCCTGGAACAGTTATAAACACCTGTTTCTAGATACAACATAGTACACAGCGGAAATATGATAGTCTATAGCTAACGGTAAAGCCTCCTGCTTCCAGCTCTTCCAAGTAAATCTGTAAAATCCCGACTACTTGACTGCCCGTACAAATCTGGGCACCCAAGAGTTTAGGGAAAACAAAAACAAAATAAACTCTAGGTCAGTCATATGACTGGTGCGAGTAAACTCCAATCATTTGTTTAACTTTAAAAATCCTTTCGAAAGAAATGATAATCGTAAGACCGATCCACACATAAACACAGATGGTTTTTACCTTACGATAACCCAAAATATTTTGATACAAAATCTAGTGATATTATAATAATGTCTACATCAAATAAATAGAATCTAGCGGAACGCTTGCATCTCATGCTCCATATATAATATAAAACCAGAAACCGCATGGCACTTATTGGAGATTGGATTTCCAACATGACAAGGTATGGGACCACATGTCGATAGTATATCTCTAGAGAGGAATACACTGGGTTCAACAAGAACATCTTGCAACCCGGCGCACACATGACCGACCACTCATTTCGCTTGAGTTATCGAATATATATCACCAACGGTTGGGATCAGCAACCGTTTCCCGAAAGGGACAGCATCGAATAGAATAAGGAATTAAATGAATATCTAGATAGGTGATTATACACCCTAATGGGAGCACATAGCCATGCTGCCTGCCCGATTTTTGTCATTTCCCGGTTTTTGAGGCCTGAGGCTACGATTACTTTCCATTCATTGATAGCACAATCACTTTGAATGCCACATTGTCAGATCCGTTAATCACTAATTGATTTGCACAAATGTATTCTGGATATTTTGCTAAGGGAATAAATCTGTTGCCACCATATATATTTATACATACCAACATATTCGATCATTGGAAATACTCTGTCAGACATTCATCCATTTACGTTCGTTCTGGGATTGAAAGAAACCGAAGGCACCATTTCTAATAATAGAAAAGTCCTTGCACTTTACTCCGTCTTTGACTATCTTCATATAATCTGATTCGCAACGTTACTGCCAATACGGAGTGGTTCACGGATAATAATCCAACCGGTCTCTCCATATTGACAACGATATTGGCAAATACTTCGATAGTCGGTTATTTAACTATCGAAGAAAAACAAACATCCATTCAAAGCATCAAACAAATCACTGGGTTATTTTCTTAATATTTCATTAATTAAATCACTTCTCCACTTCCTTTATCAATATTCATTAACTAAATATTTTCAACTATCATCTTAGCCTCTTACCCATTTGGAAAACATTTCCATATCTCGCCTTCTTTTATTTCCCACACTTAGAAAATATTTTCTATTAATAATTGGAGAACATTCCAATTACTTATTTCTTTCCCGACTATCAACGGCCTAAGCTCCTTTACTGTCGCTAGCCTCAAACAACATATTCACCAAACTGTCGACCTTGGTATTTCCATTGCAACACCTTGTCATCAATTACTTCCTCAACCTGCGATCGACCTTCACTAACCGTCCCTACTACTAGAAGACCGACGCCTGTTTTCATATAATCCCTCTCCATCCCACTCGAAAGCTAATCTTATACCTAACTTCCATCACGACTTCACAACCGAACCCCAATCAACGTCCTTTTCAGACCGTATGCGAGCTTCATCTTCACGCTCGCAGTCCCCAAAAAGCCATCGCCTTCGCACTAGAACTCCGCCCTTTAACTCGCAAACTCCCAGAAGCCAAAACCCTAAATCAGAACTGTTCGAAGACGAGTCCTAGGACCATCGCACCCTTCTCCCTAATCGCGAGAGCTCCAGGTGTTCGATCGAGCTTCAGGGGGGTATCGATCCTCATTTCCCCAAATTCGTGAGTAGTTACACCTCGTTGTTAAGCTCCATAAAGTGTGTGAATTCGATTTCCTTTTGAATTGGAGGAAGAACAAAAACAAAAGCAAAAAGAGGAAGGCTGGTTTACGGGAATTAAAAAGGAATAACTTCAATTTTAATTTTACAGAGGACAGCTAAATTGAAAAGGAGAAATGAGGAAGGGTGTCGTATTTAAATAAACGAAGTGTACTTAGTAACGAAGGAATTAGACCTGCGTAGGCTATAATATAGGTGTAGGTTAAGTACATTACTTTTAATTCTGATTTGATTTGATTTAAACGCGATTAGAAATAAAGAGATTTTTATTCTTTTAAATAAAAATTGATTTAATTTTGATCCTATCCACTATCCAATATCTCGGGGTCCATTAATTTAAATCACGAACAGCTATTCTAGCGTACCAACCCACATTTCAATGTAATAACCCTATTTTGAACTCAACAATAAATATTCTGAAATTTAATTTCAACATATATACCATATTAAATTAATATAATATAATTTAAATTCGAAAACCACAAATTCTTTGATAATAAATTATTTATTATTATCTATATTCAAATATAATTAATACTGATCATCTGAATTGTTTTGATTCAGTTTTTAACTTTGGTTTCAATTATTTACAGTTTATGATAATTCGATATACACGAATTAAATTATGTTTGATTATAAATCGATAAATTCTATATAAATATCCATTTACATTATCATTTCAATATTTAAAACCATATGAAATATTTAAAATAAACTATTCAAAAATCCGGGTCGTTACAAATCCTATTGGGGGTACGGCTCATCTGTCTATGTTATGTCAGGATTTCAGAATATCTATGTATGGTGTTGAGTTTGAATGCAACGCTTATGTGCTTGGTTTCATGGGCCATGGGTTGATTCTAGGAATGGATTAGCGAGCCAGGTATGGTGGCATTCTCGACTGTGAAAACAGGGTAGTTAGACTTTTGACTTGTTTGGCTAATACTCTCGATATCTCATGCAACCCTAAGGGTTCTGTTATGCTTAGCTACCTAAAATCTCATGACACATCTATTGATGATTTGCAATCTGTTCGAGTAGTCCGTGAGTATGCAGATGTCTTTGAGGAGGTTAGGGGCTTACTTCCAAAACGCGAGATAGATTTCCGCATATACTTGGTGGACAATGCAAAGCCAGTTGCATTCCCTGTGCGCCATATGTCTCTAAGAGAAAGGAGGGATCTTAGTAAACAAGTGAAAGAGTTGCTTGAGAAAGGGTTCATAAGAAGAAGTAGCTCGAAGTGGGGTGCTCCAGTTGTTTTTGCCACGAAGGCTGATGGTTCGCGTAGATTGTGCGTGGACTATAGGGAGCTGAATAAGCTCACGAAGAAGAACAGACACCTAATACCGAGGATAGATGACTTGCTCGATCATTTGGTTAGTGCTTCGGTTTTCTTACAGTTGGATTTAGCTACAGGATTTCATCAGCTAAGGGTGGCTGAGGACAGCATAGATAAGACTGCATTTAGAACTCCATATGGTTTCTTTGAATGGCTCGTCATGCCTTTTGGTTTGACAAATGCACCCGCATATTTCGTGGAATTGATGAGTATGGTGTTTAGTGAGTTTCTAAACAAATTCGTGTTAGTCTTTGTGGACGATATCCAGATGTTCTCTAGAAGCGAGGAAGAGCATGCCACACATCTTAAGGAAGTTTTAGAAATCCTTCGAGTACATCAGCTTAAGGCTAAGTTCTCCAAATGTCACTTTTGGAGGAAGGAGGTAAGATTCCTAGTGCACGTGTTCTCTAAAGAAGGGATAGCAGTGGATCCCATGAAGGTGGTAGCAATCCAAGATTGGAAGATTCCTAGAAATGCAACGAAAGTAAGAAGTTTTCTTGGTTTGGCGAGCTATTATAGAAAGTTCATCGATCAAGGACTTTGCTAAGATACTAGCCCCACTTACTTAGTTAACGAAATTTTTTTGACCTTTTCTTGGGATGTTGACTGTGATGATGCTTTTCAACGATTGAAGAGGGCATTGACGATAGCACCAGTTTTAGTTTTGCCGGATGGGAGTAAACCATTCACAGTATATACTGATGCATGCAGGACAGGGTTGGGTGCAGTTTTGATGCAAGAGGGAAGGGTGATATGCTATGGTGGAAGGCAGTTGAAGGTCCATGAGAAGAATTACCCTACCCACGACTTAGAATTAGCTGCCATAGTTTTTGCGCTTAAGTCTTGGCGCCATTACTTGCTTGGTGATAGGTTTGAGTTGTATACAAACCATAATTCACTAAAATATTTGTTCTCTCAAAAAGACCTAAACTTAAGGCAACATAGGTGGATGGAGTTCTTAGCATCCTACGATTTTGAGATTGCATATACCCCTAGCAAGGGTAACGTTGTAGTTGACGCCTTGAGTAGAAAAAGGTTGACTTTGAGTCCTTTATTTTTTGAGTGGTAGAGTTTAGAGTACATATCTGCCTTTGACTTTAGACCCTCTATCGATTATGTACCCGGTTTGTTGGCATCATTAGAAGTGCGACCGACGCTTGTGGATCAGATAGGAGGGGCGCAGCGAGATGACCTATAACTGATAGAGATAGTAGACAAGCTCATAAAAGGGGAGTCTTCGAGCCATCTTAGTAGGTATACTATATGTAATGACCCAGGTTTTCACGATCCTGAGTAATCGACATATAACCCAATGTCAACTATCAAGCATCAGAAATACCAGATAGTTAATGAAAGAAGTTAGAGGGTGAGAATAGATAAGATAGAAAATTAGAATAGAAGAAGAAGAAGAAAATACAACACATCAGAGTAACACAAATCTCACAGTGGAATGAACAACATATAATAGATAACATATCTTTGAAATAAAATCAGTATATGTATACAGTAACATTATCAGAGTATAATACTTACAACACAGCGGAATAAACAATAGCTATATAATCCTGAAGCCTCCTGTTCCAAGCTCTCCAAGTATATCTGTAAATCCTGACTACTTGACAGCCTGCACAAATTAGGGCACCAAAGAGTTTAGGGAAAACAAAACAAACTCCAGGTCAGTCATGAGACTGGTATGAGTAAAACCATTTAAAACAGTTTGAGCAATTAAACGATATCTCATAATACCACACCGTAAAATGGAATGGGTTTTTCCCTTATGAGGATCTAAAACACTTAGTCCAACATTCGAAAACCTTTTAAAAGGAACTATAAATCTTTATATCAAACTCATTTGATATTATAATAATGTCTATCAGTCATAATATAACAATCATCTAGCAGAACGCTTTCATCTCACGTTCCACATACATAATATATAATCAAAAACCGTAGGCGCTTATTGGGTAATGAATTCCAACTGGCAAGGTATGGGACCACCTTCCGACAGTGTATCTCTAAAGAGGAATACGCCGGGTCCAACAAGAACATCTTGTAACCCAGGCTAAACATGACCAGTCACTTATTTCGCTTGAGTGTACCGAATGTATTATCACCAACGGTTGGGATCAGCAACCGTTTCCCAAAGGGACAACATCGAAATAGATTATAGAAGTAAATGAAATTTCTCTAGATCAGGTGACAATACACCCTAATTGGCAGCTAACCACTTAGCCATGCGACCTACCTGATTTTTTATACCATTTCGTGGTTGTGAGGCTCGAGGCCATAACGTACAGATCACACTTTTATTCACTTTGAATGTCACATCGTCATACCCACCAAATCACAAATTGATTTCCCAAAAAATACCATGGGTGTACAGCTAAGAGAAACGAATTCCTCCGCCACCAAACGTAAATACGTTTGAAGAGATCAACTTACGCGATCTATTAAATATACTCTGTCAGACATTCTTCCATACAGATCGTCCTGGGACTGAACAAACCGAAGGCACTATTCTGTAAATCCATTTTAGGTAGTTTCTACCTAGGATCGTTAGAACAGTCCTTGCATTATTCCATCTTCAATTATTTTCATTATTTTTGATTCGCAACGCTAATGCCCATACAGAGTGGTTTTCAGATAATGAATCTGATCCCGATCTCTCCGTATTGACAACGGAAAAATGGTCAAAAACTTTGATAGTCGGTGATTTAACTATCAAAGAAAAACATGTGTACAAACAACGATATTATTTCCAGATGGAAATTTTATCGATCAATCATCAATCAACATTTATTCATTTCCCCATTTCTCATTTCCATATATTCATCAAATCCATCTTTTCTAATTTTAGAAAACATACGTTATTAACTTTAGAAACATTTCCATTTCTAATTCACGCATCACTATCTTCTCACATATATCAGTCTCTGTTGACCCGCCTTTTGGCAAGGCCGTCAACCCATGGACCCATCACAGGATTGCTCAGGGCTCGATCATGGGCTTGGACAAGCTGGACATTCATGGCTCGAAGCTCCTTGGCTCAAGGGCTCTTGGATCGAAATATTTCACCTAGAAATACATAGGATATATGGTCTTGAGATCAAATTACACTACAACGATGACTTGGCCATGAGATCTATTTCATAGCCTACTTACTTGGTCCAACTACCTGTTTTAAAGCCTATAAACTTGGATCAAGTTATACTTATGCTGCCACATATTGGAGGGGACCTCTCCACGTAATCAAGACTCAGTTCCATCATCTGCTATTCACATGGATCAACTAATACATGGCAACTCGAATTGTTGAAGCCTACCGCCTATAAATACACCATGCTACATAACAAAGAAGAGGACTTTTGGCTGGGATCTGAGCCTGACTTTATAGCTCATGCATGCCCTCCACAACTCAATCATGGCTGCCAACCACTTTCATCACGAAATGCTTGTTGTATTCCTCAAAAACGATTATGTAATGGAGATCTTGATGATCTCATTCATTGTATCTCCGACTTTATGATATTATTATGAGATTATAAAGTGGACATAACTCGTTAACGCCGAATCACTATAAAAACGCTGTCGTCTTGCTTTTTCTCACTTTTTCTGATTTTTCTTCGTATATCATGCTGAAATCTGACTTTTGGCCGTTGATGACCACTTTTTGGCATCAACAGTTTGGTGCTTTCACCGAGAAATGAATTTTCAACGTCTTAAGGGTTTTGCTCAACTTTTGGATCACCAAGTCCAAGACAAAATCCTATTTTCAATCATCTTTAGCAGCCATGGTTTCCAATACTTCTGCACATGCTTTGGAAAATAGAAGCAGCAACATTTGCATAAAAAATCGATTTTTTCCAGTTCTGGGTTCGACCCCAGTCGGGTTGACCCTTCCTCGGTTGACATCGACCCGACCAGAGAACCAGCCAGTAGGAATTGACTTTGGAAAGCTCCCAGTATGTGGCTTGCCCCAGAGCAGGTCACGGGTCAAGGTGAGATCAGTTCAAATAGCCATCGTCGTAACAATGTTCAAGTCCAGGTCGACCGACTTCGAATGGACTGACTCATCTAAAGCTCTCCAGGTCGACCGACTCCTCTGAAGATCTCCAGGTCGACCTGCTTCGAACCAACTTTTCCAAAAATACCGGCCCGAATCACTAGTCATTTCTAAAGTCTTGCACATCGACCCGAGACAAGGTCGTTTTTGGAAAAAATGCATTTTTCTGATCGTTTCAGAAAGGGACTGTGGGGCCCCGGACCCCCACCGGCGCTGCTCCCGGACCCGCTTGACGGTTCGCCTTCAGCTCGGCATATATTTTGGCCAACAACAATCATAAAGACTTATCATCCAAGATTCGACGGATGGTCTGAGAATATCAACAGAAGGATGGCAACGACCGGGATTCCTCCAAGAGCCATCACCCTCGTTTACTGAGGTTATTCAATCCTGATCGACTGCTTCAGTCTTGCCCGAAGATCGACAAGTTAAAATCTTGAAACACTTAAGCCAGGATGTTGATTAATTGTCTATATATCGGCTCTCGTTCCCTCACGTTGAATCAAAGACATAACCGCGGATGGACGAAACATGTCTACATTATTACTCTCCATATCCCACTTCCGGAAATGGAAAAGACAAAGCTTCTATATGCATGGATCCATTGTTCTTCTACCGATCAAAGCATTAACACCCACAAGATGAGATACCGCTATTAGCAATTCTGATCTAACTACCTGACCTTTATTCCTTGCCCTCGACTTGGGGGCAAGAAGGCGATTCAAAGGAAACACACCCTCATCATTCACCCACAAAGGCCGCTTGATTGCCTTCATTATCCCAGTACCCTGATCCAGGTTTGATCGTTCTTGGCATTGCCACCCCCATGAGGATTTGAAAATACTTCCTTCATCAATTAAAGCTTCAACGGTCATTACCTATCAGGGATGGGACAAGTCAAAATGGGCTGGCAAAGGATATGCGATACCATTCTCATTCTGAATAATACTCATTCCCTTAACAGGTTTATTTTTTACCTGTATCTTTACATGCTTTATGAATAATTTATGTGGCTAATAACTCTTATGAATTTATGTGTGAATGATATAGGTACCCAGAGTCTGGTACTGATCATACTTCCAATACCTACATGCATAACTACAAAGCATTTCCATAATAAGCCTGACTGAAGCGCTCATTTGCAGAACCATGTCATCCGTCCGAGAAAAGTTACACAGCTCAAGATGGATCTGACATGACCATCACTACTCGGCTCATGCATGGCATGACTCAAAATAATTATGCATCGACTTTTGCATTTCAAAGTCCGAATCCGACTCAGAATGGACGTGGATCAATGGTCATATGGACAGATCCTATGCTTGACGCCATCGGATTATGTGAATCCAAATAGAGGTACCCAAGGTTTGGTACCTTCCATAGTTTGATCGGAGGAACGTAAAGTTTGGCGAACGTGATTCAAATATTCACCCACTTACTCTTGGCCCGACGCCAACAATATGAAATAAATGAAGTTCAATCATCCATTCACTGACTTTTTGCCCTTGACGTAGGGGCAAGAGAATAAATGCACATGAGTTCGACGTGTGTTATCTATATATGGACATACTAATGAGGCCTCCTCAGCATCTAGACATTGATTCGCCATGTAAGACATAGAAATGTATTCAGGTGTGACATAACCACTCAGTAGATCGATGACTCTATCCCTTGATCTGAAGGGAAGAGTGCAACGGTGAAGGGTACAATCCCATGAACGACATAACTTTTGCCTTCGATGTGGGGGCAAAAGAGAAATGTTAAGACGAGGATGAGTATGACTCGACCGCTCTCCAATGACGTATCTAACTCTTTCCAATGAATTTAATGGGAGGAGTATAAACTCAATGGGGGCGTGAACTGACCACCCCTAATGGCGACCTTTTCCCTTGACGTGGGAGCAAAGGGACGATGCCAAGGCAAAAATGATCCGACTGTTTGCCCGACTAACTCTAATCCATAGAGCTTGAATATGAGTATAAACTTAGGACGAGTGTGACAGGAGCGCCAAGATTTAAGATCACTCGATTCATAACTCTAACCCAAATTAACTTTGGGAGAGTATAAAGGACGAGCCACGACGTCCATAACTCTAACTCTCACGACTTGAGAGAGACTATAAATCTGTTGGGTTAGTGTGAATGGTGCACCACGACTTAAGACCACTAAACCCATAACTCTAACTCTCATGACTTGGGAGAGAGTATAAAGGACAATGCTGCGACATGCATGCAATCTCCATCACCCTCCTTTGAGGACAGAATTATAAAAGACTTATGGGCCGAACGTTTGAACGACTTAACCCGGTTCCCACCCGATGCTGGGGGCACAGGAATAGATTTCTGAATTAACTTCAAACACGCTTCAGACGCGACCCATGTTTCAAAGTTAAACGGAGGCTACAGACACTATGCCTCCAAACTATGACACCTGACACTTTGATATTTAAGAGTTCTATGCTAGATAGCTTACACTTAACACATTTTCATTTCAAGCCAGACTTGCTTGTGACAAAAAGGTTGACTTAGTAACTAGAAAATTAAACGAATTATTCTATTCAAATTGCAGGATTATGTACATATACAAAGCAAAGACACGAGGGACACACTCACATACAACAAACCAGTCGTGTTCGAAGGACTGATGTCGACTTCTAATGCAAAACTTCCCACACGACTCAATGCAACGACGGAAAGGAGACCTTGAGAGTGGGATGTTCAATAACACATCACACAACTTAAGACAACGACTGAAAGAGGGCCTTGAGAGTGATATCTAGAATCAACACACATGCCCATATGTGACTTATTATAGCCCAAGTGCAACAACGAGTTTCATATGGCCGCATGTGGACCACGAAAGGTGTGCAGAGTGACCATCCGTTGACTTATCCCAACCGACTACCCAATTGGAAGGGGAAGAATGAGAGCATTCCAAGTGACTACAGTCTGACCTCTCGCAGACCAACAAAGATCCTCAAAGCTTGGATAGGAGAGCAAAAACCAGATCCCAAACTACAACAAAAAATGATGACCTCAATGGAACTGAGCATGAAGATAAAACTCAACAAGAGTATGACAAATATTTTGGATTACGATGAAACATAAACAAAGGAGATCGACCTAACTGGCTCGAATGATAAGAGTAACTAAGTTCACTGGCGCTCGATGGGCCGATCCTTATTCTATGACTAAAGTGAAGGAACGATGCCTAGTCAAATGAGATTCGACTGTTTGCGTGTTCAACTTTAACTCTCGCTGACTCGGGAGAGAGTATAAAGCGACTTGGGTTGGCTAAGATCGCAAAACCTACTACTCTAACCTGAAACAACGACGAGGAGTATAAAGGCTTAAGGACTGGACGTCCGACTGACTTAGCTCAACCCTCACTGACGCTAGGGGCATGAGCACTGGCTTCGTTTGTCACCCATCGACGATATGTGCATAAGCGTCAGCTTACTGATTTTGAACACGTCCTTGACTTGACATGTGATTCAAAGGATATATACTATACCTTCGGACTATGACAAGACTTGGGTTACTCATTCAAGCGAGACAGCTTATGAATTCAACATGACTTTCCTTACTCATTCAAGCGAGACAACTTATGAGCAAAACATGACTTGGAAGACTCAAATCGCAAGTACATTAAATAAAGAGCGAGACTCACTTTTCTACTGCCGTACGATTTTAACAGTCATACTAGACATCGACTCACATGATTTCAACAACATCACGTATTGACTCGTATGTGATCATTGGACCATAAAAATGATCCGGAGCGATCGTGGATTTCATTAAATATAGTTTGACGTGACCATGGATTTCTAATCTTCTGTTAATATGATCTGGAGTGATAATGGTTTTCTGGCTTTATATTGGTAAGATATGGCGTGATCATGGACACCTAGCCTGCTATTCCAATGACTCGGGAAGTAAAAAGTCATGTGCGATGTCAAGTTCACATGCCATCTCTGATTTTCTACACTATCTCATGATTTGGATAACTGAACCATGCACTGACCTATGTGTGACTAATGGTCTGACTTGACCTTACACTTGACCATGCTCTCGACTTCCATAAGGAGATGACACCATTTGGCGATGACCTGTTTATGAACGACCACGTGAAGAAGCCAGCAGCCCAGCTTGACTTATAATGATTTCATTCGACCTCTTGACTCGACGAGGCGTAAGTGATTACCTGTTCATCTCAACTACTCCAGCTTCGAACTTTGCCTCGATATGTAGCACAGATGGCGGTGTGATGCATGACATTTTGTTGGCACAGAGAAAAGAAAAAAGAATCCAAGCTTCAGGACTACTCCTAAAGACATGACAATTCGACATTGCTTTCCCGAAGATGACTGACATTCCAAAGAGATGCAGTTCGACTTATTCAAAGTACATCATGTCTGCCACACGATGTACTTTGGGGGGAAAAGTGTTGACCCACCTTTTGGCAAGGCCGTCAACCCATGGACCCATCACAGGATTGCTCAGGGCTCGATCATGGGCTTGGACAAGCCGGACATTCATGGCTCGATGCTCCTTGGCTCAAGGGCTCTTGTATCGAAATATTTCAACTCGAAATACCTAGGCTATAAGGTCTTGAGATCAAATTACACTACATCGATGACTTGGCCATGAGATCTATTGCATAGCCTACTTACTTGGTCCAACTACCTATTTTAGAGCCTATAAACTTGGATCAAGTTATACTTATGCTGCCACATATTGGAGGGGACCTCTCCACGTAATCAAGACTCAGTTCCATCATCTGCTATTCACATGGATCAACTGACACATGGCAACTCGAATTGTTGAAGCCTACCGCCTATAAATACACCATGCTACATAACAAAGAAGAGGACTTTTGGTTGGGATTTGAGCCTGACTTTATAGCTCATGCTTGCCCTCCACAACTCAATCATGGCTGCCAACCACTTTCATCACAAAATGCTTGCTGTATTCCTCAAAAACGATTATGTAATGAAGATCCTGATGATCTCATTCATTGTATCTCCGACTTTATGATATTATTATCAGATTATAAAATGGACGTAGGCTTGTTAACGCCGAACCACTATAAAGCGCTGTCGTCTTGCTTTTTCTCGCTTTTTCTGATATTTCTTCGTATATCATGCTCAAATCCAACTTTTGGCCGTTGATGACCACTTTTTGGCGTCAACAATCTCTAACTGTAAACTAGCAAGAGAACACCCCCTACGTATTAACCCCGAAGGCCGAAACCAACATCAGATCAATACCCAGACAGCTGTTCAATTTAACTAATCTCCAGTCAGTTTCGAATTCATTTAACTCCATTTTAATTCCTATTTCAAACCCTATTTCCTTTATAAATATTTTATTTGCAAAATATTTAATTGAATCCTTTATTCACATTAAATGTAAATAATATTTCTTCTTTGCAATCAAGACATTTTGATTTCGTATTTAAAACAATATCCCAAATCCAATTTATATTTATACTTCTAATTATATAATTATTTATACAAATCTTCTTTTTATTTATAACACTTAAATCTCAATTATAATTCCCAATATATAATTCTATTTATTTTATATAAATCCCTTTTATATAATTCTATTTATTCTATATAAATCCTTTTATATAATTCTATTTATTCTATATAAAAATATTTCATTTTCAATATTCACTTTGAAAATTTCCTTTTATACATTCCAGTATTTGATCTAGTATTTAAAATACCAAATAACATGGCCAGCGTCATCATAATCAATCATAGATTATATATCACATCACATATCACAATATATGAAAACAACAGTATTATAAATATTGAGGAATCCAGTTGGATCCCTCCAACCTGTTTCCTTGCATCACAAATGTTAAACAATATGAATAACATCAATTTCATTTCAATATGAAATATTCTGACAAATAGAATCAATATTTGATTAACGATTTATATATATATCGTTATCTATAATTTCAACCAATACATTAGCAATTCAACCAAATAATCAACACACAGCAATCAATCATCATTTATCAAAAATAGATTATATTTATAAAAATATAAACTGTACAGAGTTAGTGAGATTTACTCACATTGGACGATCATCGTTAAATAACGATAATTGTCGTTGATTCAGTTCAGACAATTTATTTCGCTATAAATTGTAATGAGCTCTGATTCACTCTCAGTCAGTTCCATTTTGTAGCCATTGTCCATACGATCCTAACGGATCTTGTTTCGCCCAATTACCTCTTTTTGCGGCCCATTACTATATCCAATCCCGCACACATTGAAAACCCAATATCCCATCTTCTCCGATTACCTTGAACGCAGCTGCTACCAGTAAAAACAGTACCCGACTCTTAACCAAAAATCCAAAACTCCTTCACTCCCAAAAAAAAATGGAAACCCATTTCACCGATCACTGCATTTTCATGCTAATTCCATAACACACGCACGCCTTGTCTTCTTCTTCCCCAGATGGTCGATCCTTTCTCCCTCACAACCTCCCATCCACTTCATTAATCCACAAACAAATATCACCATTACATTCTCCCTCAAATTCTCTTCACCTGAAGCTCCATTTGCTCAACTCGGCCTCCTCAACAAAAGTTCATCGTTGACCTCTTTTCCGAACGGTAATAAAATTGTTGCGATACTTTTTCCCACTAAGCTCAACCAAACTTCATTGATCGGAGCGGCTCGCCATCTGGAGCACCTCGGCACCATCCATTCGTCCTATTTCCGCCCCAAACTCCATCGACAGGTAGCCCTAGCCGCTGCGTTAAACACAGACTCCGAGGAAAACCCATCGAGCTTCCATAAATTTATATGGAAATAAAGAGAAGGATCCCAGTAACACAAACATATATGAAGATTGATTTATAGATCTTAATTTGAATTTCTTTTTATTATTGAAATGCATGAATTTGTTTTCCAGAGAAATAAACATGACGGCGGAAATTTGGTTGACTGTGGAAGATAGGAATTAGGTTTAGAGGAAGGTAGGTATTTATTGAGGTAATATAATATTTTAACATTCGATTTTTATATTCATTTTTAATCAGTCGTTGTTTGTATTTATCATTAAAAATGCATATGATCACATATGATACCCAATTTCGATAAAAATGGACATGCAGCTATAGTTTGACATTACGGACCCAACGAAACTTGTTTCGTCGAATTTCAAGTCCGTTTGCTCACACAGCTTATTTTTAAAGTCAAATTATCAACTCTTTTTTACAATAAAATTACGTACAACCACATACTGACTCGAAAAATCACGAAAATTGAAATCTAACAATAATTTAATATTCCGGATCCCACAAATTTAGTTTTGTTAAAAACGGAGGTAGTTTGAAAAATTGGCTATTTTTAAAGCTCTAAATAAACCCTTTTAAATATTAAAATATTTAAAAATATTAAAATATTTAAAAATATTAATATATTTAAAAATATTTAAATTTAATATTGATAAATTAATATTATCGTATATATATCCCAACGGAATATCATACAGCTCTAAAATAAATATACCGGGATTTATAACTCGATATTTCAAAATCCAAGATTATATCGATATTCAATTTATATTAAAAATCCTTTTATAATATAAATAAATCGTTACAAATTATAAAGGAATTCCATAGCGACAATTTTAAATTTTGATTTGATCATAAATCAAAATCTACACGACGAAATCCCGATTTTTCTCTTTCATTAGAAAAATATACTTCACTAGCTCCGAACGTTTCTTATTTCACAGAAATCCAATTTAAAACGGATTCTATATATTCATTTAAAGTTCGAATCGCCAAATAGCGAACTGCCACGCCATTTCGAGCTCGGTTTATAATTATAATATAATTATACGTTTAACTGTCGTTTATATAATATATTCGTTAATATAGTTCAACTCTATACTGATATATATATTATAAATGATCCAATTCACACAATATTGTGAATTCCACTATTTCTGACTATTTCGGAAATTAAATATATTATTATATTATTTATTTTAATTAAATATTCAATATTATTTAATTCTGGTCATTTTAAATTACCAAACCATTATTTAAATAATTAATAAATTATTTGTTATCCGTTAAAAAATACGAGTCGGTACATTCTTCCCCTCTTAACATAATTTCATCCTCGAAATTGCTAAGGTAGAAAACAAACCCTATTGACTGGTTAAAAATTATTTGTTCACTTCTTAACTTCAGTTTCAACTGAATCAACAAATTTTCAACTAAAATACTACTTTATTTCAATTAATGAAAATTTTCAAAAATCCTGAAAATATTCCAATACCCGAAATTTCTGAAAAATTTCACTAGCACCTCCTTTGTATTGGTTAATCGATACAACTACAACTCGCCTCTCTAGGCCTTCTCCAACCCAAAAGAAATTCTAACATCCAAGCGGCTTGCCAATTCGTCTCATAAAAAGCATACCCAATATAAATATAAACTTGTACCTTTTAGTCGGGCATATCATTATATCCTTCTCATCTGTTACCCATTCAACATATACCAATGTCATTCCAATCAATCTCCAACCAATTTTATCCTCAACCCAATCATTTGCTTATCTAAGCCAAATTTCATTCTAAATCTCAAGTGTCATTCTTGATTCCAAATCTTTACTTATCATTCCAATATAATTCCATGTTCTAATTTTATTTGATACCCTTCTATTTCAATTTAAATTTGTTTTAATTCAAACAATCTCTTCCTGAGAGTTTTAAACAACATACCCTTTTCAGAAATCGAAATATTCATCTCGGAGTATCAAATAACTTGTTTTCCTCAAAACAATTCAAAGCAAAAAATTTAGTAGTAATCCATCACTTAGAAACTCGGAAATGTACACTTATGATGGTCGACTTCATCATCGAAATTTATTTTCCAACGATCGAAGTGAGTTCAATACTATATCCCTTTCAAAACCATTTCTAACCATTTCCATTTTGAAATACATTTCAAAATATCATTCACAATGTTTGTGAAACAATTTAAAATCTCCCAAGATTTTAAAATTCCCATATATTTAATTCTATTCCATTTATAAACACTTTTTCAACTTTAAGGAATTATAATTCCAATTCTGATTTTCATTTCAGATTTAATTCATTTCGTAATACTTATACGAATTTTATTTAGTTATATATGTATAACCAACTCAATTTTAATCTTATTCGATTAATATAACAACCAACACATCCAATATACAATAATATATCAAATAACTATAATATGTTTATATCAAAATATAATGTGGATAAAATTATTTAATTTACCCTCTTTTCAAACCATACTGTGTCAGTCCATCGTATTCAAATGTTTATAAACCCCTACAGATACAGTGGATCAAACTGATCGACCAGAATCCATAAAAAACTCAATCAATAAATCACCACAATATAAAACCATTTTTATATCAAATTACAAATACATTCACTCGTATATATACATTCACTCAATCTAGGGCATTACTAACCCCATCTCTACTGAGTCATGCCACAGAGCCAAGGTAATCACTTAACCTTATGTTCTAATACCACTGTAACGACCCAGGTTTTCGCGATCTTGAGTAATCGACATATAACCCAATGTCGACTATCAAGCATCGGAAATACCGGATATTTAATGAAAGAAGTTAGAGGGTGAGAATAGTTAAGATAGAAAATTAGAATAGAAGAAGGAGAAGAACATACAACACATTAGAGTAACACGAATCTCATAGCGGAATGAACAACATATAATAGATAACATATCTTTGAAATAAAAGCAGTATATTTATACAGTAACATTATCAGAGTATAACACTTACAACACTGCAGAATAAACAATAGCTATATAATCTTGAAGCCTCCTGCTCCAAGCTCTCCAAGTATATCTGTAAATCCTGACTACTTGACTGCCCATAGATATTTGGGCACCCAAGAGTTTAGGGAAAACAAAACAAAATAAACTACAGGTCAGTCATGGGACTGGTATGAGTAAACCCATTTAAAACAGTTTGAGCAATTAAACGATATCTCATAAGACCACGCCGTATAACGAAACGGGTTTTTCCCTTATGAGAATCTAAAACACTTGGTCCAACATTCAAAAACCTTTTGAAAGGAACTATAAATCTTTATATAAAACTCATTTGATATTATAATAATGTCTATCAGTCACAATATAATAATCATCTAGCAGAACGCTTTCATCTCACGTTCCACATACATAATATATAATCAAAAACCGTAGGCGCTTATTGGGTAATGAATTCCAAATGGCAAGGTACAGGACCACCTTCTGACAGTGTATCTCTATAGAGGAATACACCGGGTTCAACAAGAACATCTTGTAACCCAGGCTAAACATGATCGATCACTCATTTCGCTTGAGTGTACCGAATGTATTATCACCAACGGTTGGGATCAGCAACCGTTTCCCGAAAGGGACAACATCGAAATAGATTATAGAAGTAAATGGAATTTCTCTAGATCAGGTGACGATACACCCTAATTGGCAGCTAACCACTTAGCCATGCGACCTACCCGAGTTTTTATACCATTTCCTGGTTGTGAGACTCGAGGCCATAATGTGCATATCACACTGTTATTCACTTTGAATGTCACATCGTCATACCCGCCAAATCACAAATAGATTTCCCTAAAAACACTATGGGTATATAGCTAAGAGAAACGAATTCCTCTTCCACCAAATGTAAATAGGTTTGAAGAGATCAACTTAAGTCATCTATTAAATATACTCTGTCGGACATTCTTCCATACTGGTTGTCCTGGGACTGGATAAACCAAAGGCACTATTATGTAAATCCATTTTAGGCAGTTTTTGCCTAGGATCGCCAGAACATCTCTTGCATTACTTCGTCTTTAATTATCTTCATTATATTTGATTTGCAACGCTAACGCCCATACAAAGTGGTTTTCAGATAATGAATCTGATCCCGGTCTCTCCGTATTGACAACGGAAAAATGGTCAAAAACTTTAATAGTCGGTGATTTAACTATCAAAGAAAAACATGTGTACAAACAATGATATTATTTCCAGATGTAAATTCTATCGATCAATCATCAATCAACATTTATTCATTTCCCCATTTCTCATTTCCTTATATTCATCAAATCCTTATTTTCTAATTTTAGAAAATATACGTTATTAACTTTGGAAGATGTTTCCATTTCAACATGCATCACTATCTTCTCACATATATCAGTCTCTAACTGTAAACTAGTAAGAGAACAACCCCCTACGTATTAACCCCGAAGGCCGAAACCAACATTAGATCAATACCTAGATAGCTGTTCAATTTAACTAATCTCCAGTCAGTTTTTAATTCCTTTAACTCCATTTTAATTCCTATTTCAAACCCTGTTTCCTTTATAAATATTTTATTTGCAAAATATTTACTTAAATCCTTTATTCACATTAAATGTAAATAATATTTCTTCTTTGCAATCAAAACAGTTTGATTTCGTATTTAAAACAATATCCCAAATCCAATTTGTATTTATAATTCTAATTATAGAATTATTTATACAAATCTTCTTTTTATTTCTAACACTTAAATCTCAATTAAAATTCCCTTTATATAATTCTATTTATTTTATATAAATCCCTTTTATATAATTCTATTTATTTTATATAAATCCTCTTATATAATTCTATTTATTATATATAAATCCTTTTATATAATCTATTTATTCTATATAAAAATATTTCATTTTCAATATTCACTTTAAAATTTTCCTTTTATACATTCCAGTATTTCATTTGGTATTTAAAATACCAAATAACATGACCATCGTCATCACAATCAATCATAGATTATATATCACATCATATATCACAATATATGAAAACAACAGTATTATAAATATCGAGGAATCCAGTTGGATCCCTCCAACCTGTTTCCCTGCATCACAGATGTTAAACAATATGAATAACATCGATTTCATTCCAATATGAAATATTCTGATAAACAGAATCAATATTTGGTTAATGATTTATATATATATATATATATATATATCGGTATCTATAATTTCAACCAACACATCAGCAATTCAACCAAACAATCAACACACAACAATCAATCATCATTTATCAACACTAGATCATATTTATAAAAATATAAGCTATACAGAGTTAGTGAGATCTACTCACATTGGACGATCATCATTAAATAACGATAATTGCCGGTGATTCAGATCAGACAATTTGTTTCGCTATAAATTGTAACGAGCTCCGATTCACTCCCAGTCAGTTCCATTTTGTAGCCACCATCCATACAATCCTAACGGATCTTGTTTCGCCCAATTACTTCTTTTCACGGTCCATTACTATATCCAAGCCTGTACACATTGAAAACCCGATATACCTTCTTCTCTGATTACCTTGAACGCAGCTGCTACTAGTAAAAACAGTAGCCGACTGTTAACCAAAATTCCAAAACTCCTTCACTCCAAAAAAATGGAAACCCACTTCACCGATCACTGCATTTTCATGCTAATTCCATAACACGCCTTGTCTTCTTCTTCCCCAGGAGAACATCGGCTCCAGTATTTCACCCAAATGGCCAATCCTTTCTCCCTCACAACCTCCCATCCACTTCATTAATCCACAAACAAATATCACCATTACATTCTCCCTTAAATTATCTTCACCTGAAGCCCCATTTGCTCAACTCGGCCTCCTCAATAAAAGTCCATCGTTGACCTCTTTTTCGAATAGTACTGAAATTATTGCGACACTTTTTCCCACGAAGCTCAACCAAACTTCACCGGTCGGAGCGGCTTGCCATCTGGAGCACCTCATCGCCATCCATTCGTCCTATTTCCGCCCCCAAACACTATCGATAGGAAGCCCTAGGCACGGCGTTAAACACAGACTTCAAGGAGAACCCATCGAGCTTTTAGAAATTTATATGGAAATAAATAGAAGGATCCTAGTAACACAAACATATATATAGATTGATGTATAGATTTTAATTTGAATTTCTTTTGATTTTTGAAATGCACGAATTTGATTTCCAGAGAAATAAACATGACGGCGGAAATTTGGTTGACTATGGAAGATAGTAATTAGGTTTAGAGGAAGGTAGGTATTTATAGAAGTAATATAATATTTTAATATTCGATTTTTATATTCATTTTTAATCAGTCATTGTTTGTATTTATCATTAAAAATGCGTATGATCACATACGATACCCAATTTCGATAAAAATGGACATGCAGCGACAGTTCAACATTATGGACCAAACGAAACTTGTTTCGTCGAATTCCGAGTCCGTTTGCTCATACAGCTTATTTTTTAAGGTCAAATTATTGATTGTTTTTCACATTAAAATTCCGTACGGCCACATACTGACTCTAAAAATCATGAAAATTGAAATCTAACAATAGTTTAATATTTTAGATCCAACAAAATTAGTTTCGTCGAAAACGGAGGTCGTTTGCAAAACTGCCTATTTTTAAAGCTCCAAATAAACCCTTATAAATATTAATATATTTAAAAATATTTAAATTTAATATTAATAAATTAATATTATCATATATATATATCCCAACGGAATATTATACAGCTCTAAAATAAATATATCGGGATTTATAACTCGATATTTCAAAATCCTAGATTATATCGATATTCAATTTATATTAAAATTCTTTTTATAATATAAATAAATCATTATAAATTATAAAAGAATTCCATAGCGACTATTTTAAAATTTGATTTGATCATAAATCAAAACCTACATGACGAAATCTCGATTTTCTCTTCCATTAGAAATATATACTGCACCAGCTCCGAACATTTCTTGTTTCACTGAAATACGATTTAAAACAGATTATGTATATTCATTTAAAGTTCGAATCACCAAATAGCGAACTACTGCGCAATTTTGAGCTCGATTTATAATTATAATATAATTACACGTACAACTGTCGTTTATATAATATATTCATTAATATAATTCAACTCTATACTGAATTATATATTACAAATGATCCAATTCACACAATATTATGAATTCACTATTTCTGACTATTTCAAAAATAAAATTTATATTATTATATTATTTATTTTAATTAAATATTCAATATTATTTAATTCTGGTCATTTTAGATTACCAAACCATTATTTAAATTATTAAATAAATTATTTATTATCCATTAAAAAATATGGGTCGTTACACTATAGATGAAAAAGGTTGGTTGCGTAGGGTTGGGAGACTTTGTGTAAAACGAGACGAGAGTTTGAGAAGGACAATCCTTGAAGAAGCACATCGTTCTAAGATGACCATACATCTTGGTGGTGACAAGATGTATAGGGACATGAAGCGAGTTTTCTTTTGGGCGGGAATGAAGAAGGATGTGGCTGAGTTCGTTTCTAGATGCTTAGTTTGCCAGCAAGTCAAGGCTGAGCAAAAGAAGCTTGGTGGCTTGCTTCACCCTTTAGAAGTTCCATAGTGGAAATGGGAAAGTGTTTCCATGGATTTCGTCGATGGGTTGCCGAGGTCAAAGAAGGGTAATACGGGGATTTGGGTTGTAGTAGATAGACTTACTAAGAGCATCTATTGCATTCCCATTAAGAGTAAATGGACAACGACATGGTTAGCATCTATTTATCTCCGAGAGATAGTTCGTCTACATGGCATACCTTCTAGTATTGTGAGCGATTGATATCCCATTTTCACTAGTGAGTTTTGTAAGAGCTTGCAAGAGGCGGTAGGAATGCAATTGTGTTTGAGCATTGCTTATCACCCTCAGACGGACGACCAAACAGAAAAGTGAATAGGATTCTAGAAGTCCTTTTGAGGTTATGCATCTTGGACTTTGAAGGAACATGGGAGGAACACCCTCCATTAGTAGAGTTCGCCTACAACAATAGCTATCAGACTAGTATTGGCATGGCACCTTTTGAAGCTCTATATGGACGGCCTCATCGACCACCGACTTATTGGTGGGAATCTACAGATAAGATTTTTCTTGGGCCTGAGATGGTTAGGGAAACCTCAGAGAAGATAGACTTGATTCGAAGATGCATGAAGACGGCACAAGACTGGCAACAGTCATATGCTGATAAGAGACGAACATATCTTGAGTTCGATGTTGGAGACACGGTTTTTATTAAAGTATCACCATTGAGGAATGTAGTTCGTTTTGTATCTGTAGGGAAATTGGCACCAAGATTCGTAGGGCCATTCCCCATTACAGAAAGAATTGGACAGATGGCCTACAGAGTGAAGTTGCCTGAGAAGCTTAGTGGTGTTCATGATGTATTTCATGTGTCGCATTTGAGGTAGTGTTTACACGATACCGCGGAAGTAGTAGAGCTGAGCATGCTTAGAGAAGTGGAAGTAGAGCGAGATGCTATGGTTGGACAAGTTCCTACATGCATCCTTGGATCAGAGGTCAAGAAATTACGCAACAGAGAGGTCAAGTTGGTTAAAGTCCAATGGGGAGATGATCAAGGAGATGCAATTTGGGAAACGGAAGACAAGATACATGCGTCGTACCCTTTCCTTTTTGAGGGTATGTTATTAACTTCCCCTTTTTCTAGCGCTTTGTTTATGCTTGTACTATCGTTTAGTGTATCCTGTCGATTATATCTTCGAGCTTTAGGTAGAAAATCCTATGGTTGTAAACATGTGTTTGACACATGTTATGTTTATTGGATGTAAGTGGATGTAAGTGTTTGCTAGTGGTTGCTCGTGGATGCATTTACACAGACATTTGGCACTAGATCGGCTCAATCACTTTCATATTGCATATAGATGAGTTTGCATATTTAAATTAATGAATGTATATTGAATGTGTTATCATATGGATGTTGCACTTAGATGAATGGTTGTGCACTCATATAGAAATGATGTATCATTAGGATTCTTTGCATACATAATGGACGCATGGCACTATCATGTTTTGCATTAAGGAGGTCAACTGAATCAGTAAACCGCCTGATTTGCATTAGGATAAGGACATATACACACACTTTGCATATGTTCATGAAAGCATTAGAAATCTTTTAAGGACAATGAACGCCCATGATTGATGGATGAGTAGATGGATGGTAGGACATACATTCCTTTCAGCTTCGAGATTTCGGGGACGAAATCCTTTAAGTAGGGGGGAATGTAACACCCCGTAATTTTAAAACATGACATAAGGGATAATTAAATAATAATTAATTTTTAGAAGAAAAATTAAGTGAAACGGATTATGCCATTGCATTCATATTGGAATTCTGCTTGAGATAGAGTCCAAGTTTGCGTAAAACGGATACCGTATGAAGAAGTTATGGACAATGGAAGTTTGGCTGAACAATTAGGAAAGAGACCAGGATAACTGGCGCACTTGTGAAGTGCGCCAAAACAAAAATGCACTGGCGCACCAAGGAAGTACGCCCAAGCCGAGCCCAAGTCTGCAGAATTCTGGAGAGTTCTCTGATGACGTGTCTTTTTAATCTGAGTGGTTGTGATGGTCTCTAATCTAATCTAAAGGTCCTAATACACCTAATACATCTATAAATAAACACCTAAACCTAACCCTAATTTCATTGTTATCATCCATGGTGCCTCTGTGCTGCTCTAATCTAAATTAAAACAAGCCTTTCTTCTCCATCAAGTCAAATTAGAAGATCAGATCTACAAATCAGAATAGGGGTAATCTAAGATCAAGATCTGCTATAATAATGCCTAATTCTCTTCTTTTGAATCCTGTCGTTGTGAGTCTATGTTACTTTCACTTATAATTAAATTAAAAAGTAATTATGATAGGATTATAAATTGGATCTAATGTATATGCCTGTAAATAAGATGAATCATATCAAGTTTTGTAAATTGTTATCCTTCATATTCATACCCAATTGTTATTATCATATGCCTATCTGATCTATTTTATCGTTATCCATTTCACATGCCTATTTATATGTTTATTTCTATTTTGATGTTTTGATTCTCTCCCCTTCTTCTTTTCCTTTTTCCTTTTGATATTAGGCTAACTTCGTGCCTAAGCATATTGCGTTGAGATTTACGTACAAATAACGATGGTAAGATTGGGAAAAGTTTGGGAAATATGTAATAAAATGAGATTTGGCATAAATTGTTGGTGGCTATGGAAAATGGATTTGGGCACAATTTGGCATAACTTGTAAACATGAGATTATAGGCATAATTTGGTTTAAAATTATAATCATAATTTTAGATTTAAAATTATGGGTAATTGGAATATATTATAATCCAAGATTTGAAATTGGGATTTGAATCAAGAAAGTAATAATGAACGCCTAAGACACGATGTTAGATTCAGATTGCGGTATAAGCATGCACGGTACTGCCCGGCATATCCAGCAACTGCAAAACGGTAATATAATGTATGAGGTTAAAGGCTAAAATTAGATGCGTAATAATGCAAAGACACAAGGTGAGACATGGGGATAAAAAGGGGTTAAGTGGGAATTCCTAGTGGGGACCAAGCTTAGGGGGAAAGCTTGTGTCAAGTGTGTGGACCCTTTTCAACCAGTAACCCATTTTAGTATTTATATGAGCTCGAACTCGGTCGAGGACAGGGACATGCTTAATGGGGTTGATTGTAAGAGGTCAATAAAGAGTTAGTGATGGCAGTGCAAGTCCAATGGAGTTATGTGCGTGCATGGGTCCGGGCGGGTAGGTAAGACATTGTTGCATCGTGTAGATATAAGCTGTGCATTTCAGTAGTATCGGGGTTGCCACCCTAGGGGGTGATACACCCTATTGTGGGACCAACACAGGTATCTACGAGGTTAGGGAGTCGATCGAACGGGGAGGGTAGTGGGTACAACTAGTGGTGGTAGGAGCAAGTGGGCACCTACGAGAGTAGCTAGGAGTACACGAAGCTACCATTATTATGATTTGTAGGGAGTGGTCATCTTTTAGTATGTAATTAGTATGTGGTACGGTGCAGAGCATATCTTATAGTGGCTAGGAGCGCAGTCAATGTTCTATCTTGCTTACCTTGTTTACCTTGTCATATCTGCTTATGTTATAGTCAACTCTTATATCCAGTTTATGTTCTTATCCTGTTGCTTCACTATTATATTGGTAAAGTCACTAGACTCGCAAGACTTATGTCTGACCCCTTTTGTTTTGCCGCTTTTCTTTCTTCTCCCTCAAATCCTCAGGGTGGGACTACTGAAGCTTGACTTGGATCCTCAGGGTGGGACTACTGAAGCTTGACTTGGATTTCTTTCTTCTTGAAGTGCTTGGAAGTGTTGAAAGTAATGCTCAGCTTTATCTCTTCCTCATTATGGCTATTTGAAGTGGGATTATGGTTTTCCTTTTATGTACTCTGATAATAATTTTGTTTAAGATGGATATTTGTGTACTTGGCTTTAGTATGTGGTTTTGATGTTGTAACCAAACATTTTTTGCTTTTCCAATGCGATGAATATATTTTTAATTTTTAAGTACCATTTTATATATCTGTCTTGTGATGTTCTGTTCTATACTATTATAACGCTCCATGAAAGTTAATGCATTCCCTTAGTGAGTGACATTAACGGACGTGGGGTGTTACACGTGGTATCAGAGCTAAAGGTTACCAGAAAAGATAAAAGATTTTGAAAACCATTTTCAAAAGCATTTTTAAAAAAGAAGTATTTTCAAAAACATGTTTTAAAGAAGGTATTTTCAAGAGAAAAGTTTATTATGAAAAACATAATCCCCAAAAGCCATATATCTATCTTTCGATTCTCTATTTTGAATCTCTTCCTTTTTCTTTCAGTTTGTCTGGGGAACCAGATATACCCGAGGGCGTACAGATGTCAGGCTGGTTCAGAAGGTATTTGGAGGCTAGGGTTACTGCCGTAGGCCAAGCACAAGTTCCTCCTCCCCCAGATGCAGTCGCTTCACCTCCCCGTGTAGACGCTTTTTCTAAGATATGCAAAGACTTACATGCAATGGGCGAAAAACCGTTTTATGGAACTGAGACGTTTGTTGAGGATCGGAATTGGCTCAAGGAAGTGGAGGACTTGTTTGGTATCTTTCAGATAGACGATGGAAGGAAGGTTCAACTAGCTGCTTGGTTGATGAAGGATAAAGCTTCCTTTTGGTGGGAAGTAACTAATGGAGGACGTGCAGTGGAGACGTGGGTGGATTTTAGACAAAGGTTCGAGTTGAAATTTCTTTTACAAGCAGAGGAGAGTTTATACATGGAGAGGTTCTTGGCATTGAAAGAAGGGAGTTTGTCTATGAAGGAGTACGTTAACAAGTTTAACTAGTTAGCAAGATTTGGTATGGAATTAGTTAATACACCACATAAGAAGGCCTTGAGATTTGCCAAGGGTCTGAATGAACCATTACATGGGTTGGCTATGTCCCATATTCCTATAGTGGCTACTTTCGAGAATCTTGTTGATATGGCGTTGATACATGAAGAGGACAAAGGTGCTAATGTAGATAAGGCACAGGATAAGAAAGGGGATCCAAAGAAGGCACAACAACAACAAAAGAAGGGCGGTAAGGATGACAAGGGCTCAGAGAAAAGAAAGTTTCACAATTGTGGAATACCTGGCCATTTGAAGAAGGACTGTAGGAAGAAGAAGAAGAGGACGGGTTGCTTCCAATGTGCTGAGGCAGGACATATGATTAAAGACTGCCCAAGGAGGCAAGGACAAGGGAAAGGACAGAGGATAGGGTCTACTTCTGGAGGGCAGGTTCATGCTCTCATGGCAGCTACGCAAGAGAGGGGTAGAAACATTTCTGTTGAAAGTTTGATTTTCCTTTTCGATCATCCTGTACGTACTTTGTTTGATTCTGGCGCTTCACATTCGTTTATATCTACTTTTATTGTTGAGTCTCTACACCTAGATACTAGTATTGTTGTGGATCCCGTTGTTGTCTCAAATCCTATTGGGGGTACGGCTCATCTGTCGATGTTATGTCGGGATTTGAGAATATCTGTTTATGGCATTGAGTTCGAATGCAACGCTTATGTGCTTGGTTTCACGGGCTATGGGTTGATTCTAGAAATGGATTGGCTAGCCAGGTATGGTGCCATTCTCGACTATGAAAAGAGGGTAGTTAGTCTGTTGACTAGTTTGGGTAATACTCTCGATATCTCATGCGACCCTAAGGGTTCTATTATTCTTAGCTACCTAGAATCTCTTGACACATCTATTGATGATTTGCAATATGTTCGAGTAATCCGTGAGCATGTAGATGTCTTTGAGGAGGTTAGGGGCTTACCTCCAAAACGCGAGATAGATTTCCGTATATAGTTGGTGGACAATGCAAAGCCAGTTGCATTGCTTGTGCGCCACATGGTTCTAAGAGAAAGGAGGGAGCTTAGTAAACAAGTGAAAGAGATGCTTGAGAAAGGTTTCATAAGAAGAAGTATCTCGGAGTGGGGTGCTCCAGTTGTTTTTTCCACGAAGGCTGATGGTTTGGTTAGATTGTGCATGGACTATAGGGAGCTGAATAAGCTCACGAAGAAGAACAGACACCCATTACCTAGGATAGACGACTTGTTCGATCAGTTGGTTAGTGCTTCGGTTTTCTCGCAATTGGATCTAGCTACAGATTTCATCAGCTAAGGGTGGCTAAGGATAACATAGATAAGACTGCATTTAGAACTCCAGATGGTTTCTTTGAATGGCTCGTCATGACTTTTGGTTTGACAAATGCACCCGCATGTTTCGTGGACTTGATGAGTAGGGTGTTTAGGGATTTTCTAAACAAATTCGTGGTAGTCTTTATGGATGATATCCTGATCTTCTCTAGAAGCAAGGAATAACATGCCTTACATCTTAAGGAAGTTTTAGAAACCCTTCGAGTACATCAGATTAAGGCTAAGTTCTCCAAATGTCACTTTTGGAGGAAGGAGGTAAGATTCCTAGGGCACGTGGTCTCTAAAGAAGGGATAGCAGTGGATCCCGCAAAGGTGGTAGCAATCCAAGATTGAAAAATTCCTAGAAATGCAACGAAAGTAAGAAGTTTTCTTGGTTCGGTGGGCTATTATAGAAAGTTCACCAAGGACTTTGCTAAGATATCAGCCCTACTTACTCGGTTAACGAAAAAGAATTTGACCTTTTCTTGAGATGTTGACTGTGATGATGCTTTTCCACGATTGAAGAGGGCATTGACGACAGCTCCAGTTTTAGTTTTGTCGGATGAGAGTAAACCATTCATAGTATATACCGATGCTTGCGAGACAGGGCTGGGCGTAGTTTTGATGCAAGAGGGAAGGGTGGTATGCTATGGTGGAAAGCAGTTGAAGGTCCATGAGAAGAATTACCCTACCCACGACTTAGAATTAGCGGCCATAGTTTTTGCGCTTAAGTCTTGGCGCCGTTACTTGCTTGGTGAGAAGTTTGAGTTGTATACAGACCATAAGTCACTAAAATATCTCAAAAAGATCTAAATATAAGGCAACAAAGGTGGATGGAGTTCTTAGCATCCTACGATTTTGAGATTGCATATACCCCTGGAAAGGGTAACGTTGTAGCTGACGCCTTGAGTAGAAAGAGGTTGACTTTGAGTCCTTTATTTGTCGAGCGACATAGTTTAGAGTACATAGCTACCTTTGACTTTAGACCCTCTATCGATTATGTACCCGGTTTGTTGGCATCATTAGAAGTGCGACTGACGCTTATGGATCGGATAGGAGGGGCACAGCGAGAAGATCCACAACTGATAGAGATAGTAGACAAGCTCATAAGATGGGAGTCTTCGAGCCATCTTAGTAGGTATACGATAGATGAAAAAGGTTGGTTGTGTTGGGATGGGAGACTTTGCGTATCACAAGACGAGAGTTTGAGAAGAACAATCCTTGAAGAAGCACATCGTTCTAAGATAACCATACATCCCGGTGGTGACAAGATGTATAGCGACATGAAGCGAGTTTTCTTTTGGTCCGGAATGAAGAAGGATGTGGCTGAGTTCGTTTCTAGATGCTTAGTGTGCCAGCAAGTCAAGGCTGAGCAAAAGAAGCTTGGTGGTTTGCTTCACCCTTTAGAAGTTCCATAGTGGAAATGGGAAAGTGTTTCCATGGATTTCGTCGATGGGTTGCCAAGGTCAAAGAAGGGTAATACGGGGATTTGGGTAGTAGTAGATAGACTTACTAAGATCATCCATTTCATTCCCGTTAAGAGTAAAAGGACAGCGGCGTGGTTAGCATCTGTTTATCTCTGAGAGATAGTTTGTCTACATGGCATACCTTCTAGTATTGTGGGCGATCGATATCCCATTTTCACTAGTGAGTTTTGGAAGACCTTGCAAGAGGCGGTATGAATGCAATTGTGTTTGAGCACTACTTATCACCCTCAGACGGACGACCAAACAGAAAGAGTGAATAGGATTCTGTAACGACCCGGGGAAAAGACCGACGCTCGAGTCTTCGACAACAATACTTCAACCCGTATTACTTGCCAAAAACCCAAGTATCGAACCCCCAGATTGTCATGAGAAAGAATTTAGAGGGTGAGAATAGAAAGAAAGAAGTATTAGAATAGGAGAAAGAAGAAGAACACCTCAGAATCTCATAGCGGAACAGATAAAATATAATATCAAATCTCTTTATACAAAAGAATTGTATATACATACCAATCATCAGAGCATAACATATAACTGCACAGCGGAATAATAACTGAATATAACTAGCGATGAAACCTCCTGCTTCCAGCTCCTGAAACTTCAAGCGAAACCTAACCCGGAACATACTCGGTCTGACCCGAGCACATTTGATTTAAAACAAAATACACCGGGTCAGTCTGGAATACTATCAGTGATAAATTCACATAACACACCCTTGCTTAACTTTGGAAAATCCTTTACGAAATCAAAGGATAATAGTAAGACCAGTCCACACATAAACACGGACGGTTTTTACCTTACTATAACCCAAACCATTTTTGAAAATCATAACTTGATCTGATATTATAATAATGTCTAAATACAAGTAAATATCAATCTAGAGGAACGCTTGCATCTCATGCTCCCCATATATAGTATACAAACCAAAACCGCGGGCGCTTATTGGATATTGGATTCCAACTTGACAAGGTATGGGACCACCTTCCGCACGTGTATCTCTAGAGGCGAATACACTGGGTTCAACAAGAACGTCTTGCAACCCGGCCCTCACATGACCGACCACTCATTTCGCTTGAGTGTATCGAATGTATATCACCGACGGTTGGGCTCAAACCACCATCTCCCGTAAAGGGACAGCATCGATAGATTAAAGAAGCAAAAGGAATTTCTCTAGATAGGTGATTATACACCCTAATGGGAGCGACCCACATAGCCATGCTGCCTGCCCGATTTTTTGTCATTTCCCGGTTGATGAGGCTTGAGGCTAGAATATCTTTAAAACATCTGACCATCATTCACTTTGAATGCCACATCGTCAGATCCGCCAGATATCACTAATTGACGTCCACAAAAATACTCTAGTTGTTAGGCTAGAGAATAACCATTTCTCCGCCATCAACTATGGTACGTTTGGAGAAATCAACGTACGTGACCCCTTTGGAAATACTCTGTCAGACACTCGTCCATACAAGTCATCCAGGAACAGGATGAACCGAAGGCACTCTCCTACCGCATCTCATATAGGAATCACCCCATGGATCTGTAGCGAGCAGTCCTTGCAACCCGTGGATTTCAACCACGACAGAATCACAAACCAAATAACTCTGGTTGCAAGCCAGAGAGATTCGACAAGTAGTCCTTCCGCTTATGAAGATCCACGGTCTTCACTTGCTCCGTCTTCACTTGACGTCTTCACGTATTTATTGGTCGGAATGGTTTTCGAATATAAATTCGATCCCGGTCTTTCCATACCAACAAGCGTATTGGTCAGGTTTGATAGTCGGTGTTTTAACTATCAAAATCAATAGTGTGAACACAATGAGTTTTCTGATTCAGTACTTGGCATGACTTGGCCCATTTAAAATATGTTTAACAAAATCGTTAATCAACTCTAATATTCGACGTAACTCTATTCGCTTGACTCTAGATCGCAGTGATCACAATGGTTACGCCTGATTCCCTCAGGAAACATCCGACCGCCGTAAGCTATCTGCAGCCTTGCGAATTACGCTAGCAGTCGTACGCACCTTCACTCGCTCCAAACTAATACCATTCTTCGATAATAACAAAGCCGTTCAAGTTGGGGTATTCTATTTACCTCTCAGACCTTGATCGACAACGTCCTTATCTCAGAATAACATCAGTTCGTCACTTAACCATTTCACAAAAATCTTTCTTACCACTTTGATTTCAAACTGAAATCGTTTCTCACATTTGAAGTCCACTTCTTATATAACCTCTTTACTTAATTTGTTTAAAAGTCTACAAACGCCACTTTTAATTTTAATCTTATTTCGTTTATAACACTTTGCTTTATAATAAAAGTCATAAATAACTTATTTCCATATACCCGGCATTTTTATAATATACTTTATTTTATAACTAAAATCCGCTTACCACTTACTTTAAATTTAAAACCTTTTAACCTTGGATTTCTTTTCAAAAATCCTTTTTATCAATATTCAACACAAACATTCGTAGGTATTTTCCTTTAAGTTTGAAAAAACCTGATATCCATTACGGCGCTTTACCTAATTCAATTCCTTAACTTTTAAAATTATCATTTTGTTTAAAAATCCTTTTTTAAACCTCGCTTGTATTCTTCTCTAATTGTTTATAATAATCCATTTACCATTCTTGTTCGAACTTGAATGATAATTCTCTCTATAACCCTTATCGCTCCTGCGATCGAACTTACATTTTCAATTAATCACTGGTTAATTGAATTTCCATCCATCAAATCTTTGCTTGAAAAACTTGGATTTATAAATCTCTTTAAATGGAATGCTTACTTGGTTTTGGTCGAACTTAGCGACGCTTGTCCATTTCTTACTTAAATAACAATTACAAGTCATTACTTAACTATTATTTGTTAAAATAACTATTTACTCTAATATTAACTATATTACAAATAGTTAACTTCGACATTTACACAATTGTCATTTTTAAATTTCCAATTTAATTATTCATATAAAATGATTAGAAACTTTAATTCAGTTATAAAAATAATTTATAACTTTAAAACTGTGTCGTTCACCGAACGGTCGAACGACGTCTAAACAACACGTTTTCGGCCATTCACTGCCAATTACCAAATCAACACTGTCGGTTGATTTTAAACACAACACAGGTTCAACCAACACGCTCAACAGGTTTTTCTATCATAGGGGGTTTAAACAGTTCAAACATCAACCATATGAAAACAAACAACATATATAAATTATTTGAGGAATCCGGTCGGATCCCTCCAACCTGTCCTTCCCTGCATCACAGCTCGTTATAAATTTCATAACAATATATGAAACAAATTCCATATGATCGATTAGATCTAATTAACAGCATTCAATCAACCATAACAGTCAACAGCAACCAATCAACCAATTTATATTTTTAAAGGTAAATTATATTTTAATATGAATTTACCACATCATAGAATTCCAGAAGGTGTGAGAATTAACTCACCTTGATTCGTGGTTGTTGAACAGTTCGTCTGAATTAAATTAAACTGATGTTTAACTCAATTCAAACTCCAATAGTTGCCAGTTCTTATCAACCAGCTCCACTGTGGTGTTTGTCAATATGGATCCGACGCCATGTGCTCCATCCGTTTTGGTTGCTTCTGTTCTTTCTCCACTGTTTGTTTCACCGCCTAAGCTTCTCCATGCAAGCCAGTTGCCAACTCGAACACGCCATGCTCCATTTACCACATACCAGACCTCTACTCGACAGTCCTCCCCGGTCTTCACGGTTCCAGGTAGCCTTGCACGCCCCTCGACCGACGTCCTTACTTCCGAACACACGAAGCCCACTCTTGCTTCACTCGTGTGTACTGTGCATGGGTGGACTCCTCCTACAGGACTTCAGTCCTCACGTTCCAAGCTCAGAGGCCTTGCTGTCTTGGTCCCAGCTCACTTTACTGCTTGCGTTTTTTTTTTTTTTAAAGATTTCCGCCATTTGCTGAAGCCGAGAAAATGCGAGAGGAGTACTGTCATTTTTATACGTGTAGAGACGTGGAGAGGAGGAGAATCGATGGTTTGGCAAGCAAGGTACTGAGATGGTTTGGCTCGCAAGGTATTGAGAAATTTGGGCGACAAGCATATATATATATATTTTAATCATTAAGGGAACGGTGGGTGCCAACTACAGCAGAACGTTTTTGATATTGTGTGGTAGCCAAGCATGGTAAATAAACCTTTGGAACGCAAGGATGCTTTATTAATAAAATAGGTTTTCAGTCCATGTAATCCATACATTACACGTTGGATAGCTTTTTAGTAAAAGAGCATGGTGGGATGTTTTATTAATAAAATAATGGAACAAGTTTCGCCACGAGAAATCACATTAAAAACCACCATATAAAATTTTTGTTTTCTGATAAAAAGGCTAATCTTAGTGAAAAAAAGTATTCCGGACCCAATGGGACAAATTTCGTCGAAATCCGACTTCGTATGAAAAATTTTCCTTTATAAAACCGGAAATCAACACGCGTTTAAATTTTTCACGATCAAACGGTAAATCCGATCAACTTGAAACCTTCAGATCCTAAAATAATTCTTCAACACGAACCCAACGGCACCAGTTTCGTCGCATTCTGAGACTGTTTCCCCGGTAGGCTATTTTTTTCGCGTACCGCAATGCCCTTTTTAACGCCCAATTATCCGGTCTCTAAAAATAACAAAATATATGCCTATTCTGACTCTAATCGACGATACGAACTCAACGGAACTGGTTTCGTGGCCTAAATCGATCGTCTGCTCAAGTTACACTCGAATATCTCTTTATTAAATTAATTACGCGCTATAGAAATTTAACGGGCGTTTGTGGCTGTCGTGGCCACATACGACATCGGTTTGCCACGCCATTCAACACCGTACAATAATTTAACGATACGGTTCTAATGAAACTGATTTCGTCGAAATCTGAGTCCGTTTGCAAAACGGCTATTTTAACGGCCTATAATTTTATAACGAATTTCATAGCGACTATTTCAAAATTTTGATTTGGCCATAACTGACATACCGTAACACGAAATCTGGATTTTTCTCTTTCATATGAAAATTATAATTAATACGCTTCCAACGTCTTCTCATTTCACAGAAATCCGACTTATATCGGGCTCTGTATATTCAGTTGAAGTTCAAAACTCCTATTTACGAACTGCAGCGCCATTTCGAGCTCGTTTTATATTTATATAAATATATATATCGTTCAAACTTCGTTTAAATAGCGATTTAAATATTAGAATCCCTTTATATTCCAAATAAAATATTTAAAACAAATTAAAATGTTCAGATTCAAATGGTTGAAAAACACGGGTCGTTACATTCTTCCCCCCTTAAAATAATTTCGTCCTCGAAATTGCTAAGGTAAGAAAGAACGTTACAATTCCGTTAATTTCCAAATCCAAAATTATTTTAAAATCAAAACCAATTTATTATAATATTTTTCAAAATCTGCGAAAATTTTCTAACACCTTGAATTTTGGGAAAATTTTGGTAGAGTCTCCCCTGTACGGAGGACATCTGCAAAATCGCAAGTTCAAGAAATACATATGCATCGACTCTCACGGTCGGAAAAATTCAAAATCCAAACTCAAAACCCAAATAAAACCAAAATTTCATATTTGCGTAGGCATACCTTTTTGCGAGCGTTATTACGCGATAAGCGATATGTTTTATTCTCGAGCTTGCTTAATTATTATGCAGCTCTATTCTCAAACTGGATTCAATTAACTCCAGAATTTTCTCTTGGATGGATTTTAAAGCTGAATTGGTACTTCTGCTCCTATTCTCAACTCAAATAAATTCATTAGTCATCAAACAAATGTTAATATGTTCAAAACATCCATATCATTCATATCAACTAATTTTCACACAATTCAATCCATACGAGATTATAATTATTTATAATCATTTCGCTTATCTCTTGAATTATCCATTCAAATTTAATTATCTAAATTGATTTATTCGAGTTATTTACTTCAGATTGGGTTTAAACCAAATCGATTCATGCTCAGGTTCATATTCAAGTAACTAACAACACCATCCAAGCATATTATTCAAACAACATTAACAAATCAAATTAATTGCCCATACTATAATAATCATTACCTTTATTATATTATAAAATAAATTGGGCAAAATATATTTCAATAATAATTTTATATCAAATCACAAATACGCGCTCTTATATATATACACCAACTCAATCTAGGGTATTGCTAACCCCATCTCTATTGAGTCACACCACAGAGCCAAGGTTATCACTAAACCAATAGCTCTGATACCACTGTAACGACCCGGGGAAAAGACCGACGCTCGAGCCTTCGACAACAATACTTCAACCCGTATTACTTGCCAAAAACCCAAGTATCGAACCCCCAGATTGTCATGAGAAAGAATTTAGAGGGTGAGAATAGAAAGAAAGAAGTATTAGAATAGGAGAAAGAAGAAGAACACCTCAGAATCTCATAGCGGAACAGATAAAATATAATATCAAATCTCTTTATACAAAAGAATTGTATATACATACCAATCATCAGAGCATAACATATAACTGCACAGCGGAATAATAACTGAATATAACTAGCGATGAAACCTCCTGCTTCCAGCTCCTGAAACTTCAAGCGAAACCTAACCTGGAACATACTCGGTCTGACCCGAGCACATTTGATTTAAAACAAAATACACCGGGTCAGTCTGGAATACTATCAGTGATAAATTCACATAACACACCCTTGCTTAACTTTGGAAAATCCTTTACGAAATCAAAGGATAATAGTAAGACCAGTCCACACATAAACACGGACGGTTTTTACCTTACTATAACCCAAACCATTTTTGAAAATCATAACTTGATCTGATATTATAATAATGTCTAAATACAAGTAAATATCAATCTAGAGGAACGCTTGCATCTCACGCTCCCCATATATAGTATACAAACCAAAACCGCGGGCGCTTATTGGATATTGGATTCCAACTTGACAAGGTATGGGACCACCTTCCGCACGTGTATCTCTAGAGGCGAATACACTGGGTTCAACAAGAACGTCTTGCAACCCGGCCCTCACATGACCGACCACTCATTTCGCTTGAGTGTATCGAATGTATATCACCGACGGTTGGGCTCAAACCACCATCTCCCGTAAAGGGACAACATCGATAGATTAAAGAAGCAAAAGGAATTTCTCTAGATAGGTGATTATACACCCTAATGGGAGCGACCCACATAGCCATGCTGCCTGCCCGATTTTTTGTCATTTCCCGGTTGATGAGGCTTGAGGCTAGAATCTCTTTAAAACATCTGATCATCATTCACTTTGAATGCCACATCGTCAGATCCGCCAGATATCACTAATTGACGTCCACAAAAATACTCTAGTTGTTAGGCTAGAGAATAACCATTTCTCCGCCATCAACTATGGTACGTTTGGAGAAATCAACGTACGTGACCCCTTTGGAAATACTCTGTCAGACACTCGTCCATACAAGTCATCCAGGAACAGGATGAACCGAAGGCACTCTCCTACCGCATCTCATATAGGAATCACCCCATGGATCTGTAGCGAGCAGTCCTTGCAACCCGTGGATTTCAACCACGACAGAATCACAAACCAAATAACTCTGGTTGCAAGCCAGAGAGATTCGACAAGTAGTCCTTCCGCTTATGAAGATCCACGGTCTTCACTTGCTCCGTCTTCACTTGACGTCTTCACGTATTTATTGGTCGGAATGGTTTTCGAATATAAATTCGATCCCGGTCTTTCCATACCAACAAGCGTATTGGTCAGGTTTGATAGTCGGTGTTTTAACTATCAAAATCAATAGTGTGAACACAATGAGTTTTCTGATTCAGTACTTGGCATGACTTGGCCCATTTAAAATATGTTTAACAAAATCGTTAATCAACTCTAATATTCGACGTAACTCTATTCGCTTGACTCTAGATCGCAGTGATCACAATGGTTACGCCTGATTCCCTCAGGAAACATCCGACCGCCGTAAGCTATCTGCAGCCTTGCGAATTACGCTAGCAGTCGTACGCACCTTCACTCGCTCCAAACTAATACCATTCTTCGATAATAACAAAGCCGTTCAAGTTGGGGTATTCTATTTACCTCTCAGACCTTGATCGACAACGTCCTTATCTCAGAATAACATCAGTTCGTCACTTAACCATTTCACAAAAATCTTTCTTACCACTTTGATTTCAAACTGAAATCGTTTCTCACATTTGAAGTCCACTTCTTATATAACCTCTTTACTTAATTTGTTTAAAAGTCTACAAACGCCACTTTTAATTTTAATCTTATTTCGTTTATAACACTTTGCTTTATAATAAAAGTCATAAATAACTTATTTCCATATACCCGGCATTTTTATAATATACTTTATTTTATAACTAAAATCCGCTTACCACTTACTTTAAATTTAAAACCTTTTAACCTTGGATTTCTTTTCAAAAATCCTTTTTATCAATATTCAACACAAACATTCGTAGGTATTTTCCTTTAAGTTTGAAAAAACCTGATATCCATTACGGCGCTTTACCTAATTCAATTCCTTAACTTTTAAAATTATCATTTTGTTTAAAAATCCTTTTTTAAACCTCGCTTGTATTCTTCTCTAATTGTTTATAATAATCCATTTACCATTCTTGTTCGAACTTGAATGATAATTCTCTCTATAACCCTTATCGCTCCTGCGATCGAACTTACATTTTCAATTAATCACTGGTTAATTGAATTTCCATCCATCAAATCTTTGCTTGAAAAACTTGGATTTATAAATCTCTTTAAATGGAATGCTTACTTGGTTTTGGTCGAACTTAGCGACGCTTGTCCATTTCTTACTTAAATAACAATTACAAGTCATTACTTAACTATTATTTGTTAAAATAACTATTTACTCTAATATTAACTATATTACAAATAGTTAACTTCGACATTTACACAATTGTCATTTTTAAATTTCCAATTTAATTATTCATATAAAATGATTAGAAACTTTAATTCAATTATAAAAATAATTTATAACTTTAAAACTGTGTCGTTCACCGAACGGTCGAACGACGTCTAAACAACACGTTTTCGGCCATTCACTGCCAATTACCAAATCAACACTGTCGGTTGATTTTAAACACAACACAGGTTCAACCAACACGCTCAACAGGTTTTTCTATCATAGGGGGTTTAAACAGTTCAAACATCAACCATATGAAAACAAACAACATATATAAATTATTTGAGGAATCCGGTCGGATCCCTCCAACCTGTCCTTCCCTGCATCACAGCTCGTTATAAATTTCATAACAATATATGAAACAAATTCCATATGATCGATTAGATCTAATTAACAGCATTCAATCAACCATAACAGTCAACAGCAACCAATCAACCAATTTATATTTTTAAAGGTAAATTATATTTTAATATGAATTTACCACATCATAGAATTCCAGAAGGTGTGAGAATTAACTCACCTTGATTCGTGGTTGTTGAACAGTTCGTCTGAATTAAATTAAACTGATGTTTAACTCAATTCAAACTCCAATAGTTGCCAGTTCTTATCAACCAGCTCCACTGTGGTGTTTGTCAATATGGATCCGACGCCATGTGCTCCATCCGTTTTGGTTGCTTCTGTTCTTTCTCCACTGTTTGTTTCACCGCCTAAGCTTCTCCATGCAAGCCAGTTGCCAACTCGAACACGCCATGCTCCATTTACCACATACCAGACCTCTACTCGACAGTCCTCCCCGGTCTTCACGGTTCCAGGTAGCCTTGCACGCCCCTCGACCGACGTCCTTACTTCCGAACACACGAAGCCCACTCTTGCTTCACTCGTGTGTACTGTGCATGGGTGGACTCCTCCTACAGGACTTCAGTCCTCACGTTCCAAGCTCAGAGGCCTTGCTGTCTTGGTCCCAGCTCACTTTACTGCTTGCGTTTTTTTTTTTAAAGATTTCCGCCATTTGCTGAAGCCGAGAAAATGCGAGAGGAGTACTGTCATTTTTATACGTGTAGAGACGTGGAGAGGAGGAGAATCGATGGTTTGGCAAGCAAGGTACTGTAACACCCCGCAAATTCTATAACTGTGAAATTAACAAATTAAAGTATAATTAATTTCAAATCAAAGAACTATGGGAAACGGGATACGCCATTGCGTTCGTCTCGGAAAAATACGCGAAATAGAGTCCGAGTTTTCGAAAAACGGAGTCCGTATGAAGAAGATATGGCCTTCGGAAGTTTTTGAATTAAATTTAAAATTCAAACAGAATAAAATAATTAAAAATCGGGCCCAATGGGCCAGGGCGGATAAACACCCGCCTAGGCCACCCAGGCCGACTGGGCTGTCGACCTGGGCTACCCATGTCGACAGGGCTGTCGACAGCCCTGTCGACCTGGTCGAGCCCAGCCAACCTGGCTGGCCAGGTCTGTGTTTGGCCGATTTTCTGTGGTCTGCTTTGTCATTAGGGCTAGGTGGCAGGCTCTAATTGGTCTCTCTATCGAATGAATGGCTACGATCAATCCAGGCAACATCAATGGTCCTAATCAGTTCCTAACCTCTATATAAACAACCCTAGACTAAACCCTAATCTATTCATTCAAAAATAAGAACATAGCCGCCATGTTGCTGAGGAACGACAAAGAGTAGCCGCCAACTAGAGAGAGAATTAGGAGGAAAGTTCTAAAGCCTAAAGCAATTCAAGCAACCTAAGAAAATCAATTCAACAAAGGAATTTGCGTCTTCAATCCCTAAACTAGAGAATTCATCGCACCATTGTAAGTAGAGTATTACTTTGGTATGAATAAACAATTGTGTTGGTTTGTATGCTTGAATTGTGGCAATAAAGTTATTCATATTTGTGCGTTCTTATCAATTTGAAATATTATATACGTTTGGATATTCTTGAATTATGTTATTCATGTTATAAAGAACTACATGCGGTAGTTCTATGCAAGTATACGTTTGGAATATTTCGCAAATTATGTAATACATGTTGAAGCTACATGTATGTAGTTGATTTAAATTTATGCAAGTTTGGGGTTTTGCTACTATGCCATCATGATGTATATTTTTGTGCATAAATCATTTTGTAAGTAATTAGAACAAGTTTGGTTATTATAATCCACAGGAAATTATGTTGAGAATTTGGCATCATGTATTAAGCCATGCTTTTGTACTAGAAAACCCATTTGCAAACTGATGAATATGGCTAGGCTATGAATGATATTTGGCATAATTGAAATCCATGATTAAGTCTATCTTGTTTACAAGAATTATATGATGACATATGTGGTACATGGCTAGGTTAGGTTCAAAAAGTCCCTTTTGTAAGTTTACATGACTAAAGTAAGAATCATGATTTCATGTTAGAAATATTTATGCCATGAACAAATTTAACTATACTTATGCCATGCTTATGTTTGACATTATGCCATGTTTATGCTAGAAGTATTTATGCCATGCTTATGTTTGACATTATGCCTAAATAAAAATATAGGTTCATGTGTCAATAATGATATCTCAATTACAAGTTCACATGCTTTGATTCATGTCACCTATGTTTTATGACCAAAGTATATGTCACTACTATGCAAGTACACCAGTTTCTATTTTGTATTCCCAACGTCATATTGCAAGTTCATACGCTCACCTTCCCCTTTTTGTGTATGTAATCACGCCATAAGCCTCCCCTTTTCGCATGGCTAAATTGGGCTTTAAAAGGCTAAGCCCAATATATATATATATAAACGGACGTGTAAAACGGGGGAAAATAACGTTGGGTTAAAATTAATTAATGAATGAAAATATAAAATAGAAGGGCCCAAATTCAAGTATGGGTTGGGCCCATGATTGGTGTAACCTTTACACCATTAACTTAATAATGGGCCGCAAATATTTACATATAAGAAATAAAGAAGAATGACAAAATATGTAAATGTAGAAAATACGATGTGTTTAACCCGAGGTTGGATTGAGTTGTGATGTAAACCTGCCCGGAACCGCCCGGCTGTCCAGTAGTCACAACAATACCTATCCAATGTGGGAGGTTAAACATGGAGCCCAATAAGGACCCGAGGTTAGACTGAGTTGTGGCGTAAGACTGCCCGGAACCAACCGGCAACAGGCAGCCACAACAATACCTGTCTAATGTGAGAGGTCAGGGCCTTAATAAGACAATTAAGGCTGAGTCAGGATTGTTAGGATTAAGTAAACTAAAGACTTAATCAAAATGGAACATGCTAAACTAAACGGACTGGTGGGGGTTAGGTTAGAAAACACTTAACCAACTTAGCATGTTGGCTAGAGATAGAAAACCTAGTAACGGGGGACCCTTTTCAGCAGTAACCCTAAAAGGTGTATCAGGATACCCTGAAACTAGGCAGGGTGGGGCACGATTACTGGGCTGATTGTAAGAGGTCAAATCGACGGCGGTGGTGTAGCAGTGTAGGTTCTAACGGAGTGCGGGCGTGCACACACTCCAGCGCAGAAAAATAAGGCACTGGACACCAGTAGCATACCTGTGCACTCTAAGGTTGTGTCGGGTTGCCACTATGGGACTTGATACACCCCATGGTGGGACCAGCATAGGTAACTACAACATCGGGGGCCGTAAGACACATGTGACTATGCGAGTAGGAGCCGATCATCATAGAATGGATCACATCACCCTGATTATGGGGTGCAAATTAGAAACTAGTTTATATGGGTTCAGAGATTAACATGGGGTACGATGGTCTATTCGACCCTAGACAACTTAACCAAGTTTATAGTGCTTGCCCACTTCTTGTTTATACTTATCACACCCAGTTCTTTATTCATAGACAAAATAGTACTAGACTTACTCAGGCTTTATGTCTGACTCTACTTTTCTTTCGTCTTCTTTCTTCCGTTTCCCCCCCCCCCCCTCAGGTCCTCAGGGAGGGAACACAGCAGCTTGACCAGCCTTACCATCCAGCTTGAAGAAGAAGAGAAATGTATTGCTTGGACTTTCCTGTTTTGAACTATGGCTTTGGACAATCCACTATGGGGCTTTTGCAGTTTATCTATGTTTTATTTATGCTTCTTTAAATAATGTACTCAAGACAGATTATGAAAATGTTATGTTATGTTTTTGGAAAGGATGTAAGACAATCATGGTGATGTTTTGTAACACGTATTTGTTTTTATGAAATAAAAAATTGTTGTTCTTCCGCTGTTTACAAATATGTGTTCTTATATCTGTCTTGTATATCTGTGACTTGTACTTATAAACCTCCACCAAAATTAGGGCATTCCCTTTGAGAGTGACCCTAACGGAGGTGGGGTGTTTCACTTGGTATCAGAGCATAGGTTTACCAGATAAGATAAAAAGTTTTGGAAAATTTATTTTCAAAAAAAAAAAAAAAAAGGAAATTTAAAGAAGCATTTTTAAAAGAAAAATATTATTTTATTTTAAAAAGGCAAAGTCCCCACAAAGCCATAGGTACTATCTCTTATCCTCCGTTTTGAATCTATCCTTTTTGTTTTAGCATGTCCCAAGATCTTAACTTGCCGGAAGGGGTGCCAATACCTGGTTGGTTTAGACGGTTCTTAGAAGCAAGAGCCACTCAGCCAGGTCCTACCGTTCCTCCTCCCCCAGAGGAAGGAAATCATCCAGCTGCAGCAGCACCTTTTCCTCCACCTCCTCCTCGGGGAAACACATTCGCTAAGATATGCAAAGATTTTAAAGCTATGGGAGGAAGGGATTTCCATGGAACTGAGTCCTTCGTGGCAGCTAGAAATTGGCTGAAAGAAACGGAGGACCTATTCATCATCTTTGAGGTAGAGGATAGACAAAAAGTACAATTGGCAGTATGGCTATTGAAGGGCGAGGCTTCCTACTGGTGGGAAGTCACTAATGCTGAAATACCAGTGGAGACATGGGAGGACTTTAGGGCAAGGTTTGAGACAAAATTTCTCTCAGATGCGGAAAGAAGTTTGCAGTTGGAAAAATTCTTATTTCTTAAGCAAGGAGACAAGACAGTCAGAGAGTATGTGAATCAGTTCGATGAGCTGGCTAGGTTTGGGCTTGACCTAGTCAACACCCCGCACAAGAAGGCTCTCCGTTTCGTCAAAGGGTTGAATGAGCCATTACACAGTTTGGCCATGACCCATATACCCATGGGAGCCACGTATGAAAGATTGGTGCAAATGGCATTGCTGAATGAAGAGGATAAGGGCAAGAAGAAAGAGGGTTTGCAGCCCAAGAAGACAGACTTTAAGAAGGGCGGGAAAGGCAACAAAGAGAAGAGGAAGTGCAATTTCTGTGGCAAAGTGGGGCACTTAGTTAAGGACTGCCGGAAAAAGAAGGCCAAGGAGAATGGTGGGTGCTTTTCTTGCGGTGAGACAGGCCACAGGGCTAAGGACTGCCCAAAGAAACGAGGACAGGGGCAGAGGGCTGGATCCACCCCAGGGGCACAGGTTCATGTGCTGGAAGCGCCACCTCTGCAACAGCGAGGTATAAATACTTCTGTAGAAAGTGTAGTTTATCTTTATGATCACCCCGTTCGCACTTTATTTGACTCTGGCGCATCACACTCCTTTATCTCGTCTGCTTTAGTAGAATCTCTGCACCTAAAAACTAGTATGGTAGAGGACCCCTTAATTGTTTCAAACCCAATTGGGGGCCCAGCTCATTTGTCTATGATCTGTGTGGGATTGAAAATTTCTATTCTAAGCGTAGAATTTCTATGTAGTGCCTTTGTTTTGGGCTTTTCGGGGTATGGTTTGATTTTGGGTATGGATTGGCTGTCCAGTAATGGGGCCATCCTTGATTGTGAGAAAAGGGTTGTTAGGCTCCTAACCCAGCTCGGTAATACTTTGGAAATTTCTTGTAATCCCTCGTATGCGGTTATGCTTAGTTATCTTGAATCGCTAGATGCCTCTGTTGAAAATTTGAAATCAGTTAGAGTGGTCCGGGAATATCCGGATGTCTTTGAAGAGGTGAAGGGCTTGCCTCCGAAGAGGGAAATAGACTTCCGCATATATCTTGTAGATAATGCAAAGCCCGTTGCGTTGCCCGTTAGACATATGGCTCCACGAGAAAGGAAAGAGCTCAGTAAACAGATTAAAGAGCTTCTAGAAAAGGGGTTCATTAGGAGGAGCATTTCAGAATGGGGCGCTCCAGTGGTGTTCGCTACAAAGGCGGATGGTTCACTTCGTCTATGTGTTGACTATAGGGAGCTCAACAAGCTAATGAAAAAGAATAGGCACCCTCTCCCTAGAATTGACGATTTATTCGACCAGCTTGTAGGAGCGTCTGTTTTCTCCCAACTCGATTTAACAACCGGTTTTCATCAGCTAAGGGTGGTTGAAGATAGCATCGATAAAACGACGTTCAGAACCCCAGACGGTTTCTTTGAATGGCTTGTCATGCCTTTTGGCTTGACAAATGCACCTGCTTACTTCGTGGACCTGATGAGTAGGGTATTTAGAGATTTCCTCAACAAATTCGTAGTCGTCTTCGTAGATGATATCCTTATCTTCTCAAAGAGTGAAGAGGAACATGCTCAGCACTTAAGGGCAATCATGGAAACTTTGCGAGTCCATCAACTAAAAGCCAAGTTCTCCAAATGCCACTTTTGGAGGGAAGAGGTGAGGTTCCTTGGGCACATAGTATCCAAACAAGGGTTAGCAGTGGACCCTGCTAAGGTAGTGGCGGTACAGGATTGGAAGACACCAAGGAATGCAACTGAGGTCCGAAGCTTCCTAGGACTAGCAGGTTTCTATCGAAAGTTTATAAGGGATTTTGCGAAAATCTCAGCTCCACTCACGAAATTGACTAAGAAGAATCTAGTGTTCAATTGGGACTTGGATTGCGAGTTTGCTTTCCAACGACTGAAAAGGGCTCTCACAACAGCCCCAGTTTTGACACTGCCAGATGGGAGCAAGATGTTCACTGTTTATACGGATGCATGTGGGACAGGGCTAGGCGCCGTCTTAATGCAAGAAGGAAGGGTAGTAGCTTATGGCGGGAGGCAGTTGAAAGCGCACGAAAAGAACTACCCAACCCACGATCTTGAGTTAGCCGCCATCGTCTTTGCACTCAAGTCTTGGCGACTCTACCTCCTAGGTGAGAAGTTCGAACTTTACACTGACCATAAATCGTTGAAATATCTTTTCTCGCAGAAAGATCTTAACTTGAGGCAACAAAGATGGATGGAGTTTCTTGCCTCGTACGATTTCGAAATCTCCTATACTCCGGGCAAAGGCAACGTAGTGGCAGACGCGTTGAGCCGAAAGAAATTGACCCTAAGCCCGTTGTTTGTTGAAAGACAAAGCCTAGAGTTTATAGCCAGTTTCGACTTTAGGCCCTCCTCCGATTTCGTACCAGGCTTGCTAGCATCTCTCGAAGTGCGCCCAACTTTAGTGGATTCGGTAGGGGCAGCACAACGCGAAGACCCTCAGCTTGTGGAAATAATTGATAGGCTAATTAGGGGTGAGACTTCAAGTCACCTCAACAGATACTCCATCGACGATAAGGGTTTGCTAAGGCGATACGGAAGACTATGCGTCCCACAGACAAAAGATTTAGTAAAGAAGGTTCTAGAGGAAGCACATCACTCCAAGATGACGATACACCCAGGCGGAGATAAAATGTACAAAGACATAAAAAGGACTTTCTTCTGGAACGGCATGAAAAAGGACGTGGCAGAGTTCGTTTCTAAGTGTATGGTGTGCCAACAGGTTAAGGCGGAACAGAAAAAGCCTGGCGTACTACTACATCCTCTGGAGGTCCTACAGTGGAAGTGGGATAGCATCTCAATGGACTTCATCGATGGGCTGCCTAGGTCTAGGAGAGGCAACACTAGCATTTGGGTAATAGTGGATAGGCTTACTAAAAGCGCCCACTTTTTACCTATCAAAAGTAAAAGAACTGCCTCATCCCTAGCATCACTTTACCTTAAGGAAATCGTTCGACTCCATGGAATACCATCTAGCATTGTTAGTGACCGAGACCCCATCTTCACCAGTGAGTTTTGGCGGAGTCTGCAAGAAGCAGTAGGAACGCAGTTATGCTTGAGCACAGCCTATCATCCCCAAACCGACGGCCAAACAGAGAGAGTGAACAGAGTTTTAGAAGACCTTTTAAGACTATGCGTCCTTGACTTCGGAGGGACATGGGAAGACCACCTTCCTTTGGTGGAATTTGCCTACAACAACAGCTATCAAGCAACCATCGGAATGGCGCCCTTCGAAGCTTTATATGGAAGACCATGCCGATCGCCCACTTGTTGGTGGGAGTCCACGGATAAGCTCATACTTGGACCAGACATGATCCGAGAGACTTCAGAGAAAGTAGACTTAATACGAAGAAGGATGAAGACGGCCCAAGACAGACAAAAGTCCTATGCCGACAAGAGGAGGACCGACCTTGAATTCGAAGTTGGAGACAGAGTTTTTCTCAAGGTATCACCACTAAGAAACGTTGTTCGTTTTGGAACCACAGGAAAACTAGCGCCAAGGTTCGTAGGGCCATTCCCTATCATCGAGAAAATTGGGAAAATGGCTTATAGATTAGAGCTACCCGAGAAGTTGGCTGGAGTCCACAACGTTTTTCACGTTTCACATCTCCGAAAATGTCTACATGAGTCTGCTGAAGTGGTAGAGCCAAATATCCTCGAAGAGGCCGAAGTGGAACGCGAAGCAACCATAAGGAAGGTTCCAACCCGCATATTAGGAACGGAAGTGAAGAAGCTACGCAACTGCAAAGTCAAGCTCGTCAAAGTTCAGTGGAGCGACGCCGAGGGAGACGCGACTTGGGAAACTGAAGCTAGAATCCGTACTGCCTACCCTTTTCTGTTCGAGGGTACATCCTTGATCTTTCTTTTTCCTTAAGTTGCGCTTTTATCTATCTTTTAGGTATATTTCCTCGACCGTATCTTTTAGGTAGAAAACCTTTGGATGGAAACATGTAGTTGAAACATGTTATGTATGATGGTTGCAAGTGGTTGCAAGTGATTGCTAGTGGTTGCTCGTGGTTGCATATACACACACAATCTAGGTTTTAGATCGGCTCAGTCACTTCATATTGCATATGCATATATGCTTGCTTTCGTATGTGGTTGAACTATAATGTGTTGTCATATGGATGTTGCATTTGTATTGAATGATTGTGCACTCATGTAGAATCAAGAATAGGGAAGTTTGCATACATAATGGATTCATGGCACTTACATAATTCGCATTAAGGAGGTCAACTGAATCAGTAGACCGCTTGATTTTGCATTAGATAAGTTCATATACACACACTTCGCATATGATCATGAAGCATTAGAAGTCTTTTAAGGACAATGGATGCTCGTGTTTGATGGATGAGTAGATGGATGATTGGATGTTAGGATATACATTCCTCCTAACTTGAAGATTTCGGGGACGAAATCCTTTTAAGTGGGGGAGAATGTAACACCCCGCAAATTATATAACTGTGAAATTAACAAATTAAAGTATAATTAATTTCAAATCAAAGAACTAAGGGAAACGGGATACGCCATTGCGTTCGTCTCGGAAAAATACGCGAAATAGAGTCCGAGTTTTCGAAAAACGGAGTCCGTATGAAGAAGATATGGCCTTCGGAAGTTTTTGAATTAAATTTAAAATTCAAACAGAATAAAATAATTAAAAATCGGGCCCAATGGGCCAGGGCGGATAAACACCCGCCTAGGCCACCCAGGTCGACTGGGCTGTCGACCTGGGCTACCCATGTCGACAGGGCTGTCGACAGGGGTGTCGACCTGGTCGAGCCCAGCCAACCTGGCTGGCCAGGTCTGTGTTTGGCCGATTTTCTGTGGTCTGCTTTGTCATTAGGGCTAGGTGGCAGGCTCTAATTGGTCTCTCTATCGAATGAATGGCTACGATCAATCCAGGCAACATCAATGGTCCTAATCAGTTCCTAACCTCTATATAAACAACCCTAGACTAAACCCTAATCTATTCATTCAAAAATAAGAACATAGCCGCCATGTTGCTGAGGAACGACAAAGAGTAGCCGCCAACTAGAGAGAGAATTAGGAGGAAAGTTCTAAAGCCTAAAGCAATTCAAGCAACCTAAGCAAATCAATTCAACAAAGGAATTTGCGTCTTCAATCCCTAAACTAGAGAATTCATCACACCATTGTAAGTAGAGTATTACTTTGGTATGAATAAACAATTGTGTTGGTTTGTATGCTTGAATTGTGGCAATAAAGTTATTCATATTTGTGCGTTCTTATCAATTTGAAATATTATATACGTTTGGATATTCTTGAATTATGTTATTCATGTTATAAAGAACTACATGCGGTAGTTCTATGCAAGTATACGTTTGGAATATTTCGCAAATTATGTAATACATGTTGAAGCTACATGTATGTAGTTGATTTAAATTTATGCAAGTTTGGGGTTTTGCTACTATGCCATCATGATGTATATTTTTGTGCATAAATCATTTTGTAAGTAATTAGAAAAAGTTTGGTTATTATAATCCACAGGAAATTATGTTGAGAATTTGGCATCATGTATTAAGCCATGCTTTTGTACTAGAAAACCCATTTGCAAACTGATGAATATGGCTAGGCTATGAATGATATTTGGCATAATTGAAATCCATGATTAAGTCTATCTTGTTTACAAGAATTATATGATGACATATGTGGTACATGGCTAGGTTAGGTTCAAAAAGTCCCTTTTGTAAGTTTACATGACTAAAGTAAGAATCATGATTTCATGTTAGAAATATTTATGCCATGAACAAATTTAACTATACTTATGCCATGCTTATGTTTGACATTATGCCATGTTTATGCTAGAAGTATTTATGCCATGCTTATGTTTGACATTATGCCTAAATAAAAATATAGGTTCATGTGTCAATAATGATATCTCAATTACAAGTTCACATGCTTTGATTCATGTCACCTATGTTTTATGACCAAAGTATATGTCACTACTATGCAAGTACACCAGTTTCTATTTTGTATTCCCAACGTCATATTGCAAGTTCATACGCTCACCTTCCCCTTTTTGTGTATGTAATCACGCCATAAGCCTCCCCTTTTCGCATGGCTAAATTGGGCTTTAAAAGGCTAAGCCCAATATATATATATATAAACGGACGTGTAAAACGGGGGAAAATAACGTTGGGTTAAAATTAATTAATGAATGAAAATATAAAATAGAAGGGCCCAAATTCAAGTATGGGTTGGGCCCATGATTGGTGTAACCTTTACACCATTAACTTAATAATGGGCCGCAAATATTTACATATAAGAAATAAAGAAGAATGACAAAATATGTAAATGTAGAAAATACGATGTGTTTAACCCGAGGTTGGATTGAGTTGTGATGTAAACCTGCCCGGAACCGCCCGGCTGTCCAGTAGTCACAACAATACATATCCAATGTGGGAGGTTAAACATGGAGCCCAATAAGGACCCGAGGTTAGACTGAGTTGTGGCGTAAGACTGCCCGGAACCAACCGGCAACAGGCAGCCACAACAATACCTGTCTAATGTGAGAGGTCAGGGCCTTAATAAGACAATTAAGGCTGAGTCAGGATTGTTAGGATTAAGTAAACTAAAGACTTAATCAAAATGGAACATGCTAAACTAAACGGACTGGTGGGGGTTAGGTTAGAAAACACTTAACCAACTTAGCATGTTGGCTAGAGATAGAAAACCTAGTAACGGGGGACCCTTTTCAGCAGTAACCCTAAAAGGTGTATCAGGATACCCTGAAACTAGGCAGGGTGGGGCACGATTACTGGGCTGATTGTAAGAGGTCAAATCGACGGCGGTGGTGTAGCAGTGTAGGTTCTAACGGAGTGCGGGCGTGCACACACTCCGGCGCAGAAAAATAAGGCACTGGACACCAGTAGCATACCTGTGCACTCTAAGGTTGTGTCGGGTTGCCACTATGGGACTTGATACACCCCATGGTGGGACCAGCATAGGTAACTACAACATCGGGGGCCGTAAGACACATGTGACTATGCGAGTAGGAGCCGATCATCATAGAATGGATCACATCACCCTGATTATGGGGTGCAAATTGGAAACTAGTTTATATGGGTTCAGAGATTAACATGGGGTACGATGGTCTATTCGACCCTAGACAACTTAACCAAGTTTATAGTGCTTGCCCACTTCTTGTTTATACTTATCACACCCAGTTCTTTATTCATAGACAAAATAGTACTAGACTTACTCAGGCTTTATGTCTGACTCTACTTTTCTTTCGTCTTCTTTCTTCCGTTTCCCCCCCCCCCCTCAGGTCCTCAGGGAGGGAACACAGCAGCTTGACCAGCCTTACCATCCAGCTTGAAGAAGAAGAGAAATGTATTGCTTGGACTTTCCTGTTTTGAACTATGGCTTTGGACAATCCACTATGGGGCTTTTGCAGTTTATCTATGTTTTATTTATGCTTCTTTAAATAATGTACTCAAGACAGAATATGAAAATGTTATGTTATGTTTTTGGAAAGGATGTAAGACAATCATGGTGATGTTTTGTAACACGTATTTGTTTTTATGAAATAAAAAGTTGTTGTTCTTCCGCTGTTTACAAATATGTGTTCTTATATCTGTCTTGTATATCTGTGACTTGTACTTATAAACCTCCACCAAAATTAGGGCATTCCCTTTGAGAGTGACCCTAACGGAGGTGGGGTGTTTCAGGTACTGAGATGGTTTGGCTCGCAAGGTATTGAGAAATTTGGGCGACAAGCATATTTATACATATTTTAATCATTAAGGGAACGGTGGGTGCCAACTACAGCAGAACATTTTTGATATTGTGTGGTAGCCAAGCATGGTAAATAAACCTTTGGAACGCAAGGATGCTTTATTAATAAAATAGGTTTTCAGTCCATGTAATCCATACATTACACGTTGGATAGCTTTTTAGTAAAAGAGCATGGTGGGATGTTTTATTAATAAAATAATGGAACAAGTTTCGCCACGAGAAATCACGTTAAAAACCACCATATAAAATTTTTGTTTTCTGATAAAAAGGCTAATCTTAGTGAAAAAAAGTATTCCGGACCCAATGGGACAAATTTCGTCGAAATCCGACTTCGTATGAAAAAATTTCCTTTATAAAACCGGAAATCAACACGCGTTTAAATTTTTCACGATCAAACGGTAAATCCGATCAACTTGAAACCTTCATATCCTAAAATAATTCTTCAACACGAACCCAACGGCACCAGTTTCGTCGCATTCTGAGACTGTTTCCCCGGTAGGCTATTTTTTTCGCGCACCGCAATGAATTTTTTAACGCCCAATTATCCGGTCTCTAAAAATAACAAAATATATGCCTATTCTGACTCTAATCGACGATACGAACTCAACGGAACTGGTTTCGTGGCCTAAATCGATCGTTTGCTCAAGTTACACTCGAATATTTCTTTATTAAATTAATTACGCGCTATAGAAATTTAACGGGCGTTTGTGGCTGTCGTGGCCACATACGACATCGGTTTGCCACGACATTCAACACCGTACAATAATTTAACGATACGGTTCTAATGAAACCGATTTCGTCGAAATCTGAGTCCGTTTGCAAAACGGCTATTTTAACGGCCTATAATTTTATAACGAATTTCATAGCGACTATTTCAAAATTTTGATTTGGCCATAACTGACATACCGTAACACGAAATCTGGATTTTTCTCTTTCATATGAAAATTATAATTAATACGCTTCCAACGTCTTCTCATTTCACAGAAATCCGACTTATATCGGGCTCTGTATATTCAGTTGAAGTTCAAAACTCCTATTTACGAACTGCAGCGCCATTTCGAGCTCGTTTTATATTTATATAAATATATATATCGTTCAAACTTCGTTTAAATAGCGATTTAAATATTAGAATCCCTTTATATTCCAAATAAAATATTTAAAACAAATTAAAATGTTCAGATTCAAATGGTTGAAAAACACGGGTCGTTACAGATTCTAGAAGGCCTTTTGGGGTTATGCATCTTGGACTTTGGAGGAACATGGGAGGAACACCCTCCATTAGTAGAGTTCGCCTACAATAACAACTATCAGACTAGTATTGGCATGGCACCTTTTGAAGCTCTATATGGACGACCTTGTCAATCACCAACTTGTTGGTGGGAATCTATGGATAAGATTTTGCTTGGGCCCGAGATGGTTAGGGAAACCTCGGAGAAGATAGACTTGATTCGAAGACGCTTGAAGACGGCATAAGGCCGGCAACAATCATACACTGATATGAGATGAACCGATCTTGAGTTCGATGTTGGGGACACGATTTTTATTAAAGTATCACCATTAAGGAATGTAGTTCGTTTTGGATCTATAGGGAAATTGGCACCAAGATTCGTAGGGCCATTCCCCATTACAGAAAGAATTGGACAGATGGCCTACAGAGTGAAGTTGCCTAAGAAGCTTAGTGTTGTTCATAACGTATTTCACGTGTCGCATTTGCGGAAGTGTTTACACGATACCGCGGAAGTAGTAGAGTCGAGCATGCTTAGAGAAGTGGAAGTAGAGAGAGATGCCACGGTAGACGAGTTCCTATATGCATCCTTGGATCGGAGGTCAAGAAATTACGCAACCAAGAGGTCAAGTTGGTTAAAGTCCAATGGGGAGATGATCAAGGAGACGTGACTTGGGAAACAGAAGACAAGATATGTGCAGTGTACCCTTTCTTTTTTGAGGGTATGTTCTTAACTTCCCCTTTTTCTACCGCTTTGTTTATACTTGTTCTATCGTTTAGTGTATCCTCTCGATTATATCTTCGATCTTTAGGTAGAAAAATATATTGTGCTTGTAAACATGTGTTTGAGACATGTTATGTTTGGTGGATGCAAGTGGATGTAATTGTTTGCTAGTGGTTGCTCGTGGATGCATTTACACATACATTAAGCACTAGATTTGCTCAATCACTTGCATACTGCATATGGATGAGTGAGCATATTTAAATTAATGGATGTATACTTAATGTGTTATCATATGGATGTTTCATTTGGATGAATGGTTATGCACTCATATAGAAATGATATGTATCATTAGGATTCTTTGCATACATAATGGACACATGGCACTATCATGTTTTGCATTAAGAAGCTCAACTGAATCAGTAGACCGCCTGATTTTGCATTAGGATAAGGACATATACACACACTTTGCATATGTTCATGAAAGCAATAGAAATCTTTTAAGGACAATGAACGCCCGTGATTGATGGATGAGTAGATTGATGATGTATGGTAGGACGTACATTCCTTTCAGCTTCGAGATTTCGAGGATGAAATCCTTTAAGTAGGGGGGAATGTAACACCCCGTAATTTTAAAACATGACATAAGGGATAATTAAAGAATAATTAATTTTTAGTAGAAAAATTAAGTGAAATGGGATACGCCATTGCGTTTGTATCAGAATTCTGCTTGATATGGAGTCCAAGTTTGCTTAAAATGGATACCGTATGAAGGAGTTATGGACGATGGAAATTTGGCAGAACAATCAGGAAAGAGGCCAGGATAAGTGGCGCACTTGTGAAGCGCGCCAGAACAAAAATGCACTGGCGCACCTGGGAAGTGTGCCCAGGCCGAGCCCAGGTCTGGTGAATTCCGGACAGTTCCCTGATGACGTGTCTTTTTAATCTAAGTGGTTCTGATGGTCTCAAATTTAATCTAAAGGTCCTATTACACCTAATACATTTATAAATAAACACCTAAACCTAACCCTAATCTCATTGTTATCATCCATGGCGCCTCCATGCTGCTCTAATCTAAATTAAAACAAGCCTTTCTTCTCCATCAAGTCAAATTAGAAGATCTACAAATCAGAATAGGGGTATTCTAAGATCAAGATCTGCTACAACAAAGCCTAATTCTCTTCTTTGAATCCTATCGCTGTGAGTCTATGTTAATTTCACATATAATTAAATTAAAAATAATTGTGATAGGATTATAAATTGGATCTAATGTATATGCCAGTAAATAGGATGAATCATATCAAGTTTTGTAAATTGTTATCCTTCAGATTCATACCCAATTGCTCTTATCATATGCCTATCTGATCTATTTTGTTGTTATTCATTTCACATGCCTATTTATATGTTTATGCCAATTTTGATGTTTTGATTCTCTCCCCTTCTTCTTTTCCTTTTTCCTTTTGATATTAGGCTAACTTCGAGCCTAAGCATATTGCGTAGAGATTTACATACGAATAACATTGGGATGATTGGGAAAAGTCTGGGAAATATGTAATAAAATGAGATTTGGCATAAATTGTTGATGGCTATGGAAAATGGATTTGGGCATAATTTGGCATAACTTGTACACATGAGATTATAGGCATAATTTGGACTAAAATTATAATCATAATTTAGATTTGAAATTATGGGTAATTGGAATATATTATAATCCAAGATTTGAAATTGGGATCTGAATCAAGAAAGTAATAATGAATGCCTAAGACATGCGGTTAGATTCGGATTGCGGTATAAGCATGCCCGAAACCGCCTGGCATATCTAGCAACCGCAAAACGGTAATCTAATGTGAGAGGTCAAAGGATGAAATTAGATGCATAATAATGCAAAGACACGAGATTAGATTCGGATTATGTTATAAGTCTGCCCAGAACCGCCCGGCATATCCAGCAGCCGCAAAACAGTAATCTAATATGGGAGGTCTTGCACAATTAGGGTTATAATGAATTAATGAACACTTAACCAAGATAAGACATGTGGTAAGACATGAGAATAATAAAGGGTTAAGTGGGTAACATGGGTAGCATGTAGAACATAATAAAAGCAATTAACTAAGATGAGACATGTGACAAGACATGGGGATAAAAAGGGGTTAAGTGGGAATTCCTAGTGGGGACCAAGCTTAGGAGGGAAGCTTTTGTCAAGTGTGTGGACTATTTTCAACTAGTAACCCATTTTAGTATCTATATGAGCTCGAACTAGGTCGAGGGTAGGGACACGCTTACTGGGGTTGATTGTAAGAGGTCAATAAAGAGTTAGCGATGGCAGTGGAAGTCCAACAGAGTCATTTGCGTGCGTGGGTCCGGGCTGGTAGGTAAGACGTTGTTTCGTGTAGATATAAGTTGTGAATTTCAGTAGTATCGGGGTTGCCACCCTGGGGAGTGATATACCCTATTGTGGGACCAACACAGGTATCTACGAGGTTAGGGAGCCGATCGAACAGGGAGGGTAGTGGGTACAACTAGTGGTGGTAGGAGCAAATGGGCACCTACGAGAGTAGCTAGGAGTACACGAAGCTACCATTATTATGATTAGTGAGGAGGGGTCATCTTTTAGTATGTAACTAGTATGTGGTACGGTGCAGAGCATATTTTATAGTGGCTAGGAGCGCAGTCAATGTTCTATCTTGCTTACCTTGTTTACCTTGTCATATCTGCTTATGTTACAGTCATCTCTTATATCTAGTTTATGTTCTTATCATGTTGCTTTACTGATTATATTGTTAAAGTCACTAGACTCACCAGACTTATGTCTGACCCTTTTTGTTTCGCCTCTTTTCTTTCCCCCCCCCCCTTCCCACCTCCAGGTCCTCGGGGTGGGATTATTGAGGCTTGACTCGGGTTTCTTTCTTGTTGAAGTGCTTGGAAGTGTTGAAAGTAATGCTCAGCTTTATCTCTTCTTCATTATGGCTATTTGGAGTGGGATTATGGTTTTGCTTTTATGTACTCTAATAATAATTTTGTTCAAGATGGATATTTGTGTACTTGGCTTTAGTATGTGGTTTTGATGTCGTAACCAAACATGTTTTGCTTTTCCGCTGCAATGAATAAATTTTGAATTTTTAAGTACCATTTTATATATCTGTCTTGTGATGTTCTGTTCTATACTCTTATAATGCTCCATGATATTTAATGCATTCCTTTTGTGAGTGACATTAACAGATGTGGGGTGTTACAGTGATGGTTAATGAATTATCTGGATTTAAGTAAGCATGTTTTCACGTAATGACAAGACTTATTCTTTAATTGGATTTGAAATGAAAGAAGGTAATTAAACTTACTGAAACATGAGGGGAGTTAGATATGGAGTACCACCACTTTTGCTCCATGGGATGAATAGGATGGGAATGTGATAACAATATGAGAGATTACCTTTTGTAAGGCTCGATAATCCCGATAAGGCTTATAACCTTAATTTGAGTTAAATTTGTAGAATGAGAATATTTAGTCTTTTGAAATAATTTCCAAGGAAAGATTTAAACAACTTGTTTAAAGAACATATATCTTTGATAAAATTTCAGGGACTAATTCCCAACGTAAAGAATAATTTGAGTAAATGAATATTCCGAAATGGAATGAGACTCATGATATGTTTATATATCAATTGATTGTAAAGATATGCCAGTTATTTGGAAAGACCAGGTTTCAACCCATTCTGAATAACAATATGATGAATATTAAAAATACTAAAGACGGAGATTGAAGACCGATGATCTTCACATCATTTGGGTTATTATTGATGTCTTGATTGGGAGGTACACCCATGACGAGATTATAAGTGGCAGTCGTCCAGACGTACTTGGAGATTTTCTGTTTTTGCGAGGACCTTTCTCCTTTATTTGACAAGAAATAAGGTGCCTTCGCTTTTGTTCAAACCCAGAACGGGCTTGTAAATGGATGTATGTTTGACGACAACATAACAATTGGTCTTTATTGATGTTATATCAGTTGGTGGCGGAGAATTTATTCTCTTAGCTTAACACCCTCCTCCGAGACTTATGTACTCGAAGGGTTATATATTAATAGACTCCAATTATGTGTTGTGAATTTATATATGGCAAGCTAAGGGTTGAGATGATCAAAGCCTCTTGTTGAAAAGTAGGGATTTGTGGATGATGATCAAAGCATGGCTGATATAGTGTAGATTTGTGTTTGAAACATTACTGTATAGCCTCACAACCCGTGAATGGCCGAAAACAGGATGATGGAAAACAGAGATATGGACTAATATTTCCTTCTATCTAAAAGGTGATGCCATGGTTTGTAACCCAGGCAATTTACTTATGTGGATGATGCATCGAGGTGCCTCAGATGATAGTCAAATACGACCAGGACGACGGTCAAATACGACTGGGGAATGTTATGTTTATGAAAGATTCCAATAAGCCTGTTAGTGATAGCCGGCTCCGCTGATCTGAAGGATCACATGCGTGTGAGACCTGGGACATATTACTAGGTGTTCCGAATGGTTAAAAAGATCCTTTTCCTTTGTCATTGATGGAATCCAACTTCTACTACGAGCTTTGCGTTTTCAGTTGTAACCTAATAGCCAACATAATGGATGGGGCATTATGCGAGCTAAAATTTATACATTTAATTTTGAAAGTGATTTCGACTCTATGCACTAGTAATAATATCAAAAATATTTGGTTTTCGCCTATCAAGCATGTTTGGTTATTATAAGGTAAAACTCTTTCCTTCGGTTTGCGTTGCATTGTGTGATGGGATTTTAGTCTTATAATAGCTTCATTTTTTAAAAGCATTGTGAGTTGTTAATGACTGGTATTCATGTGGAGATAACACTTCCATGATTATACAGCATGGTCCTGTGATTTACCTGAATTTAAAATAAAGCAAATAGCCATTTTAGTTTTTCACACCAGTCCCATGACCGACTCGGAGTTTATTGTTTCCCACCTAAACTCTGGGTGCCCATATTTTTCGCACTGGTAGTATAGTAGTTTTGGTTTGCAGATATTTTATTAAGCAGGTGTTGGATTGAAGCTAACGTTGTGTCCAAAGCACTTTATTTCTTCTGCTGAATTTATGATTTCAGTTGTGTGCATGTTATACTCTGATATAGTTATTTTTGCTGTCTGTATGTATTTATTAATGTACTCTGATATAATTTTTACACTGATGTAAAAGTTACTGTAATGATAATGAAAAGTTATTTCATTTAAGATTCTTATTAGTCGTATACCCAGAGTGTCGAGGATTTTTTCTGTTTGATCAGACTTGTATGTTTAATAGTCGATTCAAAAGGTACAAATTTTAGGGTTGTCACAGTGCCTCACTGGCCATGAACCATGCCCTGGACCCCCTTCACGCTTAACTTCCCCCTTTGTGATGATCGCCTTGTACCTCCTGCACCGGACAATGGAAAAGGTGCGCTGTATGACGTGCCATCCTGATACAGGACAATCATCAGGGTAGAATAACTCGAAATGAACCTGTCGTATAACTCACTGCTCATGGATAATATATAACAATAAAATATTCAACAGGTTATAGTAGTGAAGCATAACTGATGTAATGACCTGGTAGGAATTCGATGCCAAATTCGGACAATAATACATAAATCCCGTATCACTTTTCAAAACCCAAATATCGAAAATACTAGATAGTTAATAGAAAGAAATTAAAGGGTGATAAAAGAAAGAAATATTAGAAATGAAAAAGAAGAAGAACCAGCACAACACAGAGTCTCACATCGCAGCAGAACAACTTATAATAAAGAAATAAATCTTTATTTGGAGCTTGAAAAATAATTACAATCATTAGAGTACATCAATACATCTGGATAGTTAAAACAGCCCGTCCTCACATACAACACATAGCGGATTAATAACTATATAATATCATACGTCTGAAGTCTTCCAGCTCGTCACTTCACAACATCTGATAACCTGAACCTGTAAAACTTAGTCTGACACAAGCATTGCAAGCGCCAGGATCAGTCTGGTGAACTAGCGTGAGAAACCTCACTAAGTTTGTAGGCATCATCCAACTTGATTTTAGTGTCAAAATCTTTTCAAAAGAAAAGGATAATCGTAAGACCGATCCACACATAAAAACAGACAGTTTTTACTGTTAAACGGTATTTTTGTTTGGTTCCCAAAAACACACAAGACCCACTCGACTCAACTCGTCATGTGGTATTAAAGCTCGAAGTTTTGCCAAGTTGTCGAAGATTCAAGCTGAGAAGAGGTCGAGCAAGTAATAACATCAAAACTCCACATAAGGCCCACATTGCCTCGCACCGACTCACCTCACTCCGACCCGCCTCACTCGAACTCGCCTCGTATCGACTCAAAAGGACTGTGTCGCCTCTCTACCTCTTGCCTTGCATCGCACCACGCCTTGTTCACTTCACATCTCCCTATGGCATCTCTCGTCGCACCAAATAAGGTGCGATCCCATTACATCCATCAGGATGCAATGACATCGCATCCCTCAGGTTGCGATTCATCGCATCCAACAAGATGCGATGGCGCCACATCCCTCAAGATGCAGCGCCATCGTATCTAAGGGATGCAACGCTCAGTTGTCACAAAACATCCCATGAAGGGATACGAAAATGCATCCTATGAAGGGATGCGATTTTCTTCTTAATAGCCGCGCATGATGCGATTTTATGGTGCGTGCAAGCCTGTGATGCGATTTCCTACTGAGTGCTCAATAAATCTTACCTACACCCACCTAACCACTCCACTATAAATACCCCCAAGCTCATTTGTTACAAAGGTTGGAAAATTGTTGATGTGACATATCCCTTGAGCTCCGAGGGACCACTCTAATGACATCTTCACTTTGAGGCGGAAGAAGAAGGGAAAAATCTACTTTTTCCATATAATCATATATGATGACTATGACTTAGAATCACATGAGGAGGCTTGTAACTAAATGCCCGGAAGGGGCTCATAGCTTGTAAACCATTATTGTCAATAAAATATGAACAGTTCTTCTAAAGTGGACATAGGCCCCTCATGGGACCGAACCACTATAAATCTCAAGTGTCATTTACTGTTTTCTGCTATCCTGCACTTGTTTTCCTTACACAAAACCATATTCTTGAGTAATTAAGGATCTTAAGTGTTAGTGACATTTTTTGGCGTCAACATTCTGGTGCTTTCACTGAGAGCTGAGACTCGCTTCTTTGTTGCATATTTCCATCTCAACTCTGACCTGCTTTAGGTTCCTTCTCTAACCTACCACTAAGTCTGCTTACGATGGTTAAGTAAACAAAGGAAAACGCAAATAGGCTCCTTTAATACAGCCGAGACTGAAACATACCAGCAACATCACTTGTAACTCAAACGCAGATTTATGCGTTGAGTAAGAAGTATGAAAACATGGCTCTTGAACTCAACCAAGCGTTGAGAAACAACATTAACCTGATGCGTCAACTTCAAGAGAGTTAAGACATCATCGCTCGACTTCAGCTTGCTTAGAGCAATCCTCGAGTGAGGCATACTATCTCGGAAACTTCCTCCTCCGAGTCTCAGGGCCCGAATCAACGAAGGAAGTTTAGCCTTAACAACATTTCCATTGTCCGCTCTAATGCTCACACTAATGGTCACAATAGTGGCAAAGGAAATGGAAACGGGAACGGTGACAGAACCACCGTCGCCTATAGCGGAGGCATGCATCACCGAGCCTGATCTCGACTGATCATCAATGATGAGCCAGGTCCGAGTAATCGCCCCCTCCTCGATAGAATCCAACTATCGCTGCTCATAACTTGGCTCCCACGCTCCCAGCAGCTCAGTAGGCCTAAGTCCCTCAAGATCACAATGAATTGCATCTCTCTCAGCCTCAACAACCATATCGAAACCAGACAATCGATGTCAACGATATGGAAGAACATGATCCAGATGTACATCACAGAAGATGCCCATGAAACAGAACTCTTAAAGTTCGCCGAAACCAGTGGGTTCCACCAGAAGATGTCCATCCAGCATATCTCCCTAACATGTTCCGATAGATCATGAGGGATATGCGGGGAAAGGCCAACGACTCATGGGAAACCCACCAGAGGCATAACCCTTTCACTAGGATCGTACTTGAAGCCAAATGGCCTCGACACTTCAAGATGCCATAGATGGCATCCTATGATGGCACAATTGATCCGTACACTTTCCTAATCCGTTATGAATGGCAGATGAAATTCAGGCGTGCCACCGATGCGGTAAAATGCAAGTGTTTTCTGGTTTTCCTTTCCAACAAAGCTTTATTGTGGTTTTCCCGCCTTCCACTCAACTCCATCAACACCTTCGTGCAACTGGCCACGGAGTTGGTCAAGCACTTCCATGTGCACGTGCTAACCCCGAAGAATGCCCTCACTCTCTCCAACCTGTACCAGGGTCCTACAGAATCTCTCAAAAGCTAACTGGAGCAACTCAATACCGCCCTCGCTGAGGTTGACGTACTGATCCTCGCACTATACTCTTCCATCTTGCGAAAGGAGTTCTCCCCGCTTCCGAGTTCGGTGCCTGGATCGATAGAAAGCAGCCCAAGACCTTGGAGGTATTCTATGAAAAGGCAGGGAAATTCCTGTTCCAAGAAGAAGCAAGGCGCAATAGGGTCTCGGGGTTAATCACCCCAATGATCCACACGCCAGCACTATCAACGACAGTGCCAAAGGAAAACATGTCAAGGAATCCTCCGACAAGGGTAAAGGGACAGCCCCTACAAGCCAAAGCTGAACACCGACAAATAAGGTTGTTGCAACAACAACCAGACTCCGCTCGATCCCAAGAAGCACGACTGCTATCAAAATTATGGCAACTACACTCCATTGTACCGAGAAATGGAGACCATCTACCTAGAAACCTGTAATACGCTCCAATACAAAAATGTCAACATGAGGGAATCGACTGACCGTGAGAAGAACTCTGGCAAATACTGCAAGTTCCATGATATGTACGGGCATAATACCAACGATTGCCGCCATCTCAAGGATGCAATCGAAAAACTCATCTGCGAGAAGTGCCTAGAGAAGCATGTTCAGGATCCTGCTCCCCCTGAGGAGGCTACTGGTCCTCCAACACCCACTCTTCTGGCTCCTGCTAATGCGGCCCCAGGGCCATCCAGTCAAAGGTCACACGACATTGTGATTAACACTATCTGTGGTGGGCCTGATAGCTTCCGAAAAATGGAAGAGTACGCCAACGCTGTCAAATATGCCACGTATGAAGCTTGTTCTACCCTGGATGAATTAGTCCCCGCCAAACTTCAGAAGATTATGCGGGATAATACTGTCTTTCAAGAAAGGGAATCCACGGGAATCGAGATCCCAACCATAGATCCCCACATCATATATGCTCAGATTGGCCCATCTTTCATCCGAAGAATCCTTATTGATTCAGGAAGCTTGGTCAATATCATATTCAAGATGGTCTACGACCAGATAAAATTGGAGGCCAAAGATTTGAAGCCTTGTCATGCAACAATCCACGGTTTCAGTGGATCCACCAACCACTCGGTCGACATGATAGACCTTCTCGTGGAGCTTGGAGAAGGGGATCGAAGTCTAGTCTGCATCCTCAACTTTGTGGTTATTGATGTCATCTCTCCGTACAATGCTTTCCTAGGACAAAATTTCCTCGAAGAATTCCGAATTTGCATATCGCCATAGTCCCTACTGATGAAATTCCCAATAGAGAACGAGATCAGCACAATCAAAGGTGACCAAGTCACAACCAGAGATTGCTACCTCATAGAGTGGAGGAACGCGCGCAATAAGGATAAGGGCAAGAACGTACCTCTGCCTTCTTGCGCCAAGACTATTTTCACATAGCAATCAAAGGCGTCTGAGTCCTGGCTCAGATGCCACTGTTGTCTTTCCAACGATCTTGATCCAAGGGAGGATGAAGAACCCAATTTCGAAAGGGCTACCCCGGTAGAACCAACGGTGGATGTTCCGATCAGCCCCGACAAAGGTCTTTAAAGTTGGATCGCAAATCCACCCCGCAATAAAGGAAGAGCTCGTAGATTTCTTACGGAACAACCCCGACGTGTTTTCCTATACACACTCCGACATGTGTGGCATCGACCTAGGAGTCTCTTATCACAAGCTCGCCATTAATCCCTTGCAACTCCCAGCAAAACAGAAGCGTCGAATCCCGAGAATTGACAGGTTAACAGCACTCAGAGAAGAGGTTGATAGGCTAATCCGGTCTTGGTCAAGAAAGTGAATAGGAAGTGGCGAACATGTATTGACTTCTCTGAATTGAACAAGGCATGTCCTAAAGACAATTTCCCACTCCCGAAAATCGACCAGCTTGTTGATTTAGTTGCCTGTTATCATCTCTTGTCCTTCATGGATGCCTACTCGGGCTACAATCAGATTCTGATGTATCTCCCCGACCAGGATCATACTTCTTTCATAACTGACCTCAGACTCTACTGCTATCTTGTCATGCCTTTTAGTCTCAAGAACGCGGGAGCTACCTACCAATGAATGGTCAACTTCATTTTCAAGAGCCAAATTGAGAGATCCATGGAGGTATACATGGATGATACATTTCTGAAGTCGAGTATATCGAACGACCACGTCCGTGACCTCTCCAAAATGTTTGGTGTCCTTTGCCAATATGGCATGAAGCTTAATCCCTTGAAATTCTCTTTTGGAATTGTATCGGGAAAATTCTTAGGCTTCATTATCAATTCGTGAGGCATTGAAAAAAATCCAGATAAGATCAAAGCTATCTGAAACATCCAGGCCTCTCGGAGCATCAAGGATGTTCGGAGTTTAAACGAGAAGGTCGCCGCCCTAAGTCGATTCACCTCAAAAGCAACTGGCAAGTGCATTCCCTTTTTCAACTTGCTCAGAAAGAGGAAGCGCAATTTCCCATGGACACCGGAATGCGTTGCCACGTTCCAGGACCTCCTAAATCACTTAGAACGACCACGTATCCTGTCCAAACCTGTAGATCACGAAGTCTTATATATTTATTTGGTTGTTTCCTTGCAGGCGGTTAGCTAAGCGCTCGTGCACATCGAAGATCATGTCCAATGACCTGTATACTACATTAGCAAAAAGACTAATGGGGGCAGAAAAGAACTATCTTAAGCTTAAGAAATTGGCCTACTAATTGTTGACCTCTTCACAGAAGCTACGACCTTATTTCCAATCTCATCCTATCAAAGTTTTCACCGACCAACCGCTACGACAGGTCCTACAGCGAGCTGTGGTGTCTGGGCGACTTCTAAAGTTGAAAATTGAGCAAAACTAGTTAGAGATCATGTTCATCCCTCGCTGGGCCATCCTCGGACAAGCCCTCGCCAACTTCATCGTGGAATTCACCATTCCAGAAGACGCTCCTCTAGAGAACACCGATACTCTAGAACCCCAATGGAATATCTATGTGGACGGATCCTCTAACGACCAGTGTTCTGACGCCTGAATCGTTCTCATCACTCCCGAGGCACACCCGACATGCTATGCTCTAAAACTCCACTTTCCTATGACTAACAATGACGCCGAGTACAAATCCCTGATAGTCGGACTCAAGATTGCAATTGAACTTGACATCATGGCAATCCAAACATACTCGGGCTCGCTTCTCATCGTACGTCAGGTGCTGGGAGAGCATCAAGCTAAGGGGCATGACTCGCTCCCTACCTCGCTATGGTTCATGAACTCCTCACCAAATTCGACTATTACCTCATTATCAGGTGTTGGGGGTCAAAATGAAAAGGCCGACTCCTTATCTAAACTAGCAAGCTCCGGGGATGTTCAACTTATGGGGCTTTCCCATATCGAGGTACTCGACTCTCCGAGCATCGATCAGATGCAGACTGATTTGGTAGCAACGACGGAGACCGAGTTCGAGCCCGAGTCATGAATAACACCAATTAGAAATTACTTATAGCATGGGATCCTCCCCGAGCGTCGCAAAGGCAAATGAGCACTCACCCGAAAATCATCTCGCTACAACATCCTGGACAGGGTGCTTTACCGTAGGGGATTCTCTGTTCCATTACTCCGGTGTTTATCCCACAAGATGTCGAATGTGTGTTGCTAGACGTACACGAAGGAGAGTGCGGAGATCACACCGAGGAATAAACTCTAGCAAAAAAGTTCTTAGGCACGGTTATTTCTGGCCGAAACTCGATCAAGACGCGGCGGACTATGCCCGCAAATGCGAAAAATGCCAGAGATTCTCCAAGGTTCCAAGAGCCCCGCCTGACAAACTAACGCAAATGTTAGTCCATGGCCATTCTCCATGTGGGGAATAGACATCTTCAGAACTCTCCCAATGGCCAGAGGGTGCACGCTATGCTATTGTCGCAGTGGATTACTTTACCAAATGGGCAGAGGCCAAGGCCCTCGCCACAATCACCACTAAGAAGGTAATCAACTTCGTCATATGTAACATCATCACATGGTATGAAGTTCCCTAGGCTATCATTTCAAACAACGGAACCCAATTCGAGAGTGCCGAGCTTAAAACTTTTTACCGGCTGCATAACATCGAGAGGAGGTTCTCCGCAGTAGCTCATCCTTAAGCCAATGGACAAGTCGAAGTTGTCAACAAAGTGATTAAGTCCATCATCAAGAAGCATTTGGATAAGGTCGTGGGCTTGTGGGATGAAGAGCTCCATCTGGTCCTATGGGCCTACCGAACCACCGACAAGTCCGCGACGGGTCACACCCCTTTCGCTATTGCATATGAATTCAAAGTTGTCATTCCCGTTGAGTTAAAGCTCCAATCTCATCGAGTCACTTACTATGATACGAAGACTAACCAAGATCTCTTCTTAGAGTCACTTGACCTGCTCAAGGAGAAAAGGAACGAAGACGAGCTCAGAGCCGTCGCTCAACGCCAGCGGGTCGCCTGATACTTCAACTCTAGAGTCCACCCTAAGGACCACAACGTCAATGATCTCGTCCTGAAGAGGATATTTCTGTAACACCCCGAATTTCAGTTAATATTAACATTCACAAATTAAAGAATAACTAATCCCAGATGTGGTAATTAGGGGAAACGAGTTGCGCCATTGCGTTCGTCTCGGAAAAATACGCGAAATAGAGTCCGAGTTTTTGTAAATCGGAGTCCGTATGAAGAAGATATGGACGAACGAAGTTAGGCAGAAAAAACGAAAACAAGCCAGAATGCACTGGCGCACTTGTGAAGTGCGCCAGCACAAAAATACACTAGCGCACTTGGGAAGTGCGCCCGTGTCAAGCCAGAAACCTGCACAGCTTTTTGGTTTGACCCTGGCTGGCCTGGTGCACCTGTTTTGGTTCTCTGGTCTGTTCTGCTGACCTGTGACGATTTTTGATGGTTTAGATCTAAAATAGGGTTAATCCTATGGCCTAAACTACATCCTAAATCTATAAATACACCCTAAGACTACCCTAATTCATACTAAAAATAGATACAAGGCCGTCATGCCGTCAAAATGCAATTAGAAGGAGCCTCCATCACATTTTAGAAGAAGATAGCTTCTCAAATCAACTTCTAATCAACTCTAGCAACTTAATCTTCTTCATAGGAGTGCTAATCAACAAGTTGTGAGTTTCTATGCCTTTAGCAAGCAATTTCTAAACTAATTATGATAGGATGTAATGAGGTTATGGTTATGAATGTGGACTAATGCAAGTTATGTTATCATATGCTATGTGCTCATGATGTTAGTTATGCAAGTTTTATGCTATATGTTCATGATGCAAGTTATGCCAGTTTTATGCTATATGTTCATGATGCTAGTTATGCAAATCACTATGATAAACACTGATCCATTATGACAACATGTTATGCAAGTTTGGTGATTGATTATATGCAAGTTCATATATGACATGTTATGCAAGTTTGGTGTTTGATTATATGCAAGTTCATATATGACATGTTATGCAAGTTTGGTGTTTGATTATATGCAAGTTCATATATGACATGTTATGCAAGTTTGGTGTTTGATTATATGCAAGTAACATGTGCAAGTTCACACCTTTGTATGATATGCATACATATGCAAGTTTACCCCCTTTGTATGTCATGCATATATATGCATGTTTACCCCTTTTCATGATATGAGTAACATATGCAAGTTCATCCCTTTTTAGACCTATGACATGTATGCAATTTTATCCCTTTATGATAGGTCTATGACATGAACATCTATGCAAGTTACCCTCTTTATGACATATGTGATTCATGCAAGTTTGGGTTGATTATTTATGCTAGTTGGGTTTGATGCTATGGTCATATATGCAAGTTGACACCTTTAAAACCCATGTTGATGCTAATGTTATGCTAAGTTGAACCCATTGTATTTGTGATGAATCTTCCCTTTTAAGTATGTCATGTTAGCGTATTACGTGGGTAACGATGGGGTTAATATTCATGTTAACAAAATTATGGTGAAATTGGTATGATGTTGCATACCATAAGTGGATGGACATAATTGAGTCAATTATGTACATCATTAAATTGGAATTAATTAGGGAAAATTAATTCAAAATATGGGGGTGATTAATTAGGTGTAATTAATCGACTAAGACATGAGGTTGGACCCTTTTGTAGCATAAGACTGCCTGGACCCGACCGGCAAATCCAGCGGCTACAAATGATTGGCCTAATGTGAGAGGTCTTAGGCATAAACTAAATACGTGACAAGTGTAAAGACACGAGGTTAGACTCTGTTATGGCGTAAGGCTGCCCGGACCCGACCGGCAAATCCAGCTGCCATAAAAGACAGTCTAATGTGAGAGGTCTTTACAAAGGTTACGGTCTTAATCAATTAAGAAACACTTAACCAGATAAGCATGTAGTGGGGCATGAGGGGTTAAGTGGGTGCCTTGGGTGGCATGTGGAAATCTAGTGGTTGCCTTGGGTGGCAATAGAAAATACGATTAGAATACTTAACCAAAGTGGAAACATGTAATTAAACATGATTAAGGGTTAAGTGGGATACATTAGAGGGAGCAAGCTTAGGTGGGTAGCTTGTGGGGGGCCCATTTCAACCAGTAACCCATATGTATCTTTGTGGGCTCGACCCATGTCGAGGACGGGACACGCGTACTGGGCTTGACTATAAGAGGCCAAAACGGGTTAGCGGTGGCAACGCAAGTCCAACGGGTTTCATATGCGTGTGTGGACCCGGGCTGGTAGGTAAGACGTTGTTGCATCGTGTAGGTATAAGCCGTGCACCATTGGTTGTATCGGGTTGCCACTTTGGGGAGTGATACACCCCACTGTGGGGCCAGCACGGGTATCTACGTTAGGGAGCCGATCGCTTGGGGAGTAGTGGGTACACCTAGTGGAGATAGGGGCAGACGGCACCTATGTGGTTAGCTAGGGGTACACGAAACTACTAGTTATATTTTCTAAGTCCTTGGGTGGGATCAACCTTTAAGTTAGGAATGACTGGTGTGGTGCAGTTTAGTAATTATCCTTGGGTGGGTAGATGCGTCTTTACCGTTATCTTGGTTCTTCCTATGTCAGTTGGTTGCTTAGTGTAGTCATTTATCCCCAGTCGTTACCGTACCAAGTTTATATCATACCCTAATTACTTTAATGATTGTATTGTTAAAGTTATAGGACTCGCTCAGACTTATGTCTGACCCCGTTGTTTTTATCTTTTTCCCCCCTCAGGTCCTCAGGTTGGGCCTAGCACTAGTGGGCTTTGATCAGATTACTTTATCTATCTTTTGGAGCTTGGACCGTTGATGTAAAGCTCAGCTTATCTTTTCTATTATGGCTATTAGTATGTAGTGAGATTATGTACTTATGTTTTTATCGAGATGGATATTTTGTACTTGACTCTTGTTGGTTTTTGGTATGTAACCAAACATGTTTACCTTCTGCTGCAATGAAATGATGTTTTAAATTTCAAGTATTACTTATATCTGTCTTGTTGTAATTTTTCTGTTCTATATTCGCTTAAAATACTCCACCGAAGTTAAGGCATTCCCTTAGTGAGTGACCTTAGCGGGTGTAGGGTGTTACACGTGGTATCAGAGCTGAAGGTTACCAGAACAGATAATTTTTTTAGAAAAACTATTTTTCTAAAAACATTTTTGGAAGAAATGTTTTCAAAAACATGTCTTTTAAGAGAAAAGTTTTTGAAAGAAAAGCATAATCCCCAATAGCCATATCTTTATCTTTCGAATTCTCCGTTTTGAATCTTTCCTTTTTCGTTTCAGCATGGCTGAAGATCTTAACTTTCCGGAGGGTGTGACGATACCAGTATGGTATAGGAGATTGATGGAGGCTAGGGCCGCCGCTGCGGGTCCAGCAAATGTTCCTCCACCACCAGTTGCACCCGATCTTCCTCCTCCTCCTCGCGCGGATACTTTTGCTAAGACTTGCAAGGAATTTAAGGCTATGGGAGGGAAACCTTTTCAAGGATCAGAAACTTTTGTGGAAGCTAGGGATTGGCTTAAGGAGGTGGAAGAGCTGATAGATATCTTTGAGATGGAAGAAGGAAAGAAAGTCAAGTTAGCCGCTTGGTTAATGAAGGGAGAGGCCTCGTTCTGGTGGGAGGTCACTAATGGAGAGCGCCCTGTTGACTCTTGGGCGGATTTTAGGCAAAGGTTTGAGGCAAAGTTTCTCTCACATGCGGAAGAAAATCTTTATATGGAAAGGTTCTTGACATTAAAGCAAGGAAACTTATCAGTGAAGGAATATGTCAACAAGTTTAATTAGCTAGCAAGGTTTGGCATGGACATGGTGAATACACCGGAGAATAAGGCTCTGAGGTTCGTTAAAGGCTTGAATGAACCGATGCATGGATTGGCTATGACTCACATCCCTATGGGGGCCACCTTTGAGAAGCTAGTAGACATGGCACTTATGCATGAGGAAGAGAAGGGTCCCAATGCTAATAAGGCACCCGAGAAGAAAGGAGATCAGAAGAGACCTCAACAGCAATAGCAAAATAAGGGTGGGAAAGGCAACGGTGGCAAGGGAAAGAAGAAGTGCTTCAATTGCGGGACACCAGGCCACCTAAGCAAAGATTGTCGGAAGAAGAAGAAGACTGGCTGCTTCCACTGTGGCGAAGCAGGGCATCTAGTGAAGGACTGCCCTAAGAAGGGGAAGAGGACGGGATCTACCTTAGGAGGACAGGTGCAAGCTCTTATGGCACCAGGTCAGGCAAGGGGGCAAGTTCAGGCTCTCGCAGTTCCACCGATTCAGGAAAGAGGTAGAACTATCTCCGTTGAAAGTCTAGTTTTTCTGTTTGATCATCTTGTCTGTACTTTATTCGACTCTGGCGCATCGCATTCGTTTATCTCATCATCATTAGTTGAGTCAATGCACTTAGACACCAGTCTAGTAGATGATCCCTTGGTTGTTTCAAACCCAATTGGGGGCTCCACTTATTTGTCCATGATATGTTTGGGTTTGAAGATTTCTATACTTAGCGTTGAGTTTAGATGTGATGCTTTTGTTTTGGGCTTCACGGGCTATGGGTTGATTTTGGGCATGGACTGGTTATCCAGTAATGGTGCCGTTCTTGATTGTGAAAGGAGATTTGTTAGGCTCATGACCCGCTTGGGTAACACTCTCGAGATCTCTTGTAATCCTATGAATTCTGTTATGCTAAGTTATCTTGAATCGCTTGACGCTTCGGTCGAGAGTTTGCGATCTGTTAGAGTGGTCCGGGAATACTCGGATGTGTTTGAGGAGGTGAAGGGCTTACCTCCGAAGCGGGAGATAGACTTCCGAATATATCTGGTAGATAATGCTAAACCAGTATCTTTTCCAGTGCGCCACATGGCTCCTCGTGAGAGGAGGGAACTCAATAAGCAAGTAGGGGAGTTGCTTGAGAAGGGGTTCATAAGACGAAGTATATCGGAGTGGGGTGCTCCAATGGTTTTTTCCACGAAGGCGGATGGGTCCCTCAGACTTTGTGTAGACTATAGAGAACTCAACAAGCTTACAAAGAAGAATAGACACCCATTGCCGAGGATTGATGATCTCTTTGATCAGTTGGTTGGCGCCTCAGTGTTTTCGCAGTTGGACTTAGCCACGGGGTTTCATCAGTTGAAAGTGGCCGAGGATAGTATAGAGAAGACTGCCTTTAGGACTCCGGATGGTTTCTATGAGTGGCTGGTGATGCCCTTTGGTTTGACGAACGCCCCTGCATACTTTGTTGATTTGATGAGTAGGGTATTCAGGTAGTACCTTAATAAGTTCGTGGTGGTCTTTGTGGATGACATCTTGGTCTTTTCTAAGAGTGAAGAAGAGCATGCCCTACATCTTAGGGAAGTGTTGGAGACTCTTCGAGCGCATAGCCTTAAGGCTAAATTCTCTAAATGTCACTTTTGGAGGAAGGAAGTGCGGTTCTTAGGGCACGTGGTCTCTAAGGAAGGGATAGCTGTGGATCCCGCTAAGGTAGTATCCATCCAAGATTGGAATGTTCCGAAGAATGCTACCGAGGTGAGGAGTTTCTTGGGGTTTGCTAGCTACTATAGGAAATTTATCAAGGACTTCGCGAAGATATCAGCCTCATTAACTCGCTTGACAAAGAAGAATCTAGTCTTCACATGGGACGTAGATTGTGATGATGCCTTCCAACGGTTAAAGAGAGCTTTAACCACAGCTCCAGTCTTAGTGTTGCCAGATGGGAGTAAGCCATTTGTTGTTTATACCGATGCTTGTGGGACAGGACTAGGCGCAGTCTTAATGCAAGAGGGAAGGGTAATAGCCTATGGGGGAAGGCAGTTGAGAGCGCATGAGAAAAATTACCCTACACATGATCTAGAGTTGGCCGCTATTGTTTTTGCGCTTAAGACTTGGCGCTATTATCTTCTGGGCGAGAGGTTCGAATTGTTCACTGACCACAAATCATTGAAGTGCTTGTTTTCTCAAAAGGATTTGAACTTAAGGCAACAAAGGTGGATGGAGTTCTTAACATCCTATGATTTTGAGATAGCATATACCCCTGGCAAGGGTAACGTGGTGGCAGACGCCTTAAGCAGAAAAAGGTTGTCCTTGAGTCCGTTGTTCGTGGAACGACGAAGCTTGGAATTTATCTCGATGTTTGATTTCAGACCTTCCGTTGACTTTATACCCGGTTTGCTAGCATCCTTAGAGGTCAGACCTACTCTTTTGGGACGGGTTGGTGAGGCACAGCAGGACGACCCACAGTTGGTTGAGTTAGTAGAGAAGCTCATAAGGGGGGAGTCGTCCAGCCATTTGAGTAAGTACACCCTAGATGGTAAGGGGTGGTTGCGTAGAGACGGTAGACTTTGTGTACCACAAGACGAGGGTTTGAAGAAGGCTGTTCTTAATGATGCACATCGTTCGAAGATGACCATTCATCCCGGTGGGGACAAGATGTACCAAGACATGAAGCGAGTTTTCTTTTGGGCCGGTATGAAGAAAGATGTGGCCGAGTATGTCGCTAGATGCTTGGTGTGCCAACAAGTGAAAGCAGAGCAAAAGAAACCTGGTGGGTTGCTTCACCCATTGGAAGTTCCGCAATGGAAGTGGGATAGCGTCTCGATGGATTTTATTGATGGGTTACTGAGATCGAGGAAGGGTAATACGGGAATTTGGGTTGTGGTAGACAGACTTACTAAGAGCGCCCATTTCATACCCGTGAAGAGCAAGAGGACTGCTCCATGGCTAGCTTCAGTTTACCTTCGAGAGATAGTTCGGTTGCATGGTGTACCTTCTAGCATAGTGAGCGATCGAGATCCTATCTTCACTAGTGAGTTTTGGAAGAGTTTGCAAGAGGCAGTAGGGACTCAGTTGTGTTTGAGCACCGCATATCATCCTCAGACGGACGGCCAGACCGAGAGGGTGAATCGTGCTCTAGAAGACCTTTTGAGGCTATGTATCTTAGATTTTGGAGGTACATGGGAAGAGCATCTTCCATTGGTGGAGTTCGCGTATAATAACAGATTTCAGTCTAGTATTGGCATGGCTCCTTTCGAAGCTCTTTATGGAAGGCCTTGTCGGTCACCTATATGTTGGTGGGAATCTACGGATAAGATCTTGCTTGGGCCCGATATGGTTAGAGAAACTTCGAAAAAGATTGATTTGATTCGAAGAAGGATGAAAGCGGCGCAAGACAGACAGAAATCTTTTGCGGATAAGAGGAGAACAGATCTTGAGTTTGATGTTGGGGACATGGTCTTTGTCAAAGTATCTCCATTACGGAATGTTGTTCGCTTTGGGTCCGTTGGGAAGTTAGCACCAAGGTTTGTAGGACCGTTTCCTATTAAGGAAAGGATTGGACAGATGGCATATAGAGTGGATTTGCCCGAGAGACTAAGTGGTGTACATGACGTATTCCATGTGTCACATTTGAGGAAGTGCCTACATGAGAACGCAGAGGTGGTAGAGCCGGGCTTGCTTAGAGAAGTGGAGGTAGAGCGTGATGCGACGATTCGACGAGCTCCTACTCGCATCCTTGGGTCAGAGATTAGGAAGTTGAGAAACAGAGAGGTTCAACTAGTCAAAGTGCAATGGGGAGATGATGAGAGCAACGCTACTTGGGAGACAGAAGCGAAGATGCGTTCTTTGAGGGTATGTCTTTTAATTTCTCCTTTATCGTTTGTCTAGTTCTTATCTTATCTTTAGTATGTCCTTTCATTAGTACCTTTGACCTTTAGATAGGGTAAACCTATAATTGAAACATGTGTTTGAGACATGTTATGATTGATGGATGCGTGTGGATGCAAGTGTTTGCTAGTGGTTGCTCGTGGATGCATATACACACACTTTAGACACTAAATCGGCTCAGTCACTTCATATTGCATATTGCATATAATTGTGTGTAGGTAGCTATATTAATGGATGTATAATGGTAGTGTTATCATATGGATGATGCATTTTGGTGTATGGTTGTGCACACATGTAGAAATAGTATGTGTCGATAGGGTTCTTTCGCATACATATTGGATGCATGGCACTATCATGGTTTGCATTAAGGAGGTCAACTGAATCAGTAGACCGCCTGATTTTGCATTAGACAGGGAACATATACACACACTTTTTGCATATGTTCATACAGCATTAGAAACTTTAAGGACAATGGATGCCAGTGTTTGATGGTTTAGTAGATGGTTGTTTGGATGGTAGGATACGTTCTTCTGGACTTAGAGATTTCGGGGACGAAATCCTTTAAGTAGGGGAGAATGTAACACCCCGAATTTCAGTTAATATTAACATTCACAAATTAAAGAATAACTAATCCCAGATGTGGGAATTAGGGGAAACGGGTTGCGCCATTGCGTTCGTCTCGGAAAAATACGCGAAATAGAGTCCGAGTTTTTGTAAATCGGAGTCCGTATGAAGAAGATATGGACGAACGAAGTTAGGCAGAAAAATCGAAAACAAGCCAGAATGCACTGGCGCACTTGTGAAGTGCGCCAGCACAAAAATACACCGGCGCACTTGGGAAGTGCGCCCGTGTCAAGCCAGAAACCTGCACAGCTTTCTGGTTTGACCCTGGCTGGCCTGGTGCACCTGTTTTGGTTCTCTGGTCTGTTCTGCTGACCTGTGACGATTTCTGATGGTTTAGATCTAAACTAGGGTTAATCCTATGGCCTAAACTACATCCTAAATCCATAAATACACCCTAAGACTACCCTAATTCATACTAAAAATAGATACAAGGCCGTCATGCCGTCAAAATGCAATTAGAAGGAGCCTCCATCACATTTTAGAAGAAGATAGCTTCTCAAATCAACTTCTAATCAACTCTAGCAACTTAATCTTCTTCATAGGAGTGCTAATCAACAAGTTGTGAGTTTCTATGCCTTTAGCAAGCAATTGCTAGACTAATTATGATAGGATGTAATGAGGTTATGGTTATGAATGTGGATCAATGCAAGTTATGTTATCATATGCTATGTGCTCATGATGTTAGTTATGCAAGTTTTATGTTATATGTTCATGATGCTAGTTATGCAAGTTTTATGCTATATGTTCATGATGCTAGTTATGCAAATCACTATGATAAACATTGATCCATTATGACACCATGTTATGCAAGTTTGGTGTTTGATTATATGCAAGTTCATATATGACATGTTATGCAAGTTTGGTGTTTGATTATATGCAAGTTCATAAATGACATGTTATGCAAGTTTGGTGTTTGATTATATGCAAGTTCATATATGACATGTTATGCAAGTTTGGTGTTTGATTATATGCAAGTTCATATATGACATGTTATGCAAGTTTGGTGTTTGATTATATGCAAGTAACATGTGCAAGTTCACACCTTCGTATGATATGCATATGCAAGTTTACCCCTTTGTATGTCATGCATATATATGCATGTTTACCCCTTTTCATGATATGAGTAACATATGCAAGTTCATCCCTTTTTAGACCTATGACATGTATGCAATTTTATCCCTTTATGATAGGTCTATGACATGAACATCTATGCAAGTTACCCTCTTTATGACATATGTGATTCATGCAAGTTTGGGTTGATTATTTATGCTAGTTGGGTTTGATGCTATGGTCATATATGCAAGTTGACACCTTTAAAACCCATGTTGATGCTAATGTTATGCTAAGTTGAACCCATTGTATTTGTGATGAATCTTCCCTTTTAAGTATGTCATGTTAGCGTATTACGTGGGGAACGATGGGGTTAATATTCATGTTAACAAAATTGTGGTGAAATTGGCATGATGTTGCATACCATAAGTGGATGGACATAATTGAGTCAATTATGTACATCATTAAATTGGAATTAATTAGGGAAAATTAATTCAAAATATGGGGTGATTAATTAGGTGTAATTAATCGACTAAGACACGAGGTTGGACCCTTTTGTAGCATAAGACTGCCCGGACCCGACCGGCAAATCCAGCGGCTACAAATGATTGGCCTAATGTGAGAGGTCTTAGGCATAAACTAAATACGTGACAAGTGTAAAGACACGAGGTTAGACTCTGTTATGGCGTAAGGTTGCCCGGACCCGACCGGCAAATCCAGCTGCCATAAAAGACAGTCTAATGTGAGAGGTCTTTACAAAGGTTACGGTCTTAATCAATTAAGAAACACTTAACCAGATAAGCATGTAGTGGGGCATGAGGGGTTAAGTGGGTGCCTTGGGTGGCATGTGGAAATCTAGTGGTTGCCTTGGGTGGCAATAGAAAATACGATTAGAATACTTAACCAAAGTGGAAACATGTAATTAAACATGATTAAGGGTTAAGTGGGATACATTAGAGGGAGCAAGCTTAGGTGGGTAGCTTGTGGGGGGGCCATTTCAACTAGTAACCCATATGTATCTTTGTGGGCTCGACCCATGTCGAGGACGGGACACGCGTACTGGGCTTGACTATAAGAGGCCAAAACGGGTTAGCGGTGGCAACGCAAGTCCAACGGGTTTCATATGCGTGTGTGGACCCGGGCTGGTAGGTAAGACGTTGTTGCATCGTGTAGGTATAAGCCGTGCACCATTGGTTGTATCGGGTTGCCACTTTGGGGAGTGATACACCCCACTGTGGGGCCAGCACGGGTATCTACGTTAGGGAGCCGATCGCTTGGGGAGTAGTGGGTACACCTAGTGGAGATAGGGGCAGACGGCACCTATGTGGTTAGCTAGGGGTACACGAAACTACTAGTTATATTTTCTAAGTCCTTGGGTTGGATCAACCTTTAAGTTAGGAATGACTGGTGTGGTGCAGTTTAGTAATTATCCTTGGGTGGGTAGATGCGTCTTTACCGTTATCTTGGTTCTTCCTATGTCTAGTTGGTTGCTTAGTGTAGTCATTTATCCCCAGTCGTTACCGTACCAAGTTTATATCATACCCTAATTACTTTAATGATTGTATTGTTAAAGTTATAGGACTCGCTCAGACTTATGTCTGACCCCGTTGTTTTTATCTTTTTCCCCCCTCAGGTCCTCAGGTTGGGCCTAGCACTAGTGGGCTTTGATCAGATTACTTTATCTATCTTTTGGAGCTTGGACCGTTGATGTAAAGCTCAGCTTATCTTTTCTATTATGGCTATTAGTATGTAGTGGGATTATGTACTTATGTTTTTATCGAGATGGATATTTTGTACTTGACTCTTGTTGGTTTTTGGTATGTAACCAAACATGTTTACCTTCTGCTGCAAAGAAATGATGTTTTAAATTTCAAGTATTACTTATATCTGTCTTGTTGTAATTTTTCTGTTCTATATTCACTTAAAATACTCCACCGAAGTTAAGGCATTCCCTTGGTGAGTGACCTTAGCGGGTGTAGGGTGTTACAATTTCCCACATCGACTGTCCTCAGTCTTCGATGGGATGGTCCGTACGTTATACAACGAAGGCTCGAAGATGGAACCTTTAAGCTAGCAACCGTTGATGGCGCCGAACTCCCAAGAGCATGGAACAATGAACATATTCGCTGCTCCTTCACATAACTTAGTGTACAGATTTTCCGCTTTCTAACAATGTTTCATTTTCTTTAAATTCAAGGCATCGTAACTACCAAAGTTATTAGTAAATTTAGTGTTGCTTCTCTATGCTCTTGATTTGTCTACTTACCGCATGATATGTTTAATTAACCATCGTAAATAGCTTGCACACACAAACAAATGGATCATCGGACCGGCACCCAGAGCATGGGGGCCAGTATCACCACTCGAGTCTCGAATCAATGACGAGACCGAGTGTAAATAACCCCACTCGAGTCTCGAATCAACAACAAGACCAAGTATAAATAACCTCTCTCGAGTCTCGAATCAACGACGAGACCGAGTATAAATAACCCCACTCGAGTCTCGAATCAATGACGAGATCGAGTATAAATAACACCACTCGAGTCTGAATTCAATGACGAGGCCGAGTATAAATTATTCAGCTGGCCAATCTCCTGACTTGGGGGCAACCCACCAGCCAAGTTAGTGTTAAACCGACCACTCCCATGGGCCTAGCACCGAGACCGAGTATAAATTGTTTCGCTCCTAAGTCTCCAGGCTTGGGGGCAAGCCCTCAGCCACCTTCTGACCCACCGGGTCAGAATCCGAGCACCCTTTGGTGAACAAACGATGCCCTTGCGCTCTAATCCCAAAGAAAAGATGGGAGACCCAAAAATCGGATGAATCGCGACGTCTACGTCTCCTCATGACTTAGGACCAATGATCTCCGGGAGGTCCAAGAGAGAGGGCACCTGACCAGGAATACGTATGACACGGTACTCCCGACAAACGGAAGGCCCGAGAGAGGAACCAGTGCACGGCCTCCGCACGACTGGGGCCACCCCAAGTGTGGAGTCTTCAATCACATTTGGTTGAGTGTAACAACAAGTACGCTTATGTAAGTACAAGACACTGGAAAACATAAGTCAAACATTCGAACACTTAACATAAATGCGATATAAGAAATACTAACTAATGCTTTCATTCACACAACTAAAGCAAGACTACATATACTAATATCTTTCCTTTATAACAATAGGGTGTACATGAAAACTAAACCATGCCTCCAAAATCTTAAAGGCGAGGGTCGTACTCGCGTATACTATCGGCCTACTTAAGTAAAAGACAAACTTCACGGTCACTGGGGCAGTTCGCCCGAGTCTCCGCTTGACGGATCATCACCCCGCTTCCTCCGCTTCCTAGAACTACCTCCTCCTTTCTCTTTCATCTCTTTAGTAGGGGAAGAGAAAATAGAAGCTAGCAGGATCTCCTCCTCGTCATCGTTAATCTCTGTGATCTCAACATTAGGCGTGATTTCCCTCAAAGGCAGAGGAACAAACTCGCTCGAAAGCGCAAGGACTGATGGTGCGCTCTTATTTCCTCTCGGTTTGGTCTTTGGGCCACCTTTTTCTAGCCTATCTTCCCAGCCTTGAGCTTTCTGGCCACCGCCTCCTGTAGTTGCTTGTATGTCTCCGCAGCCTTCTTCCTAACGGCCTCAGCATTGGCTTTTTCCTTTAGATCTGCCTGCTTCTTCGTTACAGCCTCCTATTCTCTTTGTACCTTGTCCGCAGTATCTTGTTCGGCCTTCTTCCTAGCATCCACCATAGCCTTTTGCCAGTCTAACTTGTCGGCTACCTTTTTCTTCTCTTTCTTCAACTTTGGCAAATAAGCCAGCCTGCTGCTCCTCAAACATCCCATGCATCATGGGATCATTCACTTCGGTGGTCTCCGTCGCCTGACCCTCCTGCCCATGTCTTCCCACAAAGAAACCAAAGGGTGTCAGATCCTCATCAGAAAACATAATATCTGTGCTAACTCCTTTGCCAAGCTGACCCATGAAGCCCTCCATTCCAATCTCGGACTATCCAAATTGAGCCGGGTCCAAGCTCACGGTCACTTTAGATCCAAAGGGTTCATCACAAACAAGGAAAGGCTCATCAATCGGCTTAATTCCCCGCACACTTATACCTCTAGATACTTAAGGAAGGTGTAACTTTACCTACCGATACCTGTGGGGCAGTTCTGGCCGGCACCATACCCTCACCCGTCGTCTGGGTCGAACTCTCAAGATCGAGCCCCGGTTGATCTGGATTGTATTCAGGCTCGACGATGGGAGCGACCTACAAGCTAACTGTTGGAGCAGACGTCCCAGCAGGCTGTTGGGAAGAACTACCTCCACTGAATTTGTGGTCTACCACCAATCTGTCGGTGTCCATGGTTTTTCCTTTTGCGACAGCCCGTTCCTTCGCAATGTCATTCCTTAGCAACTCTCTTCCCCCCGTAGCTTCAGGCGTTCTGCCTCGTTCCAGTGATGAAACATGGTATCTATCTCGTCTATAGCATCTACCTCCCTCAGGTCGGCCTCAAACTTCAACAACCTGTCCCACACCTTGGCCAGCACCCTGGAATAGTCATCAACCCACGAGAGATCGCGATACTTGAGCACCTTGACATACATATCCCAAACATAAGGCTCCAAGTTTAGTTTCTCTTGGGTCGCGCCATCCTCGACAACATTTTTGAGCTCCTCTACCTCTCTCTCATACTCGGTCTCACATCATACAATTGGCTCAATGCATCTCGAGCCGTTTCCTCAGCCTTTTCCTTATCCTTCTTGGCCTCCTCAAGCTGCCACTTTAAATCAGCATTCTCCTGCATCAGGCTCTGAGTTTCCGCATTCTTAGCGCGCAACCTCTCATTCGCCTTCTTTAGGGCCTCATTATCCTTATGAAGTTGGGAAACCCTTTCATTGTCCTTCTCTAATTCAGCATTGAATTTTTCCAAATCGGCTTTATCTTTCTTAAGGGTCATATTTTTGGTTGTTAGCAAGGTCGTTGTATCCTTGAAACTCGAAGCTTCATGCTCCACCTCCCTTTTTAGCCTATCGTATACCCTCTTCAGCTCCGCTGTGTCAAAAAAAAGAGATCATCTTTTGAATGAGGCACTACGAGTGCAGAAAACAACTACAACATAAGCACAAGCCTCACCCATCTCTTTCTCCATATTACGGACAGTCGTCCGCTCAGCATCAATGGTCAAACCCCAATTCTTGATCTCAACATTCTTAGCCCGAATCAAGTTAGAAAGATGCCCGGCATACCTATTGAATTCTCCATCTTGGTTGTAAGCCTGATATACTTTCTTCCAAAGAAGAGCGGTGTCGTCACGAGGAGTCGGGTGAAGTTCGGGTACAAACATCATCTCCTCGAAATAATGCTCTAGTAACTGCTCTTTCAAAAGGGCAATCTTGTCCATGTTGCTTAGTTGAGGAGCTTCTGGTTCACCCCTCGACGTGCCCGTCCGCGGTGGCCTGCGATCCACCAGCTGTACAGCTTGAACAGTAGATCTTTGGATGGTCTCCACTTGAGGGGTAGGAAGGGGGAACGCTAAAGCTTGTGGTCTGGTTCTCGCAGTCTCAAGTCTTGAATCTGCACCTAACGACTGAAGTGGTGGTGGGGATTCTGAGTGTCTCTGATATCATGATCGCCATCACGACCACGAGAGAGGAGAACTGAGGCAGCTTGGCCCCTTTCTTAAAACCACTCATAACTGAGCTCTTTTACGGTCGCCAACCCCCCGATCCTTGGCCTTGATACCTATTGTTGCCACCTCCACGAATCATTTCACATGCACAAAACAAAATCACCGATTGGGACAAGGTACGTTATGCGCATAATCAAATGTTGTGTTTCTGAATGTGTGTCCTAAGTGCGCTCTCTACGGACTGGATTGAGACACACAAAGAGGATTAGTCCCCCCCAACATGTAAAGTCAAGCTTCCATAACTTGTGCCACTAGGTTAAGACAGGGGAATTTGGATTGGAACATCATCCAATCCTTTAAACTGATCCACTCTCTCCAACGAAGTGACGGTCCCAAAAGTGGTTATCAGGGGAACATGCCTCGCCGACGCTACCACTCCAACCTCAACATTCATAGGCGGGACAGGATTGGACGACGGACCATCTCCTCCACTAACCACTTACTCGACATGATTACCACTCGCACTAGCACCTCCGGAATCTTTACAGCCTTGGGATGTTTAATCAGGCAGGAGGAGCTTTCCACTTATGACCTTTTCCTTCCTCAGGATCTTCGCTCTCCTTCTCTGAAGTAGCCGTCAGGAAAATCCTCCGGTTTCGCCAGAGTAGGCATGTTCGAAGAAGGGCCTCCTCATCCAAAATATTCTCCGTTGAGTAAACATCCTTCCGAATAGCCTTTTAACGCGCTACGTGCCCCTGGTATTCATCGGAATTCGGCGCCGACAGGATTCCTGTTACAGAAAACTGAAGTCAACACCAAGTTCATAATTCGACCAACACCAAACTAGAGAAAACATAGAAACTTACTTCCCTCCAGCCATCGTCTCACGAAGCTCGGAGGATAGCAAATGAAGAACAACTCATACTTAAACAACTCAAGTCTGGTCCATGACCCTTCAATGGACCAGGCATTGTGTATTGCTTCTAGGAAGTAAAGGAAAGGCGAAGTATTGGGTCTCCTCTTGATCTGAAACAAGAACCGGATGTCCTCTCTAGTGGGATCCTTATGAAGGTACTCGCTAAACAAATGACAGGTACCTAGAAGGAATGCATATCTGTTGGGATAAAGCTGTATAGGCGCTAAGCAGAAGTAACTCAGCATGTCACGAATAAAGTCACAAGATGGGGGCACGCACCCGCGATGCACATGTACTTTTTACAGGCGGTGTATCCTTCTGGAGGAGCATGCGGCCAATCTCCCTCCTCAGGAACTAAAATGTGGGTCCATGGTATATGGAATCTTGCGCAAATGCGCCTCAGGGTAGGCTCATCCACACTCGAACGTCCCGAGCCTGGCGGATTGTCAACAACAACGGCATCTACCATTGTATCAGGAGCGTCAGGTACGTCGCTCGCCACAATATCTACATCCTCCTCGGACCTTTCCACTACTGCAATAACGCCTCACGGTGCCGACGGATCAGTCGAGTGCTCGGTCGTCAGCTGTAAATCACGGTCGGGTGCTTTCGGTGAATCTGTAAACTGGGAAGGGGTTGACTCTAAAGAAGTTTCAAGCTTGTTGTCCTAGGACTAGTGTTATTAGTTGAGATGGACTCGGATGGCGTGTGCTGAGAAGCTTCAGCTTCCGAGTGTTGCTGAGTTCTGGATCGTGTCTCCATTGCAAGCTATACTTCAATATAGTTGCATTAAAAATTGTATGTAAAACCTGTTCCCCTCGTGTTGGTGTGAACTAACGTGCAAACGTGCAGTGTAGTGAGATGATAAGGCAGTTATATAATTAAAACAGGTTTGGAACACGACGATGATCACTATTTATTAATGACGACAACTGTCGTCGTCTTCAACCAATGTCCATGGACTCGCATTGATTTGAGACCACATCGTGATTGGGATCAGGGAACGAGTTGAACAGTCCAAAGTTCTCGTCCACAGTCCAAGTTATATGCTCTAAGCCCTATGTGCAAAGTCTTGATCCCATCTAATCACGAGGTATCGCACCCGCAATGCATGAATAGATCCATCCCCTCAAACATACGTAAGAGAACCACATCACCCAAAGGACGCGTAGTCGCATCACACCAGTGATACAAAATTGCATCACGTAGGTGATGCGGGATCGCATCACACTGGTGATGCGAGAATGCATCACACTGATAATGCAAAATCGCATCTCACCAGTGATGCGAAATTGCATCACACGAGAGATGCAAGTTTGCATCACAACGATGATACGAAGCTGCATCACATCAAGGCGCGGGTAACTGCACCTCCCAGCTTCTCCTTCTCTACCTCCCTTCCTCTTTGCCTTCACCAAACTCCTCCAACCTCCGTGAACCTTCAAACCCAACTCCAACCGAATAGCGGATCTCGATGCCATCAACTCAAGATTCATGTTTTTGGGTATGGATCGAGCTCATAATCACCTACGAATCACATAGAGTCAACCACCTTTTCCTGTTTTCTCTTCTTCAGCCAGTTTTCGAATACATGTTCTTAAGAGCTGGAAGCGGGTTCAGGGGGATGCGAGAGCAAAAAATGTTATGGAGGTGGGAGGAGTCGGCTTATATAAAGGTAGGGGGATATGGGGCCTCATCTCGCTTTTCCTTGCCTCGCATTCCATTGGGATGCGATCCATCGCATCCCACTAGGATCCGATGTATCACATTACACAAGGATGCGATATATCGCATCCCACCAAGATGCAATGTAAAAAAAAGTTACTATATATATAATAATAATAAAATATATATATTTATTTACACGCACACATATGTTTATGTATACATGCATAGTTTTTTATTGAACTCCCGCCCGATGTTTTATTTCCAAATCATGATCGCATCGCGTAGAACCATACAAAAATACGTGAGAGCGGGCTCAAACACACGTCGACAACCGCTTGTTTACGTCAGGATGTAAACGAGGGTCGGCAGCTAACGTTAAATTTCATGAGTGAGACAAGGACTAGACGATACAGGCTACCAACAAACCAGAATACTCAATAAACGTAAAGCTTCACGCTTCCCCATAACTCTCTCCTTAACACAAAGCACATCCTGCCAAGGCAAGACGTACTTTGGGGAGGGCAAATGTTAACCAGTATTTTTGTCCGATTCCCAAAAGTACACAAGACCCACTCGACTCAACACGTCATGTGGTATTAATGCTCAAAGTGTTGCCAAGTTGTTGAAGATTCAAGACGAGAAGAGGTCGAGCAAGTAATAGCTTCACAACTCCACATAAGGCCCACATTGCCTCGCACAGACTCGCTTCACTCCAACTCACCTCGTATCGACTCAAAAGGACCTCGTCACCTCCCTGCCTCTCACCTTGCATCGCACCATGCCTTGTTCACTTCGCATCTCCCCACGGCATCTCGCATCGCACCAAACAAGGTGTGATCCCAACGCATCCATCAGGATGCGATGACATCGCATCCCTAAGGATGCGACGCCATCGCATCCAATAGGATGTGATGCCATCGTATCCAAGGGATGTGATGCTCATTGTCACAACGCATCCCATAAAGGGATGCAAAAATCGCATCCCACGAAGGATGTGATTTTCTTCTTAATAGCCATGCATGATGCGATTTTCTGGTGCGCACAAGCCTGTGATGCGATTTCCTGCTAAGTGGTCACCAAATCATACCTACTCCCACCTAACCACTCCACTATAAATACCCACGAGCTCATTTGTTGCAAGGGTTGGAAAATTGCTGATTTGACATTTTCGCTTCAAGGAAGCAGAAGGACAAGATCTACTTTTTCCATATTATCATATATGATTACCATGAATCTGAATCACATGAAAATGCTTGTAACTAAAAGCCTGGAAGGGGCTCATAGCTTGTAAACCATTGTTATCAATAAAATATCAGTGGTTCTTCCAAAGTGGACGTAGTCCCCTCACAGGACCGAACCACTATAAATCTCAAGTGTCATTTACTGTTTTCTGCTATCCTGCACTTGTTTTCCTTATGCGAAACCATATTCTTAAGTAATTAAGAATCTTGGGTGTTGGTGACATTTTTTGGTGTCAACATTCACTTATGATAACCCAAAACATTTTTAAAAATCAGTACTTTTGTAATATTATAATAGTGTCTAAATCAAGTAAATATCAATCTAGCAAAAAGCTTGCATCTAACGCTCCACATACATAATATACAATCAAAACGGCAGGCTCTTATTGGAGAATGGATTTCCAACTATGACAAGGAATGGGACCACCTTCCGACAGTGTATCTCTAAAGAAAATACACTAGGATTCAACAAGAACATCTTGCATCCCTGGCTAAACATGACCGGCCATTAACTTCGCTTGAATGTTCATAATATATTGTCACCTTACGGTTGGCCAACCAACGCATTTCCCAGGAGACACAAAAACGAAAAAAAACAAATGAAATTTCTCTAGATGGTGACAAAACACCCTAATTGGGAGCGACATGCTTAGCCATGCGACCTACCCGATTTTATACCATTTTCCGGTTGAAGAGGCTTGAGGTTATAATTACCTTTTAGAACATATATCTACCATTCACTTTGAATGCCACATCATCAAACCCGTCAAATCATAAATTGATTTCTCTAATATTATGGGTATAAAGGTAAGAGAAACGAATTTCTCCGCCACCAAGCATAGTCTTGAAGAGATTAATCATATGATCTATTAGACATACTCTGTTAAACATTCGTCCATATACGTTGTCCTGGGACTAGACAAATCGAAGGCACCGTCCTACCACATCCTTATATAAGAATCACCCCAAGGATGAGTAGCGAGTAGTCCTTACAGTCCAAAGATTCCAATTACGACAGAATTACTGTCAAAAGATCTCTGGGAGCTATCCAGAGAAATTCAACGAGTAGTTCTTCCACTTATGAAGATCCACGTTCTTCAGTTGCACTATCTTCAATCAGCATTTTCCACGTATACGATGGATCAGAATGGTATTCGAATATAAATTCGATCTCGGTCTTTCCATACCAACAGTCGTATAGGTCAGATAGTCAGTTATTTAACTATCAAATAAATAACCATTCATTCATAAAAAGAAAATAAAATCATTGATTTGATACCTATCATCATTTAGCATCTTTAGTTAACCAGTTGTTAATTAAATAAAACTTCTAATTCTTCCAGTATTAGGAAAACATTTCACTTTCTTATTTAATTATAAGAATATTTAATTATCATTTCACGTCTACTCATTGGATCCTCATTGTAAATCGGTAAGTGAATAAATCTCTAAGTATAAAACCCGAAGGCCGAAACCAACATCAGATTGACACCTCGAAAGTTACTCAAATCAACCAATGTAAAACAAGTTCCAATTTCTTAGAAAAACACCTCATAATCCCTTAGTACATTTTTAAAATGATTATACTCCTTTACAATCTCACTAATCAATTCAAATTTTATTTAAAATATCATTTTATAAAATTAACTAAAATTATTCAACTTAACCATTATAAATAACATTACAGATTCCATTACAAAAATCCTTCATCTTTCATTTACAAAATCATTAACCTTTCATTTAAAAAATCCTAAAGACTTCATTTACAAATAACTTAACCATACATTTAAAAATATCTTTCTTACTTGCAAATATAAATTCAACTCTCCTCATTAACTCAATTTATATGTATTTCCATTTATAATTCCTTTTGGCAATCTTGCCTTGAAATATCATTTATTGGTTATTTGTCTCAATTCCAATTATATGTTAATATTCATATTCTACTTTCAGTTCCATTTATACGCTACTCTCATTCAAGAAAACCCATTTTATCACATTTCATATATTTTAAAACAACGTTTGCAAAAACGTTCATTAGTTACGGAAAATCACATTTAAATTCTTTTAAATCAATTCCCGTATACTTCCAATTTCATTAGTCCACTTAAACATTTTAAAAATCTTTTAAAATTCCATTTACCCCACTTAAGACCTTCTTCGCAATCATTTTAACATTCCCATTTAGTTTATACCACTTAATAATTTATTTATTAATATCAAGAATTTCCATTAATTTATTATTTTGAATAATTATAAAACCATATATAAACTTCTACGTTTAATTTTAAAATAAACACCGTATTTCAAATAAATATATAAATATAATTTTGAAAACGTTCGAAATTGATTTAAACTCGATTCCTAAATCTTTTATTTTATCGTCGGCACTAAAGAGGTAAATATCTACTAAAGTACCAAACCGTGAAATATTAACTAATTTCATATCCAAATAAACAAAACAAATCATATTGATAAGCATTAACAATATCAGTGAGGAATCCTATTGGATTCCTTCAGCCTGTCAATTCATGCATCACAAATCAATTATCTCAACATATATTATAATATATAAAAATTCAACAACCACCGGTGAGGAATCTAGTTGGATCCCTCCAACCTGTTATTCCCTGCATCCAAATAGGTTACCTCAAATAAAATCATTCAATAAGAATTATCCAATTAAAACGAATAATTTCGATAATAGTCAATAATAATAATTTAACACAACAATAGTAATTCAAACAATTCATTAAATTAAACATGTTTATTTTATAAATGTGACCAACAAGGTAAGTTACCTCAATTGGTTAAACAAGCTTTTAGTTTTGTCCGTTCAATCAATATACAAATACAATTAACACACATTCAATAATTAGCAGCCATAGCGCACACAATAAAAACCCAACTTATATAAAATATAAGTGGGATGAAATGAGTGAGTTTTACTCACCTTGATCAGATAAAACAGTTCATTTTAGTTAAATTGAACATGCTTTTAATTTAACTGAAAAATCCAGTTGATTCCAATTCCATCCATTCATGTTCCATGGCGTAGACCTCGTTGATGCGAGTCAAACATACCTTTATTCATCCGATTTTAATCATATATGAATGATTTATATAATTATAAGCATCTATAGGTTAACTAAATAATTATATTCTTAATTATATTAGGTTAAAACTAATTACATTGATTATATAAATCGGCCGCCTAAGTTTCCTTCTACTCGAAAACAACGGGTCGACATCCCTGTTTATTTTCTTCTTCTTCGAACTGTTCTTCACTCCCAAAACCCACGCTCGCCAGAAAATTCCCATCGTCGCTCCTTCATTCGACGACCTGACTTCAATCTAACCAAACCAGGACATGCGTCACTCTGCCACCTTCCTTTGCCTGGAACCGCCTCCTACTCGACTACCTCATTCACCCTTAAAACCGTTTGAAAATTGGAGCCTTTCAGGGCCGATACTGGCCACTCAGTTTATTATTCTCAATCACCTCTGTTTAGACATTAGATAGCGTCAAGCTGGTCAAAATTGCAGAAGAAACTTTTTGATTTTTGTGCATGGATTTGAAGTTAGAAGGGAAAGAAGGATGGAATCGTATGGGATGTTCATTTTTATAGGCGGCGACATTTTGAGTTGACCATGAACGAAGAAAATCTATGGTTAATTTTTTTAGGGTATATATAGAGTAAAGTATACTATATTTTAATATAAAACAAAACTTCGCCCTGAAGTAACACACCAAAATCACCACAAACAACCTCAGACCGAGATAAAAATGTAAATCTTAGCATAAAATAATATTCCAGACACTATGGAACTGGTTTCATCAAATTCCGAGATTGCTTGTGAAAATTCCTTTATAATTTAAAACATGAATCGCACGTGTTTTAAATTGCGTACGATCACAAAATAAATCCACTTAACTAGAAAATTGAAATACTACAATAATAAATCATTACGAATTTAATAAAATTAGTTTCGTTCAAAATGGAGTTCGTTAGAAGTCTGTTATTCTTAATTTTCGAATTGAATCGACAAAACGGTTGAATAAAAATATAGGTGTTTACTACACTTACGATCACCTGGTAAATCTGATCGATACGAAAATCAAAATCCTACAACAATTAACTAATACAAATCCAACAACACAAGTTTCGTTGCATTCCGAGACTATTTCCTAGAATGGTAATTTATATACAAAATAACGCTATTTTGGACACCAAAATACTCGATGTCCAAACATAACAAACTACCTACCTATCCTGACTCTAAACGTCGATACTAATCCAATGGAATTGGATTCGTAGCTTAATTCAATCGTTTGCTCGAGTTATGCACAAATACTCATTCATTTAAATTAAATATTTAATTACGTGCTATACAAAATGACTAAGTGTTTATGACTACCGTTATCACATATGACATCGGATTATCATGAAATTTGTTTCGTACAATAATTTAACGTTACGGTTTCAATGAAACTAATTTCATCGAAAACAGAGGTCGTTTGCAAAATGGCTATTCTTAAGGTTTATATAATATCAACAAAATATTAATGAATTCCAAACAATTCTATTAAATAATAGTAAATTATTATCGTGTTTATTCAAATCGTATATATATATACAACTTCATATATAAACCAATATGGATTTTAAACTCAACAATATCAAATTTTCAAATATATGATATTCAAATTATAAAATCCCTTTTAAATTTATTAAATAAAAGCTATCGTTTATAAACGATTTCATAGCGACTATTTGAAAATTTGAATTGGACATAACTAACAATCTATAATATGAAATTTATAATCAACTAGATCCAAATGTTTTTCGTTCCACGAAATTCCGACTTATATCAAATCCTGTATATCCAGTTGAAATTCAAAACTCAATATTATGAATTACCGCGACGTTATGAGCTCATTTTAAATTAAATATAAATTTAACGTTCAAACTTCGTTCTAAATAAACGAGTCGTATATTATAAATCCATTAATATTCCAAGTATAATATTTAAAACAGATTTAAATATTCAAATTCAAATGACCAAAAAATTTAGGTCGTTACATTCTTCCCCTTTAAAAGAATTTCGTCCCCGAAATTACTAAGGTAGGAAAAATGCTACAAATCGATTAACTTTCTACAATCCAATTTATTTTAATCGAAAACCAATTCATTATTGGTAATAAAACCATTCAAAAATTTCAAAAAAATTCTAACACCTTGAATTCCTAGAAAAATTCGGAAGAGTCTCCCTTGTACGGAGGGACTTCTGCGATATCGAATTAACAAATAAATATATACATCGACCCAAACGGTAGGAAAACAAAATTCAAAAACTAAAATTTATATTTTCGCGTAGGCGTACCTTATATGAGCGTTATTGAGCATACATGCTCAAATTACGTCCGGTCTACACAACAAAAATCAATCCTCTAGCCTTCTGGCACCTATACTTAACTCAATTCATCATATAAGTAATAGATGTATAAAATTCTTAAATAATATTTCACTAATCAACAAGTATAACAACACAAATTCCAAAATCAAACATGAAGTATCAATTCATTTGCAAATACAGGCTTAAATTATTAATTTCAATTTGTAAGCGATTCCATTCAAATTTTATTATATTGAAATTAACTTTCTTGGCTTTCAATTTTTTTAATTCTATTAAGTTATTGATAAATTTTATTCAAACAATCAACGATCAGTCTACAACCAATTCATAACCAACTTAATCAAATCAACTGAATTAACATGCAATATTAATATTTACTTTGGCTTAAAATATTTGAACAACACTCGATTAACATCATATTGATTTCTATTTAATTATTATTCATTCAATTTCAAAATTACAAATCTATTTTATTTAATTTCAATACCATTGTTAACTCCACTTAATCAAGTTAAGTTCCAATTCCAAATCTAATTAACTAATTGAATTTTCTAACCAAATTCCGATTCATTCAATCTCATATTAAAATTCTTATTCACAAACTCTATATGTGAAATTTCTTCTGGTTATATTTAACCATTTCAATTCATAATTCCATTTGAATTTCCATTCAAATAAATCAAAGACGCATATATCTCAATAATTTGATAAAAAATTCTTTTCTATACAAAAATATAATTTGGGTAAAATTATTTCATTTGCCCTCTTTATAAAACAATATTGTATCCATTGCCAGTTCAAAATTGAACCAATCAAATAACACAATACAAAACATTTGTATATAAAATATGCAAATACGTGCTCCAATATCTATACATATCTATACACTCAAGCTCAATCTAGGGTATTACTATCCCTATCCCTATCGTGTTACACCACAAAACCAGGGTTATTACTAAACCTTATGCTCTGATACCACTGTAATGACCTGGTAGGAATTCAACGCCCGAATTCCTACAATAATACATAATTCCGGATCACTTGCCAAAACCCAAGCATCGAAAACACTAGATAGTTAATGGAATTAAATTAGAGGGTGAGAAAAGAAATATTTGAATAGAAGAAGAAAAAGAAGAAGAACTAACACAAAACAGAGTCTCACATCGCAGCGGAACAAAATATTATATAGAAATAAATCTTTATTGGGAGCTTAAAAAGTACTTACAATCATCAGAGAACATCACTACATCTGGACAGTTATAACAACCTTTCCTCACATACCAAACACAACAGAATAATAACTATATAATATCATACGTCTGAACTCTTCCATCTCGTCTCTTCACACTATTTGATAACTGAACCTGTAAAACTTGGTTTGACCCGAGCATTGTAAACGCTAGGATGGGTCTGGTGAACCAACATGAGAAAACTCACTAAGTTTATAGGCATCACCCAACTTAATTTTAAAGTAAAAATCTTTCTGAAAGAAAAGGATTATCGTAAGACCGATCCACATATAAATACAAACGGTTTTTACCTTAAGAAAACCCAAATCATTTTTAAAATCAACACTTTTCTAATTTTATAATAGTGTCTAAATCAAGTAAATAACAATCTAGCATAACGCATGCATCTCACGCTCGACATACATAGTATACAATCAAAACCATGGGCCCTTATTAGAGAATGGATTTCCAACTATGGCAAGGTATGGAACCACCTTCCGACAGTGTACCTCTAGAGAAAATATATTAAGATTCAATAAGAACATCTTGCAGCCCTAGCTAAACATGACCGGTCATTCACTCCGCTTTAAAGTTCTGAATATATTGTCACCTTACGGTTGGCAAACCACTGCATCTCCCAGGAGATACAAAAACAAAAAGAAGAACAAATGAAATTCTTTAGACGGTGACAAAACATCATAATTTGGAGTGACCCACTTAGCCATGCGACCTACTCGATTTTATACCATTTTCCGGTTGAAGAGGCTTGAGGTTATATTTAGAACATCTGGCCACCATTCAATTTGAATGCCACATCGACAAACCTATCAAATCATAAACTGATTTCTCCTGTACCATGGGTATAAACCTAAGAGAAATGAATTTCTTTGCCACCAAACATAGTCTTGAAGAGATTAATCACATGATCTGTTAGGCATACTCCGCTAAACATTGGTCCATACACGTTGTCCTGGGACTTGACAAACCGAAGGCACCCTCCTACCACATCCTTTTATAGGAATCACCCTAAGGATCGGTAGCGAGTAGTCCTTGCAATCCGAAGATTCCAATCATGATAGAATTACTGCCAAAATATCTTTAGGAGCTAACCAGATAAATTCAGCGAGTAGTTCTTCCGCTCATGAAGATCCACAGTCTTCGATTGCTCCATCTTCAATCAGCATCTTCCACGTATTCGCTGGTTCGGAATGGTTTTCGAATATAAATTCGATCCCGGTCTTTCCATACCAACAATCGTATAGGTCAGATTTGATAGTCGGTTATTTAACAATCAAATAAACAGTCATTCATTCATAAAAAGAAAATAAATTCATTGATTTAATACCCATCATCATTTGGTCTCTTTCTTATTTAATTATAAGAATATTCAATCATCATTCCACTTATACTCATTGGCTCCTCATCGTAAATTTGTAAGCGAATAAATCTCTAGGCATACAATCCCAGAGGCCGAAACCAACATCAAACTGACACCTCGAAAGTTACTCACTAATCAATTCCAATTTTGTTCAAAATTTAATTTCATAGAATTAACTTAAATAATTCAACTTAACCTTTATAAACAACATTAGAAATTCCATTACAAAAACCCAACATCTTTCATTTACAAAATCATTAACCTTTCACTTACAAAATCCTTAACATTTCATTTACAAATATCTTAACCATACATTTAAAAATATATTTCTTACTTGCAAATATAAATTCAACTCTCCCCATTAACTCAGTTTATATGTATTTCCATTCATAATTTCTTTTGGCAATCTTGCCTTGAAATTTCATTTATTGGATATTGGTACCAATCCAATCATGCGCCAATATTTGTATTATACTTTCAATTACATTTATTCGCTATTCTCATTCACAAAAACCTGTTTTATCACATTTCGTATATTTAAAAACAACGTTTGCAAAAACGTTCATTAGTAACGAAAAAACCACTTTTCAATTCTTTTAAATCAATTCTCGAATACTTCCAATTCCATTAGTCCATTCCAACATTTAAAAAATCTTTTAAAATTCCATTTTCGCCACTTAAGCCCTTCTTCGCAATTATTTTAACATTCCATTTAGTTTATACCACTTAATCATTTATTTATTAATATCTTGGAATTTCCATTAATTTATTATTTTGAATAGTTATAAAAACGTAAATAAACTTCGACGTTTATTTTTAAAATAAACATCATATTTTAAATAAATATATAAGTATAATTTTTTAAACGTTTGGAATCGATTTAACACTGATTCCAAAATCTTTTATCTTATCATCGGTACTAAAGAGGTAAACATCTACTAAAGTACCAAACCGTGAAATATTAACTAATTTCATGTACAAATGAACAAAACAAATCATATTGATAAACATTATTAATATCAGTGAGAAATCTTGTTGGATTCTGTTACTTCCAGCATCACAGATCAATTATCTCAACATATATTATAATATATAAAAATTCAACAACTACCGGTGAGGAACTAACTGGATCCCTCCAACCTGTTATTCTCTGCATCCAAAGATTTTACCTTAAATAAAATCATTCAATAAGAATTATCCAATTAAAACTAATAATTTCGAAAGTAATCAATAATAATAATTTAACACAACAATAACTATCCATTAAATTAAATACGTTTTATTTATAAACGTGACCAACAAGGTAAGTTATCTCAATTGGTTCCAATCGTTAAAATAACGATTTGGTTTTTCATTGAAATTAAACAAACGTTTAATTTAATTAGTTTAATCAATATACAAATATAATTAACACACATTCAACAATTAGCACCTATAGGACACACATTAAAAACCTTACTTATATAAAATATAAATGGGATGAATTGAGTTAGTTTTACTCACATTGACCTGATTCGTTGTTTAAAACGGGTCGTGTCAGTTAAACTAAACACGCGTTTAATTAACTGAAAAATCCAGTTGATTCCAATTTCTTCCATTTTTGTTCTATGGGTAGATCTCGTCGATGCAAGTCCAACACACCTTGAATCATCTGATTCTTTTCATATATAGGTTAGTTAAATAATTATATTCTTAATTATACTTTGGTTAAAACTAATTACACTGATTATATAAAGGGTCAGTTTGTCTCAGGTCCCTAAAAGGTTCGGAAATTCACCGCAGGTCCCTAAAAGGTTCGGAAATTCACCTCACATCCCCGTCTTATATTTTTATAAATTAGGTCCCTATTTTTCGAAAAATCAGCAAAAAAATAAAAAATCACGTAAATTCATAATTAAATACAACAACTAATCGCCATTAAATTCAGACATTAAAACTATCAAAATACAACTCAAAAAATAAAAAAAGCGAACCTGCAGTATTGTGCATCAAACGATGCAGTTATTTGCAATAGTTGCATACATTTCAACATATATTGTAGTTAGGCATCAAACTGCAATACAAATGCAAAAATGTATGCAGTAATACTATAATCAATGCATCGTTTAATGCAATAATTCAGTCCTCGCATGTTTTTTTAACCATACACCATTTTTAAGCATTATTGCTACATTTCAGCATTTATAAATGCATACATGTTAGCACATATTCATAATCCTTCATCCGTTTTAACTTTAATTGGAGATGACAATGCTGCTCAGAGGTTATATGTAAGAACCCGGAAAATCTGAGCCAGTTTAAAATTTTTAATTTGGCTATTTTAGTGGATTTTAAATATTTAAAATAAATATTTAAAATAATAACGAGTAAAAGTATGCTTGAATCGATGTTTGAAAATAAATATAATTATTTTAAATTATAAACAAGGCCTGAAATGGCGCGGCAGTTTCAAAATTTCAATTCAAACTTTGACTGACTGTACCGGGTGCAAAATAAAACGGATTTTAGTGAAATCAAAAATATTTAAATCTGTTAGTGAATATCTTTCTAACGAATGTGAAAAATCAAAGTTTCATAACGAGAGTCAAAAGTTATGGCCAAATGAATTTTCAGAAAGGTCGCTATAGAGAATATATTGCCCTTGAAAATAGACATTTTGCAAACGACCTCGGAATTCGATGAAACCACTTTTGTTGGATCCAGGATGTCAAATTATTGGTAGGTTTCAAATTTCATAATTTTTGAAGTTAATATGTGAGCGTGGCGAAGGAAAATGTGTTTGGTCAGTTTCAATTAAATTGGATCGACCAGAAAATGGCCATTTTTCAAACGGTCTCAGAATTCGACGAAACTAGTTTTGTTGGGACCGTATCATCAAAAACATAGCTAGATTAATTTTTCGGGAATTTTTAGAATCAGTATGTGGCCCCGGCAAATTGAAATGTACTATCAAATCGAATATTGAATGTTTTATATTTTAATTTGAAGGAAAACTATCTGAAACATTCGAATGGGCCTTCAAAACATATCCCATTGTGTTCGGAATGGGGGTATTTAGCTAGGGACGATAGTCGTTGGGTTTGGATTGGAGTTCGTATGAGATAAGGGGTATTTTAGAAATTTAAAAATATATAAATTAAATAAAAAAAATCTGATTAGGCCTCACTTTTTTCTCTCTCCTCGGATCTGAGAAAACCCGATACCCCCCTCACGATATACGGCGGTAGCCGCTCCTTCCTTCTCTCCTCGTTTTCCCCTCCTCCATGCAATAAAATCAGGAGCTCCAGTTGAACTTTTTGAAGATCTCTCTCTCCTCTTCAAATCCATACCCATTGGAGATTTTTCCATGGCCTGTAGCATTCAGATCGAGCTCGGGAAGTCCCGAACTTCAAACCGCAGCCGCCGCTACCCTGGTGCATCGAACTGGACCCACCACCATGCGCGGGTGCGCGACTCCTCCCTCTTCGACGTGGCGTTGGCTGATCCTCCTATAGCATAGCAGATTGGAAGATAAATGCAAACCTAGGCTTGAAAGAAACTGCTGAGGTACGGTTTATATTACTTAAAATAGTTTATAGCACTTTAAAGCGCTACGGTTTTTGATTTCACAATAAAAATCATATCTTTTTGCTTTGTTGACGAAATTCAGTGAAACAAGAGACAATGGACTCGTGTGGACGTCTTCTACATTGTAGAAGAGACCGCATATTTTTCTGAGCCTTCTGCTATTTTTGGTGGAGTGGAACCCAATGTGAGATTTATAATTATAAACGATATGGAAAACAACGATGTATAAATTATATAGTCGATGTATGAGTTATATAAGCATTGTACACCTCATGTATAAGCATTGTATAAGTTGTATGCTCGATGTATAAGTTATATATGCGTTGTAAAAATTGAAATGAAGTGAAATGAAATTGAAATATATTTATATATGAATATATATATATATACTCCCCTCGTTCACAGACCATGGACGATATTTATTGGTTGTGATATTGTTTGGATTATTGGTTGATGTGAAATTTGGTGAAAATCATGAATGATTGATTGTGGTTGAAAAATACTTGTTTGTGTTTGAGAATTATTTTGGATGAAACCACATAGGATTAGTTTGTGGAAAAGAAAAATAAACATGCTCGTCTGCGTACGAATTAGATGCATGAAATCCCCATTGTCAAAAACCGTGAGGTTTTAAGGTAGAGCGAGGAGCCGTACTAGGGACGGTGCTGGTTTTAACTACCCTGTCGTTATGCTGCCGAAATTTTCAATAATATTCATGTGTTAGAATTATTTTCATGTGTTGAAACTATATTCATGTGTTGAATAGAAATTCATGTGTTGAATAAATTCTTTGAAATATAAAAATAACATTTTTACCTTATATATGAACTATATAAAATAATCGTGTTTTGAAATAAATTGTTTTACAATTAAAATCACATTTTTATTTTATATATATATAAACCATAGAAAATAAGCATGTGTTGAATAAAGGACTAGAACGATAAAAATCATATTTTTATCGTATGTGTGAAGTCGAAAACATTCATGTGTTGAATATATAGATTGAACAATAAAATCTACATTTTTATTGTGAATATGAAGTGCTAAAAATATTCATGTGTTGAATAAAGATTTTTGATGATAAAAATATCATTTTTATCAAATATATAAAGTGAAGATAGTTTTGAAATCGAAGAAAGAATAATATTTATATATATTTATATAAATATAATTAAAATAAATCGAATAACGAAGCTGTAGTTCATGTTTTGAAACCGTGATTTCAAACGATTAGTGCGGGAGATCCGACCATCGGATTTTCCCGAAACTGAAACGATTGGGTTCGCTTTGGAAATATCTTTCCAATGACACCCACTTTGTAAAGATCCAACGGTTGGATTGTCTGGAATGTTTAATTCAAATCTGAAGAAAAACAGCGTCAGAATCGATTATATTTATATTTATATTTATATATATAATTAAATTGAATCGAATAACGACGCTGCAATTCGTATTTTGAAATCGTAACTTTAAACGATTAGTGCGGAAGATCCGACCGTCGGATTTTCCCAAAACTGAAACCTTGGATTCGTTTTGAAAAGATCTTTCTAATGATATAAAATTTGTGAAGATCCAACGGTTAGATTTTCATATATGTGTAAATAAAATCTGAAGAAAACTAGCGCCACAGTCGCATTATGGCCTGAAGCGTCATTTGAATGAATTGGCTATTTTTAAATAAATAAAAATAGCGATAAATCGTGATAAAATATTATAAACTATATGGAATGAGAATAAAGTGAATCTGCTCGGTTTATTTGATATTTGATGGTTGAATGTGTTTGGCGTGAAAATTACATTGATGAATTTAATTATTGGTGTCGAATAATTTAACCATTGAAATGAATTGATTTGAAATTCTAAATATACGTGAATTATTTGAAAAGGCTGAGTTAATTCTCATTTCAAATAATTGATAGACGATTAAAAGTCGAAGATATGAAGACGATGCAAGACCGATTATCTGCACGTCGAATGGAGTTGTGCTACTGATGATCATGATGGGAGTAGCTACCTTGAAGGGGCTGAAGTAGTAGCCTTCCGGACGTACTTGTTGATTGTACGGATATGCGAGGTATTGAGTGCCTTCGGTTTCGTTCAGACCTAGAACGAACTTGTAAATGGACTGTGTGTGTGACATTGGATTTTGTTCTGTGCTGATTGATCTCTATTAAATATATATCTGTTTGGCGGCGGAGAATTTATTCTCTTGCTTAACGCCCTTCTCTGAGACGTACGAGCTCAGAGGTTATATATCGATAGAAATCAGTCGTATGGAGTGAATTTCCTTTGTGGCATGCCTAGGTGGCAGATGATCAAGGCTTCTGTTGAAAAGCAAAGTCTTGTGGTTGATGATCAAAGCACGACCTATGTGGCATAGCTTTGTGTATAACATGAATTCGCGAGCCTCACACCCGGTATGGACCAGAAACGGGAGAGGACATCAGGGAGGGCATGTGTTTCTTTCTAGCTAGGGTGGTGTCAGTGACCAACCAGCCCTGACATTTATATTATTTTCATCTGTGTGGTTGTTGCTGTTGCGAGGCGGCTCGGATATATCGCTGACTATGTGGAGCCGATGGGATCACAGGACTCATTTACGCCCCAAAGGGCGGAGAGACGTAGTGTTCAGGCATAATAATCCACATCGATGGACCGACCCTGACGATCCAAGGCTTGCCTACGCGCTTGCCTGAGGCTCGGGCTAAAGAGTCTCGAATTCGGTAAGGACTGTCTTTTGCCTTGGTTCATGACGGAAATCCAATTTCCAAATACGACACCGTGCGGTTTTGATTGTATACCTATATATGGCGACATAGTGGTATGGGGCATTAATGACGTCTATGATTGTTACTTATGATTTGAAATTGTTTTTGAAACATACGAACACTAGTAATAATATCAAATGCTTTTGTTTTATTCGTATCAAGCATATTTGGGCCATTATAAGGTAAAACTCTATCCTCCGGTTTGTGTTGCATTGTGTGATGGGAAGTGAGTCTTATAATGACTTCATTTTTATAAAAAGCATTGTGATGTTTGAAAGATTTACTTGTTTTAAAGCACTAGCAATCCAATGGAGTAAACCCGTTCCGCGAAAGTGGCGCGGTCATATGATTAGCCATATTGTAAGATGTGTTAAGTAGATTTCTCATACCAGTCCCATGACTGACTCGTAGTTTGTTTCACTTGCAAACTCAAGTGCCCCTTTTTCTACATAGGCAGCCTTGTATTCAGGTATAGCAGGCTCTTTCTGGATAGCTGGAGCTGAAGATGGATTCTATCATTTATCTATTTTTATGTTGTTCATCTCCTGTTGTACATATTATGTTTAGATCCGCTGTAGACATTTATGTATAGCTGAACTGTATTTGTACTAAGTATGATCCTATATACTATGTAACTCTGATGATTATGTTTATCCTGTGTATTCTATTGTACATTATCTGGTGTATTTAATTATTTCTGTTCTGCTGTTATTTGTTTATGTGTTATATTTCAAAGATTACCCTTGCCACAGCCTTATGGGGTTCGGGGTCGTCACAAACGTGGTATCAGAGCTTTGGTTAAGCTTAGTTCTGGAATATAACATATTAATGAATTCGTCAGAAATAGAACCAGTAGTGTTCTAGGGCGAATAACTCATTACAGATAGGATCAGTAATATCCTAGTATAAGAATAGTAGAATGAAATACACCTCGATAGACACATTTACATTAAAGTATATGTCTTTATGTTTTAAAATTACCTTTTCTGTTGACCTGACACGTGGTCTGCTATTTGCAGACATAGAAAATGAGTGGCAGAAGCAGAAGAAATAATCCTATGGTTCAACAAACTAGTGAGCCAGTTGTGCTCCCTCGGCCAGGATCGGATATAGAAGCTCTATTGAAAAGATATCGAAATCTGGGTGGAGTACCATTCTCGGGCAATGAATCTATTATTCAAACTCAAGCTTGGATGAGTTCTGTTGAAAGAATTTTTGAAAGTTTCCAGCTGAGAGATGATTAGAAAAGATTAGTGGCATCTTGGGCGCTCAAAGATGAAGCTTTAATCTGGTGGGAAACGGTTACTAAGGATAATCCAGAAGGTAATATTACCTGGGATAGATTTAAAGAAATTTTCAGTAAAAGATTTGTTCCTCCAGAAGCACTGAGCGGTTATGTGATGAATTCCACTATCCGATACAAGGAGATATGAATATCCCAGAATATCATAAGAAATTCAATGAACTTTCTCATTTCGCCCCTCATCTAATTAAAGATCCAAAGAGGAAGAATCTGAGGTTTATTAATGGTCTTCAAAGAAAATACCAGAATAGTGTAATGGGGCATGTAAAGCTTCCTTTTTCTGAAATGATATACATGGCTCATCAGTATGAAGATCTAGATAAGCGAGGCCTTTTTGTCGATGAAGAGGAAGTCAGTTTTAGCAATAAAAGGAAGTTTGAAACTGATAGCCCAGAGACAAGTGCACAACCTGAGGCCAGTACGAAGTCTGAGTTCAGAAAGAATCCTAGATTCAATCGAGAAAAGGTTAAGTCTGAGAAAGGACCGGTAATGACTGCCATATGCTCTAATTGCAATAAGCAAGGGCATCTATCGATAAGTTGTAAGTCTCTTCAGAAACATATAAAGGGTAAATTTAAAACCAAGAACAAGTTTCAGGTGACCCGAGAGTGCAATCTTTGCCATCAGGCTGGTCATATAAAGCGAGAACGCTGGCAGTTGAAAGCGGCCAAAGTGGCTCAAGTAAATAAAGTAGCAGAAACTTCTGAACCCTCAGCTAGTCAGGAAAGGCCAGATGTTTTAGAAGGCACGCTTACTATCAAAAATATTCCAGTTAAAGCACTGTTTGATACAGGCGCGTCGCGAAGCTTTGTTGCAAAGAATGCGGTTAAGAAGCTGTATTTGAATTTGAAGAAGCTCAACGAACACATATCTGTTCATAATCTGGTTGGGGGTTCCCTCGATCTTAATTGGGTTTGTGGGGTTCTTGTTTCTTTTTCCTATTATCGGTTCCCTACTATCTCTATTGTTATGAATTTTACAGAGTTTGATCTGATTCTGGGAATGGATTGGTTAACCAAATATGAAGCCGAGGTTAAATGCACCGACAGAGTCGTTAAGGCGAAGATTAAGTCAGGCAATTATATAACCATTCCATGTGAAGACCGGAATTCTGACAGAAAATATTTTTGGTCAGCTTTGTATGTTTCTCCTGCTCAATTAGAAACTATTCCTGTCGTTACAGAGAATATCCCAGTCGACATAGAAAATATTCCTGTTGTCAAGAACTATGCGGATGTGTTCGAAGAAGTTGTTAGCTTGCCTCCGGAGAGAGAAATTGATTTTAAAATCTCTTTAGTTCCAAATGCAAGGCCAGTAGTTCACGCTATTCGAAGAATGGCCTTAAAGGAAAAAGAAGAGTTGGACAATCAAACTCGACAGCTAGTATGGAAAGGTTTGATCAGGCCTAGTTTCTCTGATTGGGGAGCAGCTGTGGTATTTGTCCCAAAGTTAGACGGTACTCTCAGACTATGTGTAGATTATCGTGACTTGAATAAGCAGACGTTGAAAAACAAATATCCATCGCCGCGAATTGATGATTTGTTGGACCGATTGAATGGAGCACAAGTGTTTTCACGAATGGACCTAGCTACAGGTTTTCATCAGCTTCGTATTGCCGAAGAGTGTGTTCCTTTGACAGCATTCAGAGGTCCAGACTTATTCTATGAGTGGTTACTAATGTCGTTCGGCTTATGCAACGCTCCAGCTTATTTTTTCGATTTGATGAACCGGGTATTCCGAGAAGTATTGAATAAATTTGTTCTAGTTTTCATTGATGATATACTGATCTTCTCTAAGTCAGAAAGCGAGCATGAAAAACATTTGGAACAAGTGTTAGAAATTCTGAGAAAAATGCGTTGAAAGCAAAGTTTTCCAAATGTATATTCTGGCAAGAAGAAGTCAAATTTCTTGCCCACGTCGTGTCAAAACAAGGAATTTCAGTGGATCCCAATAAAATCACTGCTATTTAGAATTGGAAACAGCCTCGTACGCCCGCAGAAGTCAGAAGTTTTCCCGGGTTGGCCAGTTATTATCGGAAGTTCGTTAAGAATTTTTCGAAGATATCCAGTCACTTAACCAAGCTTACTAAGAAACATTCGAGATTCAACTGGACTCCCGAATGTGAGGCAGCTTTCTAGGAGTTGAAGTTAAAATTGATGACTGCTCCAGTGCTCACAATTATTGATTGCAACCAAGACTTGAAAGTCTAGACCGATGCTTCTAAAGAAGGCCATGGCGCAGTGTTAATGCAAAGAGGCCATGCAGTCGCTTATGCTAGCCGTCAATTGAAACCACATGAAAAGAATTATGTAACTCACGATCTTGAATTGCTAGCTATCGTGTTTGCTATGAAAATCTGGAGGCATTATCTATTGGGTGAAAAGTTCGAATTATATACTGATCATCAATCATTGAAGTATTTATTTACCCAGAAAGATCTGAATATGAGGCAGCAGCGTTGGTTATAATTTCTCACGGCATATGATCTTGATATTTTATATACTCCGGGGAAAGCAAATGTTGTAGCTGATGCGCTCAGCAGGAAGAATGTGATCATCGCCAGTATTATCATTACACCACCGTTGATTGATAAAATAGCTATTCTTCAGAAAGACGATAGTTTTGTTAAAGAGATGATCAAAAGAATTCAAAAGGGCGAGGTCTCCAGTTTCCAGGTGGATAGCGCAGGAGTCCTGAGATTGAAAGGAAGAATTTGTGTTCCCAACAATATTGATCTCAAAAGAGAAGTATTAGACGAGTGTCACAAGTCCAAGCTGTATATCCACCCAGGGGTTAGTAAAATGTACAATGACCTCAAACGAACTTTCTGGTGGAAGGCATTAAAAAGAGATATCTCTATATATGTTAGTCGGTGTTCCACCTGTCAGCAAGTCAAAAGCGATCAGCAGAAGCTCGCTGGATTGTTGCAACCTTTAGAAATTCCAGGTGGAAAGTGGGAACAATTTCTATGGATTTCATAGATGGTCTGCCCAGAACCAGGGAAGGAAATGACAGTATTTAGGTGATGTAGATCGTTTCACGAAGACCGCCCATTTCATACCTGTCAGATTGAATAGAACTGCTCAGAGTCTGACGCAGATTTATTTCAAGGAAATAGTTAGACTGCACGGAGTTCCCATGAGCATCGTTAGTGATCGAGACCCGATGTTTACTAATAAATTCTGGGAAGCATTCCAAGAAGAATTGGGAACGAAACTGAACTTGAGCACCACATATCATCCTCAAACAGATGGTCAATCCGAGAGGGTGAATCGTATTCTTGAAGATCTATTGTGGGCGTGTATTATTAATTTTGGCGGATCATGGGAAGACCATTTACATTTGGCCAAATTCTCATATAACAATAGCTACCAAGCGAGCCTGAAAATGTCTCCATTCAAAGTATTGTATGGTAGACATGCTGATCCCCTGCTTGTTGGGTAAAACCTGGAAATAGACTCGTATTGGGGCCTGATATGATTCGCGATGCTGCGGACAAAGTCGATTTCGTTAAGACACGATTACTAGCCGTTCAAAGCTGATAGAAGAGCTACGCAGATAAGAGAAGAAGAGATATATCATTTTCTGTTGGCGACTATGTATATTTGAAGGTATCTCCGATGAGAGGAGTCATCCGATTCGGTAAAACGGGGAAATTGGCAACCAAATTTATTGGTCCGTTTCCTATTCTTGAATGGATTGAAACTCTCGCATATAGGGTTCAGTTGCATGATTGGTTGCCTGGAGTGCATGATGAATTTCACGTATCTCAACTACAAAAGCATGTGCATGATCCAGATCTCATTGTAGAAGAAGTCGCACAACAAGATTTGGAAATCACTCCAGAATTGGCAGTTAGAAGAGAGCCGATGAAGATCATTGGAAAAGAAACCAAAGAACTGAGGAACAAAAAGGTTCACTTAGTCAAAGTGCAATGGAGTGGAGATCCGCGAGACTGTACTTGGGAAACAGAGGAAAGCATTAAGAAAGCCTATCCTAAGTGCAGGGTGGATATCTCTGATTGACTCTAGTGCAAGGTACATTTACCATATCTTTGCATTACCATTTTGTTCTCTACTTTGCTGTTGTTTTCTTTTCATGCATGTAAACTTTTTAATTATATAGTTTGAATGTTTTCAAAAGAGTATATGAATTATTTGGTATATTTTTGAAAAGTTAAAAATAAATTGATTGTTGTTTGTGTTGTGTGATTGAGTATTTGATTCATTAAATTATTAAAATGATAGTTAATTTAATCAATAAGAGATTGAATGGTAAATTTATTCGATTGAATCAAACATTGAACTAATTAGAGAATTGATAGAAATATATACATGTGCATTATATGTTTGAACAGGTAAATGGATTAGCTGTTGAGTAAAGAATTTATTTGCGTGCCCGACAAATAGGTAAACCTTAATGAGTTGGATGCGCAATTTTATTATTATATCAACTCCTGTGAATTCCATTGGATGCGGAGTGCTGGTTGTTCTGTGTGTAATAATAAATGTCGCCATAGGATAGTAACAATTAATTTTGAACTACACTACATGGCATACTTCTTGAAGATAGGCATACTTCATTATATACCACATAAGAATTTGGAGCTTGTGTGACGAGGTTGAAGATTTACCATACGAGCGAGAGGCTTGTATGGCGATGACTATATTTTACAAGTTGAACTGATGACTGATATGGACCATATAAAATATAACGGTAAATTGCTATATTAATAAAAAAAACCACCCGTGTCTGGAAATGACAATAAACACGTCTCTCTGGTCATTAAGGCACAAAAACCATTTGTAGGGTGACGAGAATTTATTCTCTGGAGTTATGATCTATACACACTCCCCTGTGGACACCGGAATATATCGCTATAAATATGTGCATGCTTATTAGGATTTATTGGGTACCTAATACGACCCAATAAATTTCCAAACCCCTCCCCGTACAAAGGAGGTTATGGCAAAAAAATTCGAAAATTTAGGGTGTTAGCCAAATTTTTGAAGAATTTGAAAATTCTTACAAATTGAAAGGTTGGAGAATGGAAGCCAGATTGAAAGTAGATTTGGTAAATTAAACCACTTTCGACTTTGTTCCTTTTCGGGGGCGAAAAGTTTTAAGTAGGGGAGATTGTAACAACCCAGAAAATCTGAGCCAGTTTAAAATTTTTAATTGGGCTATTTTAGTGGATTTTAAATATTTTAAATAATAACGACGAAAAGTATGTTTTAATCGATGTTTGAAAATAAATATAATTATTTTAAATTATAAACAAGCCCTGAAATGGCGTGGCAGTTTCAAAATTTCAATTCAAACTTTGATTGACTGTACCAGGTGCAAAATAAAACGGATTTTAGTAAAACCAAAAATAATTAAATCTATTAGTGAATATCTTTCTAATGAATCTGAAAAATCGAAGTTTCATAGCGGGAGTCAAAAGTTATGGCCAAATGAATTTTCAGAAAGGTCGCTATAGAGAATATATCGCCCTTGAAAATAGACATTTTGCAAACGACCTCCGAATTTGACGAAACCACTTTTGTTGGATCCGGGATGTCAAATTATTGCTAGATTTCAAATTTCATAATTTTTGAAGTTAATATGTGAGCATGGCGAAGGAAAATGTGTTTGGTCAGTTTCAATTTAATTGGATCGACCAGAAAATGGCCATTTTTCAAATGGTCTCAGAATTCGACGAAACTAGTTTTGTTGGGACCGTATCATCTAAACATAGCTAGATTTATTTTTCGGAAATTTTTAGAATCAGTATGTGGCCCCGGCAAATTGAAATGTACGTTCAAATCGAATATCGAATGTTTTATATTTTAATTTGAAGGAAAACTGACTGAAACATTCGAATGGGCCTTCGAAACATATCTCATTGTGTTCGAAATGGGGGTATTTAGCTAGGGACGACAGTCGTTGGGTTTGGATTGGAGTTCGTATGAGATAAGGGGTATTTTAGAAATTTAAAAATATATAAATTAAATAAAAAAAATCTGATTGGGCCTCACTTTTTCTCTCTCTCCTCGGATCTGAGAAAACCCGATACCCCCCTGGCGATATACGGTGGCAGCAGCTCCTTCCTTCTCTCCTCGTTTTTCTCCGCCTACACGCAATAAAATCAGGAGCTCCAGTTGAACTTTTGAAGAGCTCTCTCTCCTCTTCAAATCCATACCCATTGGAGATTTTTTTCATGGCCTGTAGTGTTCGAATCGAGCTCGAGAAGTCCCAAACTTTAAACTGCCGCCATCGCTACCCTGGTGCATCGAACTGGACCTCACCACCGCGCGCGGGTGCGCGACTCCTCCCTCTTCGACGTGGCGTTGGCTGATCCTCCTATAGCGCAGCGGATTGGAAGATAAATACAAACCTAGGTTTGAACAAAACTGCTGAGGTACGGTTTATATTATTTAAAATAGTTTATAGCACTTCAAAGCGCTACGGTTTTTGATTTCACAATAAAAATCATATCTTTTTGCTCCGTTGACGAAATTCAGTGAAACAAGAGACAGTGGACTCGTGTGGACGTCTTCTACATTCTAGAAGAGACCGCATATTTTTCTGAGCCTTCTGCTATTTTTGGTGGAGTGGAACCCAATGTGAGATTTCTAAATTATAAACGATATGGAAAACAACGATGTATAAATTATACAGTCGATGTATGAGTTATATAAGCATTGTACACCTCATGTATAAGTGTTGTATAAGTTGTATGTTCGATGTATAAGTTATATATGCGTTGTAAAAATTATATATGCGTTGAAATGATTGAAATGAAGTGAAACGAAATTGAAATATATTTATATACGAATATATATATATACTCCCCTCGTCCACAGACTATGGACGATATTTATTGGTTGTGATATTGTTTGGATTATTGGTTGATGTGAAATTTGGTGAAAATCATGAATGATTGATTGTGGTTGAAAAATACCTGTTTGTGGTTGAGAATTATTTTGGATGAAACCACATAGGATAGTTTGTGGAAAAGAAAAATAACCATGCTCGTCTGCATATGAATTAGTTGCATGAAATCCCCATTGTCAAAAACCGTGAGGTTTAAAGGTAGAGCGAGGAGCCGTACTATGGACAGTGCCGGTTTTAACTACCCTGCCGTTATGCTGCCGAAATTTTCAATAACATTCATGTGTTAGAATTATTTTCATGTGTTGAAACTATATTCATGTGAATAGAAATTCATGTGTTGAATAGGAACTCATGTGTTGAATAGAAATTCATGTGTTGAATAAATTCTTTGAAATATAAAAATAACATTTTTACCTTATATATGAACTATATAAAATAATATTGTTTTGAAATAAATTGTTTTACAATAAAAATCACATTTTTATTATATATATAAACTATAGAAAATATTCATGTGTTGAATAAAGGACTAGAACGATAAAAATCATATTTTTATCGTATGTGTGAAGTCAAAAACATTCATGTGTTGAATATATAGATTGAACAATAAAATCTACATTTTTATTGTGAATATGAAGTGCTAAAAATATTCATGTGTTGAATAAATATTTTTGATGATAAAAATATCATTTTTATCAAATATATAAAGTGAAGATAGTTTTGAAATCGAAGAAAGATTTATATTTATATATATTTATATAAACATAATTAAAATAAATCGAATAACGAAGCTGCGGTTCTATTTTGAAACCGTGATTTCAAACGATTAGTGCGGGAGATCCGACCATCGGATTTTTCCGAAACCGAAACCGTTGGGTTCGCTTTGGAAATATCTTTCCAACGACACCCACTTTGTAAAGATCCAACAGTTGGATTGTATGGAATGTTTAATTCAAATCTGAAGAAAAACAACGCTAGAATCGATTATATTTATATATATATATATATATAAATATAATTAAATTAAATCAAATAACGACGCAGCAGTTCGTATTTTGAAATCGTAACTTCAAACGATTAGTGCAAGAGATAGAACATCAGATTTTCCCAAAACTGAAACCGTTGGATTCGTTTTGAAAAGATCTTTCTAATGATATAAAATTTGTGAAGATCCAACGATTAGATTTTCAGATATGTGTAAATCAAATCTGAAGAAAAACAGCGCCACGACCGCGTTATGGCCTGAAGCGTCGTTTGAATGAATTGGCTATTTTTAAATAAATAAAAATAGTGATAAATCGTGATAAAAAATTATAAACGATATGGAATGAGAATAAACTGAATCTACTCGGTTTATTTGATATTTGATGGTTGAATGTGTTTGGCATAAAAATTACATTGATGAATTTAATTATTGGTGATGAATAATTTAATCATTGAAATGAATTGATTTGAAATTCTAAATATACGTGAATTATTTGAAAAGGCCGAGTTAATTCTCATTTCAAATAATTGATCGACGATTGAAAGTCGAAGATATGAAGGCGGTGCAAGACCGATGATCTGCACGTCGAATGGAGGGGTGCTACCGATGCTCACGACGGGAGTAGCTACCTTGAAGTGGCTGAAATAGTAGCCGTTCGGACGTACTTGTTGATTGTATGGATATGCGAGGTATTGAGTGCCTCCGGTTTTGTTCAGACCCAGAACGAACTTGTAAATGGACTGTGTGTCTGACATTGGATTTTGTTTGTGCTGATTGATCTCTATTAAATATATATCTGTTTGGCGGCGGAGAATTTATTCTCTTTCTTAACGACCTTCTATGATACGTACGAGCTCAGAGGTTATATATCGATAGAAATCAGTCGTATGGAGTGAATTGCCTTTGTGGCATGCCTAAGCGGCAGATGATCAAGGCTTCTGTTGAAAAGCAAAGTCTTGTGGTTGATGATCAAAGCACGACCTGTGTGGCATAGCTTTGTGTATAACGTGAATTCGCGAGCCTCACACCCCGGTATGGACCAGAAACGGGAGAGGACATCAGGGAGGGCATCCGTTTCTTTCTAGCGAGGGTGGTGTCAGTGACCTACCAGCCCTGACATTTATATTATTTTCACCTATGTGGTTGTTGCTGATGCGAGGCGCCTCAGATATATCGGTGACTATGTGGAGCCGATGGGGTCATCGGACTCATTTACGCCCCAAAGGGCGGGGAGACGTAGTGTTCAGGCATAATAATCTACATCGGTAGACCGGCCCTGACGATCCAAGGCTTTCCTGCGCGCTTGCCTGAGGCTCGGGCTAGAGAGTCTTGAATTCGGTAAGGACATTCTTTTGCCTTGGTTCATGACGGAAATCCAATTTTTAAATACGACACCGTGTGGCTTTGATTGTATACCTATATATAGCAACATAGTGGTATGGGGCATTAATGTCGTCTAGGATTGTTACTTATGATTTGAAATTGTTTTCGAAACATATAAACAGTAGTAATAATATCAAATGCTTTTGTTTTATTCGAATCAAGCATATTTTGGCCATTATACGGTAAAACTCTATCCTCCGGTTTGTGTTGCATTGTGTGATGGGAACTGAGTCTTATAATGGCTTTATTTTTATAAAAAGCATTGTGATGTGTAAGGACCCGTTACTTCCCCGTGAAGGAAAGAGCGGATACTTTGAGGACAAGACCAATCAGAACGCAGACAGAAGAACATTTCATTGTTTATTACAACAATTCCATCAAAATACAAGAATATACAGAGTATGAATAAAAGTTATACAACAAATATCAGAGATTACAATAAATTACATTTAAATACATCGCAGCGGAAAATAATACAAAACACAACTGAAAGAGATATATGGATACAGAGCTTTCCGGATATTATTCCAGCTGTAAACCAGATTCCTGTGAATATAAATCTGCAAAACCAAAACTACTAGCTGCCCGTGTGGAAAATAGGGGCACCCAGAGTTTAGGTTAAAACAATAAACTCCAGGTCAGTCATGTGACTGGTGTGAGAACTAAAACAGTTATTTAAAACTTTACTTTAAAAGATAGTAATTCAAGGGACCACGCCGTATAACACGGAACGAGTTTCCTTCCAAGAATACTAGTGCATATAACAAAATAGCGCAATTCTCTTTGGAAAAATGAAGCTATTATAAGACCCAGGTCCCATCACACAATGCAACGCAAGCCGGAGGATAGGGTTTTCCCTTATAACAGCCAAACATGCTTGGTACGTTCAAAACAAATCATTTGATACTATTATAAGTGTATAGTGTCAAAACAATTCAAATCATAAATATCAATCATAGGCGGCATGAGTACCATCTATCATGTTGCCATACTAGGCTCTACAAATAAAACCGCAATATCACGTATTGGAAATTGGATTTCCGTCATGAGTCGAGGCAAGGGGCAAGCTCCTCTCCGATTTGAGACACTCTAGCAAATGCCTCAGGACCCAACTATGATCCTTGGAACCTCCAAGGCCGGTCCTCTCTTACTTTTGAGGATTAGTTATTCCTGAACACACGTTTCCCGGTCCTATAGGACCTATATCCGAGGCGCCTCGCATCCAACAACCACATAGGTGAAAAGTATATATAAATGACAGGGCTGGTAGGTCACTGACACCGCCATAGCTAGAAAGAAACGCCGTACACTCCTTGGGTCCTTATCCTGTTTTTGACTCATGCCGAGGTGTGAGGCTCGCGAATTCACATTATACACAAAGTTGCGCCGCATAGGTCGTGCTTTGATCATCAACTACAAGACTTTGCTTTTCAATAGAAGCCTTGATCAATTGCCACTTACGTGTGTCACACAGGCAATTCACTCCATGCGACTGATGTCCATCGATATATAACCTCTGAGCTCGTACGTCTTAGAGAAGGGCGTTAAGCAAGAGAATAAATTCTCCGCCGCCAAACAGATGTATATTTAATAGAGATCAATCAACACAGAATAAAATCCAATGTCAGACACACAATCCATTTACAAGTTCGTTCTGGGTCTGAATGAAACCGGAGGCACTTTCCTCGCATATCCATCGATCTCCAAGTACGTCTAGACGATCACCAACTGTTTCCCTCATCTTGGGTGTACAGCCCAATCGAGTTCATCAGTAATCACCCAAACGATGTGAAGACTTCCGGTCTTCAACCACCGTCTTCATCTTCGACTCATCGCCGAATCGGTTATTCAGAATGGGTATAAACCCGGCCTTTCTGAATCACCCGCATATATAATAAACACGTGATACACAAACACAACAAATGCCTCATTCCAATTCAAAATATTCTTTTATTCAAATTTTCACACTCTTAGGGAAAGGTTCCCATTAATTTTATCAAAGATAAATTCTTCTAAATTTATTCTTTAATCTTCCTTTGGATATCATTTCAAACCATATTATGGTTTTCCAAACAAGTCGGGATTAGCGAACCACACCGAAGTAATTATTTATTTTATTTCTCAATCCCAACCTATATATCCCATGGAGCAAAACTGGTGGTACTCCATATCTAACACCATGGTGTTATTGGTAAAATTAATTACCATTTCACGTTCAAATCTAATTAAAGATTTAACTATCGCTTTGGAGCAAAACTGGTGGTACTCCATTCTCGATCACCTTTCAGATTTGATAATTTAAATTAACAATTCACATTTCAATCTAATTACAGGTTCATTAAAACTCCACTTAGTTTTAACCTTTTCAAAAATCAATATCTTGTCTTTAACTGGGTTAAAGAACCAATGTCATCTAAAACACGATTCACGATAAACCCAAAATCGCATTTGATATTAAATAAAAGGCTCTGAATAGATAATATACCGGCTTATATTCAATATCAAATTCTGAAAACAACAAATATCGTATTGGAAATAACGATATAAATATATCTTTCAAATTCCCATAACAATATCTGTATAATCACGAAATCCAACATCGAAATATTCCGAAGATAATTTCGATTCAAATCCAGTCCAATTCACGTATTGGGAATTTTGATTATTTTTAAAACCACTTTCAAATTCAATTTATTTATTTCAAAAATAAATTGATTTTAATTCTAGTTAAAAATTAGTTCATTTCGATAAAAATATATTTTTATCTTTTCAAATTTGGAGTTTTTCAACCCAACTTTTTCCAAATCATTTCTTATGATTTTACCTAAATTATTGATATTTTTAATAATTTTATCAAGGCCCGAACAGTCAATTTCCATCAACGGCCATCGAACTGCACTTACAGCGACCTTTTCCAAATTTGATTTGGACATTATTCCAAATCCAAACGTTAGATTTCAAATTTCTAATATTCATTGGAAAGATCTTTTCGATACGAACCCAACGGTTCCGGTTTTAGTAGAATCCGACGGTCGGATCTCCCGTAATGTCTATTCAACGTCAATGGTCGAAATTCACGAACTGCCGCGGTGCGGCGCGTTCTATTCAGGTCATTATATATATAATATATATATATATATATATATATATATATATATATTGTCGATTTCCTTTTAAAACGTAATTTATAAATCGTTTTAAATTCGTTTTCAAAACCATTTCAACTTTATATTCAATTTCAAATCAAAATTGAATATTTCATATCATTACTATACAAATGATAATATTTTCAAAATGTTATATTTTGAAATCACTACCGTTTTCTATATTCATTATAAATAATGAATATAATCGATATAAATATCGTTCACGTCAAAATAGCGCAACTCTAATCAACACGGCTTTATATATTTCAATAAATTCGTTATTCTATTCAACAAATGAATATTTATTCTATTCAACACATGCTTCTATATTTCCTTCAACACATGACTAATCTAAACACATGAGTACTGTCAACACACGACTATTTTTGTTATGCAATATATTTTATAAAATTATGGTATCTATTGTTTGATTTTTAATCAGATTCCAACCGTAAAGTAGTTTCTAATCTTAAATACGATAAAGATGTAAATTTTATTGTTAAAATATTTTACTCAACACACGAATAGTTTTCAACACATGATTATCTTTTATAATATTCATTATTTCCCAATTGGAATGAGGCCCAATCAATCACCATATAATGTTAATTATATGTATTCCATACAACACATGTATATAATAGCAACGATAAACAATCAACTATCATCCAAAGTCCATCACACAACTGCATAAGCATCAAATATAAATAATTAACGCTTACATAGCCTGTCGACCAATCGATCGACATACAATTAAATAATTGGGATTAGTGTACGCCAAATATCATCCCAACACCCGTGTGGGGTTTCAAATCAACAAACACAGATTTTTATTTGTGCAGTTGGGCGATGTGTAAAATTTATCGTCTCAATCAATATCCTTTAAATAGGTGTACATAAACAAACCGTCTGGTTTGTAAATGAATATTTATTTATTTACATTCACATTAAAAATTATATTTTTAATGATAAAATATTTATTTCAACTCATGAATATATTATCGATTTCACATCAACATTACAAACAAATTTCACAACACATCAAACAAGCATACAAGTCGTCCATGGTCTGTGGACGATGGGTGTCGGATGCTACTAAGCACCGTCTGCATCCTAGTATATAATTTAACTAGAAAAAGAAATTTAAGGTGAGAAGTTCTCACCGTTTAGCTAAACCAGCGCCACGACTCTCCATTTGCAGAAATCTTCGTCGCGCTCGCCTTTTGACAATTTCATTGTCTGTAGCCACTACATGGATAAAAATCACATTTTTATACTGATATTATATAGATAAAAATTCTATTTTTACACCGCTGCTATATTGATAAAAATTCTATTTTTATACCGCTGTTCATATAATAAAGATTATATTTTTATATTGCCACTCATATAAAAACCACATCTTTGCTTCTTCTACATAATAAAAATCATATTTTTATACCTCCTACATAATAAAGATCGAATTTTAATATCATCGCTATAAAAATCACATTTTTATTTCAATATATATATAATAAAAAACAGATTTTTATTTCGTCACATATATGAAGATCAATTTTTTTCTATCTATATATTATAAAAATCATATTTTTATTCTTTTCGTTATATAAAAATCATATTTTTACATACTTCATTTGTCAAAAACCATAGAAGCGTTAAAGCGGAGAAAACTCTTTTTTTTTCAAACGCCCGGATCCGCTGTTCTGGTTCCAGAATTTGCAAACAAGCTTCAATCTTCACACCATCCTTTTTTTAGCTTAAACACGCCATTCCAGACAACTTTCGCCTAGTGGCTTTCCTTCCGAAAATGTGTCATTTCACCGGAAATCGTGAAAAGGCAGCATTTTGACAGTGTTTGGACAGCAGACTTTGGATGCGTTTTCCCGACAACTCCGCAATGCAAAATAGGACTATCATATACCAAATCGAAGAGAAAATCGTGCTCTTCGACTTTGGTTTTTAGGAACTTTGGCTAGAAACGCACGGTTTGGGAGTTATTAGCGAAATAAGGACAGGGTGTTTTGTGCAAAACGGGAAATTAGTGAAAATTGTGATTTTTGAGGAGGGGCCCACGACCGGAGTTGGGTGGCTATACGGGGGCGCCGAACCTAATTGGGCGTGGGGGACTGGTTGTGGCGGTGGTGGGGCCGGCGGAGTGGCGGCGGCGGTGGTTTGGGGGTAGGGTTTGCAAATTAGAAGAGGGAAAGAGGAGGGGAGAGAGAGGAGGAGGAAGAGGAGGAGGAGGGGGAAGTGGGGGTGACGGCCGACGGCCTGAGGTGGTGCGGAAGCGGGGTAGGGGGCGGTGGCAGCAGTGGTGGTGGTGGAGCTCTCCATTTTTAAGGAAAGAGGAAGAAAAGAGAAAGAGAAATTGAACGAAGTAAAGGAGTAAAAGTGATTATATGCTAGTTTCTCGCCTATCGCCTGAACGCTAACGATCTCCAATCGCCGCGGATTTTGGACATGACATAGTAGACGTGAAGACGAGTCCAACGAAATAAGTTTCGTCGAATTCCGAGTTCGTTTGACCGTCCATTAAAAATCACAAAAATGCTCAAATAAGCTCTAAAAATGCGATTTTGGCGCACCTTTTCTTCTTGCACGCTCACACGTTAACTCCAAAAATCAAGACTTCTTGGATTTAACCATTATTAGATGATACGAATCCAGAAAAAAAAGTAGAATCGAATTCCGAGGCCGTATCAATAATGTTCCTTTGTAAAATGACTGCCCGCTTTTGAACAAATGGTTTTGCTTCGCACGGCCACATACTGACCCCGTTCGACGTGCACTTTGGAACTCAACAATAATTTGTCATTGTGAATCCATAAAAATTTATCTCGTCGAATTCTGAGCTCGTATGCAAAATTTCACTTTTTAAGGGCTATGTTTTTCTAACCGAACAACTCCAGCAAATAGCCGCTATTCCGGATATCGGAATATATCGAAGCTTATACTTTTCGGAGTTCTAAACGGCATTTTGAACTCAATGGAAGTGGTTTCGAGTCCAAATTCATCCATATGCAAAATATGACTTTTTGGGCCATGTATAATTTCCAAAGCGACTATTCAGAATTTTCAACTGGACATATCTTTTTATTCCCGCTATGGAATTTTTATTTTTCGGATTCATTGGAAAGATATTCTCAACTAGATTCTAATATTTTTGGTTTCGCCAAAATCCGGCTTATTTTGAATCCTGTACATTCATTTGAATTTTGAAATCGAGTTATCGAACTACCGCGCCATTTTCCATTTCTTTTATAATTATAAATAATTATTTATATTCTAACGACGATCTATATGAATATATACGTTCTAATTCTATTCAAAATAAATTTCTCATCGATATTATTTAAAATAATTCATTTTAAATAATCAAAATTCATTAAAATTGTCAAAATAAAAAATTTAAATTGGCTCAGAATTTCCGGATTGTTACAATCTCCCCCACTTAAAACTTTTCGTCCCCGAAAAGGAACGAAGTCGAAAGTTGTTTCACTAATCAACTCAACTTCCATTGTTTTGATTACGGCTTAAATTCTTCAACTTTTCAGTTTCTAAGAACTTTTCAAAATTTTCAAAAATTTGGCTAACACCCTAAATTTTTGAAAAATTTCGCCATAACCTCCCCTGCACCGGGAGCACCGGGAAAATCCCGAAATTGCCATACAGGCCCTCTGATCTCAAAAAGAAAAAGCGGCTAGCCAATCGGCTCATAAAATCATCATCACCCAAACAAAACAGTAAATTATGGTAAACATGTACCTATTTGTCGGGCAAACAATTTTATTCTTCTGCTCTAGCCTACTTGCTATGACCTGTTCAACGTAAGTACATGTATATGCATGCAATTGCGACCAATTTTCAATATAATTCAATATTTGGCACAATTAGGCATAATGGTTCAAAATTATCAAACAAATAAACAAACAACACAACCAGCAATCAACTAGTGGATTAACATTTCAAATTCATAATTTTGATACATATACAAAAAATCATGTTTTTGATGCCAATTCACAACAATGTATTCTAGCTATATTTTGGTTCTCACACCAGTCTAATGGAAATATATAGATATCACACCTTTGAAACACGAACATAAATATTGATGATGCCATGGTCATTATCAACATCATCTCCGGGCGACTAGAGTGTGATTCTATATCTATCCAGTATATTAAAACTTCGAATATACGTTCATGACGCGTATACGCGAAATCTTTATATATTGGATTGTCCAAATCAATACAAATAAAATATTCAAATACGTATAAAATGGTTTAAATTTTCAAAACAAAGTTCGTTTTCATTTTTTTTTTTAAAAATACTCTTCACACTCGTTATAGGATACTACTGATCTTATCTCTAACGAGTCATTCTCATTGGATATTACTGATCCAATATCTGATGAATTCTTTCGTATGGTTCTAATGTGTCTTGTTCTCAAGCTCTGTAAACCAAAGCTCTAATACCAACTGTGACGACAAGGAATTTTGCTCGATCCGAATCGATCGTTAAACCAACTAAGACCATTCAAAACCCCTGATCGTTTTGAGAACAGGACAAATTGGAATGCAGACGGAAGAACATTTCATTGTTTATTACAACAATTCCATCAGAATACAAGAATATACAGATTATGAATAAATGTTATACAACAAATACCAGAGATTACAATAAATTACATTTAAATACATCGCAGCGGAAAATAATACAAAACACAACTAAAAGAGATATACGGATACAGAGCTTTCCGGATATCATTCCAGCTGTAAACCAGATTCCTGTGAACATAAATCTGCAAAACCAAAACTACTAGCTGCCCGTGTGGAAAATAGGGGCACCCAGAGTATAGGTTAAAACAATAAACTCCAGGTCTGTCATGTGACTGGTGTGAGAACTAAAACAGTTATTTAAAACTTTACTTTAAAAGATAGTAATTCAAGGGACCACGCCGTATAACACGGAACGGGTTTCCTCCCAAGAATACTAGTGCATATAACAAAACAGCGCAATGTTCTTTGAAAAAATGAAGCTATTATAAGACTCAGGTCACACAATGCAACGCAAGCCGGAGGATAGGGTTTTCCCTTATAATAGCCAAACAGGCTTGGTACGTTTAAAACAAATCATTTGATACTATTATAAGTGTATAGTGTCAAAACAATTCAAATCATAAATATCAATCATAGGCGGCATGGGTACCATCTATCATGTCGCCATACTAGGCTCTACAAATAAAACCACAATATCACGTATTGGAAATTGGATTTCCGTCATGAGTCGAGGCAAGGGGCAAGCTCCTCTCTGATTCGAGACACTCTAGCAAATGCCTCAGGACCCCACTATGATCCTTTGGAACCTCCAAGGCCGGTCCTCTCTTACTTTTGAGGATTAGTTATTCCTGAACACACGTTTCCCGGTCCTATAGGACCTATATCTGAGGCGCCTCGCATCCAACAACCACATAGGTGAAAAGTATATATAAATGTCAGGGCTGGTAAGTCACTGACACCACCATAGCTAGAAAGAAACGTCGTGCACTCCTTGGGTCCTTATCCCGTTTTTGACTCATGCCGAGGTGTGAGGCTCGCGAATTCATGTTATACACAAAGCTGCGCCACACAGGCCGTGCTTTGATCATCAATCACAAGACTTTGCTTTTCAACAGAAGCCTTGATCAATTGCCACTTACGCGTGCCACACAGGCAATTCACTCCATGCGACTGATGTCCAACGATATACAACCTCTGAGCTCGTACGTCTCAGAGAAGGGCGTTAAGCAAGAGAATAAATTCTCCACCACCAAACAGATGTATATTTAATAGAGATCAATCAACACAGAATAAAATCCAATGTCAGACACACAATCCATTTACAAGTTCGTTCTGGGTCTGAAAGAAACCGGAGGCACTTCCCTCGCATATCCATCGATCTCCAAGTACGTCTAGACAATCACCAACTGTTTCCCTCATCTTGGGTGTACAACCCAATCGAGATCATCAGTAATCACCCAAACGATGTGAAGAATTTCGGTCTTCAACCACCGTCTTCATCTTCGACTCATCGCCGAATCGGTTATTCAGAATGGGTATAAACCCGGCCTTTCTGAATCACCCGCGTATATAATAAACACGTGTTACACAAACACAACAAACGCCTCATTCCAATTCAAAATATTCTTTTATTCAAATTTTAACACTCTTAGGGAAAGGATCCCATTAATTTTATCAAAGATAAATTCTTCTAAATTTATTCTTTAATCTTCCTTTGGATATCATTTCAAACCATATTATGGTTTTCCAAACTAGTCGGGATTAGCGAACCACACCGTAGTAATTATTTATTTTATTTCCTAGTCCCAACCTATATATCCTATGGAGCAAAACTGGTGGTACTCCCATATATAACACCATGGTGTTATCGGTAAAATTAATTACCATTTCACGTTCAAATCTAATTAAAGATTTAACTATCGCTTTGGAGCAAAACTGGTGGTACTCCATTCTCGATCACCTTTCAGATTTGATAATTTAAATTAACAATTCACATTTCAATCTAATTACAGGTTCATTAAAACTCCACTTAGTTTTAATCTTTTCAAAAATCAATATCCTGTCTTTAACTGGGTTAAAAAACCAATGTCATCTAAAACACGATTCACGATAAACCAAAAATCACATTTGATATTAAATACAAGGCTCTGAATAGATAATATACTGGCTTATATTCAATATCAAATTCTGAAACCAACAAATATCGTATTGGAAATAACGATATAAATATATCTTTCAAATTCCCATAACAATATCTGTATAATCACGAAATCCAACATCGAAATATTCCGAAGATAATTTCGATTCAAATCCAGTCCAATTCACGTATTGGGAATTTTGATTATTTTTAAAACCACTTTCAAATTCAATTTATTTATTTCAAAAATAAATTGATTTTAATTCTAGTTCAAAATTAGTTCATTTCGATAAAAATCTATTTTTGTCTTTTCAAATTTGGAGTTTTTCATCCCAATTTTTCCCAAATCATTTCTTATGATTTTACCTAAATTATTGATATTTTTAATAATTTTATCAAGGCCCGTACAGTCGATTTCCATCAACGGCCATCGAACTGCACTTACAGCGACCTTTTCCAAATTTGATTTGGATATAATTCCAAATCCAACCGTTAGATTTCAAATATCTAATATTCATTGGAAAGATATTTTCGATACGAACCCAACGGTTCCGGTTTTAGGAGAATCCGACGGTCGGATCTCCCGTAATGTCCATTCAACGCCAATGGTCGAAATTCACGAACTATCGCGGCGCGTTCTATTCAGGCCATTATACATATAATATATATATATATATATCCAAATCAAATTTATTTCATATCATTACTATATAAATGATATTTCGTCGGTTTCCTTTTAATCATTACTATCCAAATCAAATATATATATAATATATATATATATATATATATATTATATTTCGTCGGTTTCCTTTTAAAACGTATTTTATAAATCGTTTTAAAATCGTTTTCAAAACCATTTCAACTTTATATTCGATTTCAAATCAAAATTGAATATTTCATATCATTACTATATAAATGATAATATTTTCAAAACGTTATATTTTGAAATCACTACCTTTTTCTATATTTATAAAAATGAATATAATCGATATAAATATCGTTCATGTCAAAATAGCGCAACTCTAATCAATACAGCTTTATATATTTCAATAAATTCGTTATTCTATTCAACAAATGAATATTTATTCTATTCAACACATGAATCTATATTTCCTTCAACACATGACTAATCTAAACACATGAGTACTGTCAACACATGACTATTTTTGTTATGTAATATATTTTATAAAATTATGGTATCTATTGTTTCATTTTTAATCAGATTCCAACCGTAAAGTAGTTTCTAATCTTAAATATGATAAAGATGTAAATTTTATTGTTAAAATATTTTACTCAACACACGAATAGTTTTCAACACATGATTATCTTTTATAATATTCATTATTTCCCAATTGGAATGAGGCCCAATCAATCACCATATAATGTTAATTATATGGATTCCATACAACACATGTATATAATAGCAACTATAAACAATCAACTATCATCCAAAGTGCACCACACAACTGCATAAGCATCAAATATAAATAATTAACGCTTACACAGCCTGTCGACCAATCGATCGACATACAATTAAATAATTAGGATTATTGTACGCTAAATATCATCCCAACACCCGTGTGGGGTTTTAAATCAACAAACACAGATTTTTATTTGTGCAGTTGGGCGATGTGTAAAATTTATCGTCCCAATCAATATCCTTCAAATAGGTGTACATAAACAAACCGTCCGGTTTGTAAATGAATATTTATTTATTTACATTCACGTTAAAAATTATATTTTTAATGATAAAATATTTATTTCAACTCATGAATATATTATCGATTTCACATCAACATCACAAACAAATTTCACAACACATCAAACAAGCATACAAGCCGTCCATGGTCTGTGGACGACGGGTGTCGGGTGCTACTAAGCACCGTCTACATCCTAGTATATAATTTAACTAGAAAAAGAAATTTAAGGTGAGAAGTTCTCACCGTTTAGCTAAACCAGCGCCACGACTCTCCATTTGCAGAAATCTTCATCGCGCTCGCCTTTTTTCAATTTCATTGTCCGTAGCCACTACATGGATAAAAATCACATTTTTAAACTGATATTATATAGATAAAAATTCTATTTTTACACCGCTACTATATAGATAAAAATTCTGCTTTTATACCGCTGTTCATATAATAAAGATTATATTTTTATATTGCCACTCATGTAAAAACCACATCACTGCTTCTTCTACATAACAAAAATCATATTTTTATACCTACTACATAATAAAGATCGAATTTTTATATGATCGCTATAAAAATCACATTTTTATTTCAATATATATCTATAATAAATATCATATTTTTATTTCGTCACCTATATGAAGATCAATTTTTTTCTATCTATATATTACAAAAATCATATTTTTATTCTTCTCGTTATATAAAAATCATATTTTTACATACTTCATTTGTCAAAAACCTTAGAAGCTTTAAAGCGGAGAAAACTCATTTTTTTTTCTGACGCCCGGATCCGCTGTTCTGGTTCCAGAATTTGCAAACAAGCTTCAATCTTCACAACAATTTTTTTTCTAGCTTAAACGCGCCATTCTGGACAACTTTCGCCTAGTGGTCTTCCTTCCGAAAATGTGTCATTTCGCCGGAAATCGCGAAAAGACAGCATTTTGATAGTGTTTGGACAGCAGACTTTGGATGCGTTTTCCCGACAACTCCGCAATGAAAAATGGGACTATCATATACCAAATCGAAGAGAAAATCGTGCTCTTCGACTTTGGTTCTGAGGAACTTTGGCTAGAAACACACGGTTTGGGAGTTATTCGCGAAATAAGGACAAGGTGTTTTGTGCAAAACGGGAAATTAGTTGTAACGACCCGTGTTTTTCGACCATTTGAATATGAATATTTAAATTAGTTTTAAATATTATATTGGAAATATTAATGGAATTAAATATTTAATTCGTTATTTAAACGAAGTTGAACGATATATATATTTATATAATTATAAATAGAACTCGAAATGGCGCTGCAGTTCGTAAATTGGAGTTTTGAACTTCAAATGGATATACAGAGTCCGATATAAGTCGGATTTCTGTGAAACGAGAAACGTTGGAACCGTAGTGACGATAGTTTTCATATGAAAGAGAAAAATCCAGATTCCGTGTTATTGATTGTTAGTTATAGCCAAATCAAATTTTGAAATAGTCGCTATGGAAAATCGTTATTAAATTTTAGGCCTTTAAAATAGCCGTTTTGCAAACGGACTCAAATTTCGATGAAATCAGTTTCATTGGAACTGTATCATTAAATTATTGTACGATGTTGAATGGCGTGGCAAACAGGTGTCGTATGTGACCACGGTAGTTGTAAACGTCCGTTCAAATTATATAGCGCATTATTAATTCAATAAAGGGTTATTGGGATACAACTGGAGCAGACGATCAAATTAGGCCACGAAACCAGTGCCGTTGAGTTCGTATCGTTGATTAGAGTCAGGATATGTATATAGTTTGTTATTTTTAGAGATCGAGAAATTTGGCGTTAAAAGGGGTAGGGCGGTTCGAGGTAAAAATAGCCTACCGGGGCAACAGTCTCAGAATGCGACGAAATTAGTGCCGTTGGGTTCGTATCGAAAAGTTATTGTCGATGTTCGCAGTTTCAAGTTGATTTGATTTATCTAGTGACCGTGGAAAAATTAAATGCGTGTTCATTTCTGGTTTCATAAAGGAAATTTTTCCATACGACATCGGATTTCGACGAAACTTGTCCCATTGGGTTCGGAATACCGTTTTACACCAAGATTAGCCTTTTTATCAGAAGACAGAGGTCGTCTCTAGTAGTTTTATTGAGTTACTTCGCAACAAAGTTTCGCTATATATTATTTTCTTCTCCAGTTGTGTTACAGTGGCTATGTACCCTATATTATCACTCGCACGCCAATCAATATCCTTCCAGCTATTTTCTGGTACCACCTACGCCCTAGAGGTGAAAAGACAAATAAGCCTACACCGTGTGCATGCCTGAACAACAACGTACAACAGCCCTAACGTATCATTTCATATTAAATCAGAGTGTGCAAAACGTACAAATAAATAGCAATCGTGCCGACCACGTTTTGGATGTACCCAGCTACTCCACTAACCTATATCCTATAACACCTTGACACCCACGAAACATCCCTTATAAAAGCCGCTGCTACCCATTCTCATTTCAGCATAACAAATGAGAACTAACCCATCCTCTCACCTAAAAAAAAAAAAAAAAAAAAAACGCAGACCACTATTTCTAAAACGGAACGAAACAAAGTCTAATGGCAAGCTTGGAAGCGGCTGATGATGAACAAGTGTGAAGAGCTATTCGTGAAGACAGAAGGAAGCAGAGAAGTTATTCGAGTAGCAGGTTTCGTTGTTTGCATTTAGAGGAGGAGGGTGGTGAAGTTAGAGGAGGTGCGGCGTCAGGAATGGTGCATGCAGCAGGTCAGGACGTGGCAGTTGAAGTCGCATGGATGATTTCAAATGAAAAGAAGAACGAAAAGGGAAAGGAGAAGTTGTAACCGGAAATATGGGACAAGAATAGCAGGCGTGAGTTTTTTTTCAGCAGCAGTGTACCGGTTTGTGAACTGTGAAGAGAGGATGGCAGCAGCTCGCGTTGGGGAGAAGGATTTACTTAAGTAAGTAGCATTTAACCTTTAGTATATTATTAAAATTTTAAACCATATTTAATTATACCGGTACGGTTTTAATGTAAACACCTAATTGAAGTATACCATGCCTAAATCCCATTACACGTATGCCTAGTCCTTTATATAATATGGCCACTTAAATAATGTATAATCCAAACTTGTACGTGCCAAATCCTACGTGCATATGACCTGGTAGTTTGATAAGTGCCCAATCATGTTATTAACATAAACAAGCTTTAAATGTGAAATTAGTTTAATAAGATATTGGGGAAAAGAAAAGATGAACAGTAGGAGCATGGCTTCGGGGTATCATAACGTGGCCAGGGTACCTAATTAAAGTTAAGCGTGCCAAAACATGATTATTAAGTAAGTAATTATATCTATATATGCTAGGATATTAATATTTTAAGATGGCTATTTTACGTTACTCATTTGTTGACGAGTTTTAAAGTACGAGTTCGACTATAGCAGGAAGAAAGTAGAATTCGTTGTGCCTAAGTCCTTTTGTACCTAACCCGATTTAATACTTAACCACGTTTAAGTAAACAATAAACTGTTGTAGATGGCCTCGAATTCTAATATATACAACCGCGGTTCATAGTAAGTTAGTAACCAATACCTTTGATTTTATTAAGTCTTGTCTAATATATTATATAACGTTGCACAGTAGGGAATGTGCCTAAATATGGGATAGCATGGCCAATTTAGAATGATTTATACACCCCTACCTTGACTAAAGATTAAATAATAGTATATTTAGGTTTTATAATATTTTTAAAAGTGGGCAACAATTTAACGTATAACTGTGTCATACGTACACAGAATCAAATCAACAAGGAGCTCAACAAGGAGCGTTGTAACCGTACCAGTGAACGCTTTATTTTGAAGATGGTGCAGACAGAGTTGGACGCTGATGGAGGTTTTGATTAAATTAAACCCTTGTTTAATTTGATTAAAAACAAACTATTCTGACGATAGATTGAAATCAAGGTGAGTTAAACTCACTCAGTTTCCCCATTTATATTTTATATAAATTGGGTTCTTTATTTTGTGTGCTCTGCTTGCTGATGGTTGCTTATTTGCTAATTATACAGTTGTTTGTTGATTTAACTGATGAAATTAAACTGTGTTTAATTTCAGTGAAAGTACCAAATCGTTATTTTAACGATTGGTTCCAATAAAGGTAACTTACCTTGTTGGTCACGTTTATAAAATAAACGTGTTTAATTGGTTGAATTGTTTGAATTGTTGATCTGTTTGAATTGAACAATCTGTTGAGATAACCAGTTGAATACAGGGAAGAACAGGTTGGAGGAATCCAACCGGATTCCTCAAATATATTATTTATTTCATATTCTCACATATGAACTATCCTGTTTGGTTGATTGATTTGATTATTGATTTGGACTGGGAATTCAACCTGTGTTGTGTTTAAACCAATGAGCGGTATTGGTTGAGTATTTAGCAGTGTATGGCCTATAAAATCAATCGTGTTATAAATATTGATTCACCGTCAGGGGAATCGAGAAAGATGAGGTTATAAAATTTATTATATAACTGGAGTTGGATTTTGAATATATTATTTTGAATAAAGGTTTATAAAAGAAAAGTAAATAAATAAATAAATATTTTATTTGTTTAAGACTTCGATGTGTTCTGATGTTAATCAGATCTACAATTATGAGCATAAGAAATGAGATGAATGGTTAAACTTTAATAAGTGTTTTGTAAACAGCGATTTTGGCGCTGTTGTTATAATACATGTTTTGTAAATCAAATATAGCGATTTTAGCACTGTTGCTATAGTAAATGGATTGTAAACCTAAACAGCGATTATAGCGCTGTTGTTTGTAAATCTAACTAGTAATTTTAATGCTATTGTTATAACATATGTGCTATAAATTTCCTTATTAAAAACAAATGGATTTTTCCGATTTAAATAATAAGGGATGAGTTGTCATTTCGTACGACTGCTAGCGAAATTCGCAGGGCTGCTGATAGCCTACGGGGGTCGGATGTTTCCTGAGGGAATCAGGCGTAACCATTGTGATCGCTGTGATCTAGAGTCAAGCGAATGGATGTAAGTCGAGTATAAGTTAATTCGATAGAAGTTAAACAAGTAGAGTTATTCGGTTAGAGTTAACCAGTTAAAGTTAATCAATTAGAGTTAATCGATTGGAGTTTAATCGAATTAGAGCTATTCAAATATCGTATTTTGAATGTTAAAAGAGCTAGAAGTTTTGGTTTAACAAAAGTAAATCAGTTGTTAAAGGCCAAGTGGTGCTGAATACTGAGCCAGTGAACTCATTGGGTTATCATGATTGAAACACTGATTATTTTGATAGTTAAATCACCAACTATCAAATCGGACCCATACGATTGTTGGTACGGAAAGACCGGGATCGAATTTATATTCAAAAACCATTCCGACTAACAAATACGTGAAGATATCAGAAGACGGTCGAGATGGAGCAATGAAGACCGTGGATCTTCATAAGCGGAAGGATTACTTAAAATCTCTGGTTTAGCGGCCCGAGATACACTGTGATTCTGTCGTGGTTGAAATCCACGGGTTGCAAGGACTTCTCGCTACTGATCCATGGGGTGATTCCTATATGAGATGCAGTAGGAGAGTGCCTTCGGTTCATCCTGTTCCTGGATGACTTGTATGGACGAATGTCTGACAGAGTATTTCCTTAAGAACCACGTACGTTGATTTTTACAAATATACCGAGATGGTGGCGAAGAGGGGCACTTCTTCAATACCAGAGTATATTTGTGAACGTCAATTAGTGATTTGACGGATCTGACGATGTGGCATTCAAAGTGAATGATGGCCAGATGTTCGAAGAGATGAATTTTTGCCTCAAGCCTCATCAACCGGGGAAGGACAAAAATCGGGCAGGCAGCATGGCTATGTGGGTCGCTCCCATTAGGGTGTATAATCACCTATCTAGAGAAATTCCTTTTGTTCTTATTCTATCGATTCGGATACTGAGAAATTCGGAGACGAGCTGAAGATGTTCAGATGAATGATATTCCGCTGTGTGATTATATATATGAGGACAGATTATCAAAACTGTCCAGATGTGTGTTGAACTCTGATATTGTAAGTATTTTTAAAAGCTCTCAATAAAGTTTTATTTCTATATTATATTTTTGTTCCGCTGCGATGTGAGACTCTGTGTTGTGGTGTTGTTTCTTCTCCTTCTACTATTCTAATATTTCTTTCTTTCTTATCTCACCCTCTAATTTCTTTCTAATACTATCCAGTGTTTTCGGTGTTGGAAGGTCGGCATGAGTTATGGTAAAGGTATTTATGTCGATTTTCGAGGCCGAAATCCGCTGTTCGTTACATTAGTGAAAATTGTGATTTTTGGGGAGGGGCCCACGGCCGCGGTTGGGTGGCCATACGGGGGCGTGGGGCCGGCGGAGTGGCGGTGGTGGGGCCGGCGGAGTGGCGGTGGTGGGGGTTTGGGGGTAGGATTTGCAAATTAGAAGAGGGAAAGAGGAGGGAAGAGAGAGGAGGAGGAAGAGGAGGAGGGGGAAGTGGGGGTGGCGGCCGGCGGCCTGAGGTGGTGCGGCAGCGGGGTAGGGGGCGGTGGTAGCAGTGGTGGTGGAGGAGCTCTCCATTTTTAAGGAAAGAGGAAGAAAAGAGAAAGAGAAAGTGAACGAAGGAAAGGAGTACAAGTGATTATATGCTAGTTTCTCGCCTATCGCCTGAACGCAAACGATCTCCAATCGCCGCGGATTTTGGACACGACATAGTAGACGTGAAGACGAGTCCAACGAAACAAGTTTCGTCGAATTCCGAGTTCGTTTGACCGTCCATTAAAAATCACAAAAATGCTCAGATAAGCTCTAAAAATGCGATTTTGGCGCACCTTTTCTTCTTGCACGCTCACACGTTAACTCCAAAAATCATGCCCTCTTGGATTTAACCATTATTAGATGATACAAATCCAAAAAAAAAGTAGAATCGAATTTCCAGGCCGTATCAATAATGTTCCTTTGTAAAATGACTACCCGCTTTTGAACAAATGGTTTTGCTTCGCACGGCCACATACTGACTCCGTTCGACGCGCACTTTGGAACTCAACAATAATTTGTCATTGTGAATCCATAAAAATTTATCTCGTCGAATTCTGAGCTCGTATGCAAAATTTCACTTTTTAAGGGCTATGTTTTTCTAACCGAACAACTCCAGCCAATAGCCGCTATTCCGGATATCGGAATATATCGAAGCTTATACTTTTTGGAGTTCTAAACGGCATTTTGAACTCAATGGAATTGGTTTTGAGTCCAAATTCATCCATATGCAAAATATGACTTTTTGGGCCATGTATAATTTCCATAGCGACTATTCAGAATTTTCAACTGGACATATCTTTTGATTCCCGCTATGGAATTTTGATTTTTCGGATTCGTTGGAAAGATATTCTCAATTAGATTCTAATATTTTTGGTTTCGCCAAAATCCGGCTTATTTTGAATCTTGTACATTCATTTGAATTTTGAAATCGAGTTATCGAAATACCGCGCCATTTTCCATTCCTTTTATAATTATAAATAATTATTTATATTCTAATGACGATCTATATGAATATATACATTCTAATTCTATTCAAAATAAATTTCTCGTCGATATTATTTAAAATAATTCATTTTAAATAATCAAAATTCATTAAAATTGTCAAAATAAAAATTTTAAATTGGCTCAGAATTTCCGGGTTGTTACATGATGTCTAAAATATTTACTTGTTTTAAAGCACTGGCAATCCAAAGTAAACTTGTTTCGCGAAAGTGGCGTGGTCCTATGATTAGCCATATTGTAAGATGTGTTAAGTAGATTTCTCATACCAATCTCATGACTGACTCGTAGTTTGTTTCACTTGCAAACTCAGGTGCCCATTTTTCTACACGGGCGGCCTTGTATTCAGGTTTAGCAGGCTCTTTCTGGATAGCTGGAGCTGAAGATGGATTCTATCATTTATCTCTTTTTATGTTGTTCAGCTCCTGTTGTACATATTATGTTTAGATTCCGCTGTAGACATTTATGTATAGCTGAACTGTATTTGTACTAAGTATGATCCTATATACTGTGTAACTCTGATGATTATGTTTATCCAGTGTATTCTATTGTACATTATTTGGTGTATTTAATTATTTCTGTTCTACTGTTATTTGTTTATGTGTTATATTTCAAAGATTACCCTTGCCACAGCCTTATGGGGTTTGGGGTCATCACATTATACACCAATGCAGGCTACAAAATTGTGTCCACTGAACCCTTTTGGGTTACTCTAATTGGAAAGAGAAGGCGGGTTTTGATGATCAAACAATGTACGTAGAGCTAGAGTAGATAGCATATAACGTCACTTGCATGGTTAGAGTAGAGCAGAGAGCATAATAACTTAAATGGTTGTTGTATACGCACCAATGAGTTGTGTTGCTTTGTACCCTTCTATCTTTTAAGATATTGTATAGCATATTTGCATGTTATGTATTCTGTATGGCTCAATTCAAAAATGTACTGCTCAGCACGTACATAAGTTTTTATGTAGTGCACAAAATAATGGGATTAGGTACAGAATTTTTTATTTCCATAATAACCTACATATGTGCATGAGAAATAACTATACAATTGCTAATTAATACATCATGTCAGTGTTTGCATATGTTCATTCTTGGTTTATTATTGCACCAGTATAAAGCTAATGTATTTTTTATTTAAATTAGCCACGACTAAGCTGTATCCAATGATTAATTAGTTACGACATAAGACCGTATCTCATTGACGAATTAGATACGGTTCATGGCTGTAGCTAGCTGAAAATTAGATATGGCTCATGGTCATAGCTAATTCATCATTAGATATGACTCATGGTCGTATCTAATTCATTGTTAGATACTGCTTAAGGCCGTATCTAATTGATAAGCACACAGCAAATTGATATGGCCTAAAGCACAGCCTAATCACATTAGATACGGCCTAAAGCACGACCTAATTGGCATTTCTGGTGTAGTGGTGCTGACCCATCATGGGTCGGCGCTGACCTATGTAATTAGCTTCACTTGGCATGAAAAATTTTATTCCTCCATCTTTCGTCTTCCAGAGCGCCTCCGCCAAGTTTCACCGGAATCTGATTATCTGAACCTCCGATTTGCTTTGTTCTTTAATCCTAAGATCTACGACAACCAATTCTAAAAAACAACACAAACAATTCAATCAAAACAAGCATCAACTCATAAAACAATGAACATACAAACACGAATAATTCATAATTATGGCAGAAACATATCATAAACATAAGATCTAGCATGATTAGGATCTAAACATAGGTATAAACATGATTAATCTAACAACTATCTAGTTAATATGATCAAATTAGGTTTTCTAAGGTTTCTAAATTAGAATTAAACAAATATGATTAGATCTAAGGTGATTATAACATATATATATATATATATATATAATTAACATAGATCTAACCCATACAACCCTCTGCTTGTGAGAGATATCTACCACTCACCTAATCCCCAATTCAATGCAAATCCAATGAGATCGAATCTGGACAACGATGATAATCTTCGAATTTGATGCTACTTGATGTGATCTATCTTCCCCTGATGATGATTTATCTTCTAGATGTAATCTACTATGAATTGATATAAAAAGAATAGAGAAATAGGGCTTTAAGTTTAACCGGAGAATCGCAGACGCCTAGCCTAAAGTTTAGAACAAAGGGAGTAACCCTAGTTCTCTCCCCAATCCCCTATTTATATCTGCAGGTCACAGGTGAAAAGTCTATGTGTACGATTTAAAGGATCTATATGGATAGTGCGGAAATATACGTGATATACTAGCTAAATAATGTGCAATAGTTTATGCAAATAAAATCTAAGTTACCGAGATATATAATAGGTAAATAAAAGCAGTAAGTGAAGTAAAAGAGGCACTAGGAGTTTTTATACTGGTTCGGACTTCCCGCCCTATGTCCAGTCCCGAAGCTCCTCTTCGGAATTCACTACCAACGCCCTCTCTTAACCCGGAGGAATAGGTCAGTACACCTGAGCCCCAACAAGGATGCCTCTCGCCTGAGCAACTACACAGGTCTTCGACAATTACAAGTATTTGACTTTTGCTTTGTGTTCTTGACAACACGGATAGCCAATCTTTTAAGTAAACCTTCCTATAATCTGATCCTCGAGTATATGAATTTAATGTGAAGGTTAAAAGGAAGTAAATTGCTTGTTGAATCAAATGATGTTAAATTGATTCAAGGATTCAACAAGTATTTTGAATTGGAGAGCTTTTATTTGCAAAGAATGTAAATGGAGAGAATAGAATGATGATTAGTAAAAATATTAAAATTCGATGATTGTAAAACATGAATGAAGTTGTTTATATAATAGTATAAGAGTAGCAACCTTTCACGAAGATTTTACATAAAAAGATATGTCCATTTCCTTTCATTATTGAAGAGGAATCTCTTCATAATGGAAGCAACTCTTCAGAAAATAAGTTCTAGGTCGAATAAGTCGACTGGTTAAAAATCATCAGTTGACTGGTAGAAATAAATTATTTATATAAAACTTTTAAAACTAGCCGTTATGTGTAGAAATAGCTTGACGAGTCGACTGATGGATTTCCTACCAGTCGACTGGTAGGCCAGTTTCTGCATAGTCTGGTTTTTGAAGGTTTAGTCATATATATATATATATATATATATATATATATATATATATATAACTTGATTATCACATTCATGTATACTTGAGGGTATATTTTAACATAATTCTAACACGACTCAATGTGTGTGTGTGTGTGTGTGTGTGTGTATATATATATATTAAACCTTATCTTTATGATTCGATTTCCATAATAGCTTCATTCATTGGCATTGATCAAAATCTCGTTATTCAACATTCTCCTCCTTTTTGATTGATGACAACACTTTTAATTTTCTCCCCCTGAATGTATAGCTCCCCCTGAAATTCTGCATAAATTTGTTAGTTCATAATTTTATATCCTTACCATTTGACTCTTGCATTCACAAATGTTTGGAACGTACGTGGAGCTCAAGACGATCTCAAGCTTGATCAATGTAAGTATATTATTCAGAAATACAATTTGAGTGCCTTGGCTATCCTGGAAACAAAGCTTAATGAAGCTTTAACCAAGCGCGTTACCAGGTATATAAATCCCACTTAGAGTCATTTGCATAATTTATCTAACGCTAGTTATGGTAGAATTATGTTAATTTTTTACTGTTCCGTGCACAACTTCATCATATTCTCTTCTTCTAGTCAGTTTATTCATTGCCTTAACTTACAATTACCCTCTTCAACGTCATTTTTCTTTACTTTTGTTTATGCGTCTAACTCGTACATTGCTAGAGATAACCTTTTTCTTGATTTACATGGTTTTAGACAGCGCACACATCCTTGGATTGTGTGTGGTGATTTTAATACCCCCTTGACACTCTCTGATAGAGTAGGAGGTAACACTGTAGCACTATCTGAAATTGTTGCTATTAATATAGCTATTAGTCACTGCGACCTCGTAGAAATCAAAGCCTCTGGTCTTCCTTTTTCTTGGAACAACAGTAAGAGGGATGGTCCCCGTATTTTTTCTAGAATTGATCATGCTTTTTGTAACGAAATAACTTTAAGTGTTTGGCCTAACGTGTCTAATGAGTTGTTGTCTCCTCTTCTTTCCGATCACTCCCCTCAAGTCTTAAGGATAGGTGAGTTTGCAGCTTCTAAATTCCCTAACTTTAATTTTTTCAATGTTTAGACATCGAACCTGATTTTAATGTGTTAGTTAAGAATCTTTGGGAAGATACTGTTTTCGGTGATCCTATGCATGTTCTCTCCAAAAAAACTTAAAGCCCTTAAGACTGCTCTCAAATCATGGCCGAGTTGTAAGTATAGCAGTGGTTCTAATCTTTCAAAATGCATAGAACAAAAGCTTGTTGTTGTGCAAGCAGTGATGCAAAATGACAGGAATAATACTGATCTTATTCAAGAAGAAATTGATCTTTCTAACAAATACAGAGATGCTCTTCATGTTGAATCTTTAATGAAGAAACAAAAGTCTAGAATCAAGTGGCATGATCAAGGAGATGGAACAATGAGTATTTTCACGCGGTGCTAAAGACGAAACAGGTTAGCGAAAACATTCATTTTGTGACAAATGACTTTGGTCAGGTACACTCTTCTACTGCATATGTTCATAATGCTTTTGTGGACTATTTTGCTAAACTTTTTGGCAACTATGATAAATTTATTCCTGATCTTGATAGTATTAATCCTATGATTTTACCTGTCCTTAATCAATCACAAAATGGTATACTTACAGAAAAAATTGTAGATAGTGAAATTTTAGTTGCTATGTTTTCCTTGAACAAAAACACTTGCGAGGGGCCTGACATTTTTAATGCATTTTTCAGTAAACACTTCTGGTACATTATCAAGTCTGATGTTATAAAGGTTGTACATCAGTTTTTTAAAAATGGTAGAATGATGAATTCCTTTAATTATACGACAATTGCCTTGATCCCTAAAATTAAGTATGCGAGTAAGGTTAGTGACTATAGGCCTATTTTCTTGCTGCAACGCTATTTACAAATGTATCTCTAAAATAATTGCTAGCAGGCTTAAGCATGTTCTTCCTGATATAATTTATATGAATCAATCTGCATTCTTACCTTCTAGAAGTATACTTGACAACATTCTAGTGGCGCATGAACTGCTAAAGGGCTATAACACTAAAAACTGTTTGCCTAGGATCATGTTAAAACTTGACATTAAGAAAGCTTCTGACTCAATACAGTGGACTTCTATCACTCATATCTTTAGTTATATGAATTTTCCTCCTTGCTTTATTACCTGGATTTACTCTTGCATTAGCTCTGCTTGGTTTTCTGTTAATATTAATGGTACCCCTGTCGCATTTTTTGAGAGTAAACAAGGTATTAGGCAAGGAGACCCAATATCTTCATATATTTTCATTATTGTGATGGAACTTCTCACCAGACTCCTTAATGAACTAATTGATAAGAACAAGTTTAAGCTCCACCCTAAGTATAGTAACCCTCGTATAACCTCTCTCATGTTTGCCGACGATCTCATTATTTTTTTGCAAACCTGACATGCAAACTCTGTTAAATATTATGAGAACTCTTGATAATTTTTACGCTATGACTGGGTTGAAAATTAATACAGGTAAGTTTGAATTTAAAGCTACTGGTATTTCAAATTTCCAAAATCAGCAAATTCAAAACTTAACAGGTCTTGCTAGTAATGAAGACACTATAACTTACTTAGGGCTTCCGCTGGCTACAGCTAGAATCACCACGCAACAGTGTTTACTTCTTTATGATAGAATTACTGCTAGGTTGGATTGTTGGTCTTCTAAAATGCTAAGTCAAGCCGGTAGATTAACACTTACTAAAGCAGTTATTGTTTCAATGCAAGTTTATTATGCGAGGTCCTTTATTCTTCCCCAGAAATTGATTCCTATGATCAGAACAACTTTCATGAGATTTCCCTAAAAGGGAACAACCACACAATATACTTAGCTCCTATCTCCTTTTCTAAACTTGAGAAACCTATGTCAAAAGGCAGTCTTGGCACAATAAACATGTGCAAGTGGAACATAGCTGCTATAGGCAAGCATATGAACGATTTTGTATAAGAAGGATAACTTGCGAGTTAAATGGTCTTACAGTCATGTACTTAAGGAAAGCAGTCTATGGACCGTTCAGGAAAAACAATACCATAGCTCAACCTGGAAGAAAATAATAAAACTTAGAAATAATTTAGTGACAATTCTTTTAATATGATTAGCTTTCGACATGACCCATGGCTCCACTATGGTAAAATTCTAGCGAACACTATTACTTACCTTGAAATCTTGCAAACTGGGATTAGCTTTCAAGTGAGAGTTAATAGTGTTACTGAAGGTGACCGTTTCATCTTGCCGAACTCTTCTAACCAGAATATAAACAATTTATGGGCTCAAATCAATGCTAGTTCGGTTTTCAATCAACCACCTAAGCAACTAACCTGGAATTGGCAAGGTGTGTGTTACTGCATTAGGAAAATGTACTTTACACTTCAAAATGTTTCAAGTATCTTAAACTGTAAGTGGCACAAAACTATTTGGAGGACTGACAATTCGGTAAAAGAGAACTTAACTACTTGGAAGGTCTACTACCATGCTCTGTTAACTAAGGACAGATTGGACGAAAGAGGAATGGGAGTGCAGCTGGAATGTAGCTATTGTCTTAAGCATCATGAGTCTGTTTCACACCTTTTTTCTCTTGCCATGTGACGAAAGCGATACTGCATGCATCTCTGGAGAAACTGGGCATTACGTCCACCATTAATGCTTTCAACTGGGAAGAATTATACAAACATTGCAGAGGAAAATCGTTTCGTGCTAGGACTTGCACCTATGTTCTCAAGAAGTATCTGCATATGATATGAAGGCAGAGAAACTTAAGGATTTTCCAACCGGGGAAAGCAACGGCTTTAGCTCTTCTGAGTAATCAGCTTTGGCATGATATACGTGAAGGAGTTAAATTCCTAAGGTTCACGTATGATCCAGGAATTCTCAACTTTTAATCAGTTCTTTGTATATATTTGTTGTGTTTAGTCTCTCTTAGTCTGATATGCCATGTTAGCTTTGTTGATCTTTTTTTTTCACTTTGTTTCTATGTACTCATCTTCGGTATATCAATAAAGTGTTAGGGGACCACTTAACCCCGTCGGCCTTGCCAAAAAATAATAATATAAGAGCACGGAAACATAACAACAGTATATAACATAGATTCATGAGAGATATCGGAAACATAACAATGGTATATAACATAGATTCATGAGAGATATTTCTCCCCTTTGTCATTGAGTAAAAAGAGATTAAGATACTATTAGCACATGATAACCAAAGAGAAACTTATGTTAAGAAATGATTGATTGCATGATGATCAATAAACATAGAAATCCCAAACATAGATTACATAACCAAAATAGAGTCATTACACAATTCATACTAAGAAAGTCATCAAACAATTAAACTAAGAAAGTTATAACACAACCAAGCTAAGAGTGTCACAAACAAAATAAGAACATTATTACACAACCAAAATAAGTTAAAATGATACTAAAGCGAATAAATCTCCCAACTACATACTTAATCTTCATCGGATTCGGTTTCTTTAGAAGAGGCCCAGTTAGGAGGTGAAATTGGTCGCTTTTCCGGAACCGTTATGTGACCAGTTGCCGCAAGAGAACATGAGATAGATTTATGCATCCCTCCTAGAAAATCTTTAATCTTATCAAACTTTTTGTCATTCTTTTTATCTATCCTTTTGATCCTTGCTTCTAAGAGGAGTTGATTGCATGCAACTACGTCAATAGCTTGCTTTGCTGTTTGACTTGGTTCCGTGAGACGAACATCTTCCAGATTAGCTCGAATGGTACTCGGTGATGGTTGATACGAATTCCTATTTCTCCATCCCTATAAACTCATGATGCGGACTTGTGGAGGAGGAATGTGCATTTCATTTAAATCCTTTTTGTCTAGAATTTTTATTTCAATCATTTCTGAGTCCGGTTTTGGAATCTTTGCACTCTCAAAAATTCTCATCAAATATTCTCCATAATAAAAGTATGTGGTGATTCCTTGTGTATAAAGGAGAAGATGATCCATAATAATTTGTATCCAATTAACCTTAATATTTCCAAAGGTTGCATATAAAGCCCTGAAAGTGTTTGAATAGACAAGGTCATGAGTTTTGGACTGAGGAAGTATTGTCGAGTAAGGACATGATGGAGTACCCTCGCATTAGGTCGTTGTTCCTTAGTTTTAATTCCATCCAAGTCATCATCCATAAAGAGATGACTAATTTCATCCCGTACTCCATATTCACATGTTAATTCGGATAACGCAATTCCATCCGTTGGTGAATTCAACACTTCTCCAAGTCTATCAATGGTGATGAAAATAGGATGTCCGCACACAAGACTCCATACGCAATTACGTGAATTACTAGGACTTTGATGATCTAAGTTCATATTGGCTAGGAGTAGTTTGATCATAGTGACATTAATTTTGACATTATTTTGATTATAATCCAAGAAAGTTTCAAGTCTACCTTAATCTGCTAATTGTTGTAGACCATACGTGTTAAAATCTTCAAACTTCGCAAAAGGACCGGCCATAAATTTCAGTTGAGGTAGAATTTTCCATCTCTTCTTAGCCAAATCATTCCAAAGCCACTGACCTATCTGAGATTCTTCTGCTTTCTTCGATCTAGTTCTTAAGGAAGATCCTATATCTAATTGTCTTTTGGAAGCCATGAGAGGATTTCGAAATTTTCTAGGGTTTTGGAAGTTTTTAGAAGGCTTGAGGAATGAAAAATAAAAGAGAAAGGGTTATAAATATAACGTGTGTGTCTGGAACCATATTCTCTGGTTCCAGGTAACCAGTTGACCGGTGGATATTATACCAGTCGATTGGTTACTGTTATTTTGTACAGTAACCCTTATTTTTATTTTTTGAGCTTTATTTTGTGAGTGTATATTGTTTTTAAACTTATTTAATGAAAATAAAAACTAAATATATTTATTAATAACTCAGAGAATACATTATAACTTTGTTAATCAAAATGTCGGAAGAAGTTTGCATTATCGATCAATGCAAGTCTTATTGAATGTAAAAAATTCGTACTTATTTATGTTCCGATGAAGTTGATTTTCTTGGTGTCTTAGCTCCTTCATTTTCTAGATAATTTTTCTCCCAAGATTTTGGACTTTCCTTTTTGCTTTTTGGAAATCTCCTCCACGGATTTCATGACATTGAGGGTCTTGGTGATTCGAGAGCCGAAGAGGAGTGATGTCTTGGTTCTACTACAGTTGATCTACCATATACTCTAAGAGCAACAGTTTCCAAAAATGTTAATATGTCTGATGTTTGCTTTTGCTCATAGAATATTTCTCTTTGTAGTCTCATTTGTTCGTATTGGTAATGTCGAATATCATCTATTTTCTCTTTTGTAGAAGGAGATATTGTAAATTCCCTTCTTTTCTTTGTATCCAGAGTATATTCGGTTTGATAACTTTGTCACTGGTGCGTCGGTTCTTCACTTGGAGTTGGCGATGTTATGATGTTAATCGAATCCGATGATTTTTTATTTGATGATTTTGGTGTTGTTGGAGATTTATCTTTCTTTGTCATGATAATATATATAGTTTCTGGTTATCGTATTGTTTTGAAAACAAACGCTTTTTTCTATTGTATTTATATAAACATATATGCTAAATATAGTAACTTGAAATGAATGGCAAGACTTTTGTTTACCATTCCTTTTTTTAAATCTGAAACATAATTTGCTGAAATAGTGTACTAAATGAATGGTTATGTAAAAATTAACCATTCGTTAAGAACTAAAATAGATTTTACTAAAAGCTAGAATGAATTGTACGATAGAACAATGCTTAAATATAGTATGTTTCAGTAACAAACTATATATATAGTATAAAAAGGAATTTAAAATTAAATACTTACTAAAGAAGAACAAAGAGCTCCTTTACTTTCTAACTAATTGTCATGAGTTTTTGCATAATATTTATGCAAAAATTTGATAATAATTATTTATACTTGGAGCAAATATTTTAGTGTATATATTTTAAAGAAAGACTATATTTAAGTTAAACTAAAGATATAAACTATATAAAGTTTAATTAAATTACTTACAACAATAAGTATTTGAGAAATCCTTTTTAGATGAACTAATTACAAGCATAAATTCCAGTGGTACCCGCAAAATGAAGAAATAAATATGGTATCCACTTCCTCCGTTAGGGTCCTAAGGGTTAAGTCTTAGGAAGCCAAACCCAAGAGGGCTTGGGTTCCTTTTTGAAAAAAATAATTACTATTATAATGAACAGAACCTAAAAAGTTTTTAATTTATTTATTCCTAATAAGAATATTATTTGTCTTCGGAATCCATATACTAATATTACCCGAATATTTTTTTTCTTAGTAGAAATACTACTACTAGAAACTTTTGGTTTAGTATTTTTAAAGTTCGATTTCCTTTTTGAAATAGTTTCTTTATTATAACCAAGTCCTTTTTTACTAAAAACCGGTTGAGAATTTTCTAAAATTCTAGATAAATTCCCTCTTGCCTTGTTAAAATTATTTATATTTTTAGAAATGCTTTCTAAATTAATTTTCAAACTAGAGTTTTCTAACTCTATAATTTTAACTTTATTATTTAAATCATGATTTTTAGAAACCAAAAAACAATTTTTATTCTTTTGAATTTCTAATTCCTAACTCATCAAAGAAATTTGAGAATTTGCATTTGAAAGAGAATTTTCTAATTTTCTAATTTCTTCTTCTAAAATTTCTTTCTCATCTTTCAAAAGGTCTCTCTCAAATTCAGCATTGTTTTTGTCTTCGTTAGCTTGTTTAAAATTTTCTTTTAAACATTTTCCTAGATTCTAAGATTTTAGTATTAATTTCTGCTAATTCAGCAAAAGTAAAATCACTTACATCATTGTCCTTAGACATAAAGCACACATTTTGTAACGTCCCATGTTTTCCAGGCCAATTATTTAAATTTATTTTATTGTTTTAAATGTTGATTTGAATTTAAATAACTTGAATATTAATAATTACGAATATTTTAATAAATAATAATATAATAATATTTTTAATTCCAAAATATTTGGAATTTGTTGAATCTGCAGTATAATGTGGATTGGCAACAAAAAGGGGTTTAATATTATTTATATTGAAATAAATTAGAGTGTTCGTTTATTAAACGACGGTTGAACGTTTAATTTATAATTTAATTATAAATCAAGTTGCAGCGGCGTGGCAGTTCGTAAAATTTCGATTTGAACTTTAATTGGCCGTACAGGATTCAAAATAAGTCAGATTTTCTCGAAACAAGAAACGTCCGGATCTATTGGATAATATTTTTCTAATGAAAGAGAAAAATCGAGTTTTCATAGCATAGATTTTATTTTATGTCCAAATCAAATTTTAAAATAGTCGCTGTGGAATTCCTTTATAATTTATAAAGATTTATTTTATAAATAAAGGGGTTTTTAAATATTTTGAATATCGATTTGGCTTGGAATTCAACCCGAGATATTTTATTTTGAATCTATATGCACTTCTGGTCGAGTATGACAAATTATAATATTTTATTATTTTTATATTGAAGTATTTTAAAATTGATTTATTTTAATTTAAATTAGACCATCTAAAAGGGACTTTATTCAAACGACCTATGTTTTCAACGAAACAAACTTTATTGAGACCGCAACAACAAATTGTTGCTAGATTTCAAGTTGCACGTTAATCGGGGTTATTTTGTGAGCGTAGCAAAATAAAATACAAATAAAAACGACCATTTGGACGTGAACGAGCGCCGTTTGAGCAAACGGACTCGGAATTCGACGAAACAAGATTCTTTAGGACCGTATCGTCAAATTATACTACGATGTCCATTTCCATTGCGAACGGAGCTTGTATGTAAATGCAGTAACCAATAAAAGCATTCAGAAATAGCGATAGACATAAAATAAAAGTCGTCGGTCGTTGTCGGTCATCACATCAAGTTAAAATATAATAAAATCCACTTATATAAACCCCCAAAAATCAGAATTCCCCAACCGCCTTTCATTTCCATCCATGAATTTTGCAGAAAACCCCCTCATTACAAAATAATTTATATCTTCGAATCCGTGAAGAATTTGCAAGGCCGTCCAAAGGCAAAGTTGTAGATCGGGATAAGGGGAAGCTCCAGTCAAAATTTGGGAAGGTTTCGTTGAGTGTGGTGGTCGGAATTGGCCAAAAACAGCTAAAAACTGACTTTGGTTTTGAGGGATTTGGCAGAGTTTGGTTTGACGATTAATGAAGGGCCTGAAGCGATGTTGTAGAGGAGAGAGAGAGCTTCGTTTTTGCTTCTGTTCGGAGGGTCAGATATTGACTGAGGTGATCGGAAATTGGAGATGATCGGAGTTGATCATTTTTGGGTGTTTTATGGAGTCACGGTCGGATTTGGGTTGATTACGGCATCGTCGAGTGTTTATGGCCAAGGGGTCTGAAGGATAACGGTGCGCAGGTGGGTTGCGAAGCCAATGGTGGTGGCCTGGCGATCTGAAATGGTCCATGGCGGCGATTATCTGGTCATGAACGGAATTGGGGCAAAGCCAATTCTTGGCGAATTAGGACAGAGATGGACATCGAGCTTCAGGACGGCGGAGGCTCGTGGATGGGTGGTTCTGGTGGAGGTGACGATGTGATCACCGGTGGTCTGTATCGGTGGCGGTGGGGGAATGATGAGGTCAGGTTTTGCTGAACGGAGGAAAAGTCGGGGTTACGAAAATCAAAAGAGGGAAGACGCGTGAAACTGAGCTGACGTGGCAAGGATTTTAAGGTAATAAAAGGTAATTATGAATTTAATTAAAGAATTATCGTTAAAATTTTATAAACTTTAAACCACGATAATTTCTTCATACGTTAACGAAAATCGATGAAACAGGATCCGTTGGGATCGTGGTGACGGAGGCTACGCATACACGCTGGTCCGGTCAAACTGAAGTAGTTGGAATTTTGTGTAATTTTAAACGTTGTTTAAAATTATATGAAAGTGACGCTGAAATTATCGACTGAAATTAACTGGGGAGTTAATTCTCACACTAATCTGGATTACTATGATGTGATAAATCCACATATAATCTAAAGATATCATTTATAATATATATTGGTTGATTGGCTGCGTTGGTTGCTCATGGTTGGTTTAATAGTTACTATTAATTATATTATTGTCGTTAATTTATTTGTTTAAATTATATGCTATCATGGAAAGTTATAATAATCTGTGGTGCAGGGAAGAACAAGTTGGAGGAATCAAACCAGATTCCTCAAATAATTTGCATGTTATTTATTGTTCATATATTTCATATATACCCCAAAATGATATCAAACCTGTTCAAATTGAATGGTTGTTTATCGTGTGGTGATTTGTAATCAATCGACACTATTGATTAAGTGATTGGCAGTGATGGTGTAAAATCCATCGGTTATGGCGTCGTTTTGCCATTAGGCGAACTGACAAAGATTTTAGTTATAAATTTATTTTATAACTAAAAATGAAATACTAAGTGGTTTTATACTATTTAATTAAAGCAGAAGTTTTTATAAATATATTTACATGTATAACCATGGTTTATAAAAGAAGTTATTAAAAGTTTTATAAAATGAATTATTATGCCACAAATGATTGGAAATGGCAGAATCTAATATAAAGATTAGAAAAGTCGAATAAATGTTTTACGAAACAATCGAATGATATTTTTAAATTAATTAAGTTATTAATTAAATTAAAAAGGGAAACAGTGAATGAAAATCAGTTAATGGTTAACTGATGTTGACAGTCGACGAAAGAGACTGTTTTAAATGAAGTTAACAATTGGGTTGATTTGATTTAAATTAATCAAATTGATATTTTCGAATATTCGTTAAACTTGGTGAATATTGTTAGAAGTTAGTTAATCATTGATTAACTGTGTTTTAAAAATGACTATCAAATAAATTTTGTTATTTTAGTTAATTATTATTTAATGATCGTTTAAAATTGATTAATTACCCTAGTTCAAGTTAATAGTGGAATGAACTACTTTTAAAGTAGTTAATGTTAAAATAAGCTATTTTTAGATAATGATAATTAAAGCGATTACTTTTTAATGTTAAATTATATTAAAAGGTGATGGGATGAAAATGAGTTGATTGGAGTGTAATAAGAGTTTATAAAAGGATTTTAAATCCGGGTTTACAAATAAAGTTGGTAAAAATGACTCGTACATGAATATGAGAGTTCTAATAGGAATTTACTTAATTAGGTAAGGCTTGAAAAGGGGGTTGGTATATTTACTTAATAAATTAAGTAAAGAGATTCTAAGGGAATTGCCAATGGAAGAAATGGGTGATAAAACCATATTTGAATCCAATGGCCAGTAAGGTTTTGTCGACGAAGTTACTTAATCAAGAAAAGAGAATTTACATGTAAAGTGGGTTTTCGAATAAAAGAAAATGGTTTATCGAACTATGATAAGTGGAAATGGAATATCAGGTTTTGGGTTGCAAACTCTTATTGTCTGGAGATAAGAACGTTGTCGATCAAGGTTTGAGAGGTAATTAAAATACCCCAACTTGGGCGACTTCACTATTGTCAAAAGATGATATTGGTTTGCAAATGGTAGAGGATGTTGGGAATAATTTATTGAGAAAATATTGCAAATAGTAATTTGTAAGGATTTTAGAAATATAATAAAATCATTTGGTTTAAAATAAGCAGTGTATTATTTGAGCGAGGCATGAAATATGATTATACTTAAAATGTGACTAAATATATGACACTATTATCAAAGCGATGTAAATAGTACATTGTGGGTAAGTGCATTTATTCATAGAAACAAGTCAGATAGTGTTGTTTTCATGGAAATGAGAAATAAAGAGTGATAATGGTTTTAAATGGAATTACGTATTGGAAATATAATTATGATTTCCATTAGAGTGATTATTTAACAGTAAATAAATTCAATTAAGATTATGTTATAGGAAATACGTCACTTGACGATATTACAAACATATAAGATTTTTAATTTAAGTTATACCTTTTGGTTAAGTACAAATATAATGATATTCCCAGTGACTAATGAAACGGAAAGGAGTTGTGAAGCGATAGTGATATTTTAAGATAAGAGAATACATGAAGGGTTTAAGAGTAGAAATGGTGTTTTTCCAAGCTAAGAAGAATTAAAAGATGTGTTTATGAAATATAAGAATATGTCCGAACAAAGTAGATAAAAGTAAATACGTTATTCGAAAATGAGTATTGATAAATGTTTTCAAAGTAACGAACCAGAAGAGTTTTGTTGTCATATAATTTATGAAATCATTTATATGAATCAGTGAAATGACTTAACGAAGTATTTTGATATAAACGACCTGAGCTGCCAATGTACTTAACAACACTATTAAGATTTGATAGTTAAACAATCGACTATCAAATAAATTATTCCATTGGACTTTTTGACGTGTTGTTTCGAAGATACAGGGATGGGAACTAGACACTAAACCACTTCGAATCAACTGTGCGATCACAACTAACGTGCAAGCTATAGAGATGGAGCATTGAAGACCATAGATCTTCATAAATATAAGAACCACTTACAATCTCTGAGTTGACGCAGAGATATACTGGGGTTTTGTCATGGTTAAAAACTATGGGTTGCAAGGACTTCTCGCTACTGATCCTGGGGTGATTCCTATATTGGATGCAGTAGGAGAGTACCTTCGGTTCATCCTGTTCCTGGATGACTTGTATGGACGGATGTCTGACAGAGTATTTCCAAAGAGGTCACGTACCTTGATTTCTCCAACCATACCACGAGTGGAAGCGGAGAAGGAAACTTCTGTAGCTAACACGTAATGTATTGTTGTAGACGTCAATTAGTGATTTCGATGGATCTGACAATGTGGCATTCGAAGTGAATCTGATGCGAAGATAAAACATAGCCTCAAGCCTTATCAACCAGGAAATGACAAAAATCGGGCAGGCAGCATGTCTATGTGGGTCGCTCCCATTAGGGTGTATAATTACCTATCTAGAGAAATTCCTTTTGCATCTTTAATCTATCGATTCTGTCCCTTTTCGGGAAACGGTGGTTTGAGCCCAATCATTGGTGATATACATTCGATACACTCAAGCGAAATGAGTGGTCGGTCATGTGTGGGACGGGTTGCAAGACGTTCTTGTTGAACCCCGTGTATTCGCCTCTAGAGATACCCTATCGGCAGGTGGTCCCATACCTTGTCATAGTCGGAATCCAATTTCCAATAAGCGGCCACGGTTTTTTTTTGGATTTTGTACTATATATGTTGAGCGTGAGATACAAGTGTTCTGCTAGATTGTTATTTATGTGTGGTTTGATAGACACTATTATAATACCAAAAAAAGATATTGATTTCAAAAAAAATTGGGTAATAGTAAGGTAAAAACCGTCCGTGTTTATGTGTGGATTGGTCTTACTATTATCTTGTTATTTCAAAAGGATTTCCAAAGTTAAACAAGTTGTTCTTGATGTGAATTTATCACTGAAAGTATTCCAGACTGACTCGGTGAATTTTTCTTTGCTTCAAATGTGCTCGGGTCGGACCGAGTATATTTCCAGGTTAGGTTTCGCTTGGAGTTTCAGGAGCTGGAAGCAGGAGGCTTCGCCGTTAGTTATTCAAAGTTATTTCCGCTGTGTTTAATATATGATGTACTCTGATGATTGGCATGTATATACGCAGTTTCTTTTATAAAGAGTTTGGATATATTATATTTGATTCGTTCCGTTGTGAGATTCTGATGTGTGTTCTTTTTCTTCTATTCTAAAATTTCTTTCTTTCTTTTCTCACCCTCTAACTTCTTTCTATTAACAGTCGGGGTTTGATACTTGGATTTTTGGCGAATGATACAGATTATGTATTGTTGTCAAAAATTCGAGCGTCGAGTTTTTCCCGGGCCGTTACAGTTGGTATCAGAGCTATTGGTTTAGTGATAACCTTGGCTATGTGGTGTAACTCAATAGAGATAGGGTTAGTAATACCCTAGATTGAGTTGAGTGTATGTATATGAGAGCGCATATTTGTAATTGAATATAAAATTATTTTAAAATATTTTGTAAATAGGGTAAATGAAATAATTTTGCCCAATTATAGTTATATATAAAAAGGAAATTATTTTATCAAATTATTGAGGTATCTGATTGTTGATTGTTTTGGATGGAATTAAAACCAAATATGGGAATACGACTTGACTTGGTTAAGTCGAGTTAAATTTGGATGAATATGGTGTGGGAATTAAAAAAAAAATTGGAATTTGGTATCGAATTAGTAATTGGATAAAAAATCGATTTGATATGAATCGATATGTTAAACCATAGTGAAAACAAACAAGAAAATATTAAGATTGAATCTTAATGATTTGGTTGGATTGTTATGCCTTCTTCGTTTTGTTGTTGAATGGTTTGTATAGAATTCAGCAATAGTTAAATCTAAAAGTTGAATAACTTGAAAGGTTAAGTAAATAAGATTCAGTATAATAATGGTGATTGGAAACCAAAGGATTTAACACAATAATGATGCCAAGTTTTTGATTTTAGGGATTTGTGTGATCATAGGTATATCATTGAAATATTATACCATATATTGTTACTTACCTGCATAGTTAAGTACAGGTATGAGATGACTTTGAATTGGATTGCGTAGATTGCTATAAATTGAGAATTATGCTTGATAACGCTTGCAAAAAGGTACGCCTACGCAAAATATAAAATTTTGGGTTTTGATTTGGGATTTGAGATCTGATTTTGGATTTTTCAACCATGAGAGTCGATGTATATATATTTCTTGAACCTGCGATATTGCAGATGTCCCTCCGTGCAGGGGAGACTCTGCCGAAATTTTTCCAAAATTTGAGGTGTTAGAAAATTTGTGAAAATTTTATTATTAGAAATAAATTGGTTTTAAAAGCGATAAGATTAGTTTTGAAATAAAACTGTATTTTAATTAAATATTTTTGTAAAGATAACGGGGTCGTAGCGTTCTTTCTGCCTTAGCAATTTGGGGGACGAAATTCTTTTCAGGGGGAAGGAATGTAACGTCCCGTGTTTTTTAGGCCAATTATTTAAATTTATTTTATTGTTTTAAATGTTGATTTGAATTTAAATAACTTGAATATTCATAATTTCGAATATTTTAATAAATAATAATATAATAATATTTTTATTTCCAAAATATTTGGAATTTGTTGAATCTGCAGTATAATGTGGATTGGCAACAAAAAGGGGTTTAATATTATTTATATTGAAATAAATTAGAGTGTTCGTTTATTAAACGACGGTTGAACGTTTAATTTATAATTTAATTATAAATCGAGCTGCAGCGGCGTGGCAGTTCGTAAAATTTCGGTTTGAACTTTAATTAGCCGTACAGGATTCAAAATAAGTCGGATTTTCTCGAAACAAGAAATGTCCGGATCTATTGGGCAATATTTTTCTAATGAAAGAGAAAAATCGAGTTTTCAAAGCGTAGACTTTATTTTATGTCCAAATCAAATATTAAAATAGTCGCTGTGGAATTCCTTTATAATTTATAACGATTTATTTTATAAATAAAGAGCTTTTTAAATATTTTGAATATCGATTTGGCTTGGAATTCAACCCGAGATATTTTATTTTGAATCTATATGCAATTATGGTCGAGTATGACCAATTATAATATTTTATTATTTTTATATTTAAGTATTTTAAAATTGATTTATTTTAATTTAAATTGGACCATTTAAAAGGGACTTCATTCAAACGACCTCTGTTTTCAACGAAACAAATTTTATTGAGACCGCAACAACAAATTATTGCTAGATTTCAAGTTGTGCATCAATTGGGGTTATTTTGTGAGCGTGGAAAAATAAAAACGACCATTTGGACGTGAACGAGCGTCGTTTGAGCAAACGGACTTGGAATTTGACGAAACAAGATTCTTTAGGACCGTATCATCAAGTTATACTACGATGTCCATTTCCATTGCGAACAGAGCTTGTATGTAACCGCAGTAACCAATAAAAGCATTCAGAAATAGCGATAGACATGAAATAAAAATCGTCGATCGTTGTCGGTCATCACATCAAGTTAAATTTAATAAAATCCACTTATATATACCCCAAAAATCAGAATTCCCCAGCCACCTTTCATTTCCGTCCATGAATTTTGCAGAAAAAACCCCTCTTTAAAAAATAATTTATATCTTCGAATCCGTGAAGAATTTGTAAGGCCGACCAAAGGCAAAGTTGTAGATCGGGATAAGGGGAAGCTCTAGTCAAAATTTGGGAAGGTTTCGTTGAGTGTGGTGGTCAGAATTGGCCAAAAACAGCGAAAAACTGACTTTGGTGTTAAGGGATTTGGCAGAGTTTGGGTTGACGATTGATGAAGGGCCTGAAGCGATGTTGTAGAGGAGAGAGAGGGCTTCGTTTTTGCTTCTGGTTGGAGGGTCAGATACTGACTGAGGTGATCGGAAATTGGGGATGATCGGAGTTGATCATTTTTGGGTGTTTTATGGAGTCACGGTCGGATTTGGGTTGATTCCGGCATCGTCGAGTGTTTATGGCCAAGGGATCCGAAGGATAACGGTGCGCAGGTGGGTTGCAAAGCCAATGGTGGTGGTCCGGCGATCTGAAATGGTCCATGGCGGCTATCATCTGGTCATGAACGGAATTGGGGCAAAGCCGATTCTTGGCGAATTAGGGCGGAGATGGACGTCGAGCTTCAGGACGGCGGAGATAGACGTCGAGCTTCAGGACGGCGGAGGCTCGTGGATGGACGGTTCTGGTGGAGGTGACAATGTGATCATCGGTGGTCTGCATCGGTGGCGGTGGGGGAATGACGAGGTCGGGTTTTGCTGAACAGAGGAAAAGTCCGGTTGGGAAAATCAAAAGAGGGAAGACGCGTGAAACTGTGCTGACGTGGCAAGGATTTTAAGGTAATTATGAATTTAATTAAATGATTATCGTTAAAATTTTATAAACCTTAAACCGCGATAATTTCTTCATACGTTAACGAAAATCAATGAAACGGGATCCGTTGGGATCGTGGCGACGGAGGCTACGCATACACGCTGGTCCGGTCAGAAACTGAAGCAGTTGGAATTTCGTGTAATTTTAAACGTTGTTTAAAATTATATGAAAGTGACGCTGAAATCATCGACTGAAATTAACTGGTGAGTTAATTCTCACACTTTTCTGGATTGTTATGATGTGATAAATCCACATATAATCTAAAGATATCATTCATAATATATATTGGTTGATTGGCTGCGTTGGTTGCTCATGGTTGGTTTAATAGTTACTGTTAATTATATTATTGTCGTTAATTTATTTGTTTAAATTACATGCTAGCAGGGAAGAACGAGTTGGAGGAATCAAACCAGATTCCTCAAATAATTTGTATGTTATTTACTGATCACATATTTCATATATGTGAATTGTTTACCCCAAAATGATATCGAACCTGTTCAGATTGAATGGTTGTTTATCGTGAGGTGATTTGTAATCAATCGACACTATTGATTAAGTGATTGGCAGTGATGGTGTGAAATCCATCGGTTATGGCTTCGTTTTGCCGTTAGGCGAACTGACAAAGATTTTCGTTATAAATTTATTTTATAACTAAAAATGAAATATTAAGTGGTTTTATACTATTTAATTAAAGCAGAAGTTTTTATACATATATTTGCATGTATAACCATGGTTTATAAAAGAAGTTATTAAAAGTTTTACAAAATGAATTATTATTTCACAAATTATTGGAAATGGCAGAATCTAATATAAAGATTAGAAAAGTCAAATAAATGTTTTACGAAACAATCGAATGATATTTTTAAATTAATTAAAATATTAATTAAATTAAAAAAGGAAACGGTGAATGAAAATCAGTTAATGGTTAACTGATGTTGATTGTCGACGAAAGAGACTGTTTTAAATAAAGTTGACAATTGGGTTGATTTGATTTAAATTAATCAAATTGATAGTTTCGAATATTCGTTAAACTTGATGAATATTGTTAGAAGTTAGTTAATCATTTATTAACTGTGTTTTAAAAATGACTATCAAATAAATTTTGTTATTTTAGTTAATTATTATTTAATGGTCATTTAAAATTGATTAATTACTCTATTTCAAGTTAATAATGGAATGAACTACTTTTAAAGTAGTTAATGTTAAAATAAGCTATTTTTAGATAATGATAATTAAAGCGATTACTTTTTAATGTTAAATTATATTAAAAGGTGATGGGATGAAAATGAGTTGATTGGAGTGTAATAAGAGTTTATAAAAGGATTTTAAATCCGGGTTTATAAACAAAGTTGGTAAAAATGACTCGTAAATGAATACGAGAGTTCTAATAGGAATTTACTTAATTTGGTAAGGCTTGAAAAGGGGGTTGGTATATTTACTTAATAAATTAAGTAAAGAGATTCTAAGGGAATTACCAATGGAAGAAATGGGTGATAAAACCATATTTGAATCCAATGGCCAATAAGGTTTTGTCGACGAAGTTACTTAATCAAGAAAAGAGAATTTACATGTAAAGTGGGTTTCTGAATAAAAGAAAATGGTTTATCAAACTATGATAAGTGGAAATGGAATATCAGGTTTTGGGTTGCAAACTCTCTGGAGATTAGAACGTTGTTGATCAAGGTTTGTGAGGTAATTAAAATACCCCAATTTGGGCGACTTCACTATTGTCAAAAGAGGATATTGGTTTGCAAATGGTAGAGGATATTGGGAATAATTTATTGAGAAAATATTGCAAATAGTAATTTGTTGGGATTCCAGAAATATAATAAAATCACTTGGTTTAAAATAAGCAGTGTATTATTTGAGCGAGACATTAAATATGATTATAGTTAAAATGTGACTAAATATATGACACTATTATCAAAGCGATGTAAATAGTACGTTGTGGGTAAGTGCATTTATTCAGAGAAACAAGTCAGATAGTGTTGTTTTCATGGAAATGAGAAATAAAGAGTGATAATGGTTTTAAATGGAATTACGTGTTGGAAATATAATTATGATTTCTATTAGCGCGATTATTTTACAGTAAATAAATTCAATCAAGATTATATTATAGGAAATACGTCACTTGACGATATTACAAACATATAAGATTTTTAATTTAAGTTATACCTTTTGGTTAAGTACAAATATAATGATATTCCGAGTGATTAATGAAACGGAAAGGAGTTGTGAAGCAATAGTGATATTTTAAGATAAGAGAATACATGAAGGGTTTAAGAGTAGAAATGGTGTTTTTCTAAGCTAAGTAGAAATAAAAGATGTGTTTATGAAATATAAGAATATGTTCGAACAAAGGAGGTAAAAGTAAATACGTTATTCGAAAATGAGTATTGATAAATGTTTTCAAAGTAATGAACCAGAAGAGTTTTGTTGTGATATAATTTGTGAAATCGTTTATATGAATCGATGAAATGATTTAACGAAGTATTTTGATATAAACGACCTGAGTTGCTAATGTACTTAACAGCACTGTTAAGATTTGATAGTTAAACAACCGACTATCAAATAAATTATTCCATTGGACTTTTTGACGTGTTGTTTCGAAGAGACCGGGATGGGTACTAGACCGTAAACCACTTCGGATCAACTGTGCGATCACAACTAACGTGCAATCTACAGAGATGGAGCATTGAAGACCATAGATCTTCATAAATGGAAGAACCACTTACAATCTCTGAGTCGACGCAGAGATATACTGGGGTTTTGTCATGGTTAAAAACTATGGGTTGCAAGGACTTCTCGCTACTGATCCTGGGGTGATTCCTATATTGGATGCAGTAGGAGAGTACCTTCGGTTCATCCTGTTCCTGGATGACTTGTATGGACGGATGTCTGACAGAATATTTCCAAAGAGGTCACGTACCATGATTTCTCCAACCATACCAAAAGTGGAAGCGGAGAAGTAAACTTCTTTAGCTAACACGTAATGTATTGTTGTGGACGTCAATTAGTGATTTCGATGGATCTGACAATGTGGCATTCGAAGTGAATCTGATGCGAAGATAAAACGTAGCCTCAAGCCTCATCAACCAGGAAATGACAAAAATCGGGCAGGCAGCATGGCTATGTGGGTCGCTCCCATTAGGGTGTATTATCACCTATCTAGAGAAATTCCTTTTGCTTCTTTAATCTATCAATTCTGTCCCTTTTCGGGAAATGGTGGTTAGAGCCCAACCGTTGATGATATACATTCGATACACTCAAGCAAAATGAGTGTTCGGTCATGTGTGGGCCGGGTTGCAAGACGTTCTTGTTGAACCCAGTGTATTCACCTCTAAAAATACCCTATCGGCAGGTGGTCCCATACCTTGTCATAGTCGGAATCCAATTTCCAATAAGCGCCCACGTTTTTTTTTTTTTTTTGATTTTATACTATATATATAGAGCATGAGATGCAAGCATTCTGTTAGATTATTATTTATGTGTGGTTTGATAGACACTATTATAATACCAGAAAAGATATTGATTTCAAAAATGTTTTGGGTTATAGTAAGGTAAAAACCGTCCGTGTTTATGTGTGGACTGGTCCTATTATTATCCTGTTATTTCAAAAGGATTTCCAAAGTTAAACAAGTTGTTCTTGATGTGAATTTATCACTGAAAGTATTCCAGACTGGCCCGGTGAATTTTGCTTTGCTACAAATGTGCTCGGGTCGGACCGAGTATATTTCCAGGTTAGGTTTCGCTTGGAGTTTCAGGAGCTGGAAGCAGGAGGCTTCACCGTTAGTTATTCAAAGTTATTTAAGCTGTGTTTGATATATGATGTACTCTGATGATTGGTATGTATATACACAGTTTCTTTTATAAAGAGTTTGGATATATTATATTTGATTCGTTCTGCTGTGAGATTCTGATGTGTGTTCTTCTTTTTCTTCTATTCTAAATTTTTTTTCTTTCTTTTCTCACCCTCTAACTTCTTTCTATTAACAGTCGGGGTTCGATACTTGGGTTTTTGTCGAGTGATACGGATTATGTATTATTGTCATAAATTCGAGCGTCGAGTTTTTCTCGGGCCGTTACACATTTGCTTGCTCACTATCGTTGTCGCTATCACTTTCAGAAGATGAGTCCGAATTATCCCAAGTGACTGAAAAAGCTCGTTTCTTTGATTTTTCATTTTTGCGATTTTTCTTTAGCTCTGGACAATTCTTTTGATAGTGTCCGGGCTTGTGACAATTGAAGCATTCAACTAGAGTCGAATCAGGTTCCTTTGATGAATTCTTCTTTATATTTTTTTCTTTGACTCTTTCGGTATTTTAGAAATTTTCTAAAATTCTTAGCAACAAATGCAATATCTTCTTCATCTGAATCGGAATCTTCCTTTTCGGCATGGAAAGCTAAATTTTTCTTATCTTGTACCTGTGCTTTCTTTGCCTGCGAGTTTACTTCATAAGACATTAGATTACCGATCAATTCTTCCGGTTTCATGGCAGAGAGATTATTAGCTTCTTCGATCGCTAATACTTTTCTCTCCCATTCATCGGTTAAAGAATTTAAAATTTTCGAAACTATGTCAAAGTCAGAATATTTTTCTCCTAGTCCTAATAATGAATGATAAATATTTTGAAAACGTGAATACATATCATTTATGGATTCGTTCTCATTCATCTTAAAATTTTGAAACTGATTTTTGAGCATAAAAAATTTACTTTGTTTAACTTTGTTAATGCCTTCATGAGTAATCTTAAGTGCTCTCCAGATTTCATATGCAGTGTTGCACATACAAATCCAATTGAACTCATTTCTATCTAGTGCACAATGTAGCATTTTCATGGCCTTAGCATTTGCAGTAGCTTCATTTTTCTAAGTGGTTGACCATTCAGTATAAGCAGTGGTTGGTGATGTATACTCTTTTTGAGTAATATTTCATGCATCATAGCTATTAGCTTGCATGTATATTCTCATTCTGGTAGCCCAGTAACTATTGTTCATGCCATTAAAGAAGGGTGGTCTAGTAGTTGATTGGCCTTCAGAATATCCGGTGTTATTGCTAATGCTAGTGTTATTATCCATAATGTCTATGTATCAAATAACGGTTTTACGGTTATATGATGGCCTTGCTCTGATACCAATTGAAAAGTCGATGTGTACGACTTAAAGGATCTATATGGATAATGCGGAAATATACGTGATATACTAGCTAAATAATGTGCAATAGTTTATGCAAATAAAATCTAAGTTACCGAGATATATAACAAGTAAATAAAAGTTGTAAGTAAAGTAAAAGAGACAACAGGAGTTTTTATACTGGTTCGGACTTCCCGCCCTGCATCCAGTCCCGAAGCACCTCTTCGGAATTCACTACCAACGCCCGCTCTTAATCCGGAGGAATAGGTCAGTACACCCGAGCCCCAACAAGGATGCCTCTCGCCTGAGCAACTACACAGGTCTTCAATAATTACAAGTATTTGACTTTTGCTTTGTGTTCTTGACAACACGGATAGCCAATCTTTTAAGTGCAACCTTCCTATAATCTGATCCTTGAGTATATGACTTGAATGTGAAGATTGAAAGGAAGTAGATTGCTTGTTGAATCAAATGATGTTAAATTGATTCAAGGATTCAATAAGTATTTTGAATTGGAGAGCTTTTATTTGCAAAGAATGTAAATGGAGAGAATAGAATGATGATTAGTAAATATATTAAAATTCGGTGATTGTAAAACATGAATGAAGTTGTTTATATAATAGTATAAGAGTAGCAATCTTTCACGAAGAGTTTCCATAAGAAGATATGTCCATTTCCTTTGATTATTGAAGAGGGATCTCTTCATGAATGGAAGGAACTCTTCAGAAAATAAGTTCTGGGTCGAATTAGTCGACTGGTTAAAAATCATCAGTTGACTGGTAGAAATAAATTATTTATATAAAACTTTTAAAACTAGCTGTTATGTGCAGAAATAGATTGACCAATCGACTGGTGGATTTCCTACCAGTCGACTAGTAGGCCAGTTTCTGCACAGTCTGGCTTTTTGAAGGTTTAATCATATATATATATATATATATATATATATAACTTGATTAGCGCATTCGTGTATACTTGAGGATAGATTTTAACATAATTCTAACACGACTCAATGTATATATATAAAAAACCTTATCTTTATGATTCGATTCCCATAATAGCTTCATTCGTTGGCATCGATCAAAATCTCGTTATTCAACAACATGTCTAATGGGATTAGCTTATCAGCCCATTAGTCGCTGACTAGTCTGCCTAAACAGCAGTCGAAACTTAGAACAGTGATTCCTTCTAAACCGCTGAACCAAATCCTTCATTTGACCACTCTATGGAATTGTAAACCACCATTCCGATCGAACGAGACCAATTTCAGCACCTGAATCGACTCCTATCAAAAGTTATAGCCCAAGCAGTGAACTCAAGGGAAAAAAGGTCGTATTTGAATTCGGTAAAAATCATGGGCATGTCTCACAACCACATAAACAACATATTAAAATATGAGAATGATCCACCACCATGGAATAAAATATAATTATTTTACGATCAGTCGGTATGTACAATACGGATCGTTACACCTTTCACCGGCAAACTCACCTCGAACGCAGCCACTTCCTCCTCTGATTTCGGTCAACTTGGCCTTCTAGATCTGATTACGACCACTGGTTAGGTCGATCTTGTCGAGCTCCACAGGATTTTAGTTGAACGTTTTCGAATTCGATGTGTAGATTGGTAGATTTTGGAGAAAGGAGGGCTCGAATTCTCGGTTGTTCATTCTGTTAAGGGTGGCGGCGAAATTAAGGGTTGACTACAAACGATGTTTCACGTAGATGAAATTAGGGTCAGGTATTTATAGGGTATATATAATATTATTTTATTATTTACGAAACTTACGCCCTAAGTTTCACGTAAAAACCACCTCATATGACCTCTGGTTGCAATGAATATTAAAATCCTAGAATAATTAAATATTCCAGACATGATGGAATAGGTTTCATTGGATTCTGAGGTCGAAATTCCTTTATAATGTCACAATGTGAATCGATACGTGTTTAAATTGCGCACGATCACGTATTAACTCCAATTGGCTTGAAACTTGAAATCTTACAATAATTAATCATTATGAATTTAACAAAATTAGTTTCATTGAAATCCGAGTTCGTTTGAAAATTGGATATTCTTAAGCTCCATATTAAATTGATAAAGCAATTAAATAAAAATCTAGGCGTTTACTGTTTACACGATCAAACGGTAAGTCCGATCGATACGAAAATCGAAATACTACAATAACTTACTAATATGGATCCAACGACACAAGTTTCATCGCATTCTGAGACTGTTCTCCCGGAACGATATTTTATTTTACACGCAAATCGACGCTATTTTGGACACCATTCTCCTGGTTTTCAAAAATAACGAATTGTACATATCCCGGCTCTAAACATCAATAAGAATCCAAAGGAACAAGTCTCGTGTCTCAATTTGATCGTTAGCTCAAGTTATAAATAAATTCCTTCTTATTAAATTTATATAATTAATCGCTATGTAGAATAGCTTCGCGTTTATGGCAAAGTCACATACAATATCGGATCGCCGCGAAATTTATTTTCATACAATAATTTAACATCACGGATCCAATGAAACCGATTTCATTGAAATCCATGACTGTTACAAAATTGGCCATTATTAACTTATAAAATTATCGTTTCTACCAAATCAATATTAAACTAAATATTTTAAAACTCTATCAACTACCATTATTTTCCAATAGCATATATAGCTATCCAAAAATCATTTTGATTAAATTCCAACGATATTCAATTTATGAAAAAACCCTTTTATTTATTAAATAAAACGTTATGGTTTATAAACGATTCCATAACGACTTTCTGAAAATTTGATTTGGACATAACTCAAAATCTATAGTATGAAATCTTAATTTTTCTCTTCCATTAGAAAATTACAATCAAATAAGTTCAGACGATTCTTGTTTCATAGAATTTCGATTTAAATAGGCTTCTGTACATTTAATTGAATTTCGAAACGCAATATTATGAACTTCCACGACGTTACGAGCTCGTTTTTAATTATATATAAATTATATGTTCAAACTTCGTTTTATAATAAATGGAAATCCATATATATTTCCCAAATTAACATTTGGAACCAAATTTAAATGTTCTAAATTAACAGTTAAAAATCTGGGTCGTTACAATTACCGTACCAACTTATATGATAATAGAAAATTCATACCATTACCAACCAAAGTAGTTGGAAACCAATACTTGGGTTCATGGTTGGTAATGGTCGATAGAGATTGGTAATAGGTTTTTACTGTTTCGTAATATGATATTTTTTTGTTTAGGATATTTCATGTTAAAAGATTAAATATTGAAAACTGGGTTTTTTTTTATTATACTATTATTCATCTATCTTATTTTATGTAGTTAAACATAGAATAAAACTTTATGGAAGAAGCTAAAATATCACATAAAATTATACTGTTCTTAAAATATATGATAAAAATTGCATTCAACTAAGTATCATAATTGTTCTTTCCTAGATATTCTGTTAAATTATTACACATTAGAAGTTTGATATTATGCAACAACCATATATGATGAAATATAAGAATCTGTATATGTATGTGTGTGTATTGTTTGAGGTATGTGGTAGGTATGTAATTACCATTACTGGTGGTCCGTACCATAAATTTTCATATGGTATGGAAAATTGTACCAATCAAATCGGTTAACATGTATTCGGTACAAATTTTGTTGGTAGCGGATGGTAATGGCTAGTTAGTGGTAATATGGTAAAAATGTCCAGCCCTACCTATAGTATAGGTGGTGATAAATACATCAATATTCCTTGGGTAGAGGTTACCACATACCCAGATCCAGCTGCATTTTCATATGAGGATTTATATCAGATGCAATTAAAACTGCGATAGGTTATATACGCTAAACATCGATGTAGCATAGACGATTTGATAGCTCATATTAACGAGCTTACCACTGGTGATGAGGAGGGGTACCATCTTACACCCCGAGTAGATAATGATGATGACATAGAAGGTATTGACAATATGGGATTTGATGATTTGTAGGCTGCCTTTAGTTTGCTGATGATGATGTTATTGTATTATACTTGTGTTGTACTGTATTACCGGTGCCTTATTTACTGTACGTATGTTATTGTTGTATTATCATAACATACTACTGTATCATCATTGCTTCTATTTCTGCTACTATGTTACCAATTTATTACCATTGTACAATACTGTATTATCAGTATGTTATTTGTTTATATGTGTGTTATCGATGTATTATCATTATATATTACAATATTATCAGAGTTCTTATTTCTTGCCAATCTGTTGTGGTTGTAATATATTCGTATGTTATTGTAATATCAGTGTTTATATTTTATTGATAATTCGTTAATCGCTGAATATAAAAGCACACTTGTGTTTGTTTCTATTCAAGTTCTTCAGTGTTCGTAATATGTTTGTTCATATTCCTTTCTTTCGTGAGACGCAGATAACGTAATATATCATTGCTTAAAGAAGGTTTATTTCTATCTTAACACTTCGAACACAAACTTGTAAACTAAAACATCCACCACTAGTTGGTCTTATTCTGAGTTACTCGTGCTCGTGAAAGCATATGTTGCGGTTGATCGTCGATATTAAATTATGTTGCATACCGATGTGGTTGTAAGCCATGAAATATTTTGAAACATAGTGAATGAAGCTTAAAACAATCATCGTAACTGCACGACGAGGTGGTCTTGTTTGGAAACCAAAAAACCTATTATGATTTTATGATAGCTTCTGATCTGTATTGCAACATTATCGAACAAATTGAAAATGAAAATGTTTTCCAATCAAGTCGATCTGCTTTTGATTCTCACATGAATCAGAGGGCGGAACGGTTTCGTCAGTTATGAAGTTTTTAAACTTCATTAGAGTAGGCCCGCACATCCAGGTTCATAATAAGCATAAATTCTGGTCTCTCCACTAGCCTTTTACCCTTTTCTTGTATCTTGTTTGAATTATTTGATATATGTAAAATTGAATTCATGTCAATTATTTGTTCATGGTACTCTAACATCTCGTTAAAATTCAAGCATTTAAATAAAGATTGAATTTTCCTACTAGCTTCTGTGATATGCATTCGAGTTGTTTACTATTTGTTATGATTAATTGACACTGTAGAATTTGACATAAAAAGGAGCCCATGAGACATTGATTTGACCTAACATGGAAGAGATTCCCAATATAGCGGATTCTCCATGTGCGTATGGCTTCTTAACTTATATTGGCTCAAAAACAACATAAAATCTATAAATGGAGCACAACCAATCACTCAAATTAACATCAATAGCTCTTAACAGTGCTCATTTCTTATTTCTTATCATACGAGAATATTGATATTTCTTCAAGGCCTTGAAATCTGAATACTGATAATTTGTCAAGGCCTTGAAATCCTAATCCATCTCTAGCTAGAAGGTCTATTACATGATATATAGGAAAGAAAGGGCGACATCACGAAGACATGCAACAACGAGAGCTTGAAATGAGGATGTAGCAACTGCAAGTAGAATAACAACAATTTGTCCAATAGCCACAACACGTAATACCTCAACTCTAAAATACAACAAAAGTCGACGTGGTATAGTCACCAAATGTCACGTGCTTATGCAATTCTGAATCACCGGCTCTTGTCGTTCGACATGAGAATAATGTAGGTCATTAGTACTTTCACTGTCCACTTTCCCTGAACAGATGCGATTAAAGCTAATGGATAGATGACCAGTTTTTTATCAAGTGACTACTTATACTTTAGAGTTAGAAGAAGAGAATATGCGGCTTTATACTCGACTCAATGACATTATACAGAATAATTGCCGTCTTCGTAAAAGATTGATGTAGAAACTTGGCACCTGAGTGTTTCTCGAATTTATTTATCGTTAGATTTTTGTTTTGTAGCTTATCAGATTATATATCATTAGCATGTTTAATGGGTTTATGTAGTAGTTTGTAGTCAATGACGTTGTATATCTTTCGAATATAGTTGTGAACCTATTCAGTGAATTTTGAATATTACGTAAGCAAATATAAACTACAAATGTTTTATCCATCAATAAGGCAATCAACCACGGAAAATAGTGTAGCATGGCTATAGTGTTCGATGTGATCGGATGTCGTAGTTATATGTTTCCATCAATTAGGCCGACAGTCGTTGAAAATAGTGCACAGGGAGTATAGTGTGATGTTTGACCGCATGCTACATCTTTTTCCTCAACCAATAAGGTTGGCAAAGAAAGCAATGCAACATAGCTACAGTGTGTTGTTTGACTGCATGTTGTAGCTATTTATCGCAACCAATAAGGAAAATAAAGAAAGCAGTGTAACGTGGCTACATCATCTTGTTGGAAATTTAGAGGTGTATGAAAATTTAGATAGGAGGAGGTAGATGGAGGAGAATATTTAGCAAACTTTAATTACTTTCTTACTTACTTTCTTACTTATAACTAAAATGATCACCACTATATATATAGTGGTCTAAACACCCTTACACATACTAATAGACATCATTTCACTAATAGACATGACTCTTAAACTAACATGATTCTTAATGAACCGACATTATTATTCTACCAATGACATTATTATTCTACCAAAGCATATGTCTTTTGACTTTGCACATGTCAGTTACAATTAATGCTTGGTTTATTTTCCATATTGCCTCCCTTAAACCAAGCTAAGATCTTCAAAGCTTTTGAGAACATCAGACTTTGATTCATTTTATATCTTACACGTTTTGGTAAAAGTATAGAAATCATCCAAGCTTTCTTTCTTCTTTTCTTCTTTTCCATCACAAAAATCTTCGATGCAGTTTCTTGAATCCTTGCTGCTATCCATTCATATCGTCCTCCTTCATTGTCATAAAATTCTCCAAAAATTATGCTTATCAGCTTCCACCTTGATCTAGTGTCATAAAATTTGAACGAATCATATATAATATCTTTCCATTCAAACTCTTTGTGTGTTTCCAGAATTTGATTTCCGTAAGCATCATCTAATACGATCATTGGAGATTTTCCATTAAGTTCCAATGTAACAAGCTTGAGGTTGCTTTTTGCAGCCATTTCGAATACCACTTTACCAGTTTCAGTCAATTCAGTAAAAGCAAGCTAGTCGACATCCATGTGACTAGCAAGAGCTGCACCAGCTGCGAAACCAAAACCAGATATCACAATAAGAATACCATCTGGACCTCCTTTATACTCATTTGCCTTCTCCGTATTTTCGCAAGCATCCTTTTTTATTGAAGCATCATCGACCTTAGCATCGTCAGGGTCACACATCTCGACATCCTCATTTTTATTATCGCCTTTGTTTTATGTTTCTGCAACCTCTTTTATTTCACTGCAGCCTTCTCTTTCTTTGCCCTTTTTTGTATCACCACTATTGTCCTCTTTTATTTCAAGACAGCTTTCTTCAACATCCTCCATCTTCATGTCATCTTTTACTTCACCTTCTGCTCCCATCATTTTAGCTTCAGCATCACTCTCCTCCTCGCTATTTTTCTCGTTCTCATCCTCAGGCTCGTTGTTCTCAAGCTCTAACTTTTCCTCTGATTCTTCCCCTTTAGCAGCTTTCTCTCTCATCAGCTCCTCTTATTTTCTCGCCTTCTCCTCTTCTTCAGCTTCTTCGACCTCCTCTTCATCTTCTTCTACTACTTTTGTGTTATTCTTTGCATACATCTCCTTCAATAATTTCCACGAATCGTTTACAAATTTTTCTCCAAGAATATGGTCTATAGCTTCTTGATCGATGTTCTCACACATCACAACACGAGCTTGGAAATCTTTCCATCTCAAACTTTTAAATTTCATACTCTCTTTCTCTGTCATTTTTTAATATCTTTTGGCCAATCGTAGCCCTACTCAACAATCTCTCATAGCCCTTTGGAGATTAAATCTTCTTTCTTTTTATTACTCAATTCTTCAAAGTTTTCTTTTGTGAGAACGATCGACATAAAAAATTGAAATGTCAAAGTTTCAACCAGGCTCCGATACCAAATGTTGGAAATTTAGAGGTGTATGAAAATTTATATAGGAGGAGGTAGATGGAGGAGAATATTTAGCAAACTTTAATTACTTTCTTACTTACAACTAAAATGATCACCACTATATATATAGTGGTCTAAACACCATTACGCATACTAATAGACATCATTTCACTAATAGACATGACTCTTAAACTAACATGATTCTTAATGAATCGACATTATTATTCTACCAATGACATTATTATTCTATCAAAGCACATGTCTTTTGACTTTGCACATGTCAATGACAATTAATGCTTGGTTTATTTTCCACACATCTAATATGATCCAACGGTTTTCATGTTGTCTTCATCAACAAGATTATCAACCATGGTAGACAATCTAACGTGGTTACAGTGAAACGTTTGGCAATCAAGCATACTCATATAATGATATCAATAACATGGGTACAGTGTTTGAGTACAGTGTGTGTTGTCTAATATGAGTCCAGTCCATGAATTAGTGTATGATTTAGCGAATATGCTTATAAATACAAACAAAAACTTAGTGCCACATATAGTGCTAAATTTACTTAACTCTTCATCCTTAATCCACCACCATCAAAATATGAGTAATCTTATAAGATTATGTTGCTTCTCATCATTGTCTTCATCTTCATCATTTTCGGATGATTTCATTAATGTCCGTACAAATCAACAAAGAGTAATAAACGGCGCATGAAAACGCTGAAAGCAACCAATCAACCCAATGTGGTAGCATGTTTGGAAGGCAAAACTTGCGATATGTGAGAAATTATGCTAGATTAATTTGTAGAATTCTTATGTATTGGGAAGTAGATTTCAGAAGAATATTTTGTATGTCAAAGAATGTCTCTAATAGAGTTCTCAGCAAAATAACTGATACGAACATCTTTTTCACACACAGAATTAATGGAATCAAGGAGTTAGGAAATTTCTTCACTTCAAAATGCTGCTACTGCACTTCGCATGTTATTTAATGGAGCATCTAGAGAGTCGGTAGATGATCTTAAGTATGAAAGAATTTTGAAAAATAGTTATTATATAGTTTGGTGACAAATATATTCGACCCCATCCCCTTTTGATATTAATCGGTTTTAGCAATGTAAGCTCAACGTAAATTTTCATATATGTTAGGAAGCTTGGACTATATGCATTGGATGTGGAAAAACTGTCTGATTGCATTGCACGGCCGATACTCAGGATAAAACAAGAAGGAAACTCCTTTATGTACTTCGATCATTATTTCTTTTCGACATTGGCAAACAGAAGTTATTCTTTTCCATGATTGTTTCAAAAAAATCAACTATTCTTGATGGACTATTTGAACGTCATATTGCAAACTGTTATATTGCAAACTGATAGCAAATAAGAGCTTTCACTTTGGCTGATACATTTCCTCTTATCTTTGAAACATTCAACCCAACAGAAAGAACAGTTCAACTTGTTGGTTCGATGACCGTTTTCAAACTTCTAAAGAATTAGAAGTCCAATTTTCAAAAGCTTCGCTTCGAGATTCGTTGATGTTGATTTTGAATGTTTGCTTTCTCTTGGTAGCGCGGAAAACATACTAGCATTATGCTAATTTGTTCTTCTTTTGTTACTTCAACAGTATCAAACTGAGTTTCTTCAATTCTCCATTCATATATAAAAATTCATTGTTGAGATTTTTGTTTAGATTTTAAGCAGATAAGGAGCCACTGATCATTGCAGGCTATTGAGGGAGACATTCTTGTTGGCAATTGCAATTTTGCTAACATAACACATTCTAGGTTATTTGAATTTTAAGAGTTTTAGTAATGGTTTGAATATTATTGAAAATTGTATAAATTTTTGATTCTGTGGAGACTGATACGATTTAGAAGGTCGATGTGAATGTTATTGGTTCTATAATTGAGAATTTTGATAGTAAAATTAGTTTTTATTTTGTTGAGAATAAAACAGATTTCGATGCGTAGATTTCAATTTTAATTATTGAATCTAGCTTGTAAAAAATATCTTTCTTTCTGATGTTTTGACATAATTAATATTGTTTGCAATATTTTATTGAGGAAAGTAAGAAATACTTGAGAACTGGTCAAAACATGAAGGGTAAAAGTTTATATAGAAAGAATGGGTCAAAATCGGCTAGCTTTTGACTGCTTTAACAACCAATTGGTTGTCAATGCAACCCAAACATCCTCAACTGACTCTCATCGGGTAACCTACCAGCGGCCCCATCATCGAAATGGTGATTGATAGACACTCTAGTTTCACACTAGATTCCATTTCATGGTTTGCACTACTGTCAAGCATATATTAAGAGAATAGAAAGAGTCTTGCTATCAACCAACCTGTTTTCTTGGATCAAAACCGAGACTACAACAATCAAATGCGTTCTCTTTTAGTTTTTAGTTTTCGTAGGTACAAAAGCACGAACAACGCGCACACATCATGAAAAACGATCATTTTACAAAACGAAGTTAACACACAAAAAAAAAAACACAACTTTTTTTCATTTTCCGTATTTTAAGAAACAACGGAAGAACGATGTCAAATTCATCCATCATATTCCTCTATATCCTCCATCACCCCCTCCGTCTTTAGTCTACCACCTCCATTACCCTTCAAATCTTTGCATCTTTCGAAATCAATATTGAAAACGCAAAACTCAAAACATAAAATAAACCAAACACTCCCTAATTTTCTAACATGTAAACAGTTAACGCGCATAGCCTAAAATTGACAGACGAGAACTGATATAACCAACATCAAAGAATCACACATATAATAGGCACACACACAACCCAAAGTTATCCCACATAAAAGCAAGCACCAATTCACAATTCATCACCTATACCATAACAATCCTTTACACTCAAAAAATATGATATTCCCATTGTTAGCATACACAACTTCTGTGGTAGTTTCTTAAGAAAAAAATACGGTGGTAGAAATAAAAATAATAATTGGGGTAAAGTGCAACGAGAGTTACCTATATGATTTACAGTAGCGGACTTCCAAACGGATTGTTCTGATGAGGATGGTTATTGTTGTTCACAGGGAATGTTCCGAACCCAGTAGCATCGCCAAAAGGATTTGGAGCAGCCATTCCACCATTGTTGTACATATTTTGCTGTAGCAGATCATTAGGAGGCTGGAAAAACGGATTTGGAGGCGGCATCATCATGGAAGGTTGTTGATGTTGCGCCATTGATGACTGCATTTGGACAGTGGCCGGTGGCGCTATTTGGTTTGAAACAGCAAACGGGTCCGCATTCATGAACGGGTTCGGCGCGGAGGATCCGTAGTATTGATTTTGCTGCTGTTGATGTCGGTACGCTGCATCGTCGTATAAGCTGTCCAGTGTTAGTTTGTCCAATCCACCACCCTGTTGATACTACGATTTAGACACACAATGCTGATTTTTGTGTTTTCAGATTTTATCGCACACCCATCATGTCTTGACGTGATGGGTAAAGCGTATTTCCTATAATTAAGCAAGTATATATTTTATGACCGTTAATAATGTGTGAAAACATGTCAACTTATCAACTTAATAATCAAACAAATACATCTTTATTATCAAGGCACTTCATAACTTTAATGGATACTGTAATAACGCGGATTCAAATTTTGTGAAATACCACAAATATATCTAATATATTCCAGCAATACATGCAAGCGGGTGTGTCGACAGTCTAAAACAACAAACCCTTACAAAATTCTAGTAGATATCAAAGTTTCATCAATGGCAGCGTGGACCCATCAAGCAACAAGAATACCATAATTTGAGTTTGAAAATTGCAGTAATTATTTTGGTTGAATAATGAAATTTTGTTAATACTGATGTTATTTTTACATTTTTTTTTTTTTTTTTCTTATTGGGATGTTCAACTGCAAGGCTTCATAATTCAGGGTAATAAATTTCAGTAATGCTACATGGCCCGAAAGTTCAATGTTAAGCTTGTGTGGATTTACTATTTTGCAAATGTGTATTGCAGCGCCTTCTAGCAAAATTTAATAAATTCCTAGGACAACACGTCATAATAATTAATTTTGTGGACACTGATTCTATTATCTTTTATCAATGGTCATTTAACACAATTTCGTTCAGAAAATGAATATAATCGTTTATCTTCTGTACATAAAAGTAATTAATCTGAAGTATTACCTTAGGAATGTAACTTTTTGTGTGTGTGTGTGTGTTTTGGGGGGGGGGGGGGGGGTAACAATGTACGTCGCCAAGCTTTTATGATTATAATGCTTCATTTATCACCGCCAAACATTATATCTCCACTACACCATCAAGTCTGGAACGCTACTTTAGCCAAATACCTTAAACACTGAATTGTAAAGGTTCAGTCCATGACAGTATTGTAGTGAGCTAAACATGCCCTAAGCTTTCTTTGTTTTCATTGCCCTTAAACGTTTTTTTTTTAAACATTATTTTCCTTCTTGATAAGGGTTATCAAATTGCAAATTCATATAAATCTTTCAATGCTATATAGGCGTTATCATGTCCATAGTCAATGTAAATAGGGTCATATCTGATGCTAATTAATGACAAAGGGGTTTTATGGAACCTCCTAAGAATCTCAATGTTAAAAGCCTCCTAAACTTGTTGGAGTTGCAGCAAGACATCAAGTTATAAGACAAATAAAGAAAATCTTCCAAAGAAAATCAAAGAAACTTACCAGTTGACTTTCAATCGTAGATGAAGCTATACTGCTAGGTGCCGTAACAAGAGCAAGTTCCCATCCTGATGGATCAAATCCATTATTTTGCACAGAAGAATTTGTGGCTTCGGAACCTATATCATTGCATGTACTTGATCGAAGTTAAACATCTTCTATAGCTGGTTTTCTGGTAGTTGTAAATGAGAATTAAGGCATACCGGTTGGAACAATGGCAAGAGCTAGTGCATTACTTCCCTCTATTGCTGAAGCATCAGGATTTATTGTATTCAATCCCTGCAAATTTTAGTTTATAATTATCGCGTGTATGTATGTATGTATATGGGAAAGCTATAATAATTTAAAAACAACGTGAAGAATGGTTACCAGTAGATCATCGGTATCTGGTAACAAAGGAGGATCAGTTTTAAAAGCAGGCGGAATTGGACTTCCTTCTTCCTTAACTGTATTGTCTTCTTGAGATGCTGGATTACCTTCTTGAGATGCTGGATTGCCTTCTTGAGATACTGAATTTTCTTCTTCAATGGTCGTAGGAGCTTCCTCAGGTTTGTACGTAAGCAGCAGTCTCTCCGGGAATTCCTGGTCAAGCAGTTTACAAGCTTTTAATTTAATCATCAATCCATATCAACTTGATTTGCATGGTTGTATTCTTCTCTAAACTCACGGAAAGTTACGAGTCAAAGAATATCGAGTATAATTATCAAATTCAAATTGTATCACTTCACAAACAAGTTTTAATATGATATCACTATAACCACGTTGAGGCATATATTTTGAGAATATTTGGACAAGAACCTTCAATCCAAATGCATCTGATTACCAGAATTTGAAATCCATCGGTTTTAAAGTTAAAAAGCTACTTATACAAGTCGATCCAAATGAGGTAGTTTCAGAAATATACCTCTGAACTGAAGAAAGAACCAAACAAAACTTTAGGTTATAATGAATCAAGCAAAACTTTAGGCTATAATCCATGAACAACTTTAAATAAATAAATTACGGGGTCGTAGTTCATAAATCATTTATACAGGTAGTAGGCACAACCGCACAAATATAAATATTAAATAAAAGTCCTAAATTGGAAGAACTAAGAGTATGCTAAATGAAGTCTATGCAAAAATGATACAGAAACAATCATTTAAGCCGACTAAAAGAGAAGAGGAAGAGTAACAAAAGATATACTTTGTATTTACCCAGAAGACTATTTAACTTGTAACCATTAGAAGTTCCAGCAAAAAAGATTTTCCACATATTTCTATGATCAGTCACTTTAAAGTTAAGTGAGTTGAGAACATTATATGAAAGGAAAGGAAAGGAAAGGAGTGGTAAAACAAAGATGTTTAAAGCTTTATGACAAACAGGAACACTAGACATCGAATTGATCCAGGATATACTACATGATATAAACAAGAGATGCTCTTGTAGTATCACTGAGTGACTAATTAGTAGTTAGAATCATCCAAGCCAACCACAATATAAAGAAATCAGTGCAGAAGACAAAAAGGTTTGCATAGAAGATTATGCCAAAACTAAGAAGGAAACAGCAGGCAACCAACAGTAAGAATGGTCATATTCCTTGAAATAAAAATAAACAAAATGCATAACCAAGGCATTCAGCACCACAGAGGAGAGCAGGAATTCGGGTATAACAGCTGCTGATTAGCCTCATTTGCACAGAGGTGTGACTGCATACTGCATGCTAAATTATTGAAGACAAAAACCAAAACTGAAAATATATGAATCTTCATTAGTATCTAACCAGTGGCTCTCTGGATAAAGAAACAACTCTTGGTGCCTCCCTAATGTACTCTTCCATGGTTACAAGAAATGATTGTGGAGGCTGAAAATAAACCAAATGCATATTATCAAAAATTTGATCAATTTGTTGCAGGTAATAATGAAGTCTTGCAATTGAAATGAAAATATTAGAATACCTCTCTGAGGTTTGGAAACTGGAAATTCCTTGAAAATTCCATTCCACGACATACTTCATAGAATTCAGAAAGGCTTCCGGCCTACATATGCATATATCTCAGTATTCCTAATGAATTAAATAAAATTATGAAAAGAAAGGAAAATGAATGTGTTTCCAGCACTAATGTTTATGTAATTCGGAGAATATCAGACACAGTACTCACTGATCATTTCAATATCAAAATCATTTCAAGCAAGAAGTAGTAAATCTCGGACTTCAAGTCAAATTGAAGAAACCAATTAGGAGCATAAGAATATAAATAGTAACATTGATAATGATGAAGAGCCTACAAATGGATATGTTGATGTAGAAATTGAAAATCTACATATTGTAAAGTTGTGAAGGATGAACATAACGAAGATGTTATTGGCAATCCGTATTATACAAAGAAAACAATTGGGAGCATAAGAATATAAATATTAACATTGACAATGATGAAGATGCTGAAAATGAATATGTTGATGCAGAAACTGATAGCTGACGTATTATAGAAGTCACGAAGGATGAACATAATAAAAATGATATTGGTAATTTTTATGATGAAGATGTCAATGATGTAACTACAATTGATCTTCAAAAGAATGCTGATATTAATTATGATTCGGGATTGTTTGGAGAAATTAGTGATACCAAAACAATAATGTTAATCCAACGTAAGTCCGATTAAGATTTTAAAAGAAGATGATACTATTTCAAGAAGTAAGATTGATGTACTTATCTTCTAAACATTACATTAATGCAGAAAAGAGCATGAAGGAAAATGGTTTGTATAATCAAAAAAATATGATAAAGTTTACTGCTTCCGTTGTAAACTTTTAAGCATTCACAAATGATATCTCAACTGACCGGTGAATGATGTAACGATTGACAGTAATTTATCTAAGAAGCTAAGAAAGCATTAAATTAACCCGTCGCACAATGCAAATCTTATAACATAGGGTGATTTGCATAAGGGACTTCAAAAAAAGAAATCAACTAATAAAGTAATGGAAACTCAAATTGACCAAACAAGACAACGCTGGGAAAAATAATACTTGTATGCACAATTGGTGTTGTCAAAACACATACTAGAATAACTCGTCATTTTTTGGATCAAATGAGAAAAAACGATAGATCTTTTTGTCAATTTATAAAATGTGTAGGCAAATTTGATCCAACAATGGAGGATCATCTTAAGCCTGTAGTAAAAAACTAAATAAATAGTCATTATCTCAGCAATAAGATTCAAAATGAATTGATAAGTTTGTTGGTCAACACGATCAAAGTAACAATGCTTGCAAAGATTAAAAGGATGGAGTATTTCTCCATCATCTATGATTGCACTCCGGATTTGACTCGTAAGGTGCAAACTAAATTGGTAAGATTGTTGACCAACAAAATCAAAGAAACAATGCTTGCAAAGATGTTTAAAAAAAAAAACACCATCGCCCTTGATTGCACTTCAGATTTGAGTCATAAGAAGCAAATGTCGATTATTACAAGATGTGCAAATTTTGACAATGCAAGGGATATCAAGATGGAAGAATACTTTCTAGGATTCATAACCATCGACGTTACACCAGGACTTGGTCTTTTTAAAGAACTTGAAAATGCTTTGGACAATCTTAAACTTGATTTTAATGATGTGAAAGGACAAATGTATGAAAATCGTTCGAATATGAAAGGTAAATAATTAAATTAAATCAATATGATGATCTTAAACTAAAAAAAAAAAAAAAAAAACCATGTTTATTAAATTTGCTAATGGTAAACATAAGGGGTACCAAAAAGGGTATTTGATGTGAATCCTAGAGTTTTCTAAATTTTGGGTAGATGTCGTAGTCTAAATCTTATTTTATGAGATATGGAGAAATCATGTATGAAAGCTATTTTTTACATATGTGCAAAAGATTTATACTTTATTTTGTGACTTAACTCATCAATGGGAAGTACTACGAAGTCATGTGAAAGGTTTGACTCCATCAACATTATAGGCAACTCGTCGGGAAAGTCACATGAAAGTGTTGAAGCATAAGATTTCAATTATCGAAGCTACTTTCATTGGTATTGCAAACAAAATTAAAGATGACATCGTCATGATGAAGGCTAAAGGATTGTGCCAAAATAATTTGGAAAATTTCGAGCTCCTAATTAGGTTGTGTATTTGCTACAAGATATTAGACAAGACAATATTAATCGAGTAAATAAAATACTTCAACAAAGGAAAATGATATTGAGATGCAATCTAAAAAACTAAAGAGTTTATAACCTTGTTGGAAAAACTTAAAGATGGATTTGAACACATGATGGAGCAAATGACATTGGCATTGATCCTAATTTTTTTGAAAAGAGCATTGTAGGTAGAAAAACACGATTTGATGAAAATTTCATAGAGAATTATGATAGACAGTCTCCAAAGAATTTAGAGTTAATTATATTTTATATATAATGGATCAAGTTTTAACTTTACTTAGAGACCGATTTGAACAATTTAAACGTTAAAAATGAATTTTTTGGCTTTCTGTTAAATCTGAAATTCAAAAACGTTATGATAATAAATTGAAGGACTATTGCATGAATTTTGAAGATTTTTGACACATGAAGAACAAATTTTTTGTGATAAGGGGTTGTTCTACGAGCTTCGACACATGGTTATCACGTCGACGACTAGTCGTCGACAAGTCGAGAAGTCGCCTGGAGAGATTCCACGACTCTCGACTTGTGCAATTCCACGATGGTGGGCGGAATTGAGCCCAGAACCCTAATTCGAGCCCAAAAACCCTACTTGAGCTGAAGTCGACTTCGATTTTGCACTTCGTTTCAGTTGAACAAGCATCGATTTAAAAAAAAAAAACCCTAACTGCATCTCGCTGCCTCCCTTCTGCCTCGTCGCTGCTCCTCCTGCTGCCTCGTCCGCCGCCAGCCCAGGTATGTTAATCGATTTGTGTTTTTTTTTTCCATCGACATGAATTATTTCAGTAGCAGTTTTTTTTTTTTTTTTTAATTAACTGAGGAGTGTCGAATTAGCTGATTTGGTGATAAGTGATAAGTTTTATACTTTTATTAACTGATAAGTTTTTTTAACTGAGGAGTGTCTTTGACTTGTTTTATTAGCTGATTTGGTGATAAGTTTTATTAACTGAGGAGTGTCTTTGACTTGTTTTTACTTAACTGATAAGTTTTTTTTTTCTTTTTTGACTGAAATGTTTTTTTAATTAACTGACGATCAGTTTTTTTTTTTTTTTTTTGGTGACTGAATTAGTTTGAATTAATGGCTGATCAGTTTTTAATTATATTCGCAGCGGTTGAAATGGATGAAGGAGATGAAGATGATATTGAGATGGATGATTTTGTTTGAGTTCATACTCATTTTATGATCTATTATGGATATTATGGGTTTTATTTTGTTGTGACTAGGATCTATCATGTTATGTTTGTTGAATTTGAACCTATTATTATGTTATCGTTGTTGAATTTGAACCTATTATTATGTTATCTTTATATCTAATTATATTATATATTTAAGTCTAATAAATGTATGCATATAAAAGACTTGTCGACTAGTCACGACTAGTCGGACGACTTGTCGACTAGTCTTCTAGACGGTAGTGGCTCGACTTGGCTCGACTTGGCTCGACTTGGCGTCGTAATAACCTTGCTTCGACAATTATAAGGAATTCTACTACCGGAAGTAGCTACATCAATTGGTATCTTTAACTTTAAGATTTTAAGGTCTTTGTTGATGTGTGAGTGAGTTTCTCAATGTTTGGATTGTTTATCGAATTTTACTGCCTATATGGTATGGCTGGCTCGCTGAAAGAAACTTCTCAAAATTAAAATCATGAACTACTGCGTCTCAGGAGAGATTAAACGGACTAGCTATGATTTCAACTAAAAAGAGTACTTGATATGCTTAGCTATGAAGAGATAATAGGCGCATTTGCTTTTAAAATGCTAAAAGGAGTAGGTTCCATTAATGTCTATTGATATATTGTTATATCAAGTTGACATTCATTTTTTTTTCTTTTCCTTTTGGGTATGTAATCTTAAATGATTTAGTGACTAATATTTTGCAATCAATGTTAACTTTTATAACAGAATTTACATTTTGTTCCGTACATTTAAATGTGTTGTTTATTAAATATTGGGGCAACAAATTTTAAGTTTTAATTATCTGACCAGGGCATTGATCGTGTTTGAGATGGCCTTGCACACCCACGCACGCGCACGCACACATACACGCACAGAGCCATATACACATATTACGTACATTGTCAAGTCTGAGAATTGAGCTTTTTGTATAAATTATAAGTTTAAATAAAGAAAGAAACTGCATGCCACAATAGACGTTTGAAATTTGCACCTCTAATTCTCAAATTAATGCTCCAATCACTCAGCTAATCTGGGGGCTATATGTTATGTATGCATATATAATGTATCTGTGTACAAGTATTCTTTTTAAATGTGATTGTGCATGCATAATTTTGAGATGGTTATCAATATTTGAGAGATTTAACTCACCGAATGCACCCCAGCTAATTACATTTTATAGGATGTTCTGATAGGTTACTGTTATCAGTAGAAAAAACAATACCCTATCTATTTAATCGACAAGTCTAAAAGAAAATTGTTACCGCTATAAATATTATTAACCACTGATATATATACACCAATAAAATGGTGAAGTGATGAATATAAATCCAAATTTATCACTAGAAAATAGTATCAATATGCTTTTTGTACATTAAATCTTTGAAAACTGTCAAGTACGCACAGTCACTCACAAAATTTTACATTATGTGTCACCCAAAGTTTTGCAGCTATGAAAACTGTTAATGATGCTAAGACGTGCAGCCAAACCTACAAAAACACACATGCACACAATAAGGCCAAAAAAAAAAAACAAATACCTGCACACCAGCCCTCCTATAAATTTCAAGGGCTTTAATTGCTTCATGCCGTGGCATTTCGAAAAACTGCATCATACATGAAGGGGTAAAATATACGGACTTTTAAAATAATAATACATAATCAATTCATGGAAAGGCCCTGTTTTCCACACCTTATCAACGAGGTTGATGATTCCATCATTGATAGCACAGTATATTCTGAAGCTTTCTTTTAGCACCTGAAGTTATGAGGGCGACAATTTAATCAGCATTATGAGTATATTCAATGAAAAGATATGAAATGATATAAATTTTCATCCTTTAAAGGCTTTGATAAACTTCTGTGTATGACAAGAAGACACACAAAAACACTCAATAGAAATAGTAGCAAGGAAAAGAGATGGATGCATGATAACTGCACAAACAACAAGAACAAATGTCATTCTTAATAAACAAAAAACGTTACCCTAACAAAACGTTATCTAGAATTCTAACATTTCAAAAGAATATAGGAGGCATTTCTATCATTACGCTATAATATTAAAGCACCACCTGAAAAAATGATAAACTAACAGATGATTAAAATATAAAATATCTGATCCTAGCAACCTACAGTGATAAATATATTCAATTCCCATATTCCATGAAAGTTTATGAATTTTCAGAATCTAGAACCACAGATTACAATTTTGGTCAAGTTCTGGTACATTAATGGAATAGCTAATCGCCTACAACGCATCTAAGGAGCATTCGAATAACGCTGTTACAGTTTGACACATACATCACACACATTCAAAAAGAATACATATCATTTGGAGAACTGAAAATTAGTCCACCAGGATTTTTCTTCAAATCCAAATAAAATATAATATTAACAGGAGTCTCCTCAACTAATAGAATTTGATCTAATAAACTTACTAAAGCGAGAGCATACTGCACAACATAATTGCTAACAGCGGCTCCTTCTGGCTGCAAAACAATAAGAGAAGTGCACACGCATTCAAAATAGGTCAAAATTTAATAAATCACAGGTACCTGCTCAATGCAAATTCTAATACTTTAGCCAGTAAAGAAATTTGAAAACATCAAAAATAATATTACACGACATCCAAGAAGACGATACAATAATTGCTGCAAAGCAGGCAACTGCTCCAACAATTCATCACTCTCCAACTCCCTAGTTCTGCTGTAGCCCTGAATAAATAAAACATAAACAAGAGAAAGCCATATAATTAGTATTAAAATTAATGGTGTTAACACTGAAAAAAATTGAGGTATGAGGCAAAAGCCATTAATAACATAAACCTTTTCGGTTCCTTGAGCTGGAACTTTTAAACGTTCTGCCTCAACATCATACTTCAAAACTCTAAAACATTCAAGTCGTTCCTCCAAAAACAAAGCATATGTTCTTACCCATGCAGAGCAATCCCATGCTGCCAAGAGAGATGTATAAAAATGATGATACGTACACTTTCAGCAAATTTAACATATTTTGAATATAAATGTTTACCAACCTATAGGACTTGAGTCATCTTTAAAATTAGATAACTGAAGAATACGCCCCCGCTGAGCGAAATTGAGAAGCTCCTCGCGAAATGTTGGGTCACCTTCCCTTAGAGTTCTATGTATGACTATTAGTGTCTTTAGTGCCACCTGTGAACCAATTTTATTTTTTTTGAAAATGAACAATCTCTTACTGATTATACTCAAACATGGATGTAGTATAGATACTATACACAATGTTGGGTCAACTTCCCTTTGATCTCTATGTATAGATACTATTCATGTGTTTACACAGGAACATAAAAAGTTTATCTTTTTCGTGAAAGTAAGCTGGTAATATGTACAAATGATGTTAATTGATGCTTAATACTTAACAGTAGAAATAAAACTTCGAATTATAGTGGCAATAAATTTTACTTAAAATTTAACACAAATTGAACTTGCATGCTTTTGCAACTCAGCCAAGAAAATAAACACTGCTTGCCACCATATGCAGCTGATGAAATAATGCATATGTACAGTTAATGGTACTTTGTCTTACAATATTGACATTTTTAGCTGGTTTACTAATCCTTGACATATTCAATGGAAAGTGGCAGCACAATTTTTTTTTTTTTTTTTTTTTTTTTCAGATATAAGGTTGGGACCATAAGATTAAAAAAACGAGAAAATTCCAATGTATTCCCCCAAAAACAGGGCATATTGTACAGCACATTTCTACCAAATAAATGGGCTTCTCTAGTTTGTTCTACCTACTTGTCAGATAGATGGCTTTTTAACTTTCCAGCAAATCTTGAAGCACCCACAACAACAGCTTTTGAGTACTCTTACTCAACTGCTACCACAATAGACCATATTTTTAGTGATTAAACCCTGTTTTTTCTAACGAGTATCAGCAAACTGCTACCAGGTGGCATATACTTACCGGATGCTCTGAACATCTGGTAAATATATTCATTGCAGGAACACGTTGTTAAATAAATAACGCTTTCACGCATTGTTGTCACTTCAATTCAAATCCAATTTTGGATCAATTCAAATCCAATTTTGGATCAATTCAAATCCAATTTGGATCAAATCTCTCCTTTTAAGATTTGATTTATATTCAGATTCAAAGCCAGTTAAAATCGCAGTTAGGAAAAATCTTTAATCCATACAGGTGCATTGAGTATGCTTATTTGGATTTACAATTCCAGTTTTAATGCTTTCAACACTATACAAACACAAGACAAAAAATTGAATTTCAGGTTTAAACGTAGAAATTCAAATATCAAAATCAAAATCAATATCAAAGCATGTACAAACCTTGAAATATTGATCTTTCGACTCTACTATTTATGATTTAAATTCTCTACTTCAACTTAAAGTCATATTTTACGATTTGTAACTTAAATCCCATGTTATTTAAGAGTTTTTTAGGTGGACAATTGTTTAAAAAACTACATCAATACTCACTTCGAGGAGCGCCTAAAGGAAATGAGATATAAAATGCCTCCAGACTATCATCAAAAGGCTTTTTACCTCAAAAGTTTATGCATCGGCAACTTGAAGGATATGTCTCGCGCACCTCAATGTTGCGATTAAAGATTTTTTGTATCCTTATTTGCAATAATACTGACGCTAACTAAAGTTAGTAAATTCCAATTATTTAATGGGAAACCTTTAAAACAAAAATTTCGAAAGAAAAAATAGTTCTTATTTCCTTACTTTTAAATTTCAATATCCACATGATTAAGTATGATTATTTCTTAAACAACAATCAAGAGCCACGCAATGGAATTTTTTCATTGGTATTTAAAGAAAAAAATCTTAATAGAACCTCCAAATAAATGTTGTGAACTAATTTGAGTTGACAGAAGTAATCGAAATTGGAATTTTGCAGTATCTCCAAATATTTTTTACGGAATCAAAAACTAGAATCATATCCCAGTTAATTAGTTTTAACTTTTTAGAAAGATAAGATATGTTGCACGTTCAGAATAGACCTAAATTGTTGTTTTTTTCATTTTTTACATAAGTTAATTCAAAATGTTAAATCTCATTATATGTTTTACGTTTTATTTTACCTTAAAAGCTTACGCCTCAACATTTTGAGGCTTGCACCACGCCTCACAAACCTGAAAATGCCTCGTATATGCTTTTGGTGTTTTAAAACAATGACACGAACCCTGCCAAATATGAGATCCAGTTATTCTATAATTTTTGTTACTGCCGTTGGGGAAGAAAGAAAATTTTTGTATTGCCATACAGGAAAGAGAGAAGCTTTGACACCAACCACTGAGGTTGCTCTTACAGGAGAAGTTAAATTACCTGATGGGTGCAATACTGATTTACGATAAAAGTGCTTTGTGGGACGGGAAGAGATACTTGGTTTGTCTTAGAGCCCCCCCCCCCCCCCCCCCCACACACACACACACCCCAACAAGCCCAAAAAAAAACATTTGCAAAATTAGGCCTACTTACAATATTAGTGCACGAAGGTCCATTTACGATGGTCTTTTTTTTCCCGCTTTTCACTTTAAGGAGTGAATCCTCCTCCAGCATTCAAATTTCGGATCATTAAAAATATTCTGAAACTTGAAATGATATATTTTTAATTTAAATAAGTTTTTAACAAAAGAAAAACAATAATAAATCGTTTTGGAATTGCTAAGCCGCTTCAAATTAACATCACCATATGTTCCATATCAAATCATGCTTTTTATAATAATGAGAAACATTGAAATAAGTTTAGCATATTTTGAAGGCGATGCAAATGACAATATAATATATTCTTGTGATTTAGCATGCGCCAAATTGCATAAATATGAACTCTAAATCGTTATTGTAAATATGCAATTTGAATTGTAACTGTAGAAGGGATTTGTTTGCTCTTCTGGGGGGAAAAAGGTCTCACATATCACTAGGTCTCTACTTTGAAATAAGAGTGCCCACCATCGATCAATTTTCCACCAAAAAGATTACTCGTATGAAAATGGTATAACTTATATGGAACATGCAATTAGATTTAGCTTTATCATATATATGGTCGATGCAACGGACCATGTCGCTATCCTGATGGAACCAATTGAAATCAAATCAATAAAGATATGGATACCTTATAGTACCCAAAACTAAATTTTAATTCATGATCTATGTTAGCAAATACAATGAGCACATTAAAAGGATAAATGAAGTTATGTTGTACTAATCACATAACAATAAAATCATAATCATGCAATTTGATCAAAGAAATAAACATATTTTCTAAACATTTCCAGCTAGATATATGACGAAAGATATCATTATATCTGACATTGTTGCCAAAAATCTTAAAATTTTGTGGTTTGAATCTTGTTTCACACAGAACCTCTCTAGTTAAGATTTGATTCTCGAATTTCGATTTAAAATTCAAATGAAAGCACAATTGACAAAAATCATTTAGTCCATGCTAACACAAAGAAAACCGAGATCTTCACATTAATCTATAATTCAAAATTTAACATCTTCAAACAAAATAAATATCAAATAAGAGAGAAGATTACAACCAAGGTTTGAGAACTCGGTTTCGGTTTCGGCCGTTTGAAAATTTGATAGTTTCGGCAGGTTTCGTAAATTTCGGTAGTTTTGGTTTTGTTTCGGTTTCGGTCCGTATTTCGGTTTTCGGTATTTTGGAAATGAACTTGTTAATGGTTAAAAGAATAAAAATATATTATATAGAGAAACAAAATTAAGTACTACATTGAAGTTTTGTTTTATCTAACATAACGGTTTTGCACATATATAAAAAATTGTGGAAATAAAATTACTTGTTTAATTTGAACATAAAACAGTAATATTTTTGTCACCGCACTCAAATCAAATAAAACGTTAGCCCAGCCCCACCCTCAAAATGACGTTTGCCCTAATTTTTTGCTGCCGCCTAAATATCTTGACAAAAGTAAAGCCGCTCTACCCAAATATGTTGATCAAAATAGAAACGCTGCTCTACTGAAAGGTCTCGACCAAAGAGGGGGGGAAAACGCTGCTCTTAATCGATTCGAGAAAAGGCGGAAAAAAATCTCGATCGATCTCCAAAAATCTATATCGCGTTTACAGTTGAAGGAGGATAAAAGAACTTACGATGATTGGTTCTGAAGATTGAAACATAATTGTTGCTGCTCTTCTTTCAATTTATTCCGATTTATTGCACTAAGTACAAGTTCAATTCTATATATTTTATCCGAGATTCTTTTCTGTGAGGATGAAGAAGTCCGATTCTTTTTTTTTCTTCTGCCCTAGATAGCGAAACCGATTTTACTCGACGGTGTCGGACCGTCAAACGACAGCACCAGTCCGGTAACCCCGAAATTTCAGGGTGTCGTACAAAACCTTGAACCATGATTACAACAACAACTAAGCCATAAATCCCAAACAAGTTGGGGTTGGCTATAAATGAAAAAAAAAAAAAAAGGTTAAAACCTTCAATAAAAGTAAAATAAAGTTTAAAATAATTAAATAGATAATAAAAGTAGTTGTAATGTGGCGCAAAAAAAAAAACGGAAATCCTAAGGTTCTGGTCAGGGTTCGAAAACTCGGTTTCGGTCATTTGAAATTTTACTAGTTTCGGACGGTTTTGACGGTTTCGGTTTTTTATTTCGTTTTTGGTCCAAAAACCAGACTTTTATATTTTTGAAACTCGGACATTACCACCAAGGTTGTTGGTTCCAACTTTATAAAAATACATGCAAATGTTATTAAAAACATGACTGTTCAACGTTAATTTTTACAATATTTGACTATTCAACGTTATAAATAATATATTTTATTCCAAATAATGTGCAACTTTATAAAAAAAACATGACTATTCAACGTTCAGGTTTTTATTTCAAACATGATTATTCAACTTTTTACAATATTTGGCCATTCAACATTATAAATATCTGACTAAAGCAACAAAGAAAACATAAAATAAAATAAAAGGAGTGGGGGAAACCCAAAAAACATATCAGCCACGCATTATATCTTCCTCCCCTAGTAAACATTCACACAAAGGGGAAAAATCAAAAAATAGCGCGCAGGTTATTTTTGACGAAGGCAGTAACTTTTTTGCCGAATGCATAAATTGATTTCGCTTATACTGACCTGCAATTCGACAGTCGATTGGAACTCGATTTCGCTTCTACTGACCATGGTTACTTCAAATCGAGAAGGTTTTTGAAGCTCGAGACTGTGAAGATTGCTGAATGGTGAAGACAGTGTGGTAATATATTTTTTCTCTCGCTTTTTCGATTTTGTTTCGCGCGTGCTTTTTTGTTTATGTTTCATGATTTCGCGATGTAGGTTTGTTTTTGTAGAAACGAAACGAGTTTTTGCCATCGTTTCGTCCCGGTGACTGCCGGAACCAGCATGAGCAGTGTTATTAAACGCGAAACGCGGACCGAAGCGCCAAGTCCCTTTGGAGCATAAGCGCAACGCGCAAACGCGAAGCGCGCGCTTCATTAAAGCAAAGCGCATAATATACAAAATTTAGATACACACGCATTGCACATGTAAACAATGTAAACATTACGAACTAATAGAACATAACAAATTCATGTAAACATTATGAACTAACAGAAAATAACACATTCATATGCAAATCAAATTTTCACTACGTCAACAAAAAAAAAAGACTGTAAACATTAAAGAGCATAAGATGTGATATTAGAAGGAAATGCATGGTGGTTGTTATGTTTATACAAACTAATTTAATACAAACGAACAAAATTGAAGAAACTCGAGGAGTTATGATGCAAAAACCAATAGCTATGTCCTTACATAGACAGAAAGAAAACTTGTACATAACTTGTATATACATGTGTATATAGTATACACACAAGATAAATTAGTTGTAATGAAGAACCCCATTAAAAAAAACGAAGTACCAAATATAACTTGTATATATGTGCACATGTAATAGATATAAACACACACACACACACATATATATATATATATATACATATACATATATATGCATATATTATGAATACAAACGTATACATACAGTACTAAAGAACTTGTGTCAATACTGAAGAAACTCAATGAGACAGATTGATAAGGACATAACAGACTACATACGCCACTAAAGAACACATTTAAGTACTGAAGAGGTCCACTAAGACTAATTGATAAGCACATAGCAAACAAATTAAAAGAATAAAAAAGAAAACAGAAGAAGATAGAAGTTACAGATGAAATATATCAAAAAGAAAAGAAAGATTAAAGAAGAAGAGAAGTTTATTTGGTCGTTGTAAGAAGATGATCTCGTTTGAAGCGACCGATAATTGAAACGGGTATGAGTTAGTCATAATTAGTGAAAACATAATTATTTTAGACAATCAAACCCGATTAAAGCTTGTCAATTACATTTACTCTTCTTTTTTTCCCATATTTTCGTACATCTTCAACTAAGCGTGCATTATTGCGCGTTGCGCATAACGCATAAGCGAGAAAAGCGCGTGCATAGTTCAAGTCGCATCGCATACCTTAAGCGATGCGCTTCAGGTGCGCATCGTTGCGCGTTGCGCATATGCGCGCTTTTAATAACACTGAGCATGAGATCAACGGAATCTCGTGGTTTCGGACAAGACCTCAAACCAAGGTTCTAGTACATGAATTGCTAACTTCCATGCACTCATATTCGATACCAGCTCTTCAGATATATTCCAATTTCTTAAATCTCTTTTTATTATCTCCTCTCCGGTCATTTTAGGTCGACCATACATCTATTTGGGCCTTCGGCACGGCCTATAATTCCAACACACACAGGTGCATCATGCGGTCTATGTTGGAGATGTCCAAACCATCTCAAACGGTGTTGACTAGCTTCTCTTCAATATGTGCAACTCCAAGTTTGTCCCGAATATCATCATTTATAGCCTGATCTCATCTGGTATGTCCACATCTCCAACGCAGCATACGCATCTCTGTTATACTTATCTTCTGAACGTGTTGCCTTTTGGTAGGCCAACATTCTGCACCATATAACACCGCAGGTCTGATTGTTGTACTATAGAACTTTTTTTAAGTTTTTGATGAATCTTCCTATCACAGAAAATGTCAGATACTAGTCTCCATTTCACTCACCCTGCTTGAATTATAAAACTAACATTCATATCAATCTCCCCATCAAACTGCAACATATATCTTAAATATCGATATGGTTCCTTTCTTAGTACTACTCGACCGGCCAGGGTGACATCCTCATCATCTGACCTGACACCGTTGAACTCACACTTCATATACTCTGTTTTAGTTCTATTAAGCCTGAAACTCTTCGATTCTAAGGTCTCTCTCCACAATTTCAGTTGTCTATTAACCTCTATTCTACTTTCATCAATCAGCACAACATAATTAGCAAAGAGCATACACTAAGGAATCTCCCATTGTATACCTATTGTGATTTCATCCATCACTAATACAATAATATAGAGGCTCAAAGCCGAACTTTGATGTAACCATATATTGGGAAAGTCCCTAGTCTCACCATCGCATGCCGCGACACTAGTCACAACCCCCTCGTACATATCCTTGATAAGGGTAACATACTTTAATGACACCCTCTTCCTTTATAGCGGCCACTACATAACCTTTCTTGATACTCTGTCAGAAGTTTACCCCAAATCAATAAAAATCATGTGAAGATCTTTCTTCTGCTCCATGTACCTCTCCATAAGTTGTCTAATCAAGAAAATCGCCTCAGTGGTTGACCTTCCAGGCATGGAACCAAATTGATTCCTAGAGACACTTATCAACTCCCCAAACGCTGCTCGCAAACTCTCTTCCAAAGTTTCGTTGTATGACTCATAAGCTTAATTCATCTGTAGTTTGTGCAACTTTGAATATCTCCTTTATTCTTGAAGATTGAAACTAAAATGCTTCTCCTCGACTCATCTCGCATTTTGTTTGATTTGAAAATATTATCAAACAATTTAGTTAGCTAGGTTATCCATGCATCTCCAAAGCATCTCCACACCTTAATAGGGATGTCATCAAACTCTACCGACTTGTATGTTTTCATCTGTTTCAACGCCCCCTTCACCTCAGCCTCTTGAATTCTCCGAACAAAATATTTATCGGTGATGTCAACAAAGTCTTCCAACTCGATCGATGAACTATCACTTTCTTCGTTGAAAAGCTTATCAAAGTATTCTCTCCACCTATTTTTTATCTCGTCGTCCCTTACCAAAAGTCTATCGTTCTCGTCCTTAATGCATTTAACTTGGTTGAATTTTCGTGTCCTCCTCTCGCGTAGCCTGAACTACTACCATAGAACGAAGAATCGATGCATTTACATATTCTACTATCACTGAATAGTTTACATAGATCGAAATTTCTAGCACCTAAGTACACAACTACACACATACACACACAACCCCACGCGTTATAACAATTCAAATCTTGTTTTGATTTAGCTTCATGATTTATGGTTTAAATGTCAACTTTATAACAAGGACAACTAATACCTGAATGTTTGTAACGGTTGGTAGCTGGTGGCCCATGATATGATTTACGGTTTAGATGTCAACTTAATATCATGGACAACTAATAAAACATGAATATATCTAATGATTGCTAGTTAAAGGCCGATGATATACTTTGTATTATTTCAAGATAAGGGCCATCAAAATGTTGCCTATTTGTGATGTTATAACAGTAACCTAACTTAAATGCCAAGTAGTCTTTAAATTTGAGAATATAAACAAACTTATTTTGATTTTATTTTGATTACACTTGTAACAGAATGTGCCAAAATAACATTTGGCTATGGTTGGGAACATATAAGACTAGACATCACTAAAGAAGATATCCATCTTTTTTGGCGTATATAATAATTAATAATATCCAAAGATATCACTAATCGAGGTCGTTAAGGTTAAATCAATAAGCTATAATCCATTAAATACCCTAAGATGCATAGTTATTAACGGCGCACGGCGCAAAAAGGCCCGACATCAGTCTGGAGCCTTGGCGCACGGCACGGCAAATGGCGTGCGCCTTTCTGATTTACTGCGCATTTTTATTTTTATTTTATTTTACATATAACAACAAATTTAAAAGTTCAGTATTTTTTTGCTAAAACATATGCAATCAAAGTTTTTACTATTTTGCAAAAAGAAACATCATCATATTTGACATCATTAGCATAGAATTTCAAGCATAATAGTTTTCAAAATCCAAAATAATAATACATATTACTAATAAACTAGAATTCCGAATCCGATTCAACAATCATATTTTCCAAATCAACATCTGCATCATCGAATTCATAAGGACAATTAGATTATATCAAGTCTTTTAATTGTTATGATGTGATTATATTTAGCAACACAAAGGATAATTAGTGAGGAAGAACAACATATCGATTGGTAATATTGTTGCCCTGATGCAATTGACAACTTTATGCAAAATAAAATAAAATAAAAATAAAGTGATAAATATTTATTAATAATCTATATGGTGCATCTACAAACTGTTTGAAATAAAATACACAATCAATTGAAATACATGTTTTCTGTACAAGCAATATTACATTTGATATAAGAGTATTACATAAAATAAAATATATTTTCAACATCGATATATTTGTTTCTCTTCAAGGAAAAAGAACTGTAGAAAAGTCATCCATCAGAACCCACGGAATAAATAAAAACCAAATACAAAACGTTAGCAAACGCAATAAATGATCAACAATACTGCAGAAAAACCATCCATCAGAAACCCATAAAATAAATAAAAACCAGATACAAAATGTTAGCAAACGCAATAATATGATCAACAATAATTTTATGTGAAATGTAAAAAATTGAAAAATAAACAAAAACCAAGCAAAAAAACAAAAGGCGAGTCATTTTGCGTCGTGCGCCTTTTGCCGCGCCTTCTCATATGCGCCTCGCCGCAAGAAGAAATGGCGTAGATGCCGCACCGTGCGCCATGGCGCGTGCCGTAGCGTGTCATTCATAACTGTGCTAAGATGCTCTTTGGTATTTGAAAAAAAAAATACAAATGCGATTGGATTTTGAAAAAGCTCCATATATCAAACAACCCAAGTGATAGTGATGAATGAACAACTAATATTATAAATATTTAGGGCTGTCAATGGATACTTGAAAAATCTGAAATCCGTCTGCATCCGCATCTGAAAAACAGAAAAATATCTGATATCCGAAAACACGGATGCGGATATAAGCACATCCGCATCCGAAAATTATCCATCCGCTTTTTTTCATGATTATAGCTTAAATTATGTGCATTTTAACATAATTAAATATTCTAATTTATTATTTTGTAAAGTTGAAAGTCTACTAAAAGCATGATAATTGCTCAAAATTATATATTTTCATCATATTTATTTATTTTTAGCACTTTAGTAGTCAATTGGGTTGAAAAAGATTAATATTAAGCTAAAAAAATTCATTTATGTTCATTGATTTTCGAACGTTGACGGAACGGATAATTATCTGCTATCCGTCTGTATCCGTGGATGCGGATATTCGATATCTGTAACTGATTTCAAATGCGGATATGACACTATCCGCATCCGAAAGTATTCGTAGACAGCCCTATGAATATTGTTGCTTGGTAAATGATCTAACTGAAGTTTGTCAACCTTTTCTAAGTTTGCATATAATAATTTTGTTTGTTACATGTGCATAAATAGCAACTAGTATCACAATAATCTTGTGAAACTGAAATTGTTTTAATCTTACTGTTTGGGCATGAACAGCACAGGAAATCCCTTAAAGAAATCTCTTAGATATGTTGAAAATGACATATGAGAAATTTTTGATTTAAAGCGGAAATATATATCTAGAATAGATTCTATATAATGGTATATAAAGGGTAGTGATGGCGAAATAATAGTGAATGTTATAAAAAAATTGATATGATTAAACATGTGACATAACACACTTAATAAAATGCAACAAGTCGATTATGTCTATCCAAGAATGATATGCTATGAATATCATTGTTTAAGAGGTATGGTAAAAAAGAATTGGGATTTGTTATAAATATCGTTGTGGTAGAGTCTCGCAGAAGCATATGCTTTGCTTTGAAAAAAACAAACATGATATGAAGTTAACCATCATCAGGATGTGACCAGTTGGGCATACAATCCTTCATGGTGAGAACTGAAATATGATCCCCACCATATACATCTTGTGCATGTCCTCTAGTGTTATCAAGATGCGTCGAAGCGTGATATGCTAATCTAGGAGGTTTACATGTTATTGATTGGTCCCTCGTTGTAAAAAGAAAAACGATTTATGGTGTTAAAATAAGTTAATCATCATCAGGATGAGACCAGTTGGGCATGCAATCTTTCATGGCGAGAACTGAAATATGATCCCCACCATATGCATCTTGTGCATGTCCTCATAGATGAACCATCTAGTGTTATCAGGATGTGTCGAAGCATACTAAAACAAGGATACACTAATCTTGGAGGTTTACATGTGGTTGTTGATTGGTTCCCTCGTTGTAAGAAAAAAAAAAGATCTATGGTGTTGAATGATATAACGGAGATGATTGAAAAGGATTCACTAGGATGAATAGACCTATGTACTTCGATTCTCTGGAACTTGCATTTGAAGCTTGGGTCTACATCTCTGTCACATATGAGCAATGGAGTTTCATATCTTGATTTTATATTTCTAATTTTTAAAAACATTATACTCCAATGATATAAAACATACCCGGTAATATTTACATGATACAAAATTATGAAATGCAATATTTTCTAATAATCACGAACTTTAAAGAGAGTAATTTTAGAATCTAAAATTAATTTTTAATAGTATTTCAATGACTCGATGATTTGGATAATTATTGACTATTAGGATGTATCTGAATGATGTTGTATCAGCTAAATTTTATTCACAATTTATGGATGTTGAGATATGGTAAAATTGTCGGAGTCATGACAATTTTATGTTAATGGGTAAAATGGTAGCTCCCATTAACATAATAGTCTTCGTAAATGATGATTTACTTATGTTACCCGACACTCCTAGCTCAGTTGGTCAGAGGTGGGCGAATAGGGATGAGACATAGGTCTCAGGTTCGAGGGCCACCTCTGCCAATTTCTAGGGGTGACTACCTAGGTAGTGTGAAGGCGTTGAAAAATCGGGGTATATCACTACCCGTGGGGTTTACTAAGACCGACAAACAATGGCTTGAGTGAAGTCTTAGGTTCCACACGTAAATCAAAATGATTTACTTATGTTAATGGGAATCGAACTAATGCCCTATTGTGCTAACCAAATAATTTACCAATTGAGCTAGTGGTGTTGCTCTACAAAACTTGAATTAATACTCAAAAAAATGTTTCATAAGTAGTCTCTTATATCTATCTTTTTCAAATCATGTAAGAGATTTTTCACGAACTTAAAATTAAGAGAAACGTCAAGCACTCAAAAAATAGGTAAACATCACTATGTTATCTATAGTCGATTTCAATTTTTGCATATAAATTCCAACTATTAAACATACTTCCGTAAAAAATTCCATAATCACGATACATGAATCTTGAATTGACACTTGATAAAATTGTTTCATACACGGTCACTTTACCCAAACTTAAAAGAAATAGTAAGCACTATAACACAAGTTAAACATCTTAATATTATCCGCAACCAATTTCAATTTTTACACAAATTTAATTGTTGAAGACGTTTATGTAATATTTCATATTTTTAACATATATGAAGCTTGGATTAACACTTGAAAATTGTTTCATACAGTCGCTTATCTGAGAGATTTTCTTAGACTTAAATTGAAAAGCATAAAGATCCAAATTACCATATGGTCCATATTGATGGGTATTTATAGTGTGTTTTTGAGAATCAATTCACAAAGGTATAGTTGAGAAAAAGTGTTCAAGAGCATTAGGGTTGGAATTGAGGTTGGTAGTAGGGTTGCCATATATGCACATATAACTATGATATTATTCTATCTTATTTAGTTGGAATACACATAATGAGGCACGTTGTGGTACCCCTATTTATGAGCACCCCAATTGTCCCTCATTTATATTTAAAATAAGTTAATGGGAAGAGAGAGTAAGTGGAAAGAGAAATAAACGAGAATGTACGGTGAAAATCAGATGGGCTATAGGAATGTCGCATTGTTTGGTGTGCTTTTGATCCCATCTCATATACAATAATTAAATAACAAAATTAAATGATCAAATAATATTGGAATAATCGGCTTAAATATTTAATTAGATATTTCATGATATCTACAAAATAATTTACATTATTAAATGATGAAGTAATTTAAAATACTCAATTAAGTAATTTATATCTTTTACCTTTTATTACGTAATTAAAATATTAGAAAATAACATTCAAGTTATTAAATTAAATATTTGTAATAGCTAATTAAAGATTTATAATACTTACTAAGAATATTCGTTAGAATAATTTATAATATTTAAAGAGAAAGGATGACGATCCCTCATTGTACAAATTCGCAAAACTCCTTATTGAATATATATTTTTTGTATATACATGTATTAGATTTAGCTAATTAATATGATGTTTTTGTCCTATGATGGTATGTTCGTAAATTTTAAGGAATTCCTAGACTTGTAACCCTTTCAGAATCATCATATGTGAATGTGGATTGTAAACAATATTTTATTTGAACATTGACACTAAATGTTGTTTTGAATGGGTTAAAATTTCCATATATTTCAAAATTTTGTGAAGATGGTTTATCTGCCAAGAATGCATATTCACAAGAAAAACTAGCTAAATTCTAAACATGCGGACACAAAAAATTAATGAGGAGATTTTGGAGAAATCAAACATGTAGGTTCATGATCCTACCTCGTATTATCATATGATTCATGGTAAATTTTAATCAGTCAACTAATGTATATGCCTAATTTAGATTACTATGGACATAAGCTGACATCAAGTGATTTTATGTTCAAGTTGAACTATCCAAAAAAGGATCAAGAGCAGGAGTCCTACATTACCAGACCAAAATTGATTATTTATGCATATGAAATACGAAATAGTCAATTAAGGTGTGAGCCCTTTAGGCATTCAAGTGGGTATGTTGTAGAAAGTGGATGAAGATAAATCAAATCACACATTACATCATCACCACCCCACTAGTTGGTTGGCAATGTGAAATGGTTCTTCTTATTTTTATCTTTCCCTAATTATTATGCATTCAATATAATTAAATTCTTTATAGTTATTAAATACAATTAGTCAAATAAAGAATTTGCATCAAATGTACCTTATGTTGGACCTAAATGTAAAGATTTTCATTCTAAAATTGAGGTGTTAACCGTTGACTTGAGAAACAAGGCAATCAAAACATCCTCGAACGGACCCATATATGGATTATTTATAATCATAGAAAACATACAAACCTTATATTCATACTTCCTCAAATATTAAGATAATATCAAAAAGAATTTTATAGAATTAGACATGAGATTCCTATATATATATAAATCAAGAGCACTCCAAACAGTGCAACACCCATATAGTCCTCTGATTAGTGATTTCTACCACACACATATTTGTTTCTCTCTTCTTAATAACTCTCTCTCTTCTCACTAACTTAATTAACAATAAATGAGTGATTTAAAATGGGGTGCTACCAAATAGGGTTGCCCTGTAGCATACCTCTATATACATATATACACACACATATGTGTGTGTATGAGTGTTCTGAGGCACCCCTGATTTGCAACACCCCTATCCATTGGTGAGCTACGTCGATCCAAATCCAACAAAAATTTATAGATATTCAATCCACACATAGATATATATGTATATATTCATCTATCCAAAATTTTAGCTCAGTCTGACATTCGTAGAATAATATATTTGATGTTTAAATTTAACGGTTCGAATAAATGTCGACACGGTGAATAATTGAGCTAAGATCTTGAAAATGCTACGAATGTCAGAATAAACTCAAATTTTGAATAGATGGTAATATGTGTGGATTGAACATCTACAAAATTTTGTTGGATATAGATTAGTGTAACTCATGAATGAGTAGGAATGCTAAAGAGATGCTACGAAACAGGGATGCCCCGAAACGGTCCTTACACACACACACACACACACACACACACATATATATATATATATATATATAAAGAATGACAAACAATTTAATCATCATTGATCACTAGCTATGGACGTAGTTACCTAAATATCTTATTATTCGAACATTCAAGAATTCTATGTTTGATGTGATTCTCATATGGATTCCATCACCTTGTGAGTATCAGCACAATGTTGTCTTAAGTGATTCAAATATATAACAAGGAAAATTAATAAGCTACTTGTATAATGCACCATCTTTGCAACATTCCAATTATGTGTGTGTGCGTGTTGATAGGAATGCATAAACAATTTTTTGTAGTTGGTTGCTTTTTTAGTAATTTTTTGAATTGAAATGAAAGTTTATTATAAATTTGCTTCATCTGTTGTGTGATCATCATGTAGACCAAAAAAAAAAAAAAACCTCCACACAAAATCAATGTTTCCCACATCATTTACAGCACAAACTTTTTTAAGTGGTAATTATTTTGCATGGATGAACTTTTACATAATTTAGACACTAAATTTTCAAGATTATTGCTTCACGTCTACGTTCTAAGTGTTGATTACATCAGTAATAATCCTTGGATAATTCCAAAATTTATAAAGCCAATAGCATAAACGGATATAACATATAAAAATTGGACAAAAGCAACTGCTTGACCTTACACGTCTATACTTTGAAACAGGATTATAACATGCTCCGAAATTGTATTAATTGAAAGCACCACAAACATATTTATTCAGAGTTATTTACTTATTTTACTTAAAGACAACAAAAATATATAGAATAAAATTTTAGCATACTAATATTGATTATGATGGCAAGAATTTTCAAATTTTAGAATGTAAACATGAAAAATACATGTAATATAATATTTAGTGGTCTGTTTATTCTAAAATTTTGATCATGCTATCAACAACAATTCCATTGCAAAAGAAATGTATCTTCAACTACTTTAAAATATGTATTCAACTACTTATAATCATCAAGTAAAATATAAAACTACGGTTTAAGCAAAGAAATATCCATTTCTAGGAGTCAATACAAAATACAAGTTTAACTCATTAATTGGGTTGCTCGTCAGCTCATATGGAATCATAACCTTTTAAACTGAAAAAGTTACTAAATGTGTACCTAAGATTGGTTTGCCTATCAATCCAACCTTAGTTGCTATTCTATGTAATTGGTGAAACCTAATGCATAAAGATGAAATTACTGTTTTAGGTTTGAAACTAGCCTACATAAAGAATAATTTAGAGTATTATCTGTATAAATGAGATTTAAAACTAATGCACAAGCGGCTTTCTTGATGTTAAGAGAATCAAATGTAGAAGAAACTGCTAAATCTATATGTGCCATGTAACGAGGTCAAATCACAACAATAAGGATTGAGACAGAGTAAATATGAGAAACTTATAAAAATTCAAAGTCTACCCAGCCTAATAATAACCTACTCAAAACTCTTAGCGATATTATATATCAAGATTGGTAAAACTTAAAATTGTCAAGTTCATTAATTGTATTGTCAGCCTAAAAGGATCGAAAATAAAAAAGAAAGTTGCAGATTTACTGAAAACCAGTGTTCACTGTCCCTGTAAAAGATGACTGCAAGGGGAATATCATATGAATAACCCAAATTCCATATAGCAACATTATACTATTAAATTTCCATCAATGATTGTTCTTCCTTGCTACACCAATCTACAAGAGAAATTGAAACAGGACAATTTTACCGTCCAATTATGAGTCTTAGCCAGTCTCCTAGATAGAGCATGAATACAATAAGCAACGTCTGCCCGTGGTCGATTAATTGAAGTTGCAGCCAGCACCTCTGAACAATTAAAAAAAAGGTTTGAACACCCCAAAAAAATAGCAAGATGGCGGGTAAAAAAAATGTCAATTTCATAGAAGTAAAGAATCATACTTCTGATATGCCTCTCTTTCGGTGCGCACTCGACATGATTCGTGGCTTTCACAATTGCCACATCTAATTCCTTTAAATTCGCCGCAATAATTTACGTTAGATGTGAATAACAATCTTGGTTGCTGCGAAAATGGAGTAAAGCAAAGAACAAAAGGAAACCTTGAAATCGCTGTTGAGATTTGCGAGGCCGACGGTTGTGGAGTCTTTGAGAGCGCCATAGGCCTTCCGCAAAGTCGCCATCTGTGATTTCTATTTTTAATTTAGAATTATTTTGTTTCTCTTTATTTATTTATTTTTAATTTTTTTTTCCTTCCTCCCCTCAGAAATAAAAGCAGAGATTTGATAGTCTACTTTTACTATTCATTTTTTATTGATTTTTCGCTGGCGAAGCGGAAGGATGTTTGGACGGAAAGTGGTTCTTCATCATCTGACGTTAACACTTTTTAGACAGCACAACAATGAAATAAATTGGCAAATTCTATTTCAACCCTGAAATATGCTGAGTAGCCCCCCATTTTAACAAAAAAATACGAGGAGCCCCCCATTTTAACAAAAAAATACGAGGACGAAAATGCCCTTTTTATGTTATGTTTTTTTCCAGTTTTCTGAACACCTCGTAGTCCCCTTACGTGGTTTATTAGTGTACCTCGTAGTAGCACTACGTGGTCTTTGAAAGAACCACGAAGAGCTGCTACGAGGTACACTAAGTAACCACGTAGGGCTACTACGAGGTTAACTGATGAACCACGTATTCTCTCAACGTGGGAGGGTATTTTCGGATTTTTTTTAAATTAGCGGGGGGCTACTTAGTAAAATTGGGGGTATACCGGTTTTTTCATGCTTTGGAGGGCTACTCAGCATATTGCTGGGTTGAAATAGAATTTGCCAAATAAATTAAGGACCTAATTTTGAACGAAAAGAGGTATTTTGAATGGGTATTTAAAGGGAAATTTTTGTAAATGAGAAATGTGTTTTTTTTTTATGAAAAAGACAGAATTATTATATTATTGTTTTTGTATTTATTATTTTTATTATTTTTTGTTTGTGTGTATTTATCGTCAAGCAGAATAATAGAATACAGAATACAAATTGCAGAATTTAAATTACATATAATTGCAGAATACAAATATCAGAATTTAAATTATATAATTGCGGAATACAAATTGCAGAATTTAAAATGCTAAAATAAAATACACAATACAATGAATCTTTTTAATGTATTCCCGCAGCAACTAGTTCGTTTCGTATGTTGTCTCGAACAACTGTCATGGTGGATGTTCTTCCGGTTCCCGGATTCTAGGTCTTTGTTTCCGCGATTTGGTATATTGTAATACTCATCGAGATATTCCTCTGGCACTAGATCACGGTCGTCGTCATACGGCATAAAATCTGGATTATCAACGTTGTATTTTCTGATATAGTTGTGAATAGTCATTATAGCAGTAACAATTTGTACTTGAACATTGTATGGATACGTTGGCATGTTATGTAAGATGGCAAATTTCTTCTTCCAAATATCAAAAGTTCTTTCAATTGTCATACGCAAACTCGAATGATAGTAGTTATATAACCGCTCACACAAGGATGTGAAACACAATCGCTTCATTTGAAAAATTCGTTGATAGCGGTCTGAATGTCCTGATAGTATTTCATTAACCCGAGCAAGACCGGAAGTTACGGAATCATGTATTCTACTCCTTTCTCTTGTTTGATTTGCCATAATTACTTGAATATCTTGCAAATTTTTCAAATTTTGCAGATCAGAACCATCACTATTTGTCATTATATTTTAACTTGAAAAATGCAGAAGTGAAGAATGTAGAATGAAGATGGCGAAGGAGAAGTGGAATGGAATGAAGATGTAGAGATGGTAATGTTTAAAAGGGGAGAAAACGACCGTTGGAAAAGTGGTTTTAACGCCTGACGTCACGTCGGACGCAAACGCAGATGTTAACTGTCCATTCACGAAATCAAACGCTACCTAAGTGTGGTGCTAAGAGCAACCCAATATGCTCTTCCTAATATCGTAACTAAAAAATATCACAAAATAATACATTCTTCTCTTCCTAACACCAAACAATTAAAAATAGGGATTATCACTGTCTTTCTCCTATTTCTCCATCTCTGTCATTACGTTCGAAAACCCTAAATTACATTCGATCAGAAAAAACCTTCATCTCCGACTTCAACCGACTCCGACTAACTTCGACTCTGACGATGACTAACTTTGCTCTGTTCGTCCATTATAAACCGTGGAACTTTGCTCTGTTCGGCTATCAATCATCATGCCATAAAACAATAAATTCTTCTTCCTTCGGTGGTGGTACGCCGGTAGAATACAAGGTACACGATGCGTAACCACCGAAGAGTAACATTGGTATTTTTTGTTTGCGTACTGTTTGGTCTCATTAAACCGCATTATGTCTCGCTGCTCGGATGTTATATTCCTTTCAAACTATGAAAAAAATCTTGTCATTTCGTGGTTTGTTCGGTTTTCAAACACTGTAGAATTTTTCACTGATCGGTCGTTAAGCGCTGCCATGTTTTTATTCCCACGGTTTTAATGTGTCGTCCCAGTTGTTATTGCATATTTAAACTTATCACCTACCTTACAAATCTTGATGATGCCAAACCATTAATAATATTTACATTGGCTTTAATTAGGCCAAGAATAATTGCTCAAAGATATTTCATGTTTTCACTGCATGAGATAATAAGGCCAGGAATAATTGCTCAAAGATATTTCCTGTTTTCACTGCATGAGATAATAAGGCCAGAAATAATTGCTCAAAGATATTTTCTGTTTTCACTGCATGAGATAATAAGGTCAGGAATAATTGCTCAAAGATATTTTTTTTTTCTTTTGCCTATTTATTGCTTTGTATTTTTCAGTGCTGTATGAATGAAATCTTTCACAATATCTCTTCTTCTCTACATGGTATCAGAGCTCTTCTAAACACTCACAAATAATTGCTGCCATGTCTCTCAATAATTCTACAAATCAAAATCTCCTTGCAGCTGCTACCATAACCCCTTCTCAACTCAATTTTCATATTCCTCCTATTAGCATCAAAGTAGACCGAGAAAATTATTCACTGTGGCGCACAACAATCATTTCAGCCCTTGAGACCTTCGATCTTGAATCCTTCGTCTTATCTTCTAATTCCCCACTCGAGTTTCTTCCCACTCCAGATGGTGCTATGTCCACCAATCCAAATCCGACATTTTTCGATTGGAAAAAACGGGATCGTTTTGTCTTGCTTTGGATCAAATCAACCCTCTCTGAGCGAGCTCTGTCCATTGTTGCTCGCTGCTCCACCTCTTACATGGCGTGGCTTGCTCTTGATCGCTCTTTCCAAGCGCAAACTAGGGCCCGTCGCATGGCCATGAAGACTCAGATTCAATCGCTTTCCAAAGGAGCGTTACCCATGATCGAATATATCGAAAAGAAGCGTGCCATTGCCGATTCTCTTGTTGAGAATCTTCATCCGGTTTCAGATGAAGATCTCATCAGTCGTATCCTTGCAGGCCTGGGCTCTTCCTATGCTCCATTTGTCACTGCCTTCATGATTAATTCTGAAAATTCCTCTGTTGATGATCTGGTTGGACTCCTGCTTCAGGAGGAAGCTCGCTTGGATCATGAAACTACCCGCCAGGCTGCTGTTATTCTTCCTACTCCCACGGTGCCTCCATTAGCTAACACTGCATCCCGCCAATCAAACATTCTACCCCACATAACACATATCAAAGCTCTTTCTCCTCCAATTTCCGTGGTGGTGATCAGCGAAGACGTCATCTTCAATGCCAGATATGTAGTCGTCAAGGACATGAAGCCATTGATTGTTGGCATCGAGGTAATCAAGCAGATTATCCATCTCGTCGTCCCAATCCTAGAGCTCGGAATCGGCAGGCCAACATTGCAAATTTCAACGGTCCATCTGCCTTGGACCCTTCATGGTACTTCGATTCGGGTGCAACTGATCATGCCTCTCCTGATGTGGGCAAATTGACGATCTCTGATGACTATAATGGCGACGACAAGCTTCTAGTTGGTGACGGTAACCAATTATCTATCTCTCATATTGCATCTCATTCTTTACCTAATTTGCATTTGCCAACCGTATTAGTTGTCCCTGCCTTAACCAAAAATTTACTATCTGTATCCAAATTAACTAATGATAACAATGTTTACATGGAGTTTTGGCCTCATTTTTGTTGTGTTAAGAATTTTCAGGGCAGAAACATCCTCCAAGGGCGAGTAGATAATGGTCATTATAGGTTGTCAATACCTCCTAATAACCGGATGATGGCGTTGACTGGTGTTCGAACCTCCTTGGCTGGTTGGCACAATAGGCTTGCACACCCTCATCAACATCTCCTTGGCTGGTTGGCACAATAGGAAAACATATTGAGGTGCCCTTAGCACTACACTAAAATAAAAATAAGACGAAATTAAGAGCATCTTTAATGTTACTGTGATTGTCATGTTAAATACATTACACATAAGCATTTAACAATTTAAAGTGAAATTTTATCTTCAATGATAATGTGTAATAAATTGTTTATATGATGTGGCAAACAAAATAGAAGACATTATCAATTGCAGTGTCTATTAGTAGACATCGTATTTCACAATGTGAAACCAATCACAACTAATTAAATACAACTAATTGAAATAAATATATTATTTTTCATAATTTAATTAGCTATATGTGTCAAATTATTGTTTTAAATAGCATTTGCATTGGAGTATTGTTTCTTCTTTTTAAAGTGTTGTCTACTTACATTGGTTTAACATTGTAGACACATAGATTAAATTAAACAATACATGTTCTATACGTTGTAGATGCTCTAAGGCCATGTCCTCTTTTTAAGCTTATTTCTATTACATTCTTCTCTTTTAAAATCTAAGCAAATTCCATTGAAACCCTGAAAATTACTAAATAGCCTTGGACAAAAGAAATCAAAGATCAAAGCATCCTTTTTATATTATTATTTTTTACATTTTGTGTCCACTATGCACTTGTCTTCAAGATACCACGTAGGGTCGTTGCTTGATACCCTAATGGTACCATGTAGGACTAATACGTGGTGTCTTCAAGCACCATAGGTTGCTCTACGTGGGACCTCCAGGATACTACGTAGTGTAACTACATGGAAGGGTATTTTCATGTTTTTTTTTTATTTAGAGGGGGGCACTCGGTAAAATGGTGGGGTTTTTATGATTTTACGAAAAAAAAGGGCTACTCAGCATATTGCTAGGTTCAAATTGCCTAAAATTTATTTTCTACATCCTTATTTTCTTCATTTTTTTTGTTTTACTCCTTTGGTGTAATGAACCGTAATTTTACCATTTAAAATTACAGTAAAATTCGAATTATGTTGAAATATAAAAAATTTATTGATTCGATTTCGGATATATATTTGGAATATGTGCATTTAATTTGAATACAAAGAGTTAAATGAACGGCTAAATATGAATGTATATGATTGGAAATATTTCTGTGAAATCAGTTAATAATATGACATTAACATATTAATTTTAACGTTATAAATATTTTAAATGAAATAGATCTAGAAAATTAAATAATATAAAACGTCGATCTCGTTCATTGAATTCCGATTTCACTAGTGCAATTTAAATCGATTAATGCGATTGATTTTTGGTAATGACAACTAATACAACATAAATAACGAATTTTCACGTGAATGTTGAATCATAAGTGCTATCCTGTTCGTATCGACATACTGATCACAACAATACTTTATTTATGTCACTAGACACACGATTCAGGGTTTTTTGTAATGGTTTGAAACTTTAAATTTACTCTGTGTATGTACCTGGCCGGTCCAAAATATAACCTAAATATATTTTCTTCTGTATTCAAAATTTTGCACAAGAATATGTAACTTTTACTTGGCAAGGAAATATCTGTAGATCCACCTTTTCATACGCACAACACAAAACAAACTTTCTCTCTCTCCCCTTCATAATTTTCGCATAACCTATTACTTTATAACTAGTGTGAACCCGTACTACGCACGGAATTCACAACATAATTTGCTTTATGTTCGTTAGTTTCTTTAGTTACAATGATGACTAAATACGCTTTTATATTTTATACTTTTGAAATAGGTTATATTTTTTAAAACGCTATTGATAAATATTTGCTGAAAAATGTATTTGAGTAATCTCGAAGCATAAAACATATAACAAATTCTTAAAGCACAAGAGCTTCATACAATAAACGATAACATCAGCCATTAATTATTCTTAACTTGACAAGAAATGCATTACTATTTTATGTTTTCCAATATAAGCCGCATATAACCAATATAGGTTTATTCGATAACACACATGCATATATGGAGACACATAATTTGGTTGATAGAAGTTTTTCAAACTTAACCAGAAATAACACTTAAATCGAATTATTGGTAAATTTATTGCAAGAATATACCATTTAAGTTAGAACATGTCCATCTTTAGACATTATTCAATACTAAATGCATTATAAAAATATTAAAGTAACTTTGACACATCATATTTCTTAACGTATATAGGATAATATGATATAAAAAACATGTATAGAATTTGAATATACAGTCAAAATTCTAGAACAACTCGATAATCATCTTCCATTATTTTAAATATTCATACACGAAACAACTAAAATAGCATAACAATTAGCGTAATTTAATGCAAAATAGTACATCACCATAAAATGGAATACATGTAACACGCAAAAAGCTTATTTTTGATGACATTTCGTTATAATAAATAGAACGAATGTTGTAAACAACAACAATTAACACGTTGTGTTATTAGAAATAGAGTCAAGGACCTCTAGTTTCAATGATTAGAAGTTAGGCATTTTAGACAATGATTCTAGAGGTTATGGGTTTCATCCCCTGAGATATCAAGATGAGAGCACAATTTAATTAAAGTATCAACCTTATTACAAAATATATATATATTAAAATTAAATTATTATCAAAATGATTTTTTTTATTAAGTTTTACTTTTTTGCAATCATTTTTGAGTTTTATTTTGCCTTCTCATGTAATTGTCCTTCATCTTTTTTATTTACGAATAAAATCATAGCTCAACACACTGGTCATTGCTTTTCTTTGAGGTTCAAATTAGACGTTATCCATGAATTTAGACTAAGGCCGTAATCCATTAACAATATGAATATTTGTAATATTTTGCCTATACATCCAGCATACTTATAACCTTACTTAATCATTACAAATGAAGATAGAATTATAGCTTTTATAATACATAGAATAGAATATGTATATATTGAATTTCTCGTATCATAAAGTAGACTTGAGGGAAGACATTTAAAATTGATACTCTGATATGGAAAATATAATAGAAAATAGAATTTGGTAAACAAAAATGAAAGCAACAAACAATCTTAATAAATCGCAAGATAAGTTTAGTTGCAAAAGAAATCTAATGTATGGAAGATAAGAAAACAAAAGAGGGGAATATTAAATTCAATATATTTGACGATAGAAACTTAAAAAAAGGACACTTTATTTATTAAATGATATTGGGAAAATTTTGCACATAAGAACAACGTAAGAAAACCATCGAATACATGAAAGGTGCAAATAAAAATTATAAGTTACAAACTAGAATAATTAAGGTGAAAATGATAGAGGTGAGAGATAAATACTGGAATCATATTCAGTTTTATACATCATAAAAATATTCCAAGTGAAAACCAATCATAATATGTGGATCAATAATTATAAAAATACTGTATATCTAAATCATACTTGAAGTCTATCAAAACAATAGAAAAAATGTATATCAAATACAATTAAAAAAATTCTAATTATAAAAATTTGGATTCATGCAACAAAGCCTCTTTGAAGAAAAATCTCACAACTCAAAGGCATAATGTTACAAATTTAACCATGCTAACTGCAAATCTACATCCAAGTCTGCGCTCTATTGACACTTTTGCCAAATTTCATGATTATTGTTATAAAATAGGACACTTTCGTATCATGCTTCTATTAGCCTAACAAGCTGTGAAATCTTTCAAAGTTTGTTATAGATTAATTGATTAGGTTTGTACACCCTTGCCACAAGAAATCCTCTTTGAATAATTATGAAGCATAGAGCAAAATGGAAATACACAAATTACGAAAGACAAAATGTTCTGACAAAGGAGAGATACAACTTTACGTTTTATTAGAAGAAAAAATCGTGTATTGTACACATATGGAATAATCCCAAAAACATATGAACTTACTGGAACTTTTATGAGAATTCTTATCCAATATTATACAGCACGTAGCTTTTAAATCTATAATATGTCTAAATACAAACGTTGTTAGAAATATAAAATCAATTTACGCATCGGTTGCTACCTAAACACCACTTAACCATTCAATCAACCGAATTTGTAACTTCAAACAATCACAATTTATACAAAAAATGTAACATTGAATTCAAAATTCTAATAACACATTTGTTTCAACACGTAATGGAGTTACAATGAATTAAGCAATTTCTAACATACCATTAGTTAAATGGAAAAAGTCATTATAAAAAATAACTGAAAATTTTAAATATCCTAATAATAAACAAATCATTATGTAGAACTAAAATTTATGATGGTATTTGATAACTATTTGTACCATTAAAAATTCAAAAGTAATAGATCTTAAAATCATCATGGACTTATTCTCAAGGAGGAATATCCACAATAAATATAATAATGATTTTTCCTGTTCATTACATAGTTGAGACATCATGTACTTGAAAAAAAGGCTTGTTTTTTTTTGTTGCAAATATAATTTATTAACTAGCTTACAAACAAATAGCAAAATAATATTTTACGTGCATTAAGATACATATGTATATGATTTTAAAGCTGATATGCATTTCATTCAGTTTGACTTGGAACAAAATGAGGATTCATAATATTTAAAAAGTAATAAATAGTTGAAAATAAAGTTATAGCCCATAATAGAAACAAAGAAGGACAACATCTACCTATTTAAGGTAGAAAAAATAAATTAGCATAAATTAAAATATGATTGGTGAAGTTACAAAAATCGTAAAGTAATAGAACATAATTAAAGGAAATACATACCTAAAATTAAGCAAGAAATTGACATATATTCAGTTAGGGTTGTCAATGAGTCATGTGGGGTCGAGTTCGAGTCAGATCAAGTCGGGTTCAGGTCGATTTATAAGCGGGTCGGGTCAACCTGTTTATTAAACGGGTCATTTTTTCCCGACCCGAACCCGACCTATTTATAAACGGGTTGACCCGACCCGTTTAACTAAATGGGTCGTATCGGGTTGAATTTACCTATTTAACCCATTGGCAAATATTGCCCACTAATATAAAGAGCAAAAGAACCAAATCACAAACAGGCAACACTATTATATAATCACTAACATGCAGCGAATTACAAAATCACAAACTGGCAACAAGTTACAAAATTACCAATAGGCAGCACATATATAAAGCAAGAAATCACCATATCAAAAATCATTCTCCATACATAAAAATATATGAGCATACTGCATACATAAAAGACTAACAGTGTGGAAAAGATACAGTTGCTATAAGTAAATTATAACTAACAGTGCACAAGAATAAATTAGTAAAATATAACAGCTTACACAAGAATATATGAGCATGTCGATTACTACATACATAAAAGACTAACACTAACAGAATACATAAAGACTAACAGTATGTAAGAGATACAACATATAATCGGGTTTGGCGGGTCAAAATCAGGTTGGTGGGTCAAAATCGGGTCAGTGGGTTAACCCTAAACCCACCCGTTTATTAACGGGTCAAACTTGGGTTGACCCGAAAATGACCCGTCAACTAAACGAGTCGGGTTAACCTGCTAATTTCCGTGTAGGTTTCGGGTCGGGTTTTAGGTCATGTAGGAAATGGATAGCCCTATATTCAGTCTATATTTATTTTCTCGTATAATAAAGTAGATTTGAAAAAAGTTATTGAAAATTGATACTATAAAATTGAAAACAGTAGTTGAGAATGGAATTTTATAAATGAAATGGAAGAATCAAATAATTTTAATAAACTTCAAGATAAATTTAGCTTAATTAGAATCTAAAGCATTGAAGATAAGAGAATACAAGAAGGGAAAATTAAGTCAAGCAATTTCGAACATAGACAATTTGAGAATGGAAATAATCATTATTAATAATATTGGGCAATTTTTGTATATAAGGACAATGCTAAGGAAACTGTTAAATACATGTTTGAAAGGGTAAATGAAAATTATAAGTTAGAAATTAGGAGAATTCAGGTTTTTTTAGGTGAAAACGGAAAACAAATTCCTAAAAATAGTTCGTAAAGCAAAACTTATGACATAAACCATTAGAATAACATATAGTCATCAAATGACCAAATATAAACTTTAGAAAGCAACAAAATTTGGCAAACAAAGTTAAAACCTGAAAATAGAAATGAAGAAGGACGACATATCTCTATTTTAAGATAGAAAGTGAATTAGATTAGGATATATATATATATATATATACACACATATATATATATATATATTGAAATTTGGTTACCTTTATTATCACATAAAAGCAGTACAAACATACAGGTTAGCATTCTAACCTTTACAAACAAAGATAAAAACAAAACAAATAAGAAAAATACAAGAAAAGCTAAATGAAATTAAGCTAAACCAGCCCATGATGAGGCCACCACACACTTATAACTCGCTGTCTTGAGCCATCTGCTCATTCGCTACACCACAAATCCTGCCCATGATGAGGCCTTCAATCCCAATTTAAGTGCAAACTCACCGCACTACTCCGAAACAACTTCTCTAAAACATGCAGTAGACCTTCATGCAAAATAATGGCATACCTGATCATCATTTCCCAACATAGCTCAATCATCCAATAATTGCACGCCCGATCAACCCTTACACAAATGTAGATGGTACACACTTGCTAATAAATTCCCAAGAATTGTTCAATTCCAAAACCAAGTCTGGTTGATGATTCATGAACAACTATGAATCAATCTTAGCCCCAAAATTGACAATATGATCTTCATATAAATTCAAGTGCCATCTACTAAGCTATAAACAAACATAACAGAACTACACTATCTGCTGAAAGCTCCATGATTGACATAGAAATATGATTATTTTATGCTCTTATTTCTTATCTTTTGTATATAAATAAATATTACTTGGGTATTGTTTTGTTACTTTTACAGATATTCCAAACCAGCCCGCATGCAACCAGAAAAGTAGAGAAATAGAGATGAAATTGATATATATTTACATTTTGAAGAATTGTAGATGAAGATCTCACATCTAGTTGCTGTTGGACAAGAAAATGATTGATAAAAAGGCTTTGCACATCACAAATCAATGAAGAAGTGTCAAGGAAGCAAGAGGAAAAGAGAAAAGGCCCAAATTTGCTTTATTTATCTAAGGCCCATTTATGTTTCTCATTGTAAACTAACTAGTGATGTAATGACCAGGCCCAGTTATCATTAGGGTTAGGGTTAGGGTTTGGCTATCTACCCTATATATACCCTTGTAATGGCATTGTAGCCACCATCCTATATCTCATTCTATTCTCTTTTTCATTAATAAAACTCATTTTTCTTTTTATTTTATGCAATTTTCTATTTCTTAGAAATTAGTGTGTCTACACGATTAGATTCGGTAGAACACTATTTGTGTTTTGCATTTCTTTTCATTAGTGATTGACCGTCTGATTAGATTCAGCGGTAATCCTAATTTTATTTCCTGTTGTTATTTATATTCTGCACTTTTATTTTCTGTATTTTAATCGCGTTCATAGGTTAAATTGGATTTGATTAGATTTGAATCTGATTCATAGTTTCATTGCTTTTCCATTGAAATTGTGATTTGATCGTCGGTTCAGTTAGATCTGTTCTGAATCAAATTACAGTTTTAATTTTGTTTTATTTATTTTCAAAATCAACCTCCAAAGTTTTGTCTAACTCGCCCAAGAGATTAGATAAAATAATTTGATTTAATTCACCTCCCTGTGTTCGACCTGTATGCTACACACCTGTATGCTTGCAGAATTTAATTTAAATGTCGCGCTTTTCTGATTCATAGATTAGCGACGATCACTCCATTAACTGCAAAAAAATTTGTTCCTTCCAGTAAATCGTGAAGCACCAATCATGTTCGGTGTATAACATCCAATATCCAGAATTATCTATCCAAAATATTTTCATATGACGTTCTGGTTGATGATTCACTATCTTAATAACATATAAGAGTTGAAGACGTTAGGTATGAACAAAATAAATGGCATTGAATACATCATAAACTGCATGCATATTCCACCTCTTATTTCTCGAGAGCTCTTTAAAAGCAGTGGTGTGTGGATTGTCACACCTCCACCATGAAAATTCCACAAATGTTTTACGGATCTGATGCATCTAATTCCCAAAATATTACAATTCTAGGCTGTTTCAATTTGCGAACATATCCCTAAAAACCGTATGAACGATATGGATCTGGTATATAATCTCCATCCAAATTTACCCAAGATCCATCCGAGAAGAGTAAACAGTTTATTGGGAAAGATTGAACATAACTTACAATTTTTAGAATGAGAGTCACGGAGAAGTCATACTTCTACACAAAAATTACCTCATATAAATCAAATCACAGATTAACCATTTCATTTAAACATCAACTGGTCTGCACTACTAACACTTTCAACATAGTACCAAAACGCATCTATCCCATTATATACTTTCTGTAACGACCCAGCGGTTTTCGGCCTCGAAAATCGACATAAATACCTTTACTGTATCTCATGCCGACCTTTCAAACACCGAGAACACCGGATTGTCAATGAAAGAAATTAGAGGATGAGATAAGAAAGAAAGAAATATAAGAATAGAAGAAGAAGAACACAACACAGAGTCTCACATCGCAGCGGAACAAAATATAATATATAAATAAATCTTTATTGAGAGCTTTAAATAAAACTTACAGTCATTAGAGTACATCAACATCACTGGACAGTTATAATAATATGCCCATATATACAACACAGCGGAATAATGTCATATGTCTGAATTCTTCTGGCCCGTCTCTTCACAACATTCGATAACCTGAACCTGTACACTCCGGGCTAACCCGAGCATTTACAAAACACCGGGTCAGTCTGATGAACCAGAGTGGGATAAACTCGCACAGTATTAAGGGTAAATCATCCAATCATGATTTTAAAGTTCAAAATATCTTCGAAAGCAAAAGATAATCGTAAGACCGAATCCACACATAAACACGGACGGTTTTTACCTTACGATAACCCAATCAGTTTTGAAACAATATCTTTCTGATATTATGATAATGTCTAAATACAAGTAAATAACAATCTAGTGGAACGCTTGCATCTCACGCTCCACATATATAGTATACAATCAAAACCGCAGGCGCTTATTGGAGTTTGGATTCCAACTCTGACAAGGTATAGGACCACCCGCCGATTGTGTATCTCTAGAGACGAATACACTAGGTTCAACAAGAACGTCTTGCAACCCGGCCCTCACATGACCGACCACTCATTTCGCTTGAGTGTATCGAATGTATATCACCGACGGTTGGGATCAACAACCGCCTCCCGAAAAGGGACAGCATCGAATATAGATTTAAGAAACAAATAGAATTCCTCTAGATAAGTGATCATACACCCTAATGGGAGCGACCCACATAGCTATGCTGCCTGCCCGATTTTTGTCATCTTCCGGTTGATGAGGCTTGAGGTCAGAATTCCCTTTACAGCACCTGGCCACCATTCACTTTGAATGCCACATCGTCAGATCCGCCAGATATCACACGGATTGACGTCCACAAAAATACTCTAGTTTATCCGGCTAGAGAATAACCATTTCTCCGCCATCAACTATGGTACGTTTGGAGAAATCAACACATGTAATTCCTTTGGAAATACTCTGTCAGACACTCGTCCATACAAGTCATCCAGGATCAGGATGAACCGAATGCATTCTCTTACTGCATCCTAGGAATCACCCTACAGATCAGTAGCGAGAAGTCCTTGCAATCCGTAGATTCCAATCACGACAGAATCACTATTGAAAAATCTCCGGCCGCTAAACCCGAGAAATCCAATCAGTAGTCCTTCCGCTCATGAAAATCAACGGTCTTCAACCGCCCTATCTTCAATGATCTTCTTTCACGTATACGCTGGTCGGAATGGTTTTCGAATATAAATTCGATCCCGGTCTTTCCGTACCAATGATCGTATAGGTCAACTTTGATAGTCGGTGTTTTTACTATCAAATAAATAACTGTGTGAATAACATGAGTTTACCAGTGCAGTACTAACACTACAGGGCCTTTTTAAAACGATTAACGATGTTTAATCTTAAACTTTTTAAACCTTTCATCATTTCAAATATAACTCATTTGATATATATAATTTCAAACTTTCAAAGTTATTTCACTTTCATATCATATCAAAATCCTTTATTTCCTTATCGTTTCAAAACCCTTTTACTATTTTATTCCTCATTTACCATATTGGAAAATGACTCCTCTTTTTCAAATGAACAACGTTATGAAATTCTTCTTTATTTTATCCCCTTGGTATAATAACCAACTATCTTATTATAAACCATTTTCAAAACTTAGCGTTTCAAATTTCCTTTTATCTTGAAAATACCATTTCATACTTTCATTAAAACTCTTTTATTTCCCTTACTTAGGAAATACCATTTATATAGTAGGTCTTGGACATTTTCTCTCCTCTATTACTTGGGTCGTCCACTTATAAATTCTCGACCCTTTTTCTTACATTCCGTTATCCTTTCTCGTACGGAACCAGATTATCTTCAACTTCTCATTACGAACTAATATCACCCTCAGATAATCCCGAAGTCGTTCAAGTTGGGGTATTTCATTACCTCTCAGACCTTGATCAACAACGTTCCTACCTTTAAGTAAACATTAGTTGTAATTCAAAACTCGACATTTTTTTAATTTTAGACATGCCTTATTTAACCATAAATTCCACTTTATACGCTTCTTTCCTTGGGAATTATTATTTTCAATAATATTTCTAAATCCCTTGATAATGAATTTAAATATTCCATCTCCTTTTTCTTCTTTAAATAATATATTTGTTGCTCGGATTTTTGTCAACCAAATCATGATTATTATATTAACCAAACTCCAAATAATTAATTAACGATATAATTAACTTTAGAAAAAATCTCTTTTAAATTATCACCCAAACGACTATTCAAATTCATATCATCAAGTTAATTTCTACTTTCTCGCTTATAAATCTGATAAATCTCAGATTTTCCTTTATAAACCAAATTTATAAGTTCGATAAATAAATAATAAATATTTTTTTATTTTCAAATTCAAATTTTAAAATAATAGATTCAAAAATCCATTTTAGTTATAAAACAAATTTTTACAACTCTAACTCATCGATTTACCTGACGGTATATCAATATTTGCCCTGTATTGTCATTACACTACCAATGGTGCCCATTCGTTTAAAACAAACAAATAGTGAATTTCAAATCACTATTCTACCATCCAATCAAACCAATTCAGTTCAAATGGATAATGGTCTCATAACAATCAGACTGATAATTTAATCTCAATCAAATTATCTCACACTACCATAGAAATTCACATAGTCCATTCTATCGGGTTTACCCTATAAATATGGCCAATAATTTGGACTAGTGGTCAAAATAACTGCTTGGTTTAACATTGAATTTAAACAACGTTTTGTTTCAGAAATCAAATCCATATATATATATATATATATGCATATATAAGCAAACAATCACAATCAACAATGAACAACACTAACATACGATAAAACCAACTTATATAAAATATAAGTGGATAGATCTGAGTGAGTTTAACTCACCTGGATTGGTTCGTTGATAGATCAACCAATTTCAGATGAATTAAACCGCGTTTAATTCATTTGAAAAATTCAGCTGCTGCCTGCCCTGCTCAGTCCTTATCCATCGTGTCGTACTCGTCTTCCGGGTCACGATGTTTTTCGTTTCGTCTGAATCTGATTTCGTGAGCGTTCGAAATCAGTATTTGAAATAAAACATGAAAACTAAATAAACTTTTTAATTAAAATATATTTTGGGCCTTACCCTATCGTCCAGCCTAACCAAAATGAATCAACCCGCTCCCCTTTTATCCCTCAAACCCTCGGTCCCCCTTCCACAACGTAGCCGCCACAAAAATACACAGAAAGAAACCCTTCCGTCCTCCACCAAATTCCATTCATGGCCGAGCCTCCACGCAGCCGACCGTGCCTCGATTTCCGTCCTCCTTTCGCCTCCTTCTACTTGATTTAGCCAGACCGAGACTCCCCCTCTCCAAAAGCTAAGTATTTTCAATTTAAATTTCTGTTTCGGTTTTCTTTGTGGGTATGATTCGGTTTTACCTTTCTGCGTGGATCTAGTTTGTTGTGGCAACTTCCTTACTTTGCTTGTGTATTTATACTAGTGGATTTTCGAATTGTTCCATCCTAGGTTTAATTTTACAGTGCTTAGGATCCTAGGTTATATTCGGTTCTGCTATGATCGTTGTGATAGAACTTGTCGTGTGAGTGATGTTTAATAGTGAATGCCACAGATTTTGTGATGGATTTTTGATCAGAGATTTTCTGTTTCCCCCTTTTATATATTGCAGTATTGAATCTGTACATGAAATCGACTGTTTGAACTGTTAATTTATAGATTAGGTACGGTAGGGCTATTCGTGTTGTCTATTCAATTGCTACATTAAGCCCTTGAATTGTTTATCTCATTTTAAAGATTGAGACTGTGATATAGATTTGGTATTTGGATTTTTAATAGTGAATTTGTCAGGTGAATCTTCTTAGCCGTTCATAATCAATGCACATGGAAAATCTGCCTTTAACTAGTTCTTATTGAAAGACCTAGCCGTGTTGTACTTGAAAACATTGTTTGGGCTCTTTTGATTTCTCATACGTACAGACACGAAAATATATGATTTTTATCTCATTTTATTAACTGTTTATCTGTGATTATAGGTAGCTGTTTTGCCTTTAATTTCTAGCTGTTCTAAAAGTATAAATACACATATCTGTTTTGGTTTTCTTTTAGATTTGGTGGTACTCTTTTTCCCTGTTTCACTTACCTGTGCATTGATAGGCACATGTATTTCTTACTGGCTACTCGGCATTGTGTATTTGATGTAGAACATATTCATAATTTAATTTCCTTTTTTATTGATCCTGTGTACTGTCTTAATGCGGTACAGATTTGGTCTAAAGATTTATCCCCCTATATATCCATTGATGTATGAATCTACATATTCATATCTATTTTATTCTGTAAATTTGATGGTAGGTATATAAATATAAATGTTGTCCCCTCTATTTGATCTTGTGGATTTTATGTAGAAAAATATCAATACATTTGTTTTCCAGCTATGATTTGTGTACAATTTTTGGTTGGTTGAGTTTTGCATTTAATGTTTACATGTGGTATTCTCCATTTGAAATCTTTCCTATATATATCTATATATGTACTAGCTATTAATAGCTGTTTCTCTTCTCCTATCTTCTCAGATTGACTTGGCGGTGGACAGTATTGAAATCTCGTGATGGACAGTGCCTAAACAGTGAAGATTGGGTTGGATTTTCAGAATCGGTTGGTCTGTTCAAAAAGGGATTTTGGTCGAGATTTTGTTGAAGAATTTTTTTTATAATGATTGTACATGAAATCTTCTGTACATATATGTATTGATTTGATAAATCAAAAATGTAAATTTTCTTCTTTACTATATTGAGTTTTACTGTTTTAGATTTTGTGGACAAATGTACATTTCATGATCTATTTAGATTTGGTGAATATATAAAAGTTGTTTCATGATCTATTCATGTTGTTTATGTTGCGGATATTTTTCTTTTCTTCTTGAATTCGACTGAATTGTCATACTGTTTTTGTTCATTGTTTGATGGCGAAAACCGTTACTATTGTTCTACCGTAAGGAGCAAGACATGCTTGCTGCCACATGCATTTTTGTCCAATTTGCTTTGTATTAACACCGACAATAATACGTGATTTATGTTATTTACTTTGTGTGCTACTTCCAACTGATATGTAATGACCTCATTTGATTAGCCGAATGAGAATGTCGATGGATATGTATTAAAAACGTAAGCTGTGTGAATGTTGTACGCAAGTTATAGATTGGGTTATTCATAAATCCTTTTATAGTGTTGATACAATACAAATCAAATTTCAAAATAGTTTAATTGAATAATAATATAACGATATTATCGAATATATTCAAAACGAAAACTTCGAACAAGACTAAGATGAATTATTCGTCATTCAGAAATTTGGGCTAAATGATATCGTTTATATATAAATCCTTAATAAAATATTTCGAATAAATGGTCATAGAATACGGGACATTACACTTTCTGATCCAAATACAAACAAATCAAAAACCAGCAAAATACTAGAATAAACTGAATAGAATCAACCCAACATTTTCGTCACGAAAATTGATGAAAAACCGGCATATCGGTTATAAAGAGTCGTAAGCGAATACACTTACGCTGGCAGTGCCAGATCCCAGCTCCCTCAATGGCTTGATCCCCTATTTCCAAACATAATCGCATCTGAAATAAGATAGTTCTGCAGTCAAATACGATTAGAGGCAGCTAGATCTGAGAATATGAAGATCTGGAAAAGTAGGATGATACAATGTTCTTGCCTATTGAAGATCTGTATAGAGATGCGAGCTAGATCCGCGTTTGGTGATAATAATCAGAAATGGAAATGAAACTAAATCTTGTGGAAATGATTTTAAAAACTTTTGGGTTATCAAACGAAGGGTATTCACTGAAAATTTCCTACAGATCGCAAGTGATCTGAAATCATTAGAAGAAATCAATTAGAGAAATGTTTGGATATGAAAGTAGTTTTTATTACATAAAATGAGTTGAATATTACATACCTAAAATCGAGTAAAGAGTCAACAAATATTCAATCCATATTTAATTTTTCGTATAATGAAGTAGTTTTAAGGGAATACATTGAAAATCGACACTGTAGTACAGAAGATAGTAACTAAAATGCAATTTGGTAAATGAAAATGAAACAACAAATCAACTTGACATAATGCAAGAAAAATTTTGCTTACGAAAAATCTAAAACAATAAAGATAAGAAAACCAAAAGAGGATGACAATAAGTCAGGCTAGAATAGAAAATTAAAAAAAGGAAATGGTCATTATTAATAATATTGGGCAACTTTTGCATTTAAGGACAATGTTAAGGAAACCATTAAATACATGTTTGAAAATGGTAAATGAAAATTATAAGTTAAAAATTAAGAGAATTTAGTTTTAGGCAAATTCTATTTAAACCTCCAAATATACTGAGTTGCCCCCCCCCCCTCTCTTTGTTAAAAAATTGATATCCCCCCATTTTGACTGAGTAGCCCCCATACATTTCAAAACTACCCTTAACTTTAAAAAAAATAACCGAACCCTAACTCCCCAATTCCTTTAGTCGCTCTCAATCTTTTTCTTCCTATGCTCGATCGCCTTCCACCACTCTCTAAGCAGCTCCAAAGTCCTTCATCAAAGCCGCTCGAGTTCATCAAAGAATATGCTATGGGCTAAGCTAAACTTTCATTATTAATTGCGGGTTGTAATTTGATTTTGGTTGCAATCGATTTGGGGAGAGTCTTGTTATTCACTCGTATGTGTCGCTGGGTACTTGAATTGGGGAGAATCGCGTGTTTAACTGGCTACTTAATTTTTTTTGCCCAATTCAATATGCGTCAGGAAAATTGAACGTGGTTGGAGTGGATACCACGGGCAGACCAAACGTGGTAGAACTCCTGACCACACAGGAAGGGTACGTTGTAATTAATATTTCCACGTTGATTATCTCCGTGGTTTTGTTTCTTACCATGTGTTTTTAGGAACATTGGGAAGAAAAAGAAGACGTGGGAGAGAAGAGGGGTATTTTTGACCTTGGAAAAAATAAAAGGAAATGGGGGAACTCAGCATATTTGGAAGTTCAAATAGAATTTTCCTTAGTTTTATGGTGACCATATTCGATTTTATATATAATAAATTCTAAAATATCTAATTGAAATAAATCGTAACATGAAACCAAAATCTTTTTTTTGTACAAAATTTTCATTGTAAAAAAAAATTCTTAATAAAAATTGACCGTAATTTTTATGTACTTGGATAAATGGAACACCAAGAACACAAATGGAGCAATATAATTTCAAATAGAAATCCAAATGCAACGAAGAAACATATGCCTAAAATAGTTCATAAAATAGATGTTACTAAGTCAACCATTTAAGCGGTCTATAGATAAACAAACATCATAAATTTTCAACGTCATTAAAATCATTAATTATATTTGGAGCAACCTACATAGTGAAGATCTATAAAATTTAGAAAGTAGTAAATGCCTGGAAATAAATCTGTTGTCCAAGAATAGTGACGAAAAACAATGACGTTTGTCTTTAGAGTAGAAAGTCAATTAGATTAAGATCGAGACATGAATTTTAGTTAAGACCAAAAAGAATAATACAAAGAACATAACCAAAGGAAAAGCATACCTAAATTTGAGGGTAGAATCAATTACATTCAAATGAAAATATAAATTTACTAAAGAAGCAAAAAGCATAAAGCAATAGAATATAATCAAAGGAATAACATACGTAAAATTGAGTAGGAAATCGATAAATATTCAACCAATATTTAATTTCCTGAAAAGTAATTATATTTGAGAGGAGGATTTAACAATTAATATTACAATATAGACAGTGTGGTGCTAAGGGCGCTCCAATTTACTCTTCCTATTACCGCTGCTAAAATACAACAAGAATTATCATTACACTCTTCTTAATACCATACGCAAAAAACATGGGCTACCATACCACCCTTACCTTATTTCCAGATTCATTGCCATGATTTTTGTGTCTAGCGTATTCAACCGCCTTTCTCCTCACAAAAATTCAATGAGACTAAAAGAATGTGTGCCTAAATATACAAAAGCTGTGAATAAAGGTTTAAATTAATCAAACTAGAAGAGTAAATGAGAGATTAGGGCTCCAAACGGTAAGAATTTGAACTTTCTTGCGGGAACAATGAAGTAGAAAACGATTATTCTTGATTAGGGTTTTCAAATTAGGGATGACTACGTGATTAGTTCGACAAATACTGGTTGAGTGAGAGATTAGAATGGAGAGGTAATGTGGTATTAGAAAGCATACAAAATTTAACTAGTTTTATTTTTTTAATTGCGGTATTAGGAAGAGGATATTGGGGTGCCCTTAGCACCACACTATAGAAAATAGTAACTGAAAAATGAATTTAGTAAAGTGGAAATTAGGGAGAAGGGCAAAGTGGTCTTTTCATTTTCACTCTTCTATTTTCATTTCTTACATGTTGACATTTTTGGTTGCTTTTATTATCATTTACTAAGGAGGAATTTCTTTTAAAGGGCAAACTTACCAAAAAAAATTAGCCAAAAGTATGAAAAGTTTTGAAATTGGTGAGAAGGACAAAATTGGGCAAAAGTGGAATTCAGAGGGGCCCACTTCCATTTTCACCTTTACCCTATAACTTGTCCTTCTCCCCAATTTTAAAATTTTCCATAATTTTGGCTAAAAATTTTGCCAACTTTGTCCTTCTCCCTATTTTCCACCTAAGGGATAGAGGAATTTCTTTTAAAGGACAAACTTACCAAAAAATTTAGTTGAAAAGTTTAAAATTGGTGAGAAGGACAAAACTTAGGCAAAAGTGGAATTCAGGGGGCCCACTCCCATTTTCACTTTTACCCTATAACTTGTCCTTCTCCCCAATTTTAAAATTTTCCATAGTTTTGGCTAAATTTTTTGCCAACTTTGTCCTTCTCCCTAATTTTCACCTAAGAATAGAGGAATTTCTTTTAAAGGACAAACTTACCAAATTTTTTAGCCAAAAGTATGAAAAGTTTTGAAATTGGTGAGAAGGACAAAACTTAGGCAAAAGTGGAATTTAGGGGGCCCACTCCCATTTTCACTTTTACCCCATAACTTGTCCTTCTCCCTTATTTTAAAATTTTCCATGGTTTTGGCTAAATTTTGCCCGGAATGTGGACTTTTGCCTGCAAACAAACTTAGCATACTTTTGACCAAAGAATTTGCTAAGTTTGTCCATTAAAAGAAAATACTTGATTAGAACTATGTTTAATATTTTTTATATTATAAGAGGCACCTTGTCAAGAAAAAGCCGAAATTGGATGAAAATAAAATCTAAAATCCAAATATTTGGCAAAGACAAAAGTATATGAAGGGAGAAAAACAAGTAAGATGAACTTAATTGTCTTTTAAAGACCCATTATCATATTAGATTGAAAAACTACATATTACTTTAATTTTGTTCATGAATCAAAAATTATAATGATATTGAAGTAGAAAAATAAATAAAACATAGTGATAATTGAAAAACACATATAAACCTAGGATAATTGGAATGATCACAAAAAATAAACTTAGAAAGGATGGTGTTTTAACTGAGAAATGAGAGTTGGAAATAGGTTTAGGTTTTTTTGAATTACATTATACAAATGAAATTAGAAATATAAAGAGAAAACATTATGAAAAAATGGAAGACATAAAAATAATGATAGAAAACATAGTAGAGGAACGAGAAATTTGTAATGAAATGGCAGAGAAGAGGAAATGAGATTATTAGAGTAGCAAATAAATGATATTTAGATAAGAAGCCTTTCATATTTTGTCGGTTACTTAATGGGATACCATTAATTGCTAAGTCAATGGTGGTAAAATATTGAAATTTATTTAGGAGCGAATAATGTATTAAGAATCATATAAAATATAATATTCATCTTGAGAGTGAATTAGAGATGAGAATTCTAAAAGTGCTATATTCACTTTCTTGTATAATAATAAGTGGATACAATTGGGAAAACAGAAGAATTCGATTACAAAATGAATGCTTGGAACAGAAAATTCAAAAAGAGCCATCAGTTACAATTTTTTAAGTAGGGAATAGTTGAGAAATATTTTTTATTTTCAGTGGGCTAATTGTAACTTTCTATCCAAATAAATGAGAGTGGAGGATTTGAGCTAAGAGCAGATATGGTGCAAGGAAAAAAGTCAACATCATATTGACTTTGTCACATAATAGAATATACATCTTTTATATTATATGAAAGTACATCGTTCCTCTAATGACCTTTCGGTTTTATTTCTATCAAAAAACAATATGCTGACATGTGTCAAAAGAAATAGATCAACGGTGGAAAAGTCCACTACTTTTAATTCCTTAACTTCCATTTCTAATTTCTTCAACTTATTAGCATCCTCCATTTTCTTTTCTCCCTTTTCTTTCATTTTCTCCTATTATACTTATCAATACTATTTTTCCTTTAAATCCAAATGAAAAGTCCATTACTTTCATTGATTGAGATTCTTCTAGCTATGGTTATGTTGGTAAATTTTCTAGCTATGTTTGCTATGATCATGACCAAAGTATTTAAGTTGCAAGGAATGGTTTTATCCAAAAGTTAAAATGGTTTTGCATCTTCGATTGTAGGTAATTAGTTTGTTGAAAAGCCAAATAAAAAAACTAGGAGAAATTTTATTTTATTTTGGAATTTCTAACAACTTTATGTCAATCTTCACTAATTTTTATTTGTTACATTTTTTATCTATTTGGTTATTTTGTAATATATGTGGCACTTACGTGCATCTCCAATCATTTTTTCCTCTATTTTTAAGTACATATAATATATTATTTCCATATAATGTAATTTAAAAATATCAATTATGTATTTAACTGCTATGATTATCTTTTTTATTCATGACATGCCTACCGCGAAGCATGACAAAAATAATTTGATTCGCATAAGAATAATAAAATATTTTCTACTTTTATAACCTTTAAATCAAAGTAGAAAGTTTTTTTTTTCATTTCTTCTAGCTTAGTTTTAGTTATAAAATCCTCTTTTGCATTGTTCATAGCATGAGCCATGATTTTGGGTATGTAGTATTTTATTCTACTCTATGTTAGTTTGCCTTATAGGGATTAGTTCGAAAAATTACAACGTAATATTTTATTTTGCTATGTATTCTACGGGTAGAAAAACACAATTGAATTGTGTCATTCCTCCAAAGTTACTATGCTTGATTTACATCAATTTTTCAATTCTTTATCCATGTTGTCTTTTGTAGGCATGTTTTTATTTATTTTAGAGTTTATTTGTAACGATCCAAATTTTCAATCAATTTAAAATATGAGTTTTAATTGATTTTAGTGGATTTTAAAATGGTAAATTCTAAATTCAAATTTGAGAATAACTGAAAACTAATTCTATACTTGGCTTTATATTTTACTGGGATAAAAACAAGGTTAATAAACTTTTAAAGTCAATTTAAAAGTGAAAATTTTGAAAATCAATAATTTAAATGTTATTTTGATGACCTAAAAATAGACCATTTTTGAGACAGTCTCAGAATCCGGTGAAACCACTTTTATCGAGTTTGTAACGTCAAAATATGGTAAAGTTTTAAATTTCAAATCAATCGGAATTAATATGTAAGCTTACACAATATAAACGTGTATTGAATAATTAGTTATATTTCAGTAAAAGCTAGAAATAAGGCTATTTTTTAAACGGTTTCCGAATTCGACGAGATAAATTTTATTGGAATCGTATTAGTAAAATATATTAGGGTTTTAAATTTCGTATTCATTGGACTTACGGTTTCGTCATACGCACTGAAAACGTATAGTTATTGTCTTATTGGAATTCGACTTGAAAATAAGCAGTTTCCGGTAATACCGAACAAATTAAAAATGTTGATAAAATGGTAAATGACAACCTAACGGACATATTAACACGTGTTAATGGATTTATAGGGTTTAAATAAATTACAAAGGAAGTCGCCACATTCCTAAGGTAACCCTTAAAAGTTAAACAAACCATTTTCTTAAGTTCGTACTTATCTCTTCCTACACCAGTTCCCACATCCCCTACCCACTAGGCATGTAACGACCCGTATTTTTAACCAATTTAAAATTTGAATTTTATCTATTTTGGTGAAATTTAAAATAATAAATGCTGAATTTGGACTTGATAAAATTTAAAAATAATTTTAAACTTGGTTTTATGTTTTATTCGACTTAAAACAGGGTCAGTAAACTTTTAAAATCGATTTAAAAGCGAAGATTATGAAAATCGATGTTTTAATGTTATTTTAATGACCTGTAAAAGGACCATTTTTTTGAGACAGTCTCGAAATCTGACGAAACCACTTTTCTTGGCTCCGAAATGTCAAATTATGGTAGGATTTAAATTTCAAGTCAAACGGAGTTAATGTGCAAGCGTACGATGTATAATCGTAAGTTGAAAATTCAATCGAATTTCGGTTAAAGCTAAAAATAAGGCGAATTTTCAAATGGTCTCTAAATTCGACAAGGCAAGGTTCGTTAGAACTGTAATTGCGTAACGTAGCGAAATTTCAAGTTTCGTAATTTTTGGAGTTAGTGTGTGGTCGTACGACCTAAACGAAGTTCACTTAATTTAATTAATTCGGGAAATAAATAATCTCTTTTACACTAATTCCTGTAAGTTGCTTAAACTAAACAACTCATACACCTTTCAATACATCTGTTAAGTTCTTCCCATCCTCCCTTTATGATGGTACTTAGGCCATGTACCTTACTCATTTTATTTTCTATTCCTAAACTCTATTTGTTCTTCCTTAAGGCAAAATACCATTTTCACTTCCTCTCTCCCCATTAATCCCCACACCGCATCCATGGCAGCCCCCTCCATCGCCACCCCACCAGGCGCAGCACCTCATTCCGGTCAGGCTCTCTCCGGTCGTGGCCCCCTCGTCCAAGCTTAAAATCCCTTTTCCTCCTTGTAAAACCAAGTTCAACCACTTCCTACCACCTCATGTGGCCCCTACCTACCCACACTAAGCATCCCACCTCCACCAACAGCGAGTACAGCCTTCAAACAGCCCAAACCATGGGTCCCCCTTGTTCCCCAAACCCTAAACCTTGCAAAAAATCTAAATTTCCCACTAATACTTCAAATTAGAGTGCGTGCGAGTATATACGTGCAATAGCAAGTGGTATTGAGTTAGAAGGAAGTGACTTTGGGTTCGTTGCAAACCTTTAAGGTTCTACCGAGAAGTGTCGAGGAGTAAGGATGGCTAGGGGTGAGAACTCTACATTTAGTTTAGTTAATTAACTCAAATTATTGTATCTTGTGTGATAGTTGAACTGCAAAATGTTTGGTTGCCTTATGGCTGAATTAATATTGAAATGTGGTATGAATTGAAAGTTGAATTGGACTAGATGACATGTTAACATAGTGTTAAAATGTTTGTGGTAGTTGTTGTAGGTTTGAACACCCATTTATAAGTCAAACAACGGATTTACAATCATCCGTTTAAGTCAAATTGACTTAGCAGAAAAATAACTTGAAATAAATAAGTTATTATTGATTGGTTTAATGTATGGTTGGTCTGAATTGGTTGAAAACCTCACACAGGTATTGAGATGATAATTAGCTCACACATCTCCAAGTATGCAGATAAGTTCACATGATTTGTGATGTAAACCACATACGGGTATTGGGATAATAATCTATTTACACGTCTCCCAAGTGTGTTGTTAATAATCATTATATGTGAATTGGTTGAAAACTCCACACGGGTATTGGGATGATAATGGACACTAATCCCAAGTGTTGATTTGTATGTCAAACAGATGATTGATAGACCGATATAAGCGCTATTTATCCATTTAAGGCTTATACAGTAAATTCCACTTTGTTTGTGAATCGGATGTTGAATAGTTGTTTACAACTATTATTGGATGCATATAATGTATGAAATCCATATAAATGGAATTATATGGCATTTTGTTGAATCTCATTCAAATTCGGAATAATTGAATATTTTAATAATATAATATATTCGGTGAAAAATCAAAGTTTGATTTTGACATCCGATTTTGAATGGATGCGAAGATATTAAAATATCGATGAATTTTCGTAACTGTACCGAGTGGTGTTGAATTAATTTTCATATGGTTTTGGCACCCCAAAGTTTTAAATTTGAAATGAATAGTAACATTCGTAAGTGAAGTTCATTTAGGCTATCTAAGAAACGTTTTAAAACAAGTTTATTTTCGAAAGTTTATTATTTATTTTTATGATGGATATCAGGAAAGTTTGGACTTAAAATAACGAGTTTCAAAAAATTTTATTAACTTAAATAATATTAAAATAAATTAATATTGGAATAATTGATTTTCAAGTGAAATAATTGAGATATGATTTGCAGAAAAGATTATATACATTTTATGTAATTTATAAATTATTTTTGGAAGTGTTTCGACTTATTTTTAATTATAAACCGATTTGGGCCTGAATAGGATTTGTCGCACAACAATAGTTCACGAATTTCAACCCATAACTTCGAATTGACGTACCAGGAGATCCGACCATCGGATTCTCCTGAAATTGGAAATGGTTGTTTCGAAATAAATAAGTTTTCAAATGAAATGAGAAGTTTTAAATACAACGTCTTAATTTTATAGTAAGTCCAAATCTGTTTTGGAAAGAGGTCGTTATAGATGCAGCTTAGTGACCCAAAATTGGAAACCGACTATTAGAGCCTTATTAAAATTATTAAAAATATGGATAAATTATATTAAATCATAATACAAGATTTAAAAAGATTATGGACGAAATGCTCCAAGTTTGGAAAGATATAAGATATTTTATCTGAATGAGCTAGTTAACAACTAGAGTAAAGAACTAAAAGGAATATGCGACTATTCCTGAGAATGCAGTCTAGTATTGCTTATGAGATCTAACTGGAAACTATTCCGTTAGGTAAGGGGTGGGAAGAACCGAAAGGACATCGGATATTCGACAAAGATCAAATAACGTTTTCATAAGTTAAAAGATATAATGGTTTTAAAATAACATATTTGATTGTAAATGGTTTAAATATAACCAGTGTTTTCTGATATATAAATTGGATTGGATTTGAATGGAAATAATCTTCGAATATTTCGGTATTGGATTCAGTAATTATACAGATACTATTTGAGGAATTCGAAAGATATATTTATCGTTATTCTCTATACTGCTGGTTTTAGAATTTGATTTTCAATATAATTCGATGCGATTTTTGTTCAAAGCCTTGTATTAGATATCAATTTGGTTTTGGGTTTTTCGTGAATGGTATAATAACACTGTTCTTAAAACCTAGTTGAAATTGGAATTTATAAAATAAATCTTTTAATTAAGATTTAATGGAATTTTTCCGAAGTGAAGTTTTTCAATTTAACAAATTAAATTGGAATTGAATGGAAATCCACTTAGAGATAATCGAGATGAACTCCCATGGAGGAAGACTTTTACTATTAAGGAATTAAAAAGGCTTTGCCGTTATTCCTTTTATAGTATTGGCCGGATACAAAAAAAATTATTGATTATGAATTGATATGATTTCCGTGAAGATTCCAATTTGAATGGAAGTTGATTTTGGGTTTGAATGGAAGTTGATTTTGGGCTTGAATGAAAGTAGATTTTGGGTTTATCGTGAACAATGTTCTAAATAACATTTGTTCTTTAATATAGTTAAAGATATGATTAATTGCCTAAAGTTGAATGTTCATTGAATAATGATTTTTGAGTATTAAAACAGTCTTAGAGTTTTACTGAATCTTTAATTTGGTTTGGAATGAAAAGAGGTAATTAAATTTATTGGAAACGCGATGGGTATTAGATATGGAGTACTTTCAGTTTTTCTCCACGGGATGAATAGGTTGGGAATGGGATAACGATACAAGTGATTACCTTTGTAAGAATCGATATTCCCGACAAGGCTTATAAATCTTAATTTGAGTTAAGTCTACGAAAAGAGAATTTATAATCTTTTGCAATGATTTCCCAGGAAAGATTTAAACAAGAGTTTAAATGATATAAATTTTGGATAAGATTTGATAGGAGTAATTCCTAGCGTAAAGAATATTGTGGATTGGAATGAGGTGCATGATATCTTTATATATCACTTGATTTTAAAGATGTGCGAGTTACTCAGGAAGACAGGCTTTAACCCATTCTGAATAACTGATACGACTATTAAAAATCAAAGAATTTGAAGATGGTGGTTGAAGACCGAAGATCTTCACATCGTTTGGATTATTAGCGATGTCTAAATTAGGCCGTATACCTACGACGAGGTAATGAGTGGTGATCGTCCATACGTACTTGGAGATCGACCGGATATGCAAGGCCCTCTCTCCTGTATTGGACATATGGGACGAGGAATAAGGTGCCTTTGGTTTCGTTCAAACCTAGAACGAACTTGCAAATTGATTGTGTGTCTGACATTGTATTTTATGCTGTATTAATTTATCACTACTAAGTATATATCTGTTTGGTGACTACGAATTTATTCTCTTAGCTTAACAATCTTCCTTAAGACGTATGAGTTAAGATGCAATAATTAAGCAAAGCTTTGTGGATGATGATCAAATCTTGACTAATATAGCGTAGCATTGTGTTGAGACATAACTTCGACGAGCTTTACTCCCCGGTATGAGCCAAAAACGAGATGAAGGACCGTAGGTGGGACACGTGTTTATTTCTAGCTAGAAGTGATGCCAAGGTTTGGAACCCAGGCAGTTTATTTCTGTGGATGTTGGAATTGAGGCGCCTCGAATGTGGTCGAATATGGTCATGGTGGTCGACGTAATACTGACCGGAAAACGTATTATTTAGGCAGTTATCCAATCATCGACGTAATACTGACCGGCCCTGCCGCTCCAAAGGGATGTTTTTTTCCCTGGGACATTTTGCTAGAGAAATTCCGAAGTTTGGATTGAGGAAGATCCTTTGCCTCGGCACACGATGGAAATCCAAATTCCAATACGAACCTTGCGTTTTCAGTTGTAAACTTATATGGCGACATAATAAGATGGGGTATTATGCCGTTTAAGATTGATACCTTTAATTTAGAAATTCATTTATACACTAGTAATAATAAAAGAGAAATTTCGTGTCTCAAGCATGTTTGCCTATTATAAGGTAAACTCTATCCTCTGGCTTGCGCTTACATTGTGTGATGGGACCTGAGTCTTATAATAGCTTCGTTTTTCAAAAAGCGTTGCGAGTTTTTATTTACTGGTATTTATGTGGAGGGAACTCGTTCTGTGTTATACGGCATGGTCCCATGGTTTACCCAACTTTAAGTTAAATTTAATAACTGTTTTAGTTCTCACACCAATCTCATGACTGACCTAGAGTTTATTGTTTCCCACCTAAACACTAGGTGCCCATATTTTCCATACGAGGAGCCAATAGTTTTGGTTTTTGCAGATATTTATTCAACTGGATCCTGGATTATGGATGGAGCTATACTCTGGATTACTTTGTAGTCTTCTGCTGTTTGTATATATGTATTTATATTTCCGTTGTTTTGTAAATTTATAATTCTCTGATCTATTTTCGTTGTGTATCTATTATTCGTCTCTAATATTCTTGTACTCTGATGTAAAGTTGCTGTTATAGCAATGAAATGTTCTCCTGTCCTATGTTCTGATGTGCCATATTCTCATAAAAATCTGCCCTTGAGAGCGTTTCAAGTCGGTTTGGTTACCGACTTGGGGTGGTCGGAAGGGTGGGTCATTAAAAGACAACTCATGGTACCTCCCATCCACATGTTGTATTCTTCCATTACAGCCACTCCCCCTTAGTACTTTAGGCATGTGAAGTTTTGTTTTATTTTTATTTCATTTTTTCATTCTCTTTCTCCTTAACCACCATTTTCGATCTTCATCCTCCTCTCAAAGTCCTTGCCACCTCCTCCCCTTGCACCAGCAACGTCCAATACCTCCCTACCCCCTGTGAACCTCCCTCTACATTCCCTCTTCCACTCGTGAGCCTCCTTGTCCCCGAATCCCCATTTTTGCACTTAAAACCTTAGCAAAATTACTCCGTTCCACCTTAAATCCAAACTCCACCACCATAGCTCCTCCCCTAGGCCCCACTAACTTATGCAACCACCCTCACACCCCTCCTTGCTTCGTAAAAACCTAGGTGGACCCCGCTCTCTTTGGTCGTGGGTCCCACTAGCCTCCAATCCCTTATAACATTATAAAAATTACACCTTTACTCCTTAATTTGCAAGTAGAAATATATATTTATACGTATATTATTAGTTGTTATTAAATTGGTGAAAAAAGTTGCAATCTTGACTTTGTAAAGGCTAGGAGACCTACATAAGAAGATTCACGATGTTTGGATGGATTTGGTGAGAGCTCTTCACCATAATTGTTTAACTAATTCAGTTAAATAGTCATTTAAGCTGTTGAGGATTGATTATCATGTGATTGACTTGGTAACAATATGTGATACGGTTTAGATGCTTGAAATGGGTTAATTGTTAGGTTAACCCAACGTTAAAATGGTAATGGTAGTGTAGTGGGGTTATTCAATCATTAATAAATTAAAACGATTCATCAATGATCACTTATTCAAGTCAAGAAAAATTGGTGAACATAGAATTAGGAATGGGTTTGTGATATTGGTTGATATTGGTTGTGGATAATCAACTGAATTTGATTATGCTGATGTGTAATGGTTTCATTAAATACGACAACTAATCGTTAATAAGGTTCAATACCCTATTTAACAATGGTTTGATTTGGGGTTAAGTGTTAATGACCTTAAGACTTAGGTCAATGATACCAACATGTGATAATTAGATGTTTATAGTTGTTAACAACTATTATTGGATGCTTATGATGTGCGAAATCCTTATAAATGGAATTATATGGTAAATGGATGGATCTCATTCCAATTCGAAATAATTTAAGTATTTTAGTAATAAAATATTCAGTGAAAATTGAAAGTTTGAATTTTAAATTTAAATTAATTTGGAAAGGTAGTTTAAGTCATCACGAATAGTTTTCATAATAGAAAGAAATTAATTTGAATTAATTTTTAATCAATTAAGGCATGTTTTCAAATTTATTTTGAAATCAATAGTAACGAATGAAAGTGAAGTTCGGTTAGGTCATCTAGGGTGAGTGTTAAAAGGATTTCCTTTACGAAAGTACCTTATTTATTTTTATGACGAATGTCGGGAAATTTTGGACTTAAAAAAATAAGTTTTGAAAAATAATATTATTTTAATGATTTAAATAATGTTAAAATGATTAAATGATGGAATATTTGTTTTTGAAGTGAAATAATAAAAATACAGTTTCCAAAAATAATTATATATGTTTTATATAATTAATAAATTTTTTTGAATTTTTTTGCTTCGATTTTAATTATGAATTGAATATGATCTGAATAGAGATTGTTGTGTAGCGGTAGTTTGCGAACTTCAACCATTAACTTTAAATCGACGTATCGGGAGATCCGACAGTCGGATTCTCCCGAAACGAAAAGCGTTGGGTTCAAAATGAAAATAGTTTTCAAATGGAATAAAAAGTTTTAAAATCCAACAGTTAGATTTTCATATAAGTTTAAATCTATTTTTGAAATGGTCCCTATAGATGCAGGTCGGTGACCGGAATTGAAAACCGACTATAAGGGCCTTATAAAAATTATTAAAAATATGAATAAATCATAGTAAATAGTTTGGAAGAGTTTTTGGTTATATATACAAAGTTTTAGAAAAGATACTGGTTAAAAACTAAAGTAAAGAATCAAAAGGAATATGCGATGATTCTTAAGAGCACAGTCTAGTACCACCTGTAAGATCTAACATGAGGCTTTTCTGTTTGGCAAGGGGTGGGAAGAACCGAAAGGAAATCGGATATTTGACTAAGAACCGATAAAGTTTTATGTAAATAAAGGGTCCACTGTTTCAAATAACATATTGGAATGAAATGAGTTTTAATATAACCAAAGTTTTCCAATGTATGAACTTCATTGGATTTGAATGGAAATAATCTTCGGATAATTCAGTATTGAATTCCGTAGTTATACAGATACTGTTAGAGGAATTTGGAATATGCTGATAACGTTATTCCCTATCTGGTATCTGTTGATTTCAGAATTTGATATTGAGTGTAAGTCGATACGATTTCTATTTAAAGCCTTGTATTTAATATCAAATTGGATTTGGGTTTGTTATGAATGATGTTTTGAATAACATCAATTCTTTAACCCAGGTAAAGATAGGAATTATTTCCAAATTTAAGTAATCACTGAATAATGATTTTTAGAAGATTAAAACCATGTTAGAGTTTTAATAAAATTTTCAACCAAGATTTAAAGTGTAAGAAGGTAATTAAACTTACCAAACAGGAGGGATATTAGATATGGAGTACCACTAGTTTTGCTCTATAGGATGAATAAGATGCGAATGGGATAACGATATGAGTGATTACTTTTTGTAAGGCTCGATAATCCCGATAAGGCTTATAAACCTCAATTTGAGTTAAGTTTATGAAATGAGATTTTATAATCTTTTGAAATAATTTCCAAGGAAATTTTTAAATAGGAAGTTTAAATGAAGTAAATCTTTAATAAGATTTAAGGGATTGGTTCCCAATGAAAAGAATAAATTGATATTCCAAAATGGAATGAGACTTATGATATGTTTATATATCATTTGATTTTAAGAATGTGCTAGTTATTCGGAAAGACCAGGTTCCACCCATTTAGAATAACTATACGACGAGTATTGAAGATACAGAATATGATGGTTAAAGATCGGATATCTTCACATCGTTTGGATTATTGTTGATGTCTCGATTAGGTCGTACACCCAAGACGTGGTTATAAGTGGCGATCGTCCAGACATACTTGGTGATCGATCGAATATGGAAAGGCCTCTCTCCTTTAGGGGAGGAGGAATAAGGTGCCTACGATTTTGTCCAGACCCAGAATGAACTTATATATAGATGTGTGTCTGACATTGTAGTTCATAATGTAACCGATTAGTTGCTATTGATGATATATCTATGATGGTGGAGAATTTATTCTCTTATCTTAACAACCTTCTTTGAGGCGCACGAGCTCTAAGGTTATATTATCAATAGAACTGATCATATGTGTGAACTGACAATGTGGCATGCCAAGAATTTGATAGATCAAAGCCTTTGTTTAAAAGCAAAGCTTTGTAGATAATGATCAAAGCATGGCTGATATAGCGTAGCTTTATGCTGAAACGTGACTCCTGCATGCCTCATAGTCCGTGAATGGCCGAAAACAAGATAAAAGACATCAGAGAGGACTAACATTCCCATCTAGCAAAAAGGTGATGCCATGGTATGGAGCCCGGGCAATTTACTTATGTGGATGATGGATTAAGACGCCTCGGATGATGGTCGATCAAGACCAGGATGACGGTCAGATACGACCGGGGAATGTTATGCTCAGGAGAGATACTAATCAGCCATGTACAGTGCTAGCCGACTCTCCCAATCTAGGTTCACGTGCATGTGAGTCCTGGACATCTTGCTAGAGATGGTTCCATATCGGATAAGGAAGATCCATTACTTGGCCATTGACAGAAATTCAACTTCCAATACGAATCTTGCGTTTTCAATTGTAAACCTATATGGAGACATAATATGATGGGGTATTATGCCATCCAGGATTGATACATTTATTTTTGAAATTAATTTCCACATTGTGCACTAGTGATAATAAAAGAAAATTTTCACATATCAAGCATGTTTGGCTATTAGAAGGTACAATTCTATCCTCCGGTTTGCGCTTGCATTGTGTGATGGGACTTGAGTCTTATAATAGCTTCAATTTTTCAAAAAGCATTGTGAGTTTTTATGGTTGGTATTCATGTGGAGAAAACCCGTTTTGTGTTATATGGCGTGGTCCCGTGATATACCCAACTTTAAAATAAAGCAAATAATTGTTTTGGTTCTTATAACGGTCCCATGACTGACTCGAAGTTTATGGTTTCCCACCTAAACTCTTGGTGCCCATATTTTCCACAAGGACAACTAGTAGTTTTGGTTTCACAGATATTTTATAGAGTAGGATTCTAGATTGAAGCTAGAGCTGCGTCCAGAGAATTTGATAGTCTTCCACTGAATGTAATTATGTTTTGACTGTGTATTGTTGTAATAACCCGGAAAATCTGAACTAATTTAAAATTTTTATTTTGACAATTTTGATGAATTTTGAATATTTAAAATGGTTTATTTTAAATAATAACAACGATAAATTTATTTTGAATAGAATTAAAACGTATATATTTATTTGAATCGTCGTTAGAATATAAATATTTATTTTTAATTATAAAAGGAATTGAAAATGGCGCGGTAGTTTGAAAATTCGATTTCAAATTTCAAATGAACGCACATGATTCAAAATAAATCGGATTTTGGCGAAACCAAAAATATTAGAATCAATTGGAAAACATCTTTCCAACGAATCCGAAAAATTGAAATTTCATAACGGGAATAAAAAATTATGCCCAGTTGAAAATTCAGAATAGTCGCTATGGAATTTTGGCCCTTAAAAATAGAAATTTTGCAAACGATCTTTGTTTTCGACAAAACCACTTTTGTTGGATCCGAGATGTCGAACTATTGCTAGATTCCAAAATTCATGATTTTTCGAATCAATATGTGAGCGTGGCAAAAGAAAACATGTTTTGTCAGTTTCTGTCAATTTGGATCGACCTCAAAATGGCCATTTTTTAAACGGTCTCAGAATTTGACAAAATTAGTTTTGTTAGGACCGTGTCGTCAATACAAAGCTAGAAAATATTTTTCAGGAATTTTTAGAGTCCATATGTGGCCTCGGTAAATTGAAATGTGCGTTAAAAAATCAATATATAGAGTTATATTTCGATTTTGACGAAAACTGATCGAAACGGACGAACTGGCTTGCGATACATATCCCATTGCACTCGAAATGGGGGTAATTGGCTTGGGCCGACAGTCGTTGGGTTGGATTTTGAGTTCGAACGTGAAACAAACAAATAACTAATTAAAATAATATTATTATTTATTATATAACCCTTAAGTCTCTAAACCTAGGTCAAATTCAAAACTGCGGTCAACACCCTAAGCCATCCCCAATATGATGAACGACGGAACCGCTCCCTGCTTCTCTCTCTTTTCCCTCTTCATCCATCGATCCGTACACCAAATTACGACCACCGTTCTCTTCAGCTCGGCGAGCTTCCCCTTCTCAAATCGTCGTGATCGGGAATAGTGGAGTGGAGCTCTCGATTTGGGTGCTCAAAACCGTCTTGTCCGCGCTTGTTTCCTGAATAAGTCAGGCCATCGAGTTCGACGGAATTCATCATGGAGGGTGGCGCCTTGAAGCTCAATGATGTGGCGAACTCCAATCGCTGTCCGACGGTGTCTAGCGAGAACTGTGGTGGAAGGGGCTAAGTCGAGCAAGGGTAGTGGCGCGATTCCTTTTTCCCGGAAGATGAACACAGTAAGCTTTATTCTTTTCTCTTTTTTTATGTTATTAACTATGAAGTAAATTTGTTTTAAAAATTTCAGATCTTTATGAAATAAATTGCAGTAAAAATATGGTTTTTCATATCTATAATTAGAAATAAAAATGTGGTTTTCCATATTTATAATTAGCAAAATAAAATATGAATCTACATTGTTTTTTAAATATGAATCTACAATGGTTTTTAAGAAAAAAATATAAAGACATGATTTTAATTATATAAAAATAGGATTTTCAATTATATAAAAATATGATTTTTATATATATAACTTTGAAATAAAATATATATACAATTGTTTTTATATAAATACAATCTTTTCAAGATTTAAAAATATTATCTTTTCAAGATTCAAAAATATAATCTTTTCAAGATTCAAAAATATAATCTTTTCAGGATTCAAAAATATAGTCTTTTCAGGATTCAAAAATCTAAACAGAATTTGTTGTAAAAATATATATTTTGATTCTTATATATAAATAGCAATGTAAAAGTATAATTTTTATATAGAAAACAGTGGTATAAAAATTCAATTTTTACATATGAATTGGTGGAATAAAAATTTGGTCTTTATATAAGAGGCAGATATATAAAAATATATTTTTTATATAGAAAGAAACGTTGTAAAAATATATGAAGTAGAAATAAAAATATGATTTTTATTTATTGGAATGATGCGATAAAAATATGATTTTTATATGTGAACAACGGAAAAAGGTCGCATTGGAATTTCGGACAAATCTGAACCATTCAGAAATAAAGAAAGGAGGAGTGGAACCCTCGGTGAGAACTCCTCACTATAAATTTCTGTATACGGCTATTTATTATGTAACTGCATATATGAACTGTTCCTCGTCGTCCACAGACCATGGACGACTTGTTTGGTTGGTTGTGTAGTTGATTGGATTATTGGTTTGAATTTGGTTGTTTGGGTGAAATGGAATTGATTAGATTGGTATGTGTATGGCGCAGGCCATTATTAGACTGGGGATAAGGTTAGGCCTTATCCCGTTTCAAGTATCGCGCCGTTATGCCGCCAAAATTTCCTAAAATATATTAGAAAAGAATAAAAATATCATTTTATTGTGTAAATGAACCGAATAAATATTTTATCGTTAAAAATATAATTTTTAACGTATTCATTGACAAATCAGACGGTTTGTTTATGTACACTGGTTTGACTGATATGGATTGGGATGATAAATTTTACACATCGCCCAACTGCACAAATAAAACATGTGTTTGATTGTTTGAAACCCTACACAGGTATTGGGATGATATATGACATACACTAGTCCCAATAATTAGTTGTATGTCGATCGATTGATTGACAGGCTGTTATAAGCGTTAAATATTTATATTTAATGCTTATGTAGTGAAGAATGCACTCTGGATGATGGATGATTATTTATCACTGTTGTGGTATACGTGAGTTATATGAAATCCATATAATCATATTATATGGTAATTTACTGTGTTTGATTCCAGTTCAGATAGAATGAATATTTTAAAATAACGATTATTTTAAAATGATGAATATTTTCAAATAATATTCAGAAAAGATCAAAATCAAATTTTGATGTCCGATTTGGGATGGACACGATTATATTTGAATATATAAAGCCATGTTGATTAGACTGACGCCATTTTGACGAGAACGATATTTATATCGATTTTATTCATTTTTATAATGAATATCGAAAAGGAATTGATTTCAAAATCTAATGTTTTGAAAATATTATCATTTATATATCGATGATATGGAATATTCAATTTTGATTTGAAATTGAAAACAAATTGAAAACATTTATAAAATACGTTTTAAATGGAAATCGACGAAATATATATTATATATATAATATAATGGCCTGAATAGAACGCGCCGCGCTGCGGCAATTCACGAATTTCGACCATTGACTTCGAACGGACGTTACGAGAGATCCGACCGTCGGATTCTCCTAAAACCGAAACCGTTGGGTTCGTATCGAAAAGAGCTTTCTAACGGGTACAAGAAATTAGAAATCTAGCGGTTGGATTTGGAATTATGTCCAAATCAAATTTGGAAAAGGTCGTTGTAAGTGCAGTTCGATGGCCGTTTATGGAAATCGACTGTACGAGCCTTGATAAAATTATTAAAAATATCAATAATTAGCGTAAAATCATAAGAAATGATTTGGAAAGAATTGGGATGGAAAACTCCAAATTTGAAAATATAAAAGTAGATTTTTATCGAAATGAACTTGTTTTGAACTAGAATTATAATCCATTTATTTTTAAAATAAATAAATTGGATTTGAAATGGTTTTAAAAATAACCAGAATTTCCAATATATAAATTGGAATGGATTTGAATCGAAATTGTCTTCGGAGTATTTCGATATTGAATTTCGTGATTATACAGATATTGTTATGGGAATTTGAAAGATATATTTATATCGTTATTTCCAATACGATATTTGTTGGCCATAGAATTTGATACTGAATATAAGCCGATATATTTTCTATTCAGTGCCTTGTATTTAATATCAAATTGGAATTTGGGTTTGTCGTGAATCGTGTCTTCATTAACACTATTCTTAAAACCCAGTTGAGAAAAAATTAAATCTTTTTATTTAGATTTAATGAAGTATACCAATTAAATAATATTTAATTGGAATTGATTTTCGGGTTTATCGTGAATGATGTTTTAAATAACACTTGTTCTTTAACCCGATCGTTAATGGAATGTGAATTGGGTTTATCGTGAACTGTGTTTTAGCGACATTCATTCTGTAACCCGATTTACAGTGAAATGGGATTGGATTTTGTAAATCTTTTGTTAAGATTTGAAGGAGATTTTCCAAAGTAAAATTTTCCAATTTAATAAAATAAATTGGAATGGAATGGAATTCGATTTGGTAATAATCGAAGTGAATTTCTGTGGATGAGGACTGCCAATATATATGGAATTTAAAAGGTTTTTCCGTTATTCCATTTATATTATTAGTCGGATATGGAAGTTTATATCGATTATATATATATATCGATTTGTTTTCCATGAAGTTTCCATCGTTAATGGAATGTGATTTTGGGTTGTCGTGAATAGTATCTTTAATGATACTGTTCTTAGACCCAACGGAGTTAAGAAAATCAGAAACTAACTGGGGATTAGTTAAGTTGAATGGTTTCCTGGGTACTGATCTGATGTTGGTTTCGGCCTTCGGGGTTATTACTTAGGGAATTGTTCACTTGCTAATTTACGGTTAAAGACTGATGGAATAGAATGTGATTTTGGTTTTATCGTGAACCGTATTTTAAATGACATTGGTTCTTTAACCCAGTTAATGACAGAATATGATTTCCCAAGTTAAACAATCATTAATATTGATTTTTGGGAAGATTAAAACCAAGTGGAGTTTTGAAGAATCTTTAAATAGATTGAAAGGTGAATTTGATAACTAAAATTATCAAATTCAAGAAATGATCGAGAATGGAATATCGCCAGTTTTGCTCCAAGCGATAGTTAAATCTTTAATTAGATTTGAACGTGAAATGGTAATTGAATTTACCGATAACACCACGGTGTTAGATATGAAGTATTACCAGTTTTACTTCACGGGATGAATAGGTTGGGGTTGTGAAATTTAACAAATGATTACTTTGGTAAGGTTCGCTAATCCCGACTAGTTTGGATAAACCATAATTTGGTTTGAATTGATATTCAAAGGAAGATTAAAGAATAAATTTTAAAGATTTTATCTTTGATAAAATTAATGGGAACCTTTCCCGAAGTGTGAGAATATTTGAATAAAGGAATATTCTGGATTGGAATAAGGCGTATGTTGTGTTTTTATAACACTTGTTTATTATATACGTGAGTTATTCGGAAAGACCGGGTTTATCCCATTCTGAATAACTGATACGACGATAAGTCGAAGATAAAGACTGGAGGTCTTCACATCGTTTGGATGATTCCTGATGATCTTGATTAGGTCGTACACCCAAGAGGAGGGAATAAGTTGGTGATCGTCCAGACGTACTTGGAGATCGATGGATATGCGAGGTACAAGGTGCCTCCGGTTTCGTTCAGACCCATAACGGACTTGTAAATGAACCTTGTGTCTGACATTGGATTTTGCTCTGTGTTGATTGATCTCTATTATATATACATCTGCCTGGTGAATGGGAATTTATTCCCTTACTTCACCCTTCTTTGAGACGTACGGGATCAGAGGTTGTATATAGATAGGCATCAATCGCATGGAGTGAATTGCGGCATGCTAAGATGCAAATGATCAAGGCTTTTGTTGAAAAGAAGAGCCTTGTGGTTGATGATCAAAGAATAGCTTTAATATAGCGTCTCTTTGTGTAACATTAATTCATGAGCCTCACACCCCGGTGTGAAACAAAAACGGGAGAGGATGTCAGGGAGGGCATGCGTTTCCTTCTAGCTAGAAGTGGCGTCAGTGGTTTTACATGCCCTGACGAGTTTGACTTATGTGATTGTTGGAATGTGAGGTGCCTCGGTTATATCGGTCGATGCGGGATGGATGGAGTAATTTGTTGGCTCATTTACGCCCCATAGGGCGGGGAAATGCATGTTCAGGGTTTAAGTTTAATCCACTCCATGTGGATTGGCCCTGAGGATCGAAGAGACGATGCGTTCTGTTCCTGAGACGCGGGCTATAGGGTCTCGAAGTGGTGAGGACTATCTTTTGCCTCGGTTCACATATGGAAATCCAACTTCCAATACGTGACATTTGCGGTTTTGATTGTAGAGCCTGGTATTGGCGACATGATATATTGTACCCATACCGTCTAGGATTGATACATTTATATTTGAAGTTGTTTTATACACTATGCACTTATAATAGTATCCAATGATTTGTTTTAACGTACCAAGCATGTTTGGCTATTATAAGGGAAAATCCTATCCCCCTGCTTGCGTTGCATTGTGTGATAGCACCTGGGTCTTATAATAGCTTCATTTTTCCAAAAAGCATTGCGCTGTTTTGTTATGTGCACTGGTATTCTTGGGAGGAAACCCATTCTGTGTTATACGACGTGGTCCCTTGATATATCCGATTTAAAGCAAAGTTTTAAATAACTGTTTTATTTCTCACACCAGTCACATGACTGACCTGGAGTTTATTGTTTTAACCGAAACTCTGGGTGCCCTTATTTTCCACACGGGCAGCTAGTAGTTTTGGTTTTGCAGATTTATATTCATAGGATCCTGGTTTGCAGCTGGAACGAGATTCGAAAAGCTCTGTATCCGTTTGTCTCTTTCAGTTGTGTTTTGTATTATTTTCCACTGCTATGTAATGTATTGTAATCTCTGATATTTTTCTGTTGTATTTATTTATTCTTAATCTATACATCCTTATATTCTGATGAAATTGCTGTAATATACAACGAAATGTTCTTCTGTTTGTGTTCTGATTTGTCGTGTTCTCAAAGCAATCCGGGCTTTCCTTCACGTGGAAGTTCGGGCTGTGTCATTTTGGTATCAGAGCTTTGGTTTACAGAGCTCGAGAACAAGACATTTTAGAACCGAATCAAAGAATCCATTAGAGATTGGATTAGTAATATCCAGTAAGAATGACTCGTTAGAGATGGGATCGGCAGCATCCTAGAATGATTCGAAAGAGTGTTATTTTCAAAATAAGAATAAAAAACCAACTTTGTTTTGAAAGTTTAAATCATATTCTACGTATTTGATTATATCATTTTATATTGATTTTGGACAATCAATTATATGAAGATCTTGGATATACGCCTAACTAGCGTGTATTCGAAGTCTTAAATATACTAGATAGATATAGAATCGCACTCTAGTCGCCGAAGATGACACTGATGATTGCGATCTCATCATCAGTATTTGTGTTCGAGTTTCGAAAGCGGAATATCTATATATTTCCAATTGACTGGTGTGAGAACCAAAATTATATAGGGCTTATTGTTGTGATTTGGCATCAAAAATCTGATTTTTGGACTATATATCAAAGTTATGAATTTGAAAAGCTAATCAATTTATTGATTGTTGGTTGTGTTGTTTGATTATCGGTTGATTAATTAAAATTTGAATCATTTAGCCAAATTATATCAAATATTGGACTTAATTGAAAACTGTTTGAAATTGCATGCATATACATGTGTATCCATTGAATAAGTCATTGCAAAGAGGCTAGAGCAGAGGAATAAAATTATTTTCCTGACAAATAGGTACATGTTTATTGTATTTCTTGGGGTTGTTGATGATTTCATGAGCCGATTGACTAGCCGCTTGGCTGTTTCTTTTTCTTTTTGGATTGGAAAGGCCTGTATGGCGATTTCGGGATTTTCCCGGTGCTCTCGTGCAAGGGAGGTTATGGCGAAATTTTTCAAAAATTTAGGGTGTTAGCCAAATTTTTGAAGAATTTGAAAAGTTCTTAGAAACTGAAAAGTTGAAGAACTTAAGCCATAATGAAAATAATCAAAGTTGAGTTGATTTGTAAAACAACTTTTAGCTTCGTTCCTTTTCGGGGACGAAAAGTTTTAAGTGGGGTTAGATTGTAATAACCCGGAAAATCTGAACCAATTTAAAAATTTTATTTTGGCAATTTTGATGAATTTTGAATATTTAAAATGGTTTATTTTAAACAATAACGACGACAAATTTATTTTGAATAGAATTAGAACGTATATATTTATTTGAATCGTCGTTAGAATATAAATATTTGTTTTTAATTATAAAAGGAATTGAAAATGGCGCGGTAGTTTGAAAATTCGATTTCAAATTTCAAATGAATGTACATGATTCAAAATAAACCAGAATTTGGCGAAACCAAAAATATTAGAATCAATTGAAAACATATTTTCAACGAATCCGAAAAATTGAAATTTCATAACGGGAATAAAAAATTATGCCCAGTTGAAAATTCAGAATAGTCGCTATGGAATTTTGGCCCTTAAAAATAGAAATTTTGCAAACGATCTCTGTTTTCGACGAAACCACTTTTGTTGGATCAGGGATGTAGAATTATTGCTAGATTCCAAAATTCATGATTTTTCGAATCAATATGTGAGCGTGGCAAAAGAAAACATGTTTTGTCAGTTTTTGTCAATTTGGATCGACCTGAAAATGACCCTTTTTCAAACTGTCTCAGAATTTGACGAAATTAGTTTTGTTAGGATCGTATCGTCAATAGAAGCTAGGAAATATTTTTGGGAATTTTTAGAGTCCGTATGTGGCCCCAGTAAATGAAATGTGCGTTAAAAATTCAATATATAGAATTATATTTTGATTTTGATGAAAACTGATCGAAACGGCTGAACTGGCTTGCGATACATATCCCATTGCGTTCGGAATGGGGGTAATTGGCTAGGGGTGACAGTCATTAGGTTGGATTTTGAGTTCGAACGTGAAACGAACAAATAAAAGAATTAAAATATTATTGTTATTTATTATATAACCCTGAAGTCTCTGAACCTATCTCAAATTCAAAACTGCGGTCAACACCCTAAGCCATCCCCAATATGATGAACGATGGAACCGCTCCCTCCTTCTCCCTCTTTTCCCTCTTCATCCATCGATCCGTACACCAAATTACCACTGTCGTTCTCTTCAGCTCGGAGAGCTTCCCCTTCTCAAATCGTCGTGATCGAGAATAGTGGAGTGGAGCTCTCGATTTGGGTGCTCAAACCCGTCTCGTCCGCACTCGTTTCCTGACCAAGTCAGGCCGTCGAGTTCGATGGAATTAATCATGGAGGGTGGCGCCTTGAAGCTCGATGATGTGGCGAACTCCAATCGTTGTCCGGCGGTGTCTGGCGAGAACTGTGGTGGAAGGGGCTAAGTCGAGCAAGGGTAGTGGCGCGATTCCTTTTTCCTGGAAGATGAACACATTAAGCTTTATTCTTTTCTCTTTTTCTTATGTTATTAACTATAAAGTAAATTTGTTTTAAATTTTTTAGATCTTTATGAAATAAATTGCAATAAAAATATGGTTTTTCATATCTATAAGTAGAAATAAAAATTTGGTTATCCATATTTATAATTAGCAAAATAAATTATGAATCTACATTGTTTTTTTAATATGAATCTACAATGGTTTTTAAGAAAAAAATATAAAGACATGATTTTAATTATATAAAAATAGGATTTTTAATTATATAAAAATATGACTTCTATATATATAACTTTGAAATAAAATATATATACAATTGTTTTTATAAAAATATAATCTTTTCAAGATTCAAAAATATAATCTTTTCAAGATTCAAAAATATAATCTTTTCAGGGTTCAAAAATATAATCTTTTCAGGATTCAAAATCTAAACAGAATTTGTTGTAAGAATATATAGTTTGATTTTTATATATAAATAGCAATGTAAAAATATAATTTTTATATAGAAAACAGTGGTATAAAAATTCGATTTTTACATATGAATTAGTGGAATAAAAATTCGATCTTTATATAAGAGGCAGATATATAAAAATATAATTTTTATATAGAAAGAAGCATTGTAAAAATATATGAAGTATAAATAAAAATATGATTTTTATTTATTGGAATGATGCGATAAAAATATGATTTTTGTATGTGAACAGCGGGAAAAGGTCGCATTGGAATTTCGGACAAATCTGAACCGTTCAGAAATAAAGAATGGAGGAGTGGAACCCTCGGTGAGAACTCCTCAATATAATTTTCTTTATACGGCTATTTATTATGTAACTGCATATATGAACTGCTCCCCGTCGTCCACAGACCATGGACGACTTGTTTGTTTGGTTGTGTAGTTGATTGGATTATTGGTTTGAATTTGGTTGTTTTGGTGAAATGGAATAGATTAGATTGGTATGTGTATGGCGCAGGCCATTATTAGACTGGGGATAAGGCTTGGCCTTATCCCGTTTCTAGTATCGCGCCGTTATGCCGCCGAAATTTCCTAAAATATATTAGAAATTAATAAAAATATCATTTTATTGTGTAAATGAACCGAATAAATATTTTATCGTTAAAAATATAATCTTTAACGTATTTATTGACAAATCAGACGATTTGTTTATGTACACTGATTTGACTGATATGGATTGGGATGGTAAATTTTACACATCGCCCAACTGCACAAATAAAACATGTGTTTGATTGTTTGAAACCCTACACGGGTATTGGGATGATATATGACATACACTAGTCCCAATAATTAGTTGTATGTCGATCGATTGATTGATAGGCTGTTATAAGCGTTAAATATTTATATTTGATGCTTATGCAGTGAAGAATGCACTCTGGATGATGGATGATTGTTTATCACTGTTGTGGTATACATGTGTTGTATGAAATCCATATAATCATATTATATGGTAATTGACTGTGTCTGATTCCAGTTCAGATAGAATGAATATTTTAAAATAACGATTATTTTAAAATGACGAATATTTTTCAAATAATATTCAGAAATGATCAAAATCAAATTTTGATGTCCAATTTGGGATGAACACGATATTTGAATATATAAAGCCGTGTTGATTAGATTGACGCCATTTTGACGAGAACGATATTTATATCGATTTTATTCATTTTTATAATGAATATCAAAAAGGAATTGATTTCAAAATCTAATGTTTTGAAAATATTATCATTTATATATCAATGATATGGAATATTCAATTTTGATTTGAAACTGAAAACAAATTAAAAACGATTTATAAAATACGTTTTAAATGGAAATTGATGAAATCTATATTATATATATTGTATATATAATATAATGGCCTAAATAGAACGCGTCGCGGTGCGGCAGTTCGCGAATTTCAACCATTGACTTCGAACGGACATTACGGGAGATCCGACCGTCGGATTCTCCTAAAACCGGAACCATTGGGTTCATATCGAAAAGCGCTTTCTAACAGGTACAAGAAATTAGAAATCTAACGGTTGGATTTGGAATTATGTCCAAATCAAATTTGGAAAAGGTCGTTGTAAGTGAAGTTCGATGGCCGTTTATGGAAATCGACTATACGGGCCTTGATAAAATTATTAAAAATATCAATAATTAGTGTAAAATCATAAGAAATGATTTGGAAAGAATTGGGATGAAAAACTCCATATTTGAAAAGATAAAAATAGATTTTAATCGAAATGAACTAGTTTTGAACTAGAATTATAATCCATTTATTTTTAAAATAAATAAATTGGATTTGAAATAGTTTTAAAAATAACCAGAATTTCCAATATATAAATTGGAATGGATTTGAATCGAAATTGTCTTCGAAGTATTTCGATATTGAATTTCGTGATTATACAAATATTGTTGTTGGAATTTGAAAGATATATTTATATCGTTATATCCAATACGATATTGAATATAAGTTGATATATTTTCTATTCAAAGCCTCGTATTTAATATCAAATTGAAATTTGGGTTTGTCGTGAAATGTGTCTTCATTAACACTATTCTTAAAACCCAGTTGAGAAAAATATTAAATCTTTTTATTTAGATTTAATGAAGCATACCAATTAAATAATATTTAATTGGAATTGAATTGGAATTGATTTTTGGGTTTATCGTGAATGATGTTTTAAATAACACTTGTTCTTTAACCCGATCATTAATGGAATGTGAATTGGGCTTATCCTGAACCGTGTTTTAGCGACATTCGTCCTTTAACCCGATTTACAGTGAAATGGGATTTGGAATTTATAAAACTTTTGTTAAGATTTAAAGGAGATTTTCTAAAGTAAAGTTTTCCAATTTAATAAAATAAATTGGAATGGAATGGAATTCGATTTGGTAATAATCGAAGTGAATTTCTGTGGATGAGGACTGCCAATATATATGGAATTTAAAAGGCTTTGCTGTTATTCCATTTATATTATTAATCGGATATGGAAGTTTATATCGATTATATATATCGATTTGTTTTCCATGAAGTTTCCATCATTAATGGAATGTGATTTTGGGTTGTTGTGAATGGTATCTTTAATGAAACTGTTCTTAGACCCAACGGAGTTAAGAAAATCAGAAACTAACTGGGGATTAGTTAAGTTGAATGGTTTCCTGGGTATTGATCTGATGTTGGTTTCGGCCTTCGGGGTTATTACTTAGGGAATTGTTCACTTGCTAATTTACGGTTAAAGGCCGATGGAATAGAATGTGATTTTGGGTTTATCGTGAACCGTGTTTTAACTGACATTGGTTCTTTATCCCAGTTAAAGACAGGATATGATTTCCCAAGTTAAACAATCATTAATATTGATTTTTGGGAAGATTAAAACCAAGTGGAGTTTTGATGAATCTTTAAATAGATTGAAAGGTGAATTTGATAAATAAATTATCAAATTCAAGAAATGATCGAGAATGGAGTATCGCCAGTTTTGCTCTAAGCGATAGTTAAATCTTTAATTAGAATTGAACGTGAAATGGTAATTGAATTTACCGATAACACCGTGGTGTTAGATTTGAAGTATTACCAGTTTTACTTCATGGGATGAATAGGTTGGGGTTGGGAAATTTAACAAATGATTACTTCGGTAAGGTTCGCTAATCCCGACTAGTTTGGATAAACCATAATTTGGTTTGAATTGATATTCAAAGGAAGATTAAAGAATAAATTTTAAAGAATTTATCTTTGATAAAATTAATGGGAACCTTTTTTTAAGTAAAAGAATATTTGAATAAAGGAATATTCTGGATTGGAATAAGGCGTACGTTGAGTTTTTATAACAGTTGTTTATTATATACACGAGTTATTCAGAAAGACCGGGTTTATCCCATTCTGAATAACTGATACGACGATAAGTCGAAGATGAAGACCGTAGGTCTTCACATCGTTTGGATGATTCCTGATGATCTTGATTGGGCCGTACACCCAAGAGGAGGGAATAAGTTGGTGATCGTCCAGACGTACTTGGAGATCGATGGATATGCGAGGTACAAGGTGCCTCTGGTTTCGTTCAGACCCAGAACGGACTTGTAAATGGATTGTGTGTCTAACATTGGATTTTGCTCTGTGTTGATTAATCTCTATTATATATACATCTGCCTGGTGAAGGGGAATTTATTCACTTACTTCACCCTTCTTTGAGACGTACGAGATCAGAGGTTGTATATAGATAGGCATCAGTCGCATGGAGTGAATTGCCTATGTGGCATGCTGAGATGCAAATGATCAAGGCTTTTGTTGAAAAGAAGAGCCTTATGGTTGATGATCAAAGCATAGCTTTAATATAGCGTCGCTTTGTGTAGCGTTAATTCGTGAGCCTCACACCCTGGTGTGAACCAAAAACGGGAGAGGACGTTAGGGAGGGCATGCGTTTCCTTCTAGCCAGAAGTGGCATCAGTGGTTTTACATGCCCTGACGAGTTTGACTTATATGGTTGTTGGAATGTGAGGCGCCTCGGTTATATCGGTCGATGCGGGACCGATGGAGTCATTTGTTGGCTCATTTACGCCCCATAGGGCGGGGAAACGCATGTTCGGGGTTTAAGTTTAATCCACTCCATGTGGACTGGCCCTGAGGATCCAAGGGACGATGCGTTCTGTTCCTGAGACGCGGGCTAGAGGGTCTCGAAGGGGTGAGACTATCTTTTGCCTCAGTTCACATATGGAAATCCAACTTCCAATACGTGACATTTGTGGTTTTGATTGTGGAGCCTAGTATTGGCGACATGATATATGGTACCCATGCCGTCTAGGATTGATACATTTATATTTGAAGTTGTTTTATACACTATGCACTTATAATAGTATCCAATGATTTGTTTTAACGTACCAAGCATGTTTGGCTATTATAAGGGAAAACCCTATCCCCTGGCTTGCGTTGCATTGTGTGATAGCACCTGGGTCTTATAATAGCTTCATTTTTTCAAAAAGCATTGCGTTGTTTTGTTATATGCACAGGTATTCTTGGGAGGAAACCCATTCTGTGTTATACGGCGTGGTCCCTTGATATATCTGATTTAAAGCAAAGTTTTAAATAACTGTTTTAGTTCTCACACCAGTCACATGACTGACCTGGAATTTATTGTTTTAACCTAAACTCTAGGTTCCCTTATTTTCCACACGGTAAGCTAATAGTTTTGGTTTTGCAGATTTATATTCATTGGATCCTGGTTTGCAGTTGGAACGATATTTGGAAAGCTCTGTATCCGTTTATCTCTTTCATTTGTGTTTTGTATTATTTTCCGCTGCTATGTAATGTATTGTATTCTCTGATATTTTTCTGTTGTATTATATTTATTCTTACTCTTTATATCCTTGTATTCTGATGAAATTGTTGTAATATACAACGAAATGTTCTTCTGTTTGTGTTCTGATTTGTCGTGTTCTCAAAGCAATCCGGGCTTTCCTTCATGGGGAAGTTCGGGCTGTGTCAATTGTATTTATTATACTCTAGGTTTATGCGATACTCTAATATATTCTTGTACTCTGACGTAAATTTGTTGTAATAACAATGAGATGTTCTGATGTTTTGACTATGGATCGTCTTTTCTGATTTTTAGAAATTGACGGATCAGAATTTCATTAATATATAAGAGAGATATCTTAGATTTACAGAGTAGAGAAAATATACGTTGTAAACTTCGTAAAATCATATCTCCTAATCTAGAGAGAATCGCTCGACGTCGTCTGCGTCGCTGAGATCAGCAAAAGATGTTGTATTTTTCATATGAAAATGGGGCGATTCTGTGTCGATGATCGGAAAAGTCGGAAAATAGGTTTTGAGTTTATTGGTGGTGGAAGCAACGGTTGGGGAGATGGAGCTTGGCATGACGACGAGGATGGAGAAAGCTTTGATGTCGCAAAATTTGGTGAAGTTCAAAGCATGAAATGAGGTTGCGACATGTATGGGTGCGCACGATTTTGGGTTCCTGGTCTCGGTCGAAGTACGGATTTCGAATGAGGAGGCCGGATAGTGGTGACGTGATACAAATTAACGAGGAGATAAAGAGAAGTTTGTGGGTAGTCACGAATTGAAGTTCGGTGAAGTATGGTTGTATGCACCGTGCACGATGCGTGCTCTTGCTCTTCCAGGTTATGTGAAAGTGAAAGTAGGAGAAGAGGAAGAAGAAGGGGGTACGGGCTTGGATCGAGTATATTGCTTTTGGGGTGGGCTTAATATGATGTGGGGTAATAAAATTTATATTTGATTCAGGTTTAAACTTCATAAGTTAGTGTCCACTCATTTAAATCTGTTTGACTCGCCATCGGTGGCAATAGAATCATATGAACACATAGAATGTACTGATATAGAATATAGACAACTCTGATTAAGTGTAAATTTGTGGTAAAATATAAGTCCTTATATATAAATATAACGAATGTACTTATTAATTTAATTCCAATATAAAATTAGCGGAGAAAGCACCAACTGCTAATAGTAATTAGATTGGTCGCGGTAGCATTGTTCATTGGCTTGTTCGTAAGGAAACCTTAATAATGAAGATTTTGGAGCTTTGACGATGAGAACTTCTAATTTAAACTATTTATTTAAATTCGTAACAATTGAATAATTCTAATTAGTGGAGATTTACTATAATTAGTTAATGATAACTGTTTGGGTATGGATGTTTACGTGCAATGTTTGAATGGATGTTCATGTAGATAGAAAACACACTGAACACTGATAACCGTTATTGACCGTAACGCTTATACACAGTTGAAATGTTTGTTCGATTGTTGTGATTATAATGAAGGAATTCATGCACGTCCATCTGATTCGTATGGTTGATTTATTTGGTTAATTGGTGTTGTATGAAATCACACATACACCATAGTTGTAGAATTATACAGGTTATCGATTTAAATTTTCCTTCCATCTAAATAAAGATTTTATTACTTAATATTAAAATAATAATTGGGAAGATAGTTTTGAATTTTAAAACTATTTGGGAATTAAAGTTAAATATAAGTAAATGATTCGTATAAGATGAGGCTTGGATTGGGTTTTGAAAATATTCTCAATTACTTACGGGTTATTTAACATGGAATTGGATTTTGAATTTTGGATTGGAATATGATTTGAATTTGTATTAGATTTGCGCAAATGTTTTAATGGTTAACTATAAGGGATGAAACAAGTTTTGGGAAAAATATTGTTTTATATTGAGTTTCAATATAATTTTTGGAAATTGGAATATGGGTTGAAAATTTAAGTTATAGAAATGGATCGGGCAATTTGTAATTTAAATCATTATGCTTGAAATGAACGCCTTGCGTAGCAACAGTTCGTGAATATCGATTTTAATTTTCAAATGGCTATAACTTGAACGTTTTAAATCGAATTGACATGAAACGAGAAAGTTGAATCTTTATAAATAATAACTTTTGAATAGAAAAGAAATTTTCAAATTTCAACAAATGATTTTCAAGTTACGTTTAAAACAAAATTTGAAAAGGATGTTATACGTGCATTTCGATGACCGTAACGGAAAATCGCCATAAACAGTTTATTAAAATTAATAAAAATTCAGAAAACTTATGATAAATCATATTTATTATTAAAAAGTGATTTGACTTGAAATATTAGAATACCATAACGGAAAAAGTGATTTGATTTAAATGGCTATCTTACAGCATTTTTTGGTAAAACTGTTAAGTGTTATTATAACGATTCTTTGGAAACAATCGAGTTTTGAAGTTATAAACTGTAAACAATTGTATTAAACTATTAAATTGGTTTTATAAATATTTTGGAAGACTTTAAGAACTTATATTATTTCATATGGAATTGTTACCAACTTTTAATCAGGTATTTGGAGTTTGGAATTTAAAAGGGAAATGAGTTTGAGTAGAGATAGTCGGTGAATATTCAATATGAAATTCCAAAATAAGACGAATACTATCAGAAGTATTGGAACATATCTATATTCTGATAACATTCGCCGAGTTTGTGAATTGATATCAAATTTAAGTTTATTAAACTCTATTTAAACTTATACTTGGAATATCAATTGTTAGAATTGTCGTGAATGGGAATTTGAAACCCAATTAAGATTTGGTAGATTTTAAAGAATTATTGGAAATCATAGCAATGAATAAAAGAATTATGTTTGAAATATAAGGTTGAATATTGACACTACAAGAAAAATATCATATTGCAACTAGCTATTTGCAACAGGCGACAAATTACAGTTGTAGTAAATAATATTTAGCAACAGACCTATTATAGTTGTTGCAATAAGTGAGATTTAACAACATGCCTTTTTTCCCTATTGCGAAAACATATTTTTAGCAACTGCACTTCCCTTCTTGTTGCAAAAGCATACTTTTAGGAACTTTGCTTCCATAACAGTTGCAACAAACATATTATTTGCAACTGTGCTTCCAAGTCAGTTGCGAATAAATACCTTTAGCAACTATTTTCGCCTCTTGCAATAACTCTATTTTTTTTACAACTGATAAAGCCAGTTGCAAAAAACCTACTATTAAAAATTAGTGTTAGCTTTTAATGATTAACTTTTACTAATTAATTTTAAATAGTTGTTATTAAATGATTAACTACTAGTAATTATATGATAATTCATATTAATATTTAATAGTTATTAAATAATAATAAATTTTAAGTATTATAAGGTGATATTTATAAACGATAGTTAAATAATAATAATTACTAATTAACTGATAATTAACATTTGGTAAGCATAGTTTCAACAAAAGTACAAAGTAATAAGTAATATTAATTATTGATATAATTAGTATTTATTACTTAATTAATATGAATTAATATTTTACTAATTTATCACGGTTAGTTGTTAATAGTGTATAAATTATATTTTAACAATTATTAACTACATTTAATAATAAATAAATCTAATTAACAACAAGTTTTAAATAACTAATAAAATATTCATAATATTAAAAAATTAATTAAATATTCATAATAATTACTAAATAATCAACCATTAGTAATCATAATAACTAAAATTAAAATTTAATATTATTATTAATTTATAATAAAATTTATTTATTATAAATTGATATTTATATTTAATAATATTATTCAGTAATTTTACCAAAAAGGTTTATAACTTTGGATTACACAAAATAATAACAGATTTTTCCAGTTTAACCCAACTTTTGTGACTTCAAATCTAAGTTGTTTTTGGTCTGTAGCTGCATATTAGCGCCACCTTTCCCACGAAAATTTCATTTCCTGCTTTCACCCTTCCTAACCTAATAATCCAAATCTGCCGGAATTCCCAGATCCCCTTCTCCACCTCCACGACTCACAATCTCAGAAGAACCGACTTAAAAATGGCGACCAAAAATTTCGTGGCAACAAAATTCATCCCATCTTCTGACCTTCCCACCGCCATTCCTGATACCTCCAACCCCTGCTCCACCCCGACCTTCCCCACCAGATCCCCCAACATCGGTTCCACCGTAGCGGGCACCCAAATCACGTCGACAGAGGAAACCCTAATCCCCGATCGCTCCAGCTCTAGGCCACAACAATTTTCTACCCAGATAGTCGTTCTCATTTCTCAGTTCGGATCCTAAAATCAAAACATATTGGAAACCCGGGCGTTTTCAGGGATTTGGAAGGATTTTTAGATAATTCTTAACCTCGATTACATGAAGCATGGAACCAGGCAGATTTAGGCGTGTATTCTTCCTCGTCTTTTGTGTCACCGGAATCTGAACTTCTTATATAACGCAGAGCGTTCTTCAGGAGACTGTGTAAGTTTGGCTTTCTTCTGTAAAGTCAGGAATTATGAGAAATGGTTGTTTCTAATTTACTCTGTATTTAGATCTACTAAGAAATTTAGTTCGGATGGGAAGAGGTTTGAGCATTAGTGTAACAACCCGTAAAATGTGAGCCAGTTTGAAATTTTTATTTTGGCAATTTTAGCGAATTTTGATTATTTAAAATGAATTATTTTAAATAATATCGACGAGAAATTTATTTTGAATATAAATCGAACGTATATATTATATACGTCGTCGTTAGAATATATAATAATTATATATAATTATAAAAGGAATTGAAAATGGCGCGGTAGTTCGAAAATTCGATTTCTAATTTCAAATGAATATACAGAAGTCAATATAAGTCAGAATTGAACGAAACAAGAAATATTTGAATCTGTATAACTATATCTTTGTAACGAAGTTAACAAACTGAGATTTCCTCTTAGAAATGATAAGATATGTCCAGTTTAAAATTAGAAATAGTCGCTGTGGAATTTATATATATTTTTATATATATAAGGCCCTTAAAAATAGCAATTTTGCAAACGACCTCGGATTTCGACGAAACCAGTTTTGTTGGGTCCGTGATGTCGAGTTATTGCTAGAGTCCAAATTTCATAATTTTTCAAATCAATATGTGAGCGTGGCAAAGGAAAACGCGTTTGACTAGTTTCAGTTGATTTTAATCGACTGGAAATTGGCCATTTTTCAAACGGCCACAGAATTCGACGAAACTAGTTTTGTTAGGACCGTATCGTCAATACGAAGCTAGAAAATATTTTTCTGGAATTTTTCTAGTTAGTATGTGGCCCAGGTAAATTGAAATGTACGTTTAAAATTCAATGTAATGATTTAAATGTTAATTTAAATGAAAACTGATCGAAACGATGGAATTGGGTCACGAAACATATCCCATTGTGTTCGGAATGTGGGCATTACGCTAAGGACGACATTCGTTGGGTTTGATTTGTTGTTTGTTTGTGATTTTGACAATAAAGATGATTAAAATAATAAAATAATTTTCTATAAAATGGGGAGTCAATCTAAAGCCCTAGTCAAAGTTAGAATCCGCGGTCAACCCTATAGCCGCGCCCCTTTTTATTCACGAACGGAAAGCTCTGAATTTTTGCTCCTCAATAAATCCTAATCCACTTCAAATCAAATCCCCAATCCAAAACAGAAATTGAAGAGCAACATTAGGGCTTCAGGTTGATATGCGTTTGATGATGGATAGCATTGTATTGGGGTCAGATTTCTTGGCCAAAGGGGCCGACGCTCGAGCAGTTCTGGGAGGGATTGGGGAGACCGAGCCGCATTAGACTCACGGTGGCGGCGCAGCACTCGAAGCCGCGTCGGGGGAGGATGGGCGATTGGACTCCGACGATGTAGAGGAGGCGGCGCGAGGCTCTGAAAAGTTGGAGCGAGTTCAAGAGAAACGGCTGAACCCTAGGGCAGGAGCTTAGTTCGGCGTCCAATCTGCAGTTTTACAGTGAGCTTTCCTTGTTTTTTTTTTTATTTTTTTTTTATTTTATAACAATGTGTTTTAAAATAGCACTATATGTAATTAATTTTAATTTAAATATGAATTATGGTATTAATCGGAAATATAAATAGTTTTAAGTAAAAATGGGATTTTTTTTTAAAAAAATATAGATAGCATATTTAAAAAGGTGATTTTTATATATAATACATTGTTTTAAAAATGATTTTTTTAATGATATAGTTGAAATAAACAACATTATAGTCATAAAGATTTAATTTCTAAAGTTAAAAAGATTTGATTTTTATAGTCATAAAGATTTAATTTCTAAAGTTAAAAAGATTTTATTTTTATAGTCATAAAGATTTAATTTCTAAAGTTAAAAAGATTTGATTTTTATAGTCATAAAGATTTAATTTCTAAAGTTAAAAAGATTTGATTTTTATAGTCATAAAGATTTAATTTCTAAAGTTAAAAAGATTTGATTTTTATATATTGAATAACGAAGTCAAAATTCGATTTTTATATATTGAATAACGAAGTCAAAATTCGATTTTTATATATTGAATAACGAAGTCAAAATTCGATTTTTATATATTGAATAACGAAGTCAAAATTCGATTTTTATATATTGGATAGCGAAGTAAAAATTCGATTTTTACATAGGTAGTGAAAGCGGGCAACGAAGATGCGATGACGTTGAAGATTTCTCTAAATGAAGAGTCAAGATGATTGGATAGCTATCGGTGAGAACTTCTCACTCAAAATTCTTTTTCTAGTTATATATATATACTAGGATGTAGACGGTGTTTAGTAGCACCCGACACCCGTCATCCACAGACCATGGATGGCTTGTTTGTTAAATTGTTTGGTTGAGTAGTTAGTTAGAATATTTGATTGAATGGAAATTGTTTGGTGAAATGAAATTGATATGATTGATGTGTGAATGGCGTGGGCCTTCACTAGACCGGGGATAAGGCTAGGCCTTGTCCCGTTTCTAGTATCGTGCCGTTATGCCGCCGAAATTTTCTAAAATAAGTTAGAAAAATAAAAATATCATTTTATTTAAAGAATGAATTGAATAGAAATTCATAGGTTGAAATAAAATGTTTTATCGTTAAAAATATAATTTTTAACGTGAAGTGAATAAAATAGAATATTCATTTACAAACCAGACGGTTTGTTTATGTAACCTATTTGAATGACATTGATTGGGACGATAAACTTTACACATCGCCCAACTGCACAAATAAAATCTGTGTTTGATGGTTTGAAACCCTACACGGGTGTTGGGATGAAATTTGAAGTTCACTCATCCCGATTGATTAAATATGTCGATCGATTGATTGACATGCTGTTATAAGCGTTAGATATCTATATTTGATGCTTATACAGTGTAGTGCACTTTGGTTGATGGTTGATTATTTTTCAATGCTATTATATACATGTGTTGTATGAAAATCCATATAATTAACTTTATATGGTAATTGATTGGGCCTCATTCCAATTTGAAAAATAAAGAATATTATAAAATAAAAGTTCATGTGTTGACAGTACTCATCCATTGAGATTGGTCATGTGTTGAACGAAATATTTTAGTAATAAAATGTACATCTTTATCGATATAAAATAACAGTTCATGTGTTGACAGTACTCATCCATTGAGATTGGTCATGTGTTGAACGAAATATTTTGATAATAACAAGTATTTTGAAAAAAGAAATATTTGAAATAGAATATTTGAAAATAGAAATTTATGAAGCCGTGTTGATTAGATTGACGCCATTTTGACGTAAAAGATATTTATATCGATTTTATTCATTTCGAAATGAATTGAATTGAAAACGATTTCGAAATGAATTGAATTGAAAACGATTTCGAAATGAATTGAATTGAAAACGATTTCGAAATGAATTGAATTGAAAACGATTTCGAAATGAATTGAATTGAAAACGATTTCGAAATGAATTGAATTGAAAACGATTTCGAAATGAATTGAATTGAAAACGATTTCGAAATCGAATTTAATTGAAAACGAATTCAAATTGAATTGAAAGCGAATTGAAATGAATTCAAATTGAATTGAAATTTGAATTGAATAGAAATGAATTTTAAAACGAATTTATAAAGAAGAATTCAATTTTGATTTGAATTGAAATGGAAGTTGAATTTGCTTTTGAAACGAATTTTAAAACTATTTATATAATTCGTTTTTAAATAGAAATCGACGAAATATATATTATATATATTATATATATAATATAATGGCCTGAATAGAACGCGCCGCGCCGCGGCAGTTCACGAATTTCGACCATTTATTTCAAACGGACATTACGGGAGATCCGACCGTCGGATTCTCCTAAAACCGGAACCGTTGGGTTCGTATCGAAAAGAGCTTTCTAATGAATATTAGAAATTTGAAACCTAACGGTTGGATTTGGAATTATGTCCAAATCAAATTTGAAAAAGGTCGCTGTAAGTGCAGTTCGATGGCCATTGATGGAAATCGACTGTACGGGCCTTGATAAAATTATTAAAAATAGTAATAATTTGTGTAAAATCATATGAAATGATTTGTGAACAATTGGGATGAAAAACTCCATATTTGAAAAGATAAAAATAGAATTTTATCGAAATGAACTAGTTTTGGACTAGAATTTTAATTCTATTTATTTTTAAATAAATAAATTGAATTCGAAAAGGGTTTTAAAAATAACCAAAATTTCCAATGATTGCATTGGAATGGACTTGAATCGAAATTGTCTTCGGAATATTTCGATGTTGGATTTCGTGACTATAGAGATGTTGTTATGGAAATTTGAAAGATAGATATATATATCGTTATTTCCAATACGATATTTGTTGGTCGTAGAATTTGATATTGAATATAAGCTGGGATATTTTCTATTCAGGGCCTTGTATTGAATATCAAATATGATTTGGGTTTGTCGTGAATGGTGTCTTCACTAACACTGTTCTTGAACCCAGTTGAGAAAAGATTAAATCTTTTTATTTAGATATAATGAAATGTACCAATTAAATAATATTTAATTGGAATCGAGTCGATATTGATTTTTGGGTTTATCGTGAACAGTGTTTTAAATAACACTCGTTCTTTAACCCGATAATTAATGAATGTGACTTTGGGTTTATCGTGAACCGTGTTTTAAATAACACTGATTCTTTAACCCAGTCGAAGATTAAAACTAAGTGGAGTTTTAATGAATCTTTAATTAGATTGAAATGATCGAAATGGAGTATCACCAGTTTTGCTCCAGGCGATAGTTAAATCTTTAATTAGATTTGAACGTGAAATGGTAATTGAATTTACCGATAACACCGTGGTGTTAGATATGAAGTATAACCAGTTTTACTTCATGGGATGAATAGGTTGGGATTGGGAAATTAAAACAAATGATTACTTCGGTAAGGTTCGTTAATCCCGACTAGTTTGAATTGATATTCAAAAATAGATTATAGAATAAATTCAAGAAATTTATCTTGGATAAAATTAATGGGAACTTTACCCTATGAATGTGAAATTTAGAAATTGACTGTCGGTTAGCCAAACAGAATGGTTTTCTGGATATTGATCTGATGTTGGTTTCGGCCTTCGGGGTTAATATTTGGGGAATTATTCTCTTGATTAATTTACGGTTAGTGACTGATGAATTGGAATGAGGCGTATGTTGTGTTTGTGTAACACTTATTTAAAATATACGCGAGTTATTCGGAAAGACCGGGTTTATCCCATTCTGAATAACTGATACGACGATAAGTCGAAGATGAAGACGATGGTCGAAGACCGGAGGTCTTCACGTCGTTTGGGTAATTACTGATGATCTTGATTGGGCTGTACACCCAAGAAGATGGAAACAGTTAGTGATCGTCCAGACGTACTTGGAGATCGATGGATATGCGGGGTACTAGGTGCCTCCGGTTTCGTTCAGACCCAGAACGAACTTGTAAATGGACTGTGTGTCTGACATTGGATTTTAGTCCGTGTGATTGATCTCTATTAAATATATATCTGTTTGGCGACGGAGAATTTATTCTCTTGCTTAACGCCCTTCTCTGAGACGTACGAGCTCAGGGGTTATATATTGATGGATATCAATCGCATGGAGTGAATTGCCTGTGTGGCATGCTAAGAGGCAAATGATCAAGGCTTCTGTTGAAAAGCAAAGTCTTGTGGTTGATGTTTGAAGCACGGCCTTTGTGGCGTAGCTTTGTGTAACGTTGATTCGCGAGTATCACACCCGGTATGAATCAAAAACGGGAGACGGACCTCAGGGGGGACATGCGTTTTCTTTCTAGTTATGAGTGGCGTCAGTGCTTGAACTGGCTGACGAGTTTGACTCATGTGGATATTGCTTATTATTACTTGATGAAAAGCGAGGCGCCTCGTGATATCGGTTTCGGCCGATGCTTCTGGTCGGCTGACGGGCCAGGCTTACGCCCCAAAGGGCGGAGAAACGTATTGTTCAGGCATTATAATCCACATCGGTGGACCGGCCCTGACGATCCAGGGGGCAGTTGCGGCTGTTCCTGAGGGGCGGACTAGAGCGTCTCGAATCGGTTGAGGATCTTGCCCCTAGCCTCGGTTCATACCATAAATGATAACCCAATTTCCAATACGTGTATTGCGGTTTTAATTGTAGAACTAGTATGGCGACATGATATATGGTACCCATGCCGTCTATGATTAATACTTATGATTTGAAGTTGTTTTATACACTATGCACTTATAATAGTATCAAACGATTTGTTTTAAACGTATCAAGCATTCTTTGGCTGTTATAAGGGAAAACCCTATCCTCGGCTGCGTTGCATTGTGTGATGGGACCTGGGTCTTATAACAGCTTCATTTTTCTTTATTTAGCATTGCGCTGTTTGTTTTATGCACTGGTATTCTTGGGAGGAAACCCGTTCCGTGTTATACGGCGTGGTCCCTTGATTTACCTAACTTTAAAATAAAGATTTATAACTGTTTTAGTTCTCACACCAGTCACATGACTGACCTGGAGTTTATTGTTTTAACCTAAACTCTGGGTGCCCCTATTTTGACACGGGCAGCTAGTAGTTTGGTTTTGCAGATTTATATTCATAGGATCCTGGTTTACAGCTGGAACGATATCCGGAAAGCTTTGTATCCGTATATCTTCTTCTAGTTGTGTATTGTATTATTTTCCGCTGCGATGTATTTAAATGTAACTTAAATCTTTGATATTTCTGTGTAATATTCATTTATACTCTGTATTTTCTTGTATTCTGATGCATTGTTGTAATATACAATGAAATGTTCTTCTGTATGCGTTCTATTTTGTGTGTTGTTCTCAAACGATAGGGCGTTTTCGAACGGTCTGGGTCGGTTTAGCGACTGGTTCGGACCGAGCGAAATTCCTTGCCGTCACAGTTGGTATCAGAGCTTTGGTTTACAAAGCAGAGAACAAGGCACATTAGAACCATATGAAAGAATTCATCAGATATTGGGTTAGTAATATCCAATTAGAATGACTCGTTAGAGATAGGATCAGTAGTATCCTAGAACGAGTGTGAAGAGTATATTTTTCAAATGAAAACAAATTTTGTTTTGAAAATCTAAATCAACTATTCATATTTGGTTATTTATTTATATTGAGTTGGACAGTCCAGTATATAAAGATTTTGCGTATACGTCTGATCCGCGTGTATTCGAAGTTTTAATATATTGGATATATATAGAATCATACTCTAGTGGCCCGAAGATGATTCTGATGGTTGAGTACTCATCGTCAGAATTTATATTCGTGTGACGAAGGTGTGATTTTCTATATATTTCCATTAGACTGGTGTGAGAACCAAAACTAATATAGTTAGAACACTTTGTTGTGGTTTGGCATCAAAAACATGATTTTCTTTATATATATCAAAATTATGAATTTGAAATGATAATTCACTAATTGATTGATGATTGTGTTGTTTGTTTATTTGGTTGATAATTTTGAACCATTTAGCCTAATTGAACCAAATACTGAATTGTATTGAAAATTGGTCGCATTTGGTTGCATATACATATACTTACATTGAACAGGTCATAGCAAGGAGGCTAGAGCAGAGAATAAAATTTGTTTGCCCGACAAATAGGTACATGTTTACTACATAATTTATTGTTTTGTTTGGGTGATGATGATTTTATGAGCATATTGGCTAGCCGCTTGGCTTTTTCTTTTTCTTTTTGAGATCTGAAGGACCGGGGAAGCTATTTGAAATTCCCCGATGCTCCCGGTGCAGGGGAGGTTATGGCGAAATTTTTCAAAAATTTAGGGAGTTAGCCAAATTTTTGAAATTTTGAAAATTCTCAGAAACTGAAAGGTTGGAGAATGAAAGCCAAATCGAGCATAGAGTTGATTAATCAAACCACTTTCGACTTTGTTCCTTTTCGGGGATGAAAAGTTTTAAGTGGGGGAGATTGTAACAACCCGTAAAATGCGAGCCAGTTTGAAATTTTTATTTTGGCAATTTTAGCGAATTTTGATTATTTAAAATGAATTATTTTAAATAATATCGACGAGAAATTTATTTTGAATATAAATCGAACGTATATATTATATACGTCGTCGTTAGAATATATAATAATTATATATAATTATAAAAGGAATTGAAAATGGCGCGGTAGTTCGAAAATTCGATTTCTAATTTCAAATGAATATACAGAAGTCAATATAAGTCAGAATTGAACGAAACAAGAAATATTTGAATCTGTATAACTATATCTTTGTAACGAAGTTAACAAACTGAGATTTCCTCTTAGAAATGATAAGATATGTCCAGTTTAAAATTAGAAATAGTCGCTGTGGAATTTATATATATTTATATATATATAAGGCCCTTAAAAATAGCAATTTTGCAAACGACCTCGGATTTCGACGAAACCAGTTTTGTTGGGTCCGTGATGTCGAGTTATTGCTAGAGTCCAAATTTCATAATTTTTCAAATCAATATGTGAGCGTGGCAAAGGAAAACGCGTTTGACTAGTTTTAGTTGATTTTAATCGACTGGAAATTGGCCATTTTTCAAACGGCCACAGAATTCGACGAAACTAGTTTTGTTAGGACCGTATCGTCAATACGAAGCTAGAAAATATTTTTCTGGAATTTTTCTAGTTAGTATGTGGCCCAGGTAAATTGAAATGTACGTTTAAAATTCAATGTAATGATTTAAATGTTAATTTAAATGAAAACTGGTCGAAACGATGGAATTGGGTCACGAAACATATCCCATTGTGTTCGGAATGTGGGCATTACGCTAGGGACGACATTCGTTGGGTTTGATTTGTTGTTTGTTTGTGATTTTGACAATAAAGATGATTAAAATAATAAAATAATTTTCTATAAAATGGGGAGTCAATCTAAAGCCCTAGTCAAAGTTAGAATCCGCGGTCAACCCTATAGCCGCGCCCCTTTTTATTCACGAACGGAAAGCTCTGAATTTTTGCTCCTCAATAAATCCTAATCCACTTCAAATCAAATCCCCAATCCAAAACAGAAATTGAAGAGCAACATTAGGGCTTCAGGTTGATATGCGTTTGATGATGGATAGCATTGTATTGGGGTCAGATTTCTTAGCCAAAGGGGCCGACGCTCGAGCAGTTCTGGGAGGGATTGGGGAGACCGAGCCGCATCAGACTCACGGTGGCGGCGCAGCACTCGAAGCCGCGTCGGGGGAGGATGGGCGATTGGACTCCGACGATGTAGAGGAGGCGGCGCGAGGCTCTGAAAATTTGGAGCGAGTTCAAGAGAAACGGCTGAACCCTAGGGCAGGAGCTTAGTTCGGCGTCCAATCTGCAGTTTTACAGTGAGCTTTCCTTGTTTTTTTTATTTTATTTTTTTTATTTTATTTTATAACAATGTGTTTTAAAATAGCACTATATGTAATTAATTTTAATTTAAATATGAATTATGGTATTAATCGGAAATATAAATAGTTTTAAGTAAAAATGGGATTTTTTAAAAAAAATATAGATAGCATATTTAAAAAGGTGATTTTTATATATAATACATTGTTTTAAAAATGATTTTTTTTTAATGATATAGTTGAAATAAACAACATTATAGTCATAAAGATTTAATTTCTAAAGTTAAAAAGATTTGATTTTTATAGTCATAAAGATTTAATTTCTAAAGTTAAAAAGATTTGATTTTTATAGTCATAAAGATTTAATTTCTAAAGTTAAAAAGATTTGATTTTTATAGTTATAAAGATTTAATTTCTAAAGTTAAAAAGATTTGATTTTTATGGTCATAAAGATTTAATTTCTAAAGTTAAAAAGATTTGATTTTTATATATTGAATAACGAAGTCAAAATTCGATTTTTATATATTGAATAACGAAGTCATAATTCGATTTTTATATATTGAATAACGAAGTCAAAATTCGATTTTTATATATTGAATAACGAAGTCAAAATTCGATTTTTATATATTGGATAGCGAAGTAAAAATTCGATTTTTACATAGGTAGTGAAAGCGGGCAACGAAGATGCGATGACGTTTAAGATTTCTCTAAATGAAGAGTCAAGATGATTGGATAGCTATCGGTGAGAACTTCTCACTCAAAATTCTTTTTCTAGTTATATATATATACTAGGATGTAGACGGTGTTTAGTAGCACCCGACACCCGTCATCCACAGACCATGGATGGCTTGTTTGTTAAATTGTTTGGTTGAGTAGTTAGTTAGAATATTTGATTGAATGGAAATTGTTTGGTGAAATGAAATTGATATGATTGATGTGTGAATGGCGTGGGCCTTCACTAGATCGGGGATAAGGCTTGGCCTTGTCCCGTTTCTAGTATCGTGCCGTTATGCCGCCGAAATTTTCTAAAATAAGTTAGAAAAATAAAAATATCATTTTATTTAAAGAATGAATTGAATAGAAATTCATAGGTTGAAATAAAATGTTTTATCGTTAAAAATATAATTTTTAACGTGAAGTGAATAAAATAGAATATTCATTTACAAACCAGACGGTTTGTTTATGTACACCTATTTGAATGACATTGATTGGGACGATAAACTTTACACATCGCCCAACTGCACAAATAAAATCTGTGTTTGATGGTTTGAAACCCTACACGGGTGTTGGGATGAAATTTGAAGTTCACTCATCCCGATTGATTAAATATGTCGATCGATTGATTGACATGCTGTTATAAGCGTTAGATATCTATATTTGATGCTTATACAGTGTAGTGCACTTTGGTTGATGGTTGATTATTTTTCAATGCTATTATATACATGTGTTGTATGAAAATCCATATAATTAACTTTATATGGTAATTGATTGGGCCTCATTCCAATTTGAAAAATAAAGAATATTATAAAATAAAAGTTCATGTGTTGACAGTACTCATCCATTGAGATTGGTCATGTGTTGAACGAAATATTTTAGTAATAAAATGTACATCTTTATCGATATAAAATAACAGTTCATGTGTTGACAGTACTCATCCATTGAGATTGGTCATGTGTTGAACGAAATATTTTGATAATAACAAGTATTTTGAAAAAAGAAATATTTGAAATAGAATATTTGAAAATAGAAATTTATGAAGCCGTGTTGATTAGATTGACGCCATTTTGACGTAAAAGATATTTATATCGATTTTATTCATTTCGAAATGAATTGAATTGAAAACGATTTCGAAATGAATTGAATTGAAAACGATTTCGAAATGAATTGAATTGAAAACGATTTCGAAATGAATTGAATTGAAAACGATTTCGAAATGAATTGAATTGAAAACGATTTCGAAATGAATTGAATTGAAAACGATTTCGAAATGAATTGAATTGAAAACGATTTCGAAATGAATTGAATTGAAAACGATTTCGAAATGAATTGAATTGAAAACGATTTCGAAATCGAATTTAATTGAAAACGAATTCAAATTGAATTGAAAGCGAATTGAAATGAATTCAAATTGAATTGAAATTTGAATTGAATAGAAATGAATTTTAAAACGAATTTATAAAGAAGAATTCAATTTTGATTTGAATTGAAATGGAAGTTGAATTTGCTTTTGAAACGAATTTTAAAACTATTTATATAATTCGTTTTTAAATAGAAATCGACGAAATATATATTATATATATATTATATATATAATATAATGGCCTGAATAGAACGCGCCGCGCCGCGGCAGTTCGCGAATTTCGACCATTTATTTCAAACGGACATTACGGGAGATCCGACCGTCGGATTCTCCTAAAACCGGAACCGTTGGGTTCGTATCGAAAAGAGCTTTCTAATGAATATTAGAAATTTGAAACCTAACGGTTGGATTTGGAATTATGTCCAAATCAAATTTGAAAAAGGTCGCTGTAAGTGCAGTTCGATGGCCATTGATGGAAATCGACTGTACGGGCCTTGATAAAATTATTAAAAATAGTAATAATTTGTGTAAAATCATATGAAATGATTTGTGAACAATTGGGATGAAAAACTCCATATTTGAAAAGATAAAAATAGATTTTTATCGAAATGAACTAGTTTTGAACTAGAATTTTAATTCTATTTATTTTTAAATAAATAAATTGAATTCGAAAAGGGTTTTAAAAATAACCAAAATTTCCAATGATTGCATTGGAATGGACTTGAATCGAAATTGTCTTCGGAATATTTCGATGTTGGATTTCGTGACTATAGAGATGTTGTTATGGAAATTTGAAAGATAGATATATATATCGTTATTTCCAATACGATATTTGTTGGTCGTAGAATTTGATATTGAATATAAGCTGGGATATTTTCTATTCAGGGCCTTGTATTGAATATCAAATATGATTTGGGTTTGTCGTGAATGGTGTCTTCACTAACACTGTTCTTGAACCCAGTTGAGAAAAGATTAAATCTTTTTATTTAGATTTAATGAAATGTACCAATTAAATAATATTTAATTGGAATCGAGTCGATATTGATTTTTGGGTTTATCGTGAACAGTGTTTTAAATAACACTCGTTCTTTAACCCGATAATTAATGAATGTGACTTTGGGTTTATCGTGAACCGTGTTTTAAATAACACTGATTCTTTAACCCAGTCGAAGATTAAAACTAAGTGGAGTTTTAATGAATCTTTAATTAGATTGAAATGATCGAAATGGAGTATCACCAGTTTTGCTCCAGGCGATAGTTAAATCTTTAATTAGATTTGAACGTGAAATGGTAATTGAATTTACCGATAACACCGTGGTGTTAGATATGAAGTATAACCAGTTTTACTTCATGGGATGAATAGGTTGGGATTGGGAAATTAAAACAAATGATTACTTCGGTAAGGTTCGTTAATCCCGACTAGTTTGAATTGATATTCAAAAATAGATTATAGAATAAATTCAAGAAATTTATCTTGGATAAAATTAATGGGAACTTTACCCTATGAATGTGAAATTTAGAAATTGACTGTCGGTTAGCCAAACAGAATGGTTTTCTGGATATTGATCTGATGTTGGTTTCGGCCTTCGGGGTTAATATTTGGGGAATTATTCTCTTGATTAATTTACGGTTAGTGACTGATGAATTGGAATGAGGCGTATGTTGTGTTTGTGTAACACTTATTTAAAATATACGCGAGTTATTCGGAAAGACCGGGTTTATCCCATTCTGAATAACTGATACGACGATAAGTCGAAGATGAAGACGATGGTCGAAGACCGGAGGTCTTCACGTCGTTTGGGTAATTACTGATGATCTTGATTGGGCTGTACACCCAAGAAGATGGAAACAGTTAGTGATCGTCCAGACGTACTTGGAGATCGATGGATATGCGGGGTACTAGGTGCCTCCGGTTTCGTTCAGACCCAGAACGAACTTGTAAATGGACTGTGTGTCTGACATTGGATTTTAGTCCGTGTGATTGATCTCTATTAAATATATATCTGTTTGGCGGCGGAGAATTTATTCTCTTGCTTAACGCCCTTCTCTGAGACGTACGAGCTCAGGGGTTATATATTGATGGATATCAATCGCATGGAGTGAATTGCATGTGTGGCATGCTAAGAGGCAAATGATCAAGGCTTCTGTTGAAAAGCAAAGTCTTGTGGTTGATGTTTGAAGCACGACCTTTGTGGCGTAGCTTTGTGTAACGTTGATTCGCGAGTATCACACCCGGTATGAATCAAAAACGGGAGACGGACCTCAGGGGGGACATGCGTTTTCTTTCTAGTTATGAGTGGCGTCAGTGCTTGAACTGGCTGACGAGTTTGACTCATGTGGATATTGCTTATTATTACTTGCTGAAAAGCGAGGCGCCTCGTGATATCGGTTTCGGCCGATGCTTCTGGTCGGCTGACGGGCCAGGCTTACGCCCCAAAGGGCGGAGAAACGTATTGTTCAGGCATTATAATCCACATCGGTGGACCGGCCCTGACGATCCAGGGGGCAGTTGCGGCTGTTCCTGAGGGGCGGACTAGAGCGTCTCGAATCGGTTGAGGATCTTGCCCCTAGCCTCGGTTCATACCATAAATGATAACCCAATTTCCAATACGTGTATTGCGGTTTTAATTGTAGAACTAGTATGGCGACATGATATATGGTACCCATGCCGTCTATGATTAATACTTATGATTTGAAGTTGTTTTATACACTATGCACTTATAATAGTATCAAACGATTTGTTTTAAACGTATCAAGCATTCTTTGGCTGTTATAAGGGAAAACCCTATCCTCGGCTGCGTTGCATTGTGTGATGGGACCTGGGTCTTATAACAGCTTCATTTTTCTTTATTTAGCATTGCGCTGTTTGTTTTATGCACTGGTATTCTTGGGAGGAAACCCGTTCCGTGCTATACGGCGTGGTCCCTTGATTTACCTAACTTTAAAATAAAGATTTATAACTGTTTTAGTTCTCACACCAGTCACATGACTGACCTGGAGTTTATTGTTTTAACCTAAACTCTGGGTGCCCCTATTTTGACACGGGCAGCTAGTAGTTTGGTTTTGCAGATTTATATTCACAGGATCCTGGTTTACAGCTGGAACGATATCCGGAAAGCTTTGTATCCGTATATCTTCTTCTAGTTGTGTATTGTATTATTTTCCGCTGCGATGTATTTAAATGTAACTTAAATCTTTGATATTTCTGTGTAATATTCATTTATACTCTGTATATTCTTGTATTCTGATGCATTGTTGTAATATACAATGAAATGTTCTTTTATATGAGTTCTGTTGTGGCTTGCTCTCGAACTATCCGACGCTTTCCTTTACGGGGAAGTTACGGGTTTTCACAATTAGCGTTTTTGAATCTAGTGCAGAGTGTAGTCTGCTTGATTTGGTCGATTATCAGTAAGTTTCTCTTTTATGCATTTTCCCCCTTTTTTGTTGATTCAGTATTAACTTAAAAGTAAATTATGTACTGCATGTACTAGTTAGTTAAAACTAGGCGATTAAGTGTTGATCGTTCTTTACCTGTGTTGGTGTCAATTATAAGGTAATATTGGCTCCATTTTGACTTCACAGATGATGTATCCTTTATAAAACGTTAAAGAGTGAATATGATAGATACCAAGATGATATTGTTGAACAACTAACTAGCCTTGTTTAAACTGTAGTTGTACGTATCAATGTATCATAAGGAGTAGATGCATTTGCATCACTAGAAAAAGCAGTAGCTCGTTTGGCAACAGTTCATAAAAAAACATAGTAAAATTTAATAGTAGCTTCTAAGTAGTTTTAAGTAGTGATTTACTTGCATAAAATATTTGGGACCTTGGGTACAATTTAGACTTTAATGTAGAAAGTTTGATCATAATTTTGGCAAGGCAAAGTTTGATCATAATTTCCTATAAGTTTCCTTCATAAGCTGTAAGCAACAATCTGTTGCTTCTCAAAAATTTTAGTTAACTTCTTCTGTAAGCCACTTATTAGAATTTCTCAAACATCAAAATTGGTATGAGATATTTGTAAGTAGTTTTGAATACTTCTAAGGAATTTCCAAACATGCTCAATGTGCTAAGATAAGGTTCTAATTTCCAATTGGCCGTGCCACTGTAATTAAATGATTCTATAACTCAATCGTTGACTTTATTACGCCAGCTGTTAATTCAGTGAACTGAAAAATTAAAAAAAAAATTGCATAAATTGTTTAAACAGTATAATGCTTATAACTGAACAATATTTAGATAGAGATGGATTATATGATGATGATATAGTTAATAGTTTTCTTAGCCATGTTTAATAGAGGTTGTAAGACATTTCTTTATGTTAAAGCGTTGGCAATTTGGCCAAGTAATTCAAAAGGGAAGGGAGGGCCTTTGCAAAGCTATTGGGTGGCAAGAATTTCAAATACGGTTGGTCCAGCATTGGGTATCCAGGCATTGAAATATATTAGCTATCCAGCTCAGGTATAGTATGATACTTTGTTAGTTTTGTTGCAAATCCATTGAATCATCTCTCATAACTATATAACATTGTTGCATAGTTTTATATAACATGAGAAGTAATCCTTTAATTTGAAATCAAACAACGGATGCTGATAACATAGACCTTCCTATTACATTCAAGAGCATGGACTGATGCATTGTTGAGGCTGCAACTAGCCCACTTTTTGGAACAACACCGCTGTACACAATATAAAATTGCATGCATTTTGTTTCTGTTTGAATAAAATTGTATAATTGTGTTTCGTTATGAATAACGTTTTGAATATTCCATATAGACTTTCCCTATTCACTACATTGTACAGTCAGTATGTGGTCACTGAGAAGTAGTTTTTGGGATTCTTCGCTTAATACTCTTTATTTTCCATTTCTAATAAAGTAAGTTGCTTAACACGCTATAATTCTTCACATTTCAATTCAAATATTCATTTCATATATATTTTATTATTGCATGTAAATTCTAGGTTTTTATTTGACGTAGAGTTCGCTGGAATGACATAATATTCCTGAATACGCATGTGCATGTTCATGATCGATAGAAAACTTGGAGCATGAATTGCATATTCATTCTAGTGAACTAATGGTATTTATTCTCTTATTATAGAATATGTATGATAGAGTAGAAATATGAGTAGAAACTACTCTGTTCGAAAAAAATGTGTTGTGCTAGAGAAGAAATTGTTATACATGAATGGCGTATGAAAATTGTAGAAATTTTTGTTGTAATTGTTTGTACTATTAAAACTTTGTTAAAATAAAATTTTTATTTGTTTATTTCATTCTGTGATACACACTATTACTAAAACAAATACATTTAATATGTAATATCTATAAGCTGTAATTTTTTTTTATAGATTTATGAATCTATTGCAACGGGCATAGACTGTTGTAAAATGGTCTGTTGCAACAACAAAAGCCTGTTGCAAAAAAGTCTACCGCAGCAGGAAATAACCGTTGCAAAAAGGGATCGACCTATTGCAACTTTGGCTATACAGACGGGCCCTTGCCTGTTGAAATAGGTCTACTGCAACAAATTTTGCCTGTTGCTAAAAGTGTTTTTTGTTGTAGTGTGAATTACGAGGAAGGAATAAAGTTGTAACGGGTTTAAGGAAATTTGAATGAATCCAACCTTAATTTGAAACTGTAACAACCCAAATTCCAACAGACCAATTTTTTTCAAAATTCTAATCCATCGAAACCCGCGTTGGTTGCTCTGGTATCCTGCAGAAAAGACAAAGACATAAAATATGTCAAAGCTCAGAAAATATCTCAAAGCGGAATGGATAAAATATAATATACTCAAAGTATAGCCTTACCGTATTAATAATATTGCCTAACCTATATCCAAAGCTATCATGCCTCTGTCACAAATCTAACATGCGAGTATGTATGAGGAAGGGGTCAGAACACAAGTTTTGGTGACAGGATTTAAATTATACACTTTGGATAATCCTACATATAATGTTCAATCACATTTCTTATTTATTAGGTTACTTGGGTTAACAGCATTCAAGGCTTACACACACATCGTACCCATTTACTTCCCGGTGGATTAACCTAATACAATATATATGTAGCTACCCTCCCATTATTGAGGTACACCCCATGCTACCCCACTCGCATGGTCTCCACCGTAATACCACATAAATGTACGCAGCCCCTCATCCTACGCTGGAGTGACGTACGGATCTCTATATAACAATGTTACGTTCCTCATATATCTTCCATTACTATGCTACGTAAGCGTACGGACTGCCACCTTCGATCGAATCAGATTTCATACCAGAGTAATCCCCTCAAGTCTGTGATACACCACCCAGAGTAGACATGCATGTATCTAGACTTTCCCACGTACGTATTGTCAATTGTATTTGATGCCTTAACCACACATAATATGCACCGAGTTTCGTGGCAGGGCTATACAAGAAACGCAGAGCTCGGTCGGGAGCTTTACCATATCTGTATAGGCCGCCTTTAAGAGCCTCAAAATACATATATTCATAGGGTCTGTTTTTCATGGTGGCTATGGCCCCACCTCGGCCCCTCCCTCAGCTGGTAAAGACTACAAGAGCTAAGCGACTTGCCCCCTAACAAACAATCTAAACATCCAGTTGGCATCTCCCCTCAACCACTATACCTCGATAGTGAAAGGTGAATAGCCCTTCGGTTTAGCTCTAGTCTTTTCGCTGTCGATGATGGGTACCCGACGATCTACTATCTTTGTTGGTCCTGACCTCGCCTCCCGTTGAGGCGATCGCCGAATCACCCTAGTGTCACCGCCTCACAGCATTATGATTGCAAATATACCTTTGCAGTCAAGGCCCACCCACCCAATAGTTACGCGCAGACCCAGCCTCTTCGAGCACAGCCTAAACATCTGCCACCGCACAGTAGACTACCAGAAGCACCTTACGTATCTCAGGAAGCCGCGTGCTTCCCCTTCCAGTCCTTTGGAGCCGGAAAAATAATCAGATGAACGTGCGCTCCCCTCGTGCCTTATGACACCACGATGATCTGCCCGTTGTGTTATTCACCCTCAGACGTGTGGACTGGTCCAAGCGCCTCATTTTAACATGTTATTAGACCTTACATCTAAACAATCTTTTATGCGCTTGCTTTGCCTCCTCAGGTTCCCATTTAACTTGGTTATCCTCGTTCACATCAACTTCTTATTCACGTTACCAAGTTCCTCTTGCTTATTAATTTCAGTCATATGACTTAACCCATTTAAGTTTATTAATAAGTCCACAACATGTTATTCTCTAGATTGTGGTCCAAGGTCTGTAATCCGCAGTCCCTTTATATTCTTGTTTGATTTCAAGGTTACAATAACATGTTCTACTTAATATGTTATTAAGTATATTTCAATTCACATGTTTTCTTATTAACATGTCACTTATCATTTATGATTAAATATAACTTATTTCATTTCATAAGTTTTCCTCATTCTTTATAATTTAATCATAATTTCATCTTTTAATATCATTACAACTTATCGTTATTTACTTATTAACTTAGTTTTCTTAACTAAGGTTTTCTAATAAGTTTCCTTTCCATAAATATAATTTATGTTATAATCCCCACTTTCCCTTAGGACAAGCCTTAACATGTTATTCTTATCAGCAGATTCTAGATTTCCAAGTTTACAGATTTACTTAATTTATTATTAAGTACAACTTTTTGCATTTCATAAAATTTCCATCATTTACCGATTACTTAATTTACAATTAAGTATCACTTTTCTCATTACACAAGTTGTCTCATTTTCTCACTAGTTTATTATAGCCTAAGTTATAATATCCACTTGTCTCTGGGACAAGTCTACATATTATATAACATTTGTTATAATATCCACTTGTCTCTAGGACAAGTCTACATATTATATAACATTCTCATTAATGTAATTTATTTATAATAGGTTATTGTCATTCCCCGTTTATTCCAAACCATTTACTGTTGTAACCCATTATTCTTCATTCAATGTAGTATATGTTCCTTATTTTATTAAGGAAAACACTTCATGCACCTTATAAGTTTGATTTACAGAAGGAATTACTTTCATAACATATTCCCATCCAAATCCGTGGTGGCAAGTAATTTCTTTTTTTTTTACTTTGTTCACTATGGCTTACTTGCAACAACGTTCTCAGAAATAGGTCATTTACGGAAATACATCACTTTTCCTTCGCATTGGACTAACTCGGTCCATTACATCCCTTCCTTTCTTATTTTCCGAGTTAGACATTTAATCACCATCGTTGCCATTTATTCATATCTTATTATATATATATATATATACACTAGACCTCTCGCATTAAGCCTACACTTGTGGATGTTGGATTTTCCTGGCGGGTGCGGGTAGACTTCTTCCACAAGTTGACTTGACCTCGTGTCTTAGCACCATTACATGTTTTATTTATGCACTTAGACTCCTCACATTAGATCTACCACTTGTGGATGCTGGATATGCCGGGCAATTCCGGGCTGACTTCTTCCATAAGTTTAATCTAACCTCATGTCTAATCGCGGTTACAGTTTCAAATTACTATGAATCTAGGCATGTTCATTCTTTAATAATTATTCCTATTTCATTATAGGTTTTCATGCCCCTTTCCTAAGTCATATTTATAATGTACTATATGCCCGAATTAAGATCTTTAATCATAATTTGATTTCTGCCCCAAAATCCATATTCTTGTATTCAATTCCATGCTAACATGAAACCATTTAATCATATAACTATTCTAATTCATACAAGTAAGGGTTCATGTGACAAGTTAACATGTAATACGAACAACAGTATTTGCTACCCATATTATAATAGGATTATATTTGAACATATGAATTTTCCAACATATTCATATCTTAACATATTAATATTCCAATATGTCATATTTGTCACTTTAATCTTTTTAACATATGTTTAAACATATCATATTTCAACATGTCACATATAACATTTCAATGCTTTTTAATTATTCTAGCAAATTCACATCGTCTAATAATGGAAAATGTTAAACGATTTTATATCATTATCAAAAATGATATAACTTAAATCCACTCACCTCATATGCTTTCCAAATCTTGGATCTGGTCCAGATCTAGCATTCCATGGTTTTCCCCTAATTGGATTTAGAACGTAACAATCATGGACTCATAATTTTTTTTACTAAAAGAAAAGGGAAGAAAGAGGAAGAAAGTTGAATAGACCAGATCTAGAAAATTACCTCGCTTCGATAAGAGATCTGAACACCCATTTACAAACATACGTTCTTTTCCTTTCGATCTGGATTCAGAATTTTTCTAAACTAATTATTTATTTTTCTAAAGAGATTTGAGTAGGAAGAAGAATTGCAGAGTATAGACGTCGCCTTAGAAATATGAGATTTAGGCTAGCTCTACAAGCTTATTTATAGGTGTTCAGTAACGAATTTTGTAAAAGAAATAGTCCAGGTTCGCAGCAGGGATCTGCCCCAGATGTCCGGGGGGGAGAGGGGTCGACACTGAGGTCGACACATGGGTCGACACCCCCTTGAAGGGGTCGACCCTTGTGGGTTCGGATGTCGAAAATTGACATGGGAACACTTCACAAGTGCGCTAGTGCAAAATTACCATGGCGCACTTGCCAAGTGCGCCGATTGTTCTGGCCTGCTTCCTTTTTTCTTCATCAAACTTCCACCGTCCATAACTTCTTCATACGTTATTCGTTTTACGCAAACTTGGGGTCTATCTGAACCAGAATTCCAAGACGAACGCAACGTTATAATCCATTTTACTTAATTATGAATATTTAATTAAGTTATTCTCATTTTATTCTCTTAAAAATGCGGGATGTTACATTCTCCCACCCTTAGAAAATTTCGTCCTCGAAATTTGATAAGGGTAAAATTCAAATAACCCCTTGCATAATATCCATCCATCATGTGTGCATCCAAGTTTTGCAACCATTGTGCACTTGTGCAAAGTGAACTACAATCATAATAATACATGTATGCCTAAGCGGTACCTCCTATGTGTATGCAAGTTTTTATTTTTCAGAAATCCTTCTAAAATATGATGCTCACATCCTAAATATACTGGCAGTTCAACATAAATGCAATATTTTGAAAATCAAAATATATTTTCATCCAAATTTCCCACATTCTTGCAGAGCAAGAGCGCAGTTCATCCAATTGTTGCATCCAAAATCCTACCAACCAACTTTGTTTTTTTTGAATTTCAGAAAAATCTAATTTTCTAAATTCGATTTCTTATGTTACAAAAAGGCGATAAACGGATAACTTCACATCTCTCGTTTTTCTTTTTCGACATTTTCCCAACCGTACTTGGATTTTATGAAACTATTTATAAAGATTCTCTATTTTCCTATCCAAGCACAGTCCATATAAGAAAATTTTCCTTGTTACCGATTTTCTTTTTCATCTTATCTTGGAAATTTTTATTCCTATCCATCTTTTCTCATAATTTTACATTTTTGTCGCTTTACTGAATTTGTTGTTTCCTTTTTAGTTGTACCATTTCTCTTTTCTTACCTTATTTAATCATCTGATCTAATTTAAGTTTCAAATAATTCGTCAAGTTCTTCAACTAAAACAGGAAAATAGACAACCTACACAACTACTACTAAGGGCCAAGAATCTCGGGACTATGTCCCCCTCAAACAGAAAAGTCCAAACCATGGGATCCACGACAGGTATAGGTGTTACCCTAACTATCCAACAAAACAAAATAATGGAACGATCCCAACCGAAATGTAATAACAGGTTTTACCCCTAACATGAAAATTAGTAACAGGGTCTAAACACTTACTTTCCCTTTTTCTATCTAGTGGTCACCACTAATTCTAGCTGTGTACCAACAATTATTTCAAGCAATACCCTAGGATTTTCAATGCTTACGCATTCTATGAGAACTTACCATTATTCCAAGATAATTCTCGCTATTTATTTCATAGCCTCAAAACTTTTCTCTTCTTCCCTAGGCACTAATTCTTACCTACTCCATACTTTTAAAACACGATTTGGCCTTTTCATTTAAATTTTCTTCCAAAAATTTAAGAGTGTCAAAACTTTATTTTTCCTCATGAAAACTTACTTTTTCCAAATCAAAAAAAAAAACATGTCATCTTACAAATTTTTTTTTTCAAAACACAAAAACTGGAGTAGATAAAGACAACTATTTCTCAATCGGATTTATAACTTGTTCTTACCTATAAGGTCGGTTCAGTCTACTACAAGGTGCAACCATCTATTCTTAATTTCTACAACTTATTTTGTTTACCCAACAAAATTTTCTCTTTTAAACAATTTACGAAACATGATTGTCAATAGAATAGAGACTTCAAAACTTTCTTTATTAAAAATTCTTGTATGAAATATAACAAGAAAACTAGCGAGCTATACATGCTCTATAATATGCACCTTTTACTAAGAGATTTTACCTTAAACAAAGTTTTCGCAAGAAATCACTATTTACAAAATATATGTAACGACCGCCCACAGTCCTCCCATTATACAAGAGGAATAATGCACTGAAAGGTGTGCCAGGTAGCTATGGACGATCATCAAGGTATGGTAGATAAACGAAACCTGTCGTAAACTCACAGCGCAAGGATAAAATATAATAGAACATATACAACAAGTAGTGATAGTGAAGCAGAAAACACTAAACTTTCATGACAACTAGAAAGTATTTCTCTTACACGTGGATAGCAACAGTAGTATTTGAACAATTTGCCTCACTACAAACCTCACAGAAATAGCACACAATGGAAACAAATACTAGATAGTAGTAAAGACAGTACGCCAGCCTCCTGCTCGCCTCCGAACAACAACACCGTCCCCAATTAAGCTATCACGTGTCACCTGCTACTTAGCCTGCCCATCCAACAATCGGATGAACAACCCAAGGTAATAAGAGGAAACATAAAACCTTGAGTCAAACAGCAGTCTTAGTAAGCGATATAGCAGCTAACAAACTTCATCAATAAAGTATATGAGAATGGGTAAATAATCAACTAATGTACCCAGCTTAAGAGAAGAACTCTCAATTTCCTTCCTCATTACATGACAGTGATAGCCTTTACAATCCATACACCGAAAGGAATAACAATTCAGTCATGGCAATTAAAGCATCCATTCATATATGGCAAAACAACTCAATCGTGATCACAACATGCATTCAAACATCCATGACTGACTATAGCTATCACCGCCAACCTTGCTTTGGAAACTTCGTTATCGTATGACTGGCTAACAATTTGCCGTCAATTGTCAAGACCACACACGATGCCCCGGTTCTAGCAAAACTCCACATGCTATACTCAACACATGCTACACTCTATGCTCAACAAGTGTCTAGGCCATACACGACGCCCAAGGCACTCGACCAACAATTAGTCTTCAATTGTACCTCTGCTTTGAGTCCACTAGAACCTACGACAATGATAATTCTTCGGCCTTCTCCTCTCTAGTCGTTATCAATTACGACTATTAATTAGCTCAGAACACCTTAGAGCTGTCACTTCACACGAACTCAATACACTCTTGAGTTATCTCTCCATTTGTTGCATACAATGAACAACAAACACTTTTCAACACTTCCAAACTTCCCAATTGAATTCACTTTGAAGTCACATCATCACTGAAAGTTCCCGACCAGAAATAGCTGCCCAGAAATGGCAAAAATGGATGACCAGAATTGGCTGATTAGAATAGGACAACCCACTTTGGTCCGACCCAACTTATGTCCGACCCAACTTTGGTCCGATCCAACTTTGGTCCGACCCAACTTCAGCCCGACCCAACTTCAGTCCGACCCACCCAACTTTGGTCCGACCAACTTTTGTTCGATCCAAAACCTGCATATTGCAATTCAACTCCGATTTCGACCAAAACTTCGCCAAATAATAAATCCGACGAAACTAACTTATCCAATTCTTCCAAAAGAATTACAAGCATGTTATGAAATCAACAATATCATCAATATGACAATTCTATCAACGATAGTGTCCAATTCACCAAAATCACCACAAATATGCATATGAACAAAAACCATGGATCTAACTTACACATTCGTATGAAATATCACAGAAATTACCTATCTAAACTTGTTAAATCAGATCCTATGGTGATCTATATGAAAATGAACTTACCAATTCATAAATCTAAGGAATAACGCTTGAATTTGATTAAAAAACATGATCTACTACCCATAAACTTTATGTAATCCACTCACCGATTCTCCAATACAAGCTAAAATGATAGAAATAAGAATCCGGACAGCAAGCACCTCACACCAAACACCTTGATCCGATGAATCCTTGCTTCAATTGATGTAGATCTAGCCTCAATGACGTAGATCTATGATTTCCCTTCTTTGATTTGGATTTTTAATGTTGGAAAGGTGTTAGAGGAAGAAGGAGATCAATGCCTCCAAATGAGAGAATAGGAAAGTAAACATTTTCCCTCCACTCCCACACCCTATTTATAGGATTCCACCAGCCCACTAATGGGCCTCCCAATTCAGCCCATTAGGCTCTCCAAACCTGAACAGCCAACTAAAAAAACTTAAAACAGCGATTTCTCCCAAACCGCTGAGCCAAATCCTTAATGTAACCACTCTACGGAAAGACAATCATCAATTCCTTTCCAATGGCACAGGTCTCACCCTTTGATTCGACCTGAGTCAAAAGTTATGTCTTGTACAAGACTGAGAGGGGCAAAATGGGCACGAACAAAATCAGTAAAAATTACGGACATGTCTCACATCCCCATAAGCAATATATTAAAAGATGAGAATGATCCAACCCTCAAGGAATAAAATAAAAATATTTTACGATCTCCCGATACGTAAAATGCGGGCTGTTACATTCCCCCCCCTCCCTTTAAGAATTTCGCCCCCGAAATTCCAAGAAAACACAACAATTCCACATGCCTACCATCCATGAGATGCCAATTCTGTCATCCAAACTAGCAACCATCAAGCCATGCATCCATAGCCTTAACCTAGCACGTGGAATTCTATCAAACAACAACAAGATAAAACGATATAACGGTGATACGATATCAAAGGGTCCTACCGACGAAGAGTTCTGGATGAGTCGCCTTCATGCTCTCTTCTGTCTCGCATGTACAATCGTCACCGTCTTCACTCCATTGTACCTTGACAAGCTTAACTGTCTTCCTCCTAAGTTGTTTCGTGTTATTTCCCATAACACGAAGTGGCTTACGAGGTCTTGCAGCTGTGTTTTCCACTTTTAGGTCTTCATACTTCTCTGGAGATACCACCTCATTCGAATCATGCATGAACTTCCGTAGAAACGACATATGGGACACATTATGCACACTCGACATATTCTCAGGTAACTCCAATCTATATGCGAGCTTTCCAATTTGCTCGACTATCGGAAATGGTCCAACGAACCTAGAAGCCAACTTTCCTTTACTTTCAAATCTCACCATACGCTTCAACGACGAAACCTTCACGAAAACCATATCACCAACATCGAATTCCAAGTCCTTACGACGCTTATCGGTGTAACTTTTCTGACGATCTTGGGATGCCTTCATTTGTTGTCAAACGCTCTCGATACAATCTGAGGTCTCTCTTATCATTTCTGGCCCAAGTACCAACTTATCTCTAGTTTCTAACCAACATGCCGGAGAATTGCACGGTCTCCCATACAACGCCTCGTATGGTGTCATCCCAATGCTAGACTGGTAGCTATTATTATATGCAAACTTAACCAGATGTAAATGGTCTTCCCATGATCCCCCAATATCCAACACACAAGCTCTTAGGAGATCTTCCAAAACTCAGTTGATTTTCTTTGTCTGACCAACAGTTTGGAGATGATATGCTGTACTCAAGCACAACTCGGTTCCCAAAGCTTCTTGCAAACTCTTCCAAAATCCGCTAGTAAATAACGGATCTCGATCACTCACTATACTCTTTGGGATGCCATGGAATCTAACAATCCATTTCACATAAAGTTCAGCCAGCTTCGACGCTGTCCTAGTCGACTTGACAGGAATGAATCTTACACTTTTGGTCAAGCGATCCACGATGACCCAAATTCCTTCATTTCCTGCCCTGGTTCTAGGTAGTCCATTGATAAAGTCCATCGATATCTGCTCCCACTTCCATGTAGGAACTTCCAATGGCTGAAGCAAATCACCTGGCTTCTTCTCTTCAGCTTTCACCAACTGACAGTTCATGAAATTGGAAATGAACTTTCCAATATCTCACTTCATCCCTTCCCAGTAGTAAACTCTCTTCATGTCCTGATACATTTTATTATCATTGGGATGAATCATCAACTTCGAGTGATGACATTCTCTCAGAACCACCTCTCTCAATCCATCGATATTGGGAACAACTAATCGCCCTTGTTTCCGAAGCCAACCTTCTCGATTGACTTCGAACTCTTTATCATATGGTTCTAGCTTTTGGATAAACTCGACAAGCTTTGCATCTCGCTTTTGGCTCTCGCCAATCCTTTCGATGAGAGTAGGTCTTATCGATAAGCTTGCCAACGTTTCAGGTTCCAACTCACACTTTGGCCTGAAATCAAACCTTGCCAAATATTCAAGGCTCTTCCATTTCAAAAACATCGCTCCCAAACTTGCTTGCCTTCGACTCAATGCATCTGCAACTGTGTTACCTTTTCCAGGAGTATAGGCTATATCAAAATCATATGATGCCAAAAACTCTAACCACCATTGCTGCCGAAGATTAAAATCCTTTTGGGAGAAAAGATACTTCAATGACTTGTGATCCGCAACTAACTCGAATCGAGCTTCCAACAAGTAATATCTCCATATCTTCAGAGAAAACACAATCACCGCCAACTCTAAATCATGAGTTGGATAATTCCTTTCATGCGGCTTCAGCTGTCGACTCGCGTAGGCCACAACCTTATCCTTCTGCATTAGCACTGCTCCAAGTCCAGTACCACATGCATCTATGTATACCACCATCTCTTTATTCCCACTTGGAATGGTCAACACAGGAGCACTCGTCACTCTCTCCTTCAGGTTTCGAACGCTTGTTTACACTTCGCATCCCACGTGAACACTTGGCTTTTCTTCGTTAATCCTGTCAACGATGCAGCTATCTTAGAGAAATCCATGATAAATCATCGGTAATATCCTGCCAACCCAAGGAAACTCCGAACATCTGTCGTATTCTAAGGTCTATCCTAGTCCTGGATTGCTGCCACCTTAGCGGGGTCAACCGCTATCCCATTTCCAGAAACAACATGACCTAAGAACCTCACTTCATCCTTCAAGAAGTGACACTTCGAGAACTTAGCTTTCAACTGATGCATTCGCAAGATCTCTAACACAACTCTCAAGTGCGTCTTGTGTTCTTCCTCGTTCCTGGAGTAATCCAGAATATCATCTACGAACACAAGCACAAACTTATTCAGCTGATCTCTGAACACTCTATTCATAAGATCCACGAAATACGCTGGCGCGTTAGTCAACCTGGATGGCATCGCCAACCATTTGAAGAATCCGGATGGTTTCCTAAAAGCAGTCTTCGGTACACTATCATTTGCCACCCTCAATTGGTGAAATCCCGTTGCCAAATACATATGAGAAAACACTTTGGCTTCGTGAAGTTGATCGAACAAGTCATCTATCCTTAGCAACAGATACTTGTTCTTCTTAGTCACCTTATTCAGTTCACGATAATCCACACACAATCTTAACGAGCCGTCCGCCTTGGTTGCAAACACCACTGGTGCACCCCATTCGGAAATGCTTCTCCGAATGAATCCTTTTCCCAAAAGGTCATGAACCTGCACCTCTAACTCTCGCTAATCCTTAGGTGCTATCTACCTAAGAGGCATAACGATTAGTCTAGCACCCTCGACCAAATCAATCCTAAACTCGATCTCATGATGTAGCGACAAACCTTTGACCTCGTCAAAGACATCCTCATACTCATTAGCGATCAACACAAATGACAAGTCTTCTAGTGGAATCACAAGCGAATATAGATAGCTAATGAAGACACCCTATTCGCGCTTTCACTTATCAACACCTTTCGCCCTTCCACATCCCCGACTCTCACCTCTAGCTTCTCGTAATTCACCCTTGCCACATACCTCTTGAGCTAATCCATTCCCAAGATGACCGCAACCCCAGCGAAGTTAAGAACAAAGCAATCACACACAAAAGAGCAACCATGACTCGACAACACTAGACCTCGGCAAATTGTGCAAAGATTTGACGAACCCCCAATTGGATTAGTTACTACGAAAGGTCTATCACATATCTCGAGTTCCAAACCCAAGCGGCACATAAGCTCAGGAAATAGTCCATAACACCTAGGCTATCCACCACATCGTTTAGAAGTGCTGCTAAAAACCCTGGAAATGATCGACCCACTCCAGAGAACTCGACCGACCTGACCCACTCTAGGCCGACCGACCCATTATGGACCCGACCGACCCAAAAATCCCAGGCTGACCGACCCAATGTTGCTTCTCACCAAAGCCTCACAACTGACCAACCCGCCTTTACCACTTGAGACCGACCCACTTGCTCATTTAGAACTAGCTGACCCGAAACAAACACCTCAACACATCCAACCTTGATATGACCAGCCCAATCCAACTCTTGTGACCAACCCGATCAACTTCACTCAATTCATTTTCTACTCGGTTGGTCGATCCGACCCACTCCTCTATAGACCGGCCCGACCCGGTACTAGATCGATTCGCTCCTCATCCTTCGTACCTACCAGACCACCAACTGACCATGACTTTGAAAATCCTAAAACAAGTATCCATCCACCTATGGACTTCTTGAACTGGCTCAATGCCTTTGAACTATTTTCCTCCTTATGAAGAAAAGTCTTTGCATAGCTTTACAAATTCTATAGCTCTAGGCACTTGGACTCCAACATCAACCGTAGCTGCCATTGGAGCGGGGTTCCTTCGAAGGCATGCTTCAATCATTGCTTCAAACATGGCCGGGTAGTCTTGTGCCCCGCCATTACCCCTTCCAGCATTAGCTTCCCTAACATCTTGTCTTGATGATCGTCTACTCATTCTAAATCTATAATTTAGAATAATTAGTCACTTCCATGAAAAATGCTAAAGAATACAACAACTACTACTATGTACGCTATATATATATATAATAAGCATCCAACTGAAATCTAAGAGTACATCTCTCATACGTGATTACGTCTACGAACTTTGGCTAAAATCGTTAACCAGAGCTCTGATACCAAATGTGACGACCGTCCATAGCCCTCGCACTATACAAGAGGAATAATGCGTTGAAAGATGTGCCAGACAGCTATGGATGATCATCAGGGTATGATAGATAAACGAAACCTGTCGTAAACTAATAGCGTAAGGGTAAAACATAATAGAACACTACAATAGGTAGTGATAGTGAAGCAGAAAACACTAAACTTTCATGACAACTAGAAAGTATTTCCCTTACATGTGAATAGCAACAGTAGTGTTTGAACAATTTGCCTCACTACAACACTCATAGAAATAGAACACAGCGGAAACAAATACTAGAAAGTAGTAAAGATAGTACGACAGCCTCTTGCTTGCCTCCGAACAACAACACCGTCCTCACTTAAGCTATCACCTGTCACCTGCTACTTAGTCTGCCCATCCAAAAATTGGATGAACAACCAAAGGTAATAAGAGGAAACATAAAACCTTGAGTCGGACAGCGGTCTTAGTAAGCAATAAAACAGCTAACAGACTTCATCAATAAAGTATATGAGAATGGGTAAATAATCAACTAATCTACCCAGCTTCAAAGAAGAACTCTCAATTCCTTACCCATTACATTACAGTGATAACTTTTACAATCCATACACCCAAAGGAATAACAATTCAGTCACGACAATTAAAGCATCCATTCATATATAGCAAAGCAACTCAGTTATGATCACAACATGCATTCAAACGTCCATGACTGACTCTGGCTATCACCGCCAACCTTGCTTTGGAAACTTCATTATCGTATGACTGGCTAACAATTTGCCGTCAATTGTCAAGACCACACACGACGCCCCGGTTCTAGCAAAACTCCACATGTTATACACAACACATGCTACATGTTATGCTCAACACGTGTCTAGGCCATACACGATGCCTAAGGCACTCGACCTACAATTGGTCTTCAATTGTACCTCTGCTTTGAGTCCGCTAGAACCTACGACAACGATAATTCCTCGGCCTTCTCCTCTCTAGTCGTTATCAATTCGACTATTAATTAGCTCAGAGCACCTTAGAGCTGTCACTTCATACGACTTAATACATTCTTGAATTGTCTCTCTATTTGTTGCATACAGTGAACAACAAACACTTTTCAACAATTCCAAATTTTCATATTGAATTCACTTTGAAGTCACATCATCACCGAAAGTGTCCGACCAGAAATAGCAGCCTAGAAATGGCAAAAATGGAGGACCAGAAATGGCTGACCAGAATAGGCCGACCTACTTTGGTCCGACCCAACTTATGTCCAACCCAACTTCGGTCCGACCCAACTTCGGTCCGACCCAACTTCAGTCCGACCCAACTTCAGTCCGACCCACCCAACTTTGGCCCGATCCAAAACCTGCATATTACAATTCAACTCCGATTTCGACCAAAACTTCGCCAAATGATATATCCGATGAAACTAACTTATCCAACTCATCCAAAAGGACTACAAGCATGTTATGAAATCAACAATATCATCAATATGACATTTCTATCAACGGTAATGTCCAATTCACCAAAATCACCACAATTATGCATATGAACAAAAACCATGGATCTAACTCTCACAATCGTATGAAATATCATTGAAATTACCTATCTAAACTTGCTAAATCAGATCTTAGGGTGATCTATATGAAAATGAACTTACCAATGCATAGATCTTAGGAAAAATAGATGAATTTGATGAAAACATGATATACTACCCATACATTTTATAGAATCCATGTGAGAGATGTAATCCACTCACAGGTTCTCCAATACGAGCTAAAATGATAGAAATAAGAATCCTGACAGCAATCACCTCGCACAAAACACCTTGATTCGATGAATCCTTGCTTCACTTGATGTAGATCTTGCCTCAAATGGTATAGATCTATGATTTCCCTCCTTTGATTTGGATTTTTAATGGTGGAAAGGTGTTAGAGGAAGAAGGAGATCAATGCCTCCAAATGAGAGAATGGGAAAATAAACCTTTTCCTCTCCACTCTCATCCCCTATTTATAGGATTCCACCAGCCCACTAATGGGCCTCCCCAATTTAGCCCATTAGGCTCTCCAAACCTGAACAGCCAACTGAAAAACCTTAAAACCGCGATTTCTCCCAAACCGCTGAGCCAAATCCTTAATGTAGCCACTCTACGGAAAGGCAATCATCAATTCCTTTCCAATGGCACAGGTCTTACCATCTGATTCGACCTGAGTCAAAAGTTATGTCTTACACAAGACTAACAGAGGCAAAATGGTCACAAACAAAACGGTAAAAATTATGGACATGTCTTACATCCCCATAAGCAACATATTAAAAGATGAGAATGATCCAACCCTCAGGGAATAAAATAAAAATATTTTACGATCTTCCGATACGTAAAATGCGGGCTGTTACAATATACCCCATTTACTTTAAAACTCAATATGTGTACTTTACATATTTAAAACTATAATTTTTAATATTAAAGCTTGAAAACACCATAAACCATTTTCCCAAAACTTTTACAATTTCAAGTTCTTAAAAGTTAACAATGGGGTTAGACGCAAAGCGGGTTTCTAATTTTTCTAGGCTTTCCTAGACACTCCCGCAAAGTCAATTCTCTCAACTATATATATTCCTAATCCATTTTTCTCTTTTTAACCTTTTTCCAATTTATAAGGTTTTAGTGCCGAACCCACTAATATGGAATATTAATCATATGGGATCCTCCTTTCTCTATTTCAAAATATATCATACACTTCCCACCCAAATTTCCTAAGGGTCTCAAATTTCCAAATTCATTCCTTTAGTGCACAAAACAGTCATCCCAATTCTTACCATATTGTACTCTTTCTATTTAGTGAATTCTTCTATGGATCTGGGCATATATACAATATATTTATATTTTTAAAATTACAAATACATTCACTCACTATTTACATTGGAATCCTAAACCTAAGTTCTGATACCAGATGTAACAACCCAAGTTCTGACAGACCGATTTTTTTTCAAAATTTTAATCCATCGAAACCCGTGTTGGTTGCTTCGGTATCCAGCAGAAAAGATAGAGATCTAAAATATGTCAAAGCTCAGAAAATATCTCACAGGGAAATGGATAAAATATAATATACTCAAAGTATAACCTTACCGTATTAATAATACTGCCTAGCCAGTATCCAAATCTTTCATGTCTTTGCCACAAATCTAACATGCGAGTATGTTATGAGGAAAGGGTCAGAACACAAGTTCTCGTGACTGGATTTAAATTATACACTTTGGATAATCCTACATATATCGTTCAATCACATTTTCTTATTTATTAGGTTACTTGGGTTAACAACACTCAAGGCTTACACAAATGTCGTACTCATTTACTTCTTAGTGGATTAACCTAATACAATATATATGTAGCTACCCTCCGAATATAGAGGTACACCCCATGCTACCCCACTCGCACGGTCTCTACCGTAATGCCACATAAATGTACGTAGTCCCTCATCCTACGCCGAAGTGACGTACGGATCTCTATATAACATTGTTACATTCCGCATATATCTACCACTACTATGCTACGCAAGCGTACGGACTGCCACCTTCGATCGAATCAAATTCCATACCAGACTAATGCCCTTAAGTCTATAATACACCACCCAGAGCAGACATGCATGTATCTACACTTTCCTACGTACGTATTGTCAATTGTATTTGATGCCTTAACCGCACATAATGTGCACCAAGTTCCATGGCGGGGCTATACAAGAAACGCGGAACTCGGTCGGGAGCTTTTCCATATCTATACAGGCCGCCCTCCTTTAAGAGCCTCAAAATACATATATTTATAGGGTCTGTTTTTCATGGTTGCTATGGCCCTACCTCGGCCCCTCCCTCAACTAGTAAAGGCAACAAGAGCTAAGCGACTTCCCCTTAACAAACAATGTAAACATCCAGTTGACGTCTCCCCTCAACCACCGTTCCTCGATAGTGAAAGGTGAATGGTCTATTGGGTTTAGCTCTAGTCTTTTCGTTGCCGATGATGGGTACCCGATGATCTACTATCTTTGTCGGTCCTGACCTCATATCCTGTTGAGGCGATCGTCGAATCACCATAGTGTCACCATGTCACAGCATTCTGATTGCAAAGCTACTTTCACCGTCAAAGCCCACCCACCTGATAGTTACGTGCAGACCCAACCTCTGTGAGCACAACCTAAACATCTACCACTGCACAGAGGACTACTAGGAGCACCTTACGTATCTCAGGAAGCCGCGTGCTTCCCCTTCCAGTCCTTCGGAGCCGACAGAATAATCAGATGAACGTGCGCTCCCCTCGTGCCTCATGACACCACGATGATCTACCCCGTTGGGTTATTCACCCTCTAACGTGCGGACTGGTCCAAGCGCCTCATTTCAACATGTTATTAGACCCTATGTCTAAACATTCTTTTATGCGCTTGCTATACCTTATCAGGTTTCCATTTAACTTGGTTATCCCCGTTCACATCGACTTCTTATTCATGTTACCAAGTTCCTCTTGCTTATTAATTTCAGTCATATAACTTAACCCATTAAGTTTATTTATAAGCCCACAACATGTTATTCTCTAGAGTGTGGTCTAAGGTCTGTAATCCACAATCCCTTTATATTCTTGTTTGATTTCAAGATTACAATAACATGTGCTACTTAATATGTTATTAAGTATATCTCAATTCACATGTTTTTTAATTAACGTGTCACTTATCATTTATGATTAAATATAACTTATTTCATTTAATAATTTTTCCTCATTCTTTCTCATTTAATCATAATTCCATCTTATATTATCCCTACAACTTATCGTTGTTTACTTATTAACTTAGTTTTCTTGACTAAGGTTTGTTAATAAGTTTCTTTTCCATAAATGTAATTTATCTTATAATTCCCCACTTGTCCCTAGGACAAGCCTTAACATGTTATTCTTATCAGCAGATTCTAGATTTCCAAGTTTACAGATTTACTTAATTTATAATTAAGTACAACTTCTTGCATTTAAATAATTTCCACCATTTACTGATTACTTAATTTACAATTAAGTACCACTTTTCTCAATACACAAGTTATCTCATTTTCTCACTAGTTTATTATAACCTAAGTTGTAATATCCACTTGTCCCTAGGACAAATCTACCTATTATATAACATTCTCATTAATGTAATTTATTTATAATAAGTTATTATCATTTCCTATTATTCCAAACCATTTACTGTTGTGACCCATTATTCGTCGTTCATTGTAATATATGTTCCTTATTTTATTGAGGAAAACACTTCATGCACCTCATTAGTTTGATTTACAGAAGGAATCAGTGATTTATTTTCATAACGTATTCCCATCCAAATCCGTAGTGCCAAGTAATTTCTTTTTTTTACTTTGTTCACTATGACTTACTTGCAACAGCGTTCTCAGAAATAGGTCATTTAGGGAAATACATCACTTTTCCTTCGCATCGCACTAGCTCAGTCCATTACATCCTTATTTTCTGAGTTAGACATTTAATCACCATCATTGCCATTTATTCATATCTTGTTATATACACTATATATATATACATATATGCACTAGACCTCTCACATTATGCCTACATTTGTGGATGCTGGATTTGCCAGGCGGGTCCGAGCAGACTTCTTCCACTAGTTGACTTGACCTCGTGTCTTAGCACCATTACATGTCTTATTTATGCATTTAGACCCCTCACATTAGATTTACCACTTGTGGATGTTGGATATGCTGGGCAATTCCGGGCAGACTTCTTCCACAAATGTAATCTAACCTCGTGTCTAATCGCAGTTACAGATTCAAATTACTGTGAATCTAGGCATGTTCATTCTTTAATAATTATTCCTATTTCATTATAGGTTTTCATGCCCCTTTCCCAAGTCATATTTATCATGTACCATATGCCCTAATTAAGATCTTTTAATCATAATTTGATTTACGCCTCAAATCCATATTCATGTATTCAATTCTATGCTAACATGAAACCATTTAATCATATAACTATTCCAATTCATACAAGTAAGGGTTCATGTGACAAGTTAACATGTAATACGAACAATAATAGTTGCTCCACATATTCTAACAAGTTTATATTTCAACATATGAATTTTCCAATATATTAATATCTTAACATATTAATATTCCAACATGTCATATTCGTCACTTTAATTTTTTTAACATATGTTTAAACTTATCATATTTCAACATGTTACATATAACATTTCAATGCTTTTTGATTATTCTAGCAAATTCACATCGTATAATAATGGGGAATGTTAAATGATAATATATCATTATCAAAAATGATATAACTTAAATCCACTCACCTCATATGCTTTCCAAATCTTGGATCTGGTCCAGATCTAGCATTCCATGGTTTTCCCTTAATTGGATTCAGAACCTAAAAGCCATGGATTCATAAATTTTTTACAAAAAGAAAAGTGTGACACCTATGGGATTCGAACCCCTGATCTCCCGGAAAGCAACACTACGCACTAACCACTGTGCTAAAAGATCTTTATGTTAGCTTTTCGAGAGGGGTGTTACAGACTATCTCCTTTAAGAGCCCAATGTCCTCGTTGGCTCACATCACTCACCACCTAGGCGTTCTGCATGTAACCCACATTAGTACCACACCGACTGACATCCGCAGCATTACACCCACAATTCCGGCTTGGTATAGGCTCTGATACCAAATGTGACACCCACGGGATTCGAACCCCCGACCTCCCGGAAAGCTACACCATGAACTAACCACTGTACTAAAAGATCTTTGTGTTAGCTTTTCAAGAGGGGTGTTACAAAAAGGAAAGAAAGAGGAAGAAATTAAATAGACTAGATCTAGAAAATTACCTCACTTGGATAAGAGATCGTAACACCCATTTACAAACATACGTTCTTTTCCTCTAGATCTGGATTCAGAATTTTCCTAAACTAATTATTTATTTTTCTGAAGAGATTTGAGGAGGAAGAAGAATGGCAGAGTATAGACGTTGTCTTAGAAATATGAGATTTAGGCTAGCTCTACAAGCTTATTTATAGGTGTCCGGTAACGAATTTTGTAAAAAAAATAGTCCAGGTTCGCAACAGGAATCCGCCCCAAATCTCGAGGGGGGGGGGTCGACACCAGGGTCGACCCGTGGGTTGACATCCCCTTGAAGGAGTCGACCCCTATGGGTCCGGATGCCGAAAATTTACATGGGCACACTTCACAAGTGCGCCTGTGCAAAAAAACTTTGGCACACTTCCCAAGTGCGCCAGTTGTTCTGACCTGCTTCCTATTTTCTTCGTCAAGCTTCTACCGTCCATAAGTTCTTCACACGTTATCCATTTTACGCAAACTTGGGGTCTATTCTAACTAGAATTTTAAGAGAAACACAACGGTATAACCCGTTTTACTTAATTCTGAATATTTAAATAATTTATTCTCATTTTATTATCTTAAAAATGCGTGGTGTTACAGAAACTAATAGATGACTATTTAGAAGAATATTTGAATTGAAAAACTCGGTTAATCCATAACTATTCTTTTAAAAATGCATTTATTACTTGGGAAGACCGGGACCGAATATTTCGAATACCATTCCAAGTAATAATACGATGTTATCAAGAAATTAAAGACTAGGAAATCTATAAGCGAAGGCCAAGAATCTTCGAATTTTTTAGATTTCTTGCTGATATCTCATTTGGGCCGATCATCCAATACGAGGTTATAAGTGGCATGAGATCTGAATATATTTGGAGATTTTCGGGTTGTTGTTTCGTTCAGACCCAGAACGGACTTGTATGGATTGTGTGTCTGACATTATAATTGACTGCGTAACACTGATTTCTATTAATATATATCAGATTTATGGTAGTGAATTTATTCTCTTCTCTAAGACATGTGAACTTAGAGGTTATGTATTGATAGAAATCAGTGACATATTGTGAATTGACAATGTGGCATACTCAAGTTATGGAATGGGCTAGTGGTGATCAAAGCATGGCCTATTAAAGCGTAGCTTTGTGTATATCATGACCTCGACGAACCTCACACCCCGGATTGATGGTAAACTGGCAGTTAGGTTGTATAAATATACATAATCTTTGTTGAAGTCAAAAGCTTCTACAATGGATCCATCTGTGAAACCTGAGAAAATAAAGTATATACGGCGTCTGAGTACGGATAAAAACCGAGATATATACTTCACGCTCTATATTCGGTATCTGAGTTTGGATGTTAACCGGGATATACTTAGCTTGTGTTCTCGATTAATCTCTCATGCCAGGGACCATCACATTGGAAACCCAATACACGAGTCGTTCGCTTTGTCTGTAAACTATATATATGGGCATATTTACTATGCTTGCTAAGATTTATATATTAAAATGGTTTTCAACACTATGTACTAATCAAAATATTAAAAGAGGATTTTCACATATGAAAGCATTTTTGGTTATCATAAGACAAAACTCGCCCAATTGGTGTGCGCTTGCATTGTGTGATGTGGAACGAGCTTATGAAAGCTTCATTTTTCCAAAGTCATTTAGAATTTCTATGCATGGGTATACACGTGGAGTAAACCTATCACGCATTAGCGACGTGGTCCGATGAATTTACCAACTTTAAAATAAACCCTAAAGAGAAACTGTTTTGAGTTCTCACACTAGTGCCACATCTGACCTGGAGTTTCTTGTTCCTATACCTAAACTCTAGGTGTCCATAAATTTTGAACGAGTATCTAGTAGTTTATTTTGCAGCTTTAGTCCTCAGAGTTGGATTCGAATTTGGAGCTAGAGTTATGTTTTGGGGTTTTACTTCTTCCGCTATGAGCATAGTTGTTTTCCGCTGAGCCTATGTTGTGCTCCGATTCCTTATAACTCTGATGTTAAATATTGTAATGAAAAATTCTGTTATTTGTGTTCAAATATGTTAGTACCCATAACCATCCGTCTTTATGAATGGTTTAAGTTGGTTTAATTATTGGCGAAAACCGGATAAAAAGGCGGGTTGTTACAACTAATTTGGGCACCCAAGAGTTTAGGAAAAAACAAAACAAACTCTGGATCAGTCATGTGACTGGTGTGAGTAAACTCCAACCATTCGGTTTAACTTTTTAAAATCCATTTAAAAGAAATGATAATCGTAAGACCGATCCACACATAAACAAGGATGGTTTTTACCTTACGACAACCCGAAAAAATTAAAATCAATACTTTTCTGATATTATAATAGTGTCTACATCAAGTAAATAACAATCTAGAAGAACGCTTGCATCTCACGCTCTACATATATAATATACAATCAAAACCGCTATTTCTTATTGGGGAATGGATTTCCAACTATGCAAGGTATGGAACCACCTTCTGATCTGTGTACTCTGGAGGGGACGGTATACTAATAGTTGTCTTTGTCTCTACCCTAGCTAGATTCAAGTTCCCCTAAGAACTTTCTTCCTTCTTTATTGGGGGCAAAGAATGAAAAAAAAAGAAATGAGAAATAAGGGGGTCCAAAGCAAGAAAGAAAGATGGAGCTTTTAGCGGAGCGACCCACTTAGCCATGATGCCTACCTGATTTTTGTCATTTCCCAGTTGGTGAGGCTTGAGGTCATAACGTATCTTTTGAAAGATCACATCTTCGTTTACTTTGAATGCCACATCGTTATACCTTCCAAATCACAAATTGATTTCCCGAAAATACCACGGGTATAAAGCTAAGAGAAACGAATTCCTTCGCCACCAACATAAATATGTTTGAAGATCAACTTACGCAATCTATTAGATATACTCTGTCAGATATTCGTCCATACACGTTTATCTAGGACTGGACAAACCGAGGACACTATTCTATAAATCCATCTTAGGCAATTTTTACCTAGGATCACCAGAACAACCCTTGCATAAACTCCATCTTCAATTATTTCATCATATTTGATTCGCAACGCTAAAGCCCATACAGAGTGGTTTTTAGATAATAAATCTGATCCCGGTCTCTCAGTATTGACAACGGATAAATGGTCAAAAACTTTGGTAGTTGGTTATTTAATTATCAAAGGAAAACATCCATACAAACAACGATCTTATTTCCAAATGGAAATATTACCAATCAATCATCAGTCAATGCCGAGCCCTTTTAATTAGTTTAACATCTATTCATTCATTTCCCAATTTCCCCTTCAATATCTTTACCCAGATATTTATCCAACTCGTTTAGCCTCTCATGATTCTTGGTAAACGTTTCCATCTATTTTAAACTATTTATTTTCTATATTCCAAATTTTTTTTAACATCAAAAAGCATTTCCATATATTCTCAATTTCTTATTTTCTATGTTTAGGAAATAAACGGTATCATTCAAAAACATTTCCTTTTCTTATATTCATGCATCACTATCCCTCAACGTCCATCAGTCCCTAACCGTAAACTAGTAAGAGAACAACCCCTTAAGTATTAACCTCGAAGGCCGAAAACATCATATCAATACCCAGAAAGCCATCCAACATAATTAGACTCCAATTAGTTTCTAATTTCCTTAATCCCATTTATTATTTTCTTATCAAATAATTGCTTACGCAACTCCCAGATTTGGTTTATGAATCCACTTTTTTTACGAAAAATATTGATTATAGCAATTGCATTATGATCCCTGTTTCCAAAATATTTAACTTTTAAAATATAACTCTTATTCACTAATTTAAATAAATAATTAAATAATTAAATGGATAAATAAATAAATCTTGATAAAAATAAAAAGTAAATAGTACTTTCCCCGATTCGGTATAATCGAATTTTGATGTATAACTTTCTTTCGAGTAAACTCTATTCGATTAACGTTTCGAACATCGGAATAAACTCATTGTTTCAAGTTAACTCCATTTCTAAATTCATTTTTGAATTTATAACTTCAAATATTTATCATTTTCCCTTTTTAACCCATTTAAACTACAAAATGTTTGCTTTTAAATCATTATTCACTTTAAAACATGAATATTATTCCTCTAGAGAAACCTGGACTCATTTTATTAAATCAAATCTAGATTTAAATAATAAATATCATTACAGTTTAAAATTCCATCTATCTTGTTCCTTTATAAATTAATATTCATATTCCATTTCATAAATTCCTTTTATAAGTCAACTTCTTGTTAATAATATATTAAATTTATGACTAAATCTCGATCACACATTCGATTATAAATTATTGGTTGTTAAACCAAATATTATATATCTTGTCAAATTCTGAATTATACAATATATAATTCCTAAAAATTGATTATTTTTATAACATTCGACATCGTCGAATTCTAGTTATAAATCCATATGAATTTATATCAATCCTGTTTTCATTTCGAACATCGAAATACTTCCATTACTTTCTTTCGAAAAGAATACCCAATTCTCTTTTTAGTTTTTGTTGAATTTAAATTTCAAATTTATGTAATAACAATTATTCCATCCCATTTATAAATATCGTTTATTAACCAAACTACTTGTTTTATACAATTAAACAAATTATTATATTATAGCCAATCAGCGTTCAATTTCTATTTTTAAAATAGATTTTCTCTTTTAAAACCCCAAATTCTTTTCCAATATATCCGTATATATTTTACGGTATTTAAATACCAACTATTTCAGGGTCAATGTTATTCAAACATTCCAAACGCGCAATAATCAACCACATATTATTTGTCACATCATATAATGTATATGAAAAAACAACAATATAATTATTGAGGAATCTAGTTGGATCCCTCTAACCTATTTCGCTGAATCCACAGATGTTAATCAACAATAATAACACTAATTTCATATCAGTGTGAGATATTATAATAAATAGAATCAATATTCAACCATCGTTATATATATATATATATATATATATATATATATATATGAAAATTGGTACACTTATATATGTATATATATAATTGTATTTATAATTTCAACCATTTTATTAGCAATTCATCCAAACAATCATCACACAACATTCAATCATTACTTATCAAAATTAAATAACGTTTATAATATTATAAATCTAGGTAGAGTTAGTGAGTTTACTCACTTTGGTCGTTAATCATTTAAAAGTAATTAACGTTTGGTTGATTCAATCGAGCGTTTTAATTCGCCTAATGTAACACCCCACCTCCGTTAAGGTCACTCACAAAGGGAATGCCTTAATTTTGGTGGAGCATTTTAGTAAACAGAACAGAAACTTACAAGACAGATAAAACAGTACTTGAAAATTTTTAACTTTATTACAGTGGAAATAGAAAATTAATATGGTTACATCCTTTCAATTTCAGAATTCAAGTACAAAATATCAGTCTTGTACAAAAGCCTTCAAAATGCATAGTTTAAAATCATAATCCCCATGGAACGGAAGCTATACAGAGCCGAGCCATACTTTAAGCACTTCAAGCAAAGAGAAATCCGGATCAAGCTAAAGTATTTCCTTCCTTGGATAACTTGGGAGGGGGGAACGGAAGAAAGGAGGCGAAAACAACAAGGGTCAGACAAAAAGTCTGGCAAGTCCAGTGACTTTCAGCATATGAACAGATAATAATAATATGATATGAACATAAAACTGGATGTGAGATAACTATAACAGGTGTAGCAGGTATAACAGAAAAACAGAATGATATAAACTATTGTTTTACACTTCTCTGCACTAATACTAGTATAGCAGAATTAGGTGTCACCCTAATGTCTAAATTGAAGCAGGAACGGGTACAGAATACTTTAACAGAAACAGAATGCTAATAATGGGCCTTTACTACCCGATCAGAAACAGACAGAAGAAGAAACAGATTTATCCCTATGGAGACAGAATGTGGAGTTAGGTGTACACTAGTAATGGGCCTTTACCACCCGAACAGACGGTACCGACAGAAACAGACAGGTGTGTAGGATCGATAATAACCCTAGAGGGGGGGGTGAATAGGGTTTTAACACAAAATTTAAAACTAAACACAGTAATAAAGAAATGCAGTAGAAATAAAATCACACGCAGATATACCCAGCTTCGGCAAACTGTGCCTACTGCTGCCTTTCTAAGATTTTTATTAGGAGATACAAACAGATCCCGCTTACAATCCTATGCAAACTCGCAACTCCTGCTCCTGTTTATCCCTAAGCTAAAAATCCTAGACTAGTCTGTATACCCTAGACTAGATTTTCTCAGATTACACTTCAATATTCTGTGCTCCCTAGTTTTTACAATAAAACTAGAAAAAAAAATTTCAAGAAAAAATTCAATGAAAAAAAAAAAACTTAAAAGAAAATAAGATGAGGAGTTTAAAAGTGGGGGTCATCCCCTTTTTCCTTTGCACTAGTCCAAAGTGGTCGAGCCACTTTATTTTGCGGTGCTCCCTTGTATTTTCTTTAGCCCGATCCTCCCTTATTCTCTGAAACAAAAAAAATGGCGGTTGCGATTAGGGTTTCAGTGATTTTTCCCTAAATCAATATCGGTGATGTGTGTAATGGTTCTCTGGAAGCTTGTTTTGCTTCTCCAGGGTATCTCCTTCGTCCTTGCGATCAATCTGAGTAAGTTTTATCAACTTTTGCAATTTAGGGTTTCAGATTTCTTTTTTGTGTGAGAATCTTATCAAGTCGATGATGAATTCGTGTGTTTATATAGGGATTCCAAAACCCTTGTACTCTGATTTCCATTGAAGACTTGCCCGATTTGATTTGGGAATATTTGAATTTGATTGTTTGTGGTTTCCCCTTTTAAAATTTTCTTGAATGGATTTCTGCCTTGATTAAATTCTTTGAACTTGCTATGACTTAAATTGTGCCCCTCTGGATTGAGAAAACATGCCGTAGATTGATGTTGAAATTGAATTGATTCATTCCCCTTTTGCTTTTGTAATTCTCGGTTTTTATTTGAATTTGTTGCGTGATTGAGCATTTCTGGAAAGAATTAAAACCGTGAATCCCCTTATGTTTATTGCGTGATTGCTCCATTGATTTCTTGCCTTGATTAAACACTGATTTCTGGACAGATATTTTTGCTTCTCTGGAATTTATTGAAATAATTCTGGAAATAGGAACTTGCCCAAACAAAAATCTTTGCCAAACACACGACTGCACTGTTTTCAAATGTTGCCTTGAATTTCTTGATTGAATCAAAACAAAAAAAATGATTTGCAAAAAAAAATTGTCGTGATTGTCTAGATAAAACACTTGAATTGTTGCTATAAACATATTGAGCAGTTTCTTTGCTTTTCGAATTAACTGCTAACTTGTATATGCAGTCACACACACATATACTGAGCTTTCTGTAAGAATTATGTTGAGTCAAGTTGAATACATTGCCTTTTGCACCTCTGTCTTGACCTGAAAAACAACTTAGCTGCACATATTTCTACTGCTTGAACATGTTTCATGTTTGTGTTTGTTGCATCTGTAATGTTGTTGTCACTAGTCTCGACCAAGCTGACTTTGCTGTTGCATTAACACCATGCCAGCATATCGACCACTTTGTGTAACCATGCTTCATTGCTTGTATCACCATGCCATTTTGAGATATGTTCACTGTTTATTGCTGAACATTGTTGTTTGATCATGTACAAGTATATATATGCGACTTGATCACCATCTGTTACACTATCTTGCCATCATGCATTGTTAGCTGAGTTGATCATCGCTTTGTTGTTTCATTTCTTGTTTGAATCGAGTCTGGCTTGGGCTCAACTGAGCTGCACCATCACTATGTTGTACACTTGCCATTTGATCTGGCTTGGCACTTGCTCTTATTTTCAAAAACTGATCTGCTTTGTTGTTCCACCATGTATAGTTGCATGATGTTATATCATTTTTGACCCATACATGCTGTTTTGTATTAGCATGCTTCACTTGATTCACCATTTTGCTGTTGAGCTGTGCTCGGCCATTTTGACTTTGGTGATTTTTTTTTTTAACTCCATGTTGACTTTGAAAGTTATTTGCTGGTTGACCTCTTTTGAACCTGTCTTGATTTAGACAATTCACCTTGTTTTGCTTAATACTTTGCTCATCACTTGTTTGATTCTGAAAATAAAAATAAAAAAATAGCAGTCAAACTGTACTGAGTTGAGGCTGGTCAGAATCAGTTGGTTCTGATCAGCAAACCAGTATGGTTTTGATGTGGCTGTTCAAGTCTGAAATATGATGAGAAAAACACACAGAAAGCTGAGACAAAATGAATCAATCACACAGAGAATCATTTTTGTCAAAAGTATTTGTTTTAGTTCCATTGTACTGTGTATTTTTCTTTCTTTTGTGACAGGTTACAGGATGATGCTTTGGACAGCTAAGGTGTTCTCAACAAGAATAATCCAGCTAGAAATAAGAAGAAAAAAAATGAAGTGCTTGTAAAAAAAAAATTGTATGTACTGAAATTACTTGTAAAGTGATTTGTAAAGTCTTGTGTGTAAATGAATTGTAAAATAAATAATATTATTGGAAATAAAATTTATTTGATTTTTCTATATTCTGTGTAAATTTTGTGTTATTTTATTTTCCAATAATACTAGATATTCCACAATCAAACACTCCAGTAACAAAAATCTATTTGTTATCATCAAACAAAAATACTAGTATCAACAAACTCCCCCTTTTGATGATGACAAACAGACTTAAGATTTTTGTGAATAACGAGATGTGTTTGAACAAGGGCTCCCCCTACGTTTGAGCTCCCCCTATCAGTTGTAAACAGACATGAGTAAAGAATTTGAAAATGACAAAAACAATTAAACACTTAGCATCAATGGCAAAATAAAATCTATAGACGTCTGTAAACAACACAAAATCTTAACTTCTTCTCCCCCTTTGTAATCATCAAAAGAATAACAATTCTGGACATTTTAAAGAGTATGGACTGTAAATAGTAATCAAGTCATTTGACATTATCAGATTCAAACACTCCGAATAATCAAACAAAAAAAATTAGAATAATCTGTAAAAGAAGAACACATTTCACAAGACAGAAAATGGAACGATGAAATATTTAATATATATCAGGGATATTTCAATAGCAAACTAACCACGCATGACCATAGCTTGGATTTTTAAATGGAATTAGCTGCAACATGAAAAAAAAAATCAATACCATACTGACCACGCATAACCAGATCTTGGATTTTTAAATGGAATCAGTGATAGCATGAAAAATAAGTATTCTCATAACCATGCATGACCAGAGCTTGGATTTTTAAATGAGATTAGAGAAATACTTATCATTTTTTTTATTTTTTTTTGTATACTTAAATCCCTTTGATATATATAAAATAATAATGATTGATAGAAGGGTGATAGAGACAGAAGATGAAAGTGAACAAAAAGTTCCTCAATTACTCATATTATAAAGCATATTTGATCGTATCAGAGTTACAAATTTTCAAACATCTCATATTCTGAAAAACTTATACAGTCACAAATTTATCATAAATGTCCAAAAACAAACTGGTCTTTTCTTGATGATTTGAAGCATGGATTATTTGTCAGAAAGATAATTGCCAACAGAACATCTTAAGAGAAAATTTATCCAAAAATGCTAAAAGATTAATTTATTTCTATAATTCCCAAATCCAAACGTAATCTGCAAAATCTGTCTTCAGGAAGGGGTTTTGTAAAAATATCAGCAAGTTGAGATTCGGTTGGAATAAATTCTATACAAATATCTTCACAAGCAATATGATCTCTAAGAAAGTGGTGTCTTACATCAATGTGTTTCGTGCGTGAGTGATGTACTGGATTATTTGATAAGTCAATTGCACTCTTACTGTCACATTTTAAAGGAACCCGTTTATAACAAAGTCCAAAATCAGATAAAGTCTGCATCATCCATAAAATCTGTGCACAACAACTTCCTAAAGCAATATATTCAGCCTCAGTGGTGGATAAGGCAACACAGTTTTGTTTTCTACTTGACCACGACACAAGTGAATGACCTAGCATGAAACACGTTCCACTAGTACTTTTTCTATCAGTGAGTGAACCAGCATAATCAGCATCAGTAAACCCAACTAAATTAAAGTTATCACAAGAAGGATACCATAAGCCCAAATTTGGTGTGTGTAACAAATATCTTAGAATCCGTTTTGTGGCTTTTAGATGAGATTCTTTAGGATTTGATTGAAAACGAGCACACAAACAAACAGAAAACATAATATCGGGTCTAGAAGCAGAAAGATAAAGAAGTGAACCGATAATACCACGATATTTCTTTTGATCCACAGCAACACCTTTTTCATCTTTGTCAAGTTTGGTTGTTGGACTCATCGGTGTTTTGGCTTTGCATCTTGAACTCCAAATTTCTTTAACAACTCCATCACGTACTTCGTTTGGGAGATAAAGATTCCTTTGCTACTTTGTTTGATTTGGAAACCAAGGAAGAATTTTAGCTCTCCAACCAAACTCATCTCAAATTTGCCCTGCATAACTTTTTCAAATTTTTCACACAAGACATCATTAGTAGCACCGTATATGATATCATCAACATAAATTTGGACAATTAAAAAATCATCACCATCATGAGATAAAAACAAGGTTGTGTCAGCACTTCCCTTTTTAAAACCGTTTTCCAAGAGATATGTACACAGACAGTCATACCAAGCTCGAGGAGCTTGCTTAAGGCCATACAATGCTTTTTCCAGTTTGTATACATGATTTGGATAATCGTGACTCTCAAAACCAGGGGGTTGTTCAACATACACTTCTTCTTTTAGTTCTCCATTCAGAAAAGCACTCTTCACATCCATTTGCTTTAATTTGAACCCCTTAAAGCACGCAAAACTTAACAAAATTCTGATTGCTTCAAGCCTGGCAACTGGGGCAAAAGTTTCGTCAAAGTCAACACCTTCAATTTGATTGTATCCCTTAGCGACCAACCTAGCTTTGTTTCTTGTTACGTTTCCAGATTCGTCAAGCTTATTTTTGAATACCCATTTTGTTCCTACAACTGGGTAGTCTTTTGGTCTGGGTACCAAGTTCCAGACTTTGTTTCTCTCAAACTGGTTAAGTTCCTCCTGCATAGCTAACAACCAAAATTCATCATTAAGAGCAACATCATAAGAACTTGGTTCTATTTCAGATACAAAGGCATTATGAATACAAAGAGTACAAACTTCCCTATTGAGAGAGGATCGTGTACGAACACCAGCAGTTGGACTTCCAATTACCAAATCTGGAGGATGACTTGGCTTGAATTTTAGTCTTTCGATATCTGTTGCTGCTTCAGTGGCTTTTTCATTGTTTGTCTCAACATCATTGTTTTCTTGTTCACTTTCTTGTGCACCAGCATCATCTTTATCATCTTCAGGTATCGTATCCATATCTGATTCATTGAACTTGACGTTGACGGTTTCCACGATTGTTCTTGACTGTTTATTGAAGATTCTGTAAGCCTTACTTCTTGATGAATAACCCATGAAGATTCCATCAACCGTTTTTGACTCAAATTTCCCAAGCTGTTCACCTGTGTTCAAAATGTAACAAGGACATCCAAACACTCTAAAATATGAGATGTTAGGCTTTTTGTTAGACCATAGTTCATATGACGTTTTATTAAGTATTGGTCTAATCATAACTCTGTTCATTACATAACACGAAGTATTGACTGCCTCAGCCCAGAAAGTTTGAGGCAATTGATATTCACATAACATAGATCTAGCCATTTCTTGTAATGTACGATTTTTCCTTTCAACCACCCCATTCTGTTGAGGTGTTCGAGGAGCGGAAAATTCATGTTTGAAACCATTTTCTTCACAAAGGTTTTCAAAGTCTAAGTTTTCAAATTCACCTCCATGATCACTTCTTAAAGTTTTAATTGAAACCCCTTTTTCATTTTGGACAAGTTTTGAAAACTTTAAAAAATAATCAAAAACTTCAGACTTTTTGGCTAGAAAGTAAACCCATGTAAACCTAGAGTAATCATCAACCAATACATAACAATAACGTTTACCATTTAAACTAGCAGTATCAGTAGGTCCAAACAAGTCCATATGAATCAATTCAAGCACTCGTGAAGTGCTAACAACATTTTTTGGACGGAAAGATGAACGACTAAGTTTTCCCATGGTACAAGCTTTACATACTTTGTTATTTTTGAAACTCTGATGTGGTAAACCCCTGACAAGTTCATTTGCTTTTAGTCTTTCAAGAAGACCCATACTTGCATGTGCCAATCTTCTGTGCCATAAGATTGCCTCCTCTTCTGTTGCTACCAAACACCTAGATACTGTTACATCATCGAAAGAGAGAGTATAGACATTTCCTTTTCTTTTCCCTGTAAACACAACCTTTCCAGAGGAGATCTCAATGATTTTGCAACTATTACTATCAAACACAACATTCATTCCTTTATCACAAAGCTGACTGATGGAGATAAGATTGTGAAAGAGATTATCAACATATAAAACATCAGTTAAGGCAAAGATACTGTTACCTACTTTTCCTTTACCAATAATTTTACATTTGCTGTTGTCACCTAACGTCACATTCCCACCTTTATGTTTTTCCAGGCTAAGGAACAGTCTTTTATCACCTGTCATATGTCTAGAGCAACCTGAATCCAAGTACCATTTTTGTTGCTCCTTAGCCCGCCAACATACCTACACAAACAGAGAAGGAGATGACCTAGAGAAACTTCTAGGCCTAATCTTATCAGTAGTAGAAGAATGATAGTCATAAGATTCTTTTGGAATCCAAATTTGATTTTTCTTCTTATTTGTGTTCCAATCTTTGTGATAATTGTGTGCCAAGTGTTTAGGAATCCATACCTTTTTGAACTTCTGAATTTTACTGCTAATCTTGCAATTTTCATGACTGTGACCAATCACCCCACATTTTACACATTTGGGAAAAATACTTTTACCTTTAGCATTGTCACTTCCAGTTATTTCTTGTATCTTCCCAAAACCAAGTCCTTTTCTATTATTCCCAACCAATTGGTTTCCAAGTAACATTTTAAAAGATGTTTGACCGATTGAGAATTTGTTCAATGTGACTTCTAGATCTTGGACTCTTGTTTTTAAGATTGTGTTCTCATTCACAAGTGAAGTGCATCGTTTAATGTAGTTCTTTCTTTTAGTGTCATCTTCAACTTTTAGAGTCAAGTTTTCTTTTTCAAGATTCTCAATGGTGCTCTTGAGTGTTAAAATTTCTAGATTCACATCTTTACACATTTCACAATCTAGATTATTGGTTTTTGAAGTATTTTTAATCTCAGATTCCAACTTCTTATTATTATGAACAAGGTTGAAGTTTTCCGCTTTCAGTTTCTCTGCGTCTGATTCTAACGTGTCAATAATTTCAGAAAGATGTTTACACATTAAAACTAGATCTTCATAACTGTATACCTCAGTGGTTTCCTCGTCGGTATCTTCTAGGTCTGATTTTGCCATGAAGCACAAATTGCTTTCCTCCTCACTGTTGTCTGAATCTTCTTCTCCTTCCTCGTCATCCCAAGTTACAGCAAAAGCTTTCTTTTTCTTCTTGTTTCTTTGGAGAAGTGGACAATTTGGTTTTATGTGTCCAGGCTTTTGACAGTTGTAGCAGAGTGGTTCATCTTCTGAATTGTTGGTCTTTGGTTTATTTCTTCGAGGTTTGAATTTTCTCCATTTCGTGAGTTGTCTGACTGCCATGGCAAGCTGTTCAATAGGATCTTCACTATCGCTGGTGACGGTGTTGGACAAGGCTATTGACTTCTTTTTCAGATCTGAGTTGTTGCGATCTTCTCTTGCTTTCAGCTCCATTTCATATGTCATCAAATTTCCGATAAGCTCTTCCATGCTCAGCTTGCTCAGATCTTTGGATTCTTGAATGGCTGTGACTTTTGCTTCAAAGTTCATGGGCAGAACACGTAGAATCTTCCTCACAAGCTCCACTTCTGTATAGATCTTCCTAAGGGCTCTGGCATTGTAGACAAGTACGGAGAAGCGTCCATACATGTCCTTGATGCTCTCGTCCTTCTGCATGTTGAAGTTTTCATATTCATTACTGAACATGGCAAGACGGGATTCTTTAACCTGAGAAGTTCCTTCGTGTGTAACTTCCAGAGTATGCCAAATTTCCTGGGCTGTATTACAATGAGAAATTCTGTTATATTCTGTTTTATCAAGAGCACAAATCAGAGCATTCATAGCTTTAGAATCTATAGAGTATAATTTCTTATCATTTGCATCCCACCTACTTTTTGGTTTAGGTGTTACAATACCATTAACAGTTTCAGTCGGAGGTGTATATCCAGTTTCAATGATATCCCAGACATCATAATCAACAGACACTAGATATATTTTCATCCTAGCTTTCCAATACGCGTAATCACTACCATTGAACATGGGTGGTCTAGCAATAGATTGACCTTCAGAAAAAGCATTGTTTATTGAAGTCATGATTCTAGGGTTCAAACACCTGCTCTGATACCAATTGTAGGATCGATAATAACCCTAGAGGGGGGGGTGAATAGGGTTTTAACACAAAATTTAAAACTAAACACAGTAATAAAGAAATGCAGTAGAAATAAAATCACACGCAGATATACCCAGCTTCGGCAAACTGTGCCTACTGCTGCCTTTCTAAGATTTTTATTAGGAGATACAAACAGATCCCGCTTACAATCCTATGCAAACTCGCAACTCCTGCTCCTGTTTATCCCTAAGCTAAAAATCCTAGACTAGTCTGTATACCCTAGACTAGATTTTCTCAGATTACACTTCAATATTCTGTGCTCCCTAGTTTTTACAATAAAACTAGAAAAAAAAAATTCAAGAAAAAATTCAATGAAAAAAAAAAAAACTTAAAAGAAAATAAGATGAGGAGTTTAAAAGTGGGGGTCATCCCCTTTTTCCTTTGCACTAGTCCAAAGTGGTCGAGCCACTTTATTTTGCGGTGCTCCCTTGTATTTTCTTTAGCCCGATCCTCCCTTATTCTCTGAAACAAAAAAAATGGCGGCTGCGATTAGGGTTTCAGTGATTTTTCCCTAAATCAATATCGGTGATGTGTGTAATGGTTCTCTGGAAGCTTGTTTTGCTTCTCCAGGGTATCTCCTTCGTCCTTGCGATCAATCTGAGTAAGTTTTATCAACTTTTGCAATTTAGGGTTTCGGATTTCTTTTTTGTGTGAGAATCTTATCAAGTCGATGATGAATTCGTGTGTTTATATAGGGATTCCGAAACCCTTGTACTCTGATTTCCATTGAAGACTTGCCCGATTTGATTTGGGAATATTCGAATTTGATTGTTTGTGGTTTCCCCTTTTAAAATTTTCTTGAATGGATTTATGCCTTGATTAAATTCTTTGAACTTGCTGTGACTTAAATTGTGCCCCTTTGGATTGAGAAAACATGCCGTAGATTCCTGATGTTGAAATTGAATTGATTCATTCCCCTTTTGCTTTTGTAATTCTCGGTTTTTATTTGAATTTGTTGCGTGATTGAGCATTTCTGGAAAGAATTAAAACCGTGAATCCCCTTATGTTTATTGCGTGATTGCTCCATTGATTTCTTGCCTCGATTAAACACTGATTTCTGGACAGATATTTTTGCTTCTCTGGAATTTATTGAAATAATTCTGGAAATAGGAACTTGCCCAAACAAAAATCTTTGCCAAACACACGACTGCACTGTTTTCAAATGTTGCCTTGAATTTCTTGATTGAATCAAAACAAAAAAAATGATTTGCAAAAAAAATTGTCGTGATTGTCTAGATAAAACACTTGAATTGTTGCTATAAACATATTGAGCAGTTTCTTTGCTTTTCGAATTAACTGCTAACTTGTATATGCAGTCACACACACTCATATACTGAGCTTTCTGTAAGAATTATGTTGAGTCAAGTTGAATACATTGCCTTTTGCACCTCTGTCTTGACCTGAAAAACAACTTAGCTGCACATATTTCTACTGCTTGAACATGTTTCATGTTTGTGTTTGTTGCATCTGTAATGTTGTTGTCACTAGTCTCGACCAAGCTGACTTTGCTGTTGCATTAACACCATGCCAGCATATCGACCACTTTGTGTAACTATGCTTCATTGCTTGTATCACCATGCCATTTTGAGATATGTTCACTGTTTATTGCTGAACATTGTTGTTTGATCATGTACAAGTATATATATGCGACTTGATCACCATCTGTTACACTATCTTGCCATCATGCATTGTTAGCTAAGTTGATCATCGCTTTGTTGTTTCATTTCTTGTTTGAATTGAGTCTGGCTTGGGCTCAACTGAGCTGCACCATCACTATGTTGTACACTTGCCATTTGATCTGGCTTGGCACTTGCTCTTATTTTCAAAAACTGATCTGCTTTGTTGTTCCACCATGTATAGCTGCATGATGTTATATCATTTTTGACCCATACATGCTGTTTTGTATTAGCATGCTTCACTTGATTCACCATTTTGCTGTTGAGCTGTGCTCGGCCATTTTGACTTTGGTGATTTTTTTTTTTTAACTCCATGTTGACTTTGAAAGTTATTTGCTGGTTGACCTCTTTTGAACCTGTCTTGATTTAGACAATTCACCTTGTTTTGCTTAATACTTTGCTCATCACTTGTTTGATTCTGAAAAAAATAATAAAAAAATAGCAGTCAAACTGTACTGAGTTGAGGCTGGTCAGAATCAGTTGGTTCTGATCAGCAAACCAGTATGGTTTTGATGTGGCTGTTCAAGTCTGAAATATGATGAGAAAAACACACAGAAAGCTGAGACAAAATGAATCAATCACACAGAGAATCATTTTTGTCAAAAGTATTTGTTTTAGTTCCAGTGTACTGTGTATTTTTCTTTCTTTTGTGACAGGTTACAGGATGATGCTTTGGACAGCTAAGGTGTTCTCAACAAGAATAATCCAGCTAGAAATGAGAAGAAAAAAAATGAAGTGCTTGTAAAAAAAATTGTATGTACTGAAATTACTTGTAAAGTGATTTGTAAAGTCTTGTGTGTAAATGAATTGTAAAATAAATAATATTATTGGAAATAAAATTTATTTGATTTTTCTATATTCTGTGTAAATTTTGTGTTATTTTATTTTCCAATAATACTAGATATTCCACAATCAAACACTCCAGTAACAAAAATCTATTTGTTATCATCAAACAAAAATATTAGTATCAACAAGGTGTTACCACCCAACAGAAACAGACGGTACCAACAGAAACAGACAGAACTAAGCGTACCCTAAAACCCTACCCCAAGCGATCGGCTCCCTAATACATAAATATCCTGTGTCGGCCCCACAGTAGGGTGTATCACTCCCTAAAGTGACAACCAATTGGCACAGACCTATTTACAGATGTCACGGCGTCTTACATCCTCAGAGGCAGACCGGGATCCATGCACGCACATGACCCGGTTGGAACGCACCATCAACACCCCTCGCCATTATCAGAATGAACCACTTATAATTAGTTCAGTAAGCGTGCCCGGACCCTACCTACTGTTGGGTCAAAGTTTTGATACCAGAAAGGGTTACTGACTAATATGGGTCCCAAACAACAGATGACACAAGTAATTCCCCTCCTAACCTTGTGTCCCCAGACTAACAGATTTCAGATTTACAAGTTCAGACATACAGAGTTCAGATTTACTAATTCACAAATTAAGTTAACAAGTTTTCAGACTAACAGGTCAGATGTACAGATTTTTCAGATTTGTCTAACTTTGTATTGGGCCTACTGTTTCATGGGCGGGTTTTACTACATCTATTAATCCCGTTGGTTTAACCCTATTTTTCCCCCAATACGTTTTAGACGTCATTCTTATCTTAGATTTTCATTAATTAATTATTAATGCACAGACCTCTCACATTAGGTCGGTAGCTTGTGGCCGCTGGATATGCCGGGCGGTTCCGGGCAGACTTCTGCCACAAGCCAGACCTAACCTCGTGTCTTACGCATGTTATGACTAACTTCTCACATTAGAACCTATTGTTTGCGGCCACTGGATGTGCCGGGCGGTTCCGGGCAGATTTACGCCGCAAACTCATTCTAATCTCGAGTTAGCCATGTTTATCTTCGCGGCCAATTAATTAATAATTTACCGTTTATGCGCACGCCCAATATATATGCCAATTCAGATTATATCAATAACAGGATGATTATATCAACATAGCAGATAACGGATTTTATATGACTTAACGGATTTAACAGATTTATCAACTTAGCAGATTTTGGCATATAACAGGTTAGACATTTCAACCGACAAATTTAACAGATTAGGCATTTCAATCTAATTAGCAGTCTAGGCAATATAACAAAACTAGCAGTTTAGGCAACTTGGCAAATTAGCAGATTTAGCAAATTTAATATTTCTAAAGGTTCTATTTACATGCCTTGCCTAACCATAAATTAGGCCTAAGTTCATATGCCTAAATAATGTCATGATTCACAATATGATCATATACTTCCATGTTTGCATACATTTACATAGCGCAGAATATGGACATAATTTACCCTATAACATATGTTCCAATTTTTGTTAAACTAGCATTTTACAGCAGATTCACATATAAATTATACCAAATATAACCATTAATTCCAATGCATGTCATATATCCAAAAATCCCTATTTAGGTGTAATCACAATAATAGATATCCTAATTAATGCAAATCTTTTACACCTAAGCTTCCATATCTTCTTCTTTTTAAGTCATGAATCATTATGCAAACTATACCCAACAATCTAAATCTTTAAATCATATCTTCTAAAAATCAAATCTTGACTTTTATATGCATTTTGTTCAAAGTCTCAAATCATATGTAATCTTACAGTGGTTCCTCTTCTTCTTTTATCACAGAATATGCATAGGTCTAAAACTAGTTTATAACATATGCTTATTTTTCTAATTAATTACAGATCTAAATTACAACATAACTATGCATACAACATGCATAAATTACATGTTCATAATCAAATTTATGCATCCAATCCCAAGTCACATGTCCAATATATTTTATGCCTCAAACCTAAAGTCATACATTCAATTTAGTCTTGTCAAATTTCGCATCATTCATTAATTGTCCCAAATTTCGCGTTCATACGTTAATCTCTTTATGAGATTGGGCACAGGCTCGTGGTAGCCTGGCTATAGAAACAGAAAAGAAGAAAGGAATACAGAACAGTCACAGAAAACAGATCCAATAGAAGAGAATATATATACAACCTCAAACTCAGTTTTAAATGCATATCAAAATTATAATTAACGTTTATAGCGGAGAATAACTGTACTTGCCTTGATTGGATTAAAGAAAGAACTTTAACTTCTTGTAGAATCTTTGCAGAAACTTTAATCTCTAGTTTGAATTGAGTTGCTTAGGCTGATGTTGATTATCTTCTAGTTTTAATTCCAGCAGAGCAGAGACACCATTTTTATTTTTATTTAGAAGAAGAGAGCAATGGAGGCTAGAGAATTGTGTAAGAAACCTAGTTAGAGTCTAGGGTCATTTTATAGAGTTTATGAACTGATTAGGACCATCGATGTTGCTTGGATTGATCGTAGCCATTCATTCGCAAGAGGGACCAATTAGAGCCTGCCACCTAGCCCTAATGACAAAGCAGACCACAAAAAATCGACCAACATAGAATAGGCCAGCCAGGGTGGACTGGGTTCGACCTGGGTCTGGACCAGGTCGACAGCCCTGTCGACAGCCCTGTCGACCTGGTTAGACCAGGTCGACAGCCCAGTCGACCTGGGTGTCTTAGGCGGGAGTTTTCCCGCCTTGGCCAATTGGGCCCGGTTTTAATTTTTAAACTGTTTTATTCTGTTCGAATTTTAAACTTAATTCAGAAACTTCCGAAGGCCATATCTTCTTCATACGGACTCCGTTTTTCGAAAACTCGGACTCTATTTCGCGTATTTTTCCGAGACGAACGCAATGGCGTATCCTGTTTCCCTTAGTTCTTTGATTTCAAATTAATTATACTTTAATTTGTTAATTCCATAGTTATAGAATACACGGGGTGTTACATTCTCCCCCACTTAAAAGGATTTCGTCCCCGAAATCTTCAAGTTAAGAAGAATGTGTCCTACCATCCAATCACCCATCTACTCAACCATCATCCACAAGCATCCATTGTCCTTAGAAAACTTCTAATGTTGTATGAACATATGCAAAAGTGTGTGTATATGTTCCTTACCTAATGCAAAGATCAGGCGGTCTATTGATTCAGTTGACCTCCTTAATGCGAATTATGTCAGTGCCATGAGTCCAACATGTATGCAATAGAATTCTGATGATATAGTATTTCTATATGAGTGCACAACCATTCACTCAAATGCAACATCCATGTGCTGAATCAACCATTTTGCATCCACAAGAATTGAAAAATGCTCACTCATCCATATGCAGTATGAGAGTGTTTTCGAGCCGATCTAGTGCCTAGTGTGTGTATATGCATCCACGGGCAACCACTAGCAACCACTTGCATCCACTTGCAACCATCAAACATAACATGTCTCAAACACATGTTTACACCCATTAGTTACTACCTAAAGTTCAAATATTCGATCGATAGGATACAGTCGAATGATGGAAGCGAGTACAGATAGAACGAAAATTTGGTTCCCATTAGACATAGGTCCTAGGTATCGGCCCCAAAGACCGAAACCAACATTAAATTAATACCCCATGAAAACTCAGAATGTATGCGTCATACTTGACACCTAACACAGATATCCCTCAAAACCCCAGTCCCAAACAGATGATCCATAACCCTTATGGGTCTGAGTCTACAGCGGAATTCAGAAATAATACTAGTATTAAAGTGCAGAGTATCGATTACAAAATCAAAATATCAGAATCAGAAAAAGTCTTGACTTCATAATCAGATAAATAAATTAAACCTACTATAGAAAATTTCCTATTTCTATCCTAGCCACTAGCCTCAAGAGTGTTCGCCTGCCCTCCTTGTCCTCGTCTCTTTGGGCAGTCCCTAGTGAAGTGTCTCATCTCCCCAAAGTTGAAGCAAGCGCCCTTCCTTTTTCTGCAATCCTTGTTCAGATGAGTTGAGCTCCCACAAGTAAAGCACTTTTTCCCCTTCTTATCTTCAGACTTCTCATCCTTCTTTTATGTTTCCTTTTTGGGCCCCGCTTTCTTATTCTGTGGTTCTTCGTTCTTTGTCTCTTTCGGGCCCTTGTCTTCCTCGTGCAGTAGTGCCATATCCACCAATTTCTCGTAAGTTGCTCCCATGGGTACATGGGTCATGGCTAGGCTGTGCAGTGGCTCATTCAATCCTTTAACAAAGCGGAGAGCCTTTTTATGCTGAGTGTTGACTAAATCCAATCCGAATCTTGCTAGTTGGTTGAACTGGTTGACGTATTCCTTGACCGTCATACTTCCTTGCTTAAGAGACAAGAACTTTTCCAATTGTAAACTTCGTTCAGCTTGCGAGAGAAATTTTGTCTCAAACCTTGTTCTGAAATCCATCCATGTCTCAACCGGCCTCTCGGCGTTAGTGACTTCCCACCAGTAGGAAGCTTCGTCTTTGAGCAGCCATACTACCAACTGTACCTTCTGCCTATCGTCCACCTCGAAGATAACGAATAGATCCTCAGTTTCTTTGAGCCAATTCCTTGCTTCTACGAATGATTCAGTTCCTTTGAAATCCTTCCCACCCATGGCCCTAAAATCTCTACAGATCTTTGAGAAAGCAATTGTACGAGGAGGGGGTGGAGGAGGGGGATCATTTGCTGGACCTGCAGCGGTGGTCCTAGCCTCAAGATATTGACGAAACCAACCGGGTACATGAACACCCTCTGGTATCTCAGATGCTTCAGACATGCTGGAACGAAAAAGGAAAGGTTCAATACAAAAAGGACTGAAAGAAAGATATATGGCTCTTGGGGATCATGTTTTTTTTTCAAAATAAACTTTATTTTTGAAAATACTTCCTTTCCAAAACCTTTTTGAAAATAGTTTCAAAAACTTTACCCAATCTGGTAATCTTCAGCTCTGATACCAAGTGTAACACCCCACCTCCGTTAAGGTCACTCACAAAGGGAATGCCTTAATTTTGGTGGAGCATTTTAGTAAACAGAACAGAAACTTACAAGACAGATAAAACAGTACTTGAAAATTTTTAACTTTATTACAGTGGAAATAGAAAATTAATATGGTTACATCCTTTCAATTTCAGAATTCAAGTACAAAATATCAGTCTTGTACAAAAGCCTTCAAAATGCATAGTTTAAAATCATAATCCCCATGGAACGGAAGCTATACAGAGCCGAGCCATACTTTAAGCACTTCAAGCAAAGAGAAATTCGGATCAAGCTAAAGTATTTCCCTCCTTGGATAACCTGGGAGGGGGGAACGGAAGAAAGGAGGCGAAAACAACAAGGGTCAGACAAAAAGTCTGGCAAGTCCAGTGACTTTCAGCATATGAACAGATAATAATAATATGATATGAACATAAAACTGGATGTGAGATAACTATAACAGGTGTAGCAGGTATAACAGAAAAACAGAATGATATAAACTATTGTTTTACACTTCTCTGCACTAATACTAGTATAGCAGAATTAGGTGTCACCCTAATGTCTAAATTGAAGCAGGAACGGGTACAGAATACTTTAACAGAAACAGAATGCTAATAATGGGCCTTTACTACCCGATCAGAAACAGACAGAAGAAGAAACAGATTTATCCCTATGGAGACAGAATGTGGAGTTAGGTGTACACTAGTAATGGGCCTTTACCACCCGAACAGACGGTACCGACAGAAACAGACAGGTGTTACCACCCAACAGAAACAGACGGTACCAACAGAAACAGGCAGAACTAAGCGTACCCTAAAACCCTACCCCAAGCGATCGGCTCCCTAATACATAAATATCCTGTGTCGGCCCCACAGTAGGGTGTATCACTCCCTAAAGTGACAACCAATTGGCACAGACCTATTTACAGATGTCACGGCGTCTTACATCCTCAGAGGCAGACCGGGATCCATGCACGCACATGACCCGGTTGGAACGCACCATCAACACCCCTCGCCATTATCAGAATGAACCACTTATAATTAGTTCAGTAAGCGTGCCCGGACCCTACCTACTGTTGGGTCAAAGTTTTGATACCAGAAAGGGTTACTGACTAATATGGGTCCCAAACAACAGATGACACAAGTAATTCCCCTCCTAACCTTGTGTCCCCAGACTAACAGATTTCAGATTTACAAGTTCAGACATACAGAGTTCAGATTTACTAATTCACAAATTAAGTTAATAAGTTTTCAGACTAACAGGTCAGATGTACAGATTTTTCAGATTTGTCTAACTTTGTATTGGGCCTACTGTTTCATGGGCGGGTTTTACTACATCTATTAATCCCGTTGGTTTAACCCTATTTTTCCCCCAATACGTTTTAGACGTCATTCTTATCTTAGATTTGCATTAATTAATTATTAATGCACAGACCTCTCACATTAGGTCGGTAGCTTGTGGCCGCTGGATATGCCGGGCGGTTCCGGGCAGACTTCTGCCACAAGCCAGACCTAACCTCGTGTCTTACGCATGTTATGACTAACTTCTCACATTAGAACCTATTGTTTGCGGCCACTGGATGTGCCGGGCGGTTCCGGGCAGATTTACGCCGTAAACTCATTCTAACCTCGAGTTAGCCATGTTTATCTTCGCGGCCAATTAATTAATAATTTACCGTTTATGCGCACGCCCAATATATACGCCAATTCAGATTATATCAATAACAGGATGATTATATCAACATAGCAGATAACAGATTTTATATGACTTAACGGATTTAACAGATTTATCAACTTAGCAGATTTTGGCATATAACAGGTTAGGCATTTCAACCGACAAATTTAACAGATTAGGCATTTCAATCTAATTAGCAGTCTAGGCAATATAACAAAACTAGCAGTTTAGGCAACTTGGCAAATTAGCAGATTTAGCAAATTTAATATTTCTAAAGGTTCTATTTACATGCCTTGCCTAACCATAAATTAGGCCTAAGTTCATATGCCTAAATAATGTCATGATTCACAATATGATCATATACTTCCATGTTTGCATACATTTACATAGCGCAGAATATGGACATAATTTACCCTATAACATATGTTCCAATTTTTGTTAAACTAGCATTTTACAGCAGATTCACATATAAATTATACCAAATATAACCATTAATTCCAATGCATGTCATATATCCAAAAATCCCTATTTAGGTGTAATCACAATAATAGATATCCTAATTAATGCAAATCTTTTACACCTAAGCTTCCATATCTTCTTCTTTTTAAGTCATGAATCATTATGCAAACTATACCCAACAATCTAAATCTTTAAATCATATCTTCTAAAAATCAAATCTTGACTTTTATATGCATTTTGTTCAAAGTCTCAAATCATATGTAATCTTACAGTGGTTCCTCTTCTTCTTTTATCACAGAATATGCATAGGTCTAAAACTAGTTTATAACATATGCTTATTTTTCTAATTAATTACAGATCTAAATTACAACATAACTATGCATACAACATGCATAAATTACATGTTCATAATCAAATTTATGCATCCAATCCCAAGTCACATGTCCAATATATTTTATGCCTCAAACCTAAAGTCATACATTCAATTTAGTCTTGTCAAATTTCGCATCATTTATTAATTGTCCCAAATTTCGCGTTCATACGTTAATCTCTTTATGAGATTGGGCACAGGCTTGTGGTAGCCTGGCTATAGAAACACAAAAGAAGAAAGGAATACAGAACAATCACAGAAAACAGATCCAACAGAAGAGAATATATATACAACCTCAAACTCAGTTTTAAATGCATATCAAAATTATAATTAACGTTTATAGCGGAGAATAACTGTACTTGCCTTGATTGGATCAAAGAAAGAACTTTAACTTCTTGTAGAATCTTTGCAGAAACTTTAATCTCTAGTTTGAATTGAGTTGCTTAGGCTGATGTTGATTATCTTCTAGTTTTAATTCCAGCAGAGCAGAGACGCCATTTTTATTTTTAATTAGAAGAAGAGAGCAATGGAGGCTAGAGAATTGTGTAAGAAACCTAGGTAGAGTCTAGGGTCATTTTATAGAGTTTATGAACTGATTAGGACCATCGATGTTGCTTGGATTGATCGTAGCCATTCATTCGCAAGAGGGACCAATTAGAGCCTGCCACCTAGCCCTAATGACAAAGCAGACCACAGAAAATCGACCAACATAGAATAGGCCAGCCAGGGTGGACTGGGTTCGACCTGGGTCTGGACCAGGTCGACAGCCCTGTCGAAAGCCCTGTCGACAGCCCTGTCGACCTGGTTAGACCAGGTCGACAGCCCAGTCGACCTGGGTGTCTTAGGCGGGAGTTTTCCCGCCTTGGCCAATTGGGCCCGGTTTTAATTTTTAAACTGTTTTATTCTGTTCGAATTTTAAACTTAATTCAGAAACTTCCGAAGGCCATATCTTCTTCATACGGACTCCGTTTTTCGAAAACTCGGACTCTATTTCGCGTATTTTTCCGAGACGAACGCAATGGCGTATCCCGTTTCCCTTAGTTCTTTGATTTCAAATTAATTATACTTTAATTTGTTAATTCCATAGTTATAGAATACACGGGGTGTTACACCTAAAATTCAAACGAGCTCCAAATCTCTCCAGACTGGTTCCATTGTGAGGCTTGCGATCATACGATCCTAATGGATCCAAATTTGTGAAATTTTGATAATGTATATATATATATATATCAGATATTAAAATTACAAATTGGAATATATAATTTAATTTAAAACTAAAGTTAATTAATTTACTAATTTTATATGGGCCTTACCCTCTTCTTTATCCAATCAGCCCATTGCCCCCCTCGTTAAAACCAGACCCATATGCTAGCTACAGTACCACCTTCCCCAAACTCACGTATCCTACTCCTCATGTTAATAACCCATTGCCGCACGTTCAAATGTATGTTTAATCTTTTTTTTCTTTTATTAGGCTTACAACTTTCAGCCCGCTAGACTTCAGACCCATGTCCAAGAATCAACAGTTTCTCTTCCCTCAAATACAAGTTGTGACCTTCCCTATTGTTTCTTCCATTACAGCACATATAAACTTCGAATTCTCCATCTACCATTCATTTAAAATCAAAGAAATATACCATAATTCACCACATTCACTCCTCTCCATGACCATCACCATCGCACAAAGTTCCATCTCCACTACACTATCGCAACCCAGCCCATTTTCACGCTGTAAAAAGAAAACAACAATCCTTTATAACTCCATTCTTCATCAAACAAGCGACGTCAAGCATTTCTTGCTGGACACAGTAAACATGCAACCCCAGTGTGCTTCAAAATCCACCAAAACTTGCCTACGAACCCGAAATCAACCCGCCGGTCCAAAGATGATATCAAAACTATGAGTCGATACCTGAATTTTAAGCCACATCGAACCCTAGAATGGACCGGAAAATCTGAACTTCGAATAGGTGCATCACAGGTTACAAAGTTGGCACTGGAAGGAACAGCACAAGCGTACGTGTCTATATCATTTTTAGAATTTTCAGCGGAGAATTTTATTTGATTAGACTTTTCTGTTCACCATTAAAACTTGGCTACTTGTTTACTAGAAGAAGAGAAAGTGAGTAAGCAGTGTGTTTATATAGACCGGTGATCCTTCGCTCGCAAGCTTCGTACCATATTGGGGTTAGCCATGTGATTTGTACACAAGTTAGGGTAACTATGATTTGAGTACACAGATAGGTATGGCAGGCTATTTAGAGGAGATATGCTATACAGATATGTGAATAAAATTTTGATTAGATAATGGTGGTACGGTGTGATTTAGGGTGGTAGCCTTTTTCTTATTTAGGCTATAGGATGTAAGTCTGCATGTGCTTAGGTAGCTTAAATTTTCAGTGTCTAGGTTGTGTGCTAATTGTCTACATATGTGTACGTTTGTTGGCTGATGCAAGTAACTTTGGGTAGGAAACCCTTAGAGATGAAGAAATCAGTTATAATATATATATTTACATTTTATAGGATTGGTTATATTATATATATTGAGGGTACGCCGTTGCATAAAATTTCATACATTTATGCATTGTTATCGACAAAAATAAAAATGTTGTTGTGATAAGCAATGTGCCACGATCCCAAAAACATAATAAAATAGATAAGTTAACTTATTTTGTGAAATCCCAAAATGCCGTTTTAGGTTGCAAAATACGTTGAATGAAAATTTGCTTATTTTCCAAAATAATAATTACAGAAAAATTCTATAAACTAAATTAAAAATACATCTTAAAAATCTTGTCTAAATTCGAAACCAATATTTTATTATATTAAATAATCGTTATGGTTTATAAACGACTCCACAATGACTTTCTGAAAATTTGATTTGGACATAACTTACAATCTATACGACGGAATCTCGATTTTTCACTTCCATTAGAAAACATTATTCAATAGATTCGAACGTTTCTTGTTTTGAACAAATCCGACTTATAACGAATACTGTATACTCAGTTGAAGTTCAAAACGTAAAATTACGAACTACTGTGACGTTACGAGCACGATTATAATTATATTATAATTTATTATATATACCTTTAGACATTGTTAAATTAATAAGTTCGTTATTATAATTCAATTCTAAACTGAATTAAATATCTTATATTATCTAATTTACACGGTACTGCAATTTAACCTTTTCCGGTTAATTTGGAAATTAAATCTACTATTCCACTATTGACATTTATTAAATAATCAAAATTACTTAATTCAAATCATTTAAATTTCCAAATCGTTATATTAAAATAATTAAATAAGTTATTTATTAAATCGCTTGAATTCTGGGACGTTACATTCCTTCCCTTAAAAGGAATTTCGTCCCGGAAATTACTTAGGTAGGAAAAATGCTATAATCCTTATGAATTTAGTTAACAATCATCTGTTTTACTTTTTAACTTCAGTTTCAATTAAAATGATTTATTTTAATTAAAATATTATTTTATTTCTATTAATGAAATTTTCTAAAAGTTCTGAATATTTTCTAATGTCATAAATTTCCAAAAAAAAATCGCCAGTGTCTCCTTTACACGGCTCAATCGGTACTACTACAACTCGCCTCGCTAGGTCTTCTCCAATCCAAAAAAAATTTCAAATAGCCAAACGACTTGTCAAATAGACTCATAAAAATCTCATACCAATTGAAACATAAACTCGTACCTTTTTGTCAAGCATTCAACTCTACATATTCCATTTGCTACACTTCAACATTTACCAATGCATTCTCAATCAATTTATCCACAAAATCCAATCATTCTCTTAAGCCCAAACCAAATTCCATTCAACTCCGGTTTCAATTCAAATTCCAAATTCTTACTTAATAGTTCAATTCCATTTCAAAATCCTATTCGACGAGTCTAATTACTTAACCAATAAAGTACCATTCTCGTATTCCATTATTCAATTAATTTCTCTAATTAGTTATCTTCATCTCAAAATTCTAAAATCTGATTTTAGTCTTCCAAAAATCAATCCATTTTAATGATTTGAATCTCAAACATTTCTCCTTTACAAATTTCATTTTAGATTATCTCTAATCTAATCCGAATTTACTTAACTTGGTTTAAGTTAAATTTCAAGTTATTTGTTCACTTTTACCATTTAAATCTTGTTAACTTCATAAGTTAAATTTAAATTCCAGAATCAATTACCTGGGTCTTATTTCAAATCAGTTTGAAATCATATATATTTGCATATAATAATAACAATTCAAAACATTTGGATTTTTGAACAACTTGTTTCCTCAAAACAATTCAAAACACAAACTTCGGTAGTAATCTGTCACTTAGAAACTCGAAAATGAACACTGCTGATGTAGTTGTCATCATCAGAGTTATTTTCCAGCAATTGAAGGGAGTTCAATACTATATAACTTTCAAAACTCATTCTTAAACACTTCCATTTTGAAATTTCTTCAAAATACTTTTCACAACGCTTGGAAAACATTTCCAGTTTCCACCAAGATCTTAAAATTTCCGTATATAATTCAAAATTCTATTTCAAACACCTTTCCTAGATTTCGGGATTTTAATTCCAAATTTACTACATTTGATTTTGTATGTTACACTTATACGAATTCAAATTGGTTATTTATAACCAACTTTATTATAATCTTATTTGATTATAATAACAACTAACACATCCAATATGTTATAGTGATAATCCCAAGATATTTAGTTCTATATACAAAATATACTTTTTGTAAAATCATTTCATTTACCCTCCTTTCAAAAACATATTGTGTCGGTTCATTGTATTCGAGCGTTTAGAAACCCCCATCGACCTTGTGGTGCTCCACCGTCGACCAGATTCATAAGCCACTCAACCAATAAATCTTCATAATATAAAACAATTTTATATTATCTACAAATACGCTCTCTCGTATATACACACTCAAACTCAATTTAGTGTATTACTAACCCCATCTTTACTGAGTAAGGCAACAGAGCCAAGGTAATCACTCAACCTTATTCTCTGATACCACTATAACGACCTACGGATTTTCAACCCCGAAAATCGACATCTAACACCATGTCAACTATTCAGGTATCATAAATACAGGAACATTAATAGGAGAAGTTAGAGCGTGAGAAATAGAAGGAAAGAAAGTTAGAATAGAAGAAGAAGAAGAAGAAGAACACAACAGAATCAGAATCAGAGTAAACACGATTCTCACAGCGGAATGAATAAAATATATTATATAGCATAACTTGGAAATATAAAACTGTATTTGTACTTACATACATCATTAGAGTACATTTCGTATATATCACAGTGGAAATAAACTCTATATATATGTATCTAACAATGAAGCCTCTTGTTCCAAGCTCCTCCAAGTATATCTGTAAAATCCCGACTACTTGACTACCCGTACAAACTCGGGGATCCAAGAGTTTAGGTGTAAAACAAAACAAAATAAACTCTGGGACGATCATGGGACTGGTGTGAGTAAACTCCAACCATTTGATTTAACTTTCTAAAATCCTTTTAAAAGATATGACAATCATAAGACCGATCAACACATAAACACGGATGGTTTTTTACCTTACGATAACCAAAAATAATTTTAAAATTAGTACTTTTCTAATATTATAATAGTGTCTACATCAAGTAAATAACAATCTAGCAGAACGCTTGCATCTCACGCTCTATATATAATATACAATCAAATCCACGGTTTCTTATTGGTGAATGGATTTCCAACTATGATGAGGTATGGAACCACCTTTCGATCTGTGTACTCTAGAGGGGATACACTGAAGTTCAACAATTACATCTTGCAACTCAGCCACACATGACTGAGCATTCATTTCGCTTGAATGTTCCGAACATATTGTCACCTTACGATCGGTATATCAACATAATCTTTCCTGGGAGATATAAAAGCGGAAGAAGAACAAAAACGAATATTCTCTAGATGGTGACAATATACCCTAATTGGGAGCAATCCACTTAACCATGATGCCTGCCCGATTTTTGTCATTTTACGGCTGTTGAGGTTTAAGGTCATGACGTATCTTTTGACAGATCACATCTTCATCTACATTGAATGCACATCGTCATAACTTCCAAATCACAAATTGATTTCCCCAAAAATACCATGGGTATAAATCTAAGAGAAATGAATTCCTCCGCCACCAACATAAATACATTTAAAGAGATCAACTTACGTGGTCTATTAGGTATACTCCGTCAGACATTCGTCCATACATGTTTACCTAGGACTGGACAAACCGAAGGCACTATTCTATAAATCCATCTTAGGCAATTTCTACCTAGGATCACCAGAACAACCTTGCATAAACTCCATCTTAAATTATTTCAATATTTGATTCGCAATGCTAATGCCCATACGGAGTGGTTTTTAGATAATAAATCAAATCCTGGTCTCTCCGTATTGACAACAGATAAATGGTCAAAAACTTTAATAGTCGATTATTTAACTATCAAAGGAAAACATCCATAAAAACAACGATCTTATTTCCAAATAGAAATATTACCAATCAATCATCAATCAACACTGAGCCCTTTTAAGTAATTTAACATTTATTCATTTCCCAATTTCCCCTTCAATATCTTTACCCAAATATTTCTTCAACTCATTTAGCCTCTCACGATTCTTGGAAAACGTAACATAACTTATTTATTTTCTATATTCCAGAAAATATTTCTTTTTAACATTGGAAAATGTTTCCATATATATTCCCATTTTTTTATTTAGAAAATATATGTTACTATCATTGGAAAACATTTCCTTTTCTTATATTCATGCATCACTATCCCTCAACATCTATCAGTCCCTAACTGTAAACTAGTAAGAGAACAACTCCTTAAGTATTAACCCTGAAGGGAGAAACCAACATCAGATCAATACCCAGAAAGCCATCCAACTTAATTAGTCTCCAGTCAATTTAAGTATATTTAATAATGCGCTTTTCTTAGCATATATAGGAACTAGGGCTCCTCCTTATTTCTTCGACGCCCCTTTTTTAAGTCCCTCCCCCACTTCCTCAACCATTTTGAACTTCTTTTACCCATCTTCCCTAGCTTTCCTCATAGTTGTTAGGAGCAAGCATGCACAACTTGGATGTAAAGCCCTTTTCTGTAGATCTAGATCCATTTCATTTGTTACCCTCCTTGTGTCCAAGCTTCAATTTCTTGCTTCCTTTTCCATCTACTTATTCGCGATGGTTCTGATTTTCGATTTCAAATTCCCCTTTCATCTTAATATAGGTTAAACATTCACGACTTTGCCTTATCCCGATATATCTCTGGGTATTCGGTGATTTTCTCTATTACACGACCTCCAATCGCACCCTCATTTGCCAAGAACTGCGCTGCCAGTTTATTTTGTGGTTTCTTTAGTTTTGGTTCGAGCTAGCCTCCACTGTCGTGTGTGCCTCTGCGGTTCCTTTGCACTTATGCTATGTCGATAATTTCCTTGAGCTTTGGTTGTTTTCTGGTTTGGTTGGGGTTTTACCTATTTTTTGTTCGGTTGGGTGTTAGGTTTTTTGAAAGTTTCTGTTTTGACTTGGGTAAGGAGTTGGTTATTTGGTTATATGCTTGGATCTTTCGGATGTCCTAGAGTGGTTGTTGTCTGATGTACTGGCTGGGGTGCGGTTAAAAGTTTGTGAGGTTCTTATGAATGTTATTGAAGTTGGCAGCGTCTTGTTTTGGTAGTTATATCTGTTTGGGTCGGTATGTGTTATGATGCTCCGTGCCATGTTCGATCCTGTGATGATTGCTTTGCAACGACGGGGTGATCACAGTCAAGTTTAGCGTTTTTGTTTTTTCCTTTCAACTCTAATTATTTTATGCCTATCAAAGAAGTTGTCCTTCATGGTATGTTTTCCTATGTCCTATGTCAAGTCCCAGTTGTGTGCAACATGTAAAAGCATATGCTTCTTGTCTTGCTGGTCTGAGCTGTTTGCGTAAGAGTATAATGTTACCGCCGTGTTGGTGATGCTTCTGCTTTACTAGTGTTGTTGTGACCTTCAGTGAGCTCAGTTATTATTATAACTTCTAGTGACATATGTTAGTGCTTTAGATGTAATACACTCCAATTTGGAGTAAGTAATGTGACGTGCAATTCTTGTCCGTCTTTGTTTTTGATGTAATGTTGCTCCCTGCATAGAGTTTGAATTTTATTATAGTCTAGATATTTAGTCTAGCTCCGTCTTTGTTAACTAGGCTATTTGCAGTGGACAACCCATTACAAAAACCAATTGTAGTAGGTTGACAATCTGTCAACCTCCTGAACTTTTTGTAGTTATTATTTATCATTATAATATGTGTAACAGATCACTATAAACATTAGTAAACCTTGCCAAAAAAATAAAAGCATTCTTATTTCAAAATCATATGCAAAGAATTAAACAAAGTGATTTTAAAAAGAAATGGATATTAGAATAATCTCAAAGATGATTCCTCGGGTGCTAAGTGAAGACAAATGTCCATTCCACCATTTTAAGAAGATCAAATCGGAGAGAATCAATGTAAAACACTTTTTAGCACATTTTTTTTGAAAGGCAGCGCGAATTTTTTTATTACTCAAACAAAAATCTACAACATTTACATTAAAGCTAAATATATACATCACAATTTCATATCTATGTACCCTAACTCACTCTGAATGACAAATAACGGTTTAATAGATACAACTACAACACAGACACGAGACATGATTTTTACAAGCATTAGAATTTCACTATCTTCACTAGCTCCAGTAATCAGCATTGATACTCAACAACGACAAGAATAGATTCAGACGAGAACTGTAGAAGACATTTCCATGCAGTACAAAGAGAAAACTGCAAACTATGACTTCTAAAGAGAAGCATAAACTGTATTAAACGTAACCAACAAATGTCAAAATGGAAAACTACAAGCAGACCAACTTCACTTTAAAAACAATACCAAAACTTTAAAGGGTCGAAAAGAGGTGAAGGGTTCATTCTAGTGTGCCCTTTAGAAGACTTCACTTTACTGTAAAGAGGTAGCACAATATCTAGCTTATACTCGATACCTTCGTCCAAATCAACCCATAACTTGCCACGTAATTTAATACCCTTTGATTGGACAAAGAAGAAGAAGCAGAAGCTACAGAATTAGAAGGAATATTACTAGGTGGAGGTAACTGCATATGACCACAAGGAGATGAAGAATGAGTTGCAGTGGATGGTTTAAAAGGAACTGATGTAGATTTCAAAAGAGGTGAAGATGAAACATGCATTTTTGTGCTCAAAGAAAAAGCACATGATATGGTGACAAACTCAGATTGAATCTGATTCCCATTCCCACTTGATTTCAGATCATCACTCTCACCATTAAACAATTTATTTAAACAAAAATCCAATCCATCGATCTCAACACAATCAATGTTATCTTTATTAATACCATGTTACCCATTGCAATTTGAAACTTTATCACCTGAAACAGAATGCCAAGCAAGTACTTCAAACTTATTTACACCAGATTTAACAACTTAAATAGCCATGCAATCAACTGTAACATTGCAATCTACATCTACATTTAAGGCAGACGTTGATGCCTTATTATTAACCTCCTTTTTTCCATACCATTTTATTTTTATTGATAACCTTAGTCCATCCATTTTCATTATCAGCAGACTTTTTCTTATTATTGAACTGATTTTCATACTTCATGTCATTATATTGTATATCCTCATTAACCTCATCATGATGAAAATCATCCAAAATGTCATCCTTAAGACTGTATTCACAAACAACAGTTCTATGACCAAAGCATTTACAAACATAACAAATTCTTGGTTTCTAATTGCATGCAAATTTTACAGGGGGCAATCTCCTAACCCTTTTAATTCAATAAAATCTGGTAGTTCATATTCACAAGAAACTTAAACTAAAGCTTTTGTGTATTGAAATCTCTCTGTAATAGCATCAAAGCAAATTAGCTTTCCGATATGGCATGCGAGCCAATTCATTCCAATTAAAGTCCAAAGAATCATAGGAATATTATAAAATTGTATCCAAACAGGAACTTTCCTAATTTGCTTCAGAGAATTACTAATTGTAGGATCTCACTGCGTAAATCTAAACATCCTACCCCTAATAAACATTGGATCCAAATCTAAAATCTTATCGCTATCAGGATCATTTGAAAAATGAAAGGAAAATTTAGTTCCATCGAACTTGGTAGTAAAATCACCATGTAATTTTCAGAATCATTTAAGAAAATTGATAACAGAGAGATACGATAGTGTACCACCCAAAACGAATCCTGCTAGATGGTTATTCTAGAATTTTTGACCATCTTCTTTAACAAGAGTTGGAGGCTCCTTCGGTGTACCGTCTCTGATTATATCAAATTGCATAGGTTTGAAGGTACCCGCGTTTCTTGGAAGAGAATAAAAAATCGACTTAGATCTGATGTCAGAACGATGAAAATTAGAGAAATCTAAAGTCGAACTAGCAGTACCTTGCTTCGGATGATCATATGACTCAGCAACACAATTTGGACTGAAGAAATCAAAAGCATGATTCCCATCGAAATTTTCATAAGAAGAAACAAAGGAGGAGAGAGGAGGTGAAGAAGGCAATAGCTTGGAATATGGAAGAGGAGGAAATGAAGTGGAGTCGAAGGCTAAGGAAGAAGGAGAAGATCGAATCACCATCATACGCCATTATACAGAGTCGCCATTAACAACACAATCTTTTATAAAAACAATTTATATTTAAAATAGTTTGCTTTAGTGATTTATCGCACTCAACATATAAATAGTAAGAATTTCACTTAAAAACCAAGTCAATGAGTAATCTATTATTATTGGAAATACAAACTCCTTTAAACCTCACAAATGAATGATTTCTTATTTTAAAACTAAAAGAATTAAGATATATTTTTCAACCTTAAAATATCTTTGTCGGATAAATAATAAATCTTCAAACCATTATGAATAAACGATTATTAAATTTAAACCATATAAATAACAATCATTATTATAAATAGCGATGTTAATTCTTTAAATTCTTATCAAGTACACAGTAATTAATTCATCTTTTAACAATGTAAATTATTAATTATAATCATTATTGATAAATAAATATTACGTTTAAAACGTTGTTAATAGAATAATTATTTAACTTTAAATCTTATCAACAAAGAAATAATTTAATTTTTAAGCAATAATTATTAAATAATAATCTTCTTTTAAATAAAAATTAATTAACTTCGAGCCTTATTATAAAATAATTTAAAGCACTTTTAAATAAATAATTATTAACTTGAAAATATGGTTTATAAATAAATCAACTTTATTTTAGAACCTTATTAAAAATAATGATTCTTCTTTTAGAAATATTATGAGAAATACATAAATAATGATTTCTAAAACATTTGCTTCAAATGAACTTAATGGCTATAAGTACGCGGTGATTACATTTCTATCTCAGAGAAACGATAAGAAACTAAAGCCCAAAATTCATATATTTAATAAATTTTCTCCTAAGGCTTATAAATCACAATGGTACTTAAATAAGCTACCATATACTTAATTTATCATATAGTTAACATGCAATTTAAATAGAAATACATGTGTAAATAATAAACAATTAGCGGTTATAGTTAGTATAACACTTATTCAATAAAAATTAACTAGAATAAAAAAAAGTCTAAATTAATATAAATAACAAAACGGTGGTTTATTCTGCTTACAAGATGTCAATTAATAAAAGTTCAATCAATTTCTAAATTGTGTTTATTAGATCAAATAGATAACACTAAGCATGTGATTTAGATTAACTACACTATAATTTAAATAATGTAATCGATAATATTTTATTCAATCATTCACATAAAATCAAATACTTACAACAAAAATTGAATACAACATAAGGTAAAAAATGTCTAATAGCAATCTGAGATGCTACATCATAATCCTAGATTCAAACAAACTAATAGCATTTCAAGATGCTATCTCGCGACCCTAAATTTAATTCAAATAAATAATCAATTTGATTAAGCCCAATGGATAATTTATAATATAATAATTCATCTAAACTAATAATGCACAAATTTTCGAAATCAAGCAGATAATAAATATTTTTATCAACTATATTTTATATTGGTAAATCAGAGCTGTGAGTTTTACTCACCTTTGCTTCAGTTGTCATTTACGCATTTGGATTTTCTTAACTTTGAGTTGCATTGGATTTTGTCAAAATTTCCACTAGCTCCACGTTCAACCAAATCAATTCTAAAGCACAAAGGAAGTTAATACGAGTCCAACGGAACCAACGACATCTCGATCGGACCTCTTAAGGAAAAGTTATATAATTTATAGATTATCAAATCTTAAATTTGAAAGGTAAACATTAATTACATTAAAAGTTAATTACCCTTTAACTAAAACTCTCCCTCCCCAAATCTTCTTCTTCCTATTTCAGACTTCCACTCCTATCATTCATCATTCACGGCCATTTCTTCTCCTTCGAGCCTCCTCGACATATCGTGAAACCATAAACCGATTTCACCAAAGTTTCTCCCTTTAACACCTCCTTCTCCTCAACACAAATTCATCACCACCGCTGCGTCCCAGGGATACACATCCCGGTTGGGCTTGTCACCATGCACTACTAGATGCAACACTTTGAATGTCGAATCCCCTTCAAAATTCAACAAAGGCTACATCTCGACATCACAGAACCCAATTCAAACATTGATTACCTCCATTCCAACCACACACCTAACCCTAGCACATTAGAATCCCACGACCTCACTATTACACGTCAGAACTCAACAATGCGCCACACTTAAAGCACACTGAATCAAAGATCTTAACATAATACTTTCAAAGATGCTTGTTTTACTATATATTGTTAAGTAATTTGTTTATTTGGAATTTTGAAGAAGGAAGTTTTCTTATTTCTTCTGTTTGATTTACTAGACCATGGAAAGGAAAGACAGGGAGAGAAAAGAAAATATACGTTGTGTTGTCTAAAATTTGGAGGGGTTAAGTTATATTGTACACTTAAATTTCCATGTCGTGTTGTACAAAATTTTGATTACATACGGACTTCGATTGACCAAAACAAAATATCATTGCATTCAACATCTTGATACAATCTCGAATAGTTAATAATAAACATTGGTTATTGGATTTTGAAAAATCATAAAAAAACCTGTTATTTCACTGTAAAAAACAATTTATAACGCTACAATTTTAATCATTAAACGATACGTGTTTATATCTTGCACGACCGCACAATAAGTCTGATTGTTGCGAAATATGAAATCCTACAATAATTTAGTATTTTGGATTCAGTCACTACTAGAAAATGTGTTTATTCCTATATGAGGGTGCCGACGGTTTCCAATGGCTTATTTCCGATGGCTTTCGACGGGTGACATCATCCTATGTGTATATTTCATATGATATAGTGAAATTGAAAATTGTATGCATAATTTTTGGTTATTTGTGTCTATGTTCTTAGTGTGTTTGTATAATCGTGGTTATTTGTGTATATGTGCATCATTGTATATGTTTGATCATTGTATTATGTTAATTGAAATATGATAAATTGAATGCACGAGCTAGGAATAATATATTGTGCACGTTTTGACTTATGCACAAAAAAATGCATGAGTCTAAAATCTTATTAAGCCTATTGAAATGACAATAATGCTAAATCAACTTTGAGATAATATAATACGTCAAACAAATGTGGTAAATTATTATCTTTTGTAAATGTGAACAGTTAGTAAAACCTTATTTTTTTTGGAAAAGTGCGCACATCTAATTGACTAATGTCCCTGTAACACCCCGCATTTTTAATGATTTTAAAAATGTGGAAATATGTATATATATTGTATGCATATATATATTTGAGAGAAATTAAATAATGACAATAAAATTACATGTAATAAGTTAATGAAGTGAAATAAAAAGATAAATAAAAGAAATTACATGCAATACATGAAATGCGAAGAAATGCATGCGAACATTTTAAAAAGAAATAAAAAGAAGAATTTGAAGAGCCTCCAGAATTTGGTCATGAAATTAGTATCATTGCGTTCGTAGTGATTTTCTAGTCAATTTAGACCTATAGTTTGTAGAAAGCTGATTTAAAATAAAGAAGATATCTTTAAATTGAATATTGCAGCAAAACATGAAAAAGAGGAATGAGAGAGTAATGTGTGGCATTGTCCTAAGTCTTCTTAGCAAAAGACTTAGTAGCTCATTTGGTTAGTACATGTGACTTGTGCGCAAGAGGTTTTGAGTTCAATCCCTGCCAGTGCCGTATTTTTGTTTTAGGGGAATGACTATACGTGTGGTTGTCAACACCCCTGCTGTTGCGCATCATGTTGCATACATGGCGCTTTTTTATTGGTTAATGACGATTTTTGAGTTTTAGGGCTGATGTGGCCTCTTCTGGTTGGCTGAGTGATGTGTCTTTTTAATCTGAATGGTTTAGATGAATTCTAGTCAGATCTAAAGGCCTTTATTCATCTAATACCCCTATATAATCATACTTAGACCTAAACCCTAATCTCATTACACAAATCCATGGCGTCCTTATGCTATTCATATCTAAATTAAAAATAAATTCTTTTTCTTCTTCAACTCAGCTTAGAATTAAAAGAGAATAGATCTACAACTGCAACACCTATTTAGATCCAACCGAGGTGAGTTCATGTTACTTTCAGAAATGAAATTTAATTATGATCCTGACATTGTTAATAAATCTGAATCTGAGATTATGCCTATTTCTGTTTAGATCTGTCCTTCTATAACCATTGGATCTAGTTTCTTGTTCTATGCCCGCTCATACTTCATATGTCTATTTTATGCCAGTTTTGATGACTCTCTTCCCTTTTTTTTATGAGATTAGGCTAACATCGAGCCTAATTATATTTTACGTTGAATTATACGTACGAATGACATGGGAAAAGTGTGGGAAAATATTGACTGATATGCAAATGGGGGCATAAATTGAATTATAAACATGAAATTGATTTGGGAGCATAACGCATGTTGTAATTTAAGACCTAAATTTGGGGCTTACTATATATGATGGTTTATGACTTGGAAGAAGGGGATTATTGTGTATAGTGATATATGAATTAGGCATGAAAAACTATATTGAAATAGGGATAACTATTAAATATGAACACGCCTAAATTGTGATTTTGGGTAATTGGCATACACTGTAATCAAAGCCGATAATTTGGCATAACTTGTATTATGAATCATGAATGGGGCTTTTGGAGCATAGTCATACTGTTTAATTTGACTAAAACTTGGGGCAAAAGTTATATTGAGAATTATGACCATAATTTGGGGTATGTAAATTTGTAGGCTTAATTTATGGTTAAGCGAAATATGTTAATGGAACGGTAAAGAGTCTGTTAAGCCTGTTTAATCTATTGAAATTTAATACTATAATTGAAAGGCCTACGATGTAAATGAATAAAATTGGCTAAGATAAGCATGCTGAGACACGAGGTTAGACTCCATTTGCGGTAGAAGCCTGCCCGGAACCAACCGGCCTAACCAGCAACTGCAAACGGTCAGACAAATGTGAGAGGTCGTAGCATAACTAAAAGATGCTTAGACACAAGGTTAAGTCTGGCTTATGGCAGAAGTCTGCCCGGAACCGCCCGACACTTCCAGCAGCCACAAGCTATCGACTTAATGTGAGAGGTCTGTGCATTAATAACTAATTAATGCTGATCAAAGATGAATATGATACCTAAAACGTGTTAGGTGGGTGGGGTTAAGTTAACCTGAGTAAGATGACAACTTAACCAATATTACATGAATAAGTCGATAGGGTTAAGGCAAGCTTAACCAATAATACATATTGATTTGATAAGTGGATGGGGTTAAATCAACTAGGTGGATGAATCTGATAAAACCATTTCGTAAATCTGTAGGCTTAATGCAAGGTTAAGTGAAACATATTAATCTGTAAGTCTGTTAATCTGTACATTTGATCTGTTAATCTGAAAGTCTGCTAATATGTAAATCTGATCTGTTAATCTGTAAATATATTAATCTGTATGTCTGATTTGTAAACTAGTTAATCTGAAATCTGTACATTTGAAATATGTTAGTCTGGGGACACAAGGTTAGAATGGGTATTTACTTATGTCATCTATTGTGTGGGGCCCATATTATTTAGTAACCGTTTCTGGTATCAAAACGGTGACCCAACACTAGGTAGGGGTCACGGAACGCTTACTGAACTAATTATAAGAGGTTCATTCTGATAATGGCGAGGGATGTTGATGGCGCGTTCCAACCGGGTCATGTGATGCATGGATCCGGTCTGCTCTGAGGAAGTTAGGATGTCGTGACATCTGTAAATAGGTCTGTGTCATTCTGTAGGTTGCCACTTTATGAAGTGATACACTCTTCTGTGGGGCCGACATAGGGTATTTATGTATTAGGGAGCCGATTGCCTGGGGTAGAATTTAGGGTACAACTAGTTCTGTCTGTTTCTGTGGGGTACCGTCTGTTCCTGTTGGGTGGTAACACCTGTCTGTTTCTGTATGGTACCGTCTGTTGGGGTGGTAAAGGCACGTCACTAGTGTACACCTATACTAGCATTCTGTTTCTGTACCGTCTGTCTCTGTTCGGGTGGTAAAGGCCCATTACTAACATTTTGTTTTTGTACCGTCTGTCTCTATTAGGGTGGTAAAGGCCCGTTACTAGCATCCTATTTCTGAAGAGATCGTTTTGTTTCTGTTTAGACATTAGGACAACACCTAATTCTGTTATACTAGTATTAATGCAGAGAAGTGAAAAGTAAGTAGGAAGCATAGCTTGGTCTAGATTATTCTGTTCTGTTTCGTTTACCCTGTTTATACCAGTTATTTTTGTTCCTGTTATCTCTCATCCAGTTTTATTTTCCTGTCATGATACTATTATCTGTTTATATGCTGAAAGTCACTGGACTCACCAGACTTATGTCTGACCTAGTTTGTTTCACCTCTTTTCTTTCGTTTTCCCCCCAGGTTCTCAGGGAGGAAATACTCAAGCTTAGTTCCGATATCTCTTTCTTCCAGCTTGATGTTGAAAGATGTATTGCTTGGCTTAAATTCTGCTTATTTATGACATTTTCTGTTGGGTATTATGGCTTTAAAATTATGTACTCTGAAGGGTTTTGTACAAGACTTATATTATGTACTTGGTTTTGTTGTTTTGAAGATGTAACCAAACTTATTTCTCTTACCGCTGCAATAAAGTTATAATTTTTTCAAGTACTACTTTATCTGTCTTGTAATATTCTGTTCTGATTACTTATAACACTCTACGAAACTTAATGCATTCCCTTTGTGAATGACATTAACGGACGTGGGGTGTGACAGTCCCTTAGAGAGTTTTTGGCCCCGTTCGACGAGTTTTGTACATGATCGTTATATAAATAGTCGTTTTTATCAAAAGAAATGACCATTTATATTCATCTGGGACTGGTACAATGTTTGTTGGACTTGTCCATGTATTGGACAAGTTATAAACACAGTAAGCATTTAAATTTTGTATACTACTTCGTCTGAAACGGTTCACAAAATTTCAATCTAACTTTTCCTTTATGTTTCTTACGTACACGCATTTGTGTACAATGCAGGGAATAAAAGTGAAATGTTGCCGAAATTTTGTTGAATCGTTAGAGATGAAGTAGTATATGAAATGTAAATGCTTACTGTGTTTGTAATGGAAAGCAGAATGCCTGACCATAGAAAAAAATACGTTAACAAATAAAATGCGACATATTTTACATGTGTTATGACCGTGATTTTTTTTTTTTTTTTGAATTTGCATTCTTGAAGAGAAACATTAATTTTTGAACTTATGACTCGATTTCTCAAATAGGAAAAATAATTAATTATTTTGTTGATCGGAGGGGTTGGATGTATCAAAGAAGAGGACTGAGAGGCTCAATAAACGAAGATTTTTATAATAGTATAAATGCATTTATTGATTTCGCTTTAAATAATACGGAAGCGATCTAGAAATTCGTGTCCGTGTAGCAAGTGTAGAAATTTGAAGTATTTATTACTCAATATTGTGAAAGTCCATTTGTGTAAAAATGGATTCGTACCTGAGTATTATGTTTGGGATCGTCATGAAGAAGTTGTAGCAAATAATTCTATAGAGACTGAGGTAGAAAGTGTTGTTAATGAAAATACGACCCATATTAAAAATATGGTTAGAGATGCAGCATGATCAATATTTCATATGGTTGAAGTTGACGACGATGATGGAAATGTTGAAGAACCAAATATCAAAGCCAATTTTTTTAAGATTTACTAGATGTTGCTAAGAAACCTATTTGGGATAGTTATAAAAGCGACATTCAGTTGTTGGTAATTGCAGAATACATTGCCATGAAGTCAAAATACAACACAACTGAAGCTGGGTTTATGACTATTATACAAGTTGTGAAAAGAAACATGTCGTCCAATGATTTAATGTGTCAAAATCACTATGAAGTTAAAAAAAATTATGTCGGGTTTTAGTTTATCTTATCAGAAAATGGATACATGTGAAATGAGTGCATGTTTTTGGAAAGAATACGTAAACCGTAGAAATTGTAGTATATGTAATCAGGAAAGGTACATACCAAGAAAAAAGAAAGAAAAGAAAGTTTCATACAAGCGTATGCATTACTTACCCATTACTACAAGGGTTCAAAGATTATATGCATCTTCTGTAACTGCAACTTATATGAGATGACATAGTGTGAGATCGGAGGAAGAAGACATGTTGACCCATCCGACCGATGGAGAAGCATGGAAGCATTTCGATAAAACTTATCCCAATTTTGCAGTGGAGAGTCGTAATGTCAAACTAGGAATATGTACGGATGGGCTTTCACTATATTATCAATTTGGTGCTAAATATTCTGCATGACCCATTATCATCACACCATATAATTTACCTCTATGGATGTGTATGAAAATGCAATATATGTTCTTACTGTCGTTATTCCTGCCCTCAACGACCCGACACAAGAAATTGATGTTTAATTACAACCGCTGATTGAAGAATTAAAAACATTGCGGAATGAAGGAGTAGGAACATACGATGTTTCAAAGAAGACAACTTTTCGTATGTTTGCTTCTTTGTTGTGGACTATAAGTGATTTTCCTGCCTATGCAATGCTTTCCGGATGGAGTACTATCAGTTGTCTAGCATGTCCATACTGCATGGAAGAAACAGGAGCGTTTTCTTTACCGCATAGCAAGAAAATTTCATGGTTTGACTGTTATTGATGTTTTCTCCATGTAAATCATCCTTTCAACGGAGATAAGAAAAACCTTTTAGCCGATATAGTAGAAACCAGACAACCACCAACGATATGGTCAATCAAAGACATATACGAACTGGTTAAGGAGTATCCAAAGATCAAACAAAAATTGAAGGCAAATCGACTGTTCATAATTAATGCAATCAATCTATTTTTTGGGAGTTGCCGTATTGGAAACATCTTCTGCTTCGTTATAATATTGATATGATGTACAATGAGAAAAAATATGTTTGATAATATCTTTAACACAATTTTGAATGTCAAAGAGAAGACTAAAGATGATTTGAAATCAAAACGCGATATAGAAGAATTATGAAAACGTCCTTAGTTTCATATGAAACCAAACAACAGTAAAAAAACAAAAACCAAAGCATGTTATGAATTAGATAATAATCAAGTTAAAGTTGTGTTAAAATGGGTGGAAGGGTTAAGATTTCCTAATGGGATTTCATCAAATCTTTGTAGATGTGTTAACTTTAAAAATGGTACATTGAGCGTAATGAAAGGCCACGACTATCATATAACGATTCGAAGGTTCGATATGTAAATCTTACATCAAAGAAGAAGCTTTGTTCTTTTTCTCTCACTATTTCGGTGACCATGTGAATATATCATTTGAAAGTGTTCCTCGTGACGACGAAGGTGACAAACAAGAATCATCTCAAAAAATGTTATCTATTTTTAGACAACATGGTCGACCTTCTGGGAAATGTGTAGAAGTATGGCTAAAGATAGAGATCTTCATGCAACACACACTTATATTCTTATAAATTGTGTTGAGGTTGCAAAATTTATTAAGTAATCAGAAATACCAAATTGTGTTTTATTCATTTCTATAGTGCTTGCATGTGTATAATCTAATTGTGATATTTTATGTATATATACAGTGTTTATGAACATGAACATCTAAATGGAGATCTCCATAAAGAATTTTCTGGTCGGTTTTCAAATTACGTTTACGAACCGAGAAGTTATGTAGTTGAGGAAGGTTGAAACGTCTTGCAATAGGACCAAAAAGAGTGGTCAAGATATATCCAATATATTTTTTCAATGGATATAAATTTACATCAAAGAATACGGTGCTGAAAAATTAACGAATAATACAAGTGTATTTGTTAAAGGCAACAACAATTCAGAAAATCACATAAGTGTTTTTTATGGCATTTTAACACGAATTTTACAACTGACATATTTCTCATGATCCGCGGAGGAGGTGTTTCTATTTAGATGAATTGGTTTAGCAATATTTCAGCTTATGTGATTAATGTACATAAGGATTATAATCAAATTGAAATAAAGCATACATCGCACTATCAGAAGTATGATCCTTTTGTATTAGCCAAACAACCATTCCAAGTTTATTATGCTCTTTACCCGTCTCTAAAAAGAGATAAAGCAGTTTGGTTAGCATTTTTTAAAACAAAGGCCCGATTTACGTTTGATGGGAAGAATATTCCAAAATAAGAAGCTTATCAAGCAGATCTTGAGCAAAACGATGAAGTAATAATTGCAGAAAATCATAAAAAAATTGGACCTCTGGTCGATGAATCAAACATTTTGGTTGAAGCATTTGAGAGTATGGAGGAAAATATCGTAGTATATGAGACCGATTTTGAGTCAGAAAATGATGACGACTGATGTAGATGATGAGTATCATCTACCTAGTTAGTTATGCAGTATACAACGTATATTTTGCAATTCATGTAATTTATTGAATTCTTGAGTATTATCAGCTTATCATTATATACATCTTTTATATCATATGCATTTTTTTCCTATTTATTCATTTATGTTAAAACTGCAATGTAATATGTTTCACCTCGGAATATAATACCCAATCTAATATAGGTATATACAATTTCATTTCCTTTTATGTATTTATTCGTTCATGTTATTGTTCTCATTTAAAATGATGTGAATGTGACAGGTATATACATATGTCATCGAGAGGTAGGAGTTCTTCTCGTTCTACAGGAGGTGATGGTTCTGGTCCATCGTAGCGTCCTATCGTTTAATTAAGACCTAGAGCTAAAGGGTAATAAATAAACTTTATTCAGTATGTTAAATATTTTTTTTACCAACTATACACTTCTGTGTATCATATTCAACATGAAGGTTTCGACCTACAACCTTCAAAGGTTGTTCTAGATGTTTCGAAAGCCATGTACATGGATAGGATGTCGAATTGTTGCCACACATCATAAAGTTCATGTGGCAGGACATCCTTATAAGTATGTTCTTTTACACATTTTTCTTCTTAATTTTTTTATCGTTGATATACTGTATGTATTATACCGCTTAATGTTTGTTTACCATGAAATACAGGTCGAGCTGGATATATGGATTAACGACTTATAGCTTGTCCGACTCTATTGAATGTAAAAGATGAGAAAGAATTATAAGGATTTCATATCATCGATAAAAAATGGAAAAGCCTAGCTAGATGGGGATGGGCGTATGGGAAGGATGGCTCAAATATTGGGATACTGATAAGGCGAAGGTAACTGTTCTAAAATTATTTTATATATCAAAAAATATTTGATTAATAATTAATGTATCAAAGTTTAAATGTACGGGCAGAGTCCGAAAGAAACTCTGCAAATAGGAATATAAATCCAGTCACCCATCAAGGAGGATTGAAATCATTTCAGTGGTATTGGCAGAAGTTGGTAAATTGTATAAATGTGAATTATAAAAAGTTAATATGTAATATAATTTTTAATGCATAATAATTGTATGTAATAATCAAATTCAGGAGGCTGGGGGGACGAGTCCAGTCTCATATATGGATGTGTTCACTCGTACAAATGTCATCAAGAACATAAATTCGGATGGGATCGTCTCATATACATGGAACGATGAAAAATCTAGGAAGAGTCATGTAAACATATTTCATTTTATGTAGTAATATTTGTAATAGTAGTTAAATTATAATGAAATAACATGATATTAATTTTATCTACATTCTTATTTGGTCACGCAGGCAAAGTTTATGGAGCAGCGGCAGTAACTTCTACCTGATACTGGTCGAGAGCAACTCACGACAGATGAGGAGGACATTATATTTCAGTTAATTATGGATCCAGCATCGCAGAACAAGTGTAATGGATTTGGAAATTAATTGGTAATTGATTTTTTCCATGATTTAATTTTTAATTTAGAATAACATTTACGAGTTATAGGTAATTAATATAATTGCACATGATTAAAAGATTATTAAATAATTATTATTATAGGCTAGCACTTAGAGACAGAGCAGGAAGACCAGAGGTGATATTGACTTAGTAGAGATCGAGGACTTAGGTCTAGAGTGGTGCAAGTTGAGGACTAGAATTGACGCCAGACCATTGAGATGACACAACTTTTGGAGCAGCGTATGATAGAGTTCATGCAGCATGACCGCTTTCCATCTTCGGTTGGCTCTGCAGGTTCTGGAGAAGATCAATGGCTCAGTGTGAGGTATGCTTTATTTGTACAGTGTATGACTCTGTGGTCGACTAAATAGTGTGAGTTGGTGTTTTGTACATATTATCTGATGGTAGAATTTGTTGTTGTATGGTAGACTCGATGCATTTATTGTTATTTGATGGTAGACTATGTAGTATGCGCAAATTCATGTATTACTATCATTAGTGGTTTGATTTGGTGGTGAAATTTATGTTGATTTTGTGTTTTTTGGTTTATTGAGTTCAGATTGGTCTGATTTTGGTATTTGGTTGATATATGATATACTAAGATTGTATATTGTTGCTGAAATAGTGATTTGTGTGAGAAATGTAGTTGGGAGGCTAAATAACAGCTGTAATATAAACAAAAATATGCATGTTTTTCGACGGTTAGCGACGACGGATTTGCACGGTATAAGCGACAACTTCCGACAACTGACGCCAACCTTCAGACCGTTGCTAACTGTAACGAACTGGGATTTTCGACTCCGAAAATCAACACAAAACTAACATGTTGACTATTCAGACATCGGGAATACCTGATCATTAATAGAAAGAAGTTAGAGGGTGAGAATAGATAAGATAGAAAATTAGAATAGAAGAAGAAGAAGAAGATCACCACAAAACAGAATCAGAGTACTACGAATCTCACAACGGAAAGAATAAAATAAAATATATAACATAATTTTGTAATAAAACAGTATGTATATTGAATAACATTTTCAGAGTACAACACTTACACACAGCGGAAATAACAATAGCTATATAATCCTGAAGCCTCCTGCTTCAAGCTCCTCCAAGTATATCTGTAAAGACCTGAACTACTTGACTGCCCGTACAAATTTGGGCACCCAAGAGTTTAGGGAAAACAAAACAAAATAAACTCCGGGTCAGTCATGGGACTGGTGTGAGTAAACTCAAATCATTTTTGTTTAATTTTTCAAAAATTCTTTTCAAAAGAAAAGGTAATCGTAAGACCAATCCACACATAAACACGGACGGTTTTTACCTTATGATAACCCAAACCACTTTTGGAAATTAATACTTCTCTGATATTATAATAATGTCTAATCACAAGTAATTAACAATCTAGCAGAACGCTTGCATCTCACGTTCCACATATATGGTATACAAACAAAAACCGCGGGCGCTTATTGGAGATTGGATTCCGGCTATGACAAGGTATGGGACCACCTGCCGATAGTGTATCTCTAGAGACGAATACACTGGGTTCAACAAGAACGTCTTGCAACACGGCCCACACGTGACCGACCACTCATTTCGCTTGAGTGTATCGAATGTATATCACCAACGGTTGGTAGCTACCCACCGTTTCCCGAAAAGGGACAGCATCGATAATAGATAAAAGAATGAAATGGATTTTCTCTAGATAAGTGACATACACCCTAATGGGAGCGACCCACTTAGCCATCTGCCTGCCTGATTTCTGTCATTTCCTGGTTGATGAGGCTTGAGGTCATAACGTATCTTTTGACGGATCATACATTCATTTACTTTGAATGCCACATCGTCATACCCACCAAATCACAAATTGATTTCCTCAAAAATACCATGGGTATAAAGTTAAGAGAAACGAAATCCTCCGCCACCAAACGTAAGTACATTTGAAGAGATCAACTTACGCGATCCGTTAGATATACTTTGTCAGAAATTCGTCCATTCACGTTTGTCCTGGGACTGGACAAACCGAAGGCACTATTATGTAAACAGGATAGCCCTTGCATAACTCCGTCTTCAATTACCTTCATCATATTTGATCGCAACACTAACGTCTATACAAAGTGGTTTTCAGATAACGATTCTGATCCCGGTTTCTCCATATTGACGACGAAAAAATGGTCAAAAACTTCGATAGTCGGTGATTTAACTATCAAAGAAAAATAGGTGTACAACCAACGATCTTATTTCCAGATAGAAATTTGATCGATCAATCATCATCCAGCACTTATCTCTTTTAATTAAATTAATCATTTATTTATTCGTTTCCCATTTCTATATACTCAACATTTCTTATTTTCTAAATTTAGGAAATATACGTCATCAATCATTGGAAAACATTTCCATCTCTGTTTCACGTATCACTGTCATTCCAGTATTCTTTCTCATCAACATTTCATTTTCTATGATTAGAAAAGATCTTTGATTATATTTGGAAAATGTTTCCAAAATTTATTCATTTCATTTAATCAGATGTTTAAATAAAACATCACTAAGCCAATTTAAACCATTACACTCATTAACTAAATTCACTTAATTCATCTTCACTATCGAACCTTACCCATCCCTTAGCTAAAAACGAAGTCAATCAAGTTGGGGTATAATTACCTCTCAGACCTTAACTGAACAACATTTCTAACCTTGAAATAGACAAAGTTCACCTTTTAAACCTTTAACTACTTCCTTACGTAACTCAGATTATGTTTATGAATCCCCTTCTTTATTTTAAGTCATTGATTTTAACTATAGCGTTATATCTCCTTTCTTCTTAAATATCCAACTTCAAAATGTAACTTTTATTCCTTAATTTAACTAAATAACTAAACCACTAATTTATTAATAAATAAATCTTGATTAAACCGGAAAATAAATATTACTTTCTCAAATTCGATATAATCGAATTCAGCGTATAATTCTCTTTTTTGAATAATCTCTATTCGATAGCTCCTTTTCGAATAAACTACATTCGATAACTCTTTCTTCGAATAACTATATTCGTTAATCTCTCTCTTCAAATGACTTACATTTGATTAACTTTCTACAAATGATTTACATTCAATTAATCTCCTTTCGAATGAACTATATTCGATCAACTCCTTTAATATTATTCGAGTAAACTATTTTGAATAACTCCTTTGGATTAATTCATTTGGATTAACTCGGTTTGATTAACTCATTTTGACTAACTCAACTTGATTAACTTACTTGATTAACTCAACTTATTTAACTCAACTTATTTAACTCCTATCTAATAACTAATATTCGATTAATTTATATTCGAACAACTATGTTTGCTTTAACTTTATTTCAAATGGCTAATATTCAATTTAACTCCATTTGCTTGACTCTAGATCGCAGCGATCACAATGGTTACGCTTGATTCCCTCAGGAAACATTCGACTGCTGTAGGTTATCTGCAGCCCTGCGAATTACGCTAGCAGTCGTATGAAATGGCAACTCATCCTAAATAACTATGTTTGACTAACTCTATCTCAAATAACTATATTCCATCAACTCTAACTGAATAACTTATATTCAATTAATCCTAATTCGATTAACTATGTTCAATTTACTCTATCTGGTTAACTCTTACTGGTTAACTCTATCTAATTAACTCAAACTGGTTAACTCCAACTGATTAACTCTAATCAATTACTCTAATTCAAATAACTAATATTCGATTAACTCTCTTTCATTTTGATTAACACATTTTGATTAACTCCTTTGATTAACTCTACGTCCATATTCAGTTTCAATTATCGATGTTGGAATCGATTCTTACTTCTCTATATAAGCCCCGACTTATATATTCTATTTATTCAATGATAAACATTTTATTTAATTTATAAAATATTATTTATAAATTTATCTTCTCCACTTATCTGTTAAAATAGATTTCTATTAAAAATCTACTTTAAATTCATATTCTGTTATACCCGTGTGCGAAGCACGGGTCTAAACTTTCCTAGTGTAAAATTCTCTTTTTATACACTTCTTCATTTTTCAAGTACTTCCTTTTATAATATATTATTTACCAAATAAATACCTTTTTGATAATTCTATTTATTTTATAAAATATTTTCTTTTTATATAAAATCCATTGATTTTATAAGTAATTCCTTTTATAATCTAGCTATTCCCATTTCTATTTGTTTCACATATTTCCTCTTTCTATTCTATTTATTTTTCAAATAAATATTCCTTTTCAACTCTATTTGTAAATAGTTTACAAATATTTCTTTTTCAATTCTATTTGTAAATGTTTTACAAATATTTCCCTTCAATTCTATCTATTTGATTAATAAATAAATATTCCTTTTCAATCTATTTATTTTCTAAATAAATAGTTTTCTTTTTATAAAATCTTTTGATTTTATGAATATTTCTTTTTCAATATAACATTGAAATTTTCCTTTTTAACATTCCAGTATTCCTTATAGTATTTAACACACCATATAACGATGATCGGTATCATTCAACCATACAAAATCAACACAGATTTCATATCACATCATATAACACAATATATGAAAAACAGTAAAATAAATGTTGAGGAACCCAGTTGGGTCCCTCTGACCTGTTTCCCTGCATCCACAGATGTTAAACAATAAAATTAACATCAATTTCATTTTACTATGAAATATTCTGCTAAATAGAATCAATATTTGATTTACGATTTATATCTATATCGTTATCTATATTTTCAATCAACTGACTAGCAGTTTAACCAAACAGCCAACACACAACAAACAACTATTATCTATCAGTTATAAAAGTACGTTATAAAAATATAACTGGGAAGAGTTAGTGAGTTTTACTCACATTAGACGGTTGTTGTTAAATAACGATAATTGGTCATTTATTTGATTCAAGCGTTTAATTTCACCATAAATTCAACCGAGCTCCAATTCACTCCCGGTCTGTTCCATGTTGGAATTCTCATCCATACGATCCTAACGTGACCAACGGTTCGAAAAACTGAGTTCATATGAGATAATTATCGCGTTAAGAAGTTAATAAACAAATTTAAACTAACTTAGGTTTTAAAAAATTACATGGGCCTTTACCCATTAAATTCCATGGCCCACGTTCATCAAACCGGACCCATTTATATCATCTTCCTCCGCAACAGGTAGATCTCGACTCCTGTAAACCCACTCCGCCATTTTCAAAGGTTTGAAGCACTCGTTCCACAGCCTTACTTCATCGAAACAATTCTTGAGATCACCAAACTACTTCTCTTCCCAAACTCCATCAAACCTGTACCCAAAGCACTAGCTCGCATCCCCGGTTCAGTTTGCGTCGAGAGCCCTTTTCACGATTACTGTACACAACAACATTGACACTTTTTGTTTTAGAATATCACCAAACTTTGCCCAAACTTCCTATTTAACCTCATGAACAGATATCTAACACCAGAACTTGAAATCGATGTTCTCTTGAGAATACCAAAACCCTAGGTGATGCTTGCACCCGACAGTGAACGCAAATGGCCATCGGACCCCTCAAAAATCACATTGGGATGAAGAGTGCCACTCAGCAGATTCATATATTTTAGTTATGGCATTTAAGGGATTTTATATGAATTGATTTTGATTTTTCCAAGGTTGCGTTTTTGGTTTGTGATAGAAGTGGGTGGTGGCTTATAATTTTTGACCAAAGAAAAATATCTTAGGGTTAGAGATGTTGAGGGTTATTTATAGGGTGGAAATAATATTTTTATATTCGAATTTTATATTCGATTTTAATCCAACGATGTATATATTTGTCCTTTAAAATTCCTATGATCACACGTGATATTCAAAAATCACAAAAATTGGCATGCCGCTACAGTTCGACATTGCGGTCCCAACGAAACTGGTTTCGTCGAATTCCGACTTTGTTTGCTCACACAACGTATTTTTAAAGGTCAATTATCGATTGTATTCCACATTAAAAATCTGTACGGCCACATACTGACTTCAAAAATCGCGGAAACTAAAATCTAGCAATAATTTAACATTGCGGATCCAACAAAATTAGTTTCGTCGAATTCTGAGGTCGTTTGCAAAACTGGCTATTTTTAAAGCCCTAAATAACCCTTATAAATATATAAATATATTTAAAAACAACTAAATTAAAAAAATAATAATTTAATATTATCGTATATATTCACACTAGAATATCATACAGCTCCATTGGGATTTAGAACTTGATATTTCCAATTTCCCAATTATATCGATATTCAAATTTATATTGAAATTCCTTTTATAATATAAATATATATTTATAAGTTTCAAAAAAAAATTCCATAGCGACTTTTCTAAATTTTGATTTGGACATAAATCAAAATTTATACAATGAAATCCCGAGTTTTCTCTTCCACTAGAAAAATATACTTCACCAGCTCCGAACGTTTCTTATTTCACGGAAATCCGATTTAAAATGGGCCCTGTATATTTAGTTGAAGTTCAAATCGCCAAATAGTGAACTGCCGCGCCATTTCGAGCTCGATTATAATTTTATTATAATTATACGTTCAAACTACCATTCAAATAATATATTCGTTATTCTAATTCAACTCTAAACTGAATTAAATATCACAGATGATCCAATTCACACTATTTTGTGAATTCCACTATTTCTGATTATTTCAGAAATTAAATATATTATTATATTATTTATTTTAATTAAATTTTCACTACAATTTAATTTTGGTCATTTTAAGTAACCAAACCATTATTTAAATAATTAAATAAATTATTTATATACCGTAAAAATACAGATCGTTACACTAACCGTTGAAAAATGTAACGATGGGTTATGTCGGGAGCCGTCGAAAACTCTGTTCGTCGACGCCCTCATTTCAGTCGGCCGCCTGTTGTATATGACGTAGTTGTATACACAATTATATGATTTTTTGTTTGATGACGACAACTAAATAAATATTATTTTAAATGTGTTTGTCACTGTACTGTTCTATATATACATCACAGACAGGAATATAATATTTATATTTAAATAGAATACACCTATATAGACATTCATATATTCATACAGTATTTTATTTAAATAAAATATTATACTTCAACATTCAAATAGTACAAATTATATGACTCCACTATTTGTACACATTCACTGATATTACACATGATATTGTACTTGTATATAATCTGAATACGTTAGACAAATTTGTTCGAACACAATAAAAATAATATTTTATTTCAGTCAAATTTGTCTAATACAAACATCAATACATTTCTCTCATTACATACATAGTTCCTCTCTACAACACTCACACTCAGTCATACAATTTTATATATACATTCAGTTACACTCATATACAGATGAGTTTGTATATTTTTCACTGTCAACTTCTGTCTTAAGTCTTCACAGCTCTTAATCAGTTCAATCACCATCTGCTTACCTGTAACAATAGAAACACACACACACAATATCTAGAACATAAATAATATTCTAATTTCTAGCGAATATAATTTTTATTTTTTAAAAATTTATTTGCCTCAGAATTTCGGTGTGTTTCTCATCATCTTTCATGACTTGATCCGATATATGAATGTAGCACGCGCACGATATATGTATACACACACATGTGTATGTATATACACATATTATAGTGCAGGGACAGGAAAATCTATATTGAATGGCTGCATATACACACGTGTATAAATATACACGTGTGCACTGCCTCGCCAATCAACGAGCAACCGAGGAGTAGCCACGAGGACCATCTCGACTCAGTGCACACATGAAAACAACTCAAGTGAAAATACAAGCATGGTCGAGCCATGTACATGTCAAGGCAGCATGAATCTTTCTGATGGACTAAAATGTGTACAAGGGACAATCATGCATGTATGAAGTAATACTAGAGTACACATTAGTATGAACAAGTTTTAGCAAGATACTCAAGTGTTCGAGCAACATAGGTGCAAAGTAAACTAGCTACATGGAGCAAGACAACAATGGTCGAGCACAAGTCAAGGCAGGATCAAGGAAGCCCAGACAAGTACATTGCAATATAAACATGTAAACAAGATGCAGGAAAATGGATGATGGAGAATGCTTCAATGTCAAAGCAGGCATTTGTAAATGGTACACACAGTACAAGCATGGGTCAAACAAACACAAACAGTGTGGAGCAATCATAAGTGCTACAGGTATGAAAGCAATCAACATGAAACATGAACAAGCCATACACAAATGAAGTGGAGCAGCAGTAAACTCGGAGGCAAGCTACAGAGAACAAGCAAGTGCATGAAGTATGAGAGACATGGATGGTTCAAAAGCAAGTGCCACAACAGTTCAAAGATCAGTTTTTCATAATGAGTGATCAAACAAGTTATACAAATGTGAACATATACAAGTGGAAGTGTACACTCAAGTTTCAGCAAGCATACAAGAGCAGTTTTCAGATTCATGGGGTCAAGTTGAATAGTGCAGTCAGCGTATATACAGGAAATGGTGTACAACAGCTGGAAGATGAACAATGGAGCAAAGTACATTACACCATGAATGTTAAATAAGCACAAGGCAGGGTTATAAATGGTACATGCAGCAATGATTCAAATCAAAGCATTATAATGAATATATGCATCAAAACAGAAACATGAAGTATAAATGGTGATATCTCTATGGCAAAAATCGAATTCAAATATTCCAAAGATGACCAAACAAATCTGAACATTTTTGAATTACACAGTGACAAACTTGGTAAGTGCTTCAAGGTGGATTTCGAATAATTCAAGGCAACAAAAGGAAATAAATGTTTTGAGGAATTACAACAAAAATTTAAAACCATTTTCAATTCAGAAAATCTTATTAATTATTTTCGGTTTTTAAGTCATCAGTAAATCAATTCAAGGCAATAAATCTTTTACAAAGGGAAAATTTCTTTCATAAATTTCAGCCAAGAACAAGTCGAGATTCACGCATTCAAAGTCGAGTATTTTTTAAAGCCAATCAAAAGAGGAAACCCGCAAATTCAGATTGAATCATTAAACGAAATTAGATAGAGTTAAAGGATTTTCTAATCCTATATAAAGCACCAATATCATCACTGGCAAACCATCGAGACCAACAATAATCAATTCAAGCAATCAAAGATCAAATTTCAGAGGATTTACAAATTGCTAGATTTTCGATCCCGAGGCATCATATTTGCAAATCGATTGAGAAAGGAAAATAGAGCATTGGAGCAATCAGAGAAACGACATCAGCAATTCATCAAGCATCAATCCGATTGGGAATTACAAAAACCCTAGTTTTCTTTGAAGCCGCCGCCATATTTTTTCTCTAGAGGACAAAAGAGACTCGGGCAAATTAAATAACAAAAGGGGCCGGCCTACATGGAGTTAAACTAAGCCAAGCCTATTCTAAAGGGGATAACCCTTTTAATTTAAACTCCTATGGTTTTTAAATTTGTTTAATTTTGTTTTGTATTCGTTCCATCTGAATAGTTTTCTAGAGTCTGTAAAATTCTAGGGGATTCAGTTAGGGATTAACTGATAGTTTACTAGTGTCTGTAAAACTAGGGGAAAATCTGGTCTAGCGGATATAGACCAGTCTAGGGTTTTGAGCATAGGATTAGAATAGGAGCGAGGGGTTCGCGATTGTACATGGTCTTGTATGCGGGATATGTTCTTCTACCTAGTAGAAACCTTAGGAAAGCAGCAGTAGGCAGGGTTTTGCCAAAGATGGGTATATCTGTGTGTGATTTATTTTCTGCACTTTTATTTTTGCTGCATTCCGTGATCTGTTTATTATTTTAATATCCTGTCAGTTTTTTTAATTCAGCGAAAAACTGTGATAAACCCTATTCACACCCTCTAGGGTTAATTTAGATCCAACAAGTGGTATCAGAGCAGGTATTTTTTTTAACTCTAGAGTAATGGTGATCCCTAGTTGTCAGTCCATAGAGAGTCAGTCTAGTCATATTCCATCTATTTTTAATGGTACAAATTTGGAAATTAGAAATGAAATCCTATTTAAAATCTGTTGATATTAAATGTTGGAATAGTATTATAAATGGGTATGATATTGTAAATAAGGTTGATATTGAATTTAATTTATGCGCTACTCATATCTTATATTCATATATTGATGATGTACAATATAGCCTTATTTCCCATTGTATAACTGCGCCGGAAATCTGTCAGACTCTCTACGCACTGTATGGAAAAACTGACAACTGCTCAAAACTCCAGAAAGTCAACTCAGCTTCAGATTTGTGCTTAACAGGTTATATTGTGGAAATTCAGATGGAGACTCAACAGGAAATATTTCTTGTAAAGATTTAACTCTTCATTTAAATGGTTTAATTTAATCGGTTGAGAATCTAAAATTTAAAATAAACTTCTGAAATCTGAGAAGCTTGAGTTGTTCTGCAAAATTAATCTTTTGGAATCAAAACTCAAAAATGTTAAGAAGTCTTCAAATTCTAATTGCAAAAATTGTTTAAATTTGAAAAATAATCTTGTTCGTCAAAATAAAATTATTCAAAAACTTAAGAATGAAATTCTGATTTTAAAAGAGAACAAGATAAAGCTTGAAAGCACAAACAATTATTTGCAAAAAGAATTTGAAAATTTTAAGATGACTGGAAATTCCAAATATATTTTTGCTGAAAAACAAAGCTTGTTGAAAACGGAGTTTATTATAAATAAGCTAGAAAGTGAGATTGAAATACTCAAGAAATTTGAATCTGAGAGTCAAAAACGTTTTGAATTTGAAATTGCTGAGTCACAAACCAAAATTAAATTGCTTAGTGATGAAAATTGGTTTTTAAAACTGATTTTGAAAAGAGTAAGATCACTGAAAACCATTGTTCAGATCTTATGAAAGAAAATGGTGATCTTGAATTTAGAATTCAATAACTTAAAACAACATTGGCTAAATTTTCATACAGTGAAAAATCTTTGAATATGTTGTTGAAAAACCAAACTTCTTCGGAAAATAAAATTGGTCTTGGTTTTGGGAAAAGAAGTGTTTTTGAAAATTTGAACTCTTGTGATTTTAAAAATCCTTCAAACTGCTTCAAAAAGGGTCACTCTGAAAATTTAAATTTTTAAAATTCCAAAAGTTTTTTAAATCACAAACGAGATAAGAACTGGTTTGATAACAATCCAGTTGAACAATTGTGGACCCCAAAAAGAAATAAAATGATTTTTGGAAAAACTAAATTAATTTGGGTTCCAAAGGGTATGAAGGTAGATTTCGATGGATTGTTATATAAACAGGTTTGGGTACCAAAACGTACGAATATAACTGAGAGTGGTTTCACTAATTTTGTCATACCACTCAATCTCCTAAACACTTAGGTACTGGAGGAAGCTGAGGAACTGCTATTCAAAGGAGATTCAAATTAAAATTGTTTTATTGTTCCGTATCACTCAGAGTTTCTTAGCCAAGGTTGCTGAGTTAGAGATTAATTTACTCACATCAATTTCAGGTATAATCTCTAAACTCATCTTTGTAAATTTTTTTATGTTTTTCCCTCCTTCTATCTCTTCTGTCTATTTTCTTTGTCTGTTTGATTTGTCACTGTCATATCATTGTAATTTTTCTTGTGCTTTCTTAAACTTCAAATTGTAGAATTCATATTTTCTGGAAATTCACTTCATTTGAATAGAACTCTGATGTTTTAATCTTTTCCAGATCTTTAATTTAAATTTGTAAAAATCTGCAATTGTTTTGAGGTTTATTTTCTATTTTCTGAATTCATAACAGTGTTGATGTATTCTTGTCATATCTTGAGCACTGTGGATTTGAATTCTATGTTTTTTGAAGATCCGAAAGTTTAATGGAATTTCACACACTTCTGCTGTTTTGAGTCTCTTCTAATTCATTTTGGAAATACTTGAAATCTATACTCATTACAGCACTCTGCCATTTATCTGTTGTGATAATTTCATTATTTTTCAGATTGGCTTGGATACTTTGAATTGTATTAATCAGTGATACATCTTGAAATTCATTTTTATTCATGATCATTATTGTTGAAATTTGGTTGTTTGAAATCATCTGAAATTATTGATATTTTGAATATCATACACCTCTTAAATTTGAAGTTATCAATCTTGTGTGGCTGATTCATTATATCTCAAAATCTAATATTGATTCAAGTGATTTCAAATAATTGTTTTATTTTTTCTGGATCATGAATACCTTTAAACTTGATGTAAATGATCTGAAATTTCCCTTATACTTGTCAGAAATATCTTGAGAAATTCTTTTGAAAAATGGTCTTTGAAAATCACTGTTATTTCATGATTATTTGATTCAAATATATGTTTGTTTAAAATCATTTGAAATTATTGATTTATTGAATCACACACATATCTTGAATCTGAAATTTACATTCTAGTGTGATTAATTCACCGAATCTTGAGATTTTTCAATTTTCCTCAAATGATTTAAAATAAACTAAATTTAATAATCTTGGATCATGGAATATATTTTGAGACCATCAGTAACATCTTCTGACAAGTCTGCTGCGCTGCTCTGATACTGCTTTTGAAAATGATCTTAGATAACTGCTTGTTTTGATTAAAATTGGCTGCTGCTGAAATTATTTTGCTTGTCTTGTCTGCTTGTACCTTATGATTGATTGTTTGTGATATCCTGGTCTGTCTTCGGGGTCTTGTTACAATCCTCATTAATAGGGACATCAAGTGGTATCAGTTTAGAAGTGCTGAATTTGTTTTAGCTGTATATATTTTTAATCTCTCGTGTCTTGTATAGACCCTCTTATAATTGTTTTTCAATTTTAAGTTTTTATTGATTATTCATTCAGAAACTGAAATCATTATCCAAATTGAACTGTATTTATAATTCATCAAAATTATTACCAGAATTTGAAATTGTGATGAATTGTAACTGCATTATATTTCACAAGAAGATGAGATTTTATTTAGATTTTCATGATGGTTGAACATTTATTATAATATCTTTGAATTGGAGATTATTTCACGACCATCTTCTTTATCTACTATTATTTTGTCACTCATTATACTTTTTATATTAATGTGGAGAGTTTAATAATTTTTTTTTAAAATCTTCTTGAATAAACAGTGGAAATATATGTGATAGAATTTGGACTATGTTATTATTCAGAATTACTGATAATTGAACATTTTCAATAATCTCGGTACAGTCAAGCATATTTCATAATATAATTAATTTAGAAATTTATTTCACAGACCATTTCTGTACCTACCGCATTTTTATCATCCATATTGGTTTTATATATTGAGGAGTTTTTCATTTTGAAACTAAAATAAAAATATAATATACATAAGTGTGTCTCTAATATCATTAAAAATCCAAGCTCTGGTCATGCATGGTTATGAGACAACTTATATTTTAAGCTGCGACTGACCTCATTTAAAAATCCAAGCTCTGGTTATGCGTGGTCAGTGTGCTCTTAAATAAAATAAAAAGAAATGAAAATATTGTGCTATAAAATGAAATTAATCTGAAATTCTCCTTAGTGTATAAAAATCAGCCTATCAATCCATCTTTTTAATCTGTGAAATTTGTTAATATTTTATGACGTATTATGATTTGTTGATTGATAGCTATTGGGACTTGAGATTATTCGATTTTGTCACTTAAATGGAATTAATAATTATAGTCCAAATCCATCACTATTTTTGAGCTTTATTTTTGTAAAAAATTCTTTTGAAATAATTGGAAAACATTGTGTTTTGAAACTCTCTCCATTATTATAAATTTCATCATAAATCTGTCATTCTCTACAATGTGAAATATGCCACTTGTTCTTAGAGTATTATGATTTTTGTTTGACTGATTGAGATTTATGATGACCGTTCCTCCTCTTATGCTGATATTATATTTTTTTAGTCGCTTTTTATCTATATTTTAGTTTTTGTATACTTTTGATGATAACAAAAGGGGGAGAATGGGTTAAGATTTTGATTTATGAGTGAATATTTTATAAATATTTTAATTTTAAAAATTCATTCGCTCTTCATTCTTTTCACTCATGCACAGTTGTAGGGGAAGCTAATAAATAGGGGGAGTTTAATATTCATTGTCAAACACATTTAGTGTGCTTAAAATCTTTTATTTGTTTGTCATCATCAAAAGGGACACAATTATATGATTTTTTGTTTGATGACGACAACCAAATAAATATTATTTTAAATGTGTTTGTTACTGTACTGTTCTATATATACATCACAGACAGGAATATAATATTTATATTTAAATAGAATACGACTGTACAGACATTCATATATTCATACAGTATTTTATTTAAATAAAATATTATATTTCAACATTCAAACAATACAAATTATATGACTCCACTATTTGTACACATTCATAGATATTACACATTATATTGTACTTGTATATAAACTGAATACGTTAGACAAATTTGCTCGAACACAATAAAAATAATATTTTATTTCAGTCAAATTTGTTTAATACAAACATCAGTACATTTCTCTCATTACATGCACAGTTCCTCTCTACAACACTCACACTCAGTCATACAATTTTATATATACATTCAGTTACACTCATATACAGATGCATTTGTATATTTTCATTGTCAACTTCTGTCTTCAGTCTTCACAGCTCTTAGTCAGTCCAGTCACCATCTGCTTACCTGTCACAATAGAAACACACACACATAGTATCTAGAACAAAAATAATATTCTAATTTCTAGCGAATATAATTTTTATTTTTTTTTTAAATTTATTTGCCTCAAAATTTCGGTATGTTTCTCATCATCTTTCATGACCCTATCTGATATGTGAATGTAGCACGCGCACGATATATGTATACACACACATGTGTATGTATATACACATATTATAGTGCAGGGATAGGAAAATCTATACTGAATGGCTGCATATACATACGTGTATAAATATACATGTGTGCACTGCCTCGCCAATCGGCGAGCAACTGAGGAGTAGCCACGATGACCATCTCGACTCAGTGCACACATGAAACAACTCAAGTGAAAATACAAGCATGGTCGAGCCATGTACATGTCAAGGCAACATGAATCTTTCTAATGGACTGAAATGTTTACAAGGGACAATCATGCATGTATGAAGTAATACTAGAGTACACATCAATATGAACAAGTTTTAGCAAGATACTCAAGTGTTCGAGCAACATAGGTGCAAAGTAAACTAGCTACATGGAGCAAGCCAATAATGGCCGAGCACAAGTCAAGGCAGGATCAAGGAAGCCCAGACAAGTACATGGAAATATAAACTTGTAAACATGATGCAGGAAAATGGATGATGGGAGAATGCTTCAATGTCAAAGCAGGTATATGTAAATGCACAAGTGAAGATGCAACAGTCTAGGCGCAGCTCAGTCAATGGTACACACAGTACTAGCATGGGTCAAGCAAACACAAACAGTGTGGAGCAAGCACAAGTGCTACAGGTATGAAAGCAATAAACATGAAACATGAACAAGCCATACACAAATGAAGTGGAGCAGCAGTAAACTCAGATGCAAGCTACAGAGCACAAGCAAGTGCATGAAGTATGAGAGACATGGATGATTTAAAAGCAAGTGCCACAACAGTTCAAAGATCAGTTTTTCATAATGAGTGATCAAACAAGTTATACAAATGTGAACATATACAAGTGGAAGTGTACATTCAAGTTTCAGCAAGCATACAAGAGCAGTTTTAGATTCATGGGGTCAAGTTCAATAGTGCAGTCAGCGTATATACAGGAAACGGTGTACAACAACTCGAAGATGAACAATGGAGCAAAGTACATTACACCATGAATGTTAAATAAGCACAAGGCAGCAGTGATTCAACATCAAAGCATTGTAATGAATACATGCATCAAAACTGAAACATGAAGTATAAATGGTGATATCTCTATGGCAAAAATCGAATTCAAATATTCCAAAAATGACCAAAAAAATCTGCACAATTTTGAATTACACAGTGACAAACTTGGCAAGTGTTTCAAGGTGGATGTCAAATAATTCAAGGCAACAGAAGGAAATAAATGTTTTGAGGAATTTCAGCAAAAATTCAAAAACATTTTCAATTCAGAAAATCTTATTAATTGTTTCCTGTTTTTGAATCAATCAGGAAATTAATTCAAGGCAATAAATCTTTTAAAAAGGGGAAATTTCTTTTATAAATTTCAGCCAAGAACAAGTCGAGATTCACTCATTCAAAGTCGAGTTTTTTAAAGCCAATCAAAAGAGGAAACCCGCAAATTCAGATCGAATCATTAAACGAAATCAGAAAGAGTTAAAGGATTTTCTAATCCTACATAAAGCACCAATATCATCACTGGCAAACCATCGAGATCAACAATGATCAATTCAAGCAATCAAAGATTAAATTTCAGAGGACTTACAAATTGCTAGGGTTTCGATCCCGAGGCATCAGATTTGCAAATCGATCAAGAAAGGAAAATAGAGCATTGGAGCAATCAGAGAAACGACATCAGCAATTCATCCAGCATCAATCCGATTGAGAACTACAAAAACCCTAGTTTTCTTTGAAGCTGCCGCCATATTTTTTCTCCAGAGGACAAAAGAGATTCGGGCAAATCGAATTACAAAAGGGGTCGACCTACATATAGTTAAACTAAGCCAAGCCTATTCTAAAGGGGATAACCCTTTTAATTTAAACTCCTAGGGTTTTTAAATTTGTTTTACTTTGTATTGTTTTAATTTTGTTTTGTATTCGTTCCATCTGAACAGTTTTCTAGAGTCTATAAAATTCTAGGGGATTCAGTTAGGGATTAACTGACAATTTACTAGTGTCTGTAAAACTAGGGGAAAATCTGGTCTAGTGGATATAGACCAGTCTAGGGTTTTGAGCGTAGGATTAGAATAGGAGCGAGGGGTTCGCGAGTGTACATGGTCTTGTATGCGGGATCTGTTCTTTTACCTAGTAGAAACCTTAGGAATGCAGCAGTAGGTAGGGTTTTGCCGAAGCTGGGTATATCTGTGTGTGATTTATTTTCTGCACTTTTATTTTTGCTGCATTCCGTGATCTGTTTATTATTTTAATATCCTATCAGTTTTTTTAATTGTTTCCTGTTTTAATATCCTATCTGTAAATCTAGTTCCAACACCGCCGACCGTTTTGAGCCGTTCTGGCGTTATTCTTCTAGTAAATGAAACTGATTTTGTCGAATTCCGAGACTGTTTGTAAAATGTCTAATCTCACGAGTTAACGAAAAAATCAAGTAATTACAAGATGATTTCCAAACACTCTAATTCGTTAATAATAATTTTTTGTTATTATTTACATTCAAATAAGATTTTACATTAACTTCAAATAAAATTTGAATTCGATTCAAATTTAGTTAAGTCATTAAACTCAAAAATTAATCATTTCAATATTTGAATTAATTAAATATTCTTGCACTAAAAATCTATGTTGTTACAGATTTATTGGTGACAAGTTGCATGTACATAAGAAAGTGTTACCATTGATAACTGCTTTGAATTTATCACCGAAATATTGCACAACTTGCCATTCAACGCAGTTAAAGCAAAATACCCTTGCATGTCTTACTTTATTTGCTCAATCTACAATCTTTACATCTGATTTCGGAGTATGGCGGTTTATAATTTTTTTTGCAACTTCATTTTCTTAATAAAAATAATCCAATGACTAAAAAAGGTACATGTAACTAAAGCTTTAACTAGTGATGATCAAGCATTTTTAGGTGCACCATGGAAACTTTTGAAAGCGTCCACCGTAACGACATGTAATCAATCCATCATGTTTATACAATATCCAATTTTTCTATTCAGTTGTGCTCCCTACTGCTAATAATTTCTATTTCTTTCCGGATCTTGTTGTACTCAACTTCCTCTGAAGCACATGATGCAGCACAAAAGAGATATGTTAATTGTTTTCCTCCAAAATGATTGCTGGAAAATTAACCTTAAGATGTCTATTACAAAAACAATGCTTAAGAGGCAAATGCTATTGTTTTTCCAGTGCATTTAGTATCCCTTTCATTTTATCAGAAATGAAACTAAATTGTTGATTGTTGGCAATATGGATGCTTTGGTGTGTGCAAGCAAAAAACCAACATCGGTTATCAGAATATTCCGAATCTACACTTGCACAGGCTAAAGGGTATATATGATCATCCACAACAACAGTGGCTATAAATACTATTCCTTTGTATTTACAAGTGTGCATTGTCAACACAAAGCAAAGGATGATAATGTGCAAAATATTTGATACAGAGACCAAAAGCACAAAAAGCTCGCTTGGAGACTCCATATTCGTCCGTACTAAAGTTTCCAAAGCCTCCCGAATCCGTTCCAGCAATTTCGACAGAATATCATCTTAGAGTAGTAAGAATTCCGCGTGATCTACGTAAATCATTTCCACTGCCTTGCTCAAAGCTCTACAAGTCTTTATATAACTAATTTTCATGAACAATTATTCTTCTATCAATATTTGCATGGTGTTGGGTGTTACATTGAAATCAGAGTTTATGAAAGATAAGATCTTTGAAACTAAAGAAGTTGAAGTCACTTACTTCTGAGTGGGGTTGACTGTTGGATTAACACATTTGTGCTTGCTTTGATATTTCGTTACATTCCATGCACCAAATTTGCTCGGATTTTTTGGGAATAATAGCATGAATTCTGCTAGGACGGCTAACATCTATATTGCAAATGATGGTGTATTTGTTTTATTTGATTTAATAGGTTTAAAAGACACAACATGTAGAATCGATCATTCGCTCAATTATAGTAAGAATTTTATTTTCTCTCGAACATCATGCATATTTTAAAGTCATTGCGATCGTTGATGGTTGAAAGTCATCATTGTTGAATTGAATATTTGCAACAATTGACCTAACCATTATCTGTGCATTGCATACATCATCATCAAAATGTACCTCCATTTGCACCTCATCGTTATCTTCATGAATATATCTTCAACCGCAAAACTATAGTTAAGGGTATCATTGTTCACTTGCATGTTATCAATCCAATACCCGTCATTCTCCGACAGATTCACTACATATACTATTAATAAAGGGATCAACATGTATATGTTCACCTGAATCTATGACCATTTCCATATCAACATGTGCTTCGTTTGTTGTGACATTCACATGATCTACTTCGACACTAGACCGTATAGCAATATCATATGCAGAAATTCTATAATTTACAATTAAGTTTGATTTTAATATACATAATATAACTAAAGCTAGTAAAGTTAAAATACACTGAACATATTCCTCTAACTCTATGTTATAAATCAAATGAAGTAAGATACACAGAATAAGACATACGAAAGTTTGTTGGTTTAACACTGCTTTGTGATGTTGGTCGATGTGGAATATATTTTCTTATAGAACAACACAACTTTTAACTAATGCATAATACACATTATAATATAACATAAAAGTTTTAAATATATGTTTCACCTTTCAGTCATATGTGTGAAGATGCATTGCCTTGAATAAGTATAACTATAATGAACACTTTGTTGATAACTCATATATGATGGATATCCAAAAAACAATCGTCTTTACCGTAATTCGCTATCATAGATGGATTACTGTTACTTGAAGATGCAATTACATGACTGGTGTTTATTGTCTCAACCGTTATAGAATAGTCTTTAGGTTTGTGGTCAATTACTTGTGGTGGTACGGGTTCTTCTACTTGCGTATATCCGTATACTTTTTACAATAAACAACTATGTGGATTTTGATGTTGTTGAAAACAATAGCTCTACATCATCACCATCATCATCATCATCAATTGTTTTAGTAACTTTCGATCCTGAATTCGGATGCCATACACACTAAATCTATATCAAATTCTTGGATTTTTCTTAATTATTTTATAAATTGATTCTTTTACATTAGCCAAATTACAATCTTTAATAGATTTCGTCGGTTTATACAACCTTCAAACATATGTGCCACAAATTTCAACGTTATCTTCTTCTTCAAATTACTTAAACTCTTCAGCTAACGACATGGATCACGACTTTGATTTCAGCGTTAGTTGTGATATCTCTACTGAAGAACCTTCTCTTGCAGATGAACTTTCTCTAATGGCATGCTACTCCCTCTCTCATCTATCACTAACCATTCATCTAAAACCGTACAACCTTCGTTGCCTCTTCTTCAAAATGTTAAGGAGTTAAATTTGAATTTAAAGTAAAAAAGTAGTTTGGACAAAAAGATAAGATTGAGGTATTTGAATTTTTCAATATTTTGAGTTTGTAGAAGATAAAATGAGAAACGAGAGTGTAGTTGGCTATTATTAAAGTTAAAACGATTTGTCAGCATTTGAAATGCGAACGCTTCATAGTGGCTACATCTTAAATGTCGCAATTTTAAGTGCGGACGACATTTGGAATAACGCATCTTAAACGACTTTTTTTGGTACCGTCGACATTTGAAATGTCGTCCGTACGCATGATAGCTGATGTGGCACAAATTGACATATTATAGTAAATTTTAGAACTAGTATAAAAATGTAATTATTTTTTGAAATCAACCTAAATTAACTATGACAAAAAAAATCATTATCAAATACTCATCGGAAACATGAATGTAAGAAAGACCGTACATCAAATTATCACTTTATCCTTCGAGTTTCACTAATTACCACTAAGTACACTACTTTCATATATTAACCAGAAATTTTGTTGAAATAAATTCCACCACTACATGATTGTGATATCATGCTAGCTAGGGATGTCAACTGATGATTTTAAATAGTGTCATATCCGCATCCACATTCGAAATCATTTTCGGATCTCTGCATCCGCATATAAGGATGGATATTGTATAATTATCTGATCTGCCAAGAATCGATAAATCAAAGAAGATAAATGTAAAATTTTAATTTAACATATTGTTTTTTCAATCCAATTGACTATTAAAATACTAAAAATAAACAAATATGATAATAATAAATGATTTGGAGCAATTATTATGCGTTCAATATGTACAATATAATTTTTCAACTTAATTGAATAATAAATTAGTGTATTACATTACGCTAAAATACATATAACTTAATCTATAATCATAAAAAAAAACGAATAGATAATTTTTGAATGCGGATGTGCTTATATTCGTATCCGCATCCGTTCTTTTCGATATGAGATATTTATCCATTTTTCGAACGCGGATGTTGACGGATTTCGAAATTTTGAGTATTAAACCCATGTTTGCATCTTGTACCCGAATACAAGGACCGGTCTAGTCGTTCACCAAATTTTATATTTATCGTCTAATCAAATCATCTTCCACGCAACAACGCTGAAGTTATCTTAAGCAACTCCAAGTCAGAAATATATTAATCCAGATCCGTTCAGTGACTTAGCACAGCACTTTAAACCAAAAGCATAGTTTTGAACTCCCAAAAGAGGAAAAAACGAACTTAGATGAAAAAGTGAATTCTCGACATGGACCAAAACCCTAATCAAACTCATATAGATCGCAATACAAACGGAGGGGAAGCGAAGGACGATGCAGAAGTTGAAGCAGTCGAGTTGATTCTCTTCCAAGTCAACGAATGTTATGTTTATTTGGTACTCTTTTTTGGGTATTGTTCTAAAATGATCCTCGGTTCTCTTATCGATTCAGGTGATTTACTTTTCTCTTGGATTTTTGCAGATTCCTCCAAGAAAGAGTGCTGCCTCATACAGGTGCATTTCTTCATTAGTATGCAATGAATTATGTTCAGTTAAATACATTTGAACCCTCAAGGATTCCCATGAATGTAAATAAATCATAATAGCATAAAATCTTAGTTGACCCAAAATTTAGGTCATGCAGAGCAGGATAAGCATAATAAGTTCTTCAAACTGTATGGGAAGTTATCAAATTGATGTGGTACTGTAGCAAAGTGCTGACCCTAGCCAGTTGGAAACTAATCGTTAAAAAATTATGTTCTAGACTTTCTTAACTGTATTCCAAATATTAATTTCCATGCACGGATAAAATGGTGATCAAATTTTTTTTTTTTTTTTTTTTTTTTTTTTTGAGAAAATAAAATATATGCAGATATTATACTTATGTTGTTATTAAAAAAAATAAGAACATATGAAATGGGGAAAAAAAGACAGTTTTATTAATTAAGATAATTTTACAACACAAATAAGCTATGTATTTACAGATTTCACATGTCTTGATAATTACAATAATGTCTCTCGCATTAAGTGTATTCGCCCTTAATATTTCAATATATTACAACATTCCCCTTGAATATGCATATGCACAGATGATAAGATTAATTGCCTCTCGCATTAAGCGTATCCCCTTAATATTTCAATATATCACAACACTCCCTTTGAATATGCGTATGCAAAGATGATAAGATTATTTGCCTCATTAAGTCTTTTTATGAAAAACCCATGGGAAATATCATAAGGAAAATAGTACAATTTCATTTCATTTTTAGGTAACATGTTTTACAATGTTACAATGGGGTTGATACTTCTGGATTAAGATAATGCCACATTAAAACCTTACTAACAAAAACCCAGTGAGAAAAATATTAATGAAGAAAAGTTGTACATTATAACATAATTTTATATGCTCTTCCTAATTCATAATGCATTATTCAATTAGTTTGGTGATGCAGGTGACGCATACCAATTTTATAAACCATCTTTTGGAATGTTGATTTTGGAAGTGTCTTTGTGAATAGATCTGTTGATTTTTCTTGAGATTGGATTTTTTCATCTCTATCTTATTGCCTTTTTGTAGTTCACATGTGAAGAAGAATTTAAGAGAAATGTGTCTTGTCTTATCATCCTTGATATAACCTGTTTGAATTTGAGCTAAGCAAGCTGCATTGTCTTCATAAATAATAGTTGATCTTTCTGTAATTGATGAGAGTTGACACGTACTTCAAGTATGCTCAATCAATGATCTTAACCAAATATATTCTCCACTTGCTTCATGTAGTGATAATATTTCAAAATGATTGGATGATGTTGCTACCAATGTTTGCTTCATAGGTCGCCACAAAATAGCTGCATTACTATTGGTAAACACATACACAGTTTGTGATCTTGCTTTGTGTGGATCAGAAATGTAATCTGCATCAACACAGCCAACTAGAATCAGATTATTAACTATGTTAAAATAAAATAAGCCTAAATATGTCATTCCACGAAGATATATCATGACAACTTTTACACCATTCTAATGTCTTTTAGTTGGTGCCGAATTGTATCTTGCTAGAAGATTGACTGAGAATGCAATATTTGGTCTTGTGCATTGGGCTAAATATAACAATGCACCAATGACACTGAGATATAGTACTTCTGGATCAAGTACATTTTCATCATCTCCGTTTGGGTGGTAAGGATCCTTTTTAATATCTAATTATCTGACAACCATAGGGATACTAAATGAATATGCTTTATCCATTTGAAAATACTTTAGGATTTTCTAAATGTAATTTGACCGGTGGATTAGTATATCATTTATACTATGCACGACCTGTAGACTAAGACAATATATAGTTTTATTAAGATTTTTTATTTCAAATTCTTTTTCAAGTAATTTATGGTTTCATCCATCTCTTCAGGAGTTCCAATCAAATTTACATCATTAATATATACCGTCAAAATAGCAAATCTCATTATCGATTTCTTTATAAAGACATGTGGACAAATAAGATGGTTTTTATATCCAAAACTTTACTAAATATTCACTTAGACGGTTATACCCCATTCTTCCAGATTGTTTCAAATCATATAGTGATCGTCTCAGTTTTAAAGTGTACATCGATTTTGATTTTGCTTCAGGCAACTTATATCCATTTGGAATTTCATGTAAATATCGGTATCCAATTTACCGTAATGATAAGTTGTCACAACATCAGTTAATATTATATTAAGGTTCTCAGAAACGACAAAGCTTATTAAATATCGAAATGTTATGACATCCATAACACTATAATAGGAGAACATGTTTCTTTAAAATCAAAACCTAGTCTTTGTAGGAAACCTTGCGCAATAAGCCGTACTTCGTATCTTACAACTTCATTTCTATCATTTCATTTTCTAACGAATACCCATTTATAACCAACTAGTTTAACATCTTCTGATGTTGATGTTTTCCCTATTGGTCCAAATACACTATGTTTTTGAAGTGAATCTAGCTCAAGCTGAATAACATCTTTCCACATTGGTCAATCATGTCTATTTCGACATTCATTTATGCTAGTTGGTTCATTGTCATTATTCTCGTTATAATCATGATTTTCGGTTATTTCAGTAGTTACCGCGAATGAGGATACGTCATCAATTATTATTTTACTTCGATCCCACATTTCTACATAATTTGTATAAAATAATGAGATTTCATCATTATTAGGTACCGATTTATTTTTTAAAGCTTCTATTATATCTTCTGGGATAATAGTTCCTTCATCGATTTTAGGAGAATTAGGATTTTCATTTAAGTTATCCTTTGGATCATTAATAGCTTCTTCAGAAGGATTATCAATTGATGATTTTTCATAAACTTTCTTTTTTTAGGCGCCGAGTCTTTTAAACCTATCGGCCTTCCACGTTTTTGTGTTTCTTTAGATTCATTTGCTGCTATTGGTCCTTCTGTGATTTCAATTCTAACCGGTTCATTTGCTGCTGGGATGTGGGATTTCATTATTTTTGCAGCATCATTAAATGTATCTTGTATTTGATTTGCAATATTCTGAATATGCATAATTATTTGTACCTCATATTAGCATTGTTTGGTATGTGGATTCAAATGAAACATAGATGGATGATTCCATGATATTTCACGTCGTTCTATTTGAACGGTCTTTTCTCCCCTTAACGGCGGAAAAAATGACTCATCAAAGTTACAGTTTGGAAATCTTGCATTAAATGCATTACCTGTAAGAGGTTTAAGATAATGAATTATCGAAGATGAATCAAATTCCACATAAGTTCCCAACCTTCTATAAGGACCCATTTTAGTACGAAGTGCGGGATTAATGGGCACATGCACAACACAACACAACCATATTTTTGTAGATGTGAAATATTTGGTTGAGATCCAGTTAAAAGCTATGATGTTGAAAGTTGATGATAGACCATTAGTCTAATTTTAATCAATTTCGATGCATGCAAAATTGCATGTCCACAAGCCGAAACATGTAGCTTTGATTGTGTAAGCAATGGTCTTGCAGTAAGTTGCAAATACTTAATTAATGATTGTGCTGGACCATTTTGAGTGAACATAAGGTAGTGGATGTTCAACTTCAATTCCCAGTGACAGACAATAATCATCAAATACTTGAGAAGTAAATTCTCCTGCATTATCTAATCGAATTGATTTAATCTGATGATCATGAAAGTGTGTATTTCTAGTTGAAAGCAAACATACATGTGACCAACGAGTTGATGCACCAAATAATATCGTAAAATACAAATGATCCACATGCATGATGGATTGGACCACATATATCACTTTGAATTATTTGCAAAAATGTTGGAGATTTAGAAGTGATTTTATTGTATGAAGGTCGAATAATTAATTTTTCTTGTGCACATGTGGCACACATGTAATCACTTGGTAAATTCAACTGATTTGATAAATCATAGTCATTTGAATTTTTAACAATTTTATGCATCATGGTTGATCCAAGGTTATCTTTTTTATTACCTTTTAACATGCAATATATGTTAAAATTCGTGAAGTGGATATAAAAAAAAAACATAAAATTGTGCTATTCATTTTGGACATTGATATGACGAAATAAGAAATTGCATTGCCTTGGCAGAAAATAGACGAGCAAGAAGTTCTCGCAATAGAACATAATGCTCTGAAATAACTGGATCAGGTGTTCTATCAATAAAATTCAAGGGTTTGTCAAAGTGGTATATAGTAAAATGCAGAAAATTCAGTCTTGAGTGGATTTAGATTTTAGATCCTGAAGTTTCTCAAGGATGCATATATCCTATGTTGAATTTATTGTGTAGATTAGTAAACCTATTATCTAATCTACTTAGTTATCAGACTAATCTTCTTCTTTGATTTCGGCGGTTCCCATCAATTTTAGGGTCTTTCTTTTGAATTGTAAAAGCTCCGTTGTAAGAGTTTATTTGAGTTCGGAGTTTTACTAAAATAATACATCAAGAAATAAGTATTTGATTAAATAAACTAACCTTTCATCAAAGATTTACATAGATCAAGGCTAAAACATTTTCTCTACCTATTGTTTTTATATATATTTCTTCTTTTGACCTAAGCATGTAGTGGCCTTGAATATATTCTCATCAATTGTACGAAAGTGTGATACTTGTGTTAAACCCGTGATATACAGATTAAGATAGATATAAATAAACAGGGTAAGTTTAGTTAGAAATCTGAAAATAACCGATGGAGAGCTATTTGTATTCATGATTTTTTTTCTTTAATTTTTTTTAACAAGTGAAGAAAACCAGGTGATATGGATGAAAGATAAATGGACAATTATGAATAGGAAAAGGATAGGATCTGTCCAATATAATCTATCTGTTATTTTTTTTTCATTTTATTGCGAATGAAACATAGGTTTACGCTTGTGGAGAAAGTTGGAATGGGTTCATGTAAAAATCCAGTGATGAACTAAACATTTTTATGTGAATTAATTGGTGCATTTGTAGTTAAACAAATGTATTTACGGAGTGCTTACATCAACATGAATTTCAAGCTATTTGCACCTATTACACGGTTGATGAATACAGAGTGGACATTGAGATGAAGACTTTTGTTGCAGTATAGTTTTTGATGGGCATTTAGTGGACTCACATGATTTCTTTGAACTATTAAAAAATAACTAGGATGTTGAAGAATTGATTAATCTCTTCTTGTTTTATAATTAATCATGAAACCATATATTTATAGTACAAGCACACCAAATGTAGAAAACAAGAAACAAATATCATATCGTTGAAATCACGTCCAAATCTAGAAAACAGGAAACAAATAAATAAACATGTAAAAAGATATTTCCTAACAGTTGTTTTCCTAAAAATATCTTTTTCCAAAAATATCTCTTTCTAAATATATCTCAATACCCCCCTCAATTTGGAGCGTGAGATTCAAAAATGCCCAACTTGGAGATGTTCTAAAGACCACGTTCCATTGTCCTCAAAAGCCTAGATTTCCTCCTTCGTTGATTGTCTTCACCCATCATACTTCATAGCCTCATTAAAAGATTTAGAGTCATTACCCTTGATAATAGTTGAGAAGAGATCGGAAGAGGAAGGAGATGCGGATGTACTATTAGCAAAAACCGTATGTGTCACAAAGTCCTGATACAGGACGTTCGAGAATTTTTCTTGAAACCCACGGCCCATTTCCTGTTCATGGACTGCTGGAGCTGCTGCTGTAGATGAAGGTGCAACGACCTGATTATCCCAGGTGAGTCCTCGGGAGATGCTGGGTCTGATGGTTGGGTTTGCTGTTCACCCAAAAATTTGCCAACCTCAGTTTCATTCATTGTTTTAAAAAATCCGCCTTAATGCCCGCCTCGAGGTGCGCCTCGAGGAAATAAGAGGTAAAACGCCTTGAGGCTTATCCAAAAGGCCTTTTATCTCTAAAACTTACGCCTCAACAACTTGAGGCAAACAAACGTATAAAGCATGCGTCTTGCACGCCTCAAACTCCTGAGGCATAAGACTCAAATATTTACACTAATAAAAGTCATTAAATTTGAATTATTTATTGAAAATAAAAGATAATAAAACTAAAGAAAAAATTACCATTTTTTACGTATAAATTTCAATATCGACATGATCAAATAAGAATGTTTATGAAACAACGATTAAGAGTATGTAATGGATTTTCTCATTGTTATTTAAAAATGTTTTTCAATAAATTTCGCTAAATCTTCAAATAAATTTTGCAGATTGATTTTCATTGATAGAAGAAGTAAAAATTGGAGTTGGTGAAACCTTCAAATAGTTCAAAGAAATCGAAATTTTAATCATATGAGTTTCAATTATTTATTTATAATCTATAAAAAAAACATATACTTATTCAAAGTCGAATCTTAAATGATTGGTTTTTTTTTTTTTTTGTTTTTTGCATCGGTTAATTTAAAATGTCGAAATTTCTGAACATGTTTTACGTTTTATTTTTACCTGAAAAGCTTACGTCTCAATGTTTCGAGGCTTACGGCTCGCCTCATAGACCTGTGAACGCCTCATGTACGTTTTTCGCGTTTTAAAACTTTGGTTTCATTATCCAAAATTAATTCATCAAAATCCTCATGAATTTCTTGAACAATATATTCATTATCCGTAGTGTTCATATTTTCCGGACACCCAAACGGGAACACATCCTCAAGAAATTTTACATCTCACGAAACAAAAAATTCTTTTTTATCCATATCAAACAATCTCCACCCTATTTTACTAAACAGATATCCAACAAAAACACATTTTCTACTTCGACTAGCAAATTTATCTTCTTAGTTTTCTGAGTATGAGCAAAACACAAGCACCCAAAGGTTTGAATAGCACCAAAAGAGGGGGTTTATTAAGAAGTATTTCGAATGATGTTTTATTCAGTAAAAGAGGAGTTGGGGGTACGATTGATTAATTGAGCAACAACAAGAACACATTCCCCCCAAAAATAAATAGGTATTGCTTGAAAACGCAATGTCTGACCAACATTTAAGATATGTTTATGCTTCCTCTTAACTCTATCATTTTGTTGCGGAGTACCCACATAAGAAGTTCGAAACATAATTACGGTTGCATTAAAATATTCAAACAAACAATTAAACCATCCCGTTGTCACTTTGAACTACTTTAATTGTTTGAAAGAATTGTCTATCAATCATAGCAACAAATGCCATAAACATTTGAAATACTTCTAATTTATCAACTAACAAATAAATCCAAACCGCACTTGAAAAATCATCAACTATTGTCAAAAAATAACAAGCTCCACACGACGAAACATGTTTATATGGACCCCACAAATCACAATGTATTTTTTCAAAAATCCGAGAAGCTTTATTAGTATTCAAAGAAAATTTGTCTTTAGGATGTTTAGCACGCATACACACTTCACATCCCTTTTTCAAATGAACTTTATTATTATTAACACAAGGAATTGACTTAACTACTTTTTCCGAAGGATGCCCAAGCCGACGATGCCACAACTCCAAATTTGATGTAGCTTCAGCAGTAGACACAAATTTTGGTTTGCTAAAATAGTACAATTTATCTTTCCTAATTCCCTTTCCAATCAGCTTCTTCGTTCGTTCCTGTATAGCAAAACTATGAGAATCAAATTGGACAACAGTAAATCATCATTAAGTTGAGTGATAGAATGTAAGTTGCAACTCAAATTTGTAACATGAAGAACTCCGGTAAGAGTAATCCTGTCCGATAAACGAACGAATCCCATCATAACGAAAACTACTTTTTCACCATTCGACAAACCAACTGGGCATTCAAATTTTTGTGTGTCAAACAACCAAGAGCTTTCTCCTGTAACATGGTGAGTTGCTCTGGTATCAATAATCCAAGACGAGGCATCAAACCTACCATTTAATCTACTGTCATGAATTTTAGCATTACCAAGAAGACCTGATATAGCCTTCCACTGCTCGGGCGTGAACAATTGACCCAAGGCCGAAGAAGTGGAATCAGATGTCGAAGGAGGCAAACTTGCAGTTGTATTAGCACGAACATGGCCACGTCCCTGCCCTGTTGTTGGAGTCTTCCTGTTCTCAGGCCAAACATCTGGATAGCCCACAAGTTCATAACAACGACTCTTCGGATGACATTTCTTCTTGCAATGGCCACAGACCGAGTTCCACCAACAACCCGAGGCCTTATGGCTTGTTTTCTTGCACAGAGAGCATACTGGCTTGGCAAAACCTCGTTCCCAACCACGGTCAGCTCCTACGCCTGCTCGTACAACGAACCCAATTGCTTCAGATGACGGGCTCTACTTCTTGCTTCGATATACGCACACGTTCCTCTTGTGTAACCAACTGGTATGCTCTATCAAGACTCGGAAGAGGGTCTTGTGATAATATGTTTGTGCGTATAGAAGAATAAAATTCAGGATATAATCCCATCAAAAAATCATGCAGACGTGCTTATGCTCGATGCTTCTCGTGCAATTTCCCTGCCAAACACAACGCACAACATGAACACGAGATCAAGGGATCATGTCGATCAAGTTCCTTCCACAAAGTATGTAGTTTGTCGTAGTACATAGAAACTGACATTGATTTGGTTTGTTCGCACTTTGCAATAAAAGAAAGCAATTCTTGAATGCGGGAACCATTAGTTTGTGCGAAACGCTGCTTGAGGTGAGCCCAAAAGGGTTTAGCTTATCTGAATTTGAACAGGGATGTCTTCAAATCGGGATCTATCGTATTCGTGATCCACGATATGAGCATCGCATTAATCGCCGTTCAATCGGACTTCGTGCAAGGGGGTGGCGACTCACAAATCGAGCCATCCAAAAATTCAATTTTCCTTCGAGCTTTTAATGCCGTTTGTATATCGACCGCCCAAGATTCATAATTGTCTATTGTTAGGCGAGCGGGTGTGATGAAATCTCCTATCGATCTTGCAGTCCGAGATAATATGATGAATTTGGTTTAATCTTAGATGGTGATGGTGGTGGGGTTTCACCACCAGTCATATCAGATTATTCTTGAAAAAAAATGTTTTCTAGTGCTCTGATACCGTGAAGAATTGATGAATCTCTTCTTGCTTTATTATCAATCATGAAACCATATATATTATAGTATAAGCACTCCAAATCTAGAATCTAAAAAACAGAAAACAAATATCCTATCCTTGAAATCACGTCCAAATCTAAAAAACAAGAAACAAATATCCTATTCTTGAAATCATGTACAAATCTAGAAAACAGGAAACAAATAGATAAATATGTAAAAAGATATTTTCTAACAATTATTTTCCTAAAACATCTCTTTCTAAATATATCTCAATATATGTTTTCTGTAAGAGGTAATCAATCCCTTTCAGCGAAAAAACCTAAATTGGATCTTGCAATGATATGGTTAAACAAACAAGTTCAAATAATTATCAATTGCAGATCACAGAAAAAATTGAAAATAAGGGAGATTACGCAATATTTACAGTGCTTCCACTATCGTGAGATAGTGTACGCCCACTTTAATGGAGAATTTTTTTATTAATATTTAAGAGATTATAGAGTACTACAGTAGAGCAATGAAATGAAGAAATGACAGAAGACATGATCAGATTAACATTCTTTATGACTCTCTTTATATACAGAATAATTACTTGGGGATGAAGTAATTGAATTATATAAATATATCAATTCATGGAAGAATAATATACTTATCATTCACATTAATTTTTTTTGTCATATAATTGACTGATAACATTTCCTTTTCTCTGTCAATCAATTCTATCCCAGTATGATTTCTTTTTGTTTCTTCTTCCACAAAATATGACAACAAATATATGACGAACATCTCCTATGTCTCTATTTTTTTTAATATTTCTTTCCATTTCTTTTCATGCACAAAAGGGGTACCCAATATACCGAGAATATCTCTAAAGTTTATTTAATTTTGAAAATATCGTATCACCAAAATTCTAATAATCTCCACCTAGATATAATATCTCTTCATACAAGAATAATAGCACATCTTCTCATGATTTCAACTATGTCATTTTCTTCCCCTTAGGGCCATCATGTGGCACCTAGGACTTCACCAAGTGAATCAAGTTCTCAATGCTTGAACTTAGTAACAGGTAATGCCTTCGTAAACATATCTGCTGCGTTGTCATCTGTGTGGACCTTCTGAAGACGAACTAATTTCTCATTCACAGAGATAAGGAAAGTCTCTTGTACCTCTATCAACAAATAAACTTGAACTACTACTAATTCCTCCACTACTATCACCAACACCAAACCCTTTCATATGATCTCTCAACTCTTCATTGAACAAAACTGTCTTCACATCATCTAATTTCAATGTATCTCTACTATATATAAGGCTGTTAGCGAAACCAGTGTATCGCTCTGTAAGCGAACACAACAAACCATTTGATTTCTGTTCTTCATCAATTTTTAACTCAACAGACTTCATATTCATCAACAGATCATCAAACACACTCAAGTGTGTCTTAATTGAATAACCTTCCTTCACCGTTCCACTTCTCTATCGTCAATTATGATTCTGAAGCCATATAGGAGTCTCTGATGTATGGAGCAACTACATACACTAGATTGACTTCCAAAGTACTATTTGTACTATTTTCATCTTCTTCTGTTTCTATCAACCGCCTTCTTTGCAAATCTAGCTCTGATACCAGTTGTAAGGGGTGATCAATCCTTTTAATAGAAAAACCTAAATATGATCTTGCAATGATGCGATAGAACAAACATGTTCAAATAATTATCAATCATAAATCACAGAAAAAAATTGAAGACAAGAGAGAACACACAATATTTATAGTGGTCCCATTATCACGAGATAATGTACGTTCACTTTAGTGGGAAAAGATTCTATTAATATTTAAGAGATTACATAGTATTACAGTTGAGCAAAGAAATGAAGAAATGACATAAGAGATGATCAGATTAACATTCTCTCTCTTTTTATATAGAGAAAAATTACTTGGAGATGAAGCAATTGATATATGTAAATAATCAGTTCATGGAAGAATAATATACATATCATTCACATTAATTTTCTTGTCATATAATTGATTGGTAACATTCCTTTGTCCGTCAATCAATTCTATCCCAATATGATTTCTTTCCATTTCTTCTTTCCCAAAAAAATGACAACAAATATATGGTGAATATCTCATAAATCCATATCTTTTTAATATTCCTTTCCATATCTTTTATGCACAAAAATGGTAACCAATATATCGGGAATATCTCCAAAATCTATTTAATTTTGAAAATACTGTATCATCAAAATTCTAATATTTTCTTGTTTTAGCGAACTTGGTTATAGCTAAAGAGTAAGAAAATGAGATTCTTTAGAGTTTCACAATGCTCAGAAACAAGAATAGATATCACATACTAAAAAACTAGTTTAAAAAAAGAAAATAAAAACCAATTTCTAAGGGTGACTACCTAGGTAGTGTGGAGGCGTTGAAAAATCGGGGTATATCACTACCTGTGGGTTTACTAAGACCGACAAGTAATGACTTGAGTGAAATCTTAGGTTCCACACGTAAATAAAAAAAAAAGAAAATAAAAACATTTTAATTGAGAATGTTGCAAATGAAAAAACGATGAAGAAGATGAACTTTAGTGTTATTATTGCTATAAGAAAGATGAACTTGAAGAGCATCACTTGCATTTTTCCACTTTCTATCAAATGAAATATTAATGGGCGGTTGTTTTAGGTTTCAGTTTTCCAAAATGACCTGATCGACAGTTTAAGTGTCCGTTGGTTCATGATTATCATATGAGTTGGTTAACACATTTTAACAATAGGAATTCATGATTTATATGTCAATACAACACACTACTCTAGTTATTGCTGATGTAAGATCATTTTAATCTTCAACCATTCCCACTTCAAATATGCGAGACAACTTCTAATTACGCTTCCTCTTAACTTGCATATTTTGAGTTCTCATGAAGTCTTTGTTCTTGTATCTGCATGTTACATGCATCATCATCGGCGTTGGTATCACTATTGAGTTTCAGTTATTCAAACCGACTCGAACAAATCTAGTTCAAGTTCCTGTCGGTCCGTGATTATCGTATTAGTTGACCAATAACTTTTAACAACAATAATCTTTGATGTTACATGTCAATCAGCTCATACTTATGTAGTACATCCTTCAATTTATTGTCAATCTGAGATTATTTTTTATCTCTAACCACTCTCACTTCATACATGCGAGACAATTTCCAATGAATGGAAACTGAATTGGCACATGAAGCCACTCAAAAAAAAAGGATCAGAGGTTTTGGACTGTGTTTTGAATGTCAGATTCGGGGAGAAGTTTATTGACATTTTAAAATTTGAGTTCTTGAAAATAAAAATCAAAATGAATAAAATAATAGTCAAGGATTCTGTTTTTTTTTTTTGGTGTGTGCACGCAAAGCATTTTATAGATGATCAAGTCATAAATCATAGTCTTGAATCCTGATTAATGATAAAGCATGAAAACCAAGAGAAAGTTACAAATGCGTACGCACCAAAAATTGTGTTAGATTCGATTATTCATGTGTGTTAGTTAGACTAGTTTATTTATGAAGAGTACATTATTTTGTGCTCTTTTTTCTCCGTTGAACATCCTTCTGGAGTTGAATTCTTATCTTATATCCAAACAATACCGCTCAAATATCATTAAGTTATTTTCAAAGCTATAGTCCCTTAAATGTAGTTAAAGCTGTTACCAAAACAGAGTCATAGCAACTAGAAAATAATTCAGCTACGAATCGGGTTCCATCTTTGTTAGGTCAATATGGATCAGCAGCCTTCTGGTATTATAATTATATGTTCAGGCAATGACCCTCAAACATTTAGAGGCGTGATCTATAATTATGTAATACTTGGCTTATGTGTTTAAAGAATTTAATCAGATGCATACAAAACTGGAAACGGTTGAACATTGATTTGAATTTTGACCAGTAGATTGATTTTCCTAGTTGGTCAATATGTTTTTATAGCCATTTTGATCATTTAGTCAATTTTTGTGACCAACTTATTCCTCAAATGGTTGACTCTGTTATCACAAACAAGTCACATGTTTACATGCACTTTAAAACTATCAAAGTTTAACTAAGTGGAAATCTACTGCTTTGTTGCTTAGAGCCGATGAATGGGATGTTAACAAATGGGATTGGGCGGGATTATTAAAAGTTGTAAGCAAGGGAGAAGAATGCATTATTAGACTTGAGGACAAGACAACTGGTACTCCCTTTTTCATGATATCTGCTGAGTACTGTCTCGCTTTCTCTATCTGACAATATGGCATGCTTATAATCAGGAGAGTTGTATGCTAGAGCATTTTTACGCAATGGAGAACCACATCCAGTAGAACCAGTTATAGATAGTAGCAGGTATTTGTTTCCTTTTATTATCATTTTTAAACCATTTCCAGTTTAAACATATGGTGTCTGAACATTATCAAATTTTATTTTCAGATACTTCGTCCTCAGAGTTGAAGAAAATATAGGTAAGCCCCCCTTCTTTTTCATCGTCTCCAGTAGTTGAGTTTCAGACAACTATATTTCATGAAAATAGCGTGAATGAACCTGACCATGCAGTCAAAATTAAACAAATCATTTTCATCAACTGCTCGGATTTGACTATGTTTGTGCCAAAATACATATGGAAAAATATTAGTTCAATAAGAAATAGACCGAGCTGCAGTTTTTTAGACTAATCAAACCTAATCTCAATTTCTGATTTGAGCTAGATGGACAGTTGAAAGCTAATCTGAGCTTAGGATTTTGTAGGCCTACAACCACAACTAACGAGGATTCTCATTCATTATTGTGTTCTCACACTGGATTGTTTATACTATATATAATGTAGTATATATCGAAATCCTTGTGGAATAAAGATGGTACAGCATTATACCAAGTAACCTAGGCAGCGAAGGCTTCAGCTGGCTAAAATTAGTAGGCTAAGTGGCATAATATAAAGTCATTATGGAAAATGTATTTCTGCCAATCTGTATTTTCTCGCACACGTACACACATACGTATAAAAAGTGAAATTATGTTCAGTTTTTTATCCAAAGGTCTGAACATGTTGAAATATTAGTCTGTATCTTGCATCTGAGCTCACAAAACTACAGTTAATGTGAGTGTGTGGACCAAGGTTCAAAATTCCATTTTCCGTTTCCGGTTCGGCTATCGGAAAATTCTAAAATTTCGGATCCGTTCCGCAATTCTGGAAATCCCGTTTCAATTCCATTCGGGTACTTCTTTGTATATACAGTATTCAATATGCAGTAATATTACTAATCAATATGATAAATAAAATTTATACATATTTATGTAGCCAATTTTTATAGTTTATGCAGTCAAGAACTGCAAACAAAATTTACAGCTAATAATTACAAATTTATACATCCCATAATTACTTAATTATAGTTACATAACTTCAGAGCCCGTTATTACTTAACTGTAATTATTGATTACGCAACTTTAGAGCCCGTTATTATCAGTGGCACAGGTATCCTATCCTTTCTCTTTATTGAATTAATGCATACCTCGGTGGATTGGCTTCAGCAAACCTCGGAGTAAAGAAGAAACCATGCATGTCTTTTCGCTTTGGAAGATCGACTTCAATATTCGCCGCCGATGAACGGTAAATTGAGAGCCCTCCTTTAGCTTGCTGTTCCAAATTTTCAAAGAACGGTAAATTGAGACCCCTCCTTCATCCCTACTAGTTCCATTAGTGCCACTATGATCGTAAGCAACCGACAAATCCAGAGTCTTCAGGTGCAACCAAGAGCCCTTCGAAGGTTTAAAAAAAATAAAAAAATCAAGGTTTAAAATTTTGTTTTCCGTCGGAAAATTTTGATATTTCAGTTTTGTTTTGAAATTTTCAGAAATTGCGGTTCAAAAATGCCGATATCACCATACATATTCAATATTAACATAAATTTATGATATGCTATTTGGATTAAATATAATATACACGATATGACACAAAAATAAGAAGAAAACAAGTTGGAGGAAGATATAAAGTAAACCAAAATATTGCCTTCTTTTGTCTAATAATTTTATTATATATTGGTTTCATGTATAGTAGGAATAATTTAGCTCAAATAAGTAAAGCTCAATAACACTTCAAGGCTTAGGCTGTCACAAATACATAACTTCAATTCATCCAATCAGAAAACCCTATTCCACGAAAGTTTGAAGGTCGTGGCTTCTCTTCAATCCTTTCTCCCCCAACGCAGCTTTTCTCTAGCTCGGTCTCCATCCGATGTCGCTTCTCTTCCATCTGACGCAATCTTTTTTTTCATCTCTGTTACGTATTTATAAAGTCAATCCCTTTTTCTTTTTGAAAGTGAAAATTTTGGCAATTTCCGGCCAGTTCATCGCCGGAACCGGACTGGGCTGACCGGTATTCTGACATGCCGGCTGGAATTTGAAACCATGGTGTGGACTATCATGCACTTTGAAATGATACGCACATATACATCACAGTTGTAATTTCAAGTTTCTGGCTGGTTTACGCGGATAGGAAAAAGGATGTAATGATTAATGTTAGGCTAATTAAACATCTGAATGCTTTTGTAAAATAGAGACAGCTAAACTTTCTGTTATTGTCATGTGACACTTTGGTTCCTAAATAGAAGGCGAATAATTTATAATGAATGTGAACTTTTCAGTTTGCATATATGATAAATTTTATTCTGAAATTTTTGGTTATTAATAATATATCTTGCACTAATTGTTTTCATTACTGTTGAGACCAGTTATCTTCCTAGTCAACTTTATATTTCGAATCATTTTATTAGCAAAGTGCGTGTTAGGCACACATGAATTGGGCAGTAGATACGTTTCAAACTAGGTTAAGAGCTAAAGCAGGATCTTCAAATGACATATAATGAATTCTGGTGTTCCGAAAACAAGCAAGGATATTAGTACATGCTGTAACTAGTAAAAGCCGGCTATTACTATGATTTTGTGAACATGTAAGTGTGTTTTTAGTTCCCACATAGATTCATTTCAAACAAAGCTTCAGCATCAATGAGGTAGAACTTGATTACTTTGCTGATAGTACCTGTTTTTATTTATATTTGTAAAAACTTAGCTCTCCTTTATTTTTCATTTTATTTGTTTATTTATTCCACAAATATGCAGATGGTCGTGTACGACATGCATTCATTGGGATAGGTTTTCGAGAAAGACCCGAAGCTTACGACTTTCAAGCTGCTCTTTATGACCATATGAAGTATCCTTACCAGTATTACATTTTAAGTTCACTGTTTCTAAGAGTCATTTTTGCACAGGTGCTTTAAATTTTTATATAGCACAATTCTTTGCTTTTGTGGCGTTTAAGCTGCCATATTGAATTTTTTGATGGGGTTTTGGATTGGTTGCCTTCAAATTCGGGAAGGAATAACCGAAAGTATCGTGCGTAGGAATGTCGTGCTAATTGTATGGGATATTGTTATGTGCTAATTGATAGAAAACACTTTGATTTTAATTTCAATCCTAAGTAAAAGTGAAGCATTATGGGATGTGATTTTGTAAAACAGTTGATTTCAGAGTTTTGTGCAAAATGCACATGTTCATCCACTCATGTATTGTACACTATATTATCGCATAAGTGCCTTAGTGGCCCTCCATTATTGCAGAACTGTGGGATTAGGAACTACATAATTATCTAAAAAGAGGTGAATGGGACTTTTTTGTTATGATATTTTTATTAATGCTAATGATATAGTTGTAAGTAATGATTGGTGTGATTTCTAGTGTTTATAGAATAAGAGGTGTATCCAGAATTTGGATTCTCCTTAACAATGTCAAAGGTATCTAAACAAAAAGAAGACGGCTGAAGAGATGGAAGAGCACTACCAAAAGGCAGCTTCCGTTGATTATAGTCTTAAAGAAGGGGAAACTCTTGTTCTTCACTTGAAGAATGTAAGTCTTCTAGTTTTAATGTAACACATTTATCCACCTTAATGTAATCTTGAAGGTCTTGAAAACTACTTGCTGCTGCTTTGTTTTTTTTTTTTGGGAGGGGGGGGGGGGGTGGGGGGTTTCGATTGATTTGTCAATAGTTTATGGTATTTTGAGCAGAAAGTTAGGACAATATTGACCACATACGTTCTATGATAAGCTCCATTGTAGGATACAGATGTGTTTTTCTTTCCTTCTGTTTTATTATAATATGTTATAGTTCTTTTATAATCTTCATACCTGTTCGCACAATTAATACTGAAGATAATGGCTAATTTGGTATGAATTAGATGCACATTCCTTGTAAATGAATGCCTTCAGCAGTACTTCTTTGTAATACTAAAAACAACATATATCTATAAAATAACTTTTTGCATGAATACACTCACCCCCCCCCCCCCCCCCCCCCTTTTACGTCTTTACAACCAGATAGATTTTTTTCCTTCCATTTTAGCCCAATTATCAAAACTTATAATAATGTTTGGCCCATTTCAACACATATTACGTCGAGAGGTTTGTGTTTGCCATGGTTTGTTGATTCAATAATTTGTACTGGAGCTGCTTGGGATTGCATTAATACAGTTTCATCTATAATAAGTTTTAAGTGGATGTGAGTTCAAATCACACCGATGCAAATCCTTCAATTGCACCACTGTTAAAAACTGACTTATGCTTAATCTGCGCCAGTGTAAAAACTTCCTTATGCTAGTGAACTATGTTTGTAGTTAATATTGAAGGGTGTATGTTTGTGTAAAATGTTCCAAATATTGGGCAATTTTTTAATTTGTTTGTTTTATTAAAAAAGAAAACAACCAAAACGATGATCCTGTTATGGGAGTTGTAGATAGTAGGTGTGTAGTTTAATTCTTCAGAAAAGAAGAGAGACTGTATATGTTCAAGGAGAAAAAAAGTATTGTTCTTTTGGGACAAAATCCGAGAACATAGTTAAATTATACAGTTTTTGCAAGTAGTCTGTAAAAGTACATTTATTTTGGGCATGGATTGTGAAACAAACCTTCTACAATTATTTTAGTGTTCTTTCTGGATTGCAATTAACATGTAAAAAACCCTAATGTATACATGAATTATAAATCTCTCATAGTTGTTTTGTATTACGTGGCGGTATTAATGTTACCACCATATATACAATAAAAAAGACTAACAATTTACCTACATTTCTTATTTATGAAACCATTCCAAGCCTATACAAACTTATTCATTGCCGTGGCCGGTCGTTGCGTAATCATATCTGCTGTCCTCAACTTGCATTTGATCCCTTCACATATTTTTCTTAACCACCACTATATCTTTACCAAGTCTTCGTCATGTCATACACCTTTGCAGTATGAAATATTGTCAATTCAATCTTGATGTCTAGATATCATTTTTCAGTTCTTCACAGTAGCAAATACACTGTCAATTCCTTTTACGGTTCGGTTCAACAATACTTAGAAAACTATCTTTAGCTTTTTTATGTTTTTCTTTTGTTTTCTCTTATTCATTATTACTGGCAATTGTCTGCTATTGGATATCATTTTTTGTGTGTGACTTAAAGGTATGTTGTATAGAAATTGGCAAGCTTCATCACCTATGATTATTCTAAAGAAGTTATGAATTCCCTACTAGACCTAATTTTGTGTTACTTTTTGATGAATTGGATTCGATTTCTGAAATTGAGTTGAAATTCAATTGCAAAATAATATTAAACTTGTTATATTATTATTATTATTTTTGTAAGCGATTCTTTTTGTACACAGCGGAGGTGAAAATTTCAGATTTAGAATTGGCTTTTGAAATTTATTTCATGGCCAAAACGGAGACCTTTGTACCCGTGATTGATCATTTAGTTGATTAATTACATGTTTGTTGAAATGGTGATGCCTTAATTATGTTTATCACTATCTTTGTTTTTTGTGTATCGATTGCAGAGGAGCCCCGGTTAATTAATTTTTTTCCCAATTTGCGAACAAGTTTTTTTTTTTTCCTTTTTTCTTTTAACATCTCGTTGCTATTTTCCTCAGACTCTTCAGTCTAAACCGTGAATAGTGTACTGATTGCAAGTAGATCTTCAGCTTACACATTTCCTGTTCATAAATCCGTGAATAGTGTACTGATTGTATGTTAGTTGATCTTCAGCTTTTCTTGGATTCGTCTGATCTTCTTCTTTATTTCGACTGTTTACTGATATTAGTTATATATTGAGCATTTTACATTTAGAATGAATTTTGTTTGCACTTAATCTTTTTAAGTATGAACAACATTGTTGGTGGATAAAAAATTAGGAAGGAAAACAAAGCTATTATTCATTCTTTGGTGTAATAATAACAGCAAACACGTATGAATGCTGGCATAACTTCTGCTAACATGAACATATTTGTCTGTGCGTAAAAAAGAAGAAGAGTGTTATAAATGCTATATCTAGTGCTTTTTTGTCATAACTTATGTCATAATGTATTTAAATTGTGCTTACATGCCACAATTCACACTTCAACTATCATATTCTATCTTGTATGTGAGTTAGAAACACAATACACCAGCACCAACATTTCAAAACATTTGTGCATATGATTTGGTACGCTAATTTTGACATTTCGAAGTGTTGAATTTAGCGCTCATTTAATTGGATGTTTCAAAATATTGATTTTTATGTTCCAGAATGTTTGTTTAGACTATGTTAAGTGTACTGTGTTAATATGTATGAAGTAATAATTATTTCCTATTGAAACTGTAAAACATCAAGTAATAATGATTTCCTATGGAATGTATAAAGAGACAGTTGTTAAGGATCTCTGGCTCAACGTTTTACAACTAAGATAGTACTGATCACGTGCTCGAGCCCCCAAGAAGTTAGGATGAATGCTCTGTTTGAATAAAGTATCACTCTTGTTATTAAAAAAATAAAAATAAATGAATAGCGAAAAATGGTTTTAGGTATGTCTTGAGAAGATTAAAAGTCTTGTTTTCTACTTTATTTTAACTTTCAACTACCATGTAGAATAGCATACATACATTTATGAATTTTCCATGTGTACTCATTATTTTTTTAATTATGCATAATTATCTTTCAAATGTTCTCTTTCTCCACTATTTTCAAAAATAAAAAGCACGTTAAAGCATGGTATTTGAAAGAAGGAAAAACGTTGACGATGATGATAAATCTGAAGAAGATAATTTGCTATTGATGTATGGGAATTATTATAACTTCAAGGGTCCTGCGACAAAGAGAGGGTCATCATTTATAATTGACTAAGGAAAAAAAAAACATAGTGTAACTTTGTTAAGATTTTCAACTACTAAAACTATAAAAAAGAGTAGTTAAGGAAAAAAGTACAAATTTAAGGCATAATGTTAGCACTTGCAACGTTATTTGAATATTTTGCAATTTTGTTTAGCTTCAATTGTTACAAGTTATAATTCACAATTAGTTGGAAATAAATGTTAATGGTAACATTTATTCATACGAGTATGATTTTACTTTTCGAAAATATTCCACATTCTGGTTAGGCGTAGCCCGTTTTGGTTAAGAGTTCTGGTTATGCCGTCCCCTATCATATTGTGTTCTGCGTTATGTAACGTTTTACGTTCACATTTTCGTTGTGCACCGAACCATTTGCCGCGTATCAGGTAAGATGGTTGTGCTCTAAAAGCGCGTATTGTGCTATATAACCACACTATATGTAACTTGCATAACCTAACGAGTAATTTGTTAATGGATCGATTTGACTTTGATCCATGTCCATCCGTGATTCGAAAACCTTAATCATTCATTTTCAAAATAAAAATAAAAGACACCTCAGTCACTGTACAATCGATTTCTCCATTGGATTATGAAATGTTAAAATCAAATATGGGTCTTTCATTTTTTTTAATCAATTAACAAATATCTGACCCGTTATTATTATCCATTTACAATAGCAATAAATTATACAAAGAAGAAGGTAATTTATATTACATTAATAGACTTTTGGAAGCAACTAATTATAGTTGTCATGCTGATGTTTTTTCCTAATGAAGTGTTACCAATATCAAGTGTATGTATGCCAGAGTACATTGTGATATTCAATTGCAATGCTAACGCGAATGAGTTTTGTTCAAAGGTTTAGCTCCATTTATATCAAATGAAAACAGTCATAGACGAATGCGAGGTGTTGCCAAAACTTCAACATGGTATTAAAGCCAATGGTTTGAGGAACCAATATGTCACATGACGCAACATTGACCCAAGTATGATCCAGAAATATGGTTTGAGCATGAGATGCTTATTAAGTTGGAGAACATGTTATAAAGAAGCTCACTTCAGCTGTGGAAACATGCCTTTATGTAAGCAGTATAACCCAGCTGTTTGAGGTGGCGACGACCTAATTCGACTATTGAGAGATCTAAGTGACCTGATCCGACTTTGTTGTGATGATTCATTGCAACTTCACAAGGTGACTTGAGCAATGCCTGTGTGGGGGTCTGCTAAATGTGGCTCGCATTGTACTCATGCATAGATTGAATTGTGATTAGTCGTACATCACAAGATTTTCTAAAAGGAAATGAATATATATATATATATATATATATATATGTGTGTGTGTGTGTGTGTGTGTGTGTGTGTGTGTGTGTGTGTGTGTGTGGGTCACTGTGAACTTTTGAAAGATGATGTTACCATATTCGCATCCAAAATAAATCTTTTGATATTTCGCTAACGATCGATCAATTAAGAAACATAAATAGAATTTTGAGTTAATTTTTTAAACCATTATCGATAATTATAACAGTGTGCAAATCAATAATATGACGATAATAAATGGTTTTGATTGGTTAATATGCATTAAATGCGTATAACATAAAGTATCAACTTAATAAAACAACACACACACACACATACACACATCTTATATTGAACTAAAAGACGCATAATATGAATGATAATGGTGACAAAAACCGGATGGATTATTTTCGAATGTAGATGTCTTTGTATCCGCATCATCTTTTTTTCAGCTATCGGATATTTATCCACTACGTGGATGTGAATGCAGACGAATTTTTTGGTATATATTAACAACCTTATATATATTATATGTGTGTGTGAGTGTGTTGTCCACATGTAACAACAAAGAGTATTTTTTGTTAGAAGTGTTGTCATGACCATTTATGTGCACTAGGACGATGTTGGAATATTCAGTCATGACGCTGACAAGAGCTTTGTTCAGTGACCTTGCTCTATTACACATAAGGATCGAGGCTGATCTATTGATGTGTCTACTAACTGGATAATGCGTTTGAGCTGCTCTGAGATCGTATATTAACATCAAGTAAAAATATACTGGAAAACCCACTACTTAACAGCAAATAACATAAAGGGATTGATGTTTTACCCACATCGTTTATCATAGGTAAAACCTCTCAATTGTTTTTCATATTATAAATCTTGCCCCTAAATTGTTAGCAATAAACCCACATATAAATTCACGGTAATTTAAGTCTTCAATTAGTATTCAGAATTGCACTGTTTAAAATGTAATGTATAAAGAAAAAACAAACTAAAATGCCCAAATGGATGATAGACGTCTGCTATTTATGTCATACAGATGCATGAAATGTTTTAGTAATACAGTGCAAGTTATTTAGCAAAAACATACAAATTTAAAATCTTTACATTAACTTGCTTTATGGTGATGTAACTTGCAAGGAATTGAATGGTAAGTATAAAATGCAGGGTGTAATAAAAGCAACCAAAATTGCACTAGAATCATTAATGTGAATACATGTCATTTAAATTCATATTACTTAATGCAAGACGTTTTCACAAAAAAATACATCTGAAAGTTTCAAATTACTTGTCTTGAGAAGGTACAGTGCAAATTAAGAGTGGCTGCTTAAGGGTAACTTTACATTCGACGATAAGAGAGCCGTTTTACATATTATTAAGGGATAAATTGGTTTGAGACTTTGATGTGAGAAAAACACCATTGTCCCAATGGATAAAAATGGGTTTGGGAATAAATGATAAAAAAGAATGGTGTAAACATAATTTCCACAAGCATAACTTCCCCTTAAATGTTGATTACAAGAATATCATGACTTATGGGTGATACTATTATTTTTTTTTTCAAAAATGCTTGGGATTAAATGATAAAAAAGAATGGTTTAATCATAATTTCCCCTAGCATAACATCCCCTAAAATGTTGATTACAAGAATATCATGACTTATGGGTGATATTACTATTTAAAAAAAAAGGTTTGGGTTTGGGAATAAATGATAACAAAGAATAAAACATAATTTCCACTAGCATAACTTCCCCTAAAATGTTGATTACAAGAATATTATGACTTATGGGTGATATTATTATTGTTTTTTTTTTTTTTTTTTTTTTTTTGAAAAAAAAACTTTTATGTGCTTTAAACATTGTCCTGTTAGATAAACTTGTGTCACTGGAGCAGCTTGACCTTTTTTTTTAGGGAAAGGGGTGGGTGGGGGAGGGATGGGGTGCTGCTGTTTATACCGTCATCCATTTTAAACCATAGCAGAAAGAATTGATCGAGGTACTGTAAAGAGTGAATTGTAGACCTCCTTCCAAGCTTTGCGTTACCATTGAACTTTAGTAGTTCACAATCTTTTATAGTTAAACTGTAATATACCCTTGCACATTCAACTTTAAAATTTATAAAATGCTGATGAACAGAAAGGAAGTAGAGGCATGAAACCTGCATTGGTTGCTCAAGGACTAAATATAATCTCAATCGATGATAAAGGAAAAGGAAAAGAAGGCGTCATAAGCCTAAAACCACCTCCGCCGCCTCCTGGCTCACTTACTCCAGTTAGTCCCATGAGATCGCCATCTAACTCACCAACATCAACTTCGCCTTTCCAGAAAAGTGACAATGAAGATTGTTTTGCCGAAAAAGCCACACATGAAAATATAAAACCAGTAGAGACAAATATGAACAGTCAGGGAGAGGTAGTGGACGATGATTTTGGAGATTTTCAAGCAGCTGGTTGATTATTTGTGTAATATAACAATTTACTGAATAATGTACATTTGTTTGTTTAAACATGGAAGGCTTGTAATTAGTGCAGTTCTAAGTCTGTCTCCTTTTTTATATTTGGGTTTATGATAATAAAATTAGCTGCACCCTTTTATTTAATTGGGTATGTTGACCCTTGCTTAGTCAAATGTTTTTTTTTATGTCACTTTATAAAGGGCATTGTTAATGACACTCAAATAAGGAATGGTTATTTTGTAAGGGTACACTACTCATTTTTAAATTGTTAAAAGGGGTTTTGAGTTAGATTTTTTTCTTCTTCTTTATTTTTCGGACAAAATTAGCATTTATGTATACGGTACGTTTTGTTGAATTTAATAAGAAAACAGCGAAGGGGGTTTGTTTTAGGTGCTATATGACCGAAAAATAGCTGTATAACTGGTGGTTTCTTGCTGAAAATTATAGGAGGGTCATATCTTAATGTATTATTAGGGAGAGTTGTTTGTAATGATACACCCCATAGTAATTTAGGAAAAAACAGAAAAATGACTAATTTATCCAAATTTGAAGTATCATTAACAATATCTGTTTATAAATTGTGTACAAGTATAGATTAGTTTTGATCATGTCTTGAAGTGTCATTAGCAACATTCGTTTATAAATTGTTTACCAGTATAGATCAGTTTTGATCATGTCAGCGTCATGTTAGCAAAATGCAACATTTCAACCGTGTGTTATTTTTTTAATAGAAGAAAGTTACAGGCTTTTATTTTTAACTAGTATTTTTGTCCGCTTTGTTGGACATTAAAATTTATGTTATTAAAAATATATATTGTAATGATTAAATATCAAAAATAAAAGAAAAACAAAGTATTGTGATTAACATTAAATAGTTATATATATATATATATATATATATATATATATATATATATATATATATATATATATGGGGCTGACTATTTAGACACAAAATTAAATACAAAGAGAGAGACATAAAGCCTCCGCCGTTCGATTTATTTGTCTTTGTGTGGAGAGTGGAATTCATGGGAGGATCCAGTGGTTGAGATTTATTGTGTGCAATTTTGTGTTTAAATAGAGTTTCCCTATATATATGGAGCCGACTATTTGGGCATAAAATTAAACACAAAGAGAGAGACACAAAGCCTCCGCCGTTGGATTTGTTTGTCTTTATGTGGAGAGTGGAATTCACGGGAGGATCCAGTGGTTGAGATTTATTATGTGCAATTTTGTGTCCTCATTTTGTGTTTAAATAGAGTTTCCCTATATATATGGGGCCGACTATTTGGACACAAAATTAAACACAAAGAGAGAGACACAAAGCCTTCGCCGTTCGATTTATTTATCTTTATGTGGAGAGCGGAATTCATGGGAGGATCCAGTGGTTGAGATTTATTATGTGCAATTTTGTGTCCTCATTTTGTGTCTAAATAGAGTTTCCCTATATATATGGGGCCGACTATTTGGACACAAAATTAAACACAAAGAGAGAGACATAAAGCCTCCGCCGTTGGAATTGTTTGTCTTTATGTGAAGAGCGGAATTCATGGGAGGATCCAGTGGTTGAGATTTATTGTGTGCAATTTTGTGTCTAAATAAAGCTTCCCTATATATATGGGGCCGACTATTTGGACACAAAATTAAACACAAAGAGAAAGACACAAAGCCTCCGCCATTGGATTTGTTTGTCTTTATGTGGAGAGTGGAATTCATGGGAGGATCCAATGGTTGAAATTTATTGTGTAATGACCCGCATTGGCAGGGGTATTATGATTAATTTATTTTATTATATCAATGGTGATATGGTGAATTTAACAGCCGAGGAATTAAATAAGGATGAATATTTAATTAAAATAATAATTAAATAATATATTTAATTCTGAAATAATCAGAATTGGCTGAAATGACGATATGGTGTGAACTGGATCATCTGTGATATTTAATTCAGCTTGGAATTGAATTTGAATAACGAATAAATTCAATCGTCGACAGTTGAACGTATAGTTTATAATATAATTATAAACGAGCTCGAAATGGCGCTGCAGTTCGCTATTTGGCGATTCGACCTTCAACTGAATGTACAGGATTCGTTTTAAGCCGGATTTCTGTGAAACAAGAAAAGTGTGGAGCTGGTGGAGTATATCTTTCTAGTGGAAGAGAAAAATCGGGATTTCATCGTGTAGATTTTGATGTATGTCCAAATCAAATTTTAAAATAGTCGCTATAGAATCGTTTATCGACCATAACGGTTTATTCAATATAACTAGTTATCAGATTCGAATTTAGACAAGGTTCTTTTGGGAAGTAGTGATAACTTAATTTTTAGAATTTTACTGTAATTTTTAATAAATTAAATAAGCAACTTTTTATTTGGAGCATTTTGCACCCTGTAATCAATAGTTTGAGGTTTCAAAATATGAGTTAATCTATCGGTATTATTTTATTTTTAGGATCGTGATGCGATACTGGACACGACTACATTTTTATCTCTGTCCGTAACGAGCGATAAATAAAATGGAATAAATATTTTAATATTTAATGTTCACTATAATATCCCTTTCCATAGCTTCATTCTTTTTCCATGATCCGAATTTGGCCAGCCCCTCAATTTTCTCAACCACCACAAAAGCAAAACACAAGAACGTGGCCCTCTGAAAATCCATACAAATGAAAACAAAAAATCCTATAAATAACCAACTTTGTCTAAACCTAAATTTCCCTCTGCCAAAGTCAAACACAGAAAACATTTCCGCCGCTTATTCTTTTCTCAGTAAAAGTTTCGACCTTCACCAAAAAGAAAATCAAAGAAAACAAATCAAAATAAAAAGCTAAAATGCTAAAAACAAATTCGGTTGATCTCCATTGGGTATGAGTTGACCTTCATATGGTTTGTGTTGAGTTCGACGATCGTTTGGGGGTTCACGGTTTTATCACGCGGGATTAGGGTTTGACATTTGAGGGGATTGAAGCATTCGAGCGAGGTTCTAATGTCGGATTTGGATTCGTGGAAGTTGATACCACTGGCTCATTGAGTTTTGAAGGGTGCGATGCAGGTTCTGGTGGTTCAACGGTCAGCAACAGGCCGAGATCGAGTTCTGGAAGGGGCGTCGAGTTGGGTGTTTTAGTGGTGGATGTGAAGAGCTTGTGAAGAGGAATGAAATGGTGGTGGTCTCGCTCGGGGTATGTGGCCAAGGCAGCGGAGGAAGGAGGTCAACGGTGAGGTCAAACGGTGAGGTAATATCTGAACTCGCGAATTATAAATTGGGGAAGAACATTTGTTTCGGGTTTTCCATGAAAGGACCGAGTCCTTTGAGTGGGGTATGAAATGAAAGAGGAGAGAAAGGAGGTGAATGTGGTAATTCCAGTTTAACGATTCATGAAGTAGAAGGGAGGATATATGGTGGAAGAAGGACTGGAATTTGCTGTGAACCGATTTTGGGAGTAGCGAATTGTAAGGGGAAGGGAGGAAGAAGGGTCAGCCGATTTTTAAGTGTTCATGGGCCAAGAAATTTGAGGGTGAGGCTCGTTAAAGAAAAACAAATGCTTGGTTTAAATTTGATTTAAATATTGTATTAACGATAAACTTTAATATCCCGGTCATACATTATCAGATTTTCGAACGGTCAGTCGCGTTAAGATCGTATTGACGAGAGCTTCAAAATGGAACTGGTTTGAAGTGGATTGGAGCTCGTCTGAATTTATGGCAAAATAAACTGTTTGATTCAAATCAAATAACGGTTTATCGTTCTTTAACGATGAACTGCCAATGTGAGTAAATCTCACTAACTCTGAACAGTTTATAATTTCATGTTGTATTTTTAGAACTGTTAGATATTGGCTGATTGATTGTGTGGACTGTTTGATTGAACTGCTAGTCAGTTAGTTAAATTTTCTATATTGATTCTGTTTAACAGAATGTATCATATGAAACTGAAAGTGATGTTATCTATATTGTTTAACATCTGTGATGCAGGGAAACAGATTGGAGGAATCCAACTGGATTCCTCAACATTTATTTTACTGTTTTCATATATTGTGATATATGATGTGTTATATAATCTGTTATGGATTATGGGTGTTGGAATGATGTTGATCATTTTTATTCGATATTTTAAATATCATAAAAGACCCTGGGATGTAAAAAGAATTATTTCAATGTATATTGAAATAAAGGGATTTTCTAAAATCAACAGATTTTATAAAAGGAAATATTTCGAAAGTAAATAAAAGGGAAAAATGTTTTTAAACGAATAGAGTTTTATAAAAGGGTAATCATTTGTAAAGTGAAGAACCACTATGTATATGGAGAGACCGGTTGGATTATTATCCAAAGAACCACTCTGTATTGGCATAAGCGTTGCGAACCATATATGCCAAAGATAATTGAAGACGGAGTTATGCAAGGGCTATCCTATTTACAGAATAGTGCCTTCGGTTCATCCTGTTCCTGGGTGACTTGTATGGATGGATGTCTGATAGAGTATTTCCAGACGATCACGTATACTGATTTCTCCAATCGTACCAAGAGTGGAAGCGGAGAAGGAAACTTCTTTTAGCTAACGCGTAATGTATGGTTGAGGACGTCAATCGGTGATTTGATGGATTTGACGATGTGGCATTCGAAGTGAATCTGGTATGATGATAAAGCGTAGCTTCTAGCCTCATCATCCGGTAAATGACAGAAATCGGGCAGGCAACATGGCTAAGTCGGTCGCACCGAAGTAGGGTGTATAATCACCTGATCTAGAGTTTCATTTATTTCCAAAAATCTATTGTTGATGCTGTCCCATTCGGGAAACGGTTGCTGATCCCAGCCGTTGGTGATATACATTCGATACGCTCAAGCGAAATGAGTGGTTGGTCATGTGTGGCCGGGTTGCAAGATGTTCTTGTTGAACCCAGTGTATTCCTCTCTAGAGGTACACGAGCGAAAGGTGGTTCCATACCTTGTCATAGTTGGAAATCCATTACCCAATACGTGCTTGCGGTTTTGATTGTATACTATATATGTAGAACGTGAGATGAAAGCGTTTCTGCTAGATGATTATATATACTGTGATTGATAGGCATTATTATAATATCAAAAGGTTTTTGATATAAAGTTATTTTGGATTCTCATAAGGGAAAAACCCGTTCCGTTATGCGGCGTGGTCTTATGAGATATCGTTTACTTGTTCGAACTGTTTTTAAACTGTTTTACTCATACCAGTCCCATGACTGACCCGGAGTTTACTTTGTTGTTTGCCCTAAACTTTTGGGTGCCTAAATTTGTACGGGCATTCAAGTAGTCGGGATTTACAGATATACTGGAAGAGCTTGGAGCAGGAGGCTTCAGGATCATATAGCTATAGTTATTTCCACTGTGTTGTAAGTGTTGTACTTTGATAATGATGTATATTCAAATACAGATGTATATTTCAAAGTTATGTTACATATATTATATGTTATTCGTTCCGCTGTGAGATTCGTGTTACTCTGATGTTGTGTTCTTCTTCTTCTATTCTAATTTTCTATCTTATCTTTCCTCACCCTCTAATTTCTTTCACTAATTACCAGGATTTTTCGATGTTTTGGTTATCGACATCGTGCTTATGTCGATAACCAAAGTCGCCGAAAATCCGGGTCGTTACAGTTGGTATCAGAGCTTAAGTTAAGAATTACTTGGCTCTGTGGCGTGACTCGGTAGAGATAGGGTTAGTAATACCCTAGATTGAGTTTGAGTGTATATATATGAGTGAACGTATTTGTTGTTGATATAAAAATTGTTTTATATTGTGGAGATTCATTGGTTGAGTTGTTTATGAGTTCTGGTCGATCAGTTTGATCCACTGTATCGGTAGGAGTTACTAAACACTTGAATACGATGAACCGTCATGGTATGTTTTGAAAAGAGGGTAAACGAAATAATTTTACCCAAATTATATTTTTGATATAAATTGGATATATTAGTTGATATTATAATCAAGTAAGATTATAAAGCAAAATGGTTATGTAAATAACCAATCAGAATTCATATAAGCGAAATGCGTGAAATCAGATGAGTTAAAACTGAAATTTTAACCAGAAATTGAATTAGAATTCTGGAGAATTGGATAAGTGTTTGTAAATGAATTTGGATTAAATAAGTGAAATTTAAGATCCTGGGAGATTTTAAATTGTTTTACAAGCAGTGTGAATTATATTTTGAAATGAATTTCAAAGTGGAAATGTTTAGAAATGGTTTTAAAGTATTGAACTCACTTCGATCGCTGGAAAATGGATTCTGATGATGACAGCTGCATCATCAGTATTCATTTTCGAGTTGTAAGTGACGAATTACTACCAGAGATACTGTTTTGAATTTGTTTTGAGAAAAACAAGTTGTGTTGAATTTCAAAATGGGATTTAAAATATAGAATTTGAACTTTTAAATAGATTTGAAATATTAACTTGTTTTAAAGGAAATAAAACAAGAAGTTCCTTTATAAACGAAGTTTATAAATAGTTCTTTTATAAACGAAGTTTATAAATGAAGTGGAAAGAATTATCATTGGATAATTCAGAAATAAAAATACAAGTGTGAGATGGAAAGGGAAATCTATTTCCTAAGGTAGAAATATCGATTTCAAAAGGAATTGAATTCGAGACTTATGTAAAGAATGAATAAAGGAAGTTTGAAAAGGAATTAGAATAAAGGAAGTTCAAACATAGAATGTAAATAAGAAAATTCAAAGGGAATTTGAATATAGAAAATTCATAGGGGATTTGAATATAGAAAATTCAAAGGGGATTTGAATATAGAAATTCAAATGAGATTTGAATAAAGAAGATTTAAATAATGGAAAAGTGAATATAGAATTCATGTAGAGTAATAATAGAAATTGGATATAGAAATTCAAAGGGAGTTTGAATATATGAAATTCAATGGAATTGAAATAGAGTTTGAATATAGAAATTCAAATGGAATTCAAATATAGAATTTGAATATAGAAAATATAAAGGAATTCAAATATAGGATTTGAATATCGAAAGTGAAAATGAAATTTGAATATAGAAGATTCAAATATAATTGAAATGAAATTCAAATATAGAATTTGAATAAGGAAATTGTAACGAAATTCAAATATAAAATTTGAATAAGTGATTTGAAATGAAATTCAAATGTAGAATTTGAATAAGAGAATTGAAATGGAATTTGAATATAGGAAATTCAAATAAAATTGAAATGGAATTCAATTAGTTGATAAATATGTTAAATCTATATTTGAACATGTATATTCAAATAAAAAGGTGAAATGGGCAAACCAGTAATTTGAAAATCACTTAACGAACTAAGTTAAAATGATTGGATTAAGTTGGAATGAATTAGAAATGTATAAATATACATGAGATAGGTATGGATAGATATGAAGGTATATAAATAAAATGCTCGACGGAAAGGTATGTATTTAATTCATATGAGATTTTATGCGCCGTATCGGCTAGCCGCTTGGCTTTTCTTTTTCTTTTTGATTGGAAAGGGCCTGTGTGGCAGTTTGGGGATTTTCCCGATGCTCCCGGTATAAAGGAGGTTATGGCGAATTTTTCCGGGAATTTAAGAAGTTAGAATATTTTTAAGATAATTTGATAGTTGAAATCAACGTATCGATATATATAGAAGTCGATAAGGAAACGAACTTAGAAATAGAATAGTAAAATCAAAAAGGAAGACTAAGAATATAATCTAGTAAGAATAGAAAGAGAAAGCGTATACGTGTTTAAAAGTGAATAAGTAGTTGTATGGTATTGATTTTTCGAGTAAGTAGTTTTATCTGTTTTGACGTTATAAATGTTATTCAGTCAAGGTCTGAGAGGTAGTTATACCCCAACTTGATTGATTTCATTATTAACAAATAAATAGTAAGATTTCAGGCTTGAAGAACAATGTTGAATAAGAGTTAGTTGAATATAGTATTTGAGTTGTCGTAACGATGTTTTACACAGAATATAGTATTTGGGTTATCGTAACGATGTTTTACACAACATTCGTTTTAACCCAAATAAGTGTAACTTGGAAATAGAATGAAGAATATTTCCTAAGTATAGAAATAAATGAGATCAAAAAAAGAGATAAATAATTGGAGTATTTTCCAATTATAAATAGCATATATTTTCTAAAATTTAGAAAATAAAGGAAGGCAATATTTGGAAATGTTTTCCAAATAACATAAAAGGCCAATATGGTTATTGAAAATATTTGGTTAACAAATATTGATAAAGAAATAGAGAAGTGATTTAACTAATGGAATATTGATTATGGGCTCATTTGAATTTCAAAAGGGGAATTTGATTTTTGAAAAAGTAAACTGTTTAAAATTCTAAGGAAGAGACTGTTTGAATTAAGAAAAAATTTAAATAGAAGTTTGCGGAAGTAAGCTGAAATTGAATTGAAACAGTTAAGTGAAAACTGAATGGAAATAGAACGATATCAGGAAAAATTTATTCTTGAATAAAATTGGATTGTCGAGATAAGAATTTGAAATGAAAATTGGATTGAGAAGTTAAGAGTTTGAAATCGAGAATGGAACTCGAATTTGAAATAAAATTCGACTTAGGATATAAGCGAATGGTTGTGTCGTGGATAAAAGCAGATTGGAATTTGATTGGGATAACCCTTGTATCCGCTGAATTTGATAACAGGTGGAAAGGATATAATGATTTGCCGACAAAAAGGTACAAGTTTATATTTCTATTGGATATAAGATTTATGAGCCGAATTGGCAATCCGCTTGGCTGTTTGATTTTCTTTTGGGATGGAGATAGCCCAGAGAGGCGAGTGGTGGTTTGACCGATTGACCAGTACAAAGGAGGTGCTGGCAAAATTTTTCGAAAAATTTAGGCGTTAGAAAATTTTCAGGATTTTTGAAAATTTTCGTTGATAAGAATTAATTAATAATTTAATTGAAACTAAATTGGTTCAGTTGAAACTGAAGTTAAGAAGTGAACAAATATGTTCTAACCAGTCGATAGGGTCGTCCTCTACCTTTTAGCAATTTCGAGGACGAAATTATTTTAAGTGGGGAAGATTGTAATGACCCGCACTGGCAGGGGTATTATGATTAATTTATTTTATTATATCAATGGTGATATGGTGAATTTAATAGCCGAGGAATTAAATAAGGATGAATATTTAATTAAAATAATAATTAAATAATATATTTAATTCTGAAATAATCAGAATTGGCTAAAATGACGATATAGTGTGAACTGGATCATCTGATATTTAATTCAGCTTGGAATTGAATTTGAATAACGAATATATTCAATCGTCGACAATTGAACGTATAGTTTATAATATAATTATAAACGAGCTCGAAATGGCGCTGCAGTTCGCTATTTGGCGATTCGAACTTCAACTGAATGTACATGATTCGTTTTAAGCCGGATTTCTGTGAAACAAGAAACGTGTGGAGCTGGTGGAGTATATCTTTCTAGTGGAAGAGAAAAATCGGGATTTCATCGTGTAGATTTTGATGTATGTCCAAATCAAATTTTAAAATAGTCGCTATAGAATCGTTTATCGACCATAACGGTTTATTCGATATAACTTGTTATCAGATTCGAATTTAGACAAGGTTCTTTTGGGAAGTAGTGATAACTTAATTTTTAGAATTTTACTGTAATTTTTAATAAATTAAGTAAGCAACTTTTTATTTGGAGCATTTCGCACCCTGTAATCAATACTTTGAGGTTTCAAAATATGAGTTAATCTACCGGTATTATTTTATTTTTGGGATCGTGATGCGATACTGGACACGACTGCATTTTTATCTCTGTCCGTAACGAGCGATAAATAAAATGGAATAAATATTTTAATATTTAATGTTCACTATAATATCCCCTTCCATAACTTCATTCTTTTTCCATGATCCGAATTTGGCCAGCCCCTCAATTTTCTCAACCACCACAAAAGCAAAACACAAGAACGTGGCCCTCTGAAAATCCATACAAATGAAAACAAAAAATCCTATAAATAACCAACTCTGTCTAAACCTAAATTTCCCTCTGCCAAAGTCAAACACAGAAAACATTTCCGCCGCTTATTCTTTTCTCAGTAAAAATTTCGACCTTCACCAAAAAGAAAATCAAAGAAAACAAATCAAAATAAAAAGCTAAAATGCTAAAAACAAATTCGGTTGATCTCCATTGGGTATGAGTTGACCTTCATATGTTTGTGTTGAGTTCGACGATCGTTTGGGGGTTCACGGTTTTATCACGCGGGATTAGGGTTCGACATTTGAGGGGATTGAAGCATTCGAGCGAGGTTCTAATGTCAGATTTGGATTCGTGGAAGTTGATACCACTGGCTCGTTGAGTTTTGAAGGGTGCGATGCAGGTTCTGGTGGTTCGACGGTCAGCAACAGGTCGAGATCGAGTTCTGGAAGGGGCGTCGAGTTGGGTGTTTTAGTGGTGGATGTGAAGAGCTTGTGAAGAGGAATGAAATGGTGGTGGTCTCGCTCGGGGTTGGTGGCCAAGGCAGCGGAGGAAGGAGGTCAACGGTGAGGTAATATCTGAACTCGCGAATTATAAATTGGGGAAGAACATTTGTTTCGGGTTTTCCATGAAAGGACCGAGTCCTTTGAGTGGGGTATGAAATGAAAGAGGGGAGAAAGGAGGTGAATGTGGTAATTCCAGTTTAACGATTCATGAAGTAGAAGGGAGGATATATGGTGGAAGAAGGACTGGAATTTGCTGTGAACCGATTTTGGGAGTAGCGAATTGTAAGGGGAAGGGAGGAAGAAGGGTCAGCCGATTTTTAAGTGTTCATGGGCCAAGAAATTTGAGGGTGAGGCCCGTTAAAGAAAAACAAATGCTTGGTTTAAATTTGATTTAAATATTGTATTAACGATAAACTTTAATATCTCGGTCATACATTATCAGATTTTCGAACGGTCAGTCGCGTTAAGATCGTATTGACGAGAGCTTCAAAATGGAACTGGTTTGAAGTGGATTGGAGCTCGTCTGAATTTATGGCAAAATAAACTGTTTGATTCAAATGAAATAACGGTTTATCGTTCTTTAACGATGAACTGCCAATGTGAGTAAATCTCACTAACTCTGAACAGTTTATAATTTCATGTTGTATTTTTAGAACTGTTAGATATTGGCTGATTGATTGTGTGTTGACTGTTTGATTGAACTGCTAGTCAGTTAGTTAAATTTTCTATATTGATTCTGTTTAACAGAATATATCATATGGAACTGAAAGTGATGTTATCTATATTGTTTAACATCTGTGATGCAGGGAAACAGGTTGGAGGAATCCAACTGGATTCCTCAACATTTATTTTACTGTTTTCATATATTGTGATATATGATGTGTTATATAATCTGTTATGGATTATGGGTGTTGTAATGATGTTGATCATTTTTATTCGATATTTTAAATATCATAAAAGACCCTGGGATGTAAAAAGAATTATTTCAATGTATATTGAAATAAAGGGATTTTCTAAAATCAACAGATTTTATAAAATGAAATATTTCGAAAGTAAATAAAAGGGAAAAATGTTTTTAAACGAATAGAGTTTTATAAAAGGGTAATCATTTGTAAAGTGAAGAACTGTTACTAAAAGTAAATCTTTATAAATGAATAGTTTATTCGAATAGTAAAAGGAGCTAATAGATGTTAGTTTAATCGATTAGGGTTAAAGCAAAGGAGTTAATCGATGTTAGTTAATCGATTAGAGAATAAAGTTAAAAGGTGTTAATCGATGTTAGTTTAATCGATTAGAGAATAAAGTTAAAAGGAGTTAATCGATGTTAGTTGATCGATTAGTGATAAAGTTAAAAGTAGTTAATCGATGTTAGTTAATCGATTAGTGATAAAGTTAAAAGGAGCTAATCGATGTTAGTTTAATCGATTAGGGTTAAAGTAAAGGAGTTAATCGATGTTAGTTAATCGATTAGAGTTAAAGTAAAATGAGTTAATCGAATATAGTTTATTCGAACAGAAAGTAAAGGGAGTTAATCGAATATAGTTTATTCGAAGAAAGTAAAAGGAGTTATCAAATATAGTTTATTCGAAAGGAGTTAAGTGACATGAGTAAATCAATAGCGTTAGTCAAATAGAGTTAATCAAATAGTGTTAATTCAAAAGAGTTAATCGATGTTAGTTAATCAAATAGAGTTAAGTGAAAAGCGTCAATCGAATATAGCTATTCGGGGAGGGTTAAGTAAGGAAGTTAGTAAAGGAATATAAAGTGAACTTTGCCTATTTCAAAGTTAGAAATGTTGTTCAGTTAAGGTCTGAGAGGTATTTCTACCCCAACTTGATTGGCTTCGTTTTTAACTAAGGAATAGTTAAGGTTCGGCAGTAAAGGAAATGGTTTGAGTTGGCATAGCGATGTTTGTTTAAACATCTTTCTAAGTCCAATGGAGAAGCTTTGGAAATGTTTTCCAAATAAGAAACCAGAAATGTTTTCTGATATAGAAAACAAGAAATGGAAATGTTTTCCATTGTTAATAACGTATATTTTCCCAATTTAGAAAATAGCAAATGTTGAATATAGGGAAACAGGAGATGAAAAATGAACTAAGGATATAAATGTTAAATGATGTTTGATCGATATAATTTCCATTTGGAAATAATATCGTTGTTTGCACACTTGTTTTTATTCGATAGTTAAATCACAGACTATCGAAGTTTTGACCATTTTAACGTTGTTAATATGGAGAGACCGGTTGGATTATTATCCAAAGAACCACTCTGTATTGGCATAAGCGTTGCGAACCATATATGCCAAAGATAATTGAAGACGGAGTTATGCAAGGGCTATCCTATTTACAGAATAGTGCCTTCGGTTCATCCTGTTCCTGGGTGACTTGTATGGATGGATGTCTGATAGAGTATTTCCAGACGATCACGTATACTGATTTCTCCAATCGTACCAAGAGTGGAAGCGGAGAAGGAAACTTCTTTTAGCTAACGCGTAATGTATGGTTGAGGACGTCAATCGGTGATTTGATGGATTTGACGATGTGGCATTCGAAGTGAATCTGGTATGATGATAAAGCGTAGCTTCTAGCCTCATCATCCGGTAAATGACAGAAATCGGGCAGGCAGCATGGCTAAGTCGGTCGCACCGAAGTAGGGTGTATAATCACCTGATCTAGAGTTTCATTTATTTCCAAAAATCTATTGTTGATGCTGTCCCATTCGGGAAACGGTTGCTGATCCCAGCCGTTGGTGATATACATTCGATACGCTCAAGCGAAATGAGTGGTCGGTCATGTGTGGCCGGGTTGCAAGATGTTCTTGTTGAACCCAGTGTATTCCTCTCTAGAGGTACACGAGCGAAAGGTGGTTCCATACCTTGTCATAGTTGGAAATCCATTACCCAATACGTGCTTGCGGTTTTGATTGTATACTATATATGTAGAAAGTGAGATGAAAGCGTTTCTGCTAGATGATTATATATACTGTGATTGATAGGCATTATTATAATATCAAAAGGTTTTTGATATAAAGTTATTTTGGATTCTCATAAGGGAAAAACCCGTTCCGTTATGCGGCGTGGTCTTATGAGATATCGTTTACTTGTTCGAACTGTTTTTAAACTGTTTTACTCATACCAGTCCCATGACTGACCCGGAGTTTACTTTGTTGTTTGCCCTAAACTTTTGGGTGCCTAAATTTGTATGGGCATTCAAGTAGTCGGGATTTAAAGATATACTGGAAGAGCTTGGAGCAGGAGGCTTCAGGATCATATAGCTATAGTTATTTCCACTGTGTTGTAAGTGTTGTACTTTGATAATGATGTATATTCAAATACAGATGTATATTTCAAAGTTATGTTACATATATTATATGTTATTCGTTCCGCTGTGAGATTCGTGTTACTCTGATGTTGTGTTCTTCTTCTTCTATTCTAATTTTCTATCTTATCTTTCCTCACCCTCTAATTTCTTTCACTAATTACCAGGATTTTTCGATGTTTTGGTTATCGACATCGTGCTTATGTCGATAACCAAAGTCGCCGAAAATCCGGGTCGTTACAGTTGGTATCAGAGCTTAAGTTAAGAATTACTTGGCTCTGTGGCGTGACTCGGTAGAGATAGGGTTAGTAATACCCTAGATTGAGTTTGAGTGTATATATATGAGTGAACGTATTTGTTGTTGATATAAAAATTGTTTTATATTGTGGAGATTCATTGGTTGAGTTGTTTATGAGTTCTGGTCGATCAGTTTGATCCACTGTATCGGTAGGAGTTACTAAACACTTGAATACGATGAACCGTCATGGTATGTTTTGAAAAGAGGGTAAACGAAATAATTTTACCCAAATTATATTTTTGATATAAATTGGATATATTAGTTGATATTATAATCAAGTAAGATTATAAAGCAAAATGGTTATGTAAATAACCAATCAGAATTCATATAAGCGAAATGCGTGAAATCAGATGAGTTAAAACTGAATTTTTAACCAGAAATTGAATTAGAATTCTGGAGAATTGGATAAGTGTTTGTAAATGAATTTGGATTAAATAAGTGAAATTTAAGATCCTGGGAGATTTTAAATTGTTTTACAAGCAGTGTGAATTATATTTTGAAATGAATTTCAAAGTGGAAATGTTTAGAAATGGTTTTATAGTATTGAACTCACTTCGATCGCTGGAAAATGGATTTTGATGATGACAGCTGCATCATCAGTATTCATTTTCGAGTTGTAAGTGACGAATTACTACCAGAGATACTGTTTTGAATTTGTTTTGAGAAAAACAAGTTGTGTTGAATTTCAAAATGGGATTTAAAATATAGAATTTGAACTTTTAAATAGATTTGAAATATTAACTTGTTTTAAAGGAAATAAAACAAGAAGTTCCTTTATAAACGAAGTTTATAAATAGTTCTTTTATAAACGAAGTTTATAAATGAAGTGGAAAGAATTATCATTGGATAATTCAGAAATAAAAATACAAGTGTGAGATGGAAAGGGAAATCTATTTCCTAAGGTAGAAATATCGATTTCAAAAGGAATTGAAATCGAGATTTATGTAAAGAATGAATAAAGGAAGTTTGAAAAGGAATTAGAATAAAGGAAGTTCAAACATAGAATGTAAATAAGAAAATTCAAAGGGAATTTGAATATAGAAAATTCAAAGGGGATTTGAATATAGAAAATTCAAAGGGGATTTGAATATAGAAATTCAAATGAGATTTGAATAAAGAAGATTTAAATAATGGAAAAGTGAATATAGAATTCATGTAGAGTAATAATAGAAATTGAATATAGAAATTCAAAGGGAGTTTGAATATATGAAATTCAATGGAATTGAAATAGAGTTTGAATATAGAAATTCAAATGGAATTCAAATATAGAATTTGAATATAGAATTCAAATATAGAATTCAAATATGGAGAGTGGAATTAAAGGAGGTCCAGTGGTTGAGATTTATTGTGTGCAATTTTGTGTCCTCATTTTGTGTCTAAATAGAGTTTCCCTATATATATAGGGCCGACTATTTGGACACAAAATTAAACACAAAGAGAGAGACACAAAGCCTCCGCTGTTGGATTTGTTTGTCTTTATGTGGAGAGTGGAATTCATGAGAGGATCCAGTGGTTGAGATTTATTGTTCTGTTGTTCATCCAAAAATAATTTTATCATCGATATGTGTGCATTGCAATTGAGTGTTAAATTGGACCCTTGTTGCTCGATCAACTGATACTTAGGTACATCATTAGTATATTTTTGTATTATAGCACATAAAAGTGTTAATATTTTATGAACTAACTTTGATAGCTCTTCTATTTAGGACTTACAACCGCAAAAACTTATTTTCAATGGTGAGTGATATATATTCTTACGACAACTCATACATACAATTTTGAAATTCTATAAAAATTGAATTAACGTGTAGTTTTTTCATTTTATAGTCAGTATTCACTACATGAATATAGAATAAATAAGTAACACATTGGTTATAATAGAAAGTGATAACTTAAGAAAAAACCACATTAAGTTTCGTAGTTTTTAGATCATTAATTGTGACATTACAGGTTGTAGAAATAAAGCATTTGATCAAGACATTCCTAAACTTAATCCTACATATGTAGTTACCTTGGGTTTTTTCTACATTATTCCACAACATTGCTCTTTCATGATCAATCTGCAAATGTGGAAGTACGCAGTAATACACCTGACGTTCTATTGTTCACATATTTTTTGAAGAGAATTTTATTGCAGTTGCATCTTCGAACCATGCCACGATTCAGACATTGTGCACCCATATTACTTTGCATTTCTTTTCTTTTCATCTTATTATATGAAAATCTCAATAGTCTCACATTCCTTATTTTATGCTTACATAAGAAGGTCGGTACAACCTTCTTGCCCTATGAAATATTCTTAATTACACTTCAAATATAACATCATATTCTAGATGAACCATCAAGATTCTTTCAACCACTATAATCGTTGTAAACTTTAGAGATTTCTACAATATAATGAATAGAAAGTCTATCAAAAAATGTAGGTAATGAAGAAAAATATTACAGTAATAATGTAGGATACGTTTGAACTTTAAGATAAGAATTTTCATTAATTCAAAAAAAAATGCATCATAATTTTCAAGTATAGCAATCAGACAATGAAGATATGCCTGATTCTATAAATTCATGTAGCCTTGTAGTAATGTTTTATCTCTCTTAATTCGAAGGAAACAGACACCACAATTTGGAACATTGTACAGTTTAGGTACAAATCATGCTATCACATATATTACCTCACGAAACAATTTAACAACTGATACAAATCACTTGTAATCTTTAAGAACTTTTATGTACTTACTTCTACTTCTTGAGGCATTTGTGTGGTCTTTTGAACAAAAAGCAGTCCTCTATTATTTTTTATTTTTACCTCTCAAAGCAATGACTGTTCAATAATTTATATCTCAGCTATTGTTTATACAACTGTCATGTACTATAAGCTTCCCTTCTGGCTGACTTTATCAACTTGCACCAGCCTGAAACATTATATAATTACTTTCCATTATATTTGTTGACAATATCAAAATGAGAGTGTGATGCAAAATATAATATTCCATATTCTACCATATCTTATCATGATCGGGCCCTAGATCATTCTGTAAGCTAATCCATAAACAAATGGCATAAGACATAAAATCTAATTTACAATGGAGCATAAGATTTAGCCAAAAAAAAGCACCCATGCCGGTTTTGTTTCATGCCTTCATAAGGTTAGTTAAAACTTATATTTACCTATAATTAGACGTTTTACAAAAATAATAATCAAAATTGCATACACCTATGCTATTGTGTGAATTACCAAATACTTTCTTGCTAGGGATGTCAATGGGGCGGGGCGGCGCACGGGTAGTACCACCCCATCATCCGCCCCGTCAGGTGATTTTTTGCCATGTGCCCGCCCCATACCCACACGGGTACCCATTAAACGGGTTTTAAACAAGTTGTGGGTAATAACGAGTATTCGTGAGTATCCATTATATTTATTTAATTTATTTTTTAGCCGTTTATTGAAATTATTCGAAAGTACATATGGTAAAAAAAAAACCAATTAGACCAATACTTAAATGCTAACCTCAAAATATCAGTACATATTTAAACCAACATCCAGAAAAGAAGAGGCAAAAACAAAAGTACTCATCAAAATATAAACAACCAGTTATAAATTGTTGAGTAAAGGCATGCACACAAATACCGAACAACCAACCATAATGTTTTTTGTCTTGACTGTTCATAATAAATCACATTCAATACGGGCATAGGTACCCACAGACATGGTTATCTTACTATCCGTACCCGCCCCATAAGTTAACGGATATTAAAAATACCCGTTTATTTTACCCACGTATACCCATTTAACTATCCGTTTCATGTCCATGACGGATTTTACCCGTGGATAACCGCGGATACAGATTTTTTTTGCCATCCCTATTTCTTGCAAAAGTCCTCTGTTTGTATGAATTAGTTTCAATGTCATCTGCAATCTACACAGTTTCTGCAAATGACAAAGAATAATGTAAAGGTAGAAAAAAAATTGTCGAAAGCACACATGTAAGCGAAAAGCAACTAAAAGCGTATGTACTTGTATGTAATTTCAATTACCTGAAAATGCTGGGAAGGAAACAACGATGGTGAAAGATTTAAATGCCGTACCATGGGAAAGTAGTGCTTGCAAAGTTTTAGGAAAATAATTATATACATCCAAAAGTAGTGAGTATTATATACGGTCAAATTATTTATGAAAGGTTGCATGCAAATTTTTAGGGAAATAATTATACACAGCCAAAAGTAGTGAGTGTTAGGTGATATTTAAAAAGTGAGGGGCAATTTCGGTATTTCAAGGTTGGATCAAAGGTTGGAATAATTAAATGACCTTGATTGGATGAAATAATTAAATAAATCAGGGATATAATTGGAAATCCAGAAATGTAAGATTAGTGGGAATTATTATATAGATAGATGTTGTAAGAAGAGTTCCTCCGGTATGATTTTGTAAATTATGTCTTTGTTTTTGAAACAGTGGAAAATGCTTTCTACCAGAAAATGCAAGGAAACTTGCAGTTTTTATAAAATTCATAAATGTAAAAACTACTGTAATTTACTAAAATTATATTTAAATAATAATAATTATTATTATTTATGAATGAAAAATTGTTTTTTTTAATTTTAAAAATGGAAGTTAAGTTGCAGTTTTCATCAAAAAACTGCAAGTTAGTCCGCGCTTTTTAGTCCAGAAAAATATGAAGTTTATTTACATATTAATTGGTATGGGGATTTTCATTATAACAACTTCATAAATAAGGGTTTGACGTACAAAACTCCTTTTCTTATACGATATTTGAATTTTTTTCAAAAGTCGCCAACTAAATATCAAGATAAAAACCATGCATACGATAATTGATGACTTTTGAAAAGTTGCTAACCATGCTTAAAGAGTGAAATATAGTTGGTGTTTTTTAAAAGTCGCTAACTACCGAACATGGTTGGCGATTTTTGAAAAGTCATCGTCTATGTTTTGCCAATGTGACATCGATGTGGTTAATACTAATTCATATGTGTAATTAGTTTGTAAAATGACCTAAAAACATGATTAATTTACGGAAGTGACAATAAAAAAAAGTCCTCATATATCATTCGAGTCAGTACATACCGTATATAATCTACATGACTGCTAATGTAATAGAAAAATTTATGATTCATCTGTAGCACCTCATATTTTAATACACAACAATTATATAACGAAGGTAATAAAATGAATATTAGGCAATAAAATATTCAGAATTAAATAAAACAGACTTTGCCGTTGCTTCCCTTACAAAATTTTGGTTCAGATAGGCTCTTAGTTTTCGTAAATCGGATTTAATATGGAGAGGTTATGGACTTAAGAAGAATTCACAAAAATATATACTAATTATATATTAAATAGAATATACTGCATTCAGAAAGCAACGGTCACTGGGCAACCCAGCCTGACTGGGTCGACCCATGGGTCGACACATGTTTAAGGCAGGTCGACCCACCTGCATGTAGGCTGGGTCCTTACAAACATATTGGACTAATTTCTTTACCTTATTTGTGCGTTGACTCAGCATTGGGTGTGTGGTTGGATTTGTAAACATAAAATCTCACGTTATGAAATTATCCTAGTAAATCTATATAAAGGCAGCAGACTCATTGCTTTCTAGACACAAACTATTCTTCATTTCTTCTTCCTCCCAACTATATTCTAATTAAAAATATGAAGATGTTGAGATGCCATTAAGCCTAGATTAGAGGACAAATTCCAAGTTTTCTACAACAAATCTAAAGAGGACTTTCTTCAACAACAACAATATAAAAGAGATATTTTTCTGTACTTCAATCCAACCACTGTAAGTTCAGTTATTTTCAGATTTGATAATTAAACAGTATTATGACAGTAAATAAATATAAATTTGAGATTTTACATGTTTGTATGATATTATTTTACTGTCACATATCTATTCAATTTCAGTTGTTTTACTGTTACATGCATATCCTATTATCCCTTTTCAGTTTTAGATTTATTTACAGTTTTATGCCTATTTTATTCAATTTATGTGTTTCTGAATCCGATTTATGTTTTTCTCCTTTTCCTTTATATTTTACGATGTACCTAGGCTATTTAGTGCCTAGGTTATTCACGTTAGAATTGCATTAATTGGGTAAATTTTGGAATAACTTAAAATGACAGTAAAAAGGAGAATTATGCATATTGAACATGAAATTCAATAACTGTCAAATTGGGAAATATGCAAAACATGTAGGTTAAGCTTAATTGAATAATTAAGTAGGACATGTTGGTAGTATCAGATGTAATTAAGTAAAATAGGCAACTTAATATATACATGCGTCTGCATGTACTTGTTTAGGAAAGAGGGTTGTACATAGAATAATATTTATAGAAAATGTCATTTACAACCATGCTTATTAATAAACTTAAATCTGCTAAGTTATTACTTGTTGATTAATAAGCTAAGAGGTCCACAGTCTTGTTGTTGGTATCCGGTTTTGGGACCCTTAAAATCCTAGGGTGGGGGAACAAGCCTAAGGGGTTGGCTTGTTTCAAGTTGTGTGGAACTCGTATCAGTTAATATCCCTGTTAGTATCTTAAAGAGGGGCCTCACACTAGGTAGGGTCCAGGGCATGCTTTACTGATCTGGATGGTAGGACGTTCAAGGTGGAAGGTGAGTACGGGCGCATTCCGGCGGAGTCCTGAGCGTGCATGGGTCCAATAAAAGGAAACTAAGACGCTGTAACACCAACAAATAGGTCTGTGTTATGTAAGTCATCGGGTTAGGGACTGATACATCCTACTATCGGGGATGGCACAGGATTTTGTGTAGTAGGGAGTCGATCACATGGGTAGTGATTAGGGTAACACCAAATCTTATTAATTATAGTAATTGGTGCAGTAATTTTATTCTTGGGATATGAATGAGAAGCGTATATGATCTTTACCTTTATCTTGTCATCTTATTATCTCGTTAACGCGTTATCTCGTATTTGTCTGTTTTACTATAGTTTCATGTTCAACATTATTTATCTGTCTTGATACTTCCTATCTTATCTTATTGCAGAACATCAGTGGAACTCGCTAGACTTTATGTCTAACCTATTTTGTTTCCTTTCTGTCTCTTCCTTCCCCCCTTAGGTTCTCAAAATGGCGACGAACAGTAGTCGTGGTTATGATCTTATTCTTGAACTTGGACTTCTTCCTATTAGATGTATAACTTTGATTATTGTTCTATTTTGGGCATTTGAGGAGGGATATGATTTTACATTTTTGTACTCAGATGTTTGGTATTATGAGATAGATGGTTTTAATTGAAGTTTTATTTCGATATTTGAAACAATGTGATGTTGTAACTGGTTCGAAACGATATTTTTCTTTAATAATAAAATTTAATTTTTCCACTGCTTGTTTACATATGTCTTGTGAATTTTACTTACTGTTTACCTATTGCGCTTCACGAAACTTAATGCATTCTCATACGAGTGACATTACAGACGTGGGGTGTCACATCATGTCTGTGGATAACATATGTTGTTATTTATTTATTTATATGGAATGATTATTAGAACATAAATCGATAGCAGGATTATATTTCTTAAGTAGCATAATTAAATAAGTAACAACATAATTAACGACTTTAAAGGAGGCTAACATTATTACTTATTAACTAAATTAGGAAGGGCATTCTTGTAATTTTGTTATACCATTAAAGGAGGCGCTGCCAACATGTATAGCAAATTCCCCGACATAAGTTAAAAAGGAAAAATGTCCTTAATAGGCTATTCCTACATTCTAGTGAACGAAAGGAGATACCAAGAGCAAGTCTATCAAATTAATGGTTTAACATTAAGCTCCTAATGTTAAGGACTAAACTTCAGTGTAAATTACCAACGGTCAAATGTTTGCTTAGTAGGCGTCTGATTAATAGTTAACACCTAATTTCAAGTGCTTATTTAATAGGTGTCTAAGAATTAATATCTGGTTTAATAAGAGATATCAGATGTGTATTAAATAAACGCTTGAGTTTTACAAGCTTATTTAATACGTATACGTTTTCCGACGTCTATTAAATAAGAATTTAAACTAACATGAATTTTGAGCTCGTCTGATTATTACATTGAATTTTTCGTTTTTGGTTTTTTGCTGCTAAATGTAAGTAAATCTAAGCTCATAAGTAAATTTACACCAAATAATGTTCAATAAAACTCAGTACGACAGAGGTTGGAGTGTTATGTGTGAACTTAGCTAACTTTCGAAGCAGAAGACTAGATCAATCAGTAGGGATGCCCTGTGATGATCGCCCTATACATCCTGCATTGAACTAAGGAAAAGACGCGTTGTATAACGTGCCAGGCCGGTACAAAACGATCATCACGGTAGAATAACTTGAATACATAACCTGTCGTATAACTCACAGCGAATGGATAACATATAATAACAAAATATACAACATGATATAGTAATGAAGCACAACTGAACAGAGAATCAAATTTCCATAAAATCATAGAATCTTGGGTACAATACTTCTTGATACAAGAATCTCGGAATACAATATGACTTACTACATCCCTCAGAGTCTCAATAACATTAACATACAGCGTAAATAGGAAATAGTTAAATAGTAGGTAGTAATAATACTCCAGCCTCCTGCTCGTCACAGCACAGCAACACCAACACGAAACCTGCTACCTAGCCTGCCCACCATTAAATTGGTGAACAACCCAAAGTAATAAGAGGGAAATATAAAACCTTAAGTCAAACAACAGGGTTTGCGAGCGATAAAATAGCTAAGAACAGTTACATATGATAATATGAGTATGGGCGGATCAACTATCTGGTCTGCCCAGCAACCATCAAGTTAAACCGTGAAAACTATCCATAACATGTTACATTTGTAACAACCCGGAATTTTGGCAATTGGAATCAATTATTAGAATTTCGAAAATAAGAATGTCTGCAAATGATGGAATTTGACCATGAAACTTTACCCGATGCGTTAATCTCAGAATTCTGGTCAACTTTCATGTTTGGAGTTTCGCGAACGGAAACCGTATGGAAAAGTTACGGACGAAATACGATAATGGACGGAAAATAAATAAATCAGAATAATTATAAATTATATACCTTATTTAACCAGATTCACTGGGCAATTGGCGATCCAAGAGGTCGACCGGCAGTCGACCCTAGCTGTCGACCCACTGGGCGCCAGAACGCCTAGTGATGGCTAGGGTTAAGGGGGTTAGATTATATTATATTATTAAACGAATGGACGGACGTAAACTAAAGTAAATCTAACGGTTCATGGACAATTCCACTCTTATAAATAAAGGGGATGGCCTCATTCTTTTCCATAGAAATCTGTAGGCAGCAGCGAAGCTCTGCCATTCTCCTCCCTCTTCAAACCTAATTTCTTAACTAAAAATATATTCATATACAACAAATCAAATACAAATCATATAGGATTGAAAGAGATTATCAGATCCAATGGAAAAGAATGTTAATTGGCGCTCTACATCAGATTCTCCCCTCCCTTCCTATTTTCTTGCATATCTACAGATTTGAAAGTATCCCAATTTTAGATAAATATTAGATTTATAAGAATTTGGAAATTGTTGGCCTACATAATTATTCAAACTTCAGATTTGAATGCCTTCGGGTGAGTTGGAAATTTATATACCAAGTTATAATAGCTTATTTATCTCATTTGTACTAGATCTCAAAATATATGCCTATTTTCATTAGATCTGTTCATAATGTTGTTGTATTTTAATTGACGCCTATTAGATCTGCTAGTAACTATTGTCAAAACTTGTAAATTATGAATTGTGGTTAGGAAAAATATTAATTGTAGGATTCTTAAAGTTGTTTATACATATTTCCTACAATTATGTTGTAAAATGTGTTGTAGTTTGTTGTAAAACACTGAGGATGTGGAAAACAGTTCCAATAACACAATTTAGATGTAGTTTCTTCCAAATCCCTAGTTTCAGTGTAAGTTGATGGATTATGTGGTTTTATTTAAAAGAATTATACCTATTTGCGTTCGATGTTGTTGGGGTTCTTGGCTTAATTGTTGTAAATATGTCGTTTTCCCCTTTTTGAACAAAAAACAATATTTTGAATTCACAATAGATGACAAAAAAAATTAAAAAAGGAAAAAGTGGTGCAAACGTACGTATAAATATAAATATACATATTTTTGCGTAGTTTGCATCAACTATTCCAAAAAAATATATATACATATATATTTCTTGTGAATTTTAAATACACATATCCTAATAATTAGGCATACTTTACAATAACTACAACAAATGTTTTTTTGGGTAAGATTTGGAACCTTATGACAAGACTGAATGCAAGAAGGAATGTTTGGATATTGATTAAACCAAATCATTCAATTTAAAAAAATAAATAAAGAAAATAACTACATTAACTGCGTGGAAATATAAATATAAATGTATATATTTGTCGTCCAAATCTACGTAAAACGGTAAAATATACTGTATTGAATGTTTAAACAATATTCAATTATGGAACTATATACGAAAAATATAATCCATATTGAATTAATATATTTGTGGCGAACAATGTAGAAACTAATATAATTAATTGCTATGAATAGAACCGCAAAAGCTATAAATAACAATTGTAACCGATGTTGATTCGGGAAAGGTGAATATAATAGGATAATGGTTACAATACCTAAATTAATTAGGATTAATGTTGTAAACCCCAATTAGGGAATTTGAATTATAACCGCATTTAGACACGAGGTTAAGCTCAACTTGTGGTAGAAGTATGCTCGGAACCGCTCGACAAATCCAGCATCCACAGGTGGTTAGCTTAATGTGAGGCGTCTAATGCGTATATATATAACATGCAACAAATAAATAAATAAGAATAGTAATTGTCTGTTAGGGTACAACGAATAAATACTTCAGGACTGATAAAATAAGGATATCTAGTGTAAATGGTTGCCTTAGAAAAATATGTCTGTTATAGTCATAAATGGCAATAAACTTATGAACAAAAGTAAATGATGTAAAAAGGGGGTTAATGGGTACTGATTGTTATTTAAATACTAAGTCCAATCAGGGAAATAATTAAATAAATATCCTAGGGTAAGGAGGATACGACTTTCCTTATTTACAATTAATTAATATAGAACTTATATTTAAAAGTTAGAACTGGATTTAGTAGGTTAGTGATATGAAACATTATTTACCATAGGAACCCATGACGATAATTAATCGTGTGTAATATTTCCGTGAAGAGAGACTAGACGGGAATGACTTAATAACGTAGCCCACTTTATCCCAATAGGGAAAGGTATTAAAGGGTAATGGGGGTGAAAACTTAATAATCTTCGCATACCTTCCGCTTCCTTAGGTCTTAAGTGGCTTGAGTCGAGGAGTCCACCTGGTAGTAGGTCTTTCAATTCAGGGGTATCAAATGGCGTGCGTGTGGGGCCTACCGAAACCTGGAAATTAAAATCGTTAGATATGGCTACCTATCCTATGGGAAGTCGTAAGCGACTAAGGAGATTATGCAATAAGGTCAGCAAGATGGTATAGAGAGCGATAAAATACCATCTCTCACCTTACACGTGGCAAGGTTATATGCGTGAATGATGGAAGCCTTAACTAGTAGGGTCCGTAGCTAGTGCCCTCTAGTTTATGTTAACGGTGAATATATTATCGAGGAAAAATAAATGAGCAATAAGTCCGCCTAGGTTCTTAAGCAATCAGGGAAAATCCACCATATCTATCGTTAATAATGAGACATTAAATAATAAGGGATGAGTGAATGAATATATATGCATAAAAACTCCATCACTAGGGGTCTAACCTTGATTGAATAACCAGCCATGTTTACAAAGGCTTTGTGAATATATGTGTAAACGTTCTATCTCAGTGTTATAACTTGGGAATACTACCTTGGGAAGAGTAGTACGGTCGTGCGTAAACAACTACAAGGTAAGGCAAGAATCACCAACCTTGGTAGGCATACATCTTGGGTTGAATCAAACGGGATACAATTATGTATTATAATATGTGTTGAACATTTCATGTTCATTAGAATCTTGTTGTTCTGACCCCCCCTCCTCATTACAACAACCCAGGTTTTCTAGAGAAGGTCGGGTTTTCACAGTGTTTAAGTTTGGCTTTCAGTTTTCATTCTCTCTCACGCTCGGTATTGGCAAAGTGACTTATTTTAAAAAGGTAGTTACTTGAGTTAATACAAGTTTATCCTATTTTGTTTCCTCTATGAGCTTTCTTATCGTACTTTGATTATGCTCATGCTCATTTATTTGCAGGTACCAGATTACACGCTCCATGCTTGGATGTGTTTGAGTTCTGATTTTTGTCGAAATTTGGGCATAGAAAAGTGTAGGGTGTTACATTTGGTATCAGTGCATAGGTTAGACAATCATAGGAATTAGTTAAATTAGGACCCGTGAAAGAATGTAATTCGATTTTCTTTTCTGTTTTCTTCGTCTTTCTTACTCGACTTAAATTTATTTCGATGATGAAATTGTCCTGGGACTAATTATATAAAATGGGCTTTAAACAACTAAGAGTTGGAGTATGATGAATTCGGGTTTCTAGCCAATTCTATCTTGCCAAACAGTACGTTGGTGATCTCGTCGAGAAAAGCATGAGGACGACATATGGTGAGGTCCGTTGATTCGAGTTTGGAGACTAGACAAAAAATCTAGCTACAACCGAGATAGTCGCGATTTCTAATTTTTGGTTTCGTTGGTAGTTCGGTTAAGACCATTACTCGATTCAAAATGGGAAAAGTTCACGTTAGTATGTCGTATCCATTTCGGAAATATAATTACGAGGTATGTCCATTCGATACTTCATTAGAATTCCGAATCTACCTTTATTGAAACATTCAATTGAGTTCTTGGCCTTGTATTCGAGGAAATTTTATTTTTAAAAAACTATTTGGTGAAAATGGAATAAAAATGTGTTTTTGAAAGTTATTGAATACGGTTGCGAAAAATGGTTTTGTAAAGGCCTAGTTTTATAAAGATATGGTTTTTAAATTTTAATCTATTAGTGTTTCAAAAAAAATTATTAGGGCTATTATGTAATTTTAATAAATATAATCTAGTCGGTAGGAAGGAATTAGAAATAGCAAGGAGTATGCCACTAAACTTAAGAATAATAAATATCTATTCCTTGTGATATTTAGTATCCCTCTCCCTATATATATGGTAATTTATTGAAATTATCACAATTAATCCTTAATATTTTAAAGCTCCAACCTTTTTGGACACGAAAAGGTTTTTCAGTTTGCAATACAAACTAGAATAGAAATAATAATAGCAGTAATAATAAGATGAATTTATAAGTACGAAACCGTTAGATTATAATAAATTCTATTTTGGAGAAGTTTTAAATTTTTCTTCGAAAAGGCTAGGAAAATCCTTTGTCCTTATTTTTGGGGTATTTGATTTCGAATCATTTAGTTTATGTCGGCTAGTAAGGGGAAAATCCATTTTTAAATTTTATTTCGGATTTCTAGCTGATTTCCTGTTTTAAGATTCGTTCGATTCGGTGGTCACAACCTTTTTGGAGGTAGGGAAAAATACGTAGGAAAATTAAATTTCTTAACTCGACGAGTAGTGGAAATCGATACGGGAATTTGGTTGGGAGCGGAAGTTGTTCCGACGTAATAGAATTTTTATTTTTATTTTTTTATATACTTTTTACGGGTAGTTGGGCCGAGGTTCGTACCGCGCCCTTTAAGGGCTACCGGTCGACCGACGGTCGAATGCCCTTATAGGGCCAAGTCAACCGCTCCCCTTAAGAGGACGTGGCCCAGAACCCAACCTGATTCAGCTGAAATGATATATATATATATAAACATATATATCGTTCCATCCGACTTCTCCTTCCCCAACCCCAATTTCCACCAAACCTCCTCCATTCCCAAGCTCCAATCCGAACAACCTCCACTCTGTTTCATCTCTCATTACCACCGAAATCCTCCTCATGCGAATCTCTACCCAACTATACTCCGGATTTGCAACTTCCCTTGCCCAATTCACCGATTCCTACATGGCACCTCCTCGTAATGTCACTGCTCAACACCCCGGTCTCACGCCTCAGGAAGCCGCTTGGTTAAACCGCAATCAGGGAAAGATAAAGTAGTACTTAGCCATGGTCAGTTATGATTTTCATTTTGGTCGACCGACGAAGTTCGCTGATTTCACCGCTTTTGGTTTAGAGGAGCTTTTTGTTGCCGCAGTCCTAGCACCGATCCTACGCTTCAACACCTTTGAGCGCAACCTGTATCTATGCTGTGTCCATTTGTTTGATACTCAAATGGATGCCAGCATCGATAACGAGTCCTGCATCATCCGATCTGAGGTTATGGGCACCCACATCGAGTTTACTGACAACGACTTAACTTAGATCTTGGGCATCTCGACAGTCGAAGCCGAGCTTGATGCTATCGAGATGGAGGACCCATAGATACTTCAGCCTATCTTCCTTAAAGCCCTCGTAGCTTGGACCACTGCCAATCTGCGACCCATCGCCGGAGTAGTTGTGCACATCCTACAACACAACATTAACCCGAAGATGGGAAGCTTGAAGCAGATTTATCCTTCTGTTCGTCGCGCCACCTATGCTATTCTTGGCGGCATAACCATCAATTCGGCGCACATATTTATGATCCCTTCTCGGTACCCCACGGAGCCATTTTTTTACAGTCACCTTCTCATTCGTGTCTTCCGACACTTCCAGGTGAGACTTTCTCGGAAGACGGCGGTGAAGAAGGCGCCAACCGCCATTAGCCGTGCAACTCTCTGGAAGATGGGAATTCAACTTCCCGATGCGCATGTCCTCGCACCACCCACTCCAGCTCAGTAGCCCCACCAGCCTCAACAACCTCATCAGTCCTAACAGCCTGTGTAACGTCCCGTATTTTTGGTAGTCAGATATATAATTTAATTTATTATATTAAATATTGATTTGGAATTTTAAATGGATTTAAAATATGTAATTCGTTTATATAACAAGGTTTAAACGTTTAATTTATATATATATATATATATATATATATATATTATAATTCGAGCTCGTAACGTCGCGGTAATTCGTAATTTACGATTAGAACTTCAATTGAATATACATAATCCGATATAAGTCAGAATTCCGTAAAACAAGAAACGTTTGAATCTGTTTGATCATATTTTTCTAATGAAAGAGAAAAGTCAAGATTCTAGTTTATATATTGTTAGTTATGGCCAGTTCAAATTTTAAAATAGTCGCTATGAAATTATTTATAAATTATAGCGATTAATTTAATAATTTAATTCAATTTAAAAGGGTTTTTGATCATAACCTGAGATAACAGTCGAATTAAGCTACGAAACGAATTCCGTTGAATTCGCATTGACGTTTAGAGTCAGGATAGATATATGATTTGTTATTTTTGGAGACCGGGTATTTTTAGTGTCCAAAATAGCATTGTTTTATGCCTAAAATAGAATTACTGATATGCAAACGAATTTCATTTTCAGTGAAACTAATTTTATTAAATCCATAATGATGAGATGTTGTAGTGTTTCAAGTTATTTGGATTTATTTTGTGATCGTGGAAAATATAAATGCGTGTTTTTCACCTGTAATTTATAAAGAATCTTTTACAAACAACCTCGAAATTCGATGAAACCTATCCTATCGTGTTTGGAATATTTTTCTATTCTAGGATTAGGAGTTTCACCTCGAACAGATATTGTATGATATTGTTTTAGCACATTACTTCATGCTGAAGTATCGTATAATATTATTTTAATATAACCGTTACCCTATATATACCCTCTTTACAAACAAGCCCTAATTTCCTTTACAACGCGTGGTCAAAGAGACGATGAGCCGCCACATTCCAAAAAAAAAAATGAACCACAAAACCCCGACCTTTTTCTCTTCTGATCTTCCAATCCAATGATAATCACTCAAAACTCCTAATTATAAACTTGTCATGCTCGACGAGCTCGTGAATATGGACGGTCGTGATCTGTCGTAAGGGAGTGTGGAGGTCAAAATTTGGTCTGAAAGCCGGCGGCGTTCGGAGATTTTCTTGAGCGAATGAAGGCGTTGAGCAGTGATCTGTTTTGGGCGTTGACGGAGGGTGGTAAGGCGGTTGTCTCGGCTGCATCTGATCGGTGCAAGGAGGATGATCAGAGGCCTGGTAAAGGGGAAGTTCAGGCGTGTGTTATGGGTTTGTGCTATCTACAAAAGGGACTGTGCGTGGGTAAAAGTTGATATTGCTGTGTGGTTTTGGAATAATGTGGGAAAAGGTGGAGATGTACGAAGCGTGCATGGAGTTATGGAAGAAGTTGGTTCGTCGTTCGTGCAACCTGATGGGGGTGTAAACTGAAATGAAAGCAACGTAAGGAGTTTAAAGGAGAAGAAGTCATGTGAACAAGGACAACACAATCATTTGCAACGAAGTAGTCTATAAAGAAAAAGGGGTTACGGGTTTTTCAAATTTAGTAGGAACGAGATGTAGTTGTGAACGAGGAGACCGGGATGAAGTCATTTGTGCATGGGTGATGTTCAGAAGGGAACCACAGCTTTTATGTTAGGGAAGAAAGGCATGTCTGGGCTTCGGTTTGTTTTCAAAATCAAAAGTGGGCGTAGCCCATTTTGTGGAAAGGTGCAATATATACAAATCCCATATGTTTAAAAAATAAAATGAAGTGGGCTCAGTTTCTTTGGAACGACAGAAGTTCCTTCTATCGAACTGAGTGTTGAAGACATGGAGAAAGAAACGGTTTTAAATGAACAAGACAGATGGAAAAGTATTGGGCCAGTGTTTTTTCAAATTCATAATATCATCCTGCAAATTAAAAGTAGTCAGCCCATATGTTTTGATGATGGCAAAGCATTAAAGTCGGCTCATATTTTCGAACCAGAAGTTATCAAACGGGTCTAAGTTACTAAGTAAGGAAAGTTATGATTATTAAATTAAGAAATATTTTGTTTAATTAAAAGTTTGTGTTAAACAATATTGTTAATAACTTTTTAATTAGGTTAACGAGATCAAACGGAACAAGCTACACCGAAATTGTGATGAAGAACATAACACTATGGAACTGTTTTGGACAGAAATGGAGACAACTACGATTTACAATTAAATTAAACACTGTTTAATTTAATGGTAATCGAACCGGTACAGTGATAAAAATGGAAATCAAAGTGAGTTTAACTCACTTAGTTTTTACCCACTTATATTTATACAAATCAGGTTTAATATTTGTGTGCTATGTTTATTAATTGATTGATGGATGTTATATATATATATATATATATATATATATATATGTGTGTGTGTGTGTGTGTTTGTGTGTGTTTGTGTGTGTGTGTGTTGAATTGAACTGATTTAAATTAAACGTTCGTTTAATTTAATTTGAACCAATCGTTATTTTAAACGATTATTTACAAACAAGATAACTTACCTTATTGGTTACGTTTATAATAATATAAATGTATAAAAGTGAAATATGGATATGTTTGAATTATTGTTATGAATTGACTATTGAATATTATATCTGTTTATTTAATTAAATAATAATATTTGAGGTAATGTATTTGGATATAGGGAGAAACAAGTTAGAGGGATCCAACTAGATTTCTCAAATTTATTATTATTTTTATATGACCATTATATGAACTGTTTACCCGATATGGATTGGACAAATTGATTTAGTTGTTGATTGGAATTCAACATTTGTGTTTTTTAACCAATCGGCAGTATTGATTGAGTAATTGGCATCACATGGCCAATAAATCAATCATGTTATAAATATGGATTTACCGTCAAGTAAATCGATCGAAATGAAGTTATAAAATTTATTTTATAACTGGAGATAGATTTTTAAGTCTATAAATTGAGTAAAAGTTTATTTAAAGAAAATAAATATTTATTATTTAAGTTTAGAAGTAATTATTAAGTGTTTATAAGGAAAATTCTTATGTTAATAAGATTTCATAAGCAGGCAAGCAGAAATAAACAAACGGTTAAGAATTGGATTAATCATTCTAAGAAACAATTAAATGAAGTTATTTAAATTAATTATATTATTAATTAATTTAAAGGAAAATTTAAATTGGAATTGGTTAAAGGTATAAATCGTGTTTTGAGTTGATCAAGTCGACTGTTTCAACTGGAATTGATTTTTAAATCAGTTTGTTGTTAATAAACCAAATAAAATAACTTAACGAATAGTTGTTAAATTTTAATAAGATTTTAAAAAGGAAATTATTTACTTATTTAGTTAATACAGAATTTAACTACTTATATAGTAGTTGATAATGAAGTAAATTATTATTTTAATTGATAAGGGTTTAAGTGATTATTATTTAAATGAAATTCATTTAACTAAGTAATCAGGTTCGAAATGAAATACAACTAAGGTTTGATAGGAGTTTTTTTAGAAAGATGGGTGTATAGCGCGATGCTACACAGCCGGTTACGCGTAATATAGATAACTAGTAATATAATCTGGTTGACAGGCTCAACTAGTGACATAAAAAGTCTTGACCCTGAAGGTCAATAAGGAGAGTACAAGCAAAGCATATAATATGTACATAAAATAGCGGCGATCATAGCATACAGATACACAACCCAAATGACCCATAGTTATGAGATATAGCCCATGTCTGACATCAATAAGGGAAGAGAGAGCTACTGCCTTGCGTTCCAGGGGACTGCGACATGGAGAGAGAGAGAGCGTGAAGCGTGTGTGCCTAGCTATGCCTGTCCATAGTTTGAAAAGATGCAGGATGTGATAACATGCTCCCATCGAGAGTTTCTTAGGTCTGCCGAATATATGAGCGTTTCCTTCTAACCAAATGCTCCAAGAGAAGAGATCCACTAAGGAATCCAGTTTGGGGTCGGGGAATTGTGCTGCCAGTATTCGAAGAAGGATTGGATAGAAGGGATGAAACCAAGCAGGAATGAACTTATTGCAGCCCATACCGCAAAAGAGAAGTGGCATTCAAAGAAGAGATAGGGAAGTGATTCATTTTGGTGATTGCAGAGCACACATACGGGATCAACATTGACATTGAAGCAGCAGAGTCTGTCCTTGGTGTTAATGCAATTGTGAATGAGGAGCCATTGAAAGAAGATAACACGAGGAGGAAGGTGACATTTCCATATGCGAAAGAAGGTGAAACAGCGGCCTGGGTGGATCAAGAATTTGTAGCAGGCCACTACTGAGAATTTGTTGGATGGGCCCAAAGCCCATATGAAAGAATCAGGTCCACTAGAAAAATGAATAGAGTTAATAATTTGCCCAATCGAAATTATTTCATGGAGTGTGTCAAGTCCAAAGAGTGTTGAAGGAAAAATCCCATCAGACTGAGCTTACAGGCCTCTGCAACGGTCAAGGGCTAGATTGGTTTAAAGAGGCAAGATAAGGAAATAAATTGGAAAAGGGGATCTGCTCTTTCCAAATGTCCAACCAAAATAAACAAGATTATCCATTGTTTACCTTCACATGAAAAAGAGGTTTGACTTTGATGAGGGAAGATTTTACCCCCTTCCAGAACAGCGACGGTCTAGCTGATGGTCGGAAGTGAAGAATAAGAAAAGGGTTCGAGTTATAGAGACGTAATAAGATCCAATCTTTCCAAATAATGTTTCCTGGTGAGAGAATGCGCCATACCATTTTGCAAGCAATGCAAGATTGGAAACGGAGAGATTAAGAACTCCAAGACCACCATGATTGAGAGGGAGACAGACAGTTTCCCAATTGATTAGTTTTCAGTTTGCCACCATTACATAAAAAAGAGCCGCGGACTGAATCAATTTTATTAATTTCCTAGGTAGAGAATTTGTGGAAGGACATCCAATAGGTTGGTATAGATGAGAGGACATGTTTGACGAAAACAAGACGGCCGGCGGAGGATAAGGAGTTAGCTTTCCAACTTACAAGTCTGGATTCAATTTTAGATATGAGGGGGAGCCAATTAGATTTGTGGAGCTTGATAGGGAGGAGAGGGACGCCCGGGTAGTCTGTTGGGAATGAGTCAAGTTTACAGCTAAGACATTTAGCAATAATAGGACCAAGATTGATACAGTTTCCCAGCATGATAATGGAGCTTTTATTGAAATTAATGGAAAGTCCTGACACCATTTCAAATGTGTAGAGAAGAACTTTGAGGCAGCGAATACTTGAGGGGGTGGGAGAGACAAAAAGAACCGTGTCATCTGCAAATTGCAAGCCGGACATGCATAAATTGGAATTTAGGAAAGAGATGCCTGAAAAAATGTCATGAGAGAGGGATAATTTCACCATTTAGTTGAAGAAATCTTCTATCAGCACAAATATGAGAGGTGAGAGGGGTCTCTTTGTCTTAAACCTCTTTTCGATTTAATTTTGTCCCCAGTTTCTCCATTTATACAAAATGTGGAGAAGCTAGTGTTCAGGATTACACTGATCCGGTTGCACCATTTCGAAGGGAAGCCCCTATGGGCCATAAGAGAAAAATATGAAATTACGATTAAATGAGTAAATGCTTTTGAGAAATCAAGTTTAAGGAGGACTCCAGGGGTATTAGAAACATGACAGAAAGAGATAACTTCTTGGGTGGCAGCTACAAAGTCTAGTATGTTCCTCCCTGAAATGAATGCAAATTGTTCACTACAAACAAGTGAATCAATGTAGGATTGGAGCCTGTTAGCTAAGATTTTGGTGATGATCTTGAACGTGGTATTGAGGAGACTATAGGTCTGAAGGAAGAGAGGGTGTTTGCACCAGGAAAATTTGGTATGAGGATGATATTAGCGTAGTTCAATTTGGAAATTATAGAAGGGTTAGAGTAAAATTCTGAGCACATCCCGATTATATCAGATTTTATTATGGGCCAAAAGTGTTTGAAAAAGGCTGGGCCGAAACCATCAGGCCCAGGAGCCTTATCATCTACCATGTCTTTGAAAGCTTTCCAAATTTCTTCTCCCGTGAAAGGGTGATTAATGGCTATGGGAGATGGATTAGGATATAATTTGTGCCAATCAATTGCTGGGCAAGGAGGTAGAGGTGAGCCAAGAAGGTCTCGGTAGAAATTGGTGAAATGATAGCAAATTGCCTTCGAGTCATTAAGAATGGAGTTATTATGAATAACCTATGATATGAAGGAAGCACGACGATGACTATTAGCCATACAATGAAAATAAGCAGTGTTTTTATCCCCCTCATTTATCCATTTAGTTTTTGATCTTTGTTTCCATCTAATTTCTTCTTGTTTGATTAGTCTATCTAATTCTTCCTCATATGATTCTGATAGTGGACGGAGTTCTTCAGTAAAATTTAACTTGAGTATGACATCTTGTGTGGATGAAATTCAAGATTTAAGTGAGTTCCAGGCATTTTTACCCCATGGACGAATTAATTTACGCAGAGAATAAAGTTTGCAAACTATCCTGGCAGTAGCAGACTGGTGCATTGATAATTGACCCCAAATGTGTTTGACAAAATTATCAAAAGAGGGTTCTAAGAGCCAGAGTCCCTCAAATCTTAATGGACGTTTGATAGGCATGTCTGAGCAAGTGTCTAAAAGAATTGGGCAGTGATCTGAAATGGTGGTGGCTAGACCATTGACTATAGATAAAGGGAAGAGATCATCCCAGTTAAGATTAAAGAAAAACCGGTCCAACTTAGCCAGTGAGGGTGTAATGGCAGGATTTTTCAAGCCTCTGATATCTATTTTAATATAGAGATTTAAAATATATCGGGAGTGTTCAACCAGTTTTAATATATATAATCACCTATATAAGCATAGGCAACATGAAATAGATATGGCAAATCCTATTTTACAACTAGCATAGGCAAGTTATCATTTTAGAAGCAAATATAAGCATTCAAGTTTAAAAGAGTTTAACACTTATATATATATATATATGTTTATATATAAGTGATGTCTCATGACTAAGGAGTATATACATATACTATGGCTACTTATATATGTTTAAACATCACCTAATCCCCTCATACATATATGTCTGCGGCTAAAATGATAAGTGCAAACAAAATATCCAAGAGAAGAATAATCATTCTTTATCTTGACAAGAAGGGTTAAGTTTGCATTTAATGAAAGTAAGCTATGCATTTAATGAAGGTGTAAGGGCTTATGTACTTTGAAGAGAGAAGTAAGGGTTGGTAGAACTATCTTTTGTGCAAGGTACTTCATTTTTGCTGTAACAAATATGCACCATTCAAAGAGAGAGAAAGAGGGGGTAGGTAGGAAACAAAAGCTTTTTGCTGTAGAAAACTATAAGGGAAAGTGGCCTATAAATACATCTCCATTTCCATGCGTTTCCTTTTACACAAACTCAAGAGCTTTTGCTGAAATTTTAACCTTTCACAAGCAAGAAAAATACAGGAGTTTTCAAGTGAGTAAACCTCACTAAGTTCAAGTTTGATTTCATTGTTTACAGTAAACAGTTTTATATACCTTCCATGTTTATATATCAATGCAAGTTTACTATGTTGTTATCACCTTATAGATGTTAAAACACCCTGCTTAGATCATCTGTAAAACTATGTATGCAAGTGTTATTCATGATAGAAATGGTAATGAGTTCATCAATTATTTGATCAAAGAAACCAAGACAGTTTTGTTTACTGTCAAAAACAAAACCTTTGTAAAATGAAATATACCTTGATGATCTCAAACGCAAGCTATACAAGCATATGTATGAGTTAACTTATATACGAAAATATATATAAACATTTTAGCAAGAACCAAACCTCATCTATATATGTTTGAAACAAGAAAACAGAAGAAACATATGGTTCTCTGTCTCAAACTTAATCACCAAATTTTCAAACATCATAGAAATGAATTACAGGGTTATAGATGTAATCGTAGCACTAAATAATGATTTTTAAAAGTAATTTCATGATTTTTATTGTTGAGATGAGCGAGATAGAGGGGGACAACCGAAAATGGCACTTTGACCAAATTCCGGCGATCGGTGACGATGATGGTCGGGGCGTGGAGCGTGAAGGAGCTGGTCACATCTGGGAACACGAGAAAAATGCCCCATGATTTTTCGAGGGAGTGATTCGAGATGTCGAGCTCGATTTATGTTTTGAGAGGCAAATTGGGTCCATCGGTTTGGAGGCGATGTACGGGTCCCACGATGGATCGAGTGGGCCAGAACTTGGGGAGGAGCAGCTTTCGGTTTGAAAATGTGGAAGATGGATTTGGAGAAGGAGGTGACTGACGGTGGTGGCGACTGGTCGTATGTGATCAGGGAAGGTGAGGCAACTTGTGGGAGGAGGATCGGAGGCCGTACGGTGGCCAGAGGCGGTGTGCACGTACACATGTGCACCGTGTGTATCAGGAAAATGGAGAAAGGGAAAGAAGGATCTGGCACGAGATTTTGGAAGAGATCAGCAGTGTTTTGGAGTTGTTAGCATTTGGCAAAACAAAGTGGCAAGGCACGTGGGTTTGGCAAGTGAAAATCGGTGATCACTCCGTGGTGATCACTTGATTTTGAGATGCCGAGATCCGACTTGGCAAATACAAGCGAGAACAGTTTTTCCAAGGCAAGAATTTAATTAAGTCGAAGTTAATTAAATTAAATAAATAAATATAAAATAAATCAGAAATTAATTAATTAAATAAAAATAGAGTTTTTATTTAATTTGGCTTAGGCAAGTGGAACAGTAAAGATGACAGTGAGGTCAGAGAATCGAAGTTGTCCGATGAAGTTCATCGAGATGGAAACTTAAGTTTTAAAGATAATTTAATTTAAATAAATTATTAAACAATTTATTTGAGTAAAATATGAAGGAAATAAATGATTTTCCAGCAGAACTTTAGCAGTGAAACATCATCTAAACATCAATGTTCAACATGACAAAATACCATGTGCGAAGCACGGGCTTTTTCTAGACACTGTCAAATATTGATAAAAATTGTATAACATCTTGTGTGCGTTGCACATACTTTAACTATACATTTGTAAACGATATTTAAAATATCCAGATATGAACCAGAGAATTATATACTGTATATATAATTATAAATACAGGATGTGCAACTGGATTAAAAACAGTAAGCTGATAATAAATTATCGACTACAAAAGACAATTCGTATATCGTTTCGAAGAGTCCGGAATTTACTTTCCACTTCGACTCGAATTTTACGACGTATACCGGGAATCGATAAAGATGAAGAATGCAAGGACTATTTCAAAATAGTATCTACGGTCTGTTCAATCCCAGAACAGATCCGAACAGTCGGATGTCTGACAACGTATATCGTTCAGATTTTACACATCGACTTTACGTAAGTGTATTTTGTTGGTGGCGAAGAAATTCGTTTCTTTAGCCTTATACCCAGAATATATTTGTGGAAACAAATGAGTGATCTATCAGATAGGACGGTGTGATATTCAAAGACGTTGAAGAATAATCCGTCAACGGTAAACGTGATTTCAAACCTCACAACCCGGAAAGACAATAGTTGGGCTAGGCAGCTTGGCTAGTTGGGTCATACCCAAGCAGGGTATATTATAACTATCTAGAGTATTTCCTTTTGTTTCTTAAATCTATATTCACTGCTGTAACTTCGGTAATCGGTGGGTCATTCCCAACCGTGGAGGTGGTAATATATTCGTTACACTCAAGCTAAATGAGTGGACGGTCATGTGTGGCCGGGTTGCATGATGTTCTTGTGAATCCCAGTGTATCCTCTCTAGAGTACACTGATCGGTGGGTGCTCCCATACCCTATCAGTTAGAATCAAAATTTCAATAAGCGCTTGACGATTTTAGATTTTATTCTATGTACGTGAACGTGAGATGTAAGCGATTCACTAGATAGTTATTTATTTGATAAATACTATCGTAAATATCAACCGTTTTGATATCAAAATACAAGGGTCATTTTCCATATGTTAGTTATGGAATTAGGCTTAAGATTTCTAAAGTAATTGAATCTATTAATAACGGAGCACCTTATTCCTTATTTCCCTGTTTACATCTTTTTAACTATGTTTACTCACACCAGTCCCCTGACTGACCCGGAGTTTATTTTCTGTGTTTTCCCTAAACTCTTGGGTACTCATAATATTTATTATGAGTAGGCAAGTAATTCAGGTAGGCAAATGGAACCTTACGAAGTTCAAGTTGCAGGACTAGTCTAGTAGTTTTATCTACACCTATGTATCCAGTTTAGATTTGTATTCCCGTATCATGATGTATAATTATGTTAATGTACTATGATGATGTAATATGATGATGTACTATGATGTATCAGACCCTATGATGTAATGTATTTTGTATTTTTAAATTCCGCTGTGAGATTTCTGATAACTTCTTATTCTTCTATTCTATTAGTTCTATCTTTTCTATCTCATCCTCTAATTTCTTTCAAAAATGACACGGTTTTCCAGGGGTCGAAAATCGCGCCGTTACAGAGGGGTCTTCCCTTCTACTTGACCATGTAAAGCGACGATTGTTGGTAGGGGGCTCAATAAGTGAACAAGATTGAATAAATGAATTAAAAGGGATAGAGTCATTGGAGGTATTGCCTGAATTATGTTCAACAATAGAGCGAGTAGTATTGAAGTCTCCTCCTATAATCCAAGGATCGTTTATTTGATGCGATAAGTAGTATTGAAAGGAGTTAATAAACGTGTTTACATTAAAACTTAGTTTCTATAACTAAGTTATAAAATGGATTTTTAATCGAATACGATATCTTAAAATAGATATTTACTTAACATTTAAATTAAGTAAAAAGAAATCAAGATATAAAAGGGGTTTATATAAAAACATGATATTTTATAAACAAGATTTATAAAGGAGATGTGAATTCGAAGTGTTAATTTGGAATTGGCGATACTTAATGAAATTAAGTGATAGTAATGGAATTGAAATGAAATTTTCAAAGTGAAAAGGGTCGAATGGATTATAAGTGAGATATAATGAGTGATAACGAGTTAAGATAATAACTAGAACCTAACTAAAGATTGGTTGAGTGGAATGATTTTCTGAGTATTAATCTGATGTTGATTTCAGACTTCGGGGTTGATATTTAGGGAATTATTCTCTTAACAATTTACGGTCAGGGACTAATGAATGTTGAAGTAACAGGAATAAAAGATTTATGAGTTTTAAATTATTTGTAAACTATTTTTAAATAAAGAAGCCAAGTGATGCTGAGTAGTTAACCAATAAATTCATTTTATTTTTATGGTTGAATGGTTGTTTATTTGATAGTTAAATAACCGATTATCAAATCTAGCCAATACAATTGTTGGTACGGAAAGACCGAGATCGAATTTATATTTCGAAAACCATTCCGACCAGCAAATATGAAAGTGTAGAAGATATTAGATGTCGGTCGAGACGGAGCAATCGAAGACCTCGGATCTTCATAAACGGAAGAGCCACTTAAAATCTCTGATTCGACCTAGAGATATACGAGGGTTCTGTCGTAGTTGAAATCTACGGATTGCAAGGACTACTCGCTATTAATCTATATAGTGATACCTAAAATGTGGTAGGAGGGTGCCTTTGGTTCATCCTGTTCCTGGATGACTTGTATGGACGAATGTATGACAGAGTATTTCTTAAGAATCACGTACATTTATTTTTATAAACGTAATTCTATTAATGGCGGAGAGGGGCACTCTCTTAGCTTAATGAGTAGAGTATTTTTTGTGGACATCAATTAGTGATTTGGCGGATCTTACAATGTGGCATTCAAAGTGAATGTGATACGATGTTCTAAAGGTAATGTTAAACCTCAAGCCTCTTCAGCCGCGAAATGACAAAAATCGGGCAGGCAACATGGCTAAGTGAGTCGCTCTCAATTAGGGTGTATAATCACCTATCTAGATAAAATCCATTTTATTCTTTAATCTATTTCGATGCTGTCCCTTATCGGGAAATGGTGGGTCGCACCCAACCGTTGGCGATATACATTCGATACACTCAAGCGAAATGAGTGATCGGTCATGTGTGGCCGGATTGCAAGATGTTCTTGTTGAACCTAGTTTATTCGCCTCTAGAGATACACTATTGGAAGGTGGTTCCATAAGTTATCATAGTTGGAAATTCAATCTCCAATAAGAGCCCGTGGTTTTTGATTATATACTATATATGTGGAACATGAGATGCAAATGTTCGGCTAGATTGTTATTTATTTGTGTTTAGACACTATTATAATATCAGGATAAGATATGATTTCAAAAAGAAATGGTATCAGTTTAAAATCAAGTTGGGTGATGTTTTTAAACTTAGCGAGTTTTCTCACTTTGGTTCACCAGACTGATCCGATGTTTGTAAATGCTCGGGTTAGACCGGGTTGTACAGGTTCAGGTTATCGAATGCTGTGAAGTCCGAAGATAAGATGGAGGAGTTCAGACGTATGATACAAATTAGTATATATTCTGCTGTGTGTTGTATATGAGGAAAGATTATTATAACTGTCCAGATGTATTGCTGTACTCTGATGATAGTAAGTTTTTATTTTAAAGCTCTCAATAAAGTTTTTATTTCTATATTATATTTTGTTCCGCTGCGATGTGAGGCTCTGATGGTGTTGTGTTCTTCTTCTTCTTCTTCTATTTTAATATTTCTTTCTTTCTTATCTCACCCTCTATTTTCTTTCATTAACTATCTGGTATTTTTGATACTTGAGTTCTGGCAAGTAAAACAGGTTTATGTATTATTGTTGGAATTCGGGCGTCGAATCCCCCGGGTTTTTACAGTTGTATCAGAGCATAAGGTTTAGTAATAACCTGGGCTCTGTGGCATAACTCGATAGAGTTGAGGCTAGTAATACCCTAGATTGAGTTGATGTATATATATGGGAGTGTATTTGTAAATTTTATTTAAAAATGTTTTGTATTGTGTTATTTGGTCAGTTCGATTTTGAACTAGCAACTAACACGATATTGTTTTGTAAAGAGGGTAAACAAAATAATTTCGCCTAAATTATATTTCTGTATATAAATTAAATAATTTTATTAATATTAAGATCTTGGTGTGTTTGGTTAATTTGGATGGGTTAATTCAAATTGGATTTTTAATTTGAAATGGTTTAATATAACCAAGGGATCTCACATATGGAATTCGTGAATGAGAATTTTAAATTGGAATTAAAATGGTTCTGAATTTAACTTAAAAGAAATAAGTTAAATGGAATTTGAAGAGGAAATGGATGATTTTTGAATAAAATCAGGATTTAGATTGGAGTTGAAAGTGAACTAATTAGGAAATTATTTAGTTAACTGTTAGCCTACCTTGTGAACTAGGCCACATAAAGTTAGAAGACCAAGTGATGAAGAATGTTGACTAGAAGAACGCTCTCTCAGAAACCGGACCAGACCGGAGATCCTTGGCCAAACCAAAACAGTGCAAAGCAGAAAACAAAGGAGCACATATATAATCGGGTTAGTTCAGATAAATCTGATCCGTTCCTCCAATCCTTAACGCGTCCGATCCAAACGGGAAACTGCAGCAGCTACCACTAACGAACCCTGAAGATGCGGAGTGGTTATGTGCTATTTCCCCCACGTTCACCCACTAACCTGATGCGTTGTCTTCGTTACGTTCCACCCGAACCCGAGTTTTAAGGGGGAAGCGCCACGTGCATCCGAACCGGAGCCAGTCCAGAGACATTTTTCACCTATAAATACACCATCAAGGGTCATTTGAAGTGATCTTTTGGCAAATTCAGAGCTCAAACTCCCTTGTCAACCGAATTTCTTTACTATATTCAGATCGTTACTTCAATTTAAAGTGAGAGACCATTAGCATTGAGTGAATTTATGCATTGTATGAGCGAAATTGAGTGAAACTACTATTGTATTTGTACTTGAATCATCAATCCAAAGAGTAGAAGTGAACGTAGGCTCTTTAACGTCGAACCACTATAAATCGCGTGTTTCTCTTTGCTTTTTGATTTCATTCCATTAGTATCATTGCTAGTTTGGGTGTTAGAACCACATTTTGGTCTAACATTTTGGTACTTTCACTGAGAATTTCTTGAATTCTTCCTTTTTTTGGGATTATCATTCTACTATTTGGACCCTCGAGTTCAAAGAAGTTAATCCTCTTTTTTCGGCGTTCTCGAACATTTGCTGATTGCTCTCCAAGGAATTGGATATTATGGCCAAAGGAAAAGGGAAATTAGTACAAGGCGCTTGGGAGAATGAGGCTAACGAAGACCAGCAGGCCATAGTCGTGACGAGGTCGCGGGGACAGAGCTCTGGAATAGGTCGAACCGAACCAGGCGCTCCGCACCAGGCCGCTAATGGAAACCAGTCCGATCCGGATCGTACCCCCCTCTGAACCGATCCGGCCCTGCTATCCTACTCTGATCCGATCCGAACGCAGCTAAACTGGTACATCTACTCGAGCACCCACCAATCCTCCGATACCGGCCGCGATGACTAGTGAACAAACCATTCCATCTACACCAGTTACACATGGAGACTTTTCGTGCCTCCTTGATATTCTTGAAAGTACTAGGGATGCTTTGGAAGCTCTCAAACATGACAGTCTTTGTATGCAAGAGAACATGATCACTACGAGAAGGGAAATTAGTGAACTTCGTAGGCAGAAGACACCCTCTCCAACTCGCCATCTCACAGCAGACCAGTCGTCCTCTTCGGATGAAGAGCGCCCTTATGTAAGAAGGTCATATGAGCGAGATGAAAACCTTGATCAACTGACTTTTGGATCTTTGGGATCCCATGAAGACGCGGCTCATGTGCTAGGTCCTGAACGACCCGAACCTGAGAGAGCCCATGCTGCTGCCCATGCGTGGACCTCACGTCCTATCTAGGGATCCTAATATTACCAATCCCACACAAGGACAACTCCTCCAACCCCTTCCTCTCATGAATGACCGGGAGCGTATGGAACAGAGTAGGGAAGCTGCTACTAGAAGCAGGAGAACATCCCCTGGTCAGAAGCCTAGGGGTATTCCAAACATCAGGACCAGAGAGCCTGAACCAACGTTAACGAATGCTGATGTATGGGCGCACCAAATCATGGCCGATAGCCGACGCTGTACCAACGAGGACTGGGGCATTGAACGAAGTCATACCCCCTTTACAGATGACATACTGGACTTTCAATTTCCCTGGCGATTCAATCTAACACAGATGGATCGGTATGCTGGAAGAACAGATCCGAAACAACATCTAATGAGATATGCGTGGTATATGAACGCTGCCGCTACACCTGACGCTATAAAGTGTAAAGCCTTCCCAATATATCTAGAGGATGTAGCATTAATGTGGTTTACTCGACTTCCCCCGCGATCGGTGTCAAATTTTCAAGAACTAAGCGAGCTATTCATGAAATGGTTCTGACTCCATTCCTGTAGAGCTAAGAGCGTTATCGAACTATCCAGAATCAAACATGCCCTTGGAGAATCTCTGAAATCATACTTGGACCGCTTCAACTTAGCAGTCACTGAAATAAGTGATCCTTATGAACCAATTATTTTGATGACCTTGATCGAAGGAGTTGATCCAGATACCGAATTCGGAGGTTATTTAGCTGGAAAACCACCACTGACTATGGAAGCTTTTTACGGAAAAGCATATATCCGTCTACGGCGAGAAGAGATGTACGCTAATCGGAAAAGAATGTCTGATGGAACCTCGAAAGAAGATATTTAGAGTAACGTCGCTGTAACGCAGTCCGGTGACAGCTCAGGAAAAGTTGAGGTGAACGTCGGTAACAAAAATGAAGGAAGTAACAACAGGAATGGGATTGGCAATTGGAGGAATAGGAACCGAGGAAACAACTCCAGTAAAAGACCTCAATTCCAAACTTTTGATAACTATTCGCCGCTGAATGACACATTGGAAAACATCTACGTGGATACTTAAAACGTCTTACAATATAAAAGGTCGCCACCCAGAGACTCAACCGAAAAAGAGATCGCGACTGGAAAATTTTGCCTTTTTCATGGAACTCACGGACACTCAACTAATAAATGTCGACATCTGAGAGACATTATTGAAAAGCTATTACGGGAAGGAAAGTTAGATGAGTATAAAGTTGCTTCAAAAGATAGGCGGCATGGGGGCAGACCCCGAACCAAAATCGACCTGCTCCTAAACCCACTGCTCAACAGAAAGGCAAAGGGATTGTCATCAACACCATAGTAGGCGGGCCTCATCCAGTCATCCATAGTTACAGAGCGATGGACCAATATGTTAACGTAGCTAAACACATCAATATAGAGGATTGCGTTAACCTCGAAGATATCACTCCAATAAGCAACAAAAGACGATGTCCGACGATGTTGTTTTCTATAACAGAGACGATGTTGTAGTTCAATCACCTACTGAAGACCCATTGGTCATGACTACAACTATTGGTCCCGCTCTAGTTCATAAGGTATTGGTGGATAATGGAAGTTCAGTTAATATTCTTTCAGATGAAGCTCGAACTAGAAGATTTGAAGCCTTGTGAGGGATGGATTCGTGGCTTAAATGGAACATCGACGGCTCCAATGGGATATATAGAATTGTATGTGACGTTGGGACAAGGAGACCGTTGGAGAGTAAGAATTCTTCAATTTGTAGTTTTGGACGTTGACTCACCCTATAACGCTTTCTTGGGGAGACTGGCTCTTGTAGAATTCAGGGCTTGCATCACACCCTAGTGCCTGTTGTTAAAGTTTCCAACTGAAGCCAGGGAGGGAGTAATTAGAGGTGACTAGGTCTCCGGACGGGCCTGCTACATGGCCGAACTGAAAATGTTGATGAAGGGGTTAAGTATAGATGCTAAAAGTGCTTCCTCCCCTCTGAAGGAAGGTTCAACATAACAAGTAAAGGGACCAACCCAGAAGGAGTTTCCAAGAGGACTGTTCAAGGACATAGATCCCAGAGAGGATGAGGAGCCTGGGGACAGAAAGGAAACTCCCAATGAAACGACAGTGTACATTACCATTGATGACGTTGATCCCACAAAGGTTTTGAAGATTGGATCCCAGTTGGATCCATTTTGAGCAAGGGAATTGACTGACTTTTTAAAGGAGAATTTAGATGTGTTTTCCTGGATCCACGCTGACATATGTGGGATATCTCCGTCCGTTATGAGTCCCGGAGAGGTCAGCAGCCCTAAAAGAAGAAGTGGAAAAGTCGAAAGATAACGGGTTCATTAGGGATTCAGTGTATCCCGACTGGATATCGAATCCTGTTTTGGTCAAGAAATCAAATGGAAAATGGCGGACATGCATTGATTTTTCGGACTTAAACAAAGCTTGTCCAAAAGATAGTTTCCCACTCCCTAGGATTGACCAGTTAGTGGACTCAACAGCTGGACACGAGCTCCTTTCCTTTATGGATGCATATTTAGGATATAACCAGATCCCCATGCATGTGCCGGATCAAGATCACACAAGTTTTATAACGAATTCAGGGTTGTATTGTTATGTGGTGATGTCGTTCTGACTAAAGAATGCGTTGCCACATATCAGCGTCTGGTAAACCGAATGTTCTATAATCAGATTGGAAAAACCATGGAGGTCTATGTAGATGACATGCTCATAAAGTCCAGGCAGTCTTCCATCCATACACAAGATTTAGCGGAGATGTTTAATATATTACGGAGATACGGAATGAAGTTGAACCCCTTAAAGTGTTCGTTTGGAGTGGCATCTGGAAAGTTTCTTGGTTTCATCGTGAGTTCTCGAGGAATCGAAATAAAGCCTAGCCAGATAGCGAAAGTAAGAAATATAGAAAAACCAAAAAAGATTAGGGATGTTCAAAGCCTGGCGGGGAAGGTCGCCTCATTAAGCAGGTTCATCTCCAAGGCCACAAACAAGTGTGTACCTTTCTTCGATTTGATCAAATGGGGGAAACGTAACTTCGAGTGGACTCCTGACTGTGTGACAACTTTCCAAAACCCGTTGGACTTACTGGAGAAACCCCCAATATTGTCAAAACCTGTGGATCATGAAGATTTGTTCGTCTATCTGGCGGTAACATCCCATGCTGTCAGCACAGCGTTGGTGCGTGAAGAAGACAAGGTCCAGAGGCCTGTATATTATGTGAGTAAGAAGTTGGCGGCTGCAAAACATAATTATCCAATAATAGAAAAGCTTGCCTACAGCCTCTTGATTGCCTCCAGAAAGCTCCGACATTATTTCCAAGCTCATCTGATAGTTGTATATATCGATCAACCTCTAAGACAGGCCTTGCAAAGACCCGAAGCATCGGGACGATTACTTAAATGGAATATCGAATTGAGCCAATTTGATCTGAATTTCCAACCAAGGAGATCAATAAAGGGGCAGGCCTTAGCCGACTTCATAGCAGAATTCACGATTCCTGACGAAGAAACGGTGAATGACAAAGTTGTTACTTCGGAACACGAGTTAGAACTTATTCCGTGGAAGTTATTTACGGATGTGGCCAAGAATGATCGAAGATCCGGCGCCAGATTTGTTTTAATCACTCCTGAAGGATGATCCATTTACTATGCCCTGCGATTGGAATTTCCTGCCACGAATAATGATTCCGAGTATGAGGCCCTGATTGCCGAGCTGAAACACGCCAAGGAATTAGGAGTAAGGACATTGGATATATTCTGCGACTCCAAGATAGTTGTCTGCCATGTTCGGAAGGAGTTTGTGACCAAGGGACCTCGACTTGTTACTTATCTTGGAAAAGTAGAGGAGTTACTGGGCAACTTGGAACGTTACCGTATAACACACATTCCACGAGCAGAGAATCAGAAGGCAGACCGACTGGCTAAGCTAGTAAGTTCTGACAATCCTAAAGAAACCGAAATGGTTCCAATAGAAATTTTGGAATCACCAAGCTTTGACCTAATGGAAATCGAATTAGCCTTAGAAGTTGAGCCAGAAAGGAAGTCATGGATGACACCAGTTAAGAACTTCCTCAAGAGCGGAATTCTCCCATCGAAGAAGAGCGAGAGACGAGCTGTAACGCGTAAAGCTGCAAGATACGTTTTACAGGACGACGTCCTTTATCGCCAAGGATTTTCTTTGCCTTTGTTATGGTGTATAGCACATGATGACATCAATAGTGTGCTAAGGGAAGTACATGAAGGTGAATGTGGAGATCATACCAGGAGTCAAACCCTAGCAAAGAAAGTATTACAGTATGGATATTTTTGGCCAACCATAAATAAAGATGCAGCTGATTACTCACGACGCTGCGACAAGTGTTAGAGATTGGATAAAATCCCCAGTGCACCTCCAACTCAGCTTAAGTCAATGGTAAGCCCGTGGCCGTTTGCTATGTGGGGAATCGATATTATTGGAGTTTTACCAATCGCCAAAGGAGGAACGAAGTACGCGATCATCGCCATGGATTATTTCACAAAGTGGGTGGAAGTCGAACCCTTAACCACGATAACAGCAATGAAGGTGATAAATTTTGTGGTCAGAAGTATTATTTGTTGATTCAGGATACCGAAAACCATTATAACTAATAATGGAACTCAATTCGACAGTGCCGAGTTTAGAAATTTCTGCCATAAATATAAGATTGATAAGGGGTACACCGCCATAGCTCACCTGTAGTCGAATGGACAGGTTGAAGCAATAAATAAAGTCGTTAAGTCTATTCTTAAGAAGCGATTGGAGCGAGCTAAGGCCATGTGGGTGGATGAGTTGCTGCTAGCCTTGTGGGCTTATCGAACAACCTTTAAGACGGCTACAGGTCATACTCCCTTTTCACTTTTCTTTGGATCAGAAGCAGTGATCCCCGTGGAACTTAAAGTCCCTTCTTATAGGGTGACATACTATGACCCAATGACGAATAAAGCACTCCTCTTAGAGTCCCTTGATGCGGTTGAAGAAAAAAGAGACGAAGCAGACTTGCGTGCTTCAAGGCATCGACGCCAAGTAGCACGTTATTATGATAGAAAGGTTCGCTTTAGGACTTTCGAACTATGAGACTTAGTACTAAAGCGAGTCTTTCCACCTTCAGTCCATCTAGGATCAAATGGGAAGGACCATACGCCATCCAACGGAGACTTGAAATGGGAGCCTCCAAGTTAACGACCGTGGATGGTGAAGAAATTCCTAGAGCTTGGAATGTTGCGGCGATATCTGAGTTAGATATGTATTGCTTTCTTTTGTTTTTATAAACTATGTAAAAAGGCACGACTTGCCTTGAAAATTCCGTTTATATGAACAAATAATTACAAAGTGGATGTAGGCTATGACTTAGCTGAACCACTATAAAAACATCATGTGTCATTTATTTTTCCTGCACTATTCTTATATTCTATGATTGTTCTGTCCTGATTTTGAAATATTAAACATTAAATTAAGCTTAAAAGATTGAGAACAATTCACGTGCAGGAGCAAATGAAACGACCGTTTGCATAACAGGATTGAAGGAATGGGAAGACGACATTCCTAACTCTAACTCTCATGAAATGAGAGAGAGTATAAAGGGCAGGAAGACAACGTCCTCCGAGGCGTGATGGTGCACCCGAAAAGAAACCGCCTCGACGATACTCTAACCTGATTATGATACGTGAGAGTATAAAGATGCTCAAAAGAATAAGCATCCCCGATAAAGGGAACTTGACCCCACCAGAGAGTTAGGGGCGACTAAGTATCAAAGCTAATCAATCTCGAACAAAGCTTTAGACATGCCACTTATTCAAGATTGATAGGGGACATACACATGCGCATCTCCCGCGTATATTGTCTATCATCTAAGTAACTGGGCTTTAAATATGACATGTTGTTTATCTGCATTCTTAATTAAGTAATGAATTCGCAAACATTTGACATTGTAGGAAATAAACTATTTTACTTACAAGTACGTGGATTTACACAGGAAAACTAAAACAAAAGATGTGAGGGCCGCACTCGCTACAACAACAGCGAACCAGGAGAGACAATGCCATCCTTTATTTAGACTTCGGAGTAGGTTTCGCCTTCTTGGCTGCCTTAAGCTTTTCTTTCTCCTCTTTATCAGCTTGATTAATAATACGCTTTTGCTTCTTCTTCTCTGGAATTGGATTACTGGAGCCAACGGATGTCTTCCCAAGAACCGGAGCACTGGGATTAATAGGAGATTTTTTAGCAAGTTCCTCTGTAATTAACCGAGTTAAAAGTTTGACAACTAACGTTGATCCAGGAGGCACCACCGTAAGAGGTTTAAGACTTTCGGGGTATGTTTCCTCAACTTTCAGCCACATGCACTTGTCCTGTTTAGCCTTTATCTCAGCCAAAGTCATGTCATCGACTTTCCCCGAATCTCCAGTCACAACAACATCTCTTCATGTCCCTCGTCACCATCATCTTCTATCAGAGCATCTATCATCTCCCCATGGTGAGAAGTCTCGGTGATGGGTGACACGGGAGCTTTGTCAGTAGCCTCCTCTTTCTTGTCCTCGGCTCCTTTTCCAGATTTAGGGACAGTGACTTCATCCCATTTCTCCCGAATTTCTCCAGTAGACCCTTCACCTGGAGTTGTCTTTTGTGAGTCATCAATTTTATCAGTTGATTTGGTACCTATAGGACGAGAAGTAACAATTTTTAACTCAGGAGAAAACGAGGGACTTTTAATTGTTTGTCCAATAATGTGGCGAAAGGTTGAGATAGCTTTGGCAAACTGAGGTGAAAAAGTAGAAATACCCTCAACAAATTTCTCAAATTGAGCAGCAGGAACTTCGGGAGACAATCCGGCAGTAGAAGGTAGGGAAGAAGCCTTGGGGATCTCTGGCTTTTCTGGATCATACCCCTCTACTATAGCAGTTTCGGCTGTGGCAGAAGAAGAACCAATTTCAATGGTATCGTTTCCCTTGGCCTGATGCCTTTCCTCCTCCATAGCGGCGACAATAAGTTTTCGCCCTTCAGCTAAACGGGCTGTCTCTTCACCTCTCAAGTACTTCTCCATCAGCTTGTCCTCATCAATCGAGTCATCTCCAAGTTCTTCTTTTTCCCGTTCGATCAATTGGTCCCATGCATACACGAGAGGAAGAGGATAGTCCTTAAGCCAAGCAAGATTTTGGTGACGAATCACCTGAGCAAAAAAATCCAACCATAGTTTCACCGCTCTTGTCCAACTCCCTTTGAGCATCTTTAAGCTGTTCATTGACTTCCTCAACTTGTTGCAAAGCCGTATTTGCATTTCCTTCGGCATAAACTGCCCTCGTTTCAGCCTCTAGTAATTTAGCCTCAAGCTCTGCATTCTTTTTGACTAAGTCTGCTTTTTCTTGGGCGAGACGAGTTCTCTCAGACTTAGCATCCTTAGCTTGCTTCTTTGAATCTATTTGCTCTTGACTATGGGACTCAAGCTCGGAATGATAGCGCTTTTGTAATTCTTCGAGTTGCCCCTTATAATTATCTGCGTCACGTTGTGCAAGAGCAAGTTTAGGTTGGGCATCCACCAAATCTCCCTCAGAATTTTCAATAGCCATTGCGTCATACTCGACGGCATCGGCCATAGTTTTTACATCTGCCACTAGATCGCTAATGATTTTGGAGAGGGTCTTTGCATACTTCTTCATCTTCTTATATTGTTCGTCTACAAAGTCAATGGAAGCCTTAACATCACTAGCCCAATTAGTATTTACCGGTGTGAGTTTTGGGACGAAGTGCATATGCCCGAAATGATGATCGGGAAATTGTTGCTTCAAAACTTCTAATCTGGCTTGGTTTTCATCATTAAGAATAACTGGCCTCGTAGTGGTGATATTGATTGTGCGATGCTTGAGTTTCATGATGGGCCTATCCTTTCCTGTTTCTTTCCCTGATTCCTTTTGTTTTTCTGTTAGATCAGGTACTTTCTTCAAAGAGCTATTGTGAGGAGCTTTATTTTTGGATGAGGCGGAAGGCCTGACGCTATGCTTCTCCTCCTCGTGACGTGAAGGCGGATTTTTGCATGTGTCCGAGTCTTTACGGTGTGGGGATCGAGAATGGGAAGACTGATTGGGCCTTGGAGGTCGATCCCTCCTATTATCTCTGCCTCTGCTTTCATGCCAATCATGCCTCTCATCGGGATCCATTGGGGGCATACTCGAACGGACATCCCTCATATAGTAACGCTGCCTCACCATGTGTCCTATAAAAAGAAATGAAATAATATTAGAGTTAACTTTAACATAAAACTCAAGTGCTGTGACGTGCAGTATTAGAGTGCAGTGTGTTTCCTAAGTGGTGACTGCCCCCAAACAGACTAGAGCCCGGACTGAGGCCGGTATGTGTAGTCTCCCTGGACTTTACAAGAGTAACTTCTTCTTTTGAACTGAAAACAAGAGGATTGGTTGCAAAATCTTTTGCATTATAAAGGGTATCGGGCAAGGGAAGATCTCCCAAACCCTGATATATAGGGTCATCAACTATAGTCTTATCTCCTAGAGGAGTGACTGACAACAACTCCTTTAGAGAAGTTGGCTTCTCAGGGGTAGCCACGTTCTCAGGAGTGATATATTTATCTATGTCCTTCTCAGCTATGTTTGCTAGTTCGTCACCCTGAGTCGAATATGGAGAAGGAGGGTCCCTACGGGGTACCGTTGGACTTTTCGATCTATCTCCCATCTCAGGAATAATATCGACTGGGGGTATGTATACGTAGGGGCCTTTCCCATGGCCTATACTACGGGTGATAGATAACAACCCGTGATGGTGAAGGTACTCATCTTTAAGAACGTCGTCGATGGTCAAGAACTTTTGATCATCGGTGAGTAGCTGGTGCAAACGATCGAAGTATACTTGACCCGTCACCTGCTTCGGATTAGGAACTGCAAGAAAAAATAAGAGTCATTTAATGTGCTGAGATAAAGTATTTGAAGTTGAAATCCAAAAAGTTGGTTCCTTACTTGACTTGAGCCATCTACTGGCGCACCCAGGTTGTTGTCTAATGTAGAACTATTCGGATTTTGAGTCACCAGCCTTGCTGCTATATGGGATGGTGATAATTTTCCTTTTTGGAACTGATTCAAAGTATGAAAAGGATGGAGTCTCTTGGGTCTGGCGCTTGAAATTATAAAAGAAATGGACGTCATCAAAGGTAGGCTCTATGCCTAGAATCTCTTTGTAGGCAATATACATAGTGTACAAATAAGTGTAGGAGTTGGGATGTAATTGCATGGGGGCAATCCGCAGCTGTCTCAGAAAATCGACGACAAAAGGCAGAAACAGAGGTATTGCCCTAACTAGACACATCAATCTGGTGATAGTCATATATCCTTCTGGTGGATTATGGGGACGATCTGTTTTCGAAGGTAACTGAGTATCTCTTTGAAGAATTCCATGCTTTAGACGTATCCGTAAAAGTCTATCATTGTCAATTGCTGACTCAACAGAATCCTTTGGCGATTCCAAAATAGTGACATTTCCAAATTCATCAAGCGCACGATTATCTCCTACTCCTTCTTCCTCTTCCTCACCTAGAGAGACATCACCTCCAGAAGATACTTCACTATTATGAGCTTCCATCTCGTAATCTAGGCCCTCGCTATCCCATCCTGAATCTAAGGTGGAAGATACATCCTCGATAGGTGGATTTTAAGATGATCTGGCAGCATCTCTCCTTTTCGCTAATCTAGAGGGACGTCTTTCTGCCATAGTTGCTAAACTATTGAAGAAGCAATAGTAGGAGTTAAAGTAAAGTTGCATGTGTCCCCCCGTGCATGTGTATGAGCTATAGTGCACAAGTGTGTATGCAATGATACATGATAATTGTATAAAGGAATGCAAAGCAAAGGTGAGCAAGACAACTATGTATTTGTCAACAGTCCAGAAAGTTCAGTTGCAAAGGATCTATCCTAACCGTCTATAAGAGCCATAGGCCACAGTTAACATCGATTCGAGTGTTCAAGACTTAGGCGGATCGGTCTAAGTACTTCATCTATGCGGATCGGTTCGGATATATGCAAGTGGAGGCAAATTAGTCCAACTGTTGTTCTAGAGCGAATTAGTTCGGGTGTGGCGGATCGGTTCAGATGTGCATGTCATGAGCAGATAGATTTGGATGCATGTGTTGTGATCGGTTCGATCCAAGTATCCTTAAGCAGTAGTTCGGATCGAAGACACTACTACGAACCGAACCGAACAGCACCAGCACCCCAAATCTTATCTAAATAATTCAACTTCTCTCTGCAATCCCTAACACCTCCGACCCGAACCGATGTTGTGTGCCAAAACCCAAGTATTTCTAGATCTTCCTTTCTGTCTCGAACCGACCCCGTTCCTTTCTTCTATCTCTGCTCCTACCTCGCTCTCCCAGTGTCACCGTCTGACCCATTTCTCTCATAAACCTACTTATGATTGAACGCCTACAGATTAGTATGCACAGCGCTGGCCTCAACCTCCTCCACAACCATCCTGAGGTGGCGACGAGACCACCAACGACGATGGCGATGGATAGAAGACGCAACATTGAGGTTGATGTGACATCAAACGATATCATTCAAATCGCTCCTAAATTAAGAGTTAAAATCAATTAAAGCAGTATTAATTACAAATCGAAGCTCTACCTATGGGCTTATTTCGAGAAAATGGGAGAATTTATTCGTGATTCAAAAGCTATGATTAGGTTTCTTAAAAATGGAAAGGGCGACGGCAGGATGGGAGTCCCTTCGTGTCCCAATGGACAAGACGCTGAAGCCCTATCCAGTCATCATATGGCCTAAGCCAATATAAGGCCTTTCAGCCCATCGGAGCCACACTGGGTAGAATGTGTATAGGATCAGACATCGATCCGATCCGAAGCATGGTTACTGACTTCAATGCGACGCTCAAGGCATTATTAAAGGAAATTGCAAAATTGCAGATATAAAAGCCTACCTGAAAGATTGGCTCAGATGTTGAAGGGAATCTCAAAACCGCCAAAAAACAAGTGGAGTAAATCGTGCATCCAACGCTATATTTATAGGCACCAAGAGGTTTAACTCAATGAAACATCGCGACTTCACATATAAAGAGGAGTAACTATTCGACAATTTAAAATTCAAAAACCGGCGGATAGACAATTTTGAAGCACACTCTATCTTTAGTAAAAGTGTGCTTCGAGGGGGCAAAATGTTAGCCTACTTTGTGAACTAGGCCACACAAAGTTAGAAGACCAAGTGATGAATAATGTTGACTAGAAGAACACTCCCTCAGAAACCGTATCAGATCGGAGATCCTTGGCCAAACCAAAACAGTGCAAAGCAGAAAACAAAGGAGCACAAACAGAATCGGGTCGGTTTGGATCAGCCCGATCCGTTCCTCCAATCCTTAACGCGTCCGATCCGAACGGGAAACTATAGCAGCTACCACCGACGAACCCTGAAGATGCGGAGTGATTATCTGCCATTTCCCCCACGTTCACCCACTAACCTGATGCGCTGTCTACGTTACGTTCCATCCGAACTCGAGTTTTAAGGGGGAAGCGCCACGTGCATCTGAACCGAAGCCAGTCCAGAGACATTTTTCACCTATAAATAGACCATCAAGGGTCATTTGAAGAGATTTTTTGGCAAATTCAGAGCTCAAACTCCCTTGTCAACCGAATTTCATCACTATATTCAGATCATTACTTCAATTTAAAGTGAGAGACCATTAACATTGAGTGAATTTATGCATTATATGAGCGAAATTGAGTGAAAACTACTTTTGCATTTGTACTTGAATCATCAGTCCAAAGAGTAGAAAGTGGACGTATGCTCTTTAATGTCGAACCACTATAAATCGTGTGTTTCTCTTTGCTTTTTGATTTCATTCCATTAGAATCATTGCTAGTTTGGGTGTTAGAACCACTTTTTGGTCTAACGTTAATTTAATGTAGAGTTGAAACTTAACTTGGTTAAGTTAAGAATGAATCTGGGAATTAAATAAGTTAAATTTGGAATTTGGGAACTTATCGAATAATAATGGAATGGAAATCGATCGGATATCAATCGATTGATATTCAAGCAAGTTAAACCCAAGTGAATTAAAGAAAATGGATATTAATAGTGAATATTAATAATTGAATATAAATTAAATGCTTGGTTAAGTTGGTTATGTATGATTGTTGATTGTGTGTTAGATTGGTTAAGTAGAATTCATTAAATGGTTTAATAAAGAGTTAAGTAAATTGGAAACTATAGAAATGAATTCCAGTATACTAAATTTGAATGGAATCACATTTGATTTGAACTTACGGATTTAACCCTGTGTTTGCAAATAAATGATGCTATGTGTTTAGTTTTGGAGATTTGTATAGTTATATTGGTTAATAATTGAAATGTTATTTCGATTTTCATGTATTTATTATTTACATGTTGAATGGAGTTAAGTACATGTGCCAAAAGGCTGAGGATTGAGTTTGGTTGAGTGAATTGCACGTAAATTGAGCAAGTATGCTCAGTAGCGCTTATATAAGGTACACCTACGCGAAAATATAAGTTATGGTTTTTGAATTTTGTTTCCCGACCGTGTGGGTCGATGCATATATATTTGTTGATCCTGCGATATCGCAGAAGTCCCTCCGTACAGGGGAAATTCTGCCGAATTTTTCCGAAAATTTGGAGTGTTAGCAAATTTTCAATATTTTTATTTACAATAGTAAGTTGGTTTTCGAATTAAAATGAATTGGAGTTTTGAAAAGATAAGGCTTGTAACGTTTCTTATACCTTAGTAATTTCGGAGATGAAATTCTTTTAAGGGGGGAACGAATGTAACGCCGCGTATTTTCGGTAGTCAGAAATTTAATTTATTTTATTATATAAAATATTGAATTGGAATTTTAATTCGATTTAAAATATATAATTTGTTTATATAATGAAGTTTAAACGTTTAATTTATATATAATTGTAATTAGAGCTTGTAACGTCGCGGTAGTTCGTAATTTACGATTTAAACTTCAATTAAATATACAGAATCCGATATAAGTCAGAATTCCGTAAAACAAGAAACATTTGAATCTATTTGATCATAAGTTTCTAATGAAAGAGGAAAATCGAGATTTTAGTTTTTATATTGTTAGTTACATCCACTTCAAATTTTAAAATAGTCGCTATGGAATTATTTATAAACTATAGCGATTAATTTAATAATTTAATTCGATTTAAAAGGGTTTTTGATCATAACTCAAGATAACAATAGAATTAAGCTACGAAACGAATTCCGTTGAATTCATATTGACGTTTAGATTCAGGATAGATATATGATTTGTTATTTTTGGAGACCGGGTATTTTTGGTGTCCAAAATAGCATTGTTTTACACGTAAAATTGAATAACCAATATGCAAACGAACTCTGTTTTCAGCTAAACTAATTTTATTGAATCCGTAATGATGAGGGGTTGTAGTGTTTCAAGTTCCAACATTTGGATTTATTTCGTGATCATGGAAAATATAAACGCATGTTTTTCACTTGTAATTTATAAATGAATTTTTACAAACGACCTCAAAATTCGACGAAATCTGTCCCATCGTATTCGGAATATTTTTCTATGCTAGGATTCAGAGTTTCACCTCGAAAAGAGATTGTGTGATATTGTTTTAGCATATTACTTTGTGGTGAAGTATCGTATAATATTATTTTAATATAACTGTTACCCTATATATACCCTCTTTACAGACAAACCCTAACTTCCTTTACAACACGCAGTCAAAGAGATGACGAAACACCACATTCCAAAAAAAAAAAATGAACCACAAAACCTCGACCTTCTTCTCTTCTAATCTTCTAATGGAATGATAATCACTCAAAACTCCTAACTATAAACTTGTAATGCTCGGCGAGCTCGTGAATATGGACGGTTGTGACCAGTCCTAAGGGAACGTGGAGATCAGAATTTGGTTTGAAAGCCGTAGGTATTGGGGGATTTTCTTAAGCGAATGAAGGCATCGAGTGGTGAACTGTTTTGGTCATTGACGGAGGGTGGTGAGGCGGTTGTCTCGGCAGCATGTGATCGGTGCAAGGAGGATGATCAGAGGCACGGTAGATGGGAAGTTTAGGCGTGTGTGATGGGTTTGTGCAATCCGTAAAAGGGACTGTGCATGGGTAAAAGTTGATGTTGCAGTGTGGTTTTGGAACAAAGTGGGAAAAGGTGGAGATGTACGTAGCGTGCTTGGAGTTGTGGAAGAAGTTGGTTCGTCATTCGTGTAACCTGATGGGTTGTGAACTGAAATGAAAGCAGCGTGAGGAGTTTAAAGGAGAAGAAGTCACGCGAACAAGGATAACACAATCATTTGCAGTGAAGCGGTGTTTAAAGAAAAAGGGGTTACGGGTTTTTCAAATTTAGTGGGAACGAGATGTAGTTGTGAACGAGGAGACCGGGATGAAGTCATTTGTGAAGGGAACCACAGCTTTTACGTTGGGGAAGAAAGACATGTCTGGGCTTAGGTTTGTTTTGAAAATCAAAAGTGGGTGTGGCCCATTTGGTAGAAAGGTGCAATATATACAAGTTCCATATGTTTAAAAAAAATGAAAGTGGGCTCAGTTTCTTCGGAATGGGTAGAAGTTCCTTCTATCGAACTGAGTGTTGAAGACATTGAGAAAGAAACAATTTTAAATGAACTGGACAGATGGAAAAGTATTGGGCCAGTGTTGTTCAAATTCATAATATCGACCTGCAAATTAAAAGTAGTCGGCCCGTATATTCGGATAATGGCAAAGTGTTGAAATCGGCTCATATTTTCGAACCAGAAGTTATCGGATGGGTCTAAGTTACTAAGTAAGGAAAACTATAATTACTACATTAAGAAATATTTAGTTTAATTAAAATTTATTGTCAAATAATATCGTTAATAACTTTTTAATTAGGTTAACAAGATCAAACAGAACAAGCTACAGCGATAAAATGGAAATCAAAGTGAGTTTAAATCACTCAGTTTTTACCCACTTATATTTATATAAGTCGGGTTTAATATTTGCATGCAATGTTTGTTAATTGCTTGATGGATTATATATATATATATTACATTTGTATGTATTGAACTGAACTGATTTAAATTAAACGTTCGTTTAATTTAATTTGAACTAGTCGTTATTTTAAATGATTATTTCCAAACAAGGTAAGTTACCTTGTTGGTTACGTTTATTTAATTAAATTATATTATTTGAGGTAACATATTTGGATACGGGGAGAAATAGGTTGGAGGGATCCAACTTGATTCCTCCAATTTGTTATTATTTTCATATGACCATTATATAAACTTTTTACCTAATATGGATTGGACAAATTTATTTAGTTTTTGATTGGACAATTTGTGTGTTTTTATCCAATAGGCAGTATTGGTTGAGTAATTTGCATCACATGGCCTATAAATCAATCATGTTATAAATATTGATTTACCATCAAGTAAATCGACAGAAATGAAGTTATAAAATTTGTTTTATAACTGGAGATAGATTTTAAGTCTACAAATTTGAGTAGAAGTTTATTTAAAGAAAATAAATATTTATTATTTATTATTTAAGTTTAGAAGTAATTATTAATTGTTTATAAGGAAAATTCTTATGTTAATAAGATTTTATAAGCAAGCAAGCTGAAATTAACCGAACGGTTAAGAATTGGATTGATTGTTTTAAGAAACAATTAAATGAAGTTATTTAAATTAATTATATTATTGATTAATTTAAAGGAGAAATTAAATTGGAATTGGTTAAAGGAATAAATCGTGTTTTTAGTTGATCAAGTCGACTATTTCAACTGTAATTGATTTTTTAAATCAGTTTGTTGTTAATAAACCAAATGCAATAATCTTACGAATAATTGTTAAATTTCAATAAGATTTTAAAATGGAAATTTATTATTTATTTAGTTAATAAAGAATTTAACTACTTATACAGTAGTTAATAATGAAGTAAATTATTATTTTAATTGATAAGGGTTTTAGTGATTATTATTTAAATGAAATTCATTTAAGTAAGTAATCAGGTTCGAAATGAAATACAGTTAAGGTTTGAAAGGAGTTAATAAATGGATTTATATTAAAACCCAGTTTTTATAACTAAGTTATAAAATGGATTTTTAAGTGAATACGATTGCTTAAAATATATATTTACTTAACATTTAAATTAAGTAAAAAGAAATCAAGATATAAAAGGGGTTTATATTAAAACCTGAGATTTTATAAACAAGATTTTAAAGGAGATGTGAATTCGAAGCGTTAATTTGGAATTGGCGATACTTAATGAAATTAAGTGATAGGAATGGAATTGAAATGAGATTTTCAAAGTGGAAAAGGGTTGAATGGATTATAAGTGAGATATAATGAGTGATAACGAGTTAAGATAATTAATAATTGGAACCTAAGTGGAGATTGGTTGAGTGGATTGATTTTCTGAGTATTAATCTGATGTTGATTCCGGTCTTCGGGGTTGATACTTAGGGAATTATTCTCTTACCAATTTACAGTCAGCAACTAATGAATGTTGAAGTAACGGGAATAAAAGATTTATGAGTTTTAAATTATTTGTAAATTATTTTTAAATAGAGAAGCCAAGTGATGCTAAGTACATAACCAGTAAATTCATTTTATTTTTATGGTTGAATGGTTGTTTATTTGATAGTTAAATAACCGACTATCAAATCTGGCCAATAAGCTTGTTCAAACGGAAAGACCGGGATCGAATTTATATTTCGAAAACCATTCCGACTAGCAAATACGAAAGTGCAGAAGATATCAAATGCCGATCAAGATGGAGCATTCGAAGACCACGGATCTTCATAAACGGAAGAGCCACTTAAAAACTCTCATTCGACCTAGAGATATATGAGGGTTCTGTCGTAGTTGAAATCTACGGGTTGCAAGGACTTCTCGCTACTATTCTAAAGGGTGATACCTAGGATATGTAAGAGGGTGCCTTCGGTTCATCCTGTTCCTGGATGACTTTTATAGATGAATATCTGATAGAGTATTTCTTAAGAGTCACGTACGTTGATTTTTACAAATGTAATTTTGTTAGTGGCGGAGAGGGGCACTTCTCTTAGCTTAACGAGTAGAGTATTTTTGTGGACGTCAATTATTAATTTGGCGGATCTGACATTGTGGCATTCAAAGTGAATGGCGATATGATGTTCTAAAGGTAGCGTTAAACCTCAAGCCTCTTCAGCCGCGAAATGAAAAAAATCGGGCAGGCAGCATGGCTAAGTGAGTCACTCTCAATTAGGGTGTATAATCATCTATCTAGCGAAAATCCATTTCATTCTTTAATCTATTTAGATGCTAGCCCTTATCGGGAAACAGTGGGTCGCACCCAACCTTTAGTGATATACATTCGATACACTCAAGCGAAATGAGTGGTCGGTCATGTTTGGCCGGGTTGCAAGATGTTCTTGTTGAACCCAGTGTATTCGCTTCTAGAGATACACTATCGGAAGGTGGTTCCATACCTTGTCATAGTTGGAAATTCAGTCTCAAATAAAAATCCACGGTTTTTTATTATATACTATATATGTGGAACGTCAGAAGCAAGCGTTCCACTAAATTGTTATTTATTTGTGTTTATACACTATTATAATATCAGAATGAGCTATGATTTCAAAAAGAAATGGTATGACTTCAAAATAGAGTTGGGTGATGTTTTTAAACTTAGAGAGTTTTGTCACTCTGGTTCACCAGACTGATCCGGCGTTTGTAAATGCTCGGGTTAGACTGGGTTGTACAGGTTCAGGTTATCGAATGTTGTGAAGTCCTAAGATAAGTTGGAGGAGTTTAGACGTATGATACAGATTAGTATGTATTCCTCTGTGTGTTGTATATGAGGGCAGATTATTATAACTGTCCAGATTTATTGCTGTACTCTGATGATTGTAAGTTTTTATTTCAAAGCTCTTAATAAAAATTTTATTTCTATATTATATTTTGTTCCGCTGCGATGTGAGACTCTGATGGTGTTGTGTTCTTCTTCTTCTTCTATTCTAATATTTCTTTCTCATCCCACCCTCTATTTTCTTTCATTAACTATCTGGGGTTTATGAAACTTGAGTTCTAGCAAGTAATACAGGTTTATGTATTTTTGTTGGAATTCGGGTGTCGAATCCCCAGATCGTTACAACCTGGCCAAGAGAGTCCAAAGCTCGCTGCCCTCCGCAACATCTAGGTCGAACTCCGAAAGGTTTGCTAGGAACAACACCGACATGTGCATGAGATTGGATGCAACTCCGCCATACAACTCTCCTGGCGGGAGTGGTAACGGATCAGGCTCCAACCGCGGAGCATGACCAGCCTATAACGTGTAGTCTTTGTTGGTGTATGCCTTTCGCATGTTGTATCTTGTATCGTGTGTTTCCCTTTCTAGCATTGTAACAACCCGAATTCCGACAGACCGATTTTTTTTCAAAATTCTAATCTGTCAAAACCCATGTTGGTTTTTCTAGTATCCTGCAAAAAAGACAGAGATAATAAACAAAACAGAGCTCAGAAAACATCTCACAGCGGAATGAAATAAAATATAATATAATCAAATATAGCCTTACCCCGATAATAATTGTAACACCCCACCTCCGCCAGGGTGGCTCTTGCAAGCACTCTGACTTTGGAGGGGCGTTTGTACCGGGTAAACATGCATAATGATATATCAAGGCAGAACAAGAACATATGTATATAGGTAAACAGAGTAAATAAGATAAATAAAATAGCGGAAGATTTCAAACTATTTCAAGACAAGTCTGGTACAACATAATGTCAACTTTCCAAATACACAAATCTAGATAAAAACAATATCACTGAAAAACTGAAATACATAAGTACTATCCCCAAAATAAGTGATAACCATAGCTAGCTTCATGTCAAGACCGTACATGAGCTAAAATCCCACAAGCAAGCGATCAGAAGTCCAAGCTAAGCTCTAATATTCCCACCCTGAGAACCTGGGGGGGGGGGGAACGGAAGAAAAGAGGCGAAAGAAAAACAGGTCAGTCAAAAAGACTGAGTAAGCCCTACTACAATCAATGTAAACTGATAAAGTTAACTGGCATGAGAAGCAGGGATGAACATAAGGATAACTACATACTGGCATGATAGATAAAGGTGTCATCGCATAATCAGGTTTAAGGTTTTGCACCACAGGTGTACTAGCAAACTAACATGACTTGAATAAACACGTATTGATCCCTTGGCCCAAGCTTTGGCCCAATAACATGAAGTGACCCTAATACGAGGTCCAATAACATGAAGTGACCCTAATACGAGGTCCAACCAAACGGTCTAGTCGATCGGCTCCCTATAAGCCTAACTCGTCACGTGTTGGTGTCAATACGGCCCAAACATAATTGTAGTCAGACTGTGCTGGGTCTCCCGTCGGGTGTATCAAGCCCTAGGGTGTCAACCCCTGGACACCATAAACATAAGTGCACAGTCTCGATCTACTGGTACCCATGCTTGACTTCTCCAAATACAGACTACGTGCACGACCATAGTCCGTCCGGAACTACATCGGCGTACCACTCTGCCGTCGTTTTTGGTCACTTACCTCAAGTCCAGTAATCGTGCCCCCACCCTAGCCTAGTCCCTAGGGTCTTAATGATACAAACTTGGGATTACTGCTGGAGTGGACCCCCATTGCTAGGATTTTCTAGTGGGTTAAGTACGGTTTAACCCTCTTGCTAATCATGGATTAACTTGGTTAAGTGTAACGATGAGTTCACGACTTAACCCTGATTAATCTACCAAGCCCAAATTGGTTAAGTATTAAGTGGACCATGACTTAACCCTAATCATGAGGCATTAATTAATTAACGTGCCTTAACCTCTCACATTAGACTTCGTTGCGGTTACTAGTTAAGCCGGTCGGTTCCGGGTAGATTTATACCACAACTTGGTCTAACCTCGGGTTCAAGGTACAACATGACCAACTTCTCATATTGGGTCCTATTGTTTGTAGCAACTAGTTAAGCCGGTCGGTTCCGGGTAGGTTTACGCTACAAACTCAACCCAACCTCGAGTTGGTCACACTTATATTTTCTAAGTGTCATGTCCATCATGTTTCCAAAACGTGTTACAAGTTTTCAAGAATTTGGGTAGACCTAACTTAATAGGTAAATTCCCAATGGGTAGACCTAACTTAATAGGTAAATTCCCAATCTTATGTTTTTATGTCTTTTAAGTTTACCCAACCCCAAACGCAATCCCATCGCTTACATATCGCAATAGCGCATAAAGGATAGAAAGAGGAAACTTGGCATAATCATGACATAAAGGTGTTGAAGCCACAAGTTTAACATGGTGGCATATGAAATGTACATATGTTCATATACTTGCATATTGCATCATTAGGCCTCAAAAGTATGCATAAAACCAAACTTAGCATATAAGTGATACATGGTGATAAATGACATGTAGAAGTTGCCATAAGTTTGCATTTAGCCTCACATGCAAGTTGTCATAAGGGATATGATAACTTACATGTTGCCAAAATGCAACCTTTAGCCTAAAGCTTGAGGCTTTAAGCTCATAAACCCAAGATAAGCTTGCATAACATGATAACATGAGCAAAATGATCAACCCAAACTTGCATAACATAACTTGCATATCATATGGCAAACTTGCATATCATAACATAGCAAACTTGCATAACATAACATGATAAACTTGCATATCATAACATGGCAAACTTGCATAACATAACATGATAAACTTGCATATCATAACATGGCAAACTTGCATAGCATAACATATCAAACTTGCATAACATGACATAGCAAACTTGCATATCATGGCAAACTTGCATATCATAATGATCAACCAAACTTGCATCATTCATTTAACTTTAGAGTTTAAATATGAAAGTAGAAAAGGGCTTACAATGCTTATGAAGACACAAAAATATATATAGATTGAGACAAAGCCCTTATGCAATCAAATAAACCCAAAATGCAAGCTCCAATAGAAAAACCCTTGAGCCAAAATGATCAAAGCCCTTGCTTTATGATGTAAATATGGAAACTTGACTTGAATGCAAGCTAATGACACTCATACAAGCTTGAAAACACTTGTATGCATGGAAAATTTCTCTTAGAAATTTTATGAAGAGAGTGGAGGCCATGAGAGGAATGATTTTGCCATAGTTTAGTTGTAGGGTTGATTAATGATGATTTAGGGTTAGGTTAGGGGCTTATTTATAGAGATTAGGATTAGTTTCAACCTTAGGATTAAACCCTAATTCCAATCTCAGCCCTTAAAACCAAATCTGGCCCCAAAACCTAACCAAAACCCCAAAATGGTGCACCAGGCAAAACTGCCCGGCTGAACCAAGTCGACAGCCAAGTCGACAGGGCTGTCGACTTGGGTCCAACCAAGTCGACTGCCAAGTCGACAGGCCTGTCGACTTGGTTGGCTTGGCGGGAAATTTCCCGCCTAGCCTTCCAGGCCCGAAATTCGAAATTTGAACTTGAAATTCAAATCTGTTTTGAACTTGAAGTTTTCTGAAAACTTCATTGGGCCTTAATCGGGTCATACGGACTCCGATTTTCGAAAACTCGGACTCCATTTCGCGTATTTTTCCGAGACGAACGCAATGGCATAGGCCGTTTCCCTTGATTCAAATTTATAAATTAAATTCTGCCTCGATTTACGTTATAACAGGTTATTGAAAATACGGGTTGTTACATTCTCCCCTCCTTAAAGGATTTCGTCCCCGAAATCTTCAAGTTAGGAAGAACGTATCCTACCATCCAACATCCATCTACTCAAAACATCATCCACGAGCAATCATTGTCCTTACAAGATTCTAAATGTTGTATGAACATATGCAAAGGTGTGTGTATATGTACTTATCTAATGCAAATATCATCAATGCAAATTATGTTAGTGAAATGAATCCATATGTATGCAATTCCTAACATAATGTATAACATCTATATGTGTGCACATAACATACATCCTTATGCAACATCCATGTGATAACACAAAAATTTTCATCCATGAATAAGCGTAAACACTCATGCATATGCAATATGAGGAGTGTGTGAGCCGATCTAGTGCCTAATGTGTATAATGCATCCACGGGTAACCACTTGCAAACACTTGCAACCACTTGCAAACATCAAGCATAACATGTTTCAAACACATGTTTCATCCAAAGGGTTTCTTCCTAAGGTTCTCATGACAAGATTAACACGATAAACTAGATAAACATGGATAGCAAAGAGAAAGATATGCTAACAAAGAAAAGAGATTGAGAGTGTACCCTCAAAAAGGAATGGATAAAGCCCACGCATCTTCTCCTCGGTTTCCCAAGTTGCGTCTTCTTCGGCTTCACCCCATTGAACCTTCACCAACTTGACCTCTCGATTCCTTGGCTTCTTGGTCTCCGTCCCCAAGATACGAATCGGAGCTCTCCTCAAGGTAGCCTCTTTCTCCACTTCCACATCTTTCAGAACACTTGGCTCAACAACCTCTGCTGATTCATGTAAACACTTCCGTAGATGTGAGACATGAAAAACATCGTGTACTCCGGCAAGCTTCTCGAGCAACTCCACTCTATAAGCCATTTGCCTGATCCTCTCTATAATAGGGAATGGTCCAACAAACCTCGGTGCTAACTTCCCAACGGCTCCAAATCGGACCACATTCCGCAAAGGAGAAACCTTCACGAAAACCATATCCCCAACATCAAACTCCAAATCAGTTCTTCGCTTATCAGCATAGGATTTCTGTCGGTCTTGGGCCGCTTTCATCCGTCTCCGAATCAACTCGACCTTCTCGGATGTATCTCTGATCATATCAGGCCCAAGTATAAGCTCATCTGTAGTCTCCCACCAACATGTAGGCGGCTTGCACGACCTCCCATATAAAGCTTCAAATGGTGCCATCCCTATGCTTGCCTGATAACTGTTATTATATGCAAACTCAACAAGAGGATGATGGTCTTCCCAAGTACCACCAAAATCCAGAATACAAAGCCTCAACAGATCCTCGAGTACCCTATTCACCCTTTCGGTTTGACCGTCCGTCTGTGGGTGATAAGCCGTACTTAGATTCAACCTCGTGCCCATAGCTTCTTGCAAGCTATTCCAGAACTGACTTGTAAAAATTGGGTCACGGTCACTGACTATACTAGAAGGGACTCCATGTAGTCTCACAATCTCACGAAGATATACAGACGCTAGCCAAGATGCGGTCCTCTTGCTCTTCACCGGAATGAAATGAGCACTCTTCGTAAGTCTATCCACAATAACCCAAATGCTCGTATTCCCTTTCCTTGACCTTGGTAGCCCATCGATAAAATCCATGGAAATACTCTCCCACTTCCATAGTGGAACGTCTAGAGGATGCAATAGCCCACCGGGCTTCTTCGACTCGGCCTTAACTTGCTGGCAAATGATACATCTAGAGACAAACTCTGCCACATCCTTCTTCATCTCTGGCCAAAAGAAAATGCGCTTCATATCTTTATACATCTTATCTCCGCCCGGATGTATAGTCAACTTAGAGCGATGCGCTTCCTCAAGAACTTTTCTTACTAAATCTTCTACCATTGGAACACATAACCTTCCGTCTCTCCTCAGCCAACCCTTGTCATCAATAGAATATTGAGCGAGATGACTAGACGCCTCTCCTCGAATCAGCTTATCCATAATCTCAACTATCAGAGGGTCTTCTCTCTGCGAAGCCCCAACTTGATCAAGAAGGGTAGGTCTGAGTTCCAGAGATGCTAAAGAACCGGTCATCGACTCAATCGCCAAAGAGAAATCAAAGGTTGCCACATACTCTAAATTCTTCATCTCAATGAATAAAGGACTCAGAGTCAACCTTTTTCTACTCAATGCATCTGCTACCACATTCCCCTTGCCAGGGGTATAAGCTATCTCAAAATCGTAGGACGCCAAGAATTCCATCCATCTTTGTTGCCTCAGATTCAGATCCTTCTGAGAAAAGAGATACTTCAATGAATTGTGATCGGTATAAAGCTCAAATCTTTCTCCCAGAAGATAATGGCGCCAAGCCTTGAGTGCATATACTATTGCTGCCAACTCTAAGTCATGAGTGGGATAATTCTTCTCATGCACTTTGAGTTGTCTACCACCAAAGCATATCACTCTTCCTTCTTGCATCAGAACAGCTCCTAACCCCGTGCCACATGCATCGGTGTATACTGTAAATAACTTCCCTCCATCGGGAAAGCTAGAACAGGTGCTGATGTGAGAGCTCTCTTGAGCTTCTGAAAAGCAAGCTCGCATTCTATGCTCCAAGCAAAAACTAAAATTTTCTTCGTCAATTTAGTGAGAGGAGCGGAAATCTTCGCGAAGTCCTTGATGAACTTCCGGTAAAAGCCTGCGAGACCTAGAAAACTTCTCACTTCGGTTGCATTCCTTGGAGTCTTCCAATCCTAAACTGCAACTACCTTAGCGGGATCCACCGCTAAGCCTTGCTTAGATACTATATGCCCAAGGAATCTAACTTCCCTTCTCCAAAAGTGACACTTGGAGAACTTGGCCTTTAACTGATGCGCTCTAAGCGTATCCATCACCTCCACGAGATGCCTTGCGTGCTCTTCCTCATCCTTAGAGAAGATCAGAATATCATCTACGAAGACCACGACAAACTTGTTCAAGAACTCCCTGAACACCCTACTCATCAAGTCCACGAAATATGCAGGTGCATTAGTCAAGCCGAATGGCATGACAAGCCATTCGAAGAATCCATCTGGAGTTCTGAACGCAGTCTTGTCTATACTATCTTCAGCTACCCTGAGCTGATGGAATCCAGTAGCAAGATCAAGCTGAGAGAAAACAGAAGCACCGATAAGCTGGTCAAAGAGATCATCAATCCTCGGTAACGGGTGTCTGTTCTTCTTAGTCAGCTTATTCAACTCTCGATAGTCAACACAAAGTCGGAGAGAACCATCTGCCTTGGTAGCAAATACCACAGGCGCTCCCCATTCAGATATACTTCGTCTAATGAAGTTCTTCTCAAGCAACTCCTTCACTTGCTTACTTAGCTCCCGCCTTTCACGCGGAGCCATGTGCTGAACAGGCAAAGAAACCGGCTTTGCATTATCCACCAGATAAATGCGGAAATCAATCTCTCGCTTAGGGGGCAACCCCCTAACTTCCTCGAAAACATCCGGATATTCTCGAACCACTCTCACAGACTGAAGAGTTTCCATTGACGAGTCGAGTGATTCAAGATAGCACAACATGACGGGACCTCTCGGATTACAAGAAATTTCTAGGGTGTTTTCGAGGCGAGTCACGAGCCTCACAACCCTATGCTCACAATCAAGGATGGCTCCATATCTGGACAACCAATCCATGCCCAATATCAATCCGTATCCCCTAAAACCAAGAACATAAGCACTACACAAGAACTCTACACTCAGTATAGAGATCTTCAAATCCCCACATATCATAGACAGATGGGCGGAACCCCCAATAGGATTTGAGACACAGACGGGATCATCTACCAAGCTAGTACTAAGGTGCAAACTATCAACAAGATCAGATGAGATAAAGCTATGCGATGCACCAGAATCAAACAAGGAACGAACTGGAAAATCAGAAATATATACAAGGCTCTCAACAGAAATACTACCTCGATCGGGAACTGGAGCGGCATTGAGAGCATGAACTTGCCCTCCTGAAGGTCCAGCACGCTGAGTCTGACCCTGGCCTTGCCCTTGCTTCTTCGGGCAATCCTTACTGAAATGTCCAGTCTCACCGCAGAAGAAGCATTCACCATTCTTCCTTTTCCTCTTCTTACAATCCTTAATAAGATGCCCAACTGAACCGCAATAATGGCACTTCCCCTTGTTGTTATTGCCCTTGTTGTTGTTCCCCTTGTTGCCTTGACTCTTGTTCTTGTTCTTGTTCTTGTTCTTGTTCTGATTGCCTTGACTGCTCTGACCACTTGGATTACCCTGATTTCCTTTCCACTGGGAATCAGTCTTCTTGGCTTGAGTATCATTCATCTTGACCTCTTTCTTGACATCTCCCTGAAGTAACGCCATATCAACCAAGCTCTCAAACGTGGCCCCATGGGGAATATGTGACATAGCCAATCCCTGCAACGGCTCATTCAATCCTCTAGCAAAACGAAGAGCCTTCTTCTGAGGAGTATTCACCATATCCAAGCCAAAACGAGCTAACTGATTGAACTTGTTCACATATTCTTTGACAAACATATCTCCTTGTTTCAAAGTTATGAACCTCTCCATTTGCAGATTCTCCTCAGCAGAAGATAGAAACTTAAGCACGAACCTTGCCCTGAAATCGGCCCAAGTCTCAACAGGCCTAGTACCATTGGTGACTTCCCACCAATAAGCGGCTTCATCCTTCATAAGCCAAACCGCCAACAAGATCTTCCTCTGATCGTCTAACCCAAAGATAGCAAATAAATCCTCGGTCTCTTTCAACCAATTTCTGGCCTCTACAAAAGTCTCAGTGCCTTGAAAGTTCTTGCCACCCATTGCTTTGAAATCTTTGCAAGTCTTTGCGAAGTCAGCTTGAGGATGCTGAGGGGGAGGAGGAAGAGGAACCTCAGCGACAGGAGGAGGAGGAACATCAGCGACAGGAGGAGGAAGAACATTAACTACCGGAGGAGGAGGAGGAGGAACATCTGCGGGGCCGGCTTCGGTCGCTCTAGCCTCCAAAAGTCTCCTATACCAAACAGGTACGTGTACTCCCTCTGGAATAGCAAAGTTATCGGCCATACTGAAAACGAAGAAAAAGACAGATTTAGAATGGAGAAAAACGAAGGAATTTTGCTAATGGCTTTTTGGGGAATAGCCTTTAAAATAAACTAGACTTTTCTTTGGAAAATACTTTATACTTGGTTTTGAAAATAGTTTTCCAAAAGTTTTAAAAACCTTTTTGTTCCTTCTCGTAAACCATATGCTCTGATATCAAATGTAACACCCCACCTCCGCCAGGGTGGCTCTTGCAAGCACTCTGACTTTGGAGGGGCGTTTGTACCGGGTAAACATGCATAATGATATATCAAGGCAGAACAAGAACATATGTATATAGGTAAACAGAGTAAATAAGATAAATAAAATAGCGGAAGATTTCAAACTATTTCAAGACAAGTCTGGTACAACATAATGTCAACTTTCCAAATACACAAGTCTAGATAAAAACAGTATCACTGAAAAACTGAAATACATAAGTACTATCCCCGAAATAAGTGATAACCATAGCTAGCTTCATGTCAAGACCGTACATGAGCTAAAATCCCACAAGCAAGTGATCAGAAGTCCAAGCTAAGCTCTAATATTCCCACCCTGAGAACCTGGGGGGGGGGGGGGGGGACGGAAGAAAAGAGGCGAAAGAAAAACAGGTCAGTCAAAAAGACTGAGTAAGCCCTACTACAATCAATGTAAACTGATAAAGTTAACTGGCATGAGAAGCAGGGATGAACATAAGGATAACTACATACTGGCATGATAGATAAAGGTGTCATCGCATAATCAGGTTTAAGGTTTTGCACCACAGGTGTACTAGCAAACTAACATGACTTGAATAAACACGTATTGATCCCTTGGCCCAAGCTTTGGCCCAATAACATGAAGTGACCCTAATACGAGGTCCAATAACATGAAGTGACCCTAATACGAGGTCCAACCAAACGGTCTAGTCGATCGGCTCCCTATAAGCCTAACTCGTCACGTGTTGGTGTCAATACGGCCCAAACATAATTGTAGTCAGACTGTGCCGGGTCTCCCGTCGGGTGTATCAAGCCCTAGCGTGTCAACCCCTGGACACCATAAACATAAGTGCACAGTCTCGATCTACTGGTACCCATGCTTGACTTCTCCAAATACGGACTACGTGCACGACCATAGTCCGTCCGGAACTACATCGGCGTACCACTCTGCCGTCATTTTTGGTCACTTACCTCAAGTCCAGTAATCGTGCCCCCACCCTAGCCTAGTCCCTAGGGTCTTAATGATACAAACTTGGGATTACTGCTGGAGTGGACCCCCATTGCTAGGATTTTCTAGTGGGTTAAGTACGGTTTAACCCTCTTGCTAATCATGGATTAACTTGGTTAAGTGTAACGATGAGTTCACGACTTAACCCTGATTAATCTACCATGCCCAAATTGGTTAAGTATTAAGTGGACCATGACTTAACCCTAATCATGAGGCATTAATTAATTAACGTGCCTTAACCTCTAACATTAGACTTCGTTGCGGTTACTAGTTAAGCCGGTCGGTTCCGGGTAGCTTTATACCACAACTTGGTCTAACCTCGGGTTCAAGGTACAACATGACCAACTTCTCACATTGGGTCCTATTGTTTGTAGCAACTAGTTAAGCCGGTCGGTTCCGGGTAGGTTTACGCTACAAACTCAACCCAACCTCGAGTTGGTCACACTTATATTTTCTAAGTGTCATGTCCATCATGTTTCCAAAACATGTTACAAGTTTTCAAGAATTTGGGTATACCTAACTTAATAGGTAAATTCCCAATGGGTAGACCTAACTTAATAGGTAAATTCTCAATCTTATGTTTTTATGTCTTTTAAGTTTACCCAACCCCAAACGCAATCCCATCGCTTACATATCGCAATAGCGCATAAATGATAGAAAGAGGGAACTTGGCATAATCATGACATAAAGGTGTTGAAGCCACAAGTTTAACATGGTGGCATATGAAATGTACATATGTTCATATACTTGCATATTGCATCATTAGGCCTCAAAAGTATGCATAAAACCAAACTTAGCATATAAGTGATACATGGTGATAAATGACGTGTAGAAGTTGCCATAAGTTCGCATTTAGCCTCACATGCAAGTTATCATAAGGGATATGATAACTTACATGTTGCCAAAATGCAACCTTTAGCCTAAAGCTTGAGGCTTTAAGCTCATAAACCCAAGATAAGCTTGCATAACATGATAACATGAGCAAAATGATCAACCCAAACTTGCATAACATAACTTGCATATCATATGGCAAACTTGCATATCATAACATAGCAAACTTGCATAACATAACATGATAAACTTGCATATCATAACATGGCAAACTTGCATAACATAACATGATAAACTTGCATATCATAACATGGCAAACTTGCATAGCATAACATATCAAACTTGCATAACATGACATAGCAAACTTGCATATCATGGCAAACTTGCATATCATAATGATCAACCAAACTTGCATCATTCATTTAACTTTAGAGTTTAAATATGAAAGTAGAAAAGGGCTTACAATGCTTATGAAGACACAAAAATATATATAGATTGAGACAAAGCCCTTATGCAATCAAATAAACCCAAAATGCAAGCTCCAATAGAAAAACCTTGAGCCAAAATGATCAAAGCCCTTGCTTTATGATGTAAATATGGAAACTTGACTTGAATGCAAGCTAATGACACTCATACAAGCTTGAAAACACTTGTATGCATGAAAATTTTCTCTTAGAAATTTTATGAAGAGAGTGGAGGCCATGAGAGGAATGATTTTGCCATAGTTTAGTTGTAGGGTTGATTAATGATGATTTAGGGTTAGGTTAGGGGCTTATTTATAGAGATTAGGATTAGTTTCAACCTTAGGATTAAACCCTAATTCCAATCTCAGCCCTTAAAACCGAATCTGGCCCCAAAACCTAACCAAAACCCCAAAATGGTGCACCAGGCAAAACTGCCCGGCTGAACCAAGTCGACAGCCAAGTCGACAGGCCTGTCGACTTGGTTGGCTTGGCGGGAAATTTCCCGCCTAGCCTTCCAGGCCCGAAATTCGAAATTTGAACTTGAAATTCAAATCTGTTTTGAACTTGAAGTTTTCTGAAAACTTCATTGGGCCTTAATCAAGTCATACGGACTCCGATTTTCGAAAACTCGGACTCTATTTCGCGTATTTTTCCGAGACGAACGCAATGGTATAGCCCGTTTCCCTTGATTCAGATTTATAAATTAAATTCTGCCTCGATTTACGTTATAACAGGTTATTGAAAATACGGGTTGTTACAATAATACTGCCTAACCAGTATCCAAAGCTATTATATCTCTGCCACCAATCTAACCTGCGAGTATGTTATGAGGAGGGGGACAGAACACAAGTTCTGCTGACTAGATTTAAACTATTGGATAACCCTACATATACCGTTCAGTTACATTTTCTTATTTATTAGGTTACTTGGGTTAACGACACTCAAGGCTTATACACATGTCGTACCCATTTACTTCCCAGCGGATTAACATAATATAGTATATATGTAGCTACCCCCAACATTAAGGTACACCCCATGGTATCCCACTCGTACAGTCTCCTCCATAACGCCATAGAAATATACACAGTCACTCATCCTATGCCGGAATGACGTATGGATCTCTTTATAACAATGCTACGTTCCGCATAGAACTGCCATCACCATGCTATCTAAGCGTACATACTGCCACCTTCGAACCATTCGATCGAATCAAATTCCATCATAGAGTAATTCCCTAGAGTCTACGATACACCACCCAGAGCAGACATGCATGTATCGAGACTTTCTCACGTATGCATCGTTAATCGTACTTGATGCCTTGACCTCGATGATACACCATTCGGAAACAGTATGCATGTATCCGCACGTAATATCTACTGTGCACCGAGTTCCGTAACATGGCTATATCTGATACATGGAACTCGGTCGGGAGCCTTTACAGGTATCTGTATACACAGATGCTATGGTGTACATTTTCATGGTGGCTATGGTCCCACCTGACCCCCCCTCAACTAGTGAAAGGAAAACAGATATGAGAGCTAGTGATGTACCCCTGACAAACAATCTGCATCCAAATTGGCGTGTCCCGCAACCAAAGCCTCGATAGTAAAAGGTCAATGGTCTTTTGGTTTAGCTCTCCGCCTTTCCGCATCACGCTAACTATCGATGACCAGTACCCAAAGATTACCATCAATCATATGGTTAGACCCGCCTAAGGCAAACAGATGAGATGATTGTAACCTGCCTAGTGACAAGGCAACAGATTCGTTGAGTCGCCTAAGCCACCCAACAGCCTTCTGACTGCCCACTATCGTAGCAATCAAGGTATACTCACCAGGTAATAACGCGTAGACCCAACCTCTACGAGCACAACCTAAATGCTGCCACCACACAGAGGACTACAAAGAGTACCCGCCATGTCCCAGGAAGTCGCGTTCTTCCCTTTCTAGTCCTTTGGAGCCACCAGAATATCAGCAGAACATTAGGCAGAATAGGTAGAATAATCAAATGGATGTGCGCTCCCCTCGTGTCTCATGATCTACCCCGTTGGGTTCTTTATTTTCAGATATACGGACTAGTCCAAGCACCCCAGGTTAACGTGTTATTAGACAATATGTCCAAATGATTAATTACGCGCTTATTCTGTCTCATTAGATTTCTAGTTAACTTAGTTATTTCAAATCATATTATCTTCTTATTCAAGTTACCAAGTTCCTATTGCTTATTAATTTCAGCTATATAACTTACCCCATTTAAGTTCATTAATAAGCCTTTAACATGTTATTCTTATTAGCAGATTTCATATTTTCAGGTTTTCAGACAACATGTTCTTTTTATCAACAGGATTCAGATTCTCAGGTTTACATATTACTTAATTTATAATTAAGTACAACTTATCTTATTACATAAGTTATCTCATTCCCCCTATCATTTATTATAACCTATGTTATAATTTCCACTTGTCCCTAGGATAAGCCTACCTATTATCTTTCCTTTTCCCCTTCAGGTTTATTTATAATAGGTTATTATCATTCCCCGTTCATTCCAATTCTTTTACTATTGTAACTTTCCTTCATTTCCATTAATTACAATCAATGCCATTTATTTCTATCTTGTTATATGCATATATTCATATATATGTTTATGCACCAGACCTCCCACCATAAGCCGATCACTGGTGGATGCTGGATTTGCCGGGCAGACTTCTACTGCAAATTGGACTTAACCTCGTGTCTAAGTGCGGTTACAATTTTCTATTTACTGTAAATTTAGTCTTATATATTCTTCCAAATTTTACAGTGATTCTTATTTACAATCTGTTGGCACAATAATATTCTTAACAAATGTTCATTGTAAATTTCATAATTATAGTATTCATAGAAATTCCCAATTCAAACAGGTGATTAATGGAAATAGGCTTTTATACAACCCCAATAGATTAAACAGGTTAACAGGTTTATATAACCTCGACAGATTAAACATGTTTACTTAACCCTATATATTCAATAGGTTTACTTAACCTAACAGATTCAACAGGTTTACTTAACCCCAAAGATTCAACAGGTTTACTTGACCCCATAGATTCAAAAGGTTTACTTAACCCCGTAGAATCAAAAGGTTTACTTAACCCCATAGATTCAATAGGTTTACTTACAATTTCATTAAAATGTTCCACTTAATCTTAAGTTAAGCCTACTGATTTACATGTTCATACAATCCCAAATTTTCAGTCATAATCCACATTACTTAATTTCAACAGATTTCAACAGGTTAATCATTTCAACAGATTAAACATTTCTACAGATTTGTTATACATATTAACGGGGAATGGAACGATAAATATACCATTATCAAAAAGGAATAACTTAAATCCACTCACCTAATAGCTTTCCAATTCGTGAATCGGGTCCAGACCAAGCATTCCACAACTCTCCTAACTAAATCTAGAATCTAAATAACCATGGATTCACAATTCTCAGACTAAAACAAAAGGAAAAAAAGAGAAATCTAAACTAACTAGATCCAAGAATTTACCTCACTTCAATCAGAATTTTAGACGCCTACACTGCAGATTTAAATCTGTAACGACCCAGATTTTTGGTCGGTAAATTGTAAATATTTAATATGGATTTAAATATTGAGTTGATAATATAATGAATTTTTATATTTGAGTTATCAATTTGATAACTGAATATAATTTAGTTTAGAATATATCAAATTATCGTAATTCGAAAAATAATTGAATTCGAATATTAAATTGTTTCGAAAGATGAACCAGATAATAAATATAAATTCTAGTTGAATAGAAATGGTAATAATATTAACATTTTTATTATCAAGGAATAAATTTGTTTTGAATTTAACTTATTTTATATCGAGTTAATATGGTCATTTATGTATACGTTCAAATTTATTTTTTTAAAATATATTCAATTCAGTTTAGAACAGCGCTATAATATTGAAACGTCGGTCGGTGCGCTAAAATAGCGGTGCATGTTTTAAATTAACGGACCCCGAAATATTTGATTGTGGATAGGTTCGAATTCAAATCGCAATCTATTTAAATAAAATAAAAATCACTTTATATCGAATCACATTTAGTAAAGATCAAATCATATTAAATACACGTTGTACTTCACTCTAAATTTCCTTAATCCCTAAGTTATTATTCATCTATAAATCGCAACCCATTTCCTTGTTAAATCCTTCGATTGAAAACAAAAACACAGAGAGCTTCAAACAGGAAAATGGCCGATACTCTCCACTTCTATTCTGATTTCATTTTCTTTCGCTCATTCCTTAGATGAAAATCTGAAACCATTAGAAAGAAAAATACTGAGTCCTTTTAATCTTCAAAACCAGAACCTTTCTCTCAAAACTGAGTGTCCCTCTTTCGCAAAATCCATACTCCAAAGCATCAACAAATGAAAATCAAGTGGCCTCCCAGTTCATTTTTAATTACGAGCATCTGAAACCGAAATCCGACCGTTTCCAAATCTCCTTTTCTATTATCAAAATCTGATCTTTCCTGAAGCGCTGATCCTTCCTGCAGATCGATGTTTGAATGACGATACTAGGGGTTTGGAATTCTGCGCTTTTCTCGATAACCTTGGAGGCGCATGAAGCTATTTCAGAAATGAATGAGACATGGAGACAGAAAGCGAATGGGGGTTGAGTGAACATGAAGTCGCAGCTTCGATCTAGGGCGCTCGAGTTCTACAGTAGATTAGGGTGTTTTGGCAGAAGTAAGGGAGCGAAGTCTGGTGAGGTTTCCGAATTCGAATTTTTGTGGAGAAATCGATGTCTTTCCATGGTTCTTCAAGGTCGCGATATCCAAAAAAAAAGGTTCATACCTTGTGATTGTACTCGAGGGATTTGGAGGATGAATGAAGCGTGAGCAGTGTGAATTTTTTAGGGCATGACAATGAGTTTGATTTACTGTGATGAACTGGAGATGGAGTTGAAGCTGTACAATTGTGATTAGGTGATCAGATGGGGGATTCACCCGTATTTTTGAGGATTTGGATGCAGGCAAGGGTCTGTTGAGTGAAGAAGATGGTCTGGGCAAATGGTTCGAATGGTTTGGAATCGAAATAAGGTATACAATTTTATTTTTGAATAGAAAAATAATTTATTTAGGTTGTAGTTAAATAAAACGAGTAATCTATTGATCGTTGTATTAAAATAATTAACCATAAGTGCAAAAACAATTTCGTAATGAAGACAACATTCAAAAGGGATTGTTTCCGAACAAGTAAGTAGTTTAAAATGGTTAAAGGTATAAATTTTTATTTATTTATTTATTCATAAATTTAATAACTAATTTCAGTGAGTTCACTTAATTTTATAATAATAAAAAAAATTATAATGCGGTATATTTAATGTATACAAGGTTGGAGGAACGTGAAGTAACGCATTCGGAGTCAATCAGAATTCACCAGGATTTAATTTAAATCGAATGGTATTCGATTTAATTTAAATTTGGGATATTCGGCAAATAAAATCAGGTGAGTAGATCTCACTCATATTTTTATTTCGAATTATTTTATTTGTTAAAATAATTGTTTGACGGTTGTTTGGTTGCATTAAAATAGTACTGTGGCTATTATTAAATATATATTAGTTATTTAGGATTAGTGTTTGTGGTTACTATATATATATATATTGGTGATTGGATAGTTCCCGCAGTACCATTAGCGGATGCCCGCAGTACCATTAGCGGATGCTCGCAGTATCATTAGCGGATGACCCTATACGCCCCATGTTATGATAGTGGATGACCTTCTATACCGCGATATCCAGCCTCGAAGTAGGATGGGTATTATTTATGTTGGCTAACGTCTGTGGATACAGGAAAACAGGTTGGAGGGATCCAACTGGATTCCTTAAAAATATTATTGTTTGTTTGTTTCACATATATTATCATATATGATGTGTTAGAAAACCTGTGATTGATGATTGAGTGTTTTGGGGTGTTTAAAAAATCACTGGGGCCTGAAGATATATAAAAGTATCGTGAAAGGGATTTTTAAACTTAAAGGGGAAATATATTTTTCTAAAATAGAATTTGAAATTGGAATGGGTTAAATTTATAAACGATGTTTGTGAATTAAACAAGTGCAGGGAATTGAAGTAGATTTATAAATGATGTTTATAAATGACATGGAATAATTTTCCGTAGTTAATGCATGAGAATTGGGATGAAATTATAAAAGGTGTTTATAAATGAAGTGCATAATTATCATTGAATCATTGGGAATCGTTTTAAATAGAAAATGATGAAATCTATTCCGATAATCGGAATGTAATTTTATTTGGATAATTAAAATCGATTGTGGGGAATTTATAAAATAAATTATATTCAAAAAGGATATTGGAATTATGTTAGATAGAAACTAAAATAAAATATGTAAATTAGTTACATGTATAAGTTATAAGAGATAGAATATTCCAAAATAAGTTTTTGGTTTTAAATAGATTTCGAAATAGACTTGTTTAAATATAAAACAAGGAAGTTTATAAAATGGTGTTTATAAATAAAATGAATTAGTTATCAAGAGATAATCTGAATATTTAAATTCAAATATGAATTTAAAAATTGAATTTGTAATTATTCGAAAGGGAACAACGGTTTTTATTCCGCAATATCAAAGGGATGGAGTTTCAAATAGAAATTAAAAAAAGGAACTTGTTTAAATATATGAAACAAGGAAGCTGAATTTATAAATAGTGTTATAAATTTAGTGAAATAAACTATCATTGGATAATTTAAACCATTTAAATTCAAATAGGAATTTAAAAGTAAATTGGGAAGTGTTTTGAAACAAAACGATTGATTATATTTCAGAATTCGGAATATAAGCTGAATTGAGAAGAATTCAACGGGTTTATAATTGAAATTCGATTATATCGAATTTTATAAACAATTTATTTATAAAAGGAATTGGAATTAAATATAGAAGATTGAAGTATAAATAAATATATTACCGAGTAAGGAAAAAATCGATAATTATAGATAATCGAAAATATTATGTTGAATTGGGAAACTGATTTGATATATATTAATAATATATCATAATGGAGTTGAATTTATTATAAACGAAGTTTAAACATTTATTTATATATATATATAATTAAAATGAACTCGCCGCAGTGCGGTAGTTCGTAATTTGGCGTTTCGAACTTCAATTGAGTGTATAGAACTCAGTTTAAGTCAGAATTCTTTGAAATAAGAGTCGTCAGGACCAGTAGAATAATAGTTTTCTAATGGAAGAGAAAAATCTGGATTTCGTCTGATAGATTTTGAGTTATGTCAAAATCAAATTTTCAGAAAAACAGCGCCATAACCATTATAAAACTATAACGGTTTATTTAAATAAATATAAGGATTTTAAGTAAATAAAAATCCGAGTTTCCATTAGAAAAATTCAGACTTGAGTTGTAAAATAAATACGAACTCAAGTGATGTAATGAAATGATTTTTGGAACAAAAATCATATTTTTAATTTATTTAATAGAACTAACTAATTTGAATAATAATTAGTTAATTAAAATTTGGTAAGAAATTAGGCTTGAATAAGTAAAGGTGTTTTGAGAAATTTTATTTGAAATCGAAAAGGAAACTTGAGTTGGAAATGAAATTCGACTTGTTTATAAGCGAATTAAAATATATACGAACAATGATATGTTCAAATAAAAGTGAAATGGCAAAATAGCTAATTAAAGGATAAATTAACAAATTGAGTTAAAATGACCGGATTGAGTTGGGATAAATTGGAAACAAGTGAACATAGATTAAGCAGGTTTGGAATGAAGAGAATGAAGATTATAATTTGTGTGTCCGACAAAAAGGTACACGTTTAAATTCCATATGAGGTTTTATGTGCCGAATCGGCAAGCCACTTGGCTTTTTGATTTTCTTTTTTGAATGGAAAGAGCCTAGAGAGGCATGTTGAGGTTTGAACTATTTGCCGGTACAAAGAAGGTTATGGCGAAATTTTCCGGAAATTTAAGGAGTTAGAATATTTTTAAGAAAATTTGATAGTTAGAAATCAATGTATCAATATATATAGAATTCGATAAGGAAATAAATTAAAAATAGAATATTGTAAACAAAAAGGAAATCTATAAATTTGATCTGCTAAAAATAGAAAGCGAACCATATACATGTTTTTAAAATGAATAATTGGTTTCTATGGTGTTGTTTATTCGAGGTAAGTGGTCTTGTCTGTTTTGAAGTTAAGGATGATTTCAGTCATGGTCTGAGAGGTAGTTATACCCTAACTTGATTGATTTCATTTTTAACCGATAAATAGCAAGATCCAGTCTCGAAGAGAAATATTTGAATAAGAGTTAGATGAATGCAGCATTTTGGGTTGTTTGTAATGATATTTTACACAACAATCGATTTAACCCAAGTGAGTGGAATTTTGGAAATATAATAATAAATATTTCCTAAGTATAGAAATAAATGAATGGTCATGAGAGAGATAAATAATTGGAATGTTTCCAATTATAAATAGAAGATATTTTCTAAGTATAGAAAATAAAAGATTGCGAAATATGGAAATGTTTTCCAAACAGCGTAAGAGACCAAGATGATTATTGAAAATATTTGGTTAACGAATATTTGTAAGGAAATGAAGAAGTGATTTAATTAATGAAATATTAATTAAGAGGCCCAGTGATTTGTTTGATGGTTTGAATGTTTTGTTTATTTTTCTTCGATAGTTAAATAACCGACTATCGAAGTATTTGGCAATATCGTTAACAATATGGAGAGATCGGTTGGATTGTTATCCGAGAACCACTCTGTATTGGCAGTAGCGTTGCGAATCAGATTATATGAAGATAATCGAAGACGGAGTAAAGTGCAAGGACTTTTTCTATTAATAGAAATTGTGCCTTCGGTCTCGTTCAGTCGCAGAACGAACATGTACAGACGAGTGTCTGACAGAGTATTTCCAATGATCGCATATGTTGGTCAGTATAGATATATATGGTGGCAGAGAATTTATTCTCTTTGCATAATATCCAAAATATATTTGTGCAAATCAATTAGTGAGTAACGGATCTGACAATGTGACATTCAAAGTGATTGTGCTATAAATGAATGGAAAGTAATCGTAGCCTCAGGCCTCAACAACTGGGAAATGACAAAAATCGGGCAGGAAGAATGGCTATGTGGGTCGCTCCCATTAGGGTGCATAATCACGTATCTAGAGAAATTCCTTTTACTTCTTTAATCTATCGATGCTGTCCCTTTTCGGGAAACGGTTGCTGATCCCAACCGTTGGTGATATACATTCGATACACTCAAGCAAAATGAGTGGTCGGTCATGTGTGGGCCGGGTTGCAAGATGTTCTTGTTGAACCCAGTGTATTCCCCTCTAGAGATACACTATCGGATGGTGGTTCCATACCTTGTCATGTTGGAAATCCAATCTCCAATAAGCGCCCTGCGGTTTTTTTTGATTTTATATTATATATGGAGCGTGAGATGCAAGCGTTCCACTAGATTGTTATTTATTTGATTTAGACACTATTATAATATCACTGGATTTTCATATCAAAGTGTTTTGGGTTATAGTAAGGTAAAAACTGTCCATGTTTATGTGTGGGCTGGTCTTACTATTATCCTTTCTTTTGAAAGGATTTTGAAAGTTAAACAAATGGTTGGAGTTTACTCACACCGGTCCCATGACTGACCCAGAGTTTATTTTGTTTGTTTTCCCTAAACTCTTGGGTGCCCAAATTTGTACGGATAATCAAGTAGTTGGGATTTTACAGATTCACTTGGAGGAGTTTGAAGCAGAAGGCTTCACCAGTTAGCTATAGACTATCATATATTCCGCTGTGTACCATGTTTGTATCTGGAAACATGTGTTTATAACTGTTCCAGAAATAGCTGTTGTGCTCTGATGATGGTATGTATATAAAGTTACCGAATTGTATTTCAAAGTTTATGTTACATAATATATTTTATTCGTTCCGCTGTGAGTTTGTGATCTTTGTTTTTCTTCTAGTCTAATATTTCTTTCTTTCTATTTCTCATCCTCTAAATTCTTTCTAATAATGATTCGTATTTCTGTGCAATTTGGGTTGGACGTGTGATGTATGTAGTCAACTCAGATAGTACGGATTTGCGGGCCATTACAAAATCTCTTATCTTCAAACCTTGAATCAGAAGCCTAAGAACTAATAATTTATTTTCTGAAAAGGTTTGGAGGGAGAAGAGAACGACAGAGCCTAGGCAGCACCTTAGAAAATATGAGAATAAAACTAGGCCCTGCTAGTCTATTTATAGGCGTAGTAGAAAGCTTTAAACAATCAGATTTAAATAAATTAAATCCGAACAGCTTACGCTGCGAAACACATGACATAAAACGTGTTTGGAGGGCTTGGGTCGACCCACCTACCCTTTGGATTGAACCTAGGGTCGGCCTAACCCCCTTTGGTTGACCCGGGCAGTACGAGTCAACCCATATGGGTCTACAAACTTACACCGACGCATTTCACAAGTTTTCCAGTGTAAATTAGCCTTGGCGCACTTGCCAAGTGCGCCAGTTACACTGGCCTACCACCCGCTTGCTTCGTCAAACTTTTAATGTCCATAACTTCTTCATTCGTTATCCGTTTTACACAAACTTGGGGTCTATCTGAACTAGAATTCTGAGACGAACGCAATGGTAATGCCGTTCACCTAATTCTGAATATTTAATTAAGTTATCCCTTATTTATTTTATTTAACTAAAAATGCGGGGTGTTACATTCTCCCACCCTTAGGAAATTTCATCCTCAAAATTTGGTAAGGGTAAAATCCAGCAATTCCTCTCATATATCACAACCGTCATGTGTGCATCCAATTTTTGCAAACATCTGTGCACTCGTGCAAAGTGTAATACAACATGATGCACACCTCCTAAATATACTGGCAATTCTATATGAGTGTGATATTTTGAAAATCAAAATATATTTTCATCCAAAATTTCCCACACTCTTGTAGAGAAAGAGCGCAGTCTGTCCAATTGTTGCATCCAAAATCCTACCAACCATCTTATATTTTGAATTTCAGAAAAATCTAATTTTCTAAATTCGACTTCTTATGTTACAAAAAGGTAGTAAACGGAGAATTTCATATCCCCATTTTTCTTTTATGCACCTTTCCTATCTGTACTTGCATTTTATACAACTATTTTATAAAGATTCCTTATTTTCCTATCCAAGCACAGCCCATATAAGAAAACTTTCTTTGTTATAGGTTTTCTTTTTTAATCTTATTTTGGAAAAATTTATTATTATTCACCTTTTCTCAGAATTTTCCATTTTCTTTAACTGTCATGTTTGTTGCTTTACTGCATTTGTTGTTTCCTTTTTAGTTATGTCTTTACTCTTTTCTTAGCTTATTTAACTTAATCCTCATATCTAACTTTAGATTTCTAGTCCTTCAACTAAAACAGGAAAACAAACGCTCTATATAGCTACTACTAAGAGCCACGAATATCAGGACTATGTCCCCCTCAAACAGAAAAGTTCAAACCATGAGATCAATGAAAGGTTTAGGTGTTACCTTAACTACCCAACATGAACAAAATAATGGAACGATCCTAACAGAAATGTAATAACGGGTTTTACCCTTAACAGGAAAATTAGCAACAGGATCTAAACACTTACTTGCCCTTCACTATTTAGTAGTCACCACTAGTCCTGGTTGTTTACTAATAGTCATTTCCAAGCAACAGCCTAGGGTTTTCAATGCTTACGCATTCAACGGGAACTTACCATTATACCAAGATAATTTTCGCTATCTACTTCATAGCCTCAAAAACTTTTCCCGCCTTCCCTTGGTACTAATCCTTAACTACTCCATGATTTTAAAAACATGGTTTTGCTTCCTCATTTTACTTCCATTCCAAAAGTTAAAAGTGTTAAAACTTTATTTTCCTCATTAAAACTTATTTTTTCCAAACCATAAAATATGCCATCTCATAAAAATGCCAATCATTTTTTTTTCAAATCACAAAAACCGTAGTAGACAAGAACAACTATTTCTCAATCAGGTTTACAACCGCTCTTACTTACTATGTCAGTTCAATTACTTACAACTAGGTGTAAACATCTACTCTATTCTTAATTTCTATAGCGTATTTTGTCTACCCAACAAAATTTTATGTCAAAACAATTATAAAAATGATTATTAAAAGAATTGAGATTTCAAAACTTTCTTTACTAAAAATTCTAGCATTCAACAGACTGCAACACTTTTTCATACCATATAGCTTGAAAACTAGCGAGCTATGCATGCTCTATAATGTGCACCTTTTACTGAGAGAATTTTGTTTTAGACAAATTTTCACAAGAACTCTGTATTTCCAAAATATACCCCATTTTACATCAAAACCCAATATGTACTTTTTCAAATATGTTCTTTACATATTTTAAACGTCAAAAACACTTTTAAAATCAAAACTTGAAAATATCATAAACCATCTTCCAAATGCTTTTACAATTTCAAGTTCTTAAAAGTTAACTATGAGGTTAGACTCAAAGTGGGTTTCCAACTTACCTAGGCTTTCCTAACACCCCCACAAAGTCAATTCTCTCAACTATATACATTCCTAATCCATTTTTCTCTTTTTAACCTTTTCCAATTTATAAGGTTTTACTATTAAACCCACTAACCTGAAATACTATCATATGGGATTCACCTTTCTTCCAAACAATGTATATTGTACACTTCCCACCCAAATTTCCTAAGGGTCTCAGATTTCCATGTTTATTCCTTTAGTGTACAAATCAGATATCCCAACTTTTACAATATTATGCTCTCTCTATATAGTGGATTCCTCTATGGACCTAGGTATGTATATAATATATTTATATTTAAAAAATACAAATACGTTCACTCACTATCTATACAGGAATCCTAAACCTAGGCTCTGATACCAAATGTAACAACCCGAATTCCGACAGACCAAATTTTTTCAAAATTAATCTATTGAAACATGTTGGTTTGTTTGGTATCCTGCAGAAAAGACAGAGATAATAAACATAACCGAGCTCAGAAAACATCTCATTGTAGAATGAAATAAAATATAATATAATCAAATATAGCCTTACCCAGATAATAATACTGCCTAACCAGTATCCAAAGCTATCATATCTCTGCCACAAATCTAACTTGCGAGTATGTTATGAGGAGGGGGTCACAACACAAGTTCTGATGACTAGATTTAAACTACACATTTTGGATAATCTTACATATACCATTCAGTTACATTTTCTTATTTATTAGGTTACTTGGGTTAGCAACACTCAAGTCTTACACACATGTCGTACCCATCTACTTCCCAGTGGATTATCCTAATACAGTATATATATAGCTACCCCAACATTAACGTATACCCAATGGTACCCCACTCGCATGGTCTCCTCCGTAACGCCACAAAAATATACGCAGTCCCTCATCCTACGCTGGAACGACGTACGGATCTCTGTATAACAAAATTACGTTCTGCATAGAACCGCCATCACCATGCTGCATAAGCGTACGGATTGCCACCTTTGAACCATTCGATCGAATCAGATTCCATCAAAGAGTAATTCCCTAGAGTTTACGATACACCACCCGGAGTAGACTTGCATGTATCGAGACTTTCACACGTATATATCGTTAATCGTACTCGATGCCTCGACCTCAACGATACACCATCCGGAAACGGTATGCATGTATCCGCACGTATTATCCACTATGCACCGAGTTCTGTAACAGGGCTGTATCATATACATGGAACTCGGTCAGGAGCTTTTTCAGATATTTGTACACACAGATGCTATGGTCTACATTTTCACGGTGGTTATGGCCCCACCCGATCCCTCCCTCAACTAGTGAAAGGAAAACAGATATGAGAGCTAGTTACGTGCCCCTAACAAACAATTTACGCCCAAATTGGCGTGTCCCACAACCAAAGCCTCGATAGTAAAAGGTCAATGGTCTTTTGGTTTAGTTCTCCGCCTTTCCGCAGCACGCTGACTGTCGATGACCAGTACCCGACGATTACTATCAATCAGATGGTTAGACCCGCCTAAGGAAAACAGATGAGATGGTCATAACCTGCCTAGTCACAAGGCACCAGATTTGTCGAGTCACTTAAGCCACCCTACAGCCTTCTTACTACCCATTATCATGGCAATCAAGGTATACTCACCAGGTAGTAATGCGCATACCCAACCTCTGCGAGTACAGCTTAAACGCTGCCACCGCATAGAGGACTTCCAGGAGTACCCTCCACATCCTAGGAAGTCGTGTGCTTCCCCTTCCAGTCCTTTGGAGCCAGCAGAACATCATGCATAACATGTAGAATAATCAGATGGATGTGCGCTCCCTTCGTGTCTCATGACACCACGATGATCTACCCCGCTGGGTTCTTCATTTCCAGATGAACGGACTGGTCCAACCGTCTTAGATTAACGTGTTATTAGACCCTATGTCCAAACGATTAATTTTTGCGCTTGGTCTATCTCATTAGATTTCCACTTAACTTGGTTATTTCAAATCATATTAACTTCTTATTCAAGTTACCAAGTTCCTCTTGCTTATTAATTTCAGTTATATAACTTACCCCATTTAAGTTCATTAATAAGCCTTTAACATGTTATTCTTATCAACAGATTTCAGATTTTTGAGGTTTTCAGACAACATGTTCTTCTTATCCACAGGATTCAGATTCTCAGGTTTATAGATTGCTTAATTTATAATTAAGTACAACTTATCTTATTACATAAGTTATCTCATTCCCCCTATCGTTTATTATAACCAAATTTATAATTTCTGCTTGTCCCTAGGACAAGCCTACCTATTATCTTTCCTTTTCCCCTTCAGGTTTATTCATAATAGGTTATTATCATTCCCTGTTCATTCCGATTCTTTTACTATTGTAACTTTCCTTCATTTCCATTAATTATAATTAATGCCATTTATTTCTATCATGTTATATACATATATTCATATATATATATATATATATATATGTTTATGAACAAGACCTCCCACATTAAGCCGACCACTTGTGGATGCTGCGTTTGCCGGGTAGTTCCAGGTTGACTTCTACCACAAGTTAGACTTAACCTCGTGTCTAAATGCGGTTACAATTTTCTATTTACTGTAAATTTAGTCTTATACATTCCTCCAAATTTTACTATGATTCTTATTTACAATCTTTTGGCACAATAATATTCTTAACAAATGTTCATTGTAAATTTCATAATTATAGTGTTTACAGAAATTCCCAAATCAGACAGGTGATTAATGGAAACATGCTTTTATATAACCCCAATAGATTAAACATGTTAAGTATTACAGATTAACAAGTTCATATAACCCTGACAGATTAAACATGTTTACTTAACCCTATAAATTCAACAGGTTTACTTAACCTAACAGATTCAATAGGTTTACTTAACCCTATAGATTCAATTGGTTTACTTGACCCCATAGATTCAACAAGTTTACTTAACCCCACAGATTCAAAAGGTTTACTTAACCCACAGATTCAACAGGTTTACTTACAGTTTCATTAACATGTTCCACTTAACCTTGAATTAAGCCTACATATTTACATGTTCATACAATCCCAAATTTCTAGTCATATTCCCTAACACTTAATTTCAATAGATTTCAGCAGGTTAATCATTTCAGTAGATTAAACATTTCAGCAGACTTATTATACATATTTACGGGGAATGCCAAATGATAAATATACCATTATCAAAAAGGAATAACTTAAATACACTCACCTAATAGCTTCCGAATTAATGAATCTGGTCCAGACCTAGCATTCCACGGCTCTCCTAACTAAATCTAGAATCTAAATAACCATGGATTCACAATTCTCAGACTAAAAGAAAAGGGAAAAAAAAGAAAAGAATTCTAAATTAACCAGATCCAAGAATTTACCTCACTTCGATCAGAATTCTAGACATCTGCACTGTAGATTTAAATCTCTTATCTTCAAATCGTGAATCAGAAGCCTAAGAACAAATAATTTATTTTTTGAAAAGGTTTGGAGGGAAAAGAGAATGGCATAGCCTAGGCAGCACCTCAGAAAATATGAGAATAAAACTAGGCCCTGCTTATCTATTTATAGGCGTAGTAGAAAGCTTTGAACCATCAGATTTAAATAAATTAAATCCGAACCATATACGCTGTGAAACACACATCATAAAACGTGTCTGTAGGGCTTGGATCGACCCACCTACCCTCTGGTTCGATCCAACCCCCTTTGGTCAACCCAGGCAGTATGGGTCGACCATATGGGTCTACAAATTTACACCGGCACACTTCACAAGTTCGCCAATGTAAATTAGCCTTGGCGCACTTGCCAAGTGCGCCAGTTACACTGGCCTGCCGCCCTCTTTCTTCGTCAAACTTCTAATGTCCATAACTTCTTCATATATCATCTATGTTATGGAAACTTCTGAACCAGAATTCTGAGATGAACGCAACGGTAATGCTGGTTTCACTTAATTATGAATATTTAATTAAGTTATCCCCAATTTATTTTCTTTAAATAAAAATGCGGGGTGTTACAAGCATCTTCTTTATTTTAGTTGTTGTAGTATTTGTAATTTCCAGGGTTGAAAAATCGCATGACTTTGGTTAATGAGATTTCTATGTTTGAAATTGTTTTGTCATTCATGCATATTTATTTGAATGAAGTCTCATTTTTAAACTAGAACTTGTCCAAGAGATGGAATGAATAGAATTCAGTGTTGGATAAATTTTAGTAAAGGACTGGTTCCATGTCACAAGTATATAAATAAATAAATAAATAACTGTTCCTTGTTAAAGCTAAAATTTACTTTGTTCTTTTGTGTGATTTTAGTTTTTTGCATTTTTGCGTGACTGACTTCCTTTTTTGCCAACATGTGACTTGAATCGTTTAAGTTTCCACGAAATACATTTTTGAAGTTTTTGGAAAATGTTGTTTGAAAAAAAACATTTTATCATTTTTAATTTTTATAGGAAAATGAAACGGTTTTGAAAAGGAATTTTCAAAATGAACGCAAGAAGTTTACCAGTGGAAATTTATGTTTAAGAAAAATTTCGATTTTTGGTCACATGAACGGCGTAAGGAAGATTTTTGGATGTTTTGTGTGTGCGTTTTAGCGGTGCAATAGGACCGACGATACGATTAAAATGATAATGACAACAAGGAAAAGGCTGTTTCAGCCTTGGGAACATTGTTTCCATATCTTGTCAATGATGCGCGCTGGTTAATAATTAACCCACTTTACGTTTTATAGCTTGTTTTAAGTCCCCTTTACAGTCTACATACGAAATTTTTTGGAGTATTTTGGGTAACCAAGGTGAAAATTCCACTGTAAGGCGTGAAATGGAATATCTATAAGCGGAGGAAACATAAAATTTCTTTTCTTCGATTTCCTTTTTCTGGTTTAGGAGAATATTAAATAGGAAACCATTAGATTGCATGACATTTTAGATAGTAAGGTTTGGATGAAAAATTGGTTGCTTCACACTTTTATTCGTAATTGTGTGAAGGTAATGGATGAAAGAGTTTTCAAATTTTGCATTCGTATAGAACTGCCAGTGTATTTAGGATTTTTGCATCATGCTTTCAAAAAGTATTTCAAAAATTTAATGCATACATATAGGAGGATCCGATTTAGAATCATCTTGCATGCATGTTTTGTGGTTGAATTGCATTATGCACACCATGCACATATACACATGGTTGCAAAGTGCATATACACAAATTGGTTGTGTAAAAGAGGACAATAGGTGCCAGAATTTGGGACGAAATTCCTTTTAAGGAGGGAAGAATGTAACAACCCGGAATTTTGGCAATAGGAATCAATTATTAGAATTTCTAAAATAGGAATTTCTACAAACGATGGAATTTGACCACGAAACTTTAACCGATGCGTTCATCCCGGAATTCTGGTCAACTTTCAGGTTTGGAGTTTCGCGAACGGAAGCCGTATGAAAAGTTACAGACGAAATACAATAACGGACGAAAAATATGTAAAGTAGAATAATTATATATTATATAACTTATTTTACCAGCCTCATTAGGCAACTGGCGACCCAAGCGGTCGACCCACTGGGCGCCAAAACGCCCAGTGACGGCTAGGTTTACGGGGGTTATATTATATTGTATTATCAAATGAATGGACGGATATAAGCTAAAGTAAATCTAACGGTTCATGGCCAATTCCACCCCTATAAATAAAGGGGTAAGGCCTCATTCTTTTCCACACAAATCTATAGCAGCAACGAAGCTTTATCATTTTCCTTCCTCTTCAAACCTAATTTCTTAATTAAAAATATATTCATATACAACAAATCATATAGGATTGTAAGGGATTATCAAATCCAAGGGGTGGGCATAAACCGCACCGCAATGCGGAAACCGCCCAGACCGGACCACATAAACGGTGCGGAAAACCACACCAGATTCTCTCTCTGAAGCTAACAACCCAAATCGAACTGGCCCGCAATGATATGGTTCAGTTGCGGTTTGAACTATTACCAAACCATATTAAACCGAACCGAACCGCATAGCTACACGGGTAATGTTACGATAAAAAATTAAAAAATTCCTATCTAACTTTTTATTTAAACTATATATATTCTATTTTCAGTGTATGTTGTAGTTATATCAATTCAAGATAACTTTATGTGTTTTAACCATCAGATGGCACAACGTCATACAATCATAAATTGATTGCTGATGGAAGTAATTCTCTTGTTTCATATTTAATACGGGTTCAAACCGGACCGAACCGAAATCGGACCGTATTATATCAAAACCAAACCGAAACCGAACTGTTTGAATGGTTAGTATAATTGTTTATATTTTTGATTAACCATTTGATGCGGTATGGAAGCGGTTTGAGCTCCAAACCACATCGAACCGAACCACGCTCACCCATATCAAATCCAATGGAAAAGAATGTGAATCGACGCTCTACATTAGATTCTCCCCTCTCTTCCTATTTTCTTGCATATCTACAGATCTGAAAATATCCTCTTTTCAGATAAATTGTAGATTTATAAGAATTTGGGAATTATGGGCCTACAAGATTAGTCAAACTTCAAATTTGGATGCTTTTAGGTGCGTGAGAAATTTATATACTGAGTTATAATAGCCTATTTATCTCGTTTGTACTAAATCTCAAAATATATGCCTATTTTCATTAGATCTGTTCATAATGTTGTTGTATTTGAATTGACACCTATCAGATCTGCTAGTAAATATTGTCAAAACTTGTAAATTATGAATTGTGTTTAGGAATAATATTAATTGTAGGATTCTTAAAGTTGTTTATACATATATCCTACAATTATGCTGTAAAATATGTTGTACTTCGTCGTAAAACACTGAGGGTTTGGAAAACAGTCCCAATAACACTGTTTAGATGTAACTTTCCTTATTTACAATTAATTAATATAGAGCTTATAATTAAAAGTTAGAATTGGACTTAGTAGGTAGTGATGTGAAATATTATTAACCATAGGAACCCATGATGATAATTAATCATGTGCGTATAGTCTTTTCGTCAAGAGAGGCTAAACGGGAATGACTTAATAACGTAGTCCACTTTATCCCAATAGGGAAAGGTATTAAAGGATAATGGGGTGCGAACTTAATAATCTTCGTGTACAGTCCGCTTCCTTGGGTCTTAAGTAGTTTGGGTCGAGGAGTCCACCTAGGAGTAGGTCTTTCCGTTTAGGGGGCTTAAATGGCGTGTGTGTAGAGCCTACCCAAACCTGGAAACTAAAAATGTCAAAAATGGCTATTATCCTACGGGAAGTAGTAAGCGACTTAGGAGATTATGCAATAAGGTCAGCTAGATGGTATAGCGAGCGATAAAATACCATCTCTCATCTTACACGAGGCAAGGGTATATGCGTGAATGATGGAAGCCTTAACTAGTAGGGCCCGTAGCTAGTGCCCTCTTGTTTATGTTAACGGTGAATATATTATCGAGGAAAAGTAAGTGACCAATTGGTCTGCTTAAGGTCTTAAGCGATCAGGGAGAATCCACCCAATCTATCATTAATAGTGAGGCATTAAATAATAAGAGATGATTGGATGAATATATATGTATGCATAAAAACTCCGTAACTAGGGGTCTAACCTCGATTAAATAACCAACCATGTTCTGGTACAAAGGCTTCATGAATATATGCATAAACATTCTATCTCGGTATTATATCATGGGAATACTACCTTGGGAAGAGTAGTAGGGTCGTGCGTAAACAAGTACAAGGTTAGGCTAGAATCACTAACTTTGGTAGACATACATCTTGGGTTGAACAAAACAAAATACATCTCTGTATTATAATCTGTGTTGTACTTTTCTTGTTCACTAGAATTTTGTTGTTTTGAACCCCCTCCTCATTACAACCACCCGGGTTTTCTAGAGAAGGTCGGGTTCTCATAGGTGTTTAAGTTTGGCAATCGGTTCTCGTTCTCTCTCATGCTCGGTACTGGCAAAGTGACTTACTTTAAAAGGTAGTTACTTGAGTTAATACTAGTTTATCCTATTTTGTTTTCGCTGTGGGCTTTCTTATCGTACTATGATTATGCTCATGCTCATTTATTTGCAGGTACTAGATTTACACGCTCCATACTTGGATGTGTTTGAGTTTCGATTTCGAGGTTTGGGCATAGAAAAGTGTGGGGTGTTACAACATTAGAAATAGGGAAGGACAACCCCAATCCTGCTTCCCTTCGACAACCTACGGTGACAACCTACCCAGAGAAAAAGAGAAGTGAACACATGATCAACCATAACATCCATAACATCCAATATCCTAGCTCTCACTGTCTACAACCATGAATCCATTGATTATCAAATTTGCTTTTCAACGATCAAAATGGCTAATGGGAAATCCCGGTTCTAGCGAAACTACCATATGCCATTGTGACTCGTATGTTTTCTTTTCCATTCTCAACAACTAGGCCCATCTTGACTGCTTAGGGTATACGATCTCTCGAATTTGATCCAAATGGGAATCTCCACGATACCCTGCTTTGAGTCCGCTAGAACACTTTGATAACCAATGATTCCTTGGCACATCAAATCTGTCAAGCCTTTCATCTCGGTGACTCAATTCATTCTTGAACCATCCATTATCATCTGCGATTGACTATCATCATGTCAATCCATCATCGTGCTGGATCGTATATCGAATCACGACCAGTGTCACATATATCTGGCTTTGAACACTCTGACGTGAGTTCACAATCAAAGAACCATCCATAAGTGAGTTGCACATTGACCATCTGAAGTCCATTCATCACCAAACTTCACTAACAACCCCCATGAACCATGAGAATCATATCTACAAAATCTAGGCCTCTTATTTGCTAATCTCATCGGTCGGTACTGACCCATCTACTTAGCCAACTTTGGCTAAGTAGCTTGCCCCGATCCATCAAAGCTTTGAGAACTTCTTGTCGGTCCATTCTCCAATTGATTTGACGCTTCTATGGAAACTTATGCCGGTCTATTCATCTGTCGAGCAATCAGTCTTCAATCCATCCAAAACACATCTGATTAACTTGGAAATTCACCAGTAGCTTCGACTCACTACCACAATGCCACACACCAAGTTCCAATCCCATACAACCCTTCCCCAAGGGTCGGTGCTGACCCATCATAGGTCAGTGCCAACCCGTCGTAGGTCGGTGCATGTAACAACCCAAAATTTATAAACCAATTTAAATTTGATTTTGAAATTAATTTTAAAAGGATTTGTACTCGATTTTAAAAATTTAATGATTTAACGCTATTTCAATAGGTTACGAAGGAACATTTTTCAAACAATCTCGGAATTCGACGAAACTAATTTTATCAGATCCGAAACTTCGAAAAATGGTAAGGTTTCAAATTTCAAATTTTTTTGGAGTTAATATGTGAGCGTGCGAGAAATAAATGTGTACCAAGTCAATTAGTCAAAATTAAGCGAAAACACATTTAAATAAAAAGGATAGTAAAACGAACTTTGAATTCGACGAGACTCGTTCCCTTAAATCCGGAATTACAAATTATGTTAGGGTTCAAAATTTTGTGTTAAAATGACTTAAAGTTTGATTGCACGAGCGTTAAACGTGAGGTTGAACAAAAACACATGCACATTTTAACTTAAGCCTTTAAAGGCAGATAAACCCAACGATGTGTCAATGAATCAAGGCACCAATATGTGTTTCTTCTCCTTGCCTCCCCCCATCAACACCTCATTGATCCATGTAGTCTCCCTTTTTTATAAAACACCCCTTCCTTTCTTCCTTAAAGCTTCTCCTCCTTTAAGCTTTTTCCATGGCCGCCGCACTCACCTCCCTCTCCTAGGTTTTTTCTACCCCTCTCTAGCCATCTCCCCACATGTAGCTGTTAACCATTTTTTTGGTAAAAGAAGCAGCGGGCCAAATCGAAGCCCAAACGCACAACCAATCGGGTTAGACAGATCATACTCCAAGAAGCCCCGCAGAAGCTCGGCCCGAAGTAACAGCATATCGGGCCAATCAAGTCGATATATCACCCCGGAAGACTCGCTCTCCTAATCAACCGAGAGAACCGCTCTCGCACAAGACGTATCGACCGAGTATTTTGGATCTACATGAAATATCAAGCTGAGTTGTTCAAATACTAGGCCCGACTCTCAAGGAAGAAAAAGCGGTCAACCATATCCGGACAAAGCTCTACTTTTGATATACCTCACCATGGATACCATGTCGGCCACGACTTCCGAGGATACTATTTATGAATAGTGGAATCAGTATTCAGCCGCTATTCTAACCAAGTGAAGGACTCCACGTGTCCGAGATTTCCCGGAAAGGCCGGGCCATGTCAGAACAACCCTAGTTGTTATCCCCGCCTATAAATACCTCAAAGATTAAGGAGGATAAACGGAGATTTTTTTTCTAACCTTTCTTTTTTGGGCTCATACTACTTCTTCTTCCCAGAAAAACATTCTCTGGAAGAGAAAATAGTCGCCTTCTCTCTTTTCTCCAAATAGAAAAAACATTGTACTTGTAATCAAAAGCAAAAGTAATATATATAAAGTGGACGTAGGCACCGTCTTTGCCGAACCACTATAAAAATCTGTGTGTTTTCCCCGTTCCCTTTACTTTTCTCTACATTTTATAATCAGTATTCATGTGATCTACACGCAATTGGGGGTTGATCGTCACTTGTGACTAACTTTTAACGTCAACACTTTGGCGTGCGAGGAAGGGGGATTTGCCTTAATCCATGGCGAACAAACGAAAGAAAGATACAACATCCTCTCGTCCCGCAAACACCGATGCAACCAATACTAATGCTACTGAAGCCAGTCACGAAGTTTCCTCTCATGAAGATATGCCTCGATTTCTTACCCAGGATGACATGGATAAAATCATGGTCGAGTTCAAAGACCATATGACATCTCAGGATAAACTCCTCGAACGACAACAGTAGTTGATGGATCACCTTCTTGGTCGACTAGCGATAGGATTGAACGCTTCAACATCAATTCCTCCACCGGCCGAGACTGGGGCAACAACTGATCTTCGGTCTGCACAGAATCAGGCCACTAATCAGGCTACACCTTTATTTCATCCTGGTTTGGTCCCACCAACTGATCGATCCCAGCCGGGAGTATCGCTTCCAGCTACCAACGCAACTGCAGTAGCAGAACCTCAGGAGGCTCGCAATCAAGATCTAGATCGATCGAACACCTTGCCTCTGCTTTTGGAAACAACTTGACCTATCGAACCGGTCAAGCAGCCACCGGGTCCTTCAGAATCAACGTCATTCCCATTACCACCCGAAATCTTACTAAGACCAGTCTAACCACTCTTCGCCCTCAACGAAGAGCTGGTGCGGCCTTCCCTTTGAACCAGGGAAGCCACCCCGCTATACCGGTCCTCACAGTGGCAGAAGAAAATGTTACCGTAGACCCTACTAACCTCGCTCCCACCAGGGGCACCTTCGAGCTCCGAACATCACATGTTATGCTAGATCAGCCTAGGCCCTCTGTTGCAGGTATGGCTCGACCCACTACTCTTATGGTTCAAGAGGGGGCATTCTCCCCAGAACTACCTACAAGAGCTCACCTTACCTCACACCTTCACTCAACTCTCGGAAGACGGACCCAGCCAACGGCCGCCCTTTCGAGCATGCTTTTGCCAGATCCTTGCACTGAAGCTTCCCCGGATACTGAGCTAAATTCATGGCAACGACTCCTCGAAGATAGGAGCCAGCTTGCAAGCATCATCCGACGCTTTACTCAGGGCACTTCCTCGCAGCAAGACATAGATAATGTCAATCGCAGCCCTTTCATTAGGGAAATCAGAAACTCCCGAAACCCTCCGAACTTCAAGTTCCCAGCTATCAAGCCATACAACGGTCGAACTGATCCAAGCATCCACCTCATGCGATACAAGCAGCATATGGAAGTACTCGGCGCATCGATCAACATCATGGCTAAAAGCTTCCCGCTCTTTCTCACTGATATAGCCGATGTGGTTTCGACAGCTGACAACAGAGTCGATCAGCAGCTGGAACACTCTGGTCACCCGCTTCATCGAGCAATTCAGAGTACATATCTCTCGACCGAAGAGTGTTATGTTCTTATCCACCATCAAGCAGCGATCAGGAGAAACACTCAAATCCTTCCTCGATAGGTTCAACGTGGCAGTAGCGTCAGTCGATCGGCCTGAGCCATCGGTGGTACTAATGGCCGCCATTGCCGGAGTTCAGAATCGATCAGACTTCTCAATCTCTTTAACAGAGATCCCCCAAGGATATAGATGATTTCTATTCCAAGGCCGAGTGATTCCTCCAACAAGAAGACGCCGGCATTGAGATGGAGAGCCTTGAGGTCCTAGCCGCCAAACCGCAGGGTCCACTCAACAAAAATGGCCAGAATAAAGGAAGAGGAAAGGCTCTGGAAAAGAGCGAGCGTCATGTGCGATGTTGGATCGAAAGTAAGTATAACCAGTACACCAAACTCAATTCCTCTCCGCTCGATATCTACCTTCACATACGAGGGTCCTTGCCCACTCCAAGACTACCTCGATGAGAACCAACCCATATGGAGCTTGATTTTGGCAAACATTGCATGTTAAACAACGTAGCTGGACTTAGCACCGATGAATACCGCCATGTGCGCGATCTCATTGAGGATCGAGTCAAAAAAGGGGAGCTTCCTGAATATGTCAAGAGTTGTAACACCCTATCTCCGTTAAGGTCACTCACAAAGGGAATGTGTAATGACCCGCATTTTTAGAGATATATAGTTAATTTATTTAATTATATAATTGGTGATTTAGAGAAGTTAATGATCGTTTAATTAAATAATATTGAATATTTAATTAATAATTATAATATATTTATATATTTAAATGAGTCATACAGAGCTTTAAAAATAGCCGGTTTTGCAAACGAAGTCGGAATTCGACGAAACCAGTTTCATTGGGACCGTGATGTCGAACTCTAGCAGCAAGTCAGTTTTCATGATTTTTGAATATCACATGTAGATGCAGTGATTTTTAAGAACGCAAGACGAGGGGAAAAGTATAAAATAAATATAAAAATCAAAATAAAAAAATATCTACCAAATATCTTAATTCCGTAATCCTATAAGTACCCCCATCTACATCCTTAAGACCTAGAACACATCTTCATCTTCTGTGAAAAAATAGGCCGCCACATTTTAATTCTCCCAACCAATTAAATCTCGAGTTTTACTCGATGAAATCGAGTGATGTAAGATCCATTAGACTCACATAGCCATGAGCTTCATCCCTGTAGTGTTCGATTAAGGTGCGCACGAATTTGGTGGTGCTCGATATTTCTTCAGCGTGGGCTAGGGCAAAAGGGGATCGGCAAATCCTGGCATCGATTCAAGGAACAGTGGTTGTATTCAAGATCAGAAGGTAACGTAGCACCTGTGTGTTTGAAATTGGTGGTTTCGGTGATAAAGGACGTCGCAGGTTGTCACCGTGGAAGCTGGATGTCGCGCCTTCCTTGGTGCGTGCGGGTTGGAGTCTAATGGCAGGGAGGGGTACGGATTTAGACAAGGAATGGGGTGGTAGTGGTTGCGCCGGAGTTTGGTGACCGGAGTGAGGGAGGATTGCGGTCAAAGGTGAAGTCAACGTGAATGTGGGGAGATGGTTTTCGTAGATCTGAATATGGGGAAGAAGGGTAGCGGGTGTGTTGAGTTTTGAATGGGCTGAGGGATTTTAAAGGGTGTTGGGCCGGTTAGAAGGAGGGTAAGCCCAAATTAGATAATTTAATTAGGTTTAAATTTAATTTGGATATATAGACTTCGTAGAATCATAAGTTGCTCTTACGTTATCAGATTGACGAACCGTAAGTTGCGTTGGGATCGTATGGACGAGAGCTTCACAATAAAGCTGACTGGAAGTGGATTGGAGCTTGTTTGAAATTATGGCGAATTTAATTGTTTGATTCAAATCAAATAACGGTTTATCGTTCTTTAACGATGAACTGCAAATGTGAGTAAAACTCACCAACTCTAAACAGTTTATAATTTCATGTTGTATTTTTTAGAACTGTTAGAAATTGTCTGATTTACTGTGTGTTGACTGTTTGATTGAACTGCTAGTCAGTTAGTTGAATTTTCTATATCAATTCTGTTTAACAGAATATATCATATAAAAACTGAAAGTGATGTTGACTTTATTGTGTAACATCTGTGGATGCAGGGAAACAGGTGGGAGGAATCCGACTGGATTCCTCAACAGTTATTTTATTGTTTTTCATATATTTTGATATATGATGTGAATTATAACCTGTTGTTGATTGTGTGTGTATGGACGATATTGAACATCGTGATTTGATATGATTGAATACCATGACATACCGGAATGTAGATAAAGGAGATTTTTTTCAAAGTGATATTGAAAATAGAATATTTATAAAGTGGAATATTTATAAATAAGGAATATTTATAAATTGGGATATTTATAAATAGGAGATATTTGAAAAGGAAATAAATTCAAAACATTTCTTTTTGAATGGAAAGGCCTGTGTGGCGAGTTTGGGGATTTTCCCGATGCTCCCGATACAAAGGAGGTTATGGCGAATTTTCCCGGGAATTTTAGGAGTTAGAATATTTCAAGAATAAATTTGAAAGGGTAATATTTGTAAACCATTTACAAATAGAATTGGAAAGGAAACATTATAAAAAGGAAAATCATTTTTAAAGGGTAGAACCGTTATTTAAAAGTAAATCTTTTCCAATGAATAAAACGTCGTAAAAAAGGAAATCTTTATAAAGTAAGTTAGTTAATCGAATATGGTATTCGAAGTTAGAGAAATCGAATATAGTCATTCGAAGAAGTTAATCGAATATGGTATTCGAAGTTAGAGAAATCGAATATGGTATTCGAAGTTAGAGAAATCGAATATGGTATTCGAAGTTAGAGAAATCGAATATGGTATTCGAAGTTAGAGAAATCGAATATAGTCATTCGAAGAAGTTAATCGAATATGGTATTCGAAGTTAGTTAATCGAATATAGACATTCGAAAGGAGAAATCGAATATGGTATTCGAAGTTAGTTAATCGAATATAGACATTCGAAAGGAGAAATCGAATAGGGTATTCGAAGTTAGTTAATCGAATATAGACATTCGAAGAAGTTAATCGAATATGGTATTCGAAGTTAGAGAAATCGAATATAGTCATTCGAAGAAGTTAATCGAATATGGTATTCGAAGTTAGAGAAATCGAATATGGTATTCGAAGTTAGAGAAATCGAATATGGTATTCGAAGTTAGAGAAATCGAATATGGTATTCGAAGTTAGAGAAATCGAATATAGACATTCGAAAGGAGAAATCGAATAGGGTATTCGAAGTTAGTTAATCGAATATAGACATTCGAAGAAGTTAATCGAATATGGTATTCGAAGTTAGTTAATCGAATATAGACATTCGAAGGAGAAATCGAATATGGTATTCGAAGTTAGTTAATCGAATATGGTATTCGAAGTTAGTTAATCGAATATGTTATTCGAAAGGGGTTAGTCAAGTCGAGTTAACCAGTTAGAGTTAACCAATTAGAATTAATCAGTTAGAGTTAATCCAAATAATATGCCATTTAGCACGACTGCTAGCGTAATTCGCAGGGCTGCAAATAGCCTAAGGCGTTCGGATGTTTCCTGAGGGAATCAGGCATAACCATTGGGATCGCTGCGATCTAGAGTCAAGCGAATGGAGTTAAATAGAGTTAGTCGAATATAGTTTATTCGAATAGAGTTGAATAGAGTTAATCGAATAGTAGTTATTCGAATAGAGTTAAATGGAGTTAAATCGAATATTAGTTATTCGATAGGAGTAAATCAAGTTGAGTTAAATAAACCAAGTTAGTCGAGCCTAGTTAATTAAATCGAATTGGTCGAACCAAGTAAGTTAAGTTAGTCGAGTTAAGTTCGTCGAGTTAAATAAATCGATGTTAGTTTCATCGGAAGGAATTATCGATGTTAGTTTCATCGAAAGGAGTCATCGATTTTAGTTTCATCGAAAGGAGTCATCGATGTTAGTTTCATCGAAAGGAGTTATCGATGTTAGTTTCATCGAAGGGAGTTATCGGTTATAGTTTAATCGAAGTGAGGTTTTTCAAAGATGAGATATTTGAAAAGGAAAAGTTATCGAATATTAGTTGATCGAAGTGAGATTTATCGAACAAGAGTTATTCGAAAGAGATTTTCGAATATAGTTTATTCGAAAGTAAGATTTTCAAATATGAGATATTTGAAAAGGAAGAAGTTAATCGAATATAGGTTATTCGAAGAAGAGTTAATCAAATAGAGATTTCTCGAAGAGAGTAAATCAGCAAATTCTATTATATCGAATTCAGGAAAGTACTTATACTTTCCAGTGTCTAAATAGAGATTTATTTATTTATAAATAAATAAGTGTTAGGTTAATTATTCACTAATAAGAATAGAAGTTATAATTAAAATTAGATAATTCGAAAGTAAGGATTATAACGTTATCGTTATAACCAATGTTTTAAATATAGAAGTGGATTAGTAAAATTGAATCCGAGAAAGGCGTAAAGAAGTTGTTAAAGATTAAAAGATAAACTTTGACCATTTCGAAGTTATAACGTTGTTCAGTTAAGGTCTGAGAGGTAATTATACCCCAACTTGAGTGACTTCCTTCTTAACTAAGAAATGGTAAGGTTTGATCGTAAAGGAGTTTTGGAAATGTTTTCCAAACGAGAATCAGAAATGTTTTCTGATAAAAGAAAATAAGAATTTAGAATATAGGGAAAACAGGAGATAAGTAAATAAATGAACTAAAGAGATTAATGTTAAATGATGTTTGTTCGATATAATTTCCATCTGGAAATAATATCGTTGTTTGCACACTTGTTTTCCTTTGATAGTTAACTCACCGACTATCGAAGTTTTGACCATTTTAACGTTGTTAATATGGAGAGACCGGTTGGATTATTATCCATAGAACCACTCTGTATTGGCATAAGCGTCGCGAATCATATATGCCAAAAATAATTGAAGACGGAGTAAAATGCAAGGGCTATCCTGTTTACAGAATAGTGCCTTCGGTTTGTCCAGTCCCAGGACAACTTGTATGGACGAAGGTCTGACGGAGTATATCTAATGGATCACGTAAGTTGATCTGTTCAAACGTATTCACGTTTGGTGGCGGAGGAATTCGTTTCTCTTAGCTGTATACCCGTGTTATTTTTGAATAAGTCAATTTGTGATTTGGCGGGTATGACGATGTGACAATTCTAAGTGAATGAAGATGAATGTCTGACAGAGTATTTCCAGAAAGGTCACGTACATTGATTTCTTCAACCGTACCAAGAGTGGAAGCGGAGAAGGAAACTTCTTTTAGCTGACACATAATGTATGGTTGTAGACGTCAATTAGTGATTCTGATGGATATGACGATGTGACATTTGAAGTGAATTTGATGTGATGATATAGCGCAACTTCTAGCCTCATCATCCGGTAAATGACAGAAATCGGGCAGGCAGCATGGCTAAGTCGGTCGCACCGAAGTAGGGTGTATAATCACCTATCTAGAGAATATTCATTTGTTCCTTAAATCTATCAATGCTGTCCCATATATATACGGGAACGGTTGCTGATCCCAACCGTTGGTGATGTACATTCGATACACTCAAGCGAAATGAGTGGTCGGTCATGTGTGGCTGAGTTGCAAGATGTTCTTGTTGAACTCCAGTGTATCGTTCCTAGAGTACACTGATCGGAAGGTGATTCCATACCTTGTCATAGTTGGAAATCCATTACCCAATACGTGCTTGCGGTTTTGATTGTATACTATATATGTAGAACGTGAGATGAAAGCGTTTCTGCTAGTTGATATCTATTTGTACATAGACATTATTATAATATCAAAAAGTTTTTGATATAAAGATATTTTGGATTCTCATAAGGGAAAAACCCGTTCCGTTCTACGGCGTGGTCTTATGAGATATCGTTTACTTGTTCATATACCTGTTTAAACTGTTTTACTCATACCAGTCCCATGACTGACCCGGAGTTTATTTGTTTTGTTTTCCCTAAACTCTTGGGTGCCTAATTTTGTACGGGCAGTCAAGTAGTCAGGAATTTACAGATATACTGGAAGAGCGTGGAGCAGGAGGCTTCAAGATCATATAGCTATAGTTATTTCCGCTGTGTTGTAAGTGCTGTACTCTGATAAGTGCTATTGTATACATAACTGATATATTTCAAAGTTATGTTATCTATTATATGTTATTCGTTCCGCTGTGAGGTTCGTGTTACTCTGATGTTGTGTTCTTCTTCTTCTTCTATTCTAAGTTTCTATCTTATCTATTCTCACCTTCTAATTTCTTTCATTAACTACCGGGATTTTTCGATGTTTTGGTTATCGACGTCGAGCTTACGTCGATAACCAAAGTCGCCGAAAATCCGGGTCGTTACAGTTGGTATCAGAGCTTAAGTTTAGAATTTCTTGGCTCTGTGGCGTGACTCGGTAGAGATAGGGTTAGTAATACCCTAGATTGAGTTGAGTGTATATATACGAGTGCGTATTTGTATTTGATATAAAAATTTGTTTATATTGTGGAGATTCATTGGCTGAGTTGTTTATGAGTTCTGGTCGATCAGTTTGATCCACTGTATCGGTAAGAATAAATAAACACTTGAATACGATGGACCGACACAGTATGTATATGTGATATATTATCATATATAGGATGTGTTGGTAGTAATTATAATCAGATAAGGTTATAAAGTGAAATGGTTATATATAACCAATCAGAATTCATATAAGTAAAGTATATGAAAGAGGATGAATTAAATCTGGAGTTAAATCAGATTTGGAATTTAAATAAGGAAATTTTAAGTTCCTGGGAGATTTTGAAAACGTTTTTCAAACTGAAAGTGATATAGTATTGAACTCACTCTGACAGCTGGAAAGTAGATTCCGATGATGATCATGACATCATCGGTGTTCATTTTCGAGTTCTTAGTGATGGATTACTACCGAAGATTTTGTTTTTAAAATTGTTTTGAGAAAACAAATGGTTTAGAAAATTCAAATGTTTTGAATTGGTATTATGATTCCAAATTGATTTGAAAGAAACCCAGGGATTTAAGTTATGGAATTAGAATTTAACTTATGAAGTTAATGAGATTGAGATGGTAAAAATTGAATAAATAAATTGGAATTTAACTTGAACCAAGTTAAATAAAACTTGATTTGATTATAGAATAATCTAGGGTAGAATTGAATTGATGAGTTAAGAGTTGAAATCGAGAATGGAACTCGAGTTGAAATAGAATCCGACGTAGGTATAAGCTAATGATTTGGTTTTGAGAATGAACTGATTTGAGATCAAGTTGGTAATGCATTGTTATATGCAGAAGTGGTAACCAATAGCAGGGATACAGCGATATGCCCGACAAAAAGGTACAAGTTTATATTCTATACGAGTTTGGAATTTATGAGCCGATTTGGCAAGCCGCTTGGCTGTTTGATTTTCTTTTGGATTGAAGAAGGCCCAGAGAGGCGAGTGGGAATTTGAGCTATCGACCAGTACAAAGGAGGTGCTGGCAAAATTTTCCGAAAATTTAAAGTGTTAGAAAATTCTCAGAATTTTTGAAAATTTTAGTTAGTCGAAATGAATAAATATTTTAATCAATATTAATTGGTTCAGTTAAAATCAAAAAGAAGGGGTAAACAAATCTTAGGAATTCAAATAGATAGGGTCGTCCACTACCTTAGCAATTTCGAGGATGAAATTATTTTAAGTGGGGAAGAATGTAATGACCCGCATTTTTAGAGATATATAATTAATTTATTTAATTATATAATTGGTGATTTAGAGAAGTTAATGATCGTTTAATTAAATAATATTGAATATTTAATTAATAATTATAATATATTTATATATTTAAATGAGTCATACAGAGCTTTAAAAATAGTCGGTTTTGCAAACGAAGTCGGAATTCGACGAAACCAGTTTCATTGGGACCGTGATGTCGAACTCTAGCAGCAAGTCAGTTTTCATGATTTTTGAATATCACATGTAGATGCGGTGATTTTTAAGAACGCAAGACGAGGGGAAAAGTATAAAATAAATATAAAAATCAAAATAAAAAAATATCTACCAAATATCTTAATTCCGTAATCCTATAAGTACCCCCATCTACATCCTTAAGACCTAGAACACATCTTCATCTTCTGTGAAAAAATAGGCCGCCACATTTTAATTCTCCCAACCAATTAAATCTCGAGTTTTACTCGATGAAATCGAGTGATGTAAGATCCATTAGACTCACATAGCCATGAGCTTCATCCCTGTAGTGTTCGATTAAGGTGCGCACGAATTTGGTGGTGCTCGATATTTCTTCAGCGTGGGCTAGGGCAAAAGGGGATCGGCAAATCCTGGCATCGATTCAAGGAACAGTGGTTGTATTCAAGATCAGAAGGTAACGTAGCACCTGTGTGTTTGAAATTGGTGGTTTCGGTGATAAAGGACGTCGCAGGTTGTCACCGTGGAAGCTGGATGTCGCGCCTTCCTTGGTGCGTGCGGGTTGGAGTCTAATGGCAGGGAGGGGTACGGATTTAGACAAGGAATGGGGTGGTAGTGGTTGCGCCGGAGTTTGGTGACCGGAGTGAGGGAGGATTGCGGTCAAAGGTGAAGTCAACGTGAATGTGGGGAGATGGTTTTCGCAGATCTGAATATGGGGAAGAAGGGTAGCGGGTGTGTTGAGTTTTGAATGGGCTGAGGGATTTTAAAGGGTGTTGGGCCGGTTAGAAGGAGGGTAAGCCCAAATTAGATAATTTAATTAGGTTTAAATTTAATTTGGATATATAGACTTCGTAGAATCATAAGTTGCTCTTACGTTATCAGATTGACGAACCGTAAGTTGCGTTGGGATCGTATGGACGAGAGCTTCACAATAAAGCTGACTGGAAGTGGATTGGAGCTCGTTTGAAATTATGGCGAATTTAATTGTTTGATTCAAATCAAATAACGGTTTATCGTTCTTTAACGATGAACTGCAAATGTGAGTAAAACTCACCAACTCTAAACAGTTTATAATTTCATGTTGTATTTTTTAGAACTGTTAGAAATTGTCTGATTTACTGTGTGTTGACTGTTTGATTGAACTGCTAGTCAGTTAGTTGAATTTTCTATATCAATTCTGTTTAACAGAATATATCATATAAAAACTGAAAGTGATGTTGACTTTATTGTGTAACATCTGTGGATGCAGGGAAACATGTGGGAGGAATCCGACTGGATTCCTCAACAGTTATTTTATTGTTTTTCATATATTTTGATATATGATGTGAATTATAACCTGTTGTTGATTGTGTGTGTATGGACGATATTGAACATCGTGATTTGATATGATTGAATACCATGACATACCGGAATGTAGATAAAGGAGATTTTTTTCAAAGTGATATTGAAAAATAGAATATTTATAAAGTGGAATATTTATAAATAAGGAATATTTATAAATTGGGATATTTATAAATAGGAGATATTTGAAAAGGAAATAAATTCAAAACATTTCTTTTTGAATGGAAAGGCCTGTGTGGCGAGTTTGGGGATTTTCCCGATGCTCCCGATACAAAGGAGGTTATGGCGAATTTTCCCGGGAATTTTAGGAGTTAGAATATTTCAAGAATAAATTTGAAAGGGTAATATTTGTAAACCATTTACAAATAGAATTGGAAAGGAAACATTATAAAAAGGAAAATCATTTTTAAAGGGTAGAACCGTTATTTAAAAGTAAATCTTTTCCAATGAATAAAACGTCATAAAAAAGGAAATCTTTATAAAGTAAGTTAGTTAATCGAATATGGTATTCGAAGTTAGAGAAATCGAATATAGTCATTCGAAGAAGTTAATCGAATATGGTATTCGAAGTTAGAGAAATCGAATATGGTATTCGAAGTTAGAGAAATCGAATATGGTATTCGAAGTTAGAGAAATCGAATATGGTATTCGAAGTTAGAGAAATCGAATATAGTCATTCGAAGAAGTTAATCGAATATGGTATTCGAAGTTAGTTAATCGAATATAGACATTCGAAAGGAGAAATCGAATATGGTATTCGAAGTTAGTTAATCGAATATAGACATTCGAAAGGAGAAATCGAATAGGGTATTCGAAGTTAGTTAATCGAATATAGACATTCGAAGAAGTTAATCGAATATGGTATTCGAAGTTAGAGAAATCGAATATAGTCATTCGAAGAAGTTAATCGAATATGGTATTCGAAGTTAGAGAAATCGAATATGGTATTCGAAGTTAGAGAAATCGAATATGGTATTCGAAGTTAGAGAAATCGAATATGGTATTCGAAGTTAGAGAAATCGAATATAGACATTCGAAAGGAGAAATCGAATAGGGTATTCGAAGTTAGTTAATCGAATATAGACATTCGAAGAAGTTAATCGAATATGGTATTCGAAGTTAGTTAATCGAATATAGACATTCGAAGGAGAAATCGAATATGGTATTCGAAGTTAGTTAATCGAATATGGTATTCGAAGTTAGTTAATCGAATATGTTATTCGAAAGGGGTTAGTCAAGTCGAGTTAACCAGTTAGAGTTAACCAATTAGAATTAATCAGTTAGAGTTAATCCAAATAATATGCCATTTAGCACGACTGCTAGCGTAATTCGCAGGGCTGCAAATAGCCTAAGGCGTTCGGATGTTTCCTGAGGGAATCAGGCATAACCATTGGGATCGCTGCGATCTAGAGTCAAGCGAATGGAGTTAAATAGAGTTAGTCGAATATAGTTTATTCGAATAGAGTTGAATAGAGTTAATCGAATAGTAGTTATTCGAATAGAGTTAAATGGAGTTAAATCGAATATTAGTTATTCGATAGGAGTAAATCAAGTTGAGTTAAATAAACCAAGTTAGTCGAGCCTAGTTAATTGAATCGAATTGGTCGAACCAAGTAAGTTAAGTTAGTCGAGTTAAGTTCGTCGAGTTAAATAAATCGATGTTAGTTTCATCGGAAGGAATTATCGATGTTAGTTTCATCGAAAGGAGTCATCGATTTTAGTTTCATCGAAAGGAGTCATCGATGTTAGTTTCATCGAAAGGAGTTATCGATGTTAGTTTCATCGAAGGGAGTTATCGGTTATAGTTTAATCGAAGTGAGGTTTTTCAAAGATGAGATATTTGAAAAGGAAAAGTTATCGAATATTAGTTGATCGAAGTGAGATTTATCGAACAAGAGTTATTCGAAAGAGATTTTCGAATATAGTTTATTCGAAAGTAAGATTTTCAAATATGAGATATTTGAAAAGGAAGAAGTTAATCGAATATAGGTTATTCGAAGAAGAGTTAATCAAATAGAGATTTCTCGAAGAGAGTAAATCGGCAAATTCTATTATATCGAATTCAGGAAAGTACTTATACTTTCCAGTGTCTAAATAGAGATTTATTTATTTATAGATAAATAAGTGTTAGGTTAATTATTCACTAATAAGAATAGAAGTTATAATTAAAATTAGATAATTCGAAAGTAAGGATTATAACGTTATCGTTATAACCAATGTTTTAAATATAGAAGTGGATTAGTAAAATTGAATCCGAGAAAGGCGTAAAGAAGTTGTTAAAGATTAAAAGATAAACTTTGACCATTTCGAAGTTATAACGTTGTTCAGTTAAGGTCTGAGAGGTAATTATACCCCAACTTGAGTGACTTCCTTCTTAACTAAGAAATGGTAAGGTTTGATCGTAAAGGAGTTTTGGAAATGTTTTCCAAACGAGAATCAGAAATGTTTTCTGATAAAAGAAAATAAGAATTTAGAATATAGGGAAAACAGGAGATAAGTAAATAAATGAACTAAAGAGATTAATGTTAAATGATGTTTGTTCGATATAATTTCCATCTGGAAATAATATCGTTGTTTGCACACTTGTTTTCCTTTGATAGTTAACTCACCGACTATCGAAGTTTTGACCATTTTAACGTTGTTAATATGGAGAGACCGGTTGGATTATTATCCATAGAACCACTCTGTATTGGCATAAGCGTCGCGAATCATATATGCCAAAAATAATTGAAGACGGAGTAAAATGCAAGGGCTATCCTGTTTACAGAATAGTGCCTTCGGTTTGTCCAGTCCCAGGACAACTTGTATGGACGAAGGTCTGACGGAGTATATCTAATGGATCACGTAAGTTGATCTGTTCAAACGTATTCACGTTCGGTGGCGGAGGAATTCGTTTCTCTTAGCTGTATACCCGTGTTATTTTTGAATAAGTCAATTTGTGATTTGGCGGGTATGACGATGTGACAATTCTAAGTGAATGAAGATGAATGTCTGACAGAGTATTTCCAGAAAGGTCACGTACATTGATTTCTTCAACCGTACCAAGAGTGGAAGCGGAGAAGGAAACTTCTTTTAGCTGACACATAATGTATGGTTGTAGACGTCAATTAGTGATTCTGATGGATATGACGATGTGACATTTGAAGTGAATTTGATGTGATGATATAGCGCAACTTCTAGCCTCATCATCCGGTAAATGACAGAAATCGGGCAGGCAGCATGGCTAAGTCGGTCGCACCGAAGTAGGGTGTATAATCACCTATCTAGAGAATATTCATTTGTTCCTTAAATCTATCAATGCTGTCCCATATATATACGGGAACGGTTGCTGATCCCAACCGTTGGTGATGTACATTCGATACACTCAAGCGAAATGAGTGGTCGGTCATGTGTGGCTGAGTTGCAAGATGTTCTTGTTGAACTCCAGTGTATCGTTCCTAGAGTACACTGATCGGAAGGTGATTCCATACCTTGTCATAGTTGGAAATCCATTACCCAATACGTGCTTGCGGTTTTGATTGTATACTATATATGTAGAACGTGAGATGAAAGCGTTTCTGCTAGTTGATATCTATTTGTACATAGACATTATTATAATATCAAAAAGTTTTTGATATAAAGATATTTTGGATTCTCATAAGGGAAAAACCCGTTCCGTTCTACGGCGTGGTCTTATGAGATATCGTTTACTTGTTCATATACCTGTTTAAACTGTTTTACTCATACCAGTCCCATGACTGACCCGGAGTTTATTTGTTTTGTTTTCCCTAAACTCTTGGGTGCCTAATTTTGTACGGGCAGTCAAGTAGTCAGGAATTTACAGATATACTGGAAGAGCGTGGAGCAGGAGGCTTCAAGATCATATAGCTATAGTTATTTCCGCTGTGTTGTAAGTGCTGTACTCTGATAAGTGCTATTGTATACATAACTGATATATTTCAAAGTTATGTTATCTATTATATGTTATTCGTTCCGCTGTGAGGTTCGTGTTACTCTGATGTTGTGTTCTTCTTCTTCTTCTATTCTAAGTTTCTATCTTATCTATTCTCACCTTCTAATTTCTTTCATTAACTACCGGGATTTTTCGATGTTTTGGTTATCGACGTCGAGCTTACGTCGATAACCAAAGTCGCCGAAAATCCGGGTCGTTACAGAATGCCTTAACTTTGATGAAGCATTTTAGTAGACAGAATAGAAATTTACAAGACAGATAAAACAGTACTTGAAAAATTTATAACTTTATTACAACAGAAACATAAATAAGTTTGGTTACATCTTTTCATATCACAATATCAGAATTTAAGTACAAAATATCGGTCTTGTACAAAAGCCTTCAGAATGCATAGTTTTTAAAGTCATAATCCCTAACATAAACTGCCATGGAAAGATAGAGCCAAGGCCAAGCGATACTTCAAGCAGAGAAAATCCGAATCAAGCTCCTATATTTCCACCCTAAAAACCTTGTGGGGGGGGGGGGGAGGAACGAAAGAAAAGGGCGAAAACAAGCAAGGTCAGACATAAAGTCTGGCAAGTCCAGTGACTTTCAGCATATGAACAAATAATAATATCATGACATGAAAGTAAAGCTGGATAAGAGACAACAGCAACAGGAGTAACTGGTATACTTAAGCTAAACAGAAGAAACAGAATGATATAGCCCAAGTTATGCTTCTTACTTATATCTTACTTCTCTGCACTAATACTAGTATATCAGGATTAGGTGTTACCCTAATGTCTAAACTGAAATAGAAACGAAACAGAATAATCTATACAGAAACAGAATGCCGGTAATGGGCCTTTACCACCCCAATAGACAGAAGGTACATAAATGGAATCAGAGACGGAAACAGAATAATCCCTACGGAAACAGAATATTAGGCGTACACTAGTGAATGGGCCTTTACCACCCCAACAGATGGTACCACGCAGAAACAGACAGGTGTTACCACCCAACAGAAACAGACGGTACCCCAACGGAAAACAGGCAGAAATTAAGTGTACCCTAAATCTACCCCAAGCGATCGGCTCTCTAATACATAAATACCCTGTGCCAGCCCTACAGAAGGGTGTATCACTCCCTAAAGTGGCAACCTTTGAATGACACAGACCTATTTACAGATGTCACGGCGTCTTACATCCTCAGAGGCAGACCGGGATCCATGCACGCACATGACCCGGTTGGAACGCACCATCCACACCCCTCGCCATTATCAGAATGAACCACTAATAATTAGTTCAGTAAGCGTGCCCGAACCCTACCTACTATTGGGTCATAGTTTTGATACCAGAAAGGGTTACTGACTAATATGGGTCCCAAACAACAGATGACATAAGTATTTTCCCTCCTAACCTTGTGTCCCCAGGCTAATGGATTTCAGATTAACTTGTTTACAAGTTTTCAGACCTACAGAGTTCAGATCAACTAGTTCAAAGATCAGAAAATCAAGCCAACAGGTTTTCAGACTAACGGATCAGATGTACGGTTTTAACAGACATATAGATTGTCTAACTTTGTATTGGGCCTATAAATTCACGAAACAAGTTTATTAATTCATCAGTCCAGTTGGTTTATCCCTATCCACCCAACACATTTTAGGCATCATATTTATCTCAGATTTGCATTAATTAAATATTAATGCGCAGACCTCTCACACTAGGTCGGTAGCTTGTGGCCGCTGGATAAGCCGGGCGGTTCCGGGCAGATTTCTGCCACAAGCCAGACCTAACCTCGTGTCTAAGCATATTTTAGTTATTCCTACGGCCTCTCACATTAAACTAGCAGTTTGCGGTTGCTGGTTAAGCCAGTTGGGTCCGGGCAGGCTTCTACCGCAAACATGAGTCTAACCTCGTGTCTCAGCATTTTTATTATAACCAGTTTATTCCATTGCAAATTATACAAATATCAGACTAATTATGTCAATTTAATAGATCTGACTTCTTTTCAAGTCACAGCAGATTAATCAAATTAACATGTTTTACTCAATCTTAGATCGAGCCTACGGATTTTCATACACAAATTACAATCATTCAGCTTTTCAACAGATTTAACAGATCTAGCAGCTCAGGCGGTTCAACAGATTTAGCAGATTAGGCAACTCAACAGATTTAGCAGATTAGGCATAATTAGCAGATTAGGAGATTCAACATATTTAATAGTTTAGGCAATTCAACAGATTTAACAGATAACAGATTTAGCAGATTAGGAAAATTTAACATATTTAGCAGATAACAGTTTTAGCCGATTTAAACATTCCTTAAAGTCCTATTCACATATCTTGCCTAATTCATAAAGTAAGCCTAAACTTTTATGCCCAAATTATGGTCATAATCGACCATATAACATATGTCCAAATTTTAGTTAAACTTGCATAATTCAGAATATTCTCCAAAAACCCTAATCGTGATTCACATATAAATAATGCCAAATATAGCCATTGATTACAATGCATGTCACATATCCAAACCCCCCCTTTACTTAGGTGTATTCACACTTAATAGTCATCAAAACTTAATATAGGTTTTACACCTAAGTCATATGCAAATTAATTCTCCTACTTCCAAATGACAAATTATCAGATTTAATATGCCCAGATCCAGATCTTAAATTATGAAATATGTTCTTTATGTTCTAAGTCACTATAATCCTCTTCTTCCAAGTCATAGATCATCTTATGCAATATGTCTCAAATTTATGTCCAGAATTATAACATGCGTTGTGCCCTCAAATTAGTTACAAATCGATTTTGCCCAAATATGCCTCATTCAATATTCTTCCCAAATTTAGCGTTTATGCATTCATCTCTTATGAGACTTGGCTCAGGCTCGTGGTAGCCTGGCTATCAAAAAAAAAGAAAGAAAGGAGGAAGAAATACAGAACAAACAGAATAATAAAACAGAGGAACAGATCTGATAAATAGAAAAAGGGCCTAGTCTCAAATTCAGATTTATAATTATGTCAAGATCATGATTAAATTTCATATCGGAAAATAACTGCACTTGCCTTGGTTGGATTATAGAAGAAGAGTTGAAGTAGTTCTCTTTTAATCTTATTCAGATTTGGAAGAAGATGCACTAGTTCTAGTTTTGATCCCAGCAGAGTAGCGACGCCATTATTTTATTTATTTCTATTATTTCAGAGGCAGCATAAGGAGAGACGAATGGTGTAAAGAGAATGGGGCTAGGGGGCTGTTTATATAGGATTAGGCGGGCGAATCTAGACTGAAAATGAGACCAGATACATCAGAATGAACCCAGGCTCAAAACTGGGTTCTGGCACCAGGTCGACCCCCAGGTTGACCATAGGGTCGACCTGGTCCCTGGGAGGTCGACCATAGTGTCGACCCCTAAGTCGACCTGGTCCCGGGCGGGAAAATTCCCACCCACTCTAAGCTGGGTTTGAATTCGAATTTCAAATTCGGATTTCGAGCTGTTTTTGATTCTGAAAATTCCTGAAACTTCGGAAGGTCATATCTCCCTCATACGGTCTCCGTTTCTCGAAAACTCGGACTTGTTTCCAAGCAGAATTTCGAGACGAACGCAATGGTGCAACCCGTTTTCCCTTGATTCTTATTTTAAAATTTAATTCTGCCTTGATTTCTTGTTTCAAGATGTTATTAAAATTCGGGTTGTTACATTCTCCCCTCCTTAAAGGATTTCGTCCCCGAAATCTTCAAGTTAAGAAGAATGCATCCTATCATCCAATCATCCATCTACTCAACCATCATCCACAAGCAACCATTGTCCATAAAAGATTTCTAATGCTGTATGAACTTATGCAAGAGCATGTGTATATGTACTTATTTAATGCAAAGATCAGGCGGTCCACTGATTCAGTTGACCTCCTTAATGCGAATTATGTCAGTGCCATGAGTCCAACATGTATGCAATTTTTCTATTTGATACATATTATTTCTATATGAGTGCACAACCATTCATTCATATGCAACATCCATGTGCTGAGTCAACAATTTTGCATCCAAATTTAAAAAAAAAATGCACACACATCCATATGCAGTATGAGAGTGTTTTTGAGCCGATCTAGTGCCTAGTGTGTGTATATGCATCCACGAGCAATCACTAGCAACCACTTGCATCCACTTGCAACCATCAAACATAACATGTCTCAAACATATGTTTACACCCATTAGTTTCTACGTAAAGGTCGAAGGATAAAGTCGAGTGATAGAAGCAAGTATAATTAAAACTAAAGCTAGGTTCCCATTAGACATCGGTTTAAGAGAATAACTCCCTATGTATCAACCCCGAAGATCGAAATCAACATCAGATTAATACTCAGAGAATCACTCCCATTAAACAAATTCCCAACTAGAAATCTATTTCACGCTTTGAGTAAAAACTCCTATCCTTTTCAGAAACCTACAGACTACTGATACAGATCAGATTACCAAATGATTCTTAGGAAACTAAGCATGATAAAAACTCAGAATGTATGTGTCATGGTCAACTTAACGCCCAACACAGATGCCCTCAAACCCCAACTTATCACAAACAGATGAGTCGTAACTCTCATGGGGTCTGAGACTATAACGGAACCAAAAACAAGACTAGTATTAAAGTGCAGAGTTTCAATTACATAATCAAAATGCCAGAATCAGAAAGAGTTTTTAACTCCTCAATCAGATAAGGAAATTAAACCTTCTACATAAATTTTCTTATTTCTACTCTATCTACCAGCCACTTGAGCATTCGCCTGTCCTCCAGAAGTGGGTTCTGCCCTCTGCCCTTGCCCCCGTTTCTTTGGGCACTCCCTTGTGAAGTGCCTCATTTCTCCACAGTTGAAGCAAGTGCCCTGCCTTTTTCTGCAATCCTTGTTCAAATGGGTTGAGCTTCCACAAGTAAAGCACTTCTTCTCCTTCATATCTTCGGTCTTCTCATCCTTCTTTTGTGTTTCCTTTTTGGGCCCCGCCTTCTTGTTCTGTGGTCCTTAAGCTTTTCCTCTTTCTTTTTACTTTCGGCTTCCTCTTTATGCATTAACGCCCTGTCCACCAATTTTTCGAAGGTTGCCCCCATAGGAATGTGGGACATCGCCAATTCGTGTAGCGGCTCATTCAAACCTTTAGCAAACCTTAGTGCCTTCTTATGCAGTGTATTTACCAATTCTAAGCCGAATCTTGCCAATTGATTAAACTTGTTGACGTACTCTCTCACTGATAAATTCCCCTGCTTCAATACCAAGAATCTTTCTACGTATAGACTCTCTTCCGCTCGTGAGAGAAATTTCATCTCAAACCTATGCCTGAAATCCATCCATCTCTCTACCAGAAGCTCTCCATTTGTGACCTCCCACCAAAAAGAAGCTTCGTCCTTAAGAAACCATACCACCAACTGTATCTTCTGCCTATCGTCCACCTCGAAGATAACGAACAAATCCTCAGTTTCTTTGAGCCAGTTCCTTGCTTCCACGAAGGATTCGGTTCCATTAAAGTTCTTCCCACCCATGGCTCAAAAGTCTCTACATATCTTTGGGAAAGTATTCACGCGTGGAGGAAGAGGAGGAACTGCTGCAGCTGGGGGAGGAGGGACGTTTGTTGGGCCCGCATCATTAGCCCTAGCTTCTAGACCTCCTGAACCAGCCAGGTATCGGTACGCCCTCCGGAAGGTTAAGATTCCCAGACATGCTGAAACGAAAGAAAAAGGAAAGATTCAAAACAAAGGATAGAAAGATAGGCTATGGCTTTGGGGATTATGTTTTTCAAAATAAACTCTACTTTTGAAAATACTTGCTTTTAAAAACCTTTTTGAAAATAATTTTCCAAAACCTTTTTATCAAATCTGGTAACCTTCGGCTCTGATACCAGCCCTACAGAAGGGTGTATCACTCCCTAAAGTGGCAACCTTTGAATGACACAGACCTATTTACAGATGTCACGGCGTCTTACATCCTCAGAGGCAGACCGGGATCCATGCACGCACATGACCCGGTTGGAACGCACCATCAACACCCCTCGCCATTATCAGAATGAACCACTTATAATTAGTTTAGTAAGCGTGCCCGGACCCTACCTACTGTTGGGTCATAGTTTTGATACCAGAAAGGGTTACTGACTAATATGGGTCCCAAACAACAGATGACACAAGTATTTTCCCTCCTAACCTTGTGTCCCCAGACTAATGGATTTCAGATTAACTTGTTTACAAGTTTTCAGACCTACAGAGTTCAGATCAACTAGTTCACAGATCAGAAAATCAAGTCAACGGGTTTTCAGACTAACGGATTAGATGTACAATTTTAACAGACTTACAGATTGTATAACTTTGTATTGGGCCTACAGATTCACGAAACAAGTTTATTAATTCATCAGTCCAGTTGGTTTAGCCCTATCCACCCAACAAGTTTTAGACATCATATTTATCTCAGATTTGCATTAATTAAATATTAATGCGCAGACCTCTCACATTAGGTCGGTAGCTTGTGGCCGCTGGATAAGCTGGGCGATTCCGGGCAGACTTCTGCCACAAGCCATACCTAATCTCGTGTCTAAGCATATTTTAGTTATTCCTACGATCTCTCACATTAAACTAGCAGTTTGCGGTTGCTGGTTAAGCCGGTTGGGTCCGGGCAGGCTTCTACCACAAACATGAGTCTAACCTCGTGTCTCAGCATTTTTATTATAACCAGTTTATTCCATTACAAATTATACAAATATCAGACTAATTATGTCAATTTAACAGATTTGACTTCTTTTCAAGTCACAGCAGATTAATCAAATTAACATGTTTTACTCAATCTTAGATTGAGCCTATGGATTTTCATACACAAATTACAATCATTCAACTTTTCAACAGATTTAGCAGCTCAGGCGGTTCAACAGATTTAGCAGATTAGGCAACTCAACAGATTTAGCAGATTAGGCATAATTAGCAGATTAGGCGATTTAACATATTTAACAGTTTAGGCAATTCAACAGATTTAACAGGTAACAGATTTAGTAGATTAGGCAAATTTAACATATTAAGCAGATAACAGTTTTAGCCGATTTAAACATTCCTTAAAGTCCTATTCACATATCTTGCCTAATTCATAAAGTAAGCCTAAACTTATATGCCCAAATTATGGTCATAATCCACCATATAACATATGTCCAAATTTTAGTTAAACTTGCATAGTTCAGAATATTCTCCAAAAACCCTAATTGTGATTCACATATAAATTATGCCAAATATAGCCATTGATTACAATGCATGTCACATATCCAAAAAAAAAACCTTTACTTAGGTGTATTCACACTTAATAGTCATCAAATCTTAATATAGGTTTTACACCTAAGTCATATGCAAATTAATTCTCCTACTTCCAAATGACGAACTATCAGATTTAATATGCCCAGATCCAGATCTTAAATTATGAAATATGTTCTTTATGTTCTAAGTCACAATAATCCTCTTCTTCCAAGTCATAGATCATCTTATGCAATATGTCTCAAATTTATGTCCGGAATTACAACATGCGTTGTGTCCTCAAATTAGTTACAAATCAATTTTGCCCAAATATGCATCATTCAATATTCTTCCCAAATTTAGCGTTTATGCGTTCATCTCTTATGAGACTTGGCTCAGGCTCGTGGTAGCCTGGCTATCAAACAAAAAGAAAGAAAGGAGGAAGAAATACAGAACAAACAAAATAATATAACAGAGGAACATATCTGATAAATAGAAAAAGGGCCTAGTCTCAGATTTAGATTTATAATTATGTCAAGATCATGATTAAATTTCATATCGGAAAATAACTGCACTTGCCTTGGTTGGATTATAGAAGAAGAGTTGCAGTAGTTCTCTTTTAATCTTATTCAGATTTGGAAGAAGATGCACTAGTTCTAGTTTTGATCCCAGCAGAGTAGCGACGCCATTATTTTATTCATTTCTATTTTTTCAGAGGCAGCATAAGGACAGAAGAATGGTGTAAAGAGAATGGGGCTAGGGTGTTGTTTATATAGGATTTGGCGGGCAAATCTAGACTGAAAACGAGACCTGATACATCAGAATGAACCCAGGCTCAAAACTGGGTTCTGGCACTAGGTCGACCCCAGGTCGACCTGGTCCCTGGGAGGTCGACCATAGTGTTGACCCCCAGGTCGACCTGGTCCTGGGCGGGAAAATTCCCGCCCAGTCTTCGCGGAGGTTTGAATTCGAATTTCGAGCTGTTTTCGATTCTGAAAATTCCTGAAACTTCGGAGGGTCATATCTCCCTCATACAGACTCCGTTTCTTGAAAACTCGGACTCGTTTCCAAGCAGAATTTCGAGATGAACGCAATGGCGCAACCCGTTTTCCCCTGATTCTTATTTTAAAATTTATTTCTGCCTTGATTTCTTGTTTCAAGATGTTATTAAAATTTGGGTTGTTACAAGAGTCGTGCCCCGGCCTTCTACCCAAGCTCCTCAGGTCAACCTACGAGATCCTAGAAACGGAAGGGACCTTGAGACTAGCACTCGCGGCATTATCATTAGTTAGATTTTTCTGATGTATTTCTTCCAATAAAAAGGACATCTTGATGTACACATGTATGGGGTTAGAATTTAGCTCCTAGGCATGCTCTGGAATCAATCGATGTCCTCTTAGAATTTCTTTGTAATAATTCATTAGTTGCTATGAATGTTTTTTTTCAAATATAGATATTTTTTGGGAAACTCTAAAGCCGAGCATGGATAATGCTCGCCCTCCTCTTTGAATGTAGTCAGTGCGAAAGCCTACCGCTATACCTTAACACCTACTCCCCTAGCTGAGTGTGGTATACTTCTTTAAGACGAGTATGGATGATACTCACCCCCTCTTTCTCTACACCACGAGTTTCTACCACTCGTTGGATACACTAATCTAACATGAGTCAAGCACGAAAAACACTTGCCCTAAGCCGAGTATGGTTAATACTCGCCCTCTCTAAGCCGAGTATGGTTAATACTCACCCTCTCTAAGCCGAGTATGGTTAATACTCGCCACTAAGCCGAGTACGGTTAATACTCGCCACCTCTCAAAGCCAAGTGAATAAAAATGCTCGACCCATTAGCCTTCTCCAAGCCGAGAACAGTTTATTTTTATCTTTGCAGGAACTGACTCTCATGAAGGCGATCATCATCTTGTCCTTAATACGGTTTCCGACAGTTGTCAATTTTCCGACCTTAATACAACCTAGTTCGGTCGTCGGTTTTCTGGCCTTAATACAACATCGGAACCGTCGGATTTCTGGCCTTAATATGGCCCGGCGCGACCATAGCTGCTTGAGCAATTGTGCTTCGATTCATATTTCAAAACACACCTCCCTCTATCAAAGAAGATGCATTCTGAGGGGCAAAGTGTTAACCCTCTTTTTGGTAAAAGAAGCAGCGGGCCAAATCGAAGACCAAACGCGCAACTAATCGGGTTAGACAGATCGCATTCCAAGAAGCCCCGCAGAAGCTTGGCCCGAAATAGCCACAAATCGGGTCAATCAAGTCGATATATCACCCTAGAAGACTCGCTCTCCCAATCAACCGAGAGAACCGCTTTCGCATAAGACGTATCGACCTAGTATTTCGGATCTACATGAAATATCCAGCTGAGTTGTTCAAATACTTGGCCCGACTATCAAGGAAGAAAAAGCGGTCAACCGTATCCGGACAAAGCTCTACTTTTGATATACCTCACCATGGATGCCACGTCGGCCACGACTTCCGAGGATACTATTTATGAATAGTGGAATAAGTTTTAAGCCGCTATTCTAACCAAGTGATGGACTCCACGTGTCCGAGCTTTCCCGAAAAGGCTGGGCCACGTCAGTACAACCCAAGCTGCTATCCTCGCCTATAAATACCTCAAAGCTTAAGGAGGATAAAAGGAGATTTTTTCTAACCTTTCTTCTTTGGGCTCATACTACTTCTTCTTCCCAAATAAACATTATCTGGAAGAGAAAATAGCCGCCTTCTCTCTTTTCTCCAAATAGAAAAAGCATTGTACTTGTAATCAAAAGAAAAAGTAATATATATAAAGTGGACATAGGCACCGTCTTTGCCGAACCACAATATAATTTCTGTGTCTTTCCCCGTTTCCTTTACTTTTATCTACATTTTATAATCAGTATTCATGTTCTCTACACGCGATTGGGGGTTCATCATCACTTGTGACCAACTTTTGATGTCAACAGTAATAATGCCTCTCCCTCCTCTCCCTTGTCATAGCCTCCTCTCCCCTTTAAACTTCCAAAAAACCCTTTCTAACCCAAATTCGCAATTATACCCAAAGCTACACCCAAATCCACCTTCCTCCACACTCCTATACCCCACACAAGGGCCCTACACCTGCTCTTCCCTCCTGTATAGCCCAAAAACATGGACCCTACCCTTAGACCGAACCCTCATGGACCTCGTTCCCTTCCCATTTGCTTAGTATACCCAGATTTGTGAGTGTGAGCGCGACTGTCAAGTTCTGAAACCCTGTAGCCTCAAAAACTCAGACCCATAAGTCTTTGGAAATATTTGTAGACACCGAGAGAGTGCCATAGTCATGTGAGAGTGTCCTCTTTCCATCTGTACGAAAGATTGACGGGGTGGAACCAACGGTGAGAAACTGGAAGTAGAAAATAACTAGTTTTTAATTAATTATTTGATAGTTAATTGAATTAAGTTACGTGCTGATAATTGGTTGAAGATGCAAGTTTAATATGATGTTAAATGATGATTAATATGATAAAAATATCATTTTAATTGATATATGTGTAGTTGTTTTTGTATGTGACACTTAAACACGAATAATGTTGACTTGGAAACTGTATGAACCTTAAATGGTAATTAGAAAGAAATTTATTAATTACTGGTTAATGGATAATGATGTAAACCCTTCTTGGGTAATTGAATGATGATTGGTTGACATTGATGATTGACATTGCTTGATATTGCGGTTAATAAGGATTTAATGAATATTTTATTAATAGAATAATAGGCTAAAAATAAAAGTTTGAATTTGATGTCCGATTTTGGATTGACACAAAGATTATAAATTTACGATGAATATTCGTAACTGAAACAAATTGATTTGAAGTAATTTTCATGTTTTTACGACCAATTCAAATTTTATTTTTAAAAAGAATAATAATCGATAAAAGTAAAGTTTGGCTAGGGTATCTGAGAAGTGTTTTGAAAAGAATTCCTTTCCAAAACTTTCTTATTTATTTTTATTATGGCGTCAGGAAAATTTGGACTTAAAAATAATGAAGTTTGAAAAATAATATTATTTTAATAATAAAAATATATTATAATATCCATTTATTGGAAATGTTTGAAATTGAAGTAGAAAATGGAAATATAATTTCCAGAAGGGATTACATAGACTAGATTCGATATTTAATTATAATCGAAGTTTGTTTTGAATAGAACTCGTCGCACTGCGATAGTTCACGAATGTCGACCGTTACCTTCAAACTGATGTACCGGGAGATCCGACCGTCAGATTCTCCTGAAACTGAAAGCGTTTGGTCCGAATTGAAAAAACTTTCAGATGTTAAGAAGATTGTTGAAATCCAACGGTTTTATTTCAAGATAAGTCCAAATCAATATTTGAAAATGTCGTTGTAAATGTAGTTCGATGATCGTAATTGCAAATCAATTGAAATGGTCATATTAAAATTATTTAAAATATTGAAAAAAAATACATTGAATCATAATAAATGATTTGAAAGAATTATGAACCAAATATACTTGGTTTTTGATATTTATTGTTGTCGATTGATTTTTTGGATTGTGCTCGACTAGTTTATGAGTAAATATGCTTTTATATTTAGCATTGGATTGGGTAGAAATATTTATATGCTAACGCCTAGCGATTTATTTGATGATTTGACTATGAGGTGTTTAGAGATGTTGTTGGATTCATTTCAATTTAATGAATGGTTTTGAAATGTGATTTTGATAAGAGAAAGGAAATGTTATTCCCGATTTCGAATAGGGAATGTTTTATAAAAATGTTTCATAAAATAGAAAGGATTTCGACTAAATCCGATGATTTTGAAATGATTTGGAAGTGGAAATTGTCATAGATTTAATTTATTTGTGATTATTGGTGTTAATGATTTTTCCACTTTGGGATATAAAATGATTTAGTATGTGGCTAAAGATTCGGGTAACCCATATCTAAAAGTATAAATGGCAGGACCTTAACCTTAGTTGGTTGATCGGTGTAGTCTATCCCCCTTTAGTGGGAGATGAACCTATATATCAAGCGAATAATGCTATGTTCCCTCTACCATGTTGATGGGAGAAACCTCCCGATATTTTGTTGCATACGCTTAGTTATGCATTGTTTGTGATATTTCAGGATTTAAATTTCCAAGTGATTTGGCTTGAGATCACGAAGTGAAAGCTAATTTGATATGAAAGCTAGATATGTATTTCAAATGATTTAAAATAAGGTATCAGGAATATAGTCCAAAGAAATAACTTCTGTAAAGTTAATTAGATTTTAAAAATCTAAGATTAGGAATTAATTCTAAATGTGTAGGTTGAGAAATTGCATATTGTTTGATGCATCGTTGGCTCCATAAGTCTATTTTTAGTAGTTCTTTGTGCACAAGCATTCGTGTGGAGTAAACCCGTTCCATGTTATACAGCGTGGTCCCGTGATATGCTTTATTTTAAAATAAGTTAAGAATAACTGTAGGGTTTCTCATACCAGCCTCATGACTGACCCTTAGTTTGTTTTTCCCTTGTAAACTCAGGTGCCTATATTTTCCCCATGGGCAACTGAGTAGTTCGTTTGGCATATATTTTGAGCAAGATTCTAGATTAAAGCTTAAAGCTATGTCCATAGCATTGACAAATCTTCCACTGAATGTAATTTTGTGTTTCTGCGGTGCATTGTAATCATTTTACTTTGTGTTTATTTTATTATCTGATATATTCTTGTACTCTGATGTAAAATTATTGTAATAACAATGAAAAGTTCTTTGTTTCTGTCTAATATGTTGTATGCCCAAAGTTAACGGTTCTAAAATTTCTACCATTTTGGATCGGACCTGTGCGGCTTACGGTCGATTCGAAAGGCGGGGATTTTTGTGTTGTTAAAGTTGGTATCTGGGCTTTGGTTAATTTAAAAGATTTGGTGTACAACTCATTAGAACAAGATGGAATAACTCATCAGAGCTAGGATGAGTGACATCCTTAAAGAATAAGTCATTAGAGATGGGGTTAGTAATGCCCTAGAATAAGTTAATTTAATAGCTTTGGAGTACAACTCATTAGGACAAGGTGAAAGAACTCATCAGAAATAGGATAAGTAACATCCTAGAAGAATAATTCATTAAAGATGGGGTTAATAATTCCCTAGAATAAGTTAAGAGTATTATGTATACGAGAGAGCATATTCGTAATAAGAAATAGATTTTGAAAGGTTATATTTTAAATAATAATCTGGCTTACGTCTTTCTTCCTTTTCGAGGACTAAAAGTTTTTAAGTAGGGGAGATTATAACGACCCGAAATTATAAAACCAATTTAAATTTGATTTTAAATTAATTTTACAAGGATTTATAGTTGATTTTAAATTTTTTTATGATTTAATGCTTTTTCAATAGCTTACAAAGGAACATTTTTAAAATGATCTTGGAATTTGACGAAACTAATTTTATCGGATCTGGAACGTCGAAATATGATAAGGTTCCAAAATTCGTAATTTTTGGAGTTAACATTTTAGCGTGCGAGAAACTAACACGTACCGGGTCAATCGATCAAATTTAAGCAAAAACACAATAAAAAATAAAACAGATGGCCAAACATACTCCAGTAAGACGAGACATATTCCGTTGGATCCGGAATTGCTAATTATGTTAGGGTTCAAAATTTCGTGTAAACAGACTTGACGTCTGATCGCATGAGCGTTAGACATGAGGTTGAACAAAAACACATGCACATTTTAACTTGAGCCTTTAAAGGCAAATAAACTCAACGATGTATCAATGAATCAAGGCAGTGTTTCTTCTCCTTGCCCCGCCTCCTTCAACCCCTCACCGATCCATGTAATCTCCCCTTTTTATAAAACACCCCTTCCTTTCTTCCTTAAAGCTTCTCCTCCTCCAAGATTTTTCCATAGCCGCCGCACTCCCCCTCCCTCTCCTAGCCTATTCTTTCCCTCTCTAGTCCTCTCCCCACCTACACGAATGCCTCTCCCTCCTCCTCCCCCTTGCCTTAGCATCCTCTTCCCCATAACCATTTTTAACCCAAATTTGCAATTATACCCAAAGGTACAACCAAATCCACCCTCTTCCACACCCCTATACCCTATGCAAGGATCCCACTTCTGCTCCTCCCTCCTGCATAGCCAAAAAACTTGGACACCACCCCCAGGCTAAACCCTTCTGGACCCCGTATCCCCTCCCGTTTTCTCTGTATACCCAGATCTGTGAACGTGAATGTATCTGTCGAGTTCTGAAACCCTATAGCATTAAAAAAACTCAGACTCATAAGTCTTTGGAAATATTTCTAGACACCGAGAAAGTGTCGTCCTTGTGTTAGCGTGTCCGCTATCCATCTGCGCTAAAGATCGACAGAGTGGAACCCACAGTGAGAAACCGAAACTAGAAAAGGGCAAGTTTTTAATTAACTATTTGTTTGTTGACTGAATTAAGTTATGTGATAATTATTTGTTGATGATGCAAGTTTAATATGATGATTAATATGATAAAAATATCATTTTTAATTGATATATGTATAGTTGTTTGGTTATGTGACACTTAAACACAAATAGTGTTGACTTGGAAACTGTATGAACCTTAAATGGTAATTAGAAAGTAATTTATTAATTATTGGCTAATGGGTATTAATGTAAGTCCTTCTTGGGTAATTTAATGATGATTGGTTGACATTGATGATTGACATTGGTTGATATTGCGGTTAATAAGGATTTAATGAATATTTTATTAATAGAATAATAGGCTAAAAATGAAAGTTCGAATTTGATGTCTGATTTTGGATGGACACAAAGATTATAAATTTACGATGAATATTCATAACAAAAACAAGATTTGAAGTAATTTTCATGTAATTACGACCTACTTACGTTTTATTTTTAAAATGAATAGTAACTGATAAATGTGAAGTTCGGTTAGGGTATCTGAGAATTGTTTTGAAAAGAATTCCTTTTCAAAACTTTCTTATTTATTTTTATAATGGATTTCAGGTAAATTTGGACTTAAAATAACAAAGTTTTAAAAATAATATTATTTTTATAGTAAAATAATATTATAATATCCATTTACTGGAAATGTTTGAAATTTAAGTTGAAAATGGAAATATAATTTCCAAAAGTGAATATATAGTTAATATACTATCTTATGAGAGACTAGATTCGATATTTAATTATAATCGAAGTTTGGTTTGAATAGAACTCATCGCACTGCGATAGTTCGCGAATGTCCACCGTTAACTTCAAATAGATGTACTGGGAGATCTGACTGTTGGATTTTCCCGACACCGAAAGCGTTGGGTCCGAAATAAAAAAATTTAAAATGATAAATTGTTGAAATTCAACGGTTATATTTCAAGATAAGTCCAAATCAATATTTTAAAAGGTCGTTGTAAATTCAGTTCGATGACCGTAATAGGAAATCAACTAAAATGGCTATATTAAAATTATTGAAAATATGGAAAAATTATGTTAAATCATAACAAATGATTTGGAAGAATTATGAACCAAATATACTTGGTTTTTGATATTTATTGTTGTCAATTGAATGTTTGGATTGTACTCGACCAGTTTATGGAAAATATGCTTATATATTTAGCATTAAGTTGGGTAGAAATATTTGTGTGCTAACTCCTTGTGATTTATTTCACGATTTGACTATGAGGTGTTTAGAGATGTTGTTGGGTTCATTTAATGAATGGTTTTGAAATAGGATTTTGATAAGAGAAAGGAAATGTTATTCTCGATTTTTGGACAGGGAATGTTTGATAAAAATGTTTTACAAAACAGAAAGGATTTCTGGGACTAAACCCGATGATTTTGAAATGATTTGGAAGTGGAAATTATCATAGATTTTATTTATTTGTGATTATTGGAGTTAATGATTTTTCCACTTCGCAATATAAAATGATTTAGTATGTGGCTAAAGATTCGAGTAACCCATAACTAAAAGTATGGGTGGTCCGACCTTAACCTTTGTTGGTTGGTTGGTGTAGTCGGGCCCCGTTAGTGGGAGAAGCACCAATATATCGAACGATGGTACGTGCCCTCTGCCCATGTTGATGGGAGAAACCTCCCGATATTTGGTTTCATACGTTTTGTATTGCAATGATTGTGATATTTTGGAATTTAATTTTCCAAGTGATTTGGTTTGAGATCACGAAGTGAAAGCTAATTTGATATGAAAGCTAGATATGTATTTCAAATGATTTGAAATAATATATTAGGAATGAAGTCCAAAGAAATAACTTATGTAAAGTTAATTAGATTTTGAAAATCTGAGATTGGGAATTAAGTCTAAATGGGTAGTTTGAGGAATTGAATATTGTTTGATACATGTAGGCTCCGTAAGTCTATTTTTGGTCATTGTTTGTGAACTGGAATTTGTGTGGAGTAAACCCGTTCTATAACAACATGGATTTTCAAAACAAATTTAAAATATTTATTTTAGCAATTTTAATGGATTTTGAATATTTAAAATAATTTATTTTAAATAATAACGACTAAAAATTTATTAACATCGAAGTTAGAACGAAAAATTCTAATTTAATTATAAAAGAAGTTAGAAATGTAGTTTGAAAATTCGATTTCAAATTTCAAATGAATGTATAAGATTCAAAATAAATTGGATTTTATAGAACCAAAAATATTAGAATCAGCTTAAAAATATCTTTCCAATGAATCTAAAAAATCCAAATTTCATAGCGGAAATAAAAAGTTATGTCCAGCTTAAAATTTAGAACAGTCGCTATGGAATTTTATATAATATATAGCCATTGAAAATAACCATTTTGCAAACGACATCCGTTTTCAACGAAACCACTTTTGTTGGATCCGGAATGTCAAATTATTGCTAGATTCCAAATTTCATAATTTTTGGAATTAATATGTGAGCACAGTAAATTTAAATGTGTTTTGACAGTTTAAATTTGAATTGGATCGACCAGAAAATAGCCATTTTTCAAACGGTCTCCAAATTCGATGAAATTAATTTTGTTAGGACCGTATCGTTAAAACAAAGCTAGATATAATTTTTCTGTAATTTTTAGAGTCAGTATGTGGCCCCAATAAATTAAAATGTACGTTTAAATTCAATATATATTGATTTATATTTTAAAATTAAAGAAAACTGATCGAAACAATCGAATTAGTTTACAAAACATATCCCATTGTGTCCGAAATGAGGGTATTTAGCTAGAGGCAATAGTCGTTGGGTTCGATTTGGAGTAAGTTGCATTAAACAAGAATTATCGGAATTAAAAGAAAATTAAATAAATAAATATACTAGTATATATACTCCCCCCCAATACGTAACCCTAATACGTATCTTTCAGCAGCACCACTCCCTTTGAATCAATGGTCGTTACAACACCCTTCTTCTCCCTCCAATATCGCAATATCCACACCTCTATTTCACGAATTTCCAAAACGAATGTCTTCCTCTCGAAAAGAATTTGAATATGAACGGTAGAGATCTAAAATCATTTAGTGTTTAACGATATTTGGGGGTTCAAAGGCGCAGCCGTCGTCGGTGTTTTTGAACCAATCAGAGAACACAAATTCGACATGGGGGTCAGCGTTGACACGCAACGCCGGGGGAAGTCCAACGGTCGGTTTCGATCGTAGGTCTGGTGGTGTTTGAGGTGGCCGACGGCGGAAGTTTGATGTCGAGATGATGGGTTCCACGGTGAAGACCTGCAAGAAGAAAGGCACGGGTTTTTGAACGGCAAAGAATAATTAATTAATATTAATCAATGTAATTCTTTAATTATTTATTTATTTGGTTATCGAACGTATAAATAATCATAACTTGTTCATATTAGGATGGAATTCTGATTTCAGTTTTGTCGGAACCGGGAAGATGAACTCTACATTTCAGAGCAGACCGGATCTGAAACAGAGACCATTTGGATTTTGACAAAATTAAACATCGGTTTAATTTTATTAAAATAATCGTTGTTCAATGATTTCTAAACCGACCACGGTGAGAACTCCTTTCACTCTAAGTTTTTTACAATTAAATTGATACTAGGATGTAGATGGTGCTTAGCAGCACCCGACACCATTGATTGTACATTGTTTGTTTGGACTGTGATTTGGATTGTTATTGTTTGATATTGTTTTATATAAAAATTATTTATATGAAACATATACATATATATTATCATGACATGAAAATAAAATGTTTATACAATAAAAATTTACATTTTTATTGTATCTAAGAAATAATGAAAAATATTCATTTCTTGGAATTAAATGATTGAACAAAAAGAATTACATTTTAAAGGTATGTTTAATTCTTTAAAAAAATTCAAGTTTGAATAAGAATGTGTTAACATATAAAAATTACATTTTTTTTTTTTTGTAAGAAGAATCATAAAAAATATGCAAGTTTGAATAAAAATGTGTTAACATATAAATTCACATTTTTAAGGTATGAAAGATTCAAATTTGATAAAAATGTTTTTAACATTGAAATTTACATTTTTAACGTATGGCTGAATCATGTAAAAAGATTCAAACTTGTTAAAGTGTTTGCATTAAAAATTACATTTTAATGCATGGCTGAATCCTTTAAAAAGATTCAAATATGGTAAAATTGTGTTTACATTACAAAGTACATTTGAATGTAAGATGGATAATATGAAAAGACTCAAGAATACTAAAATTGTGTTTACATAAAAAAAATTACATTTTAATGTAAGTATGAATATTAAAAAGATTCAAGTTTGAAAATAAAATATTTAAATAATAAAAATTACATTTTTATTATATGAATGAATCATTAAAAAGATTCAATTTTAAAATAAAATGTTTTGACAATAAAAATCATATTTTTATTGTATGTGTAGTCCAATAAAAGAAATATTTGTTAATATATGTTTTGTTGATAAAAATGTCATCTTTATCATGTTAGTAAAGAAAATAAAATATTTGTGTTTAAAAGATAAGGATTTTTACAATAAAAATCACACCTTTATTGCATGTTTTAAATCATTAAAAACATTCATTGATTGAACTAAAATATGTTAACCATAGAATATACATTTTTTATTGAGTATGTAGATTAGATTAAAACATTGTCATGTTAGCGACGTTAATAATAAAAATTTTATGCTTAATAAAATATATTTATACAATAAAATCATATTTTTATTGTATATGAGAATCAATAAAATATTCATTTACAAATCATACGATTTGTTTATGTACATCCATTTATCTGTTAGGGATTGGGATGATAAATTTCACACATCGCCCAACTGCACAAATAAATAAACTGATATTGTTTGAAAACCCCACATGGGTATTGGGATGATATTTGACATACACTATTCCCAATATTTAGTTGTATGTCAGTCGATGGATTGACAGTCTGTGGTGAGCGTTACTTATTTATTTTAATGCTCACACAGTTGTAAATTGCACTCTGGATATTGTATGAATTTTTAATGATTGTTTATCATGATTTTTTTATACATGCGATGTATGAAATCCATATAAATAACATTATATGGTAATTGATTGGGCCTCATTCCAATTTGGAAAATAAAGAATATTTTAAAATAATATTTAGTAAATATTGAAATGTGAAGCCGTGTTAAGTAGTTAAACACCATTTTAAAACGAACGATATTTATATCGATTTTATTCATTTTATAATGAATATCTAAAAGTGATTTCAAATCTGATATTTTGAAAATATTATCATTATTAGAATGATATAAAATATTCGTTATTTTAAACAAAAATATTTAAAAATAAAAATTTACATTTTTATTGTATGAAGGTTAGATTAAAATATTATTATTAACATGTTAGCGATGTTAATATAAAAATAATCATATGTTAAAAATATGATTTTGTTCACTTAAAAATGTAACCTTTAACATGTAAGTGAAGTTAAAAAGATGCATGATTGAAGAAAATAATTAGACAATAAAATTTACATTTTTATTGTACTGTTGTATCATCAAAAAGTTTCATGCTTAAATGATAATGTTTTTACAACAAAAATCGCATTTTTTTGTATGTTTAAATCATTAAAAATATCCATTGTTTGAAATAGAATATGTTAACAATAAAAATATACATTTTTATTGTGTATGTAGGAATGATTGAAAATATTTAATGTTTTAAATAAATGTTTAAACGATGAAATTACATTGTTATTGTATTATAAAATCATTAAAATGTAAATCATTTACATGATAGCAAAGTAGAAAAGATTATCATATTAATATGATAAAAATATGGAATATTCAATTTGGATTAAAAACTGAAAATGAAGTTGAAATCATTTTAAAATGAATTTATAAATGATTTATAAAATATGATTTGAATGGAAATCGACGAAATATATAATATATATAATGGCCTGAATAGAACGCGCAGCGACCGTTCGCGAATTTTGACCATTAACTTCAAATTGACATTATGGGAGATCCGACCGTTGGATTCTTCTAAAACTGGAACCGTTGGGTTCGTATCGAAAAGAAATTTCCAATGAATGTAAGAGATTTGAAATCTAACGGTTAGATTTGGACATATGTCCAAATCAATTTCAGAAAAGGTCGTTATGGATGCAGTTCGGTGGCCATTATGGAAAACCGATGTACGGGCAATAATAAAATTATTAAAAATATGGAAAAATTATGTAAAATCATAATAAATGGTTTGGAAAGATTTTTGATGAAAACTCCAATTTTATAAAGATAAAAATATATTTTTATCAAAATGAACTAGTTATTAGCTAGTATAATAATTTAATTATTTTTAGAAATAAATAAATTGGATTTGAAAATGGTTTTAAAATAACCAGAATTTTCCAATATATATTTATATTGGAATGGATTTGAATGGAAATTATCTTCGGAATATTTTGATATTGGATTCCATGATTATACGGATATTGTTTTGGGAATTTGGAAGATATATATATATATATATATCGTTATTCCCAATACAATATTTGTTGGTTTCAGAATTTGATATTGAATATAAGCCGATATAATTTTTATTCAGAACCTTATATTTAATGTCAAATTGGATTTTGGGTTTGTCGCGAATGGTGTCTTTAATAAAATTGTCCTTAAACCCATTTTAGAATAAATCTTTTAATTAAGATTTAGGAAATTTTACCAATTAATTAATATTTGATTGGAATTGAATTGAAATTGGATTTTGGGTTTATCGTGAACGGTGTTTTAAATAACATTTGTTCTTTAACCCAATTAACAGTGAAGAAATAATTTTGAATTTATAAATCTTTTATTAAGATTTAAATGGGAATTTTCCAAAGTAAAATTTTCCAATTTAATATATTAAATTGGAATTGAATGGAATTCGATTCGGTAATAATCGAGATGAGCTTCTGTGAATGAAGGTTGTTACTATATATGGAATTTAGAAGGCTTTGCCGTTATTCCATTTATATTATTATTCTGATACGGGAATTTATATCGATTATATACTGTTATGATTTCCGTGTAGATTCCATTTTGATGGAAGAAGATTTGGGTTTATCGTGAACAATGTTTTAAATGACAATAGTTCTTTAACCCAGTTAAAGATAAGATTAATTTCTTAAATTCAAATAATCATTAAGTAATGATTTTTGAGATTAAAGAGAATAAGTTTAAAAGGATTTATCTTTGATAAAATTAATGGAAACCTTTCCCTAAAATTGTGAATATTTTGTTAAAAGAATATTCTGAATTGGAATGAGGCATTGGATGTGTTTTTATAGCAGCTGATTATAAATTACGCGAGTTATTCGAAAAGACTGGGTTTAACCCATTCTGAATAATGAATACGACGAATAACAGTTGAAGAGATTGAAGACGGTGCAAGACCGACGATCTTCACATCGAATGGATGAGTTGCTACTAATGCCCATGATTGGAGTAGCTACCTTGAAGGGGCTACAGTGGTGGTCGTCCGGATGTACTTGTTGATTATTCGTATATGCGAGGGTCTCTCTTCCGTATTGGACATACAGGACGAGGAATAAGGTGCCTCCGGTTTCGTTTAGACCCAGAACGGACTTGTAAATGGATGGTATGTCTTACGTTGTACTCCTTTATGATGTATTCATTGATCTCTGCTAAATATATATCTTTTTGGTGGCAGAAAATTTATTATCTTGCTTAACACCCTTCTCTGAGACATATGCGCTCAGAGGTTATATATTAGCAGAAATCAATGGTATGGTATGGATTGACAATGTGGCATGCTAAGATGCAAATGATCAAGGCTTTTGTTGAAAAGCGGAGCCTTGTGGCTGATGACCAAAGCACAACTTTATTTAGCATAGCTTTGTGTAGCGTGACTTCGCGAGCCTCACACCCCGGTATAATGGTGAACTGATGGTCAGATCAGTATGCTTTCGATATTAGTATGGATTCGGTCGACCGAGATGAGGGATAGGGCATTTCCCCCAATTCCCATGTAGGGATAGAGTAACCGGTGTTTTCTCTCACCGGGACGTAAGCCGCAGTGATACTTGAATTCCTAAAAGGGCGGATGTGCATTACAGTGTTTTCGCATGCCTGCAACGTAAGCCGTGGAGTATTGCACTACGCGATAGATCTTTCGAATCAGGAGCCATCATGATGGAAATCCAAATTTTCAATACGAGCTTTGCGGTTTTAATTGTAAACCTATATATGGAGACATAGTGAGATGGGGAACTCATGCCGTCTATGATTGATACATTTACTTTCGAAATTGACTTCTACATTATGCACTAGTAATAATAAAAGAGAATTTTCGCATACCAAGCATATTTGGCTATTATAAAGTAAAACTCTATCCTTCGACTTGTGTTGCATTGTGTGATGGGACCTGAGTCTTATAATAGCTTCATTTTTCTTAAATTAGCATTGCGTTGTTTATTTATGCACTGGTATTCTTGGGGGTAAACCCGTTCCGTGTTATACGGCGTGGTCCCTTGATTTACCTAACTTTAAAATCAAATTAATAACTGTTTTTGAGTTCTCATACCATCCCCATGACTGACCTGGAGTTTATTGTTCCTTCCTAAACTCTAGGTGCCCATATTTTCCATACGGGCAGTCAGTAGTTTTGGTTTTGCAGATTTCTATTTAACGGGATCCTGGATTACAGCTGGAGCTATATTCGGAAAGCTTATCCGCTACGCATTATACTTATGTCTTATTTTCCGCTGCTATGTGACAACAAAATCTCTGATATTATTTTTTGTTGTATAATTATTCATACTCTGGAATATTCTTGTACTCTGATGTAAATTGTTGTAATAGCAACAAAATGTTCTATTGTTTGTGTTAAAATGCGTTCTGTTCTCAACTCAATCCGGGCTTTCCCGTAAGGGGAAGTTTGGGTCGTTTCACGTTCCGTGTTATATAGCGTGGTCCCGTGATATGCTTTACTTTAAAATAAGTTAAGAATAATTGTAGGGTTTTTCATACCAATCCCATGACTAACTCGTAGTTTGTTTATTACTTGCAAACTCGGGTACCCATGTTTTTCACACGGGCAACCGTGCAGTTTGTTTTGCAGATATTTTGAGCAGGAGTATGGATTGAAGCTTAAAACCGTGTTAATAGCATTGATAAGTCTTCCGCTGAATGTAATTTTGAGTTTTTGATGTGCATTGTATTCATTTTACTCTATGTTTATTTTATACTCTGATGTAAAATTGTTGTAATAACAACGAAAAGTTCTTTGTTTCTGTCTGATGTGTTGTATGCCCAAAGTTAACAATTCGAGAATTTCTACTGTTTTGGATCGGACCTGTGCGGCTTACGGTCGATTTGAAAGGCGGGAATTTTCGGGTCGTTACAGTGCCGACCCATACACTTAGCATATATTTTCACTAAAAATTTTGTGCTCTCTTTCGTCTTCAAGAGCGCCTCCGCCAAGTTTTGCCTGAATCCGGTCATCCGAACCACCGATTTGCTTTGTTCTTCAATCCTAAGATCTATGGCAACCAATTATAACAAACAACTCAAGCAACACAATCAATCAAACAAATCAAAAAGCAATTCATCAACACATGATCATACAAACATGAAAAAATTCTAATTAAAACATAACCATATCACAATTTTGAGATCTAGCATGATTTGGATCTAAACATATGAATGAACATGATTGACCTAACAATTATCTGGTTAATATGATCAAATTAGGTTTTCTAGGGTTTCTAAATTTGGATTAAACATATACGATTAGATCTAAAGTGATATTAACATGATACATATGAATATGATCCTAGTTTACCCGTACAATCCATATATCCCATGTGAGAGATATTTATAACTCATCAATTTCTAGATCTGATGCCCTTGATGAATTCAGATCTGGGCAGCAATGAAATCCCCAAATATGATGTAATCTGACGTGATCTAATCCCCTTTAATGTTGATCTATCCTCTAGATGCAATCTACAATGAATTTGAATGAAAAGAATAGAGAAATACGATTTCTGATTGAACCGGAGAATCAAAGACGCCCAACCTGAAGTTTAGAATGAAGAGAATAACCCTAGTTCTCTCCCCAAGTCCCCTATTTATATCTATTAGTCATAAGCCTAATGGGTTTGGCTAATCAGCCCATTAGCTGCTGACCAGTCTGCCTAACACAAGCCGAAACTTAAAAACAACGATTCCTCTCAACCGTTGGACCAAATCCGTTTTGTGACCATTCTATGGAATCGTAAACAACCATTTCAATCCAATGGAATCAATCTCAACACCTGATTCGATCCCTATCAAAAGTTATGGTAAAAATAGTAAACTCAAGGGCAAAACGGTCATACTTGAATTTGGTAAAAATCATGGACATGTCTCACATCCCCATGAACGACATATTGAAATCTGAGAATGATCCGAACTCTAGAGAATAAAATATAATTATTTTATGATCCGTCGATACATAAAAATACGGGTCGTTACATGCTCATTCAGTCCCAAACCATGACAACTTACTAAACCAGAAATCTTAATAAAAGATTCGAGAACAACACGCACACATGCGCATACACATAAGGGTGATGATAAGCAAATGGAAAGTAGACTTAATCAAGCAACCATAATGTGATTAAGCAGTTAATATCATTAAAAGGATCCATTAGTTCAATGTTTAAAGATATATTATACCACTCTTTGTTGTGAACAATTTTTATCTTTAATGCGTCAATTCACCTTTTTACCTTCTTTAAGAAATTCCTTGAATAATATGTGTGTTTAAAGAATTTGTAGCTTGATTTTGCAATACGACTACAAATGGACAAAGTAGTGTAAGTTAGTTTATCTAAAAGAAGTGCTAGCATTATTGGATATCATTTGGTTTTTTTTTCAAACCAAAGGTATCAGCTGTAATTATGAAAATAATATCTAGCAAACTTCTGTAACAATGAGCGTATCAAAGTCTGAAAATGATCCAGTAGTGGTTGCAATTGAAATCCTTGTTAGTTGTTAAACTAATAAATATGCAGAGCGTATATACGTGTAGAATTAACCTAAGGGAAATTATATACAACGAGCTATATGATACGCGTTTCGTGCATGATGTTGGCACATGCTTCGTACGTAAGTAAATTGATTTTTTTTTCCATTCAAAAATTATGTGTTTAACATATTTTAAAGAAATGATTTTTCATAAATATTAATTCATGTTTTTGCATTACAGTCATGTGTACATGCTTTAAATTTTTATTTCTAAATTTCAACTACTTGTTTATCAATGTAATTTTTTTGTTGTTAGTTAATAAATTGTGAAAATGTATGTGAAGTTTGTTTGTTAGATCTATGTTTAAGTGATATCAAGTTTGGCAATATATATGAAATTGCGTTTTGAATTTGTAAAAAACAAATATACTAGATTCTGAAGTTAAGCTATGTTAACATTCATAAAAAAGTAATACTTTTTTAATATGTGATTTTTTAGGATCAATTTTCCACTTTTTTAAAAATAAAATTGTATATGTGAAGGTTATTTGGGAACTTCACGATGGAGCAAAAGTATGCATTTCCAAACCAACCATTAATAAAGATAATTATGTTATGTTTTGTAAGTTTAGGTTACAAAAAAAAATGTTTTAATTCAAGGTTATTAAAAACAATATTTTCATCCAAACGTATGTTCATTTTCTATGAAAATTCAGTTGTGTTTAATTTATTGTGTTGGATTAGCCACATATGTAACTTTGTTTTACGGAACATTAACTTTCCAAATTAGTCTGAAAAAATTATAAACTGAATCAAAGGAGTATATTTAATTATTTTCTCAATATCAAATTTTCGTGTAACTTGTAATATCGAAGTTGAAGAATTCAAACATTGCACTAAATGTTAGACCTTCAAGGGCAAGAATAAAGTTAAAGTTCCATAGAAATTTGTTATAATATGTGGAAAACTCATAAATTAAGTCATTGTTGAAATTATTAACACTATAAAGATCACTGAATTCTTACTCTCTCAAATGTATAATCGAGATTCAACTATCATGCCAAAAGGAGTGCTATTACCCTGATGAACTATGCGATTAATAGCAAGGCTTGAAATGTTAATTTTTTTTGAAAATGTAAATATCGTATGTTGTTATTTCATGTTATTGTAAACAAATGTTGAATTATACAATTAGAAACAAATAAATATCATGTAAGTTATTTAGATATTATATTTTTTGAGTTATAAAAAAGGCAAAATTTGAACATTCTCAATAATAAGGTTTGTATACCATTTCGTCACATTGTGCAAACGACATTGAGTTGATCAATTTAGTGAAAATAGGTTTAATGGCAAACCACTTTTTTACCTAAGAACACGAGGTATCAATTTTGAATTAAAGGACAAAACCTTTGCAATAATATATTATAAGATAAAATGTCTTTTAGATCAAACTGTATAGTGGAATCAACAAAGTTGAGCAAAAGACAGCTGCGGTTAGTGAATTCAACATGGTATACAACAATGGAAAGACAATAACTTGAAGGCGACGTGATGGTGTTCTCTTTAAGACTATATTTTAATTTTGACAATGAGGGACAATTTTGGATGAAGAACAGATGAAGATGATTGATGTTGGTGCTTCAACATATTTGGTGGGGGTTCAACGCTAAGGTGGTTGGTTGTCAGTGCTCTTTCTGTAAGCTAACTGTCTAAAATACTAAATAAAATAAGCAAGTCTTATAAAAAAAATGAATAAAACATTATATATACATATAATGCTAGTTTAATTTATTATTTTCTAACTGTAAAAATAAATATTGTAATTATACATGAAGGGATAGGATCAAAAGCACCCTGAAATGGTGTAGCACCCCTTTAGTCCCTAGAGTTCCACTTCATATCCCGGTTTCTCTCTACTCCCCCCTCCCCCCTCCCCGGTTAACTTATTTTATTATATATGAGTGGTGAAAATAGGAGGGATAAAGGGGTGCTCTATTTTTGGGTGTTGTTGAACGCTCCTCATATATGAATGATGTGCAATAACCTATATTTTATGATCGGGGGATCATAAAATATGGTTGTTTAATTCATTGAGGATGTATGAAACTAATATTTGGATATATGGTTCTTAGGGATGTTTTACACATCCATTTCTTTTTTTGAATTTCTATGTTACCGGTTTTCCCTTGAAAAATTTATTTGGCTATAACTTCGGTAGAAGCCGAAGTAGTTTTATATTTCATAGAGTAGTTAAATAGTAAAATCAGACTTACAATTAAATTTTTAGGACTATGGGCAGAATCAGAGGAGGACCAGTGAGATGAATTAGGAAACATGTTAGTCTAATCACATTTTCTTACAAATATAGGATGAGAGGAATCATATGAAAGTTTCCCTCTTATTTCATATCAGTCCCAAACCCTAGATTCAATCTAGTCCTACATTGGTTTTGTCACTTCTCACTAAATTTCATCTTAGATTGTTTCTGATTGCAAATTAGAGAGAATATTTCCATTTACAAGCTAGATTTCATCATTTGATTGCATTCTCATCCTATTTGTTGCTGTTTTGGTTGGATCTCATTTGAATCTATACGAATTGGTTGATTTGGTAAGAGATTATAATACCTGATTAGTCTATTGTGGATTATATGCTATAGTTAGGTGATTTTACGTTATAACTATAATTCATGCTCGAAATTTATAAGATCTAACTATAGTTTCAGATCTAAACCCTATTATAAACTAATCATGCACATAGTCTATGAACTAGCTAGATCTAATATCTTATGTGTTAGTAATTTTATGTTTTTGTATAGATCTATGCTTAGATTGTGATTCTTAGCTAAATTCATTGATTTGAATAATCGCACTACAAGAAAATGTTGATTTTGCAGATATAAATTCCGCTGGTAATCTATTGCTATTTCTGGTTTTGCGATGGATTTCCGATGGACATGGGTAGTCGACAACTTTCAAGTTGGAAATCGAGTGTCAAATTTGCAAAAGATATTAGCGTGAGTTCTTCGACTTGTTTCTGTCATTACACTAAATATAAAATTTAAATTCTAAATTTATTTACCGTCCATTTACCAACGAATAAATATTTTTTAAGAATTCATTATTTATATAAATAAAACATTGGTAAACCCACGGTAATTAGCAAAGGATTAGCGATGAATAATATTTTAGGTGTATATTCAATCCAATTATATCTACGGGCAATTTATCGGTAAACCCTTGATAATTAGCAAGGGATTAACGACAGATATTATTTTAGGTTTATAAAAAAAGTTTATAAACACATTTTGCAAATGCACCAAGAAGCATATAGGCAACAAGAAAATATTAATACAAATTCAAAGGCATCATAATCAATTCGTAGAGAATAAATCATAACTTTATATTCAAAATAAAAACTAAAAATCATACATCATCACAAATTTATATTCAAAAGTACACAATCATCATAATGTATTTATTCTTTATTGTTAATGATGATTGCAAAAACTAACATCCGCTTGAAGGCATCTATTTATCCAGATTTTGCCGCAATAAGTAACCTGAGAAAAATTGATAAAAGTTGTGAACAAATGTTCTTAGTTTAGTTGCTTATGATATTTCAGAAATAGTATATAGGAGAAATATTATGTCTTCTAGAACATTTCTATCAAGATGATGGCATATCAATTGTAAGTACTTCATAGCAATAGGCAGTTGTTTGCCATAAGAAAATATGTGAAAAGAGGGGTGGTAGTACTATTACCAGCATGTCAGTTAATAAAGCTGAAGACACAGATGAGAAGGAGGAACTACAGTTGAGAGAATTATAAAGCTTGTTATTTTATTCAGTAAGAAATTGTTTTTGATTGATACAAAATAGAACAGAAAGACCTGATATATATACAGGTGAATGTAACGGTAAAATACATTATTTTGGGTAAGCAAAATATAACTATGGCAATGTGACATGGCTCGGTATAGGACAAACTTATCCATAATTAAATGTTTTGCTGACTCGTCGTTCTATTCCAGAATTCACTGTCTTTCCTTTTATTTCCCCCTTCAAACCTAGGGTTGGCCATGTCAAACCCTAGTTTGCTTCTGATCTTTTCTCCGTTCACTTTGTACTTGACTTAAGTGTGCTGGATACGAACTATGAGCCTCAATTGGGTCTTCCTCCCTTTTCATTCGAACTGCAGCTTTAATATTTGGCTTCGAGCTTTCGATTTGAAGTTCTGGTTGCTGGTTAGCTACACTTGAAGCTGATTTTGTGTCGATTGGCCTGATATTCAAGGCGTCGCGTAGTCTGATAAAGTTTTTAGCTGAGAGAGCCTTAGTAAGTATGTCTTCTTTTTGATGGTAAGACGATATGTACTTTACTTGTAGATTTCCCTCCTTTACTTGCTCTCGAACGAAGTGAATGTCGATTTCTATGTGTTTAGTTCGTGCGTGTTGAATAGGATTAGCTATCATGTACATCGAGCTTTGATTATCACACCAGATTGTTGTTTTTTGATTGTTTAATAGATTTAGCTCCTTTAATATTGATTGCAACCATATTATTTCTGATGTAGCATTGGCAATGCTTCTATACTCCGCTTCCACACTTGATTTTGAAAATGTTGGTTGCTTTTTCGATGTCCATGATATTAGATTGTCTCCTATATAGATACAGTACCCTGTTATTGATCTTCTATCATCGGGATCTGCTGCCTAGTCTGAGTCAGTGAATCCTGTGATATTTAACTCTTTTCCTCCTTTTATTGTTAAGCCATACTGTATAGTCCCCTTTAAATATCTTAGTATTCATTTTTACTGCTTTCCAGTGTTCATCCCTTGGATCCTGCAAAAATTGTGAAACTTTGTTAACACTGAATGAGATGTCTGGTCATGTTATGGTTGCATATTGCAATGCTTCCACAACACCTCTATACTCCTTTATATTATTTATAGATTCTACCCTGTTTTTAGATAGATGCTGATTAGATATCATGGGTGTTGGTTGAGGTTTTGCTTCATGCATATCAGTCTTTATCAGGAGTTCAGTTATGTACTTCTTTTGACTAAGAACCATTTCTGTTTTTGATCTTCTTTGGGCTTTATTCCCAGAAAATATGATAGACTGCCAAGATCCTTTATTGAGAATTGCTCATTTAGATACTGAGTCAGTTGCTTTAGCTCACCTTCATTGTTCCTTGTTACAATTAAGTCGTCAACATATATTAGTACATATGTTGTATAGTAATTATTTGATTTGATGAATAATGAAGTGTCAGATTTAGTTGGCCGATATCCCTGTGTCACTAGAGTTGATTTTAATTTGTCGACCATACTCTAGGAGCCTGTTTTAGACCATAAATTGCTTTGTTCAGTTTGCATACATAATTTAGATTCTGAATGTAGCCCTCTGGTTGTTGCATGTAGATTTCCTCTTGTAACACTCCATTGAGAAATGCATTGTTGACGTCTAAGTGCTTTATATTCCATTGTTTAGTGAGAGCAATCATGAGAATTAGTCTTATGGCAGCTGGTTTGACTACAGGTGAAAATGTTTCATTGTAGTCAAATCCATATTCTTGTGTATATCCTTTAGCTACCAACCTTGCTTTGTAACTTTGAATAGATCCATCTGGATTTCTTTTTGTTCTATATGTCCATCTGCATCCAACTAAATTTTTGTTGGTTGGTAGTTGAAAAAGTTCCTATGTTTGATTATTCACCAGAGCTTTCTACTCTTCGTCCATGGCTTCTCTCCAGTTTCCATTTTGTGCAGCTTGCAGGTATGTAACTGGTTCTTCTGAGTTGATAGTTTCTATGAGCAATTTTGGTTTAAAAATACCACTTTTTCTCCCTGGTTATCATTGGATGCCCAATATTTGTTGGAGATTTTGTCTCTGATTGGCTCTCTTGATTGACTGTGGTTGCTGGCATATTGCTATTGTTTGTACTTCTGATGTCGCTTTCAATATTTTGGCTCTCATTTTCTTCTTGTTGTTGTCTTTCAGGTGAATAGTTGGCAAGGCTAATTGGCTCTTCATTGCTGGTATTGGTGTAACTGATCCGGTAGTGCAGTTTTGATTGCCTTCAGCAGCCGCTGCTTTGCTAGTACCTGCTAGAGAGTCTGTATAGTATGTATGCTAGGTATGCTACTCTTACCTGTGATTACTTTATTTGTGGTTTTGATGTCTGAACTTTTGTATGGAAATACCTCTTCATTAAATACCATATGTCTGCTAATGAAAATTCTACCATTTTCATCTATACAACTGTAACCTTGCTCTGATACCAAGTTAATAAAGCTGAAGACACAGATGAGAAGGAGGAACTACAGTTGAGAGAATTATAAAGCTTGTTATTTTATTCAGTAAGAAATTGTTTTTGATTGATACAAAATAGAACAGAAAGACCTGATATATATACAGGTAAATGTAACGGTAAAATACATTATTTTGGGTAAGCAAAATATAACTATGGCAATGTGGCGTGGCTCGGTATAGGACAAACTTATCCATAATTAAATGTTTTGCTGACTCGTCGTTCTATTCCAGAATTCACTGTCTTTCCTTTTATTTATGTCAAGGTGCTCTTTGACTGTGTTTGATGTAAAAGGTCAAATAGGGTTGGTCGAAAATGGTAACCCTTTTTTCACGCCACAAACTTTTAAGATATTTGGAGCATGCCTACCGCCAGCTCCTTCACTTCATACATAGGCGAAAATATGTCATAACATATATTACAGTTAGCTTAACTTTTTATGTAAACTTATTATCTCTAGAAAAATTACAAACATTGAGGTCAACAACTATATTACTAAGAGATGCTTTTGCCTTAATGGCAGATGCATTATTAGTATATTTTGATATGGTTTTTAATAGAAGAGAAGGATACGGGGCATCCAGATTCAATCCATGTTGTGATTACATGTCATCCTTTTTTTAGAAGCTAGATTTTATAGCTTCTACAATGCAAATTTCTAGAGAAAAATAAGCAAAATTAATCCATAAGAATATCTAAGTTGTAAGATACCAATATAATTATTGATTTTAGGAATATAGAAATCAAAACAATTTTTTTGGGAGGTGGTCGTGATGCCTTACGCTTAAAGAGAATTTAATATATCTATCACTAAAAGCTTCATTATTTGTTTAGATTTTCGATAAGGTAACTTCTTTCATTGGTTGAGTTGCCATCGTTAAGTTGGTGTGATATTGCCTTCCTTTCAGTATTTACCATGTCTGATTTGTTTAGGAGGTGGCATATTCCTTCTGCAATTTTTTCGACAATAGACCATAACTCAACAAAAATTTGTTACATTTCCGGTTCAAAAATATCAGTATTATGTGCCTGAAGGGAAGGGTGACTCAATCTGCAGTATTGCAGCTGTTGGAAAAATGATTCATTTTTTATAAAGATGAATTATTTAAAAAAATTGGTTAAGTGTGAGGTGACTCATATATGAATAGTCCCACATCATGAGACTATATTAAAGAAAAAAAAACCAGTTTTTTTATTTGACTTGGTAAAAAAATTGAGATCCATTTTTTTAGATTTGAACCGACTTCCTCTACATGTATTACCATGTTTATTTATTGCCGAACTACTCAAAAATAATAATGATTTTTTATTCTTATCTCTCTCCTCTTCTTCCTCCACCATTAGAAGTTCTTCAAAAACAAAATCAGAACGAGCAGTTAAATTTAAATTGAAAGTGCAAATCTGAATTGGTTTGTTGTACAAGCAAATCAATTATTTTTCGTAGAAGGCTGTTTTATCTGGAGGCGGCGGCGACAAGTAGGAAATGGTTTGCACCAGCGACCAGATCGCCGAATCGTCTTCAAGAAAGCGACCTAGTCCGCGACTCAGCCATTGTTTCCCAATAATTTGAAGATGATCTCGAAACAATGGCTGCAATCCTAACTTGCTTGAAGGTGCCGTCATCTTCCTCTATCTACTCAACACTTTGAAATACTCAATGCCTTGAAATCTTACTCAATTTGTAACTGCAACTCCTTCTACTATCTTCTCTGGCAACGAGATATCAAAAGAAAAAGTAGAAAGATTTGATGTGAAATCCGGATTTACCGTCATCTACATGAAATCAGGGTTAAAAGGTGGACAATTTGGTAGGCATGGAAGGTGGCTTCGCGCTGCAGTTACGTAGTAGCATCATGAAATCCAAGTTTGTGAGAAATGGTTCGAGGGCTGCAGTATTCTTTATTGTTGTGACCCCCACCAGGATGAGCATCAGAGAAAGGTAATATAATTTTTTAAACCTTTTCTAATGCATGCTTAAATTGATAACTGATTTTTCCTGGTATTATGGAAAATTCACTAGAAAGGTATCAGGTATTAGGTAATTAACATATTCTATTTTGGCTTGTTGAGTACCAATATAGAGGTTTCTTGGCTATGCCTTCTTTTTCCAACGAGCTTAAGTCACCTTCTGAGTTGCATTTTAATCAGAATCCTTTAGAAAAAGAAAAATAGAAGACAAAAAGGAAGCTTATATGTATGAATTTCATTGGACATAGAATGATACAAACTATAAGTTACAGTTGGTTGTCATTAATCCAATAGCCTTAAAGAACTGTAAGCATGTCATCTTTGTAGTTGTAAAATGGTAGCATGGTGGAAATTGGTTTATAAAACTTCGAAATTTGATTAATAATCATGAACCCTACTCACTATCTTGTACTGTAGTTTTGGGTCACACTAATCACTTTGCTTGAGTCCTAAGAGTGTGCATTATTTGATTGGAACAATGTTAACTGACTGAACCTAAGTATTTTTTGAACCCAAGTGTTTTGATACCTTAGTTTATGTAGTCTCTGTATGTGATGATTAAATTTACCATATAAGTTGTTTACCATTAATATAGTCCACAAGTGTGGTGGAATGGTACAAATGCAGAAAATTTTATTTTATGTGAATAACTTATGTTAGTCTATGAGTTTACATATATTTTTCTATAAGAAAAATATAAATTTTCAAACATATTAACATCTTAAGCAATAGTAAGCCTCCACAGCCAATCAGTTGAGAATAGAATGGGAATCCACAAGGAAACCATAAAGGACAGCAGAAACCAACAAAAAAGAATGATTCTGGACAGTTGCTTCTATATTACAACTGTGGAAAACCAGGTCATATGGCACGACAATGTTGGAACAGGCTAAGCCCTACACCGCAGGCAAACCTGACTGAGAAGCCTTTAACAGCTACGACCACTGAGATTCACTTTGATGGTGGATCAGAGAGTTGGTGGGTAGACACTGGTGTTTCTTGCCATGTCTGCTATGATCGTGATATATTTACAATATACATGGTTGCTGATGATCAGAAAGGGTTGTTAGGAGATCCTCACACCACTAAAATTGTAGAGATTGGTAATGTGAAAATAAAGCTTACAATTAGAAAGACAGTGTTTCTTAAAGTTGTGATGCATTCGACATGTTTGAAACATTAAAAACTGAAACTGAGTAATAAGAAAATTAAGAGAATTCATAGTGATAGAGAAACAGAATATGAATCTAGTTTATTCTGATTTTTTTACATGGTATAGTACATGAGAGAACTACACCATATTCACTTGAAATGAACGGTAAAGCTGAAAAAAAATAGGACCTTTACCGAATTAGTAAATGCCATTTTATTAAATTTTGGTGCAGCAAAACATTGGGGGGGGGGGGGGGGTATTTTAATTGACTGCATGCTTTGTTCTGAATAGAATCCCCTAATCTAAGAATAAAATTTCACTTTATGATATAAATCCAGTGTGTCATATTTTAGAACTTGGGGTTGTTTAGCATATGTTCGCATTACAGACCCTAAGAGAATAAAATCGGCAAGTAGAGCATATGAATGTGTATTTATGGGCTTTGCTATTAATAGCAAAGCATACCGATTTTATGACCTAAATGCACATAATATAATTGAATCAAATGATGCCGATTTTAATGAAACAAAATTTCCTTTTAAAAGTTCTAATAATATAATAGTGGGGGCACATTATGTATGCCTATTAGAACAGAACTTAATAAAAGTTCTAAAACTGAACTTAGAAGAAGTAAAAGAGCAAGAACCGCAAAAGATTTTGGTTCGGATTTTTGTGCCTTTACTATAGAGGAGGATCCCTTAAACCTCCTAGAGGCCTTATCTTCTTTAGATGCCGATTTTTGGTAAGAGGCTATAAATGATGAGATGGATTCTCTGGAATCCAATAAGACTTGGCATTTAGTAGATTTATCCTCTGGTTGTAAATCTATAGGTTGTAAATGGGTGCTTAAAAAGAAATTAAAACCTGATGGCACTATTGATAAATATAAAGCATAATTAGTAGCTAAAGGTTTTAAGCAAAGAGAAAATATAGATTTCTTCGACATTTTTTCTACCTGTAACTAGAATTACATTCATTCGGGTATTAATCTCACTTTCTTCTATTTGTTATTTATTAATACACCAAATGGATGTTAAAACCACGTTCTTTAAACGGTGAATTAGAAGAAGAAATTTATATGGACCAGCCTGAAGGATTTGTAGTACATGGTCAAGAACATAAAGTATGCAAATTAGATAAATCATTATATGGTTTAAAACAAGCACCTAAACAATGGCATGAAAAAATTTGATAACTTAATCATTTCTTATGGTTTTAAAGTTAATGAAAGTGACAAATGCATTTATTACAAATCTGAGAATGACCTTGCACTATTATGTCTTTATGTAGATGACCTTCTCATCGTTGGGTCAAATATTCATGCCATAAACTCAGTCAAATCCTTATTAAATGCCAATTTTGATATGAAAGATCTAGGTAAGGCGAGTGTAATCCTTGATATTAAGATTACTAGGTAAAAAGTGGGATTTTCTTTGGATTAATCTCATTAAATTGAGAAGACTCTAAAGAAATACGATTACTTTGACTGTAAAGTTGCATGTACACCATATGATCCTAATGTAAAGTTATTTAAGAACGCTGGTGAATGTATAAGAAGTCTGTTTAAGCGAGCATCATTGGCAGCCTTCGAATGCCATTGATTGTACTAGACCCAACATTACCTATGTCATGGGATTATTATGCATGTTTTTCAGTAGACCTAGTATAGAGCATTATCATGATAATGGGAGGGTTATGAGATACCTATAATAAACTATGAACCTTGGATTACATTATGAAAAGTTTTAAGTTGTACTTGAAGGATATTCCAATATAGGCTGAAATACTTTATCTGATGATTCTAAAGGACCGGTGGCTATATATTAAGCATCGCTGAAGAAGCTGTCTCTTGGAAACCCAAGAAACAGACTATTTTGACACAGTCTACTATAGAGGCTGAGATAATAGCACTAGACACAGCTAGTTAAGAAGAAGAGAACTAAAGAAATCTGCTATTTGAGATCCCCATAAGGGAAAAACCAACACCAGTGGTGTAATCGATTGCGATAGTACCGCGGCTATTGCAAAAAGTATAGAACCATTATTACAACGGTAAAAGACGACATCATAAGTACAATACTGTAAGAGAACATCACATACATAGTGATGAAAATTTGACGACTATTGAAAGAAAGACATAACCAATATTACAACGGTAAGAAATGACAGTCGTATGCACAGTACTGTTAGAGAACATCACATATGAAGTGATGACAATTTGTCAGATCCTTTGACGAAAGGACTGACCTAAAAGAAAGTCCTTAATGATTCTAAAAGAATGGGACTATTGCCCAGAGATTGTGGAATCACACACGGTGGTAACCCGACCTAAATGACTGGAGATCCCAAGAACTAGGTTCAATGGGTAAAAACAAGTTGTGTATTGATAGTAGATGAACATGCTAAATTTTCATATTAAGAAGCATGTATTCCTGAAGTGATTAGAGGATGAGTTGATATAAACTCTTAATGAGATCTATACTCTAATTGGAGTGGAGTACCTACCTTCAGGAGTACTCTTGATAGACTCACCTATGTGAATGTGGTCGTTTCCTATGGAGTTTTGGGCAAGATTCCTAGAGCGTTCACTAAACTGGGATAGACGTGCATGGCCATTAATGCACGGGCTTATTTGATTGCACTATAGAAAAGGTTGTGTGTGGTCTGATGTTAGGAATAGAGGTCAAGACTACGTGTCACTCTAGTAAAAACTGAATCTTATTCACCATGCAAAGGTTCAAGTCGGATGACACCTTTGTTTATGCACATTCTTATGTTTCTAGAAACTGCTCGAAATATTTTATAAAAAATTCAAGTGGGGGATTGTTGGAAAAATGATTCATTTTTTATAAAGATGAATTATTTAAAAAAAATGGATAAGTGTGAGGTGACTCATATATGAATAGTCCCACATCATGAGACTATATGAAAAGAAAAAACCAGTTTTTTTTATTTGACTTGGTAAAAAAAATTGAGATCCATTTTTTTAGATCTGAACCGACTTCCTCTACATGAATTACCATATTTATTAATTGCCGAACTACTCAAAAAATAACTTTTTATTCTTATCTCTCTCCTCTTCTTCCTCCACCATTAAAAGTTCTTCAAAAACAAAATCAGAATGAGCAGTTATTTTAAATTGAAAGTGCAAATCTGAATTGGTTTGTTGTGCAAGCAAAACAATTATTTTCTCAGAAGGCTGTTTTATCCCAGAGGCGGCGGCGACAAGTAGGAACTGGTTTGCACCACCGACCAGATCACCAAATCGTCTTCAAGAAAGCGACCTAGTCCACGACTCAACCATTGTTTCCCAACAGCAGCAATTACAGTCGCAATGCGGTTGCATTCGATCTTCAAAGTGAATAAGCCCATGTTTGATGGCCAACAAACAATTCACACACAATAACAAAAATCATCACATTAAACCATCTAGAATCCAGGCTTATAATTTTTATGAGGTACCAAGCCGTTGTACTATTGATTTTCCTATCTTAATTCAGTCAAAATCAATATGTGATATACAAAAATTGCTTAAAACGAAAGAGGGAAAAAATTGAACACTAACATTTCAAAATGCTGCAGAAATTAAGTACCTCTTGGTCCTTTTCTACAAGCTAGTAGCAAGTCATAACCCATGATCTGTGCACTGCAGTTGAGTACTGCCTGTTTTCATCAGATTGGTCGAAGTTTGAGCGTCATTGCTGCCGCGGACAGCTGAATTAGAGTTGTATCTGATTCGAGTTACAACGAAACAATCTAGTTATCTTCGTAGTTGAGTTGCCAATAACATCGAAGTCTAGAGTCGCGTAAATCATGTGTTGAGCCTAGAAAAGCTGCCTCTCTTGCCTTTACTGAGTTTTGAATTTAAACCTTCGTTTAGAGTATAAAAATAAGTCCATTTGTCGGAGGACTAATTCTTAAATAAGTATAATATGTAGGCAAAAATCTTAGGTGGCTAACATATAAAGTTCCAACTAAAAATCAGGGAAAAAGTTATGAGATAAAAAACCTACTATCCTCTTAACATGGATAGTATTTTAGAGCTTGACTCCTACTAAGTCACTGATAGAAATATTAAATTCACTTTAAATGTAAGGCATTACAGTAGTGCTTAATTCCCCAGGTGAACGCTGACAGAGTAGTTAATACGATTTAAGTGAAGGAGAATGAAATGCTAAATACTGGATAACATTTAAAATAGGATGTGAAAATATTTCAAGCACTTGGATTAACAAAAGATGTAAATCCAAAAAATTAATTATAGAAAGAAAGATCTCGATATAATAGGTGTTCACTTATGTTTCCCCATCTTCACTGAATATGTTGAATTTGGTGATACAAAATCACAAGTAGGTGAAACAATATGGAAAATGGGAAGTAAATATTTTTAATTCATAAATTTTGATTGCATGTGCATGAGATGACAAAGAAATAAATGCAGAATTATTTTCTTCCATCACTACAAAGGAAGGGAATGACTGATATTACTTGCTATGTTTGAGCCATTAGTTTCCTCTGCAATTGGTAATTTGATTGAAGACTCACATATATTTCACTGGCTACATTGTAGGTAGACTTTATTATAAACCCATCCTAGCATCAGTCAGAGATCCCCAAATGGAGTGTCTCTTCTTGTTAAGCCTAATTTGAGGTTTTGGTTATATAAACTTTTATTTTATAATCTCTTGTATCTCTCTCTTATATGTAATAAAATCTCTCTTCTTTTGGACTGGACATACACTATATCTTAATGATAGTGGAATCAGTATAAATATTCTATGTCTTTATTTTATTCTTTATATTTATTTACTATTTGTTTAGGGTAGTAGAATAATTATTGTAAGATTTTTGTTCAACTGGAAAATCTAGATCTTGTTTATTGTTGCTTCAGCATCTATGCAATATTTTTGCACAACAGATTAGTATCAAAGTAATTTGTACAATTATTTGCAAAACAGATTGGTATTAAAGAAATTTATGCAATTTTTTCACAAAAGAATATTTCTTAAATACAGTTTTGCAGACTAGGACCACACACTACAGTGAATCATTTTTTGGCATTCAATTTCTATATAAATCAAAATCAAAATAGCAACTTGTAAAACAAATAACTGAAATCAAAATCAACGTTTAAGAAATTTCAGCGAATTAGATCAAATATAAATAGCAAATTATAAAACTTCTTTGAATCAGGATACCTCAAATTCAAGGACGGATTCGGCAACTAACGAATTCTACGAACTTAAGAATAAAATCATGTTAACAATCCATAAATCGAGCTCCATTAAATAAGCGCTGAATGGAAGGGAGAAGTTCGTTATAGGATTTGTTCATTAAATCAGAGCTTCTATGATTTTGGGTTGCAAAAATGAAATGAAATGAAGCAATTTGGGTTTGACTTTGGCATCAAGGCGGCATGGTGCTTCCAAGCAGCACCTTCGTGTCTTTTTAGGCAACGCTTGGAAGGACGACTTTAAATTTTAGCATGACTTCAGATCTAGAGCAGCAAAAACTATGACTTCGATTCAATCTCTAAGGGCCCGTTTGGATGTACAAAAATAAGTAGCTTTATAGCTTTTTGAAAGCAAAAGCAAAGAAGCCCATATGGATCTATAAAAATTTTGGGCTTTAAAAAGTTGCTTTTCTCCTTATTTCAAAAGCAAATATTTTTTGCTTTTTTCTTTTGTAGTCCGCAGTACTAATCGACTTTCTGGCTGTGTACTTCAGAATTTGGGTTCCATGGCGATTTTTTCATTCTTCATCCAATCGAGAAGCTGCTTATTTCCTTCTAATTTTCTGAGAAAGGTACTCCTTTTCTTCTCTTATCTCTTCTCAATGCTCTCAATCCACAATTATTTTGTTTAATTTTTTTGGTTGGATCGTTAAAGACGGTTATTTGTTTTAAGTTGTTACTGTTCCTAATTTGATTTAGTGAAGCGTATCATGGTCCATAAGTGGATGAGTCAAATGTGATTTATTGACTCAATTCACAATAGAATAACGGCTGATTTGGATCAAATTCTCTGATAAAAAGGTAAAAGAAAACATTCACCAGATTAATTTGCATCCAGAACCTCATGATTTTAATTAGATCCATCACGAATGATTCATACATAATTCGATATAAATAAATGAAGATAGGGAATCATATAAGTAAATTCACCTGTTGATAGTCAAATTCAGCATGAATGATTCATAATTATTTTTGAATGTGTGTTAAAATAAGTTTCGCATGTTGATAGTCAAATTGATGTTAAATATTAAGTAATATTTCACAAACTGAGAATATAGCTAACATGTTATCTCTTTAATAGTATTAAATTTGTACTTTCAAGGTGATTAAAAAACTTATTAAAAGATTGGGTCTGTTACCATTTTTGGAGAGTAATCTCTGATCACATCCTAGTTTTTGAGTTTTAGACCTGTAGCTCTTGTGCTTTATTGCACTACAAAGGACATACACAAGTATACCCCTATGTAGTTTTTAAGAGCATAATGTGTGATTTTAGTGCATGAGGAATTAAGAAAAGTAAGGTCTGATACTATTGTCGAGATACAGTGCATTCACTCCTTTCCATTTTTTGATGTCAAATAGGTTATTTTGAATAGCACAACTCATCGATATAATAATTTCTTAATTGGAAACAACAAAAAATGAACTGTTGAAATTCAAGGATTGCATAGAATATGAAAGATAAAAACAATTAAATTCAATACAAGGTTTATACAAACTTTTACTGAGAAGATTTTGGTTCTCTTAAGGTAAATGTTTAACGCGTATCAATTTTTATATAACTATTTATGTTCATGTCATATTGTTTTTATTTCCAGTTTAATATTGCGCATACTATAAAAATATAAAATATAGGTGTATTTAGGTAGTAACATATAAATGGATAGTACTGCAATTTGCTACCTTTCTTCCATGGATTGGAATGAACAATTAATGCAATTAATGAAAAGTGGCCAAGATTTCGCACATTTTGAATTCATTTTCTCTAATTTCACAAAGTTTGGATTCACACAGATTTTGGTAAGAAAAGAATGACAGACATACCTCTGGCTATTTCTCAACATAAGTATGCTATTGAAAAGCATAAGGACATGCAGTCTTAGGAAGAGGAAAGATTCTAGTTTTTTTTTATGGAAACGAAGAAATTAAGGATAAAAGGGGGCAAAATGAAAATAAGGATATCGAGAGTCGGGAGAAGAGGGACGGAGCAGTGATTAGTATCTGAAAATTAGTTTACATGCCAATATTTGGCTTTGGAGCCAAATGAAATTTCATTTTAGTGCCAATGAAAAGTTGTATGCCTTTAACATGTAAAAGTGTATGTAAATTATGTCCAACTTAGGGAAACTAGTGTACCTTCATTATATAACATCTTATGTAAATTATTAATTAAATATTAAGTATTTATTTATTTATTAATTGTTAACTAATTATTGATTAATTATTAACAAGAGTTTTTCATATTTCAAATTAATTATTATAACATTCTAATCAATTGCAAACATAATCAAAATCTATACATATGACAAGCACCTTGTCCAAACTAGTTACGACACTTGGACATGGTGCAAGAGGTCATGGGTTCGATTATATTTTGAGTATTTGAATTTTGAATAATTTACAAAATTTTAGATTTATTTAAAAACAAAATTCGAATCTTATGAAAACATCAAAAATTTATATTCAAAATATATAAATAATTTTAAATATATTTTAGGAAATTTTAAACTTTTCAATTAATACATATTATATATGATTTCAACTACAATTATCAAATATTATATACTAAATAATAAATATTATTTCTCAATTATTGTTCATATGTTAAATTGTATGGGTTTCCTAAGTACTTTTGTTAAATTGATTAAAGAGTGAATCTCTACCCCTACCTTCTCTATTTTGATTAATGGTATCCTAAGGGGATTCATTCGATCTAAAAGGGGGATTAGACAAGGAGACCCTTTATCTCCTTACCTGTTTCCTGTTGCAATGGAGTATTTCTTCCTTCAAATGGAATTGTCGGTGCACAACAGACTCATTCAGACTATGTACAACTTCCAATCTAAGATAAGTCACCTCTTATATGCTGACGACCTGATAATATGCATTAAATCAAATGAAAGAGCTGTCAGAACTATTAAAATCAATTTTCAGCTTTTGCAGAAATATGTTGGTTTGAAAGTGAGTGAGAATAAGACTAAATGTTATTTTAGTAAGTTTTGTGACAGTAGAAACACCATACTTGATATTCTTGGAGTTATGGAGGGGACCCTACCAGTCAAATACTTAGGAGTTCCACTATCTATGAACAAAATCAATGATAGAGAATGTGTGGGATTGAATGACAAAATTAAAGATAAATTGCAAGGTTGGAGCTCGAAAGTTTTATCTTTGGCAAGAAGAATTAAACTAGTGCATACAGTTATACAAGCTAAAGTGAATTTCTGGATTCAAACTTTTCAAATTCATATTGCTTTTATTAAGAAAATTGAGAAGGCATGTGCTGATTTCGTATGGAGGGGCGGTATCATAAAATAAAATATGTTGACCTTTGTAGACCTAAAGATGAAGGTGATGTTAGTTCGAGAAATCTCAGGGATATGCAAGATATTTTCACTCCGAAACAAGACTGAAAAGTGATCACCAGCAATGGTTTATGGGCTAGATGGATGAGAAAAAAGTATATTAAATGTAATTTATGGCAAATGGTTGTGGATAATAATGCCTTTGCTAATTGGAAAGCTATTCTTCGATTAAGAGATACTCTTGCTTCTAATTGCATTAGAGAATTTGCTAATGGTAGGAACACTATTTTGTGGAAAAATCCTTGGATTCTGGGTAAACCAATAATTGATATAGTGGGATGGGACACTTTTTCGGCATACGGCTCACCTGATACTACCGTTGCTCTATCATTGTTGATCAAACTTGGTGTAGTGACTACTTACCATGAATGTAACGACCCGCATTCTATGCATCGAAGGATCGTAGAATATTTATTTCTTTCACATCCGAAGTCGTATGGTCATGTAACCTTGGGAGACGACTATTGGGGTCATTTCCCATGTTCATGATTTTTATCGATTTTTAAATGACCGTTTTGCCCCTAGCTGTAACAACCCGCATTCTACGCATCGGAGGATCGTAGAATATTTCTTTCTTTCTCATATGAAGTCGTATGGTCATGTAACTTTGGGAAACAACCATTAGAGCCATTTCCCATGTTCATGATTTTTGTCGATTTTTAAATGACCGTTTTGCCCCTAGCTGATCTTGTTTCAGCCATAACTTTTGATTGGAAAGGAATTTTGACCTGAAACCCCTTCCATTAGATTCGTTTGATGGTTTACCTTTCCGTAGAGTGGTCACATATGAGAAACGGACTTACCGTTTGGGAGATATGGCTGAAATAAGGTTTGGAAGGTGAAAAACTGTTTAACTGGGCCAAATAGGTTGATTAGTGAATGGGCCCATAACCCATTTCGGGATTAGGGTCATGGGGATGCTGAAAAGAGTTAGAGTTTCATTCCATTTCAGTTTTCTAGCCTCCACTTACCCCTTAGAAACCCTAAAAATGGCCTCCAACCTCTAAATCACCTCCAAATCACTTTCTACTTGAAGATTGGGCTTAGCAACATCAAATCAAGAGAGATCAACACCAAATCAACATTAGAGCTGCTATTTAGCATTGGGATTCGCACCAAATCAGAGATTTATTTCAGATTTAAGTTTTATTTGTGGCTAAGGTGAGTGATTTGCATAGTTCCTCACTAATTATGGCTAATTAAGGGTAATTAGTGTTAATTAGCGAATTTAAACATGATAAAATTCTGGAAAAATATTTATAAAATTCGAAATGATGTCTTAGACCTCTGATATGAATTTGGGTTAATTTGGTTAAGTTTTGCTAATCATATCATTAGTTTCACCTAAACATGCTTAAGGGAAAATATGGGGTTTTGGCTATGTTTGATCCATTTTAACCTATCATATAGTTGTTTTGGTGTTTGTGGTTGATTATACATGTTGCTATGACTGTATGGTATGCTTTGTGATTGATTAGAATAGTTGGAATGGTCGAAAACGCCGTCGAGGGGCGTAAAAACTTCTTGCTGGAAAATTGCAGAGAATCGGCCGATCCGGATCGGAACGGAGAAGCGGACCCGATTCGAACCACCTCCCACGCGAGTTCAGAAGCTCTGATCCATCATCGTGTGAAGAAGCTCCGCTCCGCTCCGTAGTACTGTATGGCGACGCGACTTGGAGACTCCGACCCGAACCGGTGCCCTATGAAGGAGACCGATCCGATCCACCATCTTGTGAGGACTTCCGATCCGAAGAAGCTTGCCAGGGAGTGTAGACCCCGATTCGTTTCGGAGCAGAGGAGAAGGCTTGTGCTGGAGACCCGAACCGATCCAGTGAAGAAGGAGCACTCCGATCCGAACCGAACCGAACTGATGATTAGGGGGAGATCCGAACCGATCCGGTGATGACCAATAACCCAAGATGCAAAGGTAGTCCAAATGGAAGTAAGAGCTCAGGATCCAGTTGGGAACCAATGAGTTCACTTCATGGTTGGGCTTTGCTGCGGGACGTGTGCTAAGGAGTTTTCGACGTTCATAACTTCGATTCACCACTGAAAATGAATGATGGGCTACTTATCAGTGCAGTAGAGTCACTATGACTCGAGGGGCAAGGTGATGGTAGCAAGACTACGTTATCAGTGCAGTAGAGTCATTATGACTCGAGGGGCAAAGTGATCGTAGTAAGACTATGAGCCAGCGCAGATGGGGTGAACAACCCCATGGGGCAAGTGGACATAGTAAAGGATTGGTAAGAATATGAGCCAGTGCAGATGGGGTGAATAACTCCATCGGGCAAGTGGACATAGCGAAGGATTAGTGGCTATGTATCAGTGCAGTGAAGCCATTTATGACTTCATGGGGCAAGGTGATCATAGCAAAGTATTGAGGTGATCGAAGTAGTGAATATCGTATGCTTTACGCACTGAGTGAGAGATGTGAGGATGGTTGTTATGCTTGATTGTTTGCCATCACTATGACATGCACACCCCCACCCCCGTTATCTTTACACCATTTGAAATGGCACCTTAGAGTGTTGTACAGTATGTAGTGCCAACTCTTTGGTTGCAGGTTCAGGTATGATTTAGTATACCTGTTATTGTTCTGTTTAGATGCTTATCGCTCATACCAGACTTTTTGTCTGACCCAGAGTTTTATGTCTCTTCTTATTACTCTGGGTGCTCACACGAGCAGACTAGAGACAGGTTAGCTGGTGATGCGCGAGTAGCTGATTCGGAGGTGAGCAGGAGGCTTCCACGTATGATATTTAGATATTCTCCCTGTGTCATTGGTGGTCGCTACTTGGGCATTAGTAGTGTACCTCCCTTGTCTAGCTTTTTCTTTTTGAGACAGTTTGAAAATTTGTAATAATGTTTTGGCTTTGGATCATAAGCTGTACTTGGATTTTCCGCTGCTATGTTAGTTTGTTTTCAGCTTATGCACTGTCTCACCTGTTTATGTCAAGTATGTTGTTATTATATTTTATTCCATGCGCTGTGAGACATTCTACAGGTTCTTTGTTGTTTCTTCGTCTTCTTTCCTTCCTTCTGACGACCGTCCCATGCTAACTGGACATGTGTACAGCGCACTTTTGGAGTAAATGTCGGTTGGTGCGGGGCGGGCCGTCACATTTGGTATCAGAGCTCTAGGTTGCGTAGTTAACCTAGGGAAAGACACTAGGGAGAGATAGTACGTATATGAGAGCGCGTATTTGTGATTATTTTGGTTTTCAAAAACTATATATATATATATATACTATTAGTAGTATAAGAATGAAGTCGTACTGCACTAGCACCACTATGGGGTCGTTAATCGTTTTCTCTTTACAGATTGAACGATGAGTCGAGACACCAGTGGTGCTGGTAGAGGGACCAATCATGGGAATGCTCCTGACATGAGGATAATGTTCACTAACTTCATGAGAGAGATGCTTAGGGATGTTCAGGGAGCAGTTCCCAATCCCGGAAATGGTGGTGTTCCAGTAGTGCAGGCGCCTAGGGTCGATTTCACCAAGTTGTGCAAGGATTACACTAACCTTGGTGGGAAGCCGTTCCATGGAACGGAGTCGACCACAGATGTTCAGGATTGGTTGGATAGCTGTGATCGTATCTTCGACGACTTGGGTATTGAGGATGCGATGAAGAGAAGGCTAGCGTCTCGTCAGCTGCAAGGGCGAGCGATGAATTGGTGGAATGCCATTAGAACAGCTACTCCAGAAGATCAGGTTACTTGGGATCAGTTCAAGGCTCGCTTTAGCGAGAAGTTCATTCCAGCTGCCCAGAAGTCAGTGTTGTTTAAGAGATTCTTGGAACTCAAGCAGAATGGTAGAGCAGTCTCCGACTATATTGTTGAATTCGACACTTTGTCGAAGTATGGACTATCTCTTATCGATACTCCTGAGAAGAAGAATGAGAAGTTCATTACTGGCTTGGATTGATACTTGGGGGAAAGGCTTATCAACCACATCGATGAGACTTTTGAATCGATTGTGGGGAAAGCTTTGAAATCAGAGAGTCTTTACCCTAAGCCAAAGACTGAGGCTGCATCTGCAGAAGGGCCGAAGCCGCAAGCAGGCAGTGGAGGCAAGAATAACTCTCAGAATAAGAGGAAACGGAACCAATCTAAGGATGGCCAGAAAAAGAGCAAGAAAGATGTTGAGTGCTTCAGCTGTGGTAAGAAGGGCCATTTTGCTAAAGAATGTCGGGCCAAGCCAGCGGAAATGAAGTGCTATAACTATGGCCAAGTGGGACATCATAAGGATAGGTGTCCACAACCTCTTAAGGAGAAGCAGATTGTGAAAGCATATGCTATCGATGTTGTTCCTTCTTCGTCGAATGCCCCAACTGCGGCGGAGAAAGGAAAGAATGTCGTCATTCAAGGTATGATTTCTATTTATGATGTACCAGTTCAAGTTTTGTTTGATACTGGGGCTTCCCGTTCCTTCATATCTGGTGACCTGGTGGATAGGTTGGGACTGGAACCCGAGATAGTCGATAGACCGTTGGTTGTGACGAACCCGATTGGTGGTTCGACTAACCTTAGTATGATTTGCCGAAATTTGGTCTTATCGAGTCATGGATGTATGTTTGTTTGTGATTGCTTTGTTTTGGGCTTTACTAGGTATGGCATTATATTGGGGGTCGATTGGCTCCAAAGATACGGGGTGATGGTAGACTGTGAGGGCTTTTTGGTGATAGTTAGGGCGGATGATGGGCGGAGGGTAGTGTTTGGTAGTCTACCTAGTGATGGGGTAATGGATAGTTTTATAAATTCCCTCGACATCCCGCATGATGAGTTGTCAGATGTGCCCGTGGTTGGCCAGTATCTGGACGTCTTCGAGGAAGTGACCGGACTTCCACCACACCGAGAGATTGAGTTCCGTATTGATTTAGTGAAAGATGCCAGACCTATAGTGATGCCACTTCGTCGTATAGCACCAAGGGAGCAGCGAGAGCTCGGGGTGCAAGTAAGCGATCTTTTGAAGAAGGGATTTATTAGAAGAAGTGTCTCCGAGTGGGGAGCACCAGTTGTGTTTTCCACTAAGGCAGATGGTTCCCTTCGTTTGTGTGTGGACTATCGTGAGTTGAATAAGGTGACGAGGAAGAATAAGTATCCTCTACCGCGGATAGATGATTTGTTTGATCAACTGGAAGGAGCAAGAGTGTTCTCCCAGTTGGACCTCGCAACAGGATTTCATCAGCTCCGAGTAGCAGATGAGAGTGTTTCGAAAACGACATTTAGGACGCCGTCTGGATTCTATGAGTGGTTGGTTATGCCATTTGGGTTGACCAATGCACCAGCATATTTCGTGGATCTTATGAATCGGGTATTCAGAGACCAGTTGAATAAGTTTGTTCTGGTGTTCGTAGATGATATCCTTGTTTACTAGAGGATAGAGGAGGAACACAAGGGACACTTGAGGATAGTGATGGAGGTGTTGAGGAAACACCAATTGAAAGCGAAATTCTCCAAGTGTCACTTCTGGAGGAGGGAAGTGATATTCTTGGGCCATGTTGTTTCAGAGAATGGTATTGTCGTGGACCCTGCGAAGGTCGCTACGGTACAGGATTGGTCTACGCCCAAGAATGCAACAGACGTAAGAAGCTTCTTAGGATTAGCTGGATATTATCGTAAGTTTATCCAGGACTTCTCCAAGATAGCAGCACCGTTGACTCAGTTGACTAAGAAGAATCAGGCCTTCGTCTGGGACGGAGCATGTGAGAATGCATTCAAGAGTCTAAAAGAAAAGTTGACGAGTGCGCCAGTGCTAGTCATTCCTAAAGGGAATGAAGAAATGACGGTATACACGGATGCTTGTGGTACCGGACTAGGTGTTGTATTGATGCAAGGAGGTAGGGTTGTAGCTTATGCTAGTTGGCAACTAAAACCGCATGAGAAAAGGTATCCTACCCATGATTTGGAACTAGCAGTGATCGTGTTCGCGTTGAAGATGTGGAGACATTATCTCTTGGGAGAGAGATTTGAGTTGTTTACCGATCATATTTCGTTAAAGTATCTCTTATTCCCAGAAGGATCTGAATCTCCACCAGCAGAGATGGTTAGAGTTCTTGGCTTCGTATGATTTTGATATCGCATACACACCTGGGAAAGGTAATGCGGTAGCCGATGCCTTGAGTAGAAGACATGCCAGTTTGGGTGCTATGTTTCTTGAATGGAAGCAACTGGAGTATATCGCAGGGTTTGATTTCAGACCAAAGTGTAGATTGGATCCAGAAATGCTAGCTAGTTTGGCGATCAGACCCACTTTGATAGAGCGGATTGGTTCCAGCCAGAGGAACGATCCTAATTTATTGGAAATCATCTCCAAGTTAGAAATGGATATCGACGGTGAAGAGATGAATTTGTACGGGCTTGATCGAGATGGATGGCTTCGAAAGAATGGAAGATTAGTCGTACCCAACGTGAATGGTTTGAGAGATGAAGTGCTTAGAGAATGTCATCACTCAATACTGACTATACACCCCGGTAGTGATAAGATGTATCAAGACATGAGACAGACTTACTACTGGGAAGGGATGAAAAGAGACGTTGGGAAGTTTATATCCAAATGAATGAATTGCCAGCTAGTTAAAGCCGAGCAAAAGAAGCCTAGTGGTTTGTTACAACCATTAGAAATTCCAGAATGGAAATGGGAGCAAGTCTCGATGGATTTCATCGATGGTTTACCAAGGACTAGATCGGGATATGATAGAATTTGGGTAATTGTGGATCGATTGACCAAGAGTGCAAGATTTATACCAGTCAAATCGACCAGAACGGCAGCTAAGTTAGCAGAATTGTATATGAAGTGGGTAGTGAGATTTCATGGAGTACCTAAAAGCATTGTGAGTGACCGAGACCCGTTGTTTACTAGTGGGTTTTGGAAGAGCTTACAAGAGGCTCTAGGGTCAGAATTACATCTCAGTACCGCATATCATCCTCAGACCGACGGTCAGACGGAGAGGGTGAATCGTATATTGGAAGATCTCTTGAGAGCTTGTATATTGGATTTCGGTGGATCATGGGATGACCATTTGCATCTAGTAGAATTTGCATATAATAATAGCTACCAATCCAGTATCGGTATGGCTCCATATGAAGCTTTGTATGGAAGACCGTGCAACTCACCATCATGTTAAATAGAGACCGGTGAGAAGTTTATGCTTGGACCAGATGTAGTAAGAGAAACCTCGGATAAGATTAAGATCATTCAACAACGAATGAAGGCTGCCCAAGATAGGCAGAAGAGTTATGCTGATAAGAGGAGAAGAGACTTAAAATTCTTCGTTGGTGACTTGGTGTTTGTCAAGATTTCTCCGTTGAAGAGCGTGATACGATTTGGCAGGAGAGGCAAGTTGGCACCAAGATTTGTTAGCCCATTCCCAGTTCTTGAACTAGTTGGAAATTTGGCATATAGAGTTGACTTACCAGAAAAGATGGCGGGAGTTCACAACGTATTTCATGTTTCCCAACTAAGAAAGTTCGTACACGACCCAGATATGACTATTTCACCTGATCAGTTAGAGGACTTCGAAGTGGAACCCGAGGCAGTTGGGAACCGCAAGCCGATTCGTATTGTCGAGCACGGTACGAAGCAACTTCGAAGGAAGGCGGTGAAGCTAGTCAAGGTTCAGTGGGGCGAGAACGAGAATGACTGTACTTGGGAGACAGAGGAGAGCATTAGGAAGACGCATCCAGAACTCTTTGCCTGGTAAGATTTACTTTGCGATTTAGTTATTCCGCATGCTAGGATAGACTTGCTTTGCTTGTTTTGCACATTTGATTGTTGTTTTATGACTGATAGGCATGCGGGACCCTTTGTGTGTTTTGGTTAGGGAATTTCGGGGGCGAAATTTCTTAAGGGGGGGGGGGGGGGGAATGTAACAATCCGCATTCTACGCATCGGAGGATCGTAGAATATTTATTTCTTTCTTATATGAAGTCGTATGGTTATGTAACTTTGGGAAACAACCATTAGAGTCATTTCCCATGTTCATGATTTTTGTCGATTTTTAAATGACCGTTTTGCCCCTAGCTGATCTTGTTTCGGCCATAACTTTTGATTGGAAATGAATTTTGACCTGAAACCACTTGCATTAGATTCGTTTGATGGTTTACATTTCCGTAGAGTGGTCACATGTGAGAAACGGACTTACCGTTTGGGAGATATGGCTGAAATAAGAATTGGAAGGTGAAAAACTGCTTAACCGGGCCAAATAGGGTGATTAGTGAATGGGCCCGTAACTCATTTCGGGATTAGGGTTATGGGGAGGCTGAAAAGAGGTAGAGTTTCATTCCATTTCAGTTTTCTAGCCTCCACTTACCCCTTAGAAACCCTAAAAATGGCCTCCAACCTCTAAATCACCTCCAAATCACTTTCTACTTGATGATTGGGGTTAACAACATCAAATCAAGAGAGATCAACACCAAATCAACATTAGAGCTGCTGTTTAGCATTTGGATTCGCACCAAATCAGAGATTTATTTCAGATTTAAGTTTTATTTGTGGCTAAGGTGAGTGATTTTCATAGGTCCTCACTAATTATGGCTAATTAAGGGTAATTAGTGTTAATTAGCGAATTTAAACATGATAAAATTCTGGAAAAATATTTATAAAATTTGAAATGATGGCTTAGACCTCTGATATGAATTTGGGTTAATTTGGTTAAGTTTTGCTAATCATATCATTAGTTTCACCTAAACATGCTTAAGGGAAAATATGGGGTTTTGGCTATGTTTGATCCATTTTAACCTATCAAATAGTTGTTTTGGTGTTTGTGGTTGATTATACATGTTGATATGACTTAAAGGTATGCTTTGTGATTGATTAGAGTAGTTGGAATGGTCGAAAACGCCGTCGAGTGGCGTAAAAACTGCATGCTGGAAAAGTGCAGAGAATTGGCCGATCCGGATCGGAACGGAGAAGAGGACCCGATCCAAACCACCTCCCACGCGAGTTCAGAAGCTCTGATCCATCATCGTGTGAAGAAGCTCCGCTCCGTAGTACTGTATGGCGACGTGACATGGAGACTCCGACCCGAACCGGTGTGCTAGGAAGGAGACCGATCTGATCCACCATCTTGTGGGGACTTCCGATCCGATCCGAAGAAGCTTGCCAGGGAGTGTAGACCCCGATCCGATCCGGAGCAGAGGAGAAGGCTTGTGCTGGAGACCCGAACCGATCCAGTGAAGAAGGAGCACTCCGATCCGAACTGATGATTAGGGGGAGGTCCAAACCGATCCGGTGATGACCAATAACCCGAGATGCAAAGGTAGTCCAAATGGAAGTTAGAGCTCAGGATCCAGTTGGGAACCAATGAGTTCACTTCATGGTTGGGCTTTGCTGCGGGACGTGTGCTAAGGAGTTGTCGACGTTCATAACTTCGATTCACCACTGAAAATGAATGATGGACTACTTATCAGTGCAGTAGAGTCACTATGACTCGAGGGGCAAGGTGATGGTAGCAAGACTACGTTATCAGTGCAGTAGAGTCATTATGACTCGAGGGGAAAAGTGATCGTAGTAAGACTATGAGCCAGCGCAGATGAGGTGAACAACCCCATGAGGCAAGTGGACATAGTAAAGGATTGGTAAGGCTATGAGCCAGCGCAGATGGGGTGAATAACTCCATGGGGCAAGTGGACATAGCGAAGGATTAGTGGCTATGTATCAGTGCAGTGAAGCCATTTATGACTTCATGGGGCAAGGTGATCATAGCAAAGTATTGAGGTGATCGAAGTGGTGAATATCATATGCTTTACGCACTGAGTGAGAGATGTGAGGATGGTTGTTATGCTTGATTGTTTGCCATCACTATGACATGCACACCCCCACCCCCGTCATCTTTACACCATTTGAAATGGCACCTTAGAGTGTTGTACAGTATGTAGTGCCAACTCTTTGGTTGCAGGTCCAGGTTCAGGTATGGTTTAGTATACCTGTTATTGTTCTGTTTAGATGCTAATCGCTCATACCAGACTTTTTGTCTGACCCAGAGTTTTATGTCTCTTATTATTACTCTGGGTGCTCACACGAGCAGACTAGAGACAGGTTAGCTGGTGATGCGCGAGTAGCTGATTCGGAGGTGAGCAGGAGGCTTCCACGTATGATATTTAGATATTCTCCCTGTGTCGTTGGTGGTCGCTACTTGGGCATTAGTAGTGTACCTCCCTTATCTAGCTTTTGCTTTTTGAGACAGTTTGAAAATTTGTAATAATGTTTTGGCTTTGGATCATAAGCTGTACTTGGATTTTCCGCTGCTATGTTAGTTTGTTTTCAGCTTATGCACTGTCTCACCTGTTTATGTCAAGTATGTTGTTATTGTATTTTATTCCATGCGCTGTGAGATATTCTACAGGTTCTTTGTTGTTTCTTCGTCTTCTTTCCTTCCTTCTGACGACCGTCCCATGCTAACTGGACATGTGTACAGCGCACTTTTGGAGTAAATGTCGGTTGGTGCGGGGCGGGCCGTCATACTAGCTGATCTTGTTTCGACCATAACTTTTGATTGGAAAGGAGTTTTGACCTGAAACCACTTCCATTAGATTCGGATGATGGTTTACCTTTCCGTAGAGTGGTCATATTAGCCAAACGGACTCACCGTTTGGGGGATATGGCTGAAACAAGTTTCAGATGGTGAAAAACAGCTTAACCAGGCCTAAATTGGGTGATTAGTGAGTGGGCCCATAACCCATTTCGGGATTAGGGTTATGGGGAGGCTGATAGGGTTAGGAAACTCAGTTTCTATCATTTTCCAGCCGCCACTTTTTGTTCCTACAAGTTTAGCCATGGCCTCCACTTTCTAAATCACCCCAAATCACCTTCTAATCGCTAATTAAGCCAAATCTACATCAAATCAAAGAGGATTAGCACAATAATCGAGGTAGAGCTGCTGTATAGCCTTGGGAACAGCGCATATAAGAGATTTATTTCAGATCTAAAGTTAATTTGTGGCCAAGGTGAGTGATTTGCATAGTTCCTCATTAATTATGGTTAATTAAGGGTAATTAGTGATAATTGGCGAATTTAAACATGTTAAAAATCTGGAAAAATATTTATAAAATTCAAAATGATGTTTTAAGCCTCTGTTAGAAAGTTTGGATAATTTGCTTAAGTTTTTCTAATCACATCATTAGTTATGCCTAAACATGATTAAAGGAAAATATGGATTTTTGGCTATGTTTGATCCATTTTAAATACATCATATTATTGTTTTGATGTTTGTGGTTGATTATACATGTTGCTATGACTGTATGGTGTGCTTTGTGATTGATTAGATCTGTTAGATTGGTCGAAAACGCCGTCGTATGGCGTAAAACAGTCGCTGGAAAGTTGCAGGAAATGTGCAGGGTTTCAAACCGGATCGGATTGTTGGGCTTGGATCGGATAGGAGAACCGGGCAAGTGGACTTGATTCGGATTGGAACTTAGCATAAGGGGCTTGGCGAGAAGGAAGGCCATTTGCTTAGAGTTGGAGTTGGGCAGGGGATCGGATCGGAGAAACCAAAAAGGGGATCAGATCGGAGAGACCAAAAGGGGATCAGATCGGAGCTAAGAGGGGAAGATCGGAACAGATCTGGAGACATGAGGAGGCACACCCGAACGGAACCACTTCAGGGTATCGAGCCATTTAAGGAGTATCGAACTGAGGTGGAAAGGGGAGCACCGAACCGGACCACACTTTAAGAGACTGAACCGAACTAGAGCATTGAATCATCAAACTGAAGTATTTCGAACTAAAGCTTCTATATGCCCGAACCGAACCAATGGCCGAACCTAACCGATGTTGGGCTTGGGACCGCTTCGCCGTGACGACTTCTTCTGAAGACCGACTCCAATTCGATCAAAACCCGAGATGCAAAGGTAGTCCAAGTGTGGGGGGGGGGTGGTGTACTCAGGATCCAGTTGGGAACTAATGAGTTAACTTCATGATTGGACTTTGCTGCGGGACGTGTGCTAAGGGGTTGTCGATGTCTATGACTTTGGATCACTATGTAGGGGAGGTACGTAGATGGATTCAGGGCCATAGTGGTCTAGGTACGACTAGTGGGCTGTAGACCAATGAAGTGGGGCCATTTGAAAAGGTTTGGTCATGATCCCATGGGATAAGCTTGGTGGTAGTAGTAGTTGTACAAGTCGAACTCCGTCATTACCTCGATGGGTCTAGTGATCAAAGTGGTGGATATCGTATGCTTTACGGACTGAGTGAGAGATGTGAGGATGGTTGCTATGCTTGATTTGTTTGCCATCACTATGACATGCACACCCCACCCCCGTATTCTTTAACCATGTGTTAGTGGCACCTTAGAGTACTGTACAGTATGTAGTGCTAACTCTTTGGTTGTAGGTCCAGGTTCAGGTATGGTTTAGTATGCCTGTTATTGTTCTGTTTTGCTGCTTATCGCTCATACCAGAATTTTGTCTGACCTAGAGTTTTATGTCTCTTCTTATTACTCTGGGTGTTCTCACGAGCAGACTAGAGACAGGTTAGCTGGTGATGCACGAGTAGCAGTACCGGAGACGAGCAGGAGGCTTCCACGTATGATATATATATATATATAGATATTCTCCCTGTGTCGCTGTTGGTCACTACTTTGGGCGTTAGTAGTGCACCCTCCCTTTCTTTTGCTTTAGAGACAGTTTTAAAGTTGTAATAATGATGATGTGGAACATAAGCTGTATTTGGATTTTCCGCTGCCATGATGTTTAGTTTCAGCTTATGCACTGTCTCACCTGTTTTATGTCAATTATGTTATTATTATATTTTATTCCCTGCGCTGTGAGACATTCTATAGGTTCTTGATTAGTTCATTCTCATCTTTCCTTTCTTTGGCGATCGTTCCGGGCTAGTCGGGCTTTGTGTACAACGCACTTTCGGAGGAAATGCCGACTGGTGCGGGGTGGGCCGTCATAATTGGTATCAAAGCTCTAGGTTGCGTAGTTAACCTAGGGAAAGACACCGGGGAGAGATAATACGTGTATGATAGCGCGTATTTGTGATTATTTTGGTTTTCAAAAGCTATATATATATATACACTATTAGTATAACTAAGGATGAAGTCGCACTGCACTGACACCACAAAGAGGATGGTTAATCGTTTTGTCTTTACAGATTGAACGATGAGCCGATACGCAAGGGGTGTCGGTAGAGGAGCCAATAAGGGGAATGCTGCTGACATGAGGACGATGTTCACTGACCTCATGAGGGAGATGCTTTGAGATGTTCAGGGGCAGTCCCTAATACTACTAATGATGGTGGTGCAGCAGTGCAGGCGCCTAGGGCCGATTTCGCCAAGCTGAACAAGGATTACACTAGTCTTGGTGGAAAGCCGTTCCAAGGAACGGAATCGTCCACAGATGTTCAAGATTGGTTGGATAGCTGTGAGCGTATCTTCGAAGACGAGGATGCGATGAAAAGAAAGCTAGTGTCCCGTCAGTTGCAAGGACGGGCAATGAATTGGTGGAATGCTATAAAGGCAGCTACTCCCGAGGATCAGATTACTTGGGATCAATTTAAGGTTCGCTTTAGCGATAAGTTCATTCCAGCTGCTCAGAAGTCGGTGTTGTTTAAGAAATTCTTGGAACTCAACCAGAATGGCAGAGCTATCTCGGAGTATATTGCCGAATTCGACACTTTTTCGAAATATGGGTTGTCCCTAATAGATACTACCGAGAAGAAGAACGAGAAGTTCATAACTGGCTAGGATGGATACTTGGGGGAAAGGCTTGTTAACCACATCGATGAGACGTTTGAATTGATTGTGGGGAAAGCATTGAGGTCAGAGAGTCTTTACCCTAAGTCGAAGACTGAAGTTGCATCTGCAGAGGAGCCAAAGCCGCAAGCAAGCAGTGGAGGCAAGAATGGTTCTCAGAATAAGAGAAAGCAGAATCAGACCAAGGATGGCCAGAAGAAAAAGAATAAGAAAGATGTTGAGTGCTTCAGCTGTGGTAAGAAGGGCCATTATGCTAGTAATTGTCGGGCCAAGCCAGCAGATAGGAAGTGCTTCAACTGTGGCCAAGTGGGACATCACAAGGACAAGTGTCCGCAACCCCCTAAAGAAAAGTAGATGGTGAAAACATATGCCCTTAATGTTGTTCCTTCTTCGTCGAATGCCCAACCGCGGCAGAGAAAGGAAAGAATGTTGTTATTCAAGGTATTCTTTCTGTTTATGATGTTCCTGTTAGAGTTTTGTTTGGTACCGGAGCTTCCAGTTCCTTCATATCTAGTGACCTGGTAGATAGGTTGGGATTGGGACCCGAGATCATCGATAGACCTTTAGTGGTAACGAACCCGATTGGTGGTTCGACTAGCCTTAGCATGATTTGTCGTAATGTGGTCTTATTGAGTCATGGATGCATTTTGTTTGTGATTGCTTTGTTTTGGGTTTTACTGGGTTTGGCATTATTTTGGGAGTCGATTGGCTCCAAAAATACGGGGTGGTGGTAGACTGTGAGGACTTTTTGGTGACAGCTAGAGCGGATGATGGGCGGAGGGTAGTGTTTGGTGGTCTACCTAGTGATGGGGTAATGGCTAGTTTTCTAAATTCCCTCGACATCCCGCATGATGAGTTGTCAGGGTTGCCCATGGTTGGCCAGTATCCGGACGTCTTCGAGGAAGTGACCAGACTTCCACCACACCGAGAGATTGAGTTCCGTATTGATTTAGTGAAAGATGCCAGACCTATAGTGATGCCACTTCGTCGTATGGCACCAAGGGAGCAGCGAGAGCTCGGGGTGAAAGTAAGTGATCTTTTGAAGAAGGGATTTATCAGAAGAAGTGTTCTGAGTGGGGAGCACCAGTTTTGTTGCTACCAAGGCAGATGGTTCCCTTCGATTGTGTGTGGACTACCGCGAGCTGAATAAGGTGACGAGGAAGAATAAGTATCCTCTATCGCGGATAGATGATTTGTTTGATTAGTTGAGTGGCGTAAGAGTGTTCTCCCAGTTGGATCTCGCGACAGGTTTTCATCAGATTAGAGCGGAAGCTGAGAGTATAGCTAAAATGGCATTTCGAACGCCGTCTGGATTTTATGAGTGGTTGGTCATGCCATTCGGATTGACCAATGTACCAACATATTTTGTGGATCTTATGAATAGGGTATTCAGAGATCAGTTGAATAAGTTTGTTCTTGTGTTCATGGACGATATACTTGCTTATTCGAGGACAGAGGAAGAACACAAGGAACACTTGAGGATAGTGATGGAGGTGTTGAGAAAACACCAATTGAAAGCAAAGTTTTCTAAGTGTCACTTCTGGAGGAGGGAAGTGAGATTCTTGGGCCATGTTGTTTCAGAGAATGGTATTGCCGTGGATCCTGCGAAGGTGGCTACGGTACAAGATTGGTCTACGCCCAAGAATGCAATGGACATAAGAAGTTTCTTGGGACTATCTGGATATTATCGTAAGTTCATCCAAGACTTCTCCAAGATAGCAGCACTGTCGACTCAGTTGACCAAGAAGAATCAAGCCTTCGTCTGGGACAAAAGGTGCGAGAATGCATTCAAGATCTAAAGGACAAGTTGACATGTGCACCAGTGTTAGTCATTCCTAAGGGGAATGAAGAGATGACGGTATACACGGATGCATGTGGTACCGGACTAGGTGCTGTATTGATGTAAGGAGGTAGGGTTGTAGTTATGCAAGTCGACAACTGAAACCACATGAGAAAAGATATCCTACCCATGATTTGGAATTGGCAGCGATCGTGTTCGCATTGAAGATGTGGAGACATTATCTCTTGGGCGAAAGATTCGAGTTGTTTACCGATCATAAATCGTTAAAGTATCTCTTCTCTCAGAAGGATCTAAATCTCCGACAGCAAAGATGGTTGGAATTCTTTGCTTTCTATGATTTCGATACCGCATACACACCAGGAAAGGGCAATGCGGTAGCTGATGCATTGAGTAGAAGACATGCTAGTTTAGGGGCTATGTTTCTAGAATGGAAGCAACTAGAGTACATCGTGGGGTATGATTTCAGACCAAAGTGTGAATTGGATCCAGAAATGTTAGCAAGTTTGACGATCAGACCCACTTTGATGGAGTGGATTGGTTCCAGTCAGAGGAACGATCCTAACCTATTGGAAACCATCTCAAAGTTAGAGATGAGAATCGATGAAGAGATAAGAAAGTATGGGCTTGATCGAGATGGATGGCTTAGGAAGAATGGAAGACTAGTTGTACCCAATGTCAATGGATTGAGAGATGAAGTGCTTAGAGAATGTCATCACTCAAAACTGACTATACACCCTGGTGGTAACAAGATGTATCGAGACATGAAGCAGTCCTACTACTGGGAAGGGATGAAAAGAGACATTGGGAAGTTTATATCCAGATGCATGAATTTCCAGCTGGTTAAAGCTGAGCAAAAGAAGCCTAGTGGTTTGTTACAACCATTAGAAATTCCAAAATGGAAATGGGAACAAGTCTCGATGGATTTCATTGATGGATTACCAAGGACTAGATCGGGCCGTGATAGCATTCGGGTGATTGTGGACCGATTGACTAAGAGTGCAAGGTTTATACCCGTCAAGTCGAATAGAACGGCAGCTAAGTTAGCTGAACTATATGTAAAGTGGGTAGTTAGATTTCATGGAATACCCAAAGGCATTGTGAGTGACCGAGATCGGTTGTTCACTAGTGGATTTTGGAAGAGCTTACAAGAGGCGTTAGGATCAGAATTACATCTCAGTACCGCGTATCATCCTTAAACTGATGGTCAAACAGAGAGGATAAATTGTATATTAGAAGACCTGTTGAGAGCCTGTGTATTGGATTTTGGTGGATCATAGGATGACCATTTGCATCTAGTAGAGTTTGCATATAATAATAGTTATCAATCCAGTATTGGTATGGCTCCATTTGAAGCTTTGTACGGAAGACCGTGCAACTCGCCGTCATGTTGGTTAGAAACAGGTGAGAAGTTTGTGCTTGGACCGGATGTGATAAGAGAAACTTCAGCTAAGATTAAGGTTGTCCAACAGCAAATGAAGGCTGCCCAAGATAGGCAGAAAAGTTATGCAGATAAGAGGAGAAGAGAATTAAAGTTCTCCATTGGCGACTTGGAGTTTGTCAAGATTTCTCCGTTGAAGAGTGTGATACGATTTGGCAGGAGAGGCAAGTTAGCACCAAGATTTATTGGACCATTCCCAGTTCTCGAGCAAATTGGGAATTTAGCATATAAAATTGAACTACCAGAGAAGATGGCAGGAGTTCACAATGTATTTCATGTTTCCCAGTTAAGGAAGTTCATACACGACCCAGATGTGACTATTTCACCTGATCAGTTGGACGATATTGAAGTTGAACCAGAGGCAGTTGGGAACCGCATGCCTATGCGTATTGTTGGGAATGATACGAAGCAGCTTCGAAGTAAGGCGGTGAAATTAGTCAAAGTTCAGTGGGGGCGAGGATGAGAATGACTGTACTTGGGAGACAGAGGAGAGCATTAAGAAGACGTATCCAGAACTCTTCGCCTGGTAAGATTTCAGTTTCGATTTAGTCTTTTTGCATGCTAGGATAGGCTTGTTTTGTTTGTTTTGCATGTTTGATTGTTGTACGTGGCTGGTAGGCATGCAGGATCCTTTGTATGTTTTGGGTAAAGGAATTTCGGGGATGAAATTTCTTAAGGGGGGAGAGTGTAACGACACGCATTCTACGCATCGAAGGATCGTAGAATATTTATTTCTTTCACATGCGAAGTCTTATGGTCATGTAACCTTGGGAGACGACTATTGGGGTCATTTCCCATGTTCATGATTTTTATCGATTTTTAAATGACCGTTTTGCCCCTAGCTGATCTTGTTTCGGCCATCACTTTTGATTGGAAAGGAGTTTTGACCTGAAACCACTTCCATTAGATCCGGATGATGGTTTACCTTTCCGTAGATTGGTCATATTAGCCAAACGGACTCACCGTTTGGGGGATATGGCTGAAACCAGTTTCAGATGGTGAAAAATAGCTTAATCGGGCCTAAATTGGGTGATTAGTGAGTGGGTCCATAACCCATTTCGGGATTAGGGTTATGGGGAGGCTGATAGGGTTAGGAAATTCAGTTTCTATCATTTTCCAGCCGCCACTTTTTGTTCCTTCAAGTTTAGTCATGGCCTCCACTTTCTAAATCACCCCAAATCACCTTCTAATCGCTAATTAAGCCAAATCTACATCAAATCAAAGAGGATTAGTACAAGAATCAAGGTATAACTATTGTATAGCCTTGGGAACAATGCCATATCAGAGATTTATTTCAGATCTAAAGTTAATTTGTGGTCAAGGTGAGTGATTTGCACAGTTCCGCACTAATTATGGTTAATTAAGGGTAATTAGTGATAATTAGCGAATTTAAACATGTTAAAAATCTGGAAAAATATTTATAAAATTCGAAATGATGTTTTAAGCCTCTGTTAGAAAGTTTGGATAATTTGCTTAAGTTTTGCTAGTCACATCATTAGTTATGCCTAAACATGATTAAAGGAAAATATGGATTTTTAGCTATGTTTGATCCATTTTAAATACATCATATTGTTGTTTTGATGTTTGTGGTTGATTATACATGTTGCTATGACTGTATGGTGTGCTTTGTGATTGATTAGAACTGTTAGATTGGTCGAAAACGCCGTCGTATGGCGTAAAACAGTCGTTGGAAAGTTGCAGGAAATGTGCAGGGTTTCAAACCGGATCGGATCGGATTATTGGGCTCGGATCGGATAGGAGAACCAGGCAAGTGGACTTGATTCGGATTGGAACTTAGCATAAGGGGCTTGGCGAGAAGGAAGGTCATTTGCTTAGAGTTGGAGTTGGGCAGGGGATCAGATCGGAGAGACCAAAAAGGGGATCAGATCGGAGAGACCAAAAGGGGATCAGATCGGAGCTAAGAGGGGAAGACCGAAACGAATCTGGAGACATGAGGAGGCACACCCGAACCGAACCACTTCAGGGTATCGAGCCATTTGAGGAGTATCGGACTGAGGCAGAAAGGGGAGCACCGAACCGGACCACACCTTAAGAGACCGAACCGAACCGGAGCGTTGAATCATCAAACTGAAGTATTTCGAACTAAAGCTTCTATATGTCCGAACCGACCCAGATGGCCGAACTGAACCGATGTTGGGCTTGGGACCGCTTCGTCGTGATGAATTCTTCTGAAGACCAGCTCCAATTCGACCAAAACCCGAGATGCAAAGGTAGTCCAAGTGGGGGGTGGGGGGGGGGGGGGGTTTGTACTCAGGATCCAGTTGGGAACCAATGAGTTAACTTCATGATTGGACTTTGCTGTGGGACGTGTGCTAAGGGGTTGTCGATGTCTATGACTTTGGGTCACTATGTAGGGGAGGTACGTGGACGGATTCAGGGCCACAGTGGTCTAGGTACGACTAGTGGGCTATAGACCAATGAAGTGGGGTCATTTGAAAAGGTTTGGTCATGATCCCATGAGATAAGCTTGGTGGTAGCAGTAGTTGTACAAGTCGAACTCCGTCATTAGCTCGATGGGTCTAGTGATCAAAGTGGTGGATATCGTATGCTTTACGGACTGAGTGAGAGATGTGAGGATGGTTGCTATGCTTGATTTGTTTGCCATCACTATGACATGCACACCCCCACCCCCGTATTCTTTAACCATGTGTTAGTGACACCTTAGAGTACTGTACAGTATGTGGTGCTAACTCTTTGGTTGCAGGTCCAGGTTCAGGTATGGTTTAGTATACCTGTTATTGTTCTGTTTTGCTGCTTATCGCTCATACCATACTTTTGTCTGACCTAGAGTTTTATGTCTTTTCTTATTACTCTGGGTGCTCTCACTAGCAGACTAGAGACAGGTTAGCTGGTGATGCACGAGTAGCTATACCGGAGACGAGCAGGAGGCTTTCACTTATGATATTTATATATATAGATATTCCCCTATGTCGCTGCTGGTCACTAGTTTGGGCATTAGTAGTGCACCCTCCCTTTCTTTTGCTTTAGAGACAGTTTTAAAGTTGTAATAATGATGATGTGGAACATAAGCTGTATTTGGATTTTTCGCTGCCATGATGTTTAGTTTCAGCTTATGCACTGTCTCACCTGTTTTATGTCAAGTATGTTATTATTATATTTTATTCCCTGCGCTGTGAGATATTCTACAGGTTCTTGATTAGTTCATTCTCTTCTTTCCTTTCTTTGGCGACTATTCCGGCCTAGTCGGGCATGTGTACAGTGCACTTTCGGAGGAAATGCCGACTGGTGCGGGGCGGGCCGTCACAATGAAACAATATTATCAAACAAAACATTAATGTTATGCCTTTATACTTTGATAGAGATAATGACATTTGGGCTTGGAATAATTCTAAAGGTAATTTTTCTATTCATTTTGCCTGCAATTATGTTCGTGAAAGACACAATATACAAGCCTGGATCAAAACAATTTGGGATAAAGCTATTAGCCCTTATAATTCACTCACCGCGTACAAAGCAATTTTAGGTCGTCTTCCAACTTTGGACAGATTATCTAAATGGGGAGTTACTGAAGATAAGTTATGTGTTCTGTGTGGTATGGCAGAAGAGAATAACGACCATTTATTCTTTTCTTACAATTATTCATCTATGGTCACTAAGAATTGCAAACTTGCTACTGAATCAAACAACCAAGCATACAATTTTAGAGAAATACCGGATTACCTGGCTCGAAAAGATGAAGTGTTGGAACATTTAGTGAATTCATTAAAAAAAAAATTGAGTCGTTGTAAGTTAATAATGGTAACATATATTTGAGCCATTATTGTAATGCAATTAATGTAAAAGAGCCGTTGAATGTTATAACGGTAATATATTTACATACATGTAAATATATTTATGAGCCATTGAATAGTAACGATTGTATATGTATATAACATTTTATAGAGCTATTACAAAAGGAAAATAAATGGTATATGAATATTGCATTGAATGATAATAAATTAATATTTATTATCATTCATCTCTTTTGAAACGTATGCAATTTACATGTTAAAAATTGCAACTTTTTGAACGTTTCTTTTATTTCAATAATGGTATTGATTACGGTCCATTCATCCCCCCACTAACGTAGCTGGTGTTACCCTCCTTTATTGTTTATATAAAGAATAAGAGAGACCATAAAAAAAGAGAATTTTTTCTTTGCTCTCTTTCTAAAAAGAAAAAAAAACAAACTCTCTCTCTTCCTCTTCCGCAGAAAGAAAAAAAAAACGTACATTTTCTATCTTCTACTTCACCATTCTTTTAAAAAATAGAAAAGAAAATAAACTTGAGCAGTATTTTATTTTGAAAGTGCAAATCTGCACTGATTTGTTGTGCAAGCATATCAGTTATTCTTCTCAGAGGCTATTTTATCCTAGAGGCAGCGGCGAAAGTATGAACTGGTTTGCACCTTTGACCAGATCGCCGAATCGTTTTCAAGAAAGCGACCTAGTCCGCGACTCAGCCATTGTTTTCCAACAATTTGAAGACGATTTTTTTTATAACAATGGCTTCAACACTGACCCTTTTCTGCTCCTAAAGCCCTAATAATTTTGTACTGTACGCGCTTGTCACGAGAGGATCGATAGTGCTCACGGATTTTTATGCTGTCGCCCAATCCAACGCTGGCACAATCGCAAGACAGATTCTGGACAAGATTCAGGGTACGGACGGGATCACTGTTTTTTGTATGTGGGACTGGGACTATTGGCATTTTCAAGAGAGAGTTTGGACAAAACGCTAAAGTATGTAGACATCTTGAGATATTTCTGTCATGAACAGAATATAAAATATTTTTTATGAAATCAAAGACCTTGGAAATTTCAAGGCCAATCAAGATGACAAAGGTACTATTTTCATTATCATATTGTTACTGTTTACATATATTTGCATGTGGTAAACTATTTGTTTAGTTTAAGATCAGTTTTCTTTGATAGATCTACTTATGTCGCTTGTTAAATAACATTGGTTGGACTTGGATCTCTAATGAAAAAATTGGGAGGAATAGTCATTGTTTGATCTGTATACAATTAGGTCAGTGCCTGATGGTCCAAAATTGAATATTGTCATTACCTCTTTTTATACAAAAGCACGAATTTTGTGTTCAAATGGTAAAATCAAAATGCAAACCATTTCTTTATTTAGTGAAGAAGAAGATCCTTATTAGATAGCTTGTTGACAAACAAAATAATGAATGATATTATGATGCATGTAAGCAAGACTTTATACGGTGGTCATTGGTTATGAGAGCCATGTTAATTTGTTTTTTGGTTGCTTATGGTATACACATATTTATTTGGAAATGTCATTAAAAATTGACATTAATAGAATGCATATATTATTTGGAAATGTCATTAAATATTTGACATTAATAGAATGCACATATTATTTGATAATGTCATTGAGAATTGACATTAATTGGATGAATAGGTTTTTGCATCAAAATAAACAGACAAAGTTTATATGCATAAATTTAGTAAATGTCACTAAAATTGAGATTAATTGAATGCAAATTTGGAAAATGGGCATTAATTACATGCATAATGTTCTTTTTGGAATGCCATTAAGAAATGACAATGGTGTAGATTTAATAATCAATGAGTGTATTTTATGTGAAAATGAATAACATTGATTAGATATGGACACCACTATTTTATCACTTTTATTATCGGTTGTTCCGATTTCACATATGTATATCTCATGAAAAATAAAAGTGATGCTTTTGATATGGTTGAGACATTCAAATATGAAAACTGAAAATTAGTCAAATAAGAAAAATAAAGGACTTCGTAGTAATAGAAGAACAAAATATGAATCTAGTTCTATTCTGAATTACTATAAACTACATAACTTTATACATGAGAGAATTGCACCTTATTCACTTGATATGAACGGTAAAGTAAAGAAATAGTAGGGCCTTTATCGAATTAGTAGTTGTCATTTTATTAAATTGTGGTGCAGCAAAACATTGGTGGGGGGATATTTTATTGACTGTATGCTATGTTCTAAATAGGATCCCCAAATCTAAGAATAAAATTTCACCTTATGAAATTTTAAGGAATTATAAACCCAATGTCTCATACTTTAGAATTTGGGGCAGTTTAGCATATGTTCGCATTCTAGACCCTAAGAGAATAAAATTGGCAAGTAGAGCATATGAATGTGTATTTATAGGCTATGTTGTTAATAGCAAAGCATACAGATTTTATGACTTAAATACACATAATATAATTGAATCAAATGATGCCGATTTTTATAAAACAAGATTTCCTTTCAAATTAAGGAATAGTGGGGGCACTTCAAGTTTGCCTATTAGAATAGAACTTAATGAAAAGTTCTGAAGCTGAACCTAGAGGAAGTAAAAGAGCAAGAACCATAAATATTTTGGTTCAGATTTTTATGCTTTTACTATAGAGGAGGATCCCATAAACCTCCAAGAGGCCTTATCTTCTTTAGATGCCGACTTTTGGCAAGAGGCTATAAATGATGAGATCGAATCTTTGGAATCCAATAAGACTTGGCATTTGGTAGATTTACCCCCTAGTTGTAAATCTATAGGCTGCAAATGGGTGCTTAAAAAGAAATTTATATGGATCAGCCTAAAGGATTTGTAGTACATGGTCAAGAACATAAAGTATGCAAATTAGATAAATCATTTAAAACAAACACCTAAACAATGGCAAGAAAAATTTGATAACTTAATCATTTCACATGATTTTAAAGTTAATGAAAGTGACAAATGCATTTATTACAAATTTGAAAATGACATTTGTACTATTATACGTCTTTATGTTGATGACCTACTCTGTTTTTTGGGTCAAATATTCATGCCGTAAAAAAATGTTAAATCTTTATTAAGTGCCAACTTTGATATAAAAGATCTAGGTGAAGCGAATGTAATCCTTGGTATTAAAAATTACTAGGTCCGAAAAGGGTACTTTCTTTGAATCAATCTCATTATATTGAGAAGTTTCTAAAGAAAGACAATCACTTAGACTGTAAACTTGTATGTACACCATATGATCCCAGTGTAAAGACATTTGAGAACACCGGTGAAGGTGTAAGATAGTCAAAGTAAGCGAGCATCATTGGCAGCCTTCGGATGTCACTGATTGTACTAGATCCGACATTGCCTATGTTGTGGGATTATTATGCAAGTTTACTTGTAAACTAAGTATAGAGCATTAACATGTTATTGAAAGGGTTATGAGATACTTATAATAAACCTTGTACCTTGGATTACAATGTGAAAAGTTTCCAGCTGTTGTAAAAGGTTATTCCGATGCAGACTGGAATACTTTATATGATGATTTAAAAGCAACCAGTGGCTATATATTTAGCATTACTAGAGAAGTTGTTTCTTGAAAAATTCAGGAAACATACTATTTTGACTCAATCTACTATAGAAACTGAGATAATAGCACTAGCCACAGCTAGTGAAGAAGCAGAGAACTAAAGAAATCTGCTAGTTGAGATCCCTGTATGAAAAAAAATCGACACCAGTGATGTAATCGATTGCGATAGTACCGTGGCTATTGCAAAAAGTATAGAACAGTTATTACAACGGTAAAAGATGACAATCGTAAGTACAATACTATAAGAGAACATCACATACATAGTGATGAAAATTTGACGACTATTGAAAGAAGGACAGAACCGATATTACAACCGTAAGAAATGACAGTCGTATGCACAGTATTGTTAGAGAACATCACATATGAAGTGATGATAATTTGGCAGATCCTTTGACGAAAGGACTATCCAAAGAGAAAATCCTTAATTCTTCTAAAAAGAATGGGACTATTTCCCTTAGATTGTTGAGTCATGCACAATGGTAACCCGACCTAAATGACTGGAGTTTCCAAGAACAAGGTTCAATGGGTAAAAACAAGTTGTGTAGTGATAGGAGTTGAACATGCTATTTAATGAACCAAGAAGCATGTATTCCTGAAGTGATTAGAGGATGAGTTAATAGAAACTCTTAATGAGATCTATACTCTATTTGGAGTGGAGTACCTACCTTCAGGAGTGCTCTTGATAGACTCACCTTTGTGAATGTGAAAATGTGGTCGTTTCCTATGGAGTTTTGGGCAAAACTTCTAGAGCGTTCACTAAACTAGGATAGACGTGCATGGCCATTAATGCACCGGCTTATTTGATTGCACTATAGAAAAGGTTGTGTGTGGTTTGATGTCAGGAACAGAGTTCAAGACTATGTGTCACTCTAGTAAAAACTGAATCTTATTCACTATGAAAAGATTCAATTTGGATGACACCTTTGTTTATGCACAATCTTATGTATTTTTAATGAACTGCTCAAAAATATTTTTTTAAGAAATTCAAGGGGGGATTGTTGGAACATTTAGTGAATTTATTAAAAAAAATTAAGTAAAAATTGAGCCGTTGTAAGTTAATAATGGTAACATATATTTGAGCCATTATTATAATGCAATTAATGTAATAGAGCTGTTGAATGTTATAACGATAATATATTTACATACATCTAAATATATTTATGAGCCATTGAATAGTAACGATTGTATATGTATTTAACATTTTATAGAGCTGTTACAAAAGGAAAATAAATGGTATTTGAATATTGCATTGAATGATAATAAATTAATATTTATTATCATTCATCTCTTTTGAAACGTATGCAATTTACATGTTAAAAATTGCAACTTTTTGAACGTTTCTTTTATTTCAATAATGGTATTGATTACGGTCCATTCATCCCCCCACTAACGTAGCTGGTGTTACTCTCCTTTATTGTTTATATAAAGAATAGGAGAGACCATCAAAAAAAGAGAATTTTTTTCTTTGCTCTCATTCTGAAAAGAAAAGAAAAAACTCTCTCTCTTCCTCTTCCGCAGAAAGAAAAAAAACGTACATTTTTCTATCTTCTACTTCACCATTCTTTTAAAAAATAGAAAAGAAAATAAACTTGAGCAGTATTTTATTTTGAAAGTGCAAATTTACACTGATTTATTGTGCAAGCAAATAAGTTATTCTTCTCAGAGGCTGTTTTATCCTAGAGGCGACGGCGAAAGTACGAACTGGTTTGCACGTTTGACCAGATCGCCGAATCGTCTTCAATAAAGCGACCTAATCCGCGACTCAGCCATTATTTTCCAACATGAAGGCATAAACCTGATATCCAAGCTGGATAAAATCACCTTGACATCTGTAGTCGCAGCGATTTGTAGAGAACGCAACACTCATATGTTCAAAGGCAAAAGGAAGCAAGCTTCAGTGATGAGTAAATTTGTCATTTGCGAGATAAAGCTTAGTAGAAAGAGAATTAAAACGGGTAAACTTAACTAGTAACTGGGAATTAGAAATCAATGGTACTGAAGGTGCGGATCTGAAGAATGTGTGGAGAGGAATTCCAGAAACCAGTAGACACAATTTTGAGCCGCCATGATTTTGTTGAAGACAAAAGAGATTAGGTTTCATTTTGGGAATGTTTTATGTTTAAACTGTTTTCTTTAATTAGGTCAGTTATGTATGTTTGGTGTAACCGGTTGTTGGGTTCATTTCGCATTGCGTCATGTAATCAAACCTCATTAGGCCAAGTGCCTAATAGAAAAGTTTATCTAGTTTTAAAAAAAAATTCACAAGTATTATTTAATTACAATTACTAGTTAGTCAATATATTATTCAGTGTTAAATATTTATTATAAATAGTAATGTTTAACTTTTGTTATTAATTAATTATTATTCGTAGAAATTATTTAATATGTATGTTAGTTATCAATTATTTAGTAATATTTACTAATCAATAAAAATTAATTATTAAAAATTATTTTTATATTATTAATTATTAGTCATTAGTTATTATTTATTAAGTATGCATATTACAAAATACATCATGGCTAAACTGGATAAGTTTTCCCAAATTCTAATTTAGAAATAAGAATCCCTTGCAAATTCCTTGGAAAATCCATTGCAAAATAGGTTCAAAATGCTTCTGTCCGTAATCTGCCTTAATGTACAATGAAATTTGGTGTTAAAATTTATCCATCAGGTAAACTAACGCAATTTGCAATGGTTCAGTGGCGGATACGAAGAAGGTCGGTGATAATATAAGAAATTTAAAATAGAAAAAACTTGAAATTAACCCTTGCAAATCAGACACAAATCCATCGCAAACATAGCAATGGAAATTCCATCACTTTTTTGTTGCTATATTCGACTTTGTAGTGATTAGATGAAATTATGTGTATTGCATTACTTGGTTCACTTCTATGTTCGAATTGGAGATATGCTTGATGCGTTTGCTATTGATATGCTTGTTTAGGACTTAGTTTAGAGCATGCCAAGAGGCATATTCATCAAAATCACAAGAAACTTAGCAAGGTGGGAGACTATATTGACTTGTCGCCAAAGTAGATGCATAGCGATGAGTCGACACTATAACAACCCAGATTTTCAGTACTAGAGTATTTAATTTATTTGAATATAAAAGTTGTTATTTTAGAAGTTGAATATATACACAAGTATATAAAGGAATATTAATCAAGCAGGAGTTATTGATTAATAGATGACGCTTTATTAGACAAATTAAGTTTTATTAGATAAAGTAAGTTTATGAATATAATAAGTTTTAATTAATGACAGATTAATTAAATGGGAAAGGGATTAGAAGCCGTTTATTCGATTTAGTCATGTTTTGTGTCATTATCATGATTTGTGACTTGATAGTGCTTTGGATGTTTATTCGTTTTTATGGAAATTAAGCGAGACCGTTCTCCGTATACAATCGTCTATTATGTGACTTGATAGTCGAATAATCGACTATAGAACTTGACTTTAAATCCCTTGATTATTCTTAAGGGGACTGGGATTGGTAAGTGTTCTACTTCCTCAAAATTAGTATACGAGTTCTATGTTTTGGAAGCAGTTGTGAAGTGAAGTCTGCGTGGCGGTTCGAGGTATGTTGAGATTCCTGAACCCATATAGTGATTCTAAGGTATGTTCAGGAATCTATATGTGATTCCAAGATCTATTAATGTATTAGATTCCAAGATCTGTTGAGGAATCTATGTGTGATTTCGAGATCTACTGAGCTGTGGGATTCCAACTGGGGATTCTTGTTTCGTTCAAGTGATGAAGACTCGTGTGAAGATGCCAAATGAAACCTCGACATCAGAAATGGCAGAAAACCTAGTAGGACCATGGTCTGGGTTTCCTAACCCATGAAAGGGTGTGTTGATTCCATATCCACTGTTGCTTATAATCGTTATGTGTGGTAGCTCCTAGAAGTTATGCGCAAGAGTTGGATATATTTGGCTCCACTTAATGCACATTGGTGTTTTCGTTCGTGGGCCAATTGTGGTTACCTTATGGTATATTTTATATTGAGATATATGATGGTCAGAGGTAGGTTCTAGCCCTTGTGCATGCAGTTTGGATCCATATGGAGAGATCTCTGATAGAAGACCCAATATGTAAACATACCTTAGTGGTTTTATTTGTACCTTAATAGTTATCGAATGTAACCAATGTAACCATTCCAGCTATTTGATTTAATTAGATTTTACACCCTGAACATTATCTATTACACAACCATACTTCACCTAATAAATGGTCAGATGTTATTAAGGGGATAACCGTTATGAACATTCTTATGGTCTCAAATTATATTGATAAGTTACATATATGATCGAGTTATCTCAAGATGGTTCACTAGACTAATCCAGGTGTTATTTTATTATAATGCTTGGGTCAGACCGAGTATATTTTCCAAATCGGTTTGGATTTCTTTGGAGCTTCAGAAGAGGAGCTGGCGTCTAGACGTATTCTCGTATTTATTTATTTATTCCTCTATGTGTTTTGTTAAATGCATAAGAAATCGTAAGGATATGTTGCTATAGCTGTTCAGGATGATTCATTGTGTACATTGATTGATGTATGTATATTATAGTTTTTCTCTTTATGTAAAGAGCATTGTTAATATTGTATATTATTCATTCCGTTGTGAATTTCTGTTCTGTATCTCCTTTCTTTTCCCCTAACAATCATTCTTTTTGGTACTTGATTTGAGATACATGAATACAAAGTATATATTGGTGTTGATTTTCGAGAGACGAAAAGTCGGGTCGTTATAGGCACCGACTCATGAGTATGACTAAAATGAATCTAGTACCAAGTAAAGGTTGATGTGCAGGGTTTCAAAGGGTTGTCGCTAGCTTTGGACCAAGTGCTGAAGGTCGGATGATTCAACTTCAATTGATTGAGTTGTGATGCATAGAAGAGAAGACTTGAAGACTATAAGTGATTAGTTGGGTTCAATGGCTTCAAGGATGGATACAGTGTAATTTAAGAGAAGAGTGATGGAAAAATGGCTATAAGACTTATGTTATGGGTCTATACTGATTTGTAGGGGTAGCTACATCATGTGCGACTCAAAGGGTAGAGGTTAGGGTTGCCATAGAGGTTTTGGCTTGTTCATATCACGAATGATGATGAAGTTATAACATGCTAAAGTTTTGACTCTTCAATCGAGGTTCCAATTAGGAATAAAATCTAAGAAGGTAGCTCTATATGGAATGAGGATACAAGTAATGGACTAGATGAGGTTGGGCTTATCTCCATAATGGATTATGGAATGACTATAAAGATGGGAGTTCAAGGAATCACTGATAATCCAAAATGCTTCTGTTGTGACTCGAGTTAGAGATACTCTATATTAACCCACCTTTTTACATGGCAGTCATGCTTAGGATTTTGGCTATTGAAGCACTCAATACTTGAGTACATACTTGGAAAAAACTTGAAGTGATTTGGACGAAGTCGTGGAATTCACGAAAACTCGAATTTTCGGTTAAGTGTTTCGAGATCGGTAAAACTCTTCGAAACACATCAAGGATCGGTAGGAATCACGGAGTCTCGGGATGGATGTGGAAATTCACTAAATATACCAAGATCAGTATAAATTTTTCGTCCTGGGATCGGTATTCTTGGTGGCATGGGATTTTGTATTCCTGGGTTGACATGAATTTATCCAAGGCTTTCGAGAGCTGTTTTTGTACTTCATCTTGGGGGATCGATTGGATGATTTCTTATCCCTTGAATGGTGTAAATTCCAACAAGGTCTCCTAGATCGGTGAAGGCTAATTCTTATCCCCAAATACAAAATTGAGTTTGTCGTTGGAATTAAGGTACAAGGGATTTAAAGAAATTGCACAAGGAATACAGGATTAGTACCGATCTTGGGTTCAGTACCGATCCCGAATTCAGTACTAATCCCGATTCTGTACCGATCTCAGGAGATGAATTTCATGGGCCTCGTGCCCTCTTGGGCTGTTGTCCGTGCACCTATAAATACCCTATTGTTGGGATGGTTTCAAGATTCTCTTGATTGGACTCAGGATTCTTCAACTTGAAGTCTTTTAATGGGCTCTCTCATTGCTTCATGGACTTTGGAATCATCTTTGGACTTATAAAATTCTTCTTTAATTTGGCTTGGAGATCTTGACACTTGGCTTGCTACTTGGATTCTTTTGGACACTGAAGCACCATCTTGGACATTTGGACATTAGAGAGGATTCGATGGCTCAAAGAAAGGACATTGCCACTACTAATAACTCACTTTCTTTTCTCTTCATTTCTTTCATGTAAAAAGGACTATACTTGTAACCATATAGTATAAACATATGAAGTTACTTCAAACTGAATGTAGGTACACTTGACGAACCACTATAAATCTTTGGTGTTATTTACTTTTTTTGCGCTCTGCGTTTGGATTATTTGGACTTGGATGTTAACTTGAAAAGTGCCAACTTTTCAACATCAACATTTAGGCACACTAGGTATGGGTGAACGACCTTTGGTCTGCTAAGGAATTTGGATTACTCAAGAGTTAACAATACTGAAAAGGAAAATGACTGATGCTACAACTCAGGCTGAAGGAGCTATATTGGAAGGAATCCAGGAGGTTTCATCTGCTAAAAATTCCTCCATCTATCTAACTCGTGAAGAGATGGATGGAGTGATTAAGGATTTACATACACGCAACCAACAACAAGAGGAACTCCTCAGAAGGCAAGATGAGATGATGAATGCATTCTTAATTCAGATGTAAGGATTTGGAAGGCCAAATGGAAAAGGAACCCAGGCTGGAACAAGCGCGCAAGGTACCCAAGGTTTGCAGGACTTGGGGCCAGTTCCCTCAAATCAACCCCTAATCGGTCCCAATTAGGCTTGGCTAGGGGAAAAAATTCCATTATCTTGATATCAGCATAGCTCATGATGCTTTTCTTGGTCAGGCTATGGGATCTGAAATTGGAATTATGACTCAAGTGCCAATGCACAAGGGTATGAATGCTGGAAGAACTCGTACAACTTCACAAGTTAGGTTTGTGCCCATGACAGCTCCTAAGATCAGAGCTGATGTAGACGTTCAGGTTGGAAATCAACAAATGGCCCAAGCTGGATTAGACACTGGGGACACCGATGCTGGTTTGAAATATTTGAGGAAATTGCTTGAAAATGGAAATCGAACTGCGGATGTGATTATATGGTTTACTCAATACAGAGCGCCTCACTCGGTTCTGGACTGTATTAATCGCATTCCATTCACTCAGGCTATCATGAATTCTCAGAATTCATTGGATTTCAAGTTGCTGGTTTTGGATGCTTATGATGGTAGCAAGGATCCTACCATCTACTTGATGCGTGATATGTGCCACATGAAAGTGCTAGCGGTGTCAGATAATGTTATAGCAAAGTGCTTTCCACTTTATCTTACAGATATTTCTGCCATGTGGTTTAGGTAGTTGGAAACAAGAAGTATTGAAAGTTGGAATGTTCTGGTTGAAATGTTTATTGAACAGTTCAGGGTCCACATCTCTAGGCCTAATAATGTTATGAATCTTACGGCAATCAATCAAACGTTTGGAGAAACATTGCGGAAATTCTTGGAAAGGTTCAATGTGGCGATGACGTCAGTTGATCGACCTGACCTATCTTTGGTATTGATGGCTGTTTTTTCTGGATTTTTGGATAAGATTGATTTTAAGATCTCACTTCAGTGGGATCAACCAAGGGACCATGGAAAATTTTACTTTGAAGCAGATAGAATTTTGCATGAAGAGGATGCAAGAACTAATAAGGAAGTTATCTGGGTTAATATGGTAAAAGGCAAAGGATCGTACGAATTTGGCAAGGATAATGGAAAAGAAAAGCTTTTATTTGGAAATGATCGGAATATGCAGCAACAGAGGGAACCTAAATTCCCTTCATATACAGAGCTTACTTATTCTTTAGGAGACATTTAATTGGATATTCATCCAACTTCTCTTTTCAAAAAGCCTCCCAAGAGGGAGCTTGATCAAAAGGAAATGGATTCTGATAAACACTATTTGTTTCATGAGTTTGACGACCATAATTCAAATGACTGTGGGCAACTTTGAGATATGATTAAAGAATGTGTCAGACGTGGAGAGCTGGCACAATACGTTAGGAATTGGGCTGTATGTAAGGACCCAGAATTTTGAAACTAATTTATTATTTTTATGAAAATTTTCGGTCGATTTTTAAAATTCGATAATTTAATGCTAATTTTGATAACGTACAAAGGAAAATATTTCATACTCTATCAGAATTCGACAAAACCAATTTTTATCAAATCCGTAATGTTGAAAAATTGTAGGATTCCAAATTTCTTAATTTTTGGAGCTAGAATGTGAGTGTGCGAGAATTAAACGCATACCGGGTCAAACCGTCGAAATTAAGCGAAACACGATAAAAAAATGGAAGGTTAAACGAACTCCAAATTCAATGGGACCTGATCCGATGGATCCATCATTAAGTTTTATGTTGACTTTCAAATTTTTGTGCAAAACGGAATTGTTGTTTGATCACACGAGCAGAAGAACCGAAGCTAAACTAAAACACATTCGCATTTGTCAATGGAAGTTAAGCCTGAATAGGAAAAACAATGTGTCGACGGATCTAATGGCTTTGATATTTTTGTTTGCCGACAAGTCATCAATCCACCACCTTTTCCCTTTTATAAAACTCTTCTTCTTTTCTCTTATCCTCCTTGCCTTTTTCTCCTTTTCTCCTTAAACTTCTCCTCCTTCTCCTTGAAACCATGGCCACCCTCCTCCATTCCTCCTCCACCTGACCACCTCCGCACCTCCCTCACCTCCCCTTGAACGTGCGCAGCCCTCCCCCTCCCTTCCCCTCTCTCTCACATCATGGGCCCTTTTCCTCCATAAACCCTAAACACACCATTTTTACCCTCTTTTGCACATAAGCCCCTCCAAAAGTTCACCTTTCCACCTCCTAGCTCCTTCAAAACCCATGCCATAGCCCATACCACCCCATGCCATAAACCTAACCCTCATCCACCGTGGACTCCACCTCCAACTCGTGCGCCCTGGACCCTCACACTCCTTTTATTTGTCTTAAAACTCTAGATTTGCTAGTGTGTGCGTGTTTGTGAGGTGTAGAAACTCTGTCGCCACTAAAAAAAGTCGTGTAGGGTCGTAGGAAAAAAATTAAGCTCCGGAGAGGTGTTAGAGTCATGTGTGAGAATCCATATTCCTTCCGTAAAGATTTGGCGGAGTGGAAACCCACGATGAGAAACTGAAACTCACTTAGAAAAGGATAGATTAAATTAACTGTTAATAGTTAATTGATTGTGATTGATAATGATTAATAATTGATCATATAAGTTTAGTATGATGCTAAATGTTTAGTAATGCGATAAAAATATATTTTTTATCTAATATATGTGAAACCCCTTGGGTATAAGACACTTATATTACAAAAGTGTCAATTGGAATGTTGATTGAACCTTAAATGGTTTTGGTTGAGTAATTTATTAATTACTGTTCATTGATTGTGTAGAAAACCCCACATGGGTTTTGGGATGATAATTAGCTTACGCGTCTCCCAAGTGTGTAGATAATTTCACATGGATTGTGATGTAAACCCCACATGGGTATTGGGATGATAATTTTACATAACTTCCAAGTGTGTAGATAATAATAACTTGTTAGTGAACGTGATGAAAACCCCATATGGGTATTGGAATAATAATGAACACAAATCCCAAGTGTTGATTTGTATGTCAATCTGTTGATTGATAGGAATGTGTAAGTGTTACTTATTTAAGGCTTATATAATGAAGCTCACTTTTCATGTGAATTGAATGTTGCTTGATGGTTGATTGAGTGTTATATAATACACTGTTTGAAAATGAAAAATAAAAGTGGTTATTGGTTCATTGGTTTAGTCTCCATAAATTGAAATGGATTTTTGATGAATATTTTATTAATATAAAAATGGATGAAAAATCGAAATTTTGAACTTGATGTATGATTTTGGATGTACACGAAGATTATAAAATATTGATGAATATTCATAACTGTAACAAGTTAATTTGAATTAATTTTCGTATAATTATGGCTTATTCAAGTTTTATTTTCAAATGAATTATAACTGAGAAAAGTGAACTTCGAATAGGTATGTAAGGGACGTTTTAACACAACTTCTTTTACAAAAATATCTTATTTATTTTTATAATGAATGTTTGGAATGTTTGGAATAAAAATATAGAAGTTTAAAAAATAATATTACTTCAATCATTATAACATTTTCAGGAAAATAGTGTGAAGGAGAAAGCGAACAAAGAATTGTTCCATAAGGACAAGAGGCTAAAATTTTGTCCATAAGGACAAATTTTAGTGTAAAGGGAGGAGTTATAGTGGGCCCATGAATTCCTCCCTTTACAGTAAAATTTGTCCTTATGGATAAAATTTTAGCCCCTTGTCCTTTTGGAACAATCCTTTATTCATTTTGTTTTTGAGGCTAAAAACCCCTAATATTTTTATAATATTGAAATAAATGATTTTGGGGTTGAAAATAAAATAAAATATGGCTTTGAAAAATTATTATATATACTTTGTGTAATAAATAAAACATTTTCGAAGCAATTCGACGTATTTTAGATCATACGTCGAATGCTGGTTAGAATAGAACGTGTCGCACAATAGTAGTTTGTGAATTTCAACCTATAACTTTACATGAATATACTGGGAGATCCAACCATTGGATTTTCCCGAAATTGGAACAGTTGGGTTCGTGTTGAAAAGATGTTTCAAATGATAAGAAAAGATTTGAAATCTGACGGTTAGATTTTAGAAATGTTTAAATCAAATTTGAATAAAAACAACGCCACGACCCGTAATGACCTAAAATTGGAAATTACGAGTATGGACTATTTTTATATAAATAAAAATAGTGAAAAATCATTATGAATTATTGTAAATGATTTGGAATGGGTTTAAACCAGTTTTATATGGTTTTAAACGATAAAAGTGGTTAAGTGAATTTGGCATTTTTCAGTAAAAGCTTATATAATAGATTTTAAGAGATGTTTGAAAATAAGTATTTTAATTTGTAATTTGAATTGAATTCTTATGTAAACCTTTTTATAAGGTAATGAAATGATTTTTGGACGTAACCAAGTTTGAAAATAAGATTTTAAATCTTATGAAAAGAAACCAATTAAAGGAGGCTTAATTGATGAGTCAATAATCAAATAAGGATTTGATTTGTTTTGTTTTGGCACGAATTATTCGAAAAGTCCGGGTTTAACCCATTTCGAATAATTTTTTGATGATTAAAACTCGAAGATATTAAACACGGTGCAAGACCAGAAATCTTCACATCGAATGGATTGCTGCTGATGTCCTGGATTTGGAAAGCTCCCTTGAAGGGTTATAGTGGTAGTGGTCCGGACGTACTTGATTGATTGTCCAGATGTGCAAGGGCCTCTCTTTTGTACTGGACATATGGGACGAGGAATAAGGCGCCTTCGGTTTCATTCAGACCCAGAACGAACTTTTATGAATGTATGTCTGACATGGTATTTTGTACTGTATTAATTTATCTGTACTAAATATATATCTGTTTGGTGGCGGAGAATTTATTCTCTTAGCTTAACACCCTTCTCTAAAACGTTCAAGCTTAGAGGTTATATATTAATAAACATTAGTTGTATAGTACGTAATGACTGTGTGGCTTGCCAAGTACTGCTGGTAGATAGATCAAAGCTTTTGTTGAAAAGCAAAGCTTTGTTGGACATGCATTTCTTTCTAGCTTAGAGTTTCACACCCCGATATGAGTCAAAAACGGGACGTAAGGACAGCAGGTTGGACATGCATTTCTTTCTAGCTAGAAATGATGTCATGGTATGGAGCCCAGACAATTTACTTATGTGGACGTTGGAATCGAGGCGCCTCAGATATGGTTGAATAAGACTATAGTGGCCGACGTACTGACCAAGAGGTCCGATAGGACTGGGCAACGTTATGTTCAGGCAATTGTCTAATCAGCGACGTACTGCTGACCGACCCTACCGCTCCTAAGGGATACGTTTTTCCTTGAGAAATTTTGCAAGAGATGTTATAAAGTTCGGAGAGGAAGATCATCTGCCTTGGTTCATAATGGAAATCCATTCTCCAATACGAGATTTTACGTTTTTATTTGTAATCCTATATGTCAACATAATAGGATGGGGTATTATGATGGCTAGGATTAATACATTTATTTTTGAAATTGTTTTCAATACTTAGACACTAACAATAATATCAAATGATTTTCTTGCATCAAGCATGCTCACCCATTATAAAATAAAAATCTATCCTCTGGTTTGCACTTGCATTATGTGATGGGACCCGAGTTTTATAATGGCTAAATTTTTCAAAAAGAATTGCGTGGTTTTACGCACTAGCATTCATGTGGATGAAACTCATTCCGTGCTATATGGCATGGTTTCATGATATGCATTATTTAAATAAGTTAAGTTAACTGCAGGGTTTCTCATACCAGTCCCATGACTGACTCGTGTTTGTTTTTCCGTTGCAAACTCGGGTTCCCATATTTTTACATGGGCAGCAAGTGAACATGTTATTAGCTTACTTTCTTTTGGATGTGTATAGAAGCTAGTTTTGGACTTGGAGTTGAAGTTTGGACTTTGATGTTTCTTTTGAACTTTTTCAAGACTCAATTTTGTTAATTATCTTTGATTCCACTGTGTAATTATTTGCTACCCAAGACATTGATATGTATAATTATGATCCTGTGTTGTTGTAAACTCTGATATATCCTTTGATGTAAATTCATGTGCAATATTATCTGAAGTTATGATAAGTTCTGTGATCTGTTGTTGTGATTAATGTGTTATATTCTGACTACTATCCTGTCCGCCCGGGATCGTGGGTTTGGATTGTCACAGGTGGTATCAGAGCTGAAGATTAACCTTAGTCATAGGAATATAACATATTAAAGGACTCATCAGAGATAGACTCAGTAGTAATATAGGATGAGTGACTCATTAGAGATAGGAGTAATAATGTCCAAGAATGAGTATAGAATAACATACTCCTCCAATAAATGTGTTTCTATTCATAATTTATCTTTATGCTCTTACAGTTTCCATAAGATATCTTTTCTGTTGGCCTGAGTCTTTTCTTGCTATTTGCAGACATATTAGAAAATGAGCAGAAGAGGCGGAAGAGGTAGAGGAAGAGGAAAGGGCAATGTTCAGGCTGAAGATTAGTAGCCCAACCCTATAGGAGTTGTTAATGCTCCAGTTTTGCCTCCACAATAAGGATCATATTTGGAAGTGCTTGCTAAGAAGCATAAGAATTTGGATGGAGTGTCATTCTTGGGCAAGGAGTCTGTTATTGAAGCGCAAGCATGGATGCAATCTTAGGAAAGGATTTTTGAAGGCTTGGAGTTGAATGATGATCGGAAAAGATTTCTAGCATCATGGTTTCTTAAGGATAAAGCCCTGATCTAGTGGGAAATAGTTACAATGGTTAATCCAACAGGTAATATTACTTAGGATAGATTCAAAGAAATTTTCGAGGAAAGATTTGTTTCCCCAGAAGATGTCAAGCGTCTATATTATGAAATCTCCAACTTGAAGCAAGGGGACATGACCATCCAAGAATATCTGAACAAATTCATTGAACTCTCTCGCTTTGGTCCAGAGCTGATTTAGAATTCAGTTAAAAAGAATGTGAGGTTTATAGAGGGACTCGAAAGAAGGTATAGAAGCAGAGTGACAGCTCATGTGAGACTCCCATTTGCTGGAATGGTCAAGATGGCTTGTCGTTATGAGGATATAGATAAAAGGAATGCTTTGGAAGACAAGGAGAAGGGTTATTCTGGCAAAAAGAGAAAATTTGCGAATATGAAGCCAGAGGCAAGCAATAAAGAAGAGACGTCTAAGGATGAACAATTGAAGGGTGTTACAAGTTACAACTGTCACAAGCCAGGACATCTGGCAAGGGATTGTAAATCTCCAAAGAGGCTGAGGAAGTCACAGGAAGAAATATAATGATATAATTGCCACAAGAAGGGGCACATAAAGCCACATTTCCCATTGTTGAAGAAGACCGAACACGTTTATAATGTGGCAGACACTCTAGTAACTTTCATTGGAAGGGAAAGGCCAGATGTTATGGAAGGTACGTTTACCATTAAAAATATTCATGTTAAAGTGTTGTTTGATATGGGCACATTACAAAGTTTTATTTCAAGTAACATGGCTAAGAAACTGAATTTAAAACTTAAATAACTTGAAGAACCCATTTGTGTCAACAATTCGATAGGAGGTTCGTTGTTTATATTGTAGAGTGTCTGTTTCTTATTCCCATTATCGATTTACCTTTGGTTTGATCATCATGGATTTTACCGAGATTGATACTATACTTGGATTAGATTGGTTGACCAAGTATGAAGTTCAAGTTAAATGTGATGATACAGTTGTTAGAACTAGAACGATATTTGGAAATTTTATAACCATACCATGCGAAGATATAGATTCTGATAGAAAGGAATTTTAGTCTGCTCTTGATTTTCCCCCACTTTTATAGAAAATATCCTAGTTGTTAGGGATTACGCGGACGTGTTTGAAGAAGTAGACAGTCTTCCTCCGTGAAGGGATATTGACTTCAGGATCGATTTAGTTCCTAATGTGAGGCTAGTTGTTGATCCAATTCGGAGAATGACGATAAAGGAGAAGGAAGAGTAAAGTAATCAAACTCGACAAATTTTATGGAAAGGTCTGGTCAGGCCTAGTTTATCGAGTTAGGGATCAGCAGTGGTGTTCGTTCCGAAGTCATACGGTACCCTCAGATAATGTATGGATTACCGAGACCTCAACAAGTAAACACTCAAGAATAAGTATCCACTTCCCCACATATGTGATATGTTAAATCGCTTAAATGGAACGCGTATATTCTCAAAGATGGACCTAGCTATAGGTTTCATCAATGAAGGATTGCGGAAGAGTGTGTTCCTTTACAACTCTTAGCGGCCTAGATTTGTTTTATGAATGGCTAGTAATGCCTTTTGGATTTTGCAATACCCCCGCCTATTTCGTTGATTTGATGAATCGAGTATTCCGAGAAGTTTTGAACAAGTTTGTACTGGTCTTTGTCGATGATATCTTGATCTTCTCGAAGACATTAGAAGAGCACGTGAGACATTTGGAACAAGTGTTGGAGATTCTAAGAACGCATATATTGAAGGCTAAGTTTTCCAAGTGCCAATTCTAAAAAGAAGAAGTGAAGTTCCTTGGACATGTGGTAACGAAGGAAGGAATCTCAGTAGATCCAAGTAAGATTGCGACCATCTAGTATTGGAAGCAACCAAGGACTCCCATGGAAGTTAGAAGTTTTCTTGGATTGGCGAGTACTATCGGAAATTCGTGAAGGATTTTTCAAAGTTATCCAGTCCTTTGACAAAGTTGACTAAGAAATATGCTAAGTTTATTTGGATGCTAAAGTATGTAGCAGCTTTCCAAGAGCTGAAAGAAAGATTAACTACTGCACCAATGTTGACGATTAAAGACGGAAATCAAGATTTAACCGTCTATACTGATGCTTCTAATGAAGGTGTTGTTGTGGTGTTAATGCAAAAAAGAAAAGTCATTGCTTATGCAAGTCGGCAGTTGAAGCCGCATGAGAAAAGGTACGCCACTCCTGACTTGGAATTGCTATCTGTGATATTTGCCTTAAAAATTAGGAGGCAGTAGCTATTGGGTGAGAAATTTGAGCTGTACACAAATCATAAATCTTTGAAGTATCTATTTTTCTAGAAGGATTTGAATATAAGGCAACAACATTGGTTGGAGTTATTGGCGGCTTATGATCTTGATATTCTATATACTCCAGGAAAGCCCAATGTTGTGGCAGATGCGCTCAGTAGAAAGAACACAATTATTGCTAATTTTATTATCACACCCTCATTTATAGAACATATTTCTGTTTTACAGAAAGACGATGAGTTTATTCAGAAGATTAACAAAAGAATTCAGGTTGGTGAAGTCTCGAACTCCCAAGTTGATAATAAAGGAGCTCTGAGGTTAAAATGATGGATTTGTGTTCCAGAGCTCAGAGATACTGGATGAATGTCACAAGTCTAAGCTCGACATCCATCTAGGTGTACAGAAGATGTATCGAGATTTAACATGCACATTTTGGTGGAAGTCTATGAAAATAGATATCTTGATATATGTTAGCAGGTGTCAAACTTGCCAACAAGTTAAGAAGTATCAACAGAAGGTCGCTGGGTTACTACAACCATTAGATATTCCAGAATGGAAATGGGACCAGATATCGATGGATTTCATTGATGGTTTGCCTAGGACCAAGAAGGGTAATGAAAGTATTTGGGTTGCTGCAAATAGTTTAACGAAGAGTTCCCATTTTCTACCAGTAAGACCAATTAGAACAGCTCAGAGTCTTGCTTAGATGTATGTTAAGGAAGTTGTTCGACTTTATGGGATACCCGCAATATTACCAGTGATCAAGATCCGATCTTCACCAGTAAGTTCTATGAGGCATTTCAGTCTGAGTTGGGGGTGAAATTGAATCTTAACACTGCTTACCATCCCCAAATAGATGGTCAGACTGGAAGGGTGAATAGAATTTTGGAAGATCTTTTGTGAGCCTATATCCTTGATTTTTGAGGATTATGGGAAGATCATTTACATCTTGAAGAGTTCTCGTATAACAACAACTTTCAAGCTTGTCCGAAGATGTCACCATTTGAAGCGTTATATGTCGGCCTTGCAGATCTCCTGCATGTTGGATAGAAACTGGTAATCGACTTATATTGGGACCAAATATGATCCACGAAGCAACAGACAAAGTGGATTTCATTAAGAAGAGGTTGAAGGTAGCTCAAAGCCGACAGAAAAGTTATGCATATTCTAAAAGAAGAGACTTAGCATTTTCTTTTAGCGATCAGGTTTTTCTGAAGGTTTCTCCATTAAGAGGAGTGATCCAATTCGGGAAGACAGGGAAGTTATCACCCAAATATATTGGTCTATTCCCGATATTGGAAACGATTGGAACATTAATTTACAGGATCCAGTTACCGGATTGGTTACCTAGAGTGCCTGATGTGCTTCACGTTTCTCATCTCTGGAAGTATGTTCATGATCCTGATATGATAGTAGAAGAAGCAACACAAGAGGACTTAGAAATCATCCCCAAACTTAGCAGTTCATAGAGAGCCTTTAGAGATAACTGGCAAAGAAATAAAAGAACCGAGGAACAAAAGGGTGAGCCTTGTCAAAGTGACTGGAGCAGAGATCCTAGAGACTGTACATGGCAAACATAGGATAGAATTAAAAAGGCTTATCCTAGATGCAACATGGATATCTCTGAGTAACTCTTTTGAGAGAGCTTATGTCTATTTTACCATTTCTATTTCAGCTTTACTTTCGTCAAATTTTGGGACAAAATTCTTCTAAGTGGGGGTGAGTGTAATGACCCAGAATTTTGAAACCAATTTAAAATTTATTTTTAATTTAATTTTATGAGAATTTACGGTCGATTTTGAAAATTCGATGATTTAATGCTGATTTCAATAGCTTACAAAGGATTTTTTTTCAAACGGTGTCAAGATTCGATGAAACCAATTTTGCTGAAACCATAATGTCGAAAAATCATAGGATTCCAAATTTCATAATTTTTCGAGCTAGTATGTGAGCGTGCGAGAAATAAACGCATACCGGGTCAACCCGTTGAAATAAAGTGAAAACACGATAAATAAAATAAAATAGAGGGTCAAACGAACTATAAACTCGACGAACCTGATCTATTGGATCCAGACTTAAATTTTATGCTAACGTTCAAATTTTCGTGTAAAACGGAATTGCCGTTTGATCACACGATGTGCCGACGGATCAAATAGCCTTGATGTTTTTGTTCACCTTTCTCCCCTAGCCGACAAGTCATCAATCCATTACCTTCTCCCTTTTATAAAATTCCTCTTCCTATCTCTTCTCCTCCTTTCCTTTTTCTCCTTTTCTCCTTAAAATTCTCCTCATTCTCCTTGCAACCATGGCCTCCCTCCTCTATTCCTCCTCCACTTGACCGCCGCCGCGCCTCCCCTGAATGTGCGCAACCCTCCCCCTCCCTTCTCTCTCACGCTGTGGCCCCCCTTCCTCTATAAACCCTATAGACACCATGTTTACACTATTTTATACATAATCCCTTCCAAAACTTCACCTTTCCACCTCCTAGCTCCTCCATAACCCCACGCCATAGGACCCCCCCCCCCGATATACCTAACCCGCCTCCACCGTGGTCCTTGCCTCTAACCTGTGCGCCCTGGTCCCCATACCTCCTTCTGTCTGTCTTAAAACTCCAGATCTGCTAGTGTGTGAGTGTTTGTGAGGTGTAGAAATCCTGTAGCCTCTAAATAAAGTCATGTAAGGTCTCGGGAAAAATTTGTAAGCTCCGGATAGATGTTAGAGTACGTGCGAGAATCCATATTCCTTCCGTAAAGATTTGGCGTTGTAGAAACCCACGGTGAGAAACTGAAACTCACTTAGAAAGGGATATATTAAATTAACTATTAATAGTTAATTGATTGTGTTAATTAATGATTAATAATTGATCATATAAGTCTAGTATGATGCTAAATGTTGAGTAATGCGATAAAATTACCATTTTTACGTGATATATGTGAAATCCCTTGGGTATACAGCCCTTATATTACAAACCATGTCAGTTGGAATGTTGATTGAACCTTAAATGGTTTTGATTGAGTAATTTATCAATTGTTGTTCATTGATTGTGTAGAAAACCCCACACGACTATTAGGATGATAATTAGCCTACATGTTTCCTAAGTGTGTAGATAATTTCACATGGATTGTGATGTTAACCTCACACAGATATTGGGATGATTATTTTACATATCTTTCAAGTGTGTAGATAATAATCACTTGTTTGTGAATGTGATGAAAACCTCACACGGGTATTGGGATGATAATGAACACTAATCCCAAATGTTGATTTGTATGTCAGTCTGTTGATAACAGGACTGTGTATACGTTATTTATTTAAGGCTTATATAATAAATTCACTTTGCATGTGAATTGAATGTTGTTTGATGGTTGATTGAGTGTTAAATAATACACTATTTGAAAATGAACAATAAAAGTGGGTATTGGTTCATTGGTTAAGTCTCCATCAACTAAAATGGATTTTTAATGAATATTTTATTAATATAATAATGGGTGAAAAATCAAAATTTGAATTTGAGGTCCGATTTTTGATTGACACGAAGATTATAAAATATCGATGAATATTTGTAACTGTAACAAGTTAATTTGGATTAATTTTTATATAATTATGGCTTATTAAAGTTTTATTTTTAAATGAATAGTAATCGAAAAAGTGAATTTCGGTTTGGATATGTAGGGAACATTTTAACATAACTTCTTTTACAAAATATCTTATTTAGTTTTATAATGAATGTCAGGAATGTTTAGAATAAAAATATTGATGTTTGAAAAATAATATTATTTTAATCATTATAATATTATTATCATATAATAATATTGAAATAATTGATTTTGGAGTTGGAAATAATTGATATTGGAATTGAAAATAAAATAAAATATGGCTTTGGAAAATTATTATATATATTTTACATAATAAATAAAATGTTTTCGAAGCAATTCGACCTATTTTATATCATACTTCGAATGCTAGTCATAGTATAATGTGTTGCGTAGCGGTAGTTTGTGAATTTCAACCTCTAACTTTAAATGAAGATATCAGGAGATCCGATCATCGAATTTTCCCGAAATTGGAACCGTTGTGTTCGTACTGAAAAGTTATTTCAAATATAAGAAAATATTTGAAATTTAAAGGTTAGATTTATTTTGAAATGTTTAAATCAAATTTAAATAAAAACAGTGCCATCACCTGTAATGACCTAAAATTGGAAATTACTGTTGAGTCAAGAATTTCATAGAGTTTTGATTTCTGACAAAGAGATAAGCCGTGATCAACAAAAAGAAGATATTCATGGGTTTGAAGAGATACAAAGAGCTACATATGGTATTTTACATTAGAGGTTCATTATTTGGTGTTTTAGTAGTGTTATTTATGTTAAAATCTATCCTCAAATAATCTCATACCTCGAAATTATCAATATATACAAATATATATGCGTGCACATTAATTGTGAGCACTGGGTGAAACCGGTCGACCGCCTGGATTTCTACCAGTTGACCGCTTCTGCCCAGTTTGCACAATAAACGTGTACACATAAATACAATGTATATATATTCAAATTCCTGTCTACTGGTCCTTTTTGACCCGTCGATCGTTTTCTTTCAGAGAGCAACCTTTCGAATAGACACTTGCTTTCATCAATGGTTGCATCTCCTTCTCTTCACAAACAATCATGGCCATTGTTTGTTACCCTTCACAAAGGGTTACAACTGATTATTCTTTATATAAACACCTTGAGATCATCATTCCTATCGTCGATTTCTATTATACTAACTTGACTTATTTCTTTCTATATTCTTGATCTCATTTCTATTTTCTCAAGCGCTCAATTGCTCATATTCAATAAAATATCATTTGAATCCTAGATTCTATTTAATATTCTTTTGATTCAATACGATATTCACTCCCAAATCTTCATATACACAAATATTCTATTTGAGGATAAGATTATAGGAAGGGTGTACCACAAGTGACAAATTCGTGTTATCAAGAACACATATTGTCAACAACAATTGTATTCATCTTAGTTGAAGTCCTCGGTATTGTAAGAGGCAAGTGTTGAAGTCCTCGGTATTGTTAGAGGCATGAAATCCCGTTCGTCTGCTCGGGTGTTGTATACCTGTTCCTCCGGGTGAAGTGAGGTGATTGTTAGTGAAAATCCAGATAGATGTCTAGGACTGGACGTAGGACGGTGCTCCATACCAGTATAAAAATACCTGGTGTGATTTTTCCGTTTTACTACATTTACCATTTTATATATTTGTGATTAGCTATCGTTTCATAGTTGTGTGTTATACACCATATTACACGATCCGTATGTACTATACTAGCACATATACACATTTTCAATTACGAGTATGGGAAATTTTTATATAAATAAAAATAGTGAAAAATCATTGCAAATTGTTATAAATGATTTGAATGGGTTTAGACTAGTTTTATATGGTTTTAAACGATAGTGGTTAAGTGGAATTTGGCGGTTTTCTATAAAAAAGCTTATATAATAGATTTCGAGAGATGTTTAAAATAAGAATTTTAATTCATAAATTGAATTGAATTTTTCAGTAAACCTTTTTATAAGGTTATGAAATGCGTTTTGGAAGCCAAATGACTTAACCAAGTTTGAAAATAAGATTTTAAATCTTATGAAAAGAAACCAATTAAAGGAGGCTTAATTGATGAGTCAATAATCCGATAAGGATTTTATTTGATTTGATTTGGCGTGAATTATATGAAAAGTCTGGGTTTAACCTATTTTGAATAGTTGTACGACTATTAAAAGTGAAAGACATTGAAGACGGTGCAAGACCGAAAATCTTCACATTGAATGAGTTGCTGTTGATGCCCAGGATTTGGGTTGCTCCCTTGAAGGGTTTATAGTGGCAGTGGTCCGGACGTACTTTTTGATTGTCCAGATGTGCAAGGGCCTCTCTCCTGTATTGGATATATGGAACGAGGAATAAGGTGCCTTTGGTTTCGTTCAGACCTAGAACAAACTTGTTTTCAACACTTAGACACTAACAACAATATCAAATGATTTTATTTAGCCATTATAAGGCAAAACTCTATCCTCCGGTTTGCGCTTGCATTGTGTGATGGGACCTGAGTCTTATAATAACTTCATTTTCAAAAAGCATTGCGTGGTTTTACGCACCGGCGTGGAGGAACCCGTTCCGTGTTATACAGCGTGGTTCCGTGATATGCCTTATTTTAAATAAGTTAGGGTTTCTCATACCAGTCCCATGACTGACTCGTATTTTGTTTTCCCCTTGCAAACTCGGGTGCCCATATTTTTACACGGGCAGCCAAATGAGCATGTTATTAGCTTACTTTCTTTTGGGTGTATGCGAAAGCTATGGAAGCTGGTTTTGGACTTGGAGTTGAAGTTTGGACTTTGATGTTTCTTTTGAACTTTTTCAAGACTCTATTATGTTAATTATCTTTGATTCCGCTATATAATTATTTGCTATCCAAGACACTGATATGTATAATTATGATCCTGCGTTGTTGTAAACTCTGAAGTATCCATTGATGTAAATTCATGTACATTATTATTTGATGCTATTCTATGTTCTGTGATATGCTATTGTGATTAATGTGTTATATTCCAGTGACTATCATTTCCGCTCGGGACCGGTCTATAGTAACAGAACAGGCACAACTGTCTGCTCCGACCCAGAATAGAAATGAGCCAGGACTTGACCTACGTGGATTAGTCATCGACTAATTTGGAACTTCTTAGGCTCTTTGGATTTGTGTTTTTCAGATTTTGGCTTTCTGGCACTAGGGTTTTGGCTTTCAGGAATTCTGGTTTTTTTTTTTTTTTTTTTTGCTTTTGGAATCTGTCTTTTCAGCTTTTCAGCTTTTGGATTCTAGCATTCTGGTTTTTTGGACTTTAGATATGGCTTTCTGGTTTTCTGACTTTTGGGTGTTAGTTTTTCGATTTTCTAGTTTCTTGTTTTGGATGGCTAAGTCTGTCTACCCATTTGCGCAATCCGGCAAGATTCCTAGGCATGTTCTTTGCAGACAATAAACCATTCATCATTTGGTTAATGAATTTGTAATTGAAAACGACTACGTCGGCCTATACATGTATGGGAGTAGGATGTGATTCCTAGGCGTGCTCTGCGCCAGACCATAAACCTTTTGCTTTCTTTTGGATTTATAAAAAAATAGAACTTTTCGAACTTTAATAAAATTACTTCGCTTGTATATACCATGCTTGTGAAGTACGGAATTTGGAATCAGAACATTAAACTTTAAGGACTTGGTAGGTATAAACTATGATTATCAAGTATAAAACTCTTAAAGTGATCCCCAAGTATGGACTATGCTTGGGAAGGACTAGGCCGTCTTGTCAAGGCTTGGTAAGGTCACTTGGTCATGGCTCGGGTATAGGCTATACTCGCTTGGATCCAAATGGACTTTTCAGGCCTTACCAAAATTGTTAGTTAAGGCTCGAGTATGGACTATGCTCGATTAGATATGGTTCGTTCTATCAGGACTTGGCAGAACGATTCATCTGGTTTTGTGTAGGTATGGACTATGCCAACATTGGATGTTCTGGATTTCGGGTTTGTATGGTTTTGTAACGACCTGAAAATCCGAACCAATTCAAAATGTCATTTTGACTAATTCGAAGAATTTTGAATATTAAAAGTGATTTATTTTAAATAATAACGACGGAAAAATTATTTTAATCGAAGAAAAAAAATGAATAAATTTATTTAATTATATAACGAGCCTGAAATGGCGCGGTAGTTTGAAAATTCGATTTCAAACTTTGTAAAAATATATAAAATTCATTTTAAATCAGAATCGGGTAAAACTGGAAACGTTAGAATCGAATTTATCATATCTTTCCAGAGAATTTAAGAAATTGAAATTTCGCCGGATAAATTGCAAGTTATGACTAAATCAAAATTTCGAAAGGTCGCTATGGAATTTATATAAAGAAATTATAAGCAATTGAGATTTAAATTTGAATTCCGGATTTTGTTAAATTTTAAATAATTATATATGGAAATATAAAATATGTGGATTTGATTTATAAAATTTTATTTAAATTATAAATTGATTTAAATTGAATTTTTAAGAATATTTAATTGGAAAGTTATGTTAAATTTGGAATTTTATTTGTTTATATTTAATTTGAAATTCAAGTTTGAAATTTGAAAATAATTAAATATGAAATAAAATATATGTGGAATAAATTAGAAAATTTACCTAAATTGTAAATTGATTTAAATATGAATTTATAAATATTTAAATTTGAATTTAACCGGTTAATTGAATTTTTGAATATTTCATTTATTTAATTAACTGTGAAATTAGCTGTTTTGGCAACTGTCTCGGAATTCGACGAAACTGGCGCCATTGGATCCGGAACGGTGAATTATTGCAGGATTCCAGTTTTCAGGATTTTCAGACTTGTTATGTGACCGTACGAGAGAAAGTGTGAAGGAGAGCATGTAAATGGATAATCGAGTGTGATAACAATTGGGCCTCCTATTTATATAAATAAATTCCTTTTCCTTCCTACCGTACCAGCTCATTTCTCACTCACGTTATTTCTCTCTACCTATTTTCTTTTCTTTAATGGCTGAAACAATATTTTCAAAACCCTAGAAATAAAAATCCCAACTTGAAATTTAAATTTCTTCAAACCCTAGGGTATTATATATCAAATTGAAGATCTCGATGAGTAGATCACAGATCTACAACTCGTTTTGACATGCATCGCTCCAGGTGGCCGGAAATCGCAGTCAAAGGGAGCAGTTTTCGAAACCCTAGGGCATAATTTGGGGGTTTTCGATTCGGGCTTCAATCGGAGAAACTAGGACATGGGTTTTGTAGAGCTGGTCGTAGGGAGTTAAACGATGGTGGTCGGAGCTTTTATCGTCAAGTATGACGTTCGAATTTGGTCGAGGAAGCCAGGAAACCCATTTCGGGTTTTGACCTATCGACGGCGAAGGAGAGTGCCGGGAGTAGGGGGACCGGCGTCAGAGGCTGCGCCTCGAGATGCGGAACACGGGGCCGAAGGATGGAGCTCCTATTTCAGTCGGAGGTGGATGAATTTGGCGGTCAAACGTTTCGGGTTTTGGGGTCCTTGCGTCGGGTTTACTGTAGCACCGAGCGGGAAGAAGGTTGAGGCCCTGCTGACGTGTCAAAATTCTGGTGGGTGGGAATTTATTTAATAATTTTTATATATTTAAATTTCCGAACGCTAAAACACTGATAACTTTTACATGCGGACTCGGATTGACGCACGGTTTGTTGCGTTGGGATCGTGGCGGAGTTGCGGACGTTTTGGCACTGGTTTGGTTGCAATCTGAGACTGACAAATTTTGGGCCTTTCTGAACGCTCGATTCAAATTGAAACCCAAAGGTGAGTGTTTCTTCGCTCACGAAATACTGAATTTATCCCATATTTATCGAATTAAAGTATGAAGTAATCTGGTTGCATGGTTGTGATTGGCTGTTGAATTGGTTGCTTGAATTTGATGTACCAGTGGGTTAACATGAAAAATTGATCGACAATTAGTTATTTAATTAAATTAAATTTCTAGTTGGAAATTCGAATCCTCGAAAATTCTGAAACTGTTTAATGCCGATCAGTTGAATAAATTGTGTGATGGATGTTTGGTTGTATTTATTACTGAATTTGATATAGACACTGTTAACATTTCATTTCAGTGTGTTGTATTGCATGTGGGTGTGACGATAAATCCCATTCACCCTTGATGTTACGGGCATCGAATAAACCCGGGATTTATCGATAAAATGAATTAAGAACACAGAGTGAAATGATACATCTCTGTGACCCTGATTTGGATTGAAATGATAGATCCATCCCGAAATATCAAGAAATTAAATTTAAAATCACTTGGCCATAGGATAGCAAATTACATACGGACACCGGTCGGTTAAATAAAATTTTGTTTAACCATGAATTTGAAATTTATTGTTTAACGACAATAAGCGATGTTTTATAATTTATTTCCTTTGAATTTGAAATTTGAAATGTAAATAAAAAGGGAAATGATTTTGGGTTGTAATTAAGGTTAAATAAAAAGTGAAAATGATTTTTATCGAATGTATTGAATTGAACTGTTGTGTCTAATTTGAGATTTACTTTAAATCAGCTTTGATTTGAATTAAAGGTGAATTGTAAACTCGACATTTGTTGAAAATTTAAAATCTTTGAAACGATGAAAATGAATTGTAAAATTTAAAGTTGTTATAAATTGAATATTCGGAAGGGAAACATGATTTGAAATTGAATGTTGCTTTGGGATTCAATGGATTGAATTTAAATAAATATCGAAATGGAAATTTTAAACAAGTTGAAATGATCAAAATCGAATTCGGTATTTGTTATGAATTGAGATTTTTGGAATGGGCACTCGGGTTAGAAATAACCATCTGAATTGAAATTGGCAAATTTGAAATGAATGGAAACTTGAAAACGTAGTCGATCGGGATTGTAAATTTGAATTGTTTTACTTGGAGTTGAAATATAACTGCAAGCCGTATTGCAATTTTGAGCGAACGATTCTAATTCCAACAATAGTATGTCAAACCATTTTTCAAACTATTTATTTATATATTATTTCCTTTATAACTATTTGTTTTATAAATTATTTTGAATAAGAAATTCTTTTGTAATAAATTATTTATTTTATGAACTAATTTATGGTTTTAATTATATATTTTAAATAAATTGGACAAACTCTAGTGTATTTCTAACCATTATTTTGAACTATTTTAATTATACATTTAAGTTATATAAATATATTGTAAGTTGGAATTAGATCGAGTTGTTATGAATAAATGGAAAATCCCATTTGAATAATATTCTGTTGAGAATATGAAAATGATTTTTGAACCTGATATTTTCGATATGAAGCACGAACTCCTTTGGAAAAGTAAAAGCACTGACCGGTGTGAAAATGAAAACGTTTGGTTGTCAAGGAGACCGGAGTCGACATAGGGCATACTCTCTGTCAGTGTCGATACCACTTTGACAACTGTGTACGCGGTGGAAGTTCCAGAACCGAAGAAGGATGGTATGGAGGCGATTACTGGATTTGAAGAAAGAGAACGATGATGGATTAGCCTTGACCTTCGGGTCATAATTGAAATGACTAAAACAGGAGCCATACCCAGGTTAATGAGATCGCATCTCTGATCGAACGCGCTCCTTCGAAACCATCTCTATTACTGTTGTGATTGATTCGGGTGCACCGTTGAATATGGGAATGTCGTTCGAGGTGGGCGGTAGTTGCGGCTATGCGTTACCACCGGCCTAGGTCCGCAATTCGGTAGAATCCTACCGGGGTATTTCCTCAGTGCCTTGTCATATTATCCTGATCGAACCCCTACGATTTTGATTTAACATTGTCGTATCACGGCGCATCCCTATCCACCGACGTACTGGTGTGTTATATGCAAACTGTACGGCAATGGTAAAAACGGTGTAAGGGGACCATGGAATCCTGCTTACGCTATTTTCGATATATTATACTTTACTGAATAAACACTATTGTAATAGCGTATTATACTATGTATGTATTAGTTTAACGGATCCTTGAGAGATGGAAAAATCCCGTAACATCTCTTGAGTTACTGCACCATGACACCGATATTATTCTGTATTTTAATTGGACTAATATGAGATGATTTAGTGCTGATCCGAGTGTTTGTTGTGTTTTCTTTTATGCAATATGCTCGGGTCAGCAGATGTTGCAGTTATTGAAGATTGTTTTGCCTTGGAGATCGAAGACGGAGTTGATATATATGTATCCACCACATTCTACTTCCGCTGCATTATGTGTATGTAAGTGTATAACTCTGATTGATTTAAATGTTGTAACTCGAATGTATACGTTTAAATGCTTTTGAATATTTATTTGTCTATTATATGTGATCCTTCCGCTGTGAGATTCCGTGATTGTTTTCTTCTTCTCTTTCTTTTTCTTATTTTTCCCCAATAACTATCTGGGTTGGCGATTTGTTTGGGTCGACATGTGTGGTTTATTGTCGATTTAAACGGTCAAAAATCTGGGTCGTTACAGTTGGTATCAGAGCGATGGTTATCGATAACCCTGGCTCTGTTTGGGAATTAACTCATTAGAGATAGGGTTAGTAACACCCTAGAATGAGTTCGAGTGAATATATGAGAGAGCGTATTTGTATTTTGAATATAAAAATGATTTTATGTTGTGTTAATTGTTCTGTTGAATATTTATAGATTCTGGTCGATATATGGGACGCCATAGAATCGATAGGAATTTCTAAATGATCGGACAGAATGACTTGATACAATATGGTTTTCGATTATATTTTAAATTATATTAAATATATATTATGGTTCAAATATGTATGTAATTGTGTTAGTATGTGGTAATGTTAAGTCATTACCCATTATGGTTGATTAAATCGTAAATCAAATAAGAAAAATTTAATGAATGTAGAAATGAACTTGAAATTGATTCCGGGCTTTGATAATAATTTACCAAAGTTTTGAAATACTATTATTTTATAGAATAGTTTTGGAAATAGTTTTGAAGGGATTTTAAAACGAAATGAGTGTAATCCCTTCTTAGACCTTAGAAACGACCTCGGTAATGAGTGCACGCATTATCGATGTGTATTCTAAAGAGTCCAAGTGGGGGAGACTGCTCAAATGTTATTATAATTGTTAAGTAAAGGATTTGGATTTAAATCTCATATGATATAAAATTTTAAGTTCATATGTTATGAATTTTGATAAAGGTATTAGAATATGTTATTTAAAGTTGAAATTTAAGGTAAACATATTTTGAAAAATTTTATATGTTGAGTAATTAAAGATTTGGGTTTAAAATTTTATATGTCATGTCTTCTATAAAATAGTATAAATATATAAGTTATTTTGAACTTAGGTTAAAAAAACCGGAATCAAGCCATTAAGTTCGTCCTGATTAACGACATCAATTCGAGGTTAATATGCTTGCTTTGTTGAAAATTTTAGACTTTGAAATTTGGAATGGACTTAAGAAATGAGGGGTCGTCACGGAACTCTTGAATTTGGATTGTAAAATATTTTATCAGATGAAGTATAACTTATTTAAGTAGAGTGAATCGAATAATAATAGTTGAGAATTAAGTATGAATTTGAGTCGTGAACAGTCGTTAATTCAAATCTCGATTTTTGTCGAATAAATAAATTTGGTTAATGGAATAAGGGTCATGTGAATCCAGTTCGTCGAAAATTTTAAAGTGAATTCAAGTTTAAATGAAATATAACACTTGAAATAAAACTGGAAATTGAACAGAAAGAATATCGAATATAAAGTAAGCAATTGAATGGAGATCCAATTATTGAAAATGAGGTGATAACGACGTTAAGTGTTACGGATTTACAAAGTATTGGAATCGAAAGGTTGAAATTTCAAATAGAAATAAACCAATGTTATGAGAAAATTCAAAATAGTCGATAAGCTGAAATTAAAATGACTATAACTTTTGATGGGCTGATCGGAATTTGACAACTCCGGACTTTTTGGAAACCTTAGAAATTGAGTTAAAACTTTCGTTAATAGCGCCCGTTGAAATTCTCATGTTTACTATGCTGAAATTCAAGTTTTATACATAGTTGTATGTGCTGGAAATTAAAAACAGAGGTGTACATCGATATTGTTTTGATCATAACTCCCAAACGAAACGTCGGATTTTATTGTGCGAGTACAATTCGGAAAGGCCAGAGAGTAAGCTAAAACTTTTTCTTAATGTGCTAAGTAAAATTTTGAGGTTTAGAGGGCTGAAAACTGACCTGAACATTCAGACCTGCATTTTTCAGTGCTCGGGCTGAAACGTTCACTTGCGGAAAAACTGCCATAACTTTTAAACCGATTATCCGAATTCGATGAGTCCGGACATTTCGGAAACCTGAAACGAGAGTAACAACTTTTTCCTAGTATGTTTTGCCAAATTCAAACTTTTAATACGTGATAATCAGCGATTTGTTCGCTGACCTATAGCGGATATTATAGTTTTGCAATTGAAACGATGAAATCTTGATATGTATGTTGTATACATTTGTTATATATTTTATATATGTTTTATTTTTCATGTATGTGTAAGTATTTGGCAGGTGTAAGAAGTCGCATTTCGTCTCAAAGCTCGCTTGCGCTTAAATGCTAAATGCTAAGGTAAATAAAAATGCAATATAACGCTAAAGGAGGTACGTACTTGTGGTATATGGTTTTGAGAGTTTTATATTTTGTTTTCCCCACTTTTGGGATGCCTCATCATTGGATGAGATGTATTTTGGGTTATATGTGTATTGGGATTTTTTCCCGGACCTCTCCGTGCAAAGGAGATGCTGCCGAAATTTTCCGTGATTTCGGGAGTTAGAAAAATTTACGGATTTTTACAACTATACTTGTTTGGAAATATTGTTTTTAAATATGAATTTGAATTGATATGCGCTTGATATCGTTTCGTTCTCTTTTCGAGGACGAAAAGATTTTAAGTGGGGGAGAATGTAACGACCTGAAAATCCGAACCAATTCAAAATGTCATTTTGACTAATTCGAAGAATTTTGAATATTAAAAGTGATTTATTTTAAATAATAACGACGGAAAAATTATTTTAATCGAAGAAAAAAATGAATAAATTTATTTAATTATATAACGAGCCTGAAATGGCGCGGTAGTTTGAAAATTCGATTTCAAACTTTGTAAAAATATATAAAATTCATTTTAAATCAGAATCGGGTAAAACTGGAAACGTTAGAATCGAATTTATCATATCTTTCCAGAGAATTTAAGAAATTGAAATTTCGCCGGATAAATTGCAAGTTATGACTAAATCAAAATTTCGAAAGGTCGCTATGGAATTTATATAAAGAAATTATAAGCAATTGAGATTTAAATTTGAATTCCGGATTTTGTTAAATTTTAAATAATTATATATGGAAATATAAAATATGTGGATTTGATTTATAAAATTTTATTTAAATTATAAATTGATTTAAATTGAATTTTTAAGAATATTTAATTGGAAAGTTATGTTAAATTTGGAATTTTATTTGTTTATATTTAATTTGAAATTCAAGTTTGAAATTTGAAAATAATTAAATATGAAATAAAATATATGTGGAATAAATTAGAAAATTTACCTAAATTGTAAATTGATTTAAATATGAATTTATAAATATTTAAATTTGAATTTAACCGGTTAATTGAATTTTTGAATATTTCATTTATTTAATTAACTGTGAAATTAGCTGTTTTGGCAACTGTCTCGGAATTCGACGAAACTGGCGCCATTGGATCCGGAACGGTGAATTATTGCAGGATTCCAGTTTTCAGGATTTTCAGACTTGTTATGTGACCGTACGAGAGAAAGTGTGAAGGAGAGCATGTAAATGGATAATCGAGTGTGATAACAATTGGGCCTCCTATTTATATAAATAAATTCCTTTTCCTTCCTACCGTACCAGCTCATTTCTCACTCACGTTATTTCTCTCTACCTATTTTCTTTTCTTTAATGGCTGAAACAATATTTTCAAAACCCTAGAAATAAAAATCCCAACTTGAAATTTAAATTTCTTCAAACCCTAGGGTATTATATATCAAATTGAAGATCTCGATGAGTAGATCACAGATCTACAACTCGTTTTGACATGCATCGCTCCAGGTGGCCGGAAATCGCAGTCAAAGGGAGCAGTTTTCGAAACCCTAGGGCATAATTTGGGGGTTTTCGATTCGGGCTTCAATCGGAGAAACTAGGACATGGGTTTTGTAGAGCTGGTCGTAGGGAGTTAAACGATGGTGGTCGGAGCTTTTATCGTCAAGTATGACGTTCGAATTTGGTCGAGGAAGCCAGGAAACCCATTTCGGGTTTTGACCTATCGACGGCGAAGGAGAGTGCCGGGAGTAGGGGGACCGGCGTCAGAGGCTGCGCCTCGAGATGCGGAACACGGGGCCGAAGGATGGAGCTCCTATTTCAGTCGGAGGTGGATGAATTTGGCGGTCAAACGTTTCGGGTTTTGGGGTCCTTGCGTCGGGTTTACTGTAGCACCGAGCGGGAAGAAGGTTGAGGCCCTGCTGACGTGTCAAAATTCTGGTGGGTGGGAATTTATTTAATAATTTTTATATATTTAAATTTCCGAACGCTAAAACACTGATAACTTTTACATGCGGACTCGGATTGACGCACGGTTTGTTGCGTTGGGATCGTGGCGGAGTTGCGGACGTTTTGGCACTGGTTTGGTTGCAATCTGAGACTGTCAAATTTTGGGCCTTTCTGAACGCTCGATTCAAATTGAAACCCAAAGGTGAGTGTTTCTTCGCTCACGAAATACTGAATTTATCCCATATTTATCGAATTAAAGTATGAAGTAATCTGGTTGCATGGTTGTGATTGGCTGTTGAATTGGTTGCTTGAATTTGATGTACCAGTGGGTTAACATGAAAAATTGATCGACAATTAGTTATTTAATTAAATTAAATTTCTAGTTGGAAATTCGAATCCTCGAAAATTCTGAAACTGTTTAATGCCGATCAGTTGAATAAATTGTGTGATGGATGTTTGGTTGTATTTATTACTGAATTTGATATAGACACTGTTAACATTTCATTTCAGTGTGTTGTATTGCATGTGGGTGTGACGATAAATCCCATTCACTCTTGATGTTACGGGCATCGAATAAACCCGGGATTTATCGATAAAATGAATTAAGAACACAGAGTGAAATGATACATCTCTGTGACCCTGATTTGGATTGAAATGATAGATCCATCCCGAAATATCAAGAAATTAAATTTAAAATCACTTGGCCATAGGATAGCAAATTACATACGGACACCGGTCGGTTAAATAAAATTTTGTTTAACCATGAATTTGAAATTTATTGTTTAACGACAATAAGCGATGTTTTATAATTTATTTCCTTTGAATTTGAAATTTGAAATGTAAATAAAAAGGGAAATGATTTTGGGTTGTAATTAAGGTTAAATAAAAAGTGAAAATGATTTTTATCGAATGTATTGAATTGAACTGTTGTGTCTAATTTGAGATTTACTTTAAATCAGCTTTGATTTGAATTAAAGGTGAATTGTAAACTCGACATTTGTTGAAAATTTAAAATCTTTGAAACGATGAAAATGAATTGTAAAATTTAAAGTTGTTATAAATTGAATATTCGGAAGGGAAACATGATTTGAAATTGAATGTTGCTTTGGGATTCAATGGATTGAATTTAAATAAATATCGAAATGGAAATTTTAAACAAGTTGAAATGATCAAAATCGAATTCGGTATTTGTTATGAATTGAGATTTTTGGAATGGGCACTCGGGTTAGAAATAACCATCTGAATTGAAATTGGCAAATTTGAAATGAATGGAAACTTGAAAACGTAGTCGATCGGGATTGTAAATTTGAATTGTTTTACTTGGAGTTGAAATATAACTGCAAGCCGCATTGCAATTTTGAGCGAACGATTCTAATTCCAACAATAGTATGTCAAACCATTTTTCAAACTATTTATTTATATATTATTTCCTTTATAACTATTTGTTTTATAAATTATTTTGAATAAGAAATTCTTTTGTAATAAATTATTTATTTTATGAACTAATTTATGGTTTTAATTATATATTTTAAATAAATTGGACAAACTCTAGTGTATTTCTAACCATTATTTTGAACTATTTTAATTATACATTTAAGTTATATAAATATATTGTAAGTTGGAATTAGATCGAGTTGTTATGAATAAATGGAAAATCCCATTTGAATAATATTCTGTTGAGAATATGAAAATGATTTTTGAACCTGATATTTTCGATATGAAGCACGAACTCCTTTGGAAAAGTAAAAGCACTGACCGGTGTGAAAATGAAAACGTTTGGTTGTCAAGGAGACCGGAGTCGACATAGGGCATACTCTCTGTCAGTGTCGATACCACTTTGACAACTGTGTACGCGGTGGAAGTTCCAGAACCGAAGAAGGATGGTATGGAGGCGATTACTAGATTTGAAGAAAGAGAACGATGATGGATTAGCCTTGACCTTCGGGTCATAATTGAAATGACTAAAACAGGAGCCATACCCAGGTTAATGAGATCGCATCTCTGATCGAACGCGCTCCTTCGAAACCATCTCTATTACTGTTGTGATTGATTCGGGTGCACCGTTGAATATGGGAATGTCGTTCGAGGTGGGCGGTAGTTGCGGCTATGCGTTACCACCGGCCTGGGTCCGCAATTCGGTAGAATCCTACCGGGGTATTTCCTCAGTGCCTTGTCATATTATCCTGATCGAACCCCTACGATTTTGATTTAACATTGTCGTATCACGGCGCATCCCTATCCACCGACGTACTGGTGTGTTATATGCAAACTGTACGGCAATGGTAAAAACGGTGTAAGGGGACCATGGAATCCTGCTTACGCTATTTTCGATATATTATACTTTACTGAATAAACACTATTGTAATAGCGTATTATACTATGTATGTATTAGTTTAACGGATCCTTGAGAGATGGAAAAATCCCGTAACATCTCTTGAGTTACTGCACCATGACACCGATATTATTCTGTATTTTAATTGGACTAATATGAGATGATTTAGTGCTGATCCGAGTGTTTGTTGTGTTTTCTTTTATGCAATATGCTCGGGTCAGCAGATGTTGCAGTTATTGAAGATTGTTTTGCCTTGGAGATCGAAGACGGAGTTGATATATATGTATCCACCACATTCTACTTCCGCTGCATTATGTGTATGTAAGTGTATAACTCTGATTGATTTAAATGTTGTAACTCGAATGTATACGTTTAAATGCTTTTGAATATTTATTTGTCTATTATATGTGATCCTTCCGCTGTGAGATTCCGTGATTGTTTTCTTCTTCTCTTTCTTTTTCTTATTTTTCCCCAATAACTATCTGGGTTGGCGATTTGTTTGGGTCGACATGTGTGGTTTATTGTCGATTTAAACGGTCAAAAATCTGGGTCGTTACAGGTTTTCTGGATAATGGAGTTCCTGTTTTCTAGATAGTCTTTCTTTCACAGTATGATATGGAGTGATCCTGAAATTTCCTTTGATATCAGAGTCTAGTTTTCTATTAATATGATCCAGCACGATCATGGTTTTTTGGATTTCTAGTTCCCGGTTATTAGATTTCTATTTGGACTTCTCTCTAATCACGACCTCTAGATTCATGGTATTCTGGATTATACAAAACGTGTTCCAAAGAAATACAAGTTCTGGAGGGCAAGTGTTGACATGTCTTTTTACAAAGCAATCATACTTTGGATTTCTGACTATTGGAGAGTTCAGAACTTGAGTATGAACTTGGGAAAAACTCTGAGTGATTTGGACGAAGTCGCGGAATTCACGGAAACTCGGATTTTTGGTTAAGTGCTTCGGGATCTGTACAACTCCAAAAACACATCAATGATCGGTAGGAATCATGGAGTCTCATGATGGATGTGGAAATTCACAAAATATCTCGGGGTCGACATAGACTTTTCATATCCTGGGATCAGTATTCTTCATAGCATGGGATTTTGTATCCTCGGTTTAGCATGAATTTATCCAAGGCTTTCGTGATCGGTGTTTATACTTCATTTTTGAGGATCGGTTGGATGAATTCGTATCCCCCAAATGGTGTAAATTCTAAGAAGGTCTCAAGGATCAGTGACGGCTAATTCATATCCCCAGATACAAAATGGAGTTTTGTGATGACCCGATCTTCCGGTACTTTTTGAGCTGACCAAACAACCCAAGATCCAACCCAAAATGCACTGGAACCTAGATGCCAATAGAAAGAAGTTAGAGGGTGAGATAAGAATGAAATATTAGAATAGAAGAAGAAGAAGAAGAAACGCAAACACAGAATTAGAGTCTCACATCGCAGCGGAACAAAATATAATCTAGAATTAAATCTTTACTGAGAACTTAAAAAGTACTTACAATCATCAGAGTACATCACATATTTGGACAGTTATAATGACCTGTCCTCATATACAACAAAACACGACAGAATAAATATATCATACATCTAGACTCTTCTAGATCATTTCTTTATTGCATATGACAACCTGAACCTGTACAACCCGCTTTAACCCGAGCATTACAAACGCACGGATCAGTCTGATGAACCAGAGTGAGAAAATACACTAAGTTTATGTGTAACATCCAACTTGATTTTAAAGTTAAAAATCTTTTCAAAAGAAAGGATAACAGTAAGACTAAATCCACACATAAATACGGATGGTTTTTACCTTACTATAACCCAAAATATTTTTGAAATCATATATCGTCTGATATTATAATAATGTCTAATATCAAATAAATAGCAATCTAGCAGAATGCTTGAAACTCACGGTCTACATACATAGTATACAATCAAAACCGCGGTTTCTTAGTGGAAAATGGATTTCCAACTATGGCAAGGTATGGGACCACCTTCTGACAATGTATCTCTAGAGATGAATACATTGGGGATTCAACAAGAACATCTTACAACCCCGGCAAAACATGATCGGCCCCTCACTTTGCTTGAGAGTACCGAATATATCATTACCATGGTTGGGGGTCGGCCAACCGAACCGATAGCATACAAAAATAAAGGAACAACCAAAGGCGTTTACTTTCACCAGATTAGGTAATGATATACCCTTTTGATGGGTGCGACCCACATAGCCATGCGACCTACCCGATTTTATACCATTTCCCGGTTGATGAGGCTTGAGGTCATAATTAATTAATTTAGTTATTTATTCTTATTCGTTTAGAACATATGGCCACCATTCACTTTGAATGCCACATCGTCAGATCCATTAAATCACTAATTGACATCCACAAATATACTCTGGGTATTAAAGAAGTGCCCCTCTTCGCCACCAACTTGGTATATTTGTAAAATTCAACGTACGTGATTTTTAGGAAATACTCTGTCATACATTCATCCATGTAAGTCATCCAGGAACAGGATGAACCGAAGGCACCCTCCTACCACATCCAAAGGATCAGTAGCGAGTAGTCCTTGCATATCCGTATATTCTCAACCACGACTGAATCACGTCAGAATACCTTTGGTTGCATTCCCAGAGAATATTCGACAAGTAATCCTTCCGCTTATGAAGATCCACGGTCTTCAATTGCTCCATCTTCAATCTTCACGTATTTGCTGATTGGAATGGCTTTCGAATATAAATTTGATACTGGTCTTTTTGTATCAACAAACGTATGGTCAGATTTTAATAGTCGGTGATTTAACTATCAAATAAACAGTGATGAAAATAAAATGAGTTTACTGATTCAGTATCTGGCATTACTTGGCCTTTTTAATTAAAACAATTAACGAATGTTAATTTCAGTTTCTTTAAATATTTTGATATTATGAATATAGCTTTTATTTTTTATTTAACACAAGATTATTTCAAACTCTTTTATTTGCTTAGAATTAAATTACAGATATATGTATTCCCATTTTGGTATATCAAACTTCACATAAAACATCATTACTTGAAACAATATCAATTTTCTATCCTTTCAGAATAAACTCATTCCAAAAACTTAACATTTTTATTTCCTTTTACTTTTGGAAATATCATTATATATATTCCCGTTTCCATTACTTTGGAAATCGCTTTATATATTCTCAAATCTTGCAATTTACGTTGCGTTGTTATTTCTCATCTGGAATTGTTCTTAACCTCTTTTCCATTACAAACTAATATCATTCTCAGATAATTCTTAATTCAATCAAGTTGGGGTAATTGAATTACCTCTCAGACCTTGATCAACAATGTTCTTATCTTAAGATAGATACCAGTTGTAATTTAAAACTGATATTTATTTTAATATCAACAAATCTCATTAAACTACTTTATTTAAAAATATGGTTTATAAAACCTTCTTACTTTTTTAAACGTACCACTTTTTAAATACAACTTATTATTACTTAATACGTTGATTAAATCACTTCTTAACCTTAACTTCTTTCAAAGCATTCATTCAATAACTAGAATTTATTATTACTAAATCCTATTTTAAAATCCTTTACCAATTTCACTTACAAATCTTTTCCATTATCATTCCTTTTTGGAAATCTCATTTCAATTCTAACCCTTTTACTTAATTCCATTATTAAGTATCACCAATTCAAATCACGCTTTGACTTCTCATTTCCTTTATAAACTTTATCTCGTTTTATCTCATTTTCTTTTACTTAATTCAAATATTAAGTAAACATTTATTTTAAGCCTTCATTTTCGCTTTAAAATCTCCTTTATAACTTCATTATAGAACACGAGGTTAATATATAACTCTTTTATAACCTCTTTTCAAAACTCATCCATATTCTATTTCAAAAACCGCTTACTTACTTAAATGTATTTCATTTAAAAAGTAATTACTTAAATGATTAAAATAATATTTTACTTCATTATTCTAGAGTTAGTATTAATTTTTTTAAAAATCTTATTCAAGTAAAAAAACTATATTCTAAATTATTTCATTTCTAATTGGCACAAACTAATTTAATTAAATATTCAGTTTCAATTAAAACAATTGACTTGGTCAACTCTAAAACATGATTAACTCGTTGATCAACTTTAACTTGTCTCTTCATTTAAAATAGTTAATAAATTAATTTAAATAACCTCATTTACATTAAAAGATATCATTTACTTCGATCAATATTAAATAAATAATAATATAACTCCATTTTAATTGTTTCTTAAAAACAATTAACCTTAATTGTAAATCGTTACATTAATTAAGATGAGGCACGTGCTCCGCACACGGCTGGTTTCTCTTTTTATAAACTTCATTTTTAAATAATATATTTTAAAAAAATCTATATATAGTTATAAAATAAATTTCATAACTTCATTTTTATATCGATTTACCTGACGGTAAAGTAATATTTCAAACGATTGATTTATCGGCCAACTACTGCTAATTACTCACCCAATATTTCTCATTGGTTAAAACAAAACCATATGTTAAATTTCATGATAATGGTCAACAATCAAATCAATCATCCAAGCAGATGGGTTTAAATAGTTCGTATATTGATAATATGAAAATAAATAACATTTAATACATTTGAGGAACCCGGTTGGATCCCTCCAACCTGTTCTTTTCTACATCCAAATGGGTTACTTCAAATAACATCATTTACTTCAATTTTACTGGTTATTTCTATAACAGTAAATTAACAACAATTTAATATCAACCATTTTATAATAACAATCAATTCACATAATTCATTAAATTAAATACGTTTATTTTATAAACGTGACCAACAAGGTAAGTTACCTTCATTGTGGCTAACCGTTAAAATAACGATTTGGTTTTTCACTGAAATTAAAAAACGTTTAATTCGATCGGTTCAATCAATATATGAATATATATTAAACAAATAGTCAATCACTAGCAACCATAGCACACAAAATAAAAGCCCAACTTATATAAAATATAAGTGGGAAATACTGAGTGAGTTTAACTCACCTTGATCTAATTCGTGGAAGTGGTCCGGTTGTGATTAAATTGAACAAATATTTAAATTTAACCAATATTCCAGCTGCATACAAATCCGTCCAAACTATTCCAGAATATCGTGTTCATCACCACGATTTCATTACTTCTCATCTTGTCCAATTTTGATAATATAGCAAAAAGTTACATGAGTTTTAGTTTCAAATTTTTTATTAAACATAACCATTTCTTAGTTAAATTATTAAGTTATACTAATTTCTTATTTAACATTTTTCTCTTCGATCCTTTATATTTCTGCAGTCTTGTTATCAGAACCATGACTACGTATGTTGTTAAAATCCATCTCATTGGATACAAGTAAATGGTGAATACTACTATAGTAATTGCTATCCATATCATTATCAGTTATATCTGGGTAAAACGGTGATCTTATAACCATAAGTTATGTTAACCTATTTGTTACCATTTTCATTAACCCAGTTATCAGTTAAAATTGTTACACAGTTAACCAATTCCCTTAACTTACTCTAATTAAATTAAACACTGTTTAAAATAAAATGGCTTGAACCCTTCAATTCATTTCCTGACATGATTAAGTACAACGTACAATAGGTTTACATAAATTATCTAACTAATTAGGGTTTTAACAACTAATTATATTAATTACGTTTTTAAATAAAAATTTAATTAAGATAATTACGTCAGTTAACCCAAAAATATAGGCCGATGCTTTCTAAAATGCAAATACAGGCCAACTCCTTCCTACTGACTTTTACACGCTAGTCCATCGTTCCAATTTTCATTTTCAAAAACACTGCTTTGCCCTCATTCTGCATCGCTCAACAGCACGACAGTTACACTTCATCACTGCGCCTAACTCTAGCAACTGGAACTCCATCAGAACTTGCCTCCGACCGCGCCTCAACTCCACTGACCCTCGCCATGACTCACGGGAAACTCGACTAGCCCCTCTGTCCAAAAATGCTCCTCGAATTTCCGCCGCACATGTCATCATTCAGGCTACCATGACCAGTGAAAATCCATCTCCATCGGTCATCCTCATTAGTTCGCCAAGGTGAAAAATTATGTGGAAGGAAACATTTCAAAATGATGGACAATTGGAGGAAAATCAAGGGGGAAGCGGAGAACGTTTTGGCCGTTCAATACAGGGATGGCGGCTCATTATATTGTTGACAGCATGAAGAAGCAAAATAGGTTTTGACCCTTACAGAACGTGTGTACGCGCATATATATATATATATATATATATATATATATATATATATATATATAAGAGTGGACAGAATTTTATAATAAAATATTATATACGAAACTTAAGGATGGATTTATGTTTTAAACCACCACAAATTATCTCCGAATCGAGATGTAATACCCATTCCTAGCATAAAAATTTATTCCAGACCCAATGAGACATGTTTCGTCGAATTCCGAGGTCGTCTGTGAAAAGTCCTTTATAAATATCGATGAAAAATCAAGCAATTAAAATTCCTATAATTACAGAAAAATCAAAAAAATATGAGACTTTGACATTTTACTAGACCTCTTCCTAATGGATCCAATGAATCCCGTTTCATTAAATTTGGAGTTTGTTTGACTAATCGTTTATTCGTTAAAAGTTACCCCTGTCTAAATAATCTAAACAATTAAATAGAAACAAAGACGTTTTTGGCCGCCGAAGTCACATACGACATCGGTTTGCCACGGAATTTGATTTTCTTACAATAATTTGACGATACGGTTCTAATGAAACTAATTTCACCGAAAACTGAGACCGTTCGCAAAAATGGTTATTACTAACGCTTATATAATATCGAATAAAATATTATATAAATTCCTAAATAAATCAATTAAATAATAGTAAATTATTTTTATCATATATATTTAAACAGAATATATATAAAACTCCAAATGTAAATTATGCAGCTTAATATCGTCAATTTCGAGTTAAAACTATATCCAAATTTATATTAAAACCTATTATATTATTAATAAACATTACATTTTTAATAAAGATTTCCATAGCAACTATTTTAAAATTTGAATTGGACATAACTAACAAATTATAACACGAAATCTGAATTTTTCTCTTCCATATGAAAATTATTATCAATTAGATTCCAATGCTTCTTGTTTCATAGGATTCCGAATTAAATCGGATCCTGTATATCCAGTTAAAGTTCAAATCGAAAAATTCGAATTACTGCGCCATTTACAAGCTCAATTTATATTATTAATATAAATTAGCATTCAAACTTCGTTTTAATAAACGAATTCAATATTAAAATCGATTAATATCCCAAATATAAAATTTAAAATAATAAAATATATTAAATATTTGACTACCCAAAATACGGGACATTACAATCTTCCCCCCTTAATAGAATTTCGTCCCCAAAATTACTAAGGTAAGAAAAATGTTATGAATCCCATAAATTTGAAATCTAATTTATGATAAATCAAAAACCAATTCATTATAATCAATATAAATTTTCAAAAATATCGAAAATTTTCTAACACATTAAATTCCTGGAAAAATTCGGCAGAGTCTCCCCCTGTACGGAGTGACATATGCGATATCGCAGGAACAAATAGTATATATACATAGACCATATGGTCGGAAAACAAAAATTTCAAAACCCAAAAATTCATATTTTCGCATAGGCGTACCTTATGAGAGCGCTATTGAGCATACTACTCAATTTATATGCGATCAAAACCTATCCTCATAGCATTCAGCTACCTGTACTCAACTCGGCTCAACATGTAAGTCACAAATACATGAATAATTTAAATACCATTTCATTAATCAACCAGTTAACTACATCAATATCCAAACCAAACATATAACATCATTTATTTGCAAACAAGGTTAAACCATTAATTTCACTTGATATGTGATTTCATTTAAAAATTGATTTTATCGGAATTCATTCCTTTAATTTCTAAATCATTAACTCTCAATCAAACCAAGAATGAACTATACTCATTCCATCTAACATACAATCAATCAATCATGCACACCAACTCAATCAAATCATTCCATTGAATTTATATCCAACATCAATAATTACTCTGGTTCAACATACTTTAGACAGATTATTATTAGCTCCTGAGGTAAATAAAATAAATCACAGAATCACAGATCACAGACGCAGATACAGAGCAATATAATATCTCGCAGCGGAAAATTTAAAATACAATAGTAGTTCATGAAGCTTTACATCAGAGTTTACATAAACAATACAGCGGAAGTCTAATACAATAAATAACTGATAACAACATGAAACAAAACAATGAGGATAACTGACATTGGAACAACTGATCAAAGAGTAGATACCGGTGAGCAAAACCCAATATAAGCTCCAAACTCCAGAAGTGAATCTCGAAACTGGAATACTCGATCTAACATCCATGAAAAAATGTAATTCAGGTGTGAGATAAACTCACCTTTTGTGGCACAGAAATGGAGACGATGATTGACAGATTGACATTGAATGAGATGACAACTTCCAGGCATGACTCAGAATGATTTCAACTTGACAACCACTCAATATTATAATTTAATTTATAAGAGTAGACCAGGGGATGTCACAACGGATCGGTACAGATAAGGGATTTTGGGCGGGTTTTCGAACTCAACACCAAACTCAATTCAACAAAAATAAACACGATACTTCCTTTTACACAAAATACTATATAAATATTTCTATATATGTATACGCAGTAAATTTTATAACATATAAGTAAATTTAAAATTTAACGCACACCAACCCATCACACATACGGTACACCACACATATACATAAACTCACACCATGCAAGAACAAAACTTAACACAGTGAACATTAAAAATTAACATATTTTAATATCAATCAATTAAAGATCCGATGGATTTCCATTGATTCAGTTTTCCAAATCCAACTTTATCTTATTTAATTCCAAAATTCATTCTCAACTCCACTTAACGTAGTTAAGTTCCAAATTCAGATAACAAATTTATCTTCCAATTAGTTAATTTCCAATTTCTGATTTTTATTTCAAAAATCATTCTTTCCAACTTATTACGTTTTAACTTATTTTTAAGCTAAATTCTGATTCATTCACTTTCATATTACAATTCTTATTCACAATTTTATATGTAAAATTTCTTCTGGTTATGTTAACCATTCCAAATTCTTAATTCAATTCAAATCAACCAAACAAACAAACAAATAAACAAATCAATATTTAAATAATTTGATAAAATTATTTCTTTTCTATACAGAAATATATTTCAGGCAAAATTATTTCAGTTACCCTCTTCACAAAACAATGTTGTGTCCATTATTAATTCAAATGCCCCTCAACACTTAAACTGGTCAAACAACACAATACAAAACATTTGTATATAAAATTTTACAAATACGCGCTCTCATATATATACACTAGAATCAATCTAGGGTATTGCTAACCCCATCACTATCGAGTTACGCCACAGAGCCAAGGTTATCACTAAACCAATAGCTCTGATACCAACTGTGACGACCCAAACTTCCGGTACTTTTTGAGCTGACCAGACAACCCAAAATGCACTAGAAACCCAGATGCTAATAGAAAGAAGTTAGAAGGTGAGATAAGAAAGAAAGAAATATTAGAATAGAAGAAGAAGAAACACAAACACAGAATCAGAGTCTCACATCACAGCGGAACAAAATATAATATAGAATTAAATCTTTACTGAGAGCTTAAAAAATACTTACAATCATCATAGTACATCGCATATTGGAACAGTTATAATGACCTGTCCTCATATACAACAACACACAGCGGAATAAATTTATCATACATCTGGACTCTTCTAGCTCGTTTCTTCACTGCATCTGATAACCTAAACCTGTACAACCCGGTGTAACCCAAGCATTACAAACGTGCGGATCAGTTTGGTGAACCAAAGTGAGAAAACACACTAAGTTTATGCGTATCATCCAACTTGATTTTAAAGTTATCAGATGATATATGATTTCAAAAATATTTTGCGTTATAATAAGGTAAAAACTATCCGTATACAATCAAATAAATAGCAATCTAGCAGAACGCTTGCATCTCACACTCTACATACATAGTATACAATCAAAACCGCGGGCTCTTATTGGAGAATGGACAAGGTATGGGACCACCTTCCTAGATGAATACATTGGGGATTCAACAAGAACATCTTGCAGCCCCGGCTAAACATGACCGGCCCCTCACTTCGCTTGAGAGTACTGAATATATCATTACCACGGTTCGTGGCTACCAACCGAACTGATAGCATACAAAAACAAAGGAACAACTAAAGGCATTTAATTTCACTAGATCCGGTAATGATATACCCTTTGATGGGTGCAATCCACATAGCCATGCGACCTACCCGATTTTATACCATTTCCCGATTGATGAGGCTTGAGATCATAATTAATTAATTAATCAATTAATTAATTTAGTTATTTATTCTTATTCGTTTAGAACATATCGCCACCATTCACTTTGAATGCCACATCGTCAGATCCATTAAATCACTAATTGACGTCCACAAATATACTCTGGGTATTAAAGAAGTGTCCCTCTTGGCCACCAACTTGGTATATTTGCAAAAATCAACATACGTGGTTTTTAGGAAATATTGTGTCATACATTCGTCCATATAAGTCATCCAGGAACCAGATGAACCAAAGGAACCCTCCTACCACATCCAAAGGATCAGTAGCGAGTAGTCCTTGCATATCTGTATATTCTCGACCACGATTGAATCACGTCAGAATAACTCTGTGTAACACCCCGCATTTTTAATATAATTAAAAATGAGATATATGTATATACGCATGGATATATTTAAAGGAAAGATTAAATAATATTAATATAATTGCATGTAAGAAGTTTATGTAGTGAAATAAAGAAAGAGATTAATAAAGAAATTACATGCAATATTTGAAATAAGAAGAAATACAGTGAGATGCGAAGAAATACATGCGAACATTTAAAAAGAAATAAAAAGGAGAATTTGAAGAGACTCTAGAATTTGGTCATGAAATTAGCGTCATTACGTTCGTGGCGATTTTCTGGTCAATTTAGACCTATAGTTTGTAGAAAACTGATTTAAAACAAAGAAGTTATCCTTAATTTAAGAAATGCAACAAAACATGAAAAAGAGCAATGGGAAAATAATAATATGTAGCTTGGTCCTAAGTCTTGTTAACAAAAGACTTAGTAGCTCATTTGGTTAATACATGAGACTTGTACATAAGAGGTTGTGAGCTCAATCCCCACCAGTGCCATATATATTTTTTTGTTTTAAGGAGCAGCTAAATATATAGTGGCTTAGCAAATAGGTTCAGTGCGAAAGGGTATAAGTTAATTGGAGGTTTAATTGAAAGAATGGAAATAAACCATTAATTGATTAAGGAAGATAATTTCCAAATAAAATAGACAATTGTTCGCATATAAAAATTAGTATACGCATAAGAGATGGATGCGTATGAACATGATTCAAATTTGAAGTTGCGCACGAACATAGAGACAAACAAAAAGGGGGGCATATATGTATACATGTTATTTGAAATTAATGCAATAAGGGAAAGAGGATATGTGAAATTATTGCATTAAATAAATGGATGATGCATGAACCTGAATAAAAATAAATTAATGTGATGCAAATAAAAGAAAGAGAATATGGAATGCAAAACATGTCAAATATGCAATTAAAGTATGCATAGAAAAAGGTTGTAAACATTAAAATGGAGCATTAAATGTGAAGGGGATCAACTTTTGAAATTTAAACGTTTAAAAGTAAACGTATAAGGCCATAAGCAAGCCACAATTGGAGGAAGGTTAATGTTATTAAATAACATTCAAATCAGAGACGCATGCACATGTGATTAGATGTAAATAATTAAAAGAAAATGGTTTAAGGACATGCGGTTTCTTTTCAAAAAGAGTAGACAAAAAGAGAAAGAAATCAATTATTTGATTAGGAGAAGAATATAGAAAATAAAGGTTCACGTATAAGTGCAAATAAAAAAATAATTGAATGCCTGAAGGAAAGAGGTTGCTATACGTTAAAAATAGCATGTAATGCATTAATTAGAAAGAAATAAAGTGGTTTCCTTTTTTTATTTAAAGGAGCACTAAGTGTGAAAAGGGTTGTTCTAGATGGTTCTTTTCTAGGGTGAGGTGGACGGTTTAGATGAGTTTTTATTTAATCCTAAGGTCCTAGTTGCTCTAACCCACCTATAAAAGAACACCTAACCTAACCCTAAAATCATTCTATCTCTTATAAGATGCCTCCATGCCACCAAACTTCAACCCAACATAGCCGCCGCCTCTAAATTCTAAATTAATTTGCAAGTTCTTCATCAATTTTGGAGTTTAATCAAATCAAGTAGCAAGTTTCTTCAACAATAATTCACGTTCTGCGTCAATAATCAAATAAGAAGCCCAAACCAACGTTCTACCTCAACAACCAATTATTTATTTCTCCAATTCAGTCAAGGTGAGTGGTTTAAAATACAGTTGTTATATAATTGTACTTCTATCATTTGCCATTCCCCATAATGAATATGATGATAATTTAATAAGATCGGTTATTTCATTTATGCTTATGATTGAGTTCTCTCCTTTTTATTCTTTCCCCTTTTTATTTTTATAGCTAGGCTATCTCGAGCCTACATCTATCATGAATTTATGCGTTGTAAACGAGAACGAGAAAGTAAAAGGGAAAAAAGGGGTTGTTTGGGCATATTATGGGTTGGAAGGATTTATGTATGATTTGAATAGAATTATGGACATAATTGTAGGGTAATTTTAAATTTATGTGGTTTGGCGTGATTGAAATGGGATATTTTGGATAATTGGAATATAAAAGAAATTGGCATGTTTGGGTATGGATTACATGGAATTGATGAAATTGCCTATAATTGGAAATTTGTAATTAAGGCTAATTAATATGTAATTAGTGACAAGTTGGAATAGGCAAAATTGTAAACATGACTATATGTTGAACTGGAAACACATAACATGAAAATTGGGATTTGGGTGAAATACGACGTAAATGAACCTTTGACACGAGGTTAGGCGTAATTGTGGTAAGACTGCCCGGAATCGCCCGGCAAATCCAGCTGCCACAATTGGACGTCTAATGTGATAGGTCAAAGGCATGAATTGTAGGCGTAACGGTTGGTAACACGAGGTTAGACCCGCTTTGTGGTGTAAGACTGCCCGGAACCGCCCGGCAAATCCAGCAGCCACAAAGTGTTCGGTCTAATGTGGAAGGTCATGCACCGTTTGTCATAATGAATGAATTAAGGAATACTAACCATAACAAGGCATGTAAAAAATGTAAATATGGACTTAACCGAAGTAAGACAAGACATGTAAAACATGTAAATGTGGACTTAACTGTAGTAAGATACGTGAAGTAAAACATGACTAAGGTGGACTTAACCGTAGTAAAGCATGTGTAAGACATGGAAACAATAATAAAAGAGGTTAAGTGGGACATGGGCGACATTTAAGACATAAATAAATAATGCTTAACCAAAGGGGACCCGTTATGGCATCACAAATTAATTGAATTGGGTAAAGTTTAGGTAACGGGTTAAATAAATGGAAAGGGTTAAGTAAATCTAAATTAATGACAAAAGTGGGGAATGGTTAATAACCTATTATGAATGAATTTGAATAAGAAAAGGAAGGATAATAGGTTAGACTTGTCCTAGGGACAAGTGGAAAGTATAACTTATGGGATAAGGTAAGTTATAAGAAACGATAGAGGAAAATAAGGTAACTTATATGTTAAGATATACTTAATTATAAATTAAGTAGTTTGGGAAGGAGAAGTGTGAAATTTAAGATTATATAAGTTATATGAATGGAAAAGAAGTAAATTAGAATCATATATGTTGGTTGGGTTGAGTAATTCTGTGGGTGCCAGTCTGATGTTGATTTCGGTCTTCGGGGCTGGTGTTTAGGGGATTATTCTCCTAATCAGTATATATGTGGATAAGACATACTTAACTGTGAATTATGTATAACATGTTGTTGTAACCCTAAAAGGGAATAATTTATGAAGTTGGAAAACAACATGTTGTGGTCTTATTAATGGACTTAAATGGGTTAAGTATAAATTGAATTAATAAGCGAGGGTAACTTGGTAAACTTGAAAAGGAAGTCAATATGAATAAGAATAACCAAGTTAAATAAGAAAAACTGACGAGGTAACAAAAGCGCGTAAGAATTGATTAGACGTAGGGTCTAATGACATATAAAATCAAGGCGCTTGGCGCAATCCGTACGTTGTAGGATGAATAACCCAACAAGTTAAATCATCACGGTGTCATAAGACACGAGGGGAGCGCACATTCGTTATTTTGGCGGCTCCAACGGACTGGAAGGGGAAGCACGCGGCTTCCTGAGATGTTAAAGGTGCTCCTAGTAGTTCTTTGTGTGGTGGCAAATGTTTCAGGCTGTGCCCGTAGAGGTTGGGTCTGCGCGTAACTACTAGGTGGGTGAGCCTTGACTGCAAGAATAGCTGGGCAGTCAGAATGCTGTTCGCGGTGACGGAAAAGGTGATTCGATGGCTGCCTCAATGGAGGTGGAGGGTCAGGACCAACAAGGATAGTAGTTCATCGAGTGCCTGTTACCACAGCCAGTAGGATGCGGAAAACTAGAGCTAGACCCAATATACCATTAACCATTCACTATCGTGGGACGGTGGTTAAGAGGAGACACCACATGGATGTTTAGATTGGTTGCTTAGGGGCTTGTCGCTTAGCTCTCGTAGTCTTTATTAGTTATGGGAGGGGCCGAGGTGGGGCCATAGCCACCATAGAAAACAGACCCTAGGGATATTTGTGTGGGAGGCTCTTAAAGGATGGCCTTGCACAAATATAAGGAAAGCTCCCGACCGAGTTCTGTATTTCTTGTGTAGCCCTTCCACGGAACTCGGGCACGCACACACGATGGGTGTGCGGGTTAGATATCGAGTACGACAGAGAATACGTACGTGGAAGAGTCTAGATATAATCATGTCTGCTCTGAGTGGTGTATCATAGACCGGTGGTCATTATTCGATAACGGCAGTCAAATTAGAGTGATCCTATGTGGGCGTAGTGTTGTATTATATATATAAGAGGAATATACGTTACTATGACATTGGACGGGGGACTGCGTATATCACTGCGAGGATACGGTGGGGACCATGCGAGTGGGGTACCACGGGGCGTACCTCAGTTTGGGGGTAGCTACATATACATTATATTAGGTTAATCTACTGGAAGTAGATGGGTGCGATGTGTGTGTAAGCCTTGAGTGCTAATGACACAAACAACCTAATAAACAATAAAATGTAATTGAATGGTATATGTAGGATTATTCAAGAAGTGTAGTTTAAACTCATTCACACGGAACTTATGTTATGACCCCCTCCTCATAACATTGACAGGTTAGATTCATGACAGAGACTTATAGCTTTGGAGATACTGATTTAGCAGTATTGTAATTAAGGTAAAGCTATGTTTATATATATTATATTTTATTCCTTCCGCTGTGAGGTGTTTTATGAACTCTGACATATTTCTTGTCTCTGTCTTTTCTGCAGAATACCAGAGCAACCAACTCGGGTTTTGATGGATTGGGTTTTTGAAAAAAAATCGGTCCGTCGGAATTCGGGTTGTTACATTTGGTATCGGAGCATAGGTTTACGATTCCTATATAGATAATGAGAGAGCGTATTTGTATTTTCAAAAATATAAATATATTATATATAAACCTTGATCTATAAAGAAGCCCACTAAATAGAAATTGTAAAATATGGAAAGAATTGGGATAGCTGTTTTGTACGCTAAAAGAATGAGCAAGGAAATCTGAGACCCTTAGGTATGTTGGGTGGAAAGTGTACAAAATGATTGGTGTTAAGAAAGATGTATCCCATACAATAGTAACTGAGATTAGTGGGTTTAGTAGGGAAACCTTATAAGGTGGAAAATGGATTAGGAATATATATAGTTGGAAGAAATGATTTCGTGTATGTGTCTAGGAAAGCCTAGGTAATTTGGAAACCCGATTAAGAAATAGTTGTCCTTGTCTACTCCAGTTTTTGATGTTTGAAAAAAATGTTTTGCATTTTTGTTACGGCGGGTTTTTATGGTTTAGCAAAAGCAAGTTTTGGTAAAGAAAAAAAAGTTTTACCATTTTTAATTTTTGGGAGAAAAATTTAGAAAAAAAAGAGACCAAACCATGTTTTAAAACGAATGGAGTAGGTAAGGATTAGTGTCTAGAAAGAATGAGTTTGAGGATAGGAAGTAAATAATAAGGACTATCCTAGAATAATAAAAATAAATTCCCGTAGAATGCATAAGCATTATAAAGACTAGAATTGTTGCTCGAAAAAGATAAGTTGAAAAAATAAAGTTTCTTATGTAATTGTGCTTGGATAGGAAAATAAGAACTTTTTATAGAATAGCTATGTAAAAATCCAAGTGCAACCAGAAAAGGTACATAAAAGAAAAACAGAAAATGTAAATTCTTCCGTTTTATACCTTTTTGTAACATAAGAAATCGAATTTGGAAAATTAGATTTTTCTAAATTTCGAATTTAATAATGGTTGGTAGGATTTTGGATGCAACAATTGGATGAACTATGCTCTTATTCTATAAGAGTATGGGAAAATTTGGATGAAAAATGTTTTGGTTTTACAAAATATTGCATTCATATAGAACTGCAAGTATATTTAGGATGTGAGCATCATGTTTTGAAAAAAATTTTGAAAGTTTGCATACATATAGGTGGTACCAAACTAGGCATACATGCATTACTATGATGTATTTCATTTTACACAGTGCACAATGTTTGCAAAAAAATTGGATGCACACTTGATGGTTTGATATTATGCGAGGAATTATATATTTTACCCCTATCGAATTTCGAGGACGAAATTCCTTAAGGGTAGGAGAATGTAACACCCCACATTTTTAATATAATTAAAAATGAGATATATGTATATATGCATGGATATATTTAAAGGAAAGATTAAATAATATTAATGTAATTGCATGTAAGAAGTTTATGCAGTGAAATAAAGAAAAAGATTAATAAAGAAATTACATGCAATATTTGAAATAAGAAGAAATACAGTGAAATGCGAAGAAATACATGCGAACATTTAAAAATAAATAAAAAGGAGAATTTGAAGAGACTCTAGTCATGAAATTAGCGTCATTACGTTCTTGGCAATTTTCTGGTCAATTTAGACCTATAGTTTGTAGAAAACTGATTTAAAACGAAGAAGTTATCCTTAATTTAAGAAATGCAACAAAACATGAAAAAGAGCAATGGGAAAATAATAATATGTAGCTTGGTCCTAAGTCTTGTTAACAAAAGACTTAGTAGCTTATTTTATTAATACATGAGACTTGTACATAAGAGGTTGTGAGTTCAATCCCCACCAGTGCCATATTTTTGGTTTTTGTTTTAAGGAGCGGCTAAATAGTGGCTTAGCAAATTGGTTCAGTGCGAAAGGGGATAAGTTAATTGAAATAATGGAAATAAATCATTAATTGATTAAGGAAGATAATTTCCAAATAAAATAGACAATTGTTCGCATATAAAAATTAGTATACGCATAAGAGATGGATGCGTATGAACACGATTCAAATTTGAAGTTGCGCGCGAACATAGAGACAAACAAAAAAAAGGGCATATATGTATACATGTTTTTTGAAATTAATGCAATAAGGGAAATAGGATATGTGAAATTATTGCATTAAATAAATGGATGATGCATGAACCTGAATAAAAATAAATTAATGTGATGCAAATAAAAGAAAGAGAATATGTAATGCAAAACATGCCAAATGTGCAATTAAAGCATGCATAGAAAAAGGTTGTAAACATTAAAATGGAGCAATTAAATGTGAAGGGGATCAACTTTTGAAATTTAAACGTTTAAAAAGTAAACTAATAAGGCCATAAGCAAGCCACAATTGGAGGAAGGTTAATATAATTAAATAACATTCAAATCAGAGACGCATGCACATGTGATTAGATGTAAATAAATAAAAGAAAATGGTTTAAGGACATGCAGTTTCTTTTCAAAAAGAGTAGACAAAAAGAGAAAGAAATCAATTAATCGATTAGGAGAAGAATATAGCAAACAAAGGTTCACGTATAAGTGCAAATAAATAAAAAAAAATAAAAAAAAAAATTGAATGCATGAAGGAAAGAGGTTGCTATACGTTAAAAATAGTATGTAATGCATTAATTAGAAAGAAATAAAGCGGTTTCTTTTTTATTTTATTTAAAGGAGCACTAAGTGTGAAAAGGGTTGTTCTGGATGGTTCTTTTCTAGGGTGAGATGGACGGTTTAGATGAGTTTTTATTTAATCCTAAGGTCCTAGTTGCTCTAACCCACCTATAAAAGAACACCTAACCTAACCCTAAAATCATTCTATCTCTTATAAGACGCCTCCATGCCACCAAACTTCAACCCAACATAGCCGCCGCCTCTAAACTCTAAATTAAGTTGCAAGTTCTTCATCAATTTTGGAGTTTAATCAAATCAAGTAGCAAGTTTCTTCAACAACAATTCACGTTCTGCGTCAATAATCAAATAAGAAGCCTAAACCAACGTTCTACCTCAACAACCAATTGTTTATTTCTCCAATCCAGTCAAGGTGAGTGGTTTAAAATACAGTTGTTGTATAATTGTACTTCTATCGTTTGTCATTCCTAATAATGAATATGATGATAATTTAATAAGATCAGTTTTTTCATTTATGCTTACGATTGAGTTCTCTCCTTTTTATTCTTTATCCTTTTTATTTTTATAAGTAGGCTATCTCGAGCCTACGTCTATCATGAATTTATGCGTGGTAAACGAGAACAAGAAAGTAAAAGGGAAAAAAGGGGTTGTTTGGGCATAATATGGGTTGGAAGGATACATGTATGATTTAAATAGAATTATGGACATAATTGTATGGTAATTTTAAATTTATGCAGTTTGGCATGATTGAAATGGGATATTTTGGATAATTGGAATATAAAAGAAATTGGTATATTTGGCTATGGATTACATGGAATTGATGAAATTGCCTATAATTGAAAATTTGTAATTAAGGCTAATTAATATGTAATTAGTGACAAGTTGGAATAGGCAAAATTGTAAACATGACCAAATGTTGAATTGGAAACACATAACATGAAAATTGGGATTTGGGTGAAATACGATATTAATCGACCTTTGACACGAGGTTAGTCGCAATTGTGGTGTAAGACTGCCCAGAACCGCCCGGCAAATCCAGCTGCCACAATTGGACGTCTAATGTGAGAGGTCAAAGGCATAAATTGTAGGCGTAACGGTTGGTGACACGAGGTTAGACCCGCTTTGTGGTGTAAGACTACCCGGAACCGCCCGGCAAATCCAGCAGCCATAAAGTGTTCGGTCTAATGTGGGAGGTCATGCACCGTTCGTCATAATGAATGAATTAAGGAATACTAACCATAACAAGACATGTAAAACATGTAAATATGGACTTAACCGTAGTAAGACAAGACATGTAAAACATGTAAATGTGGACTTAACTGTAGTAAGATACATGAAGTAAAACATGACTAAGGTGGACTTAACCGTAGTAAAGCATGTGTAAGACGTGGAAACAATAATAAAAGAGGTTAAGTGGGACATGGGCAACATGTAAGACATAAATAAATAATGCTTAACCAAAGGGGACCCGTTATGGCATCACAAATTAATTGAATTGGGTAAAGTTTAGGTAACAGGTTAAATAAATGGAAAGGGTTAAGTAAATCTAAATTAATGACAAAAGTGGGAATGGTAAATAACCTATTATGAATGAATTTGAATAAGAAAAGGGAGGATAATAGGTTAGACTTGTCCTAGGGACAAGTGGAAAGTATAACTTATGGGATAAGGTAAGTTATAAGAAACGATAGAGGAAAATAAGGTAACTTATATGTGACGATATTCTTAGTTATAAATTAAGTAGTTTGGGAAGGAGAAGTGTGAAATTTAAGATGATATAAGTTATATGAATGGAAAAGAAGTAAATTAGAATCATATATGTTGGTTGGGTTGAGTAATTCTCTGGGTGCCAGTCTGATGTTGATTTCGGTCTTCGGGGCTGGTGTTTAGGGGATTATTCTACTAATCAGTATATATGTGGATAAGACATACTTAACTATGAATTATGTATAACATGTTATTGTAACCCTAAAAGGGAATAATTTATGAAGTTGGAAAACAACATGTTGTGGTCTTATTAATGGACTTAAATGGGTTAAGTATAAATTGAATTAATAAGCGAGGGTAACTTGGTAAACTTGAAAAGGAAGTCAATATGAATAAGAATAACCAAGTTAAATAAGAAAAATTGACGAGGTAACAAAAGCGCGTAAGAATTGATTAGACGTAGGGTCTAATGACATATAAAATCAAGGCGCTTGGGGCAATCCGTACGTTATAGGATGAATAACCCAACAAGGTAAATCATCACGGTGTCATAAGACACGAGGGGAGCGCACATTCGTTATTTTGGCGGCTCCAACGGACTGGAAGGGGAAGCACGCGGCTTCTTGAGATGTTAAAGGTGCTCCTAGTAGTCCTCTGTGTGGTGGCAGATGTTTCAGGCTATGCCCGCAGAGGTTGGGTTTGCGCGTAACTACTAGGTGGGTGGGCCTTGACTGCAAGAATAGCTGGGCAGTCAGAATGATGTTCGTGGTAACGGAAAAGGTGATTCGACGGCTGCCTCAACGGAGGTGGAGGGTCAGGACCAACAAGGATAGTAGGTCGTCGAGTGCCTGTTACCACAGCCAGTAGGAAGCGGAAAGACTAGAGCTAGACCCAATATACCATTAACCATTCACTATCGTGGGACGGTGGTTGAGGGGAGACGCCACATGGATGTTTAGATTGGTTGCTTAGGGGCTTGTCGCTTAGCTCTCGTAGTCTTTATTAGTTATGGGAGGGGCCGAGGTGGGGCCACAGCCACCATAGAAAACAGACCCTAAGGATATTTGTGTAGGAGGCTCTTAAAGGCGGGCCTTGCACAAATATAAGAAAAGCTCCCGACCGAGTTCTGTGTTTCTTGTGTAGCCCTACCAGAACTCGGGCACGCACACACGATGGGTGTGCGGGTTAGATATCGAATACAGTAGAGAATACGTACGTAGAAGAGTCTAGATATAACCATGTCTGCTCTAGGTGGTGTATCGTAGACTGGTGGGCATTATTCGATAACGGCAGTCAAATTAGAGTGATCCTATGTGGGCGTAGTGTTGTATTATATATATAAGAGGAATATACATTACTATGACATAGGACGGGGGACTGCATATATCACTGCGAGGATACGGTGGGGACCATGCGAGTGGGGTACCACGGGGTGTACCTCAGTTTGGGGGTAGCTACATATACATTATATTAGGTTAATCTACTGGGAGTAGATGGGTGCGACGTGTGTTTAAGCCTTGAGCGCTAACGACACAAATAACCTAATAAACAATAAAATATAATTGAACGTTATACGTAGGATTATTCAGGAAGTGTAGTTTGAACTCATTCACACAGAACTTATGTTCTGACCTCCTCCTCATAACATTCGCAAGCTAGATTCATGACAGAGACTTATAGCTTTGGAGATACTGATTTAGCAGTATTGTAATTAAGGTAAAGCTATGTTTATATATATATATATATATATATATATTATATTTTATTCCTTCCGCTGTGAGGTGTTTTCCGAACTCTGGCATATTTCTTGTCTCTGTCTTTTCTGCAGGATACCAGAGTAACCAACTCTTGTTTTGATGGATTGGGTTTTTGGAAAAAAATCAGTCCGTCAGAATTCGGGTTGTTACAGTCTGGTTGCAATCCTAGAGAATATTTGATAAGTAATCCTTCCACTTATGAAGATCCACGGTCTTCAATTGCTCCATCTTTAATCTTTACGTATTTGCTGATCGGAATGGTTTTCGAATATAAATTCGATCCCAGTCTTTCCATATCAACAAACGTATGGTCAGATTTTGATAGTCGGTGATTTAACTATCAAATAAACAGTGATGAAAATAAATTGAGTTTACCGATTCAGTACTTGGCATTACTTGGCCTTTTTAATTAAAACAATTAACGAATGTTAATTTCAGTTTCTTTAAATATTTTGATATTACGAATATAACTTTTATTTCTTATTTAACACAAGATTATTTCAAACTCTTTTATTTACTTAGAATTAAATCATATATATATGTTCCCACTTTGGTTTATCAAACTTCACATAAAAAATCGTTACTTGAAACAATATAAATTTTCGATCCTTTCAGAATAAACTCATTCCAAAACCTTAACATTTTTATTTCCTTTTACTTTTGGATATATCATTATATATATAAAAATATATATATTCCCATTTCCATTACTTTGGAAATCACTTTATATATAATCAAATCTCGCAATTTACGTTGCGTTATTATTTTTCGTATGGAATTGTTCTTAACCTCTTTTCCATTACAAACTAGTATCATTCTCAGATAATTCTGAAGTCATAATAGTTGGGGTATTTAAATCACCTCTCAGACCTTGATCAACAACGTTCTTATCTTAAGATAAATACCAGTTGTAATTTAAAGCTGATATTTATTCTAATATCAACAAATCTCATTAAACTACTTTACTTAAAAATATGGTTTATAAAACCTTCTTACTTTTTAACGTACCTCTTTTTAAACACAACTTATTATTACATAATATATTGATTAAATCACTTCTTAACCTTAACTTCTTTCAAAGCATTCATTCTATAACTAGAATTTATTGTTACTAAATCCTATTTTAAAATCCTTTACCAAATTCACTTACAAATCTTTTCCATTATCATTCCTTTTTGCGAATCTCATTTCGATTCTAACCCTTTTAATTAATTCCATTATCAAGTATTGCCAATTCAAATCACGCTTTGACTTCTCATTTCCTCTATAAACCTTATCTCGTTTTATCTCGTTTTCTTTTACTTAATTCTAGTATTACGTAAACGTTTATTTTAATCCATTGTTTTCGCTTAAAAGTCTACTTTATAACTTTATTATAAAACTCGAGTTTAATATAGAATTCGTTTATAACCTCTTTCCAAAACTCATCCATATTCTATTTCAAAAATCGGTTACTTACTTAAATGTATTTCATTTAAAAAGAAATTACTTAAATGATTAAAATAATATTTTACTTCATTATTTTAGAATTAGTAATAAATTTCTTTTTAAAATCTTATTCAAGTTAAACAACTATATTCTTAATTATTTCATTTCTAATTCGCACAAACTAATTTAATTAAATATTCAGTTTCAATTAAAACAGTTGACTTGGTCAACTCTAAAACATGATTAACTTGTTGATCAACTTTAACTTGTCTCTTCATTTAAATTAGTTAATAAATTAATTTAAATAACCTCATTTAAATTAATAAATATCATTTACTTTGATCAATATTAAATAAATAATAACATAATTCCCTTTTAATTATTTCTTAAAAACAATTAACCCTAATTGTAAATCGTTACATTAATTAAGATGAGGCACATGCTCCGCACACGACTGGTTTCTCTTTTTATAAACTTCATTTTTGAATAATATATTTAAAAAAAAACTATATACAGTTATAAAATAAATTTCATAACTTCATTTTTATATCGATTTACCTGACGGTAAAGTAATATTTCAAATGATTGATTTATCGGCCAACTGTTGCCAATTACTCAATCAATATTTACCATTAGTTAAAACAAAACCATTTATTGAATTTCATGCCAATGGTCAACAATCAAATCGATCATCCAAGCAAATGGGTTTAAACAGTTCATATAATGATAATATGAAAATAAATAACATTTAATACATTTGAGTAATCCGGTTGGATTCCTCCAACCTGTTCTTCTCTACATCCTAATGGGTTACTTCAAATAACATCATTTACTTCAATTTTACTGGTTATTTCTATAATAGTAAATTAACAACAATTTAATATCAACCAATTTACAATAACAAACAATTCACACAATTCATTAAATTAAACACATTTATTTTATAAACGTGACCAACAAGGTAAGTTAACTTCATTATGACCAACCGTTAAAATAACATTACAACAAAAACACCATATTACAACTTTAATTTTACAATGGTGGTAAAATCACCGTTGTAATAAATGGTTTTTTACAACTTTTTTCCAGAAAAGTTGTAATAAACTTATTTTTAACAACTGTGTTATTTTGACAGTTGTAATAAAAGCCTATCACAACTTTTATTTTTTGACTGTTGTAATATATGACTACACTACAACAAAAATACCATATTAATAATTAATAAAAATTCAATAATTAATAAAAATATTAATACTCAATAACTGTTGTTTAATAATAATAATAAATAGTTTATTTGAAAATATGTAATAACTAATATTAATAATTTCTTTTCACTATATAATAATTAATAAATAATATTTATGTATTATTGTTAGAAATAAAAAATAAATAAATAAAAATTAGTTTTTAGTAATGAATAGTTAATTTTAGTAATCAATAAATAAGAAGTAAGAATCACTAATTAAAAAGTAAAAATTAGTTTTTTTAATAATGATTGTTAAGTATTTAATAATGAATAATTATTAGTAAAATATACATAATAAACTTTTAATAATATATATTTAATTATAAATAAGAAGAAATATGGAATAGTTAACAATAACTATTATTAACACGTCAAAATATTTCTTAACACGTCCATATTATATTTAATAAATTTGTACTGGTTATAGGTTGCAACGTTTAAATATTATATTCAGTAAATTTGTACTGGTTCTAGGTTGTAACGTTTAATTCTGTACATCTCGATGAAACGAACAATGAAAAGATTAGTCTCCAAATGTTAGCAATGAAATTTAGGTGGGAAATTGTGAAATTTTGGCTCCAAAGATTGGCAGTCTCGTATTTTATTCTCTCACGCTACTAACCCTAAATCAAAACCAATCCCCAATTCTTTCTTCCCCAATTCGATGCTAACAATCTCCAGCTACTTATGCCAGATATTGACGGATCCACGCTTTCATTTCACTTCCAGCCATCCGCCCTTTCATTTCACTTCCTGCCTTTCTATACTTTGATTCCAATTTTATTTGGTACGAATATTCAAATATCAAGTTGGATCTCCGGAAGCAGTGGGGTCGACGTTGGGGAGCTTGGGGCTGAGGCGCTAGGAGAGGCGTTGGTCTCGGTGCAGGCAGTCGGCGACTTTCAAGTGGTCGGAGGAGGGATGCGCTGGTTATCGTAAGGGGTTGGGGAGGGTCGATCGCAAGGGGCTAGAAAGAAGTGCAGTGCCCAAATTTTCAATTACAGTGGAACTGAAAGCGCACTTAGTCCTAATACACATCCAGCTGGCGATACAAAAGGTCAGGGAAACCAGGTAGCATCATCTTGAGGTATGCGCGATTTTTCTGAAGTATATGGTTTTATTGGAAGCATCTTTGATCAGTGCAGAAGTGATCAGTTGGAGACACTAAATGACATGAATCCAATTGATGCCGTGATAGTATGCTTTATTCAACCTGAGTTATGTTTTCTTATGCTTGGTAAATAGCGAGATTGTTGTCTTGTGCCATTTTCCCGCAATAATGTATTATATTCTCAGATAGCACTACTATGTATATTACCAGACTAAGATGCTGTGAATGGAAGGTAATAACATTTCTTCCTACTGAAGCTTATTTTCTTTCACATGAATAGTAAGTTAGAAATATTTGATTATTTTTAACGATTCTAGTGGAAGATGGAAACCCAGAAGTTTTAGCTGGTATTCCCCTAAAAGTTCAGGCAGTGTGTAAAATCCACTTATAGTAGCTCCGTAAATTGGGTATAGATAAAGGCTAATTGATAAAAACTTGAAGGGCATAAGGCTGAGCTTGTGGGTACCGTGTATCCATGCCTTAAGCTGTTGCATGATGATTTATGCAGCAATTATATGTTAACCCATTGTCAAAAACAATAGAAATGGTAGCAGATATGTTGGAGATTCTGGATTGAGAAAGGGGGTAAGAGGATAATTGACTCGACTGCACATCAGTTAGTTTGTTAAATTATATCTTCTGCTTTACATCATTTGCAGTTTTATTAATGATCATATATCACAGTGTGATATAATCATTATGCAGTTCTGACTTTTATAACTTCTGTGTTGGTTTTGTTACTGATGAGAAATCTATCTATAAACTTGACCAACCCTGATTTTGAGGACCATGTAAGTTATTATGTATGTATATGCTTTTAGTGAAATATATTTTGTATCTTAGTATGCTTCATTTTTTTCCTGTTCTATATAAGACAAATGCAGCAAGTCTGTTAGCTTAATTGCAACAATTATTTGGTCATTTAAGCAACCTTCTTGCTTTCGTCACTGCACGTAAAACCTTCAAATTAATATTGGAAAATTTCCTTTAGTCCCGTTCTATCTCTATACTTGGGTATATTTGGAAAACTATCGTGAATTGGCAAACCTTTGTACATGTCTATATAAGCAGTATATTTGTTAACCAAAAATATATATTGACTGTGCCTTCATCAAAAAGTGCCGAAAAATCAATTTGTCAATACACTGGTTAGGTAAATATTTTATTTCAGATAAAACATAAAAACAATATGACATGTTACAAGTGTTCTAACTATTTTGCATTGAAATTGTACTTTGAAACCTGTCCAGCTTATCATGTTTAGTGGTACATTACCCTTACCAAATTTGAAGTGCTAATTTACATGTTTCTACGTTTCCCTTTAAATGGACCATACAATACAATATGTGTATGCTTTCGAGCATACACCAAACCTTCCATTTATTTTTAATGTATCTAGTACATCATCAATAATTATGGCCGTAAACGTGAAAGGAAAACAGTTGCTTGTATGAATCGTGAAACAAGAAAAGTGTTGTCCTTTTTTACCAATTATGGCCGTCTTATAACCTCAGTTGACAAATTTTAGGATTTTGCTACGGGGGAAAAAAATGAATTTTCAGTCAGAATGTAAGAACATGATATTTGGGGTTATTTGGAAGAATTCACCGAGGCATTTTGGTAATTTACTTTGTGATCCGTCATAGAATATTGATTTTGCCGTAGATTTTTACAAAATCATTTTTGATCCTTTGGAGCGTTCTTGCCACACTCGAGTGACCAACAAGGGGTGAGCAGTGGAATTCTTGCACCAAAAAGATAAATGGCGTAAAGATTTCCTTGTCTTCGACAAGTGTACTCCCGTAGGATATGCAATTTTTTGTGGATAATTTGTGCTTGTACAAAGTTGGTTTGTAACGGTCAAGTATGTAATAATGTACGAAATGTTGTCTAAAACTTATTGTTTGGAATGCTGAATATTTGAGTATTTTAATAAATTAGTTTGCAAATAACTGTAATATAGGATTTGCTTATGGAGTATTGCTATATTTAGTGTATTGTTCTTTTCAGTTGCAAAAGATGTTTATTTTTTTTAAAATCCAAATGTCAGTCACAACGGTGCATAACAATTGTAGTAGATTTTATAACAACGGTGCATAACTGTTGTAATAAAGTTTATTACAACGGTGGAAAAAAGTTGTAAAATAAACATATTACAACGGTGTTGCAATAATGCAAAAAAGTTGTAAAATATATTAGTTTATTACAACTTCTTAATACACAATGGTTTGCCTACCATTGTAAAATGTATATTACAACGGTGTTCCACCTTGTAATAGTGTCATTTTGTTGTAGTGTAACAATTTGGTTTTTCACCAAAATTAAACAACGTTTAACTTTATCGGTTCAATCAATATATGAATATATATTAAACAAACAGTCAATCACTAGCAACCATAGCACACAAAATGAAAACCTAACTTATATAAAATATAAGTGGGAAATATTGAGTGAGTTTAACTCACCTTGATCTGATTCATGGAAGTTCTCCGGTTGTGATTCAATTAAACAAATGTTTAAATTTAACCAATATTCCAGTTGCATTCAAATCCATCCAAACTATTCCAGAATATCGTGCTCATCACCACGATTTCATTACTTCTCATCTTGTCCAATTCTGATAATATAGCAAAAAGTTACATGAGTTTTAGTTTCAAAAATTTTGATTAAACCTAACCATTTCTTAGTTAAATTATTATGTTATACTAATTTCTTATTTAACATTTTTCTCTTTGATCCTTTATATTTCTGCAGTCCTGTTATCAGAACCATGACTACATATGTTGTTAAAATCCATCTCATTGGATATAAGTAAATGGTGAATACTGCTATAGTAATTGCTATCCATATCATTATCAGTTATATCTGGGTAAAACGGTGATCTTATAACCGTAAGTTACATTAACCTATTTGTTACCATTTTCATTAACCCAGTTATCAGTTAAAATTGTTACACAGTTAACCAATTCCCTTAACCTACTCTAATTAAATTAAGTACTGTTTAAAATAAAATGGCTTGAACCCTGCAATTCATTTCCTGACATGATTAAGTGCAACGTATAGTAGGTTTGCATAAATTATCTAACTAATTAGGGTTTTAACAACTAATTATATTAATTACTTTCTTAAATAATAGTTTAATTAAGATAATTATGTTAGTTAACCCAAAAATGTAGGCCGATGCTTTCTGAAATGCAAATAAGCCAACTTCTTCCTACTGACTTTTGCATGCTAGTCCATCGTTCCAGTTTTCATTTTCAAAAACGTTGCTTTGCCATCATCCTGCATCGCTCAACATCAAGGCAGTTATACTTCATCACTGCGCCCAACTCCGACAACTGGAACTCCATCTGAACTTGCCTCTGACCGCGCCACAACTCCACTGACCCTCGCCATGACTCACGTGAAACTCGACTAGCCCCTCTGTCCTCAAATGCTCCTCGAATTTCCGCCGCATATGTCATGATTCAGGCCACCATGGCCAGTGGAAATCCATCTCCATCGGTCATCCTCACTAGTTCGCCAAGGTGAACAATTATGTGGAAGGAACCATGTGACAGCACGTCCCGCACCAGCCGACATTTCCAATGAAATGCGTTGTGCCGATGTCCAACCAGCACGGGACAGTCGTCAAAGGAAAAGGAGTTTGAAACGATGAATCAACAATAACCTGTAGTATATCTCACAGCACATGGAACGAAATATAATAATAACATAATTTGATATAAAACAGGCAAGACAATGCATAAGCTGAAAACTAAACCATCATAGCGGCGGAAAATTCAAAATACAGCTTATGATCCAAACCGTCATTATTACAACTTTTAAAACTGTCTCTAAAGCAAAATAGGAAGGTACACTACTAATGCCCAAAGTACTGACCAGCAACAACACAGGGAGAATGTGGAAATGATATTTGTAAGCCTCCTGCCCGTCTCCGGATAGCTACTCGTGCATAACCAGCTAACCTATCTCTAGTCTACTCGTTTAGAAGCACCCAGTGTTAGAAGAAGAGACATAAAACTTTGGGTCAGACAAAAGTCTGGTATGAGCGATAAGCAGCAAAAACAGAACAATAACGAGTATACATAACCATACCTGAACCTGGACCTGCAACCAAAGAGTTAGCACAATAGGATGTACAATACTCTAAGGTGACACTAGCACATGGTGTGAAAATAATGGGGAGGGGTGTGCATGTCATGGTGATAGAAAACATCAAACATAGCAATCATCCTCACATCTCTCACTCAGTGCGTAAATTATACGATATCTACCACTTTGATCACCCAATTTTTTGCTATGATCACTCTGCCCCATGGAGTCATAACGGATCCACTGCACTGATCCATAGCCACTAATCCTTTGCTATGTCCACTTTGACCCATAGAATCATGACGACTCCAATGCACTGGCTCATAGCCTTGCTACGATCACTTTGCCCCATGGGGTCATGACTACTCCACTGCACTGATCCATTGCCAATTTCCATCTCTCAGTGGTGAGTCAAACCTATAGACATCGATAACCCCTTTGCACACGTCCCGCAGCAAAGTTCAACTCATGAAGTTAACTCGTCGGTTCCCGTCTGGATCCTGAGTTCTACTTCCTATTTGGACTACCTTTGCATCTCGGGTTTTTGGTCTTCATCCCGGTCGTGATTCAGTTTCCATTGAGTCCATTCGTTGTCTATGCTCGAAAACTGGCTCGTGATCCTCCTTTGGTTCGCAGCTCGTGACACCATACTCGACTCGTGATGATGCTCCGGTTCGTGACTGGTGGCCTCATCTGGTCGAGGTCATGACCGACGGTTCGTGGGTGCGACTCGTGAGTCCCTGCCCAGCTCGTCATTCTAGTTCGTGATGCATGGCTCGTGGTGCTTCATCCAGGTCATCAGCTCGCCGTGGTTCAACTCATGGCATCGATTCGTGACTTAACACTAATATTTAAGAATTTCTAAATATTTTTCTAGATTTTTAACATGCATAATTTCGTTAATTAACACTAATCACACCTAATTAGCCGTAATTAGTGAAAAACAATGCAAATCACTCACCTTAGCCACAAATAAAACTTTAGATCTGAAACTCTACTGTTTTGGCGCCGTTTCAAATGCAATACAGCAACTCCAACTCTGGTTTGACACTAATCTTCCTTGATTTGGTGTAGATTAAGTTATTACGCGATTAGAAAGCGATTTGGAATGAATTTAGAAGGTGGAGGCCATTGCTAGGATTTCAAGGATGTAAATGGCGGCTAGAAAACTGAAATGTTTTCCCTAACCCTATATGCCCTCCCATAACCCTAACCCTTAAATGGGTTATGGGCCTTGCTGCTAATCGTCCTAATTTGGCCCGGTTAAGCTATATTTCACCTTTCAAACCTTATTTCAGCCATATCTCCCAAACGGTAAGTCCGTTTGGCTAATGTGACAACTCTACGGAAAGATAAACCATCATCTAGATCCAACAGAAGTGGTCTCAGGTCCAAGCTCCTTTCCAGTCAAAAGTTATAGACAAAACAAGATTCGCCAGGGGAAAAACGGTCATTTACAAATCAACAAAAATCGTGAACATGAGAAATGACCCCAATAGTCGTCTCCCAAAGTTACACGACCATACAATTTCATATGAAAATGAAATAAATATCCTACGATCCTCCGATGCGTAGAATGCGGGTCGTTACATTCTCCCCCCTTAAAAAATTTCACCCTCGAAATTCCCTAATCAAAACATACAATGGTGTCCCGCATGCCTATCAACCATTTAAAACAATCAAACACACATCATAACACAGCAAGTCTATCCTAGCAGGCGGTTTACTAACAAGGGAATAACTATCGCTATTAAAACCTTACCAGGCAAAGAGTTTTGGATGCAACTTCCTTATGCTCTCCTCTATTTCCCAAGTACAGTCATTCTCGTTATCACCCCACTGGACTTTGACCAGTTTCACCCTCTTCCTTCGAAGTTGCTTCGTATCGTACTCGACAATACGAATCGACCTGCGGTTCCCAACCGCCTCGGGTCTACTTCGATGTCATCCAATTGATCCGGTGAAATAGCAATATCAGGGACGTGTACGAACTTTCTTAACTGGGAAACATGAAATACGTTGTGAACTCCTACCATCTTGTCAGGTAACTCAACTTTATATGCCAAATTCCCAACTTGCTCGAGAACTGGGAATGGACCAACAAATCTTGGTGCTAACTTGTCTCTCCTACCAAATCGAATCACGCTCTTCAATGGAGAAATCTTGACAAACACCAAATCGCCAATGGAGAATTTTAAATCTCTTTGCCTCTTATCATCATAACTCTTCTGCCAATCTTGGGCAGCCTTTGTTCGCTGCTGGATAACCTTGATATTGCCTGGAGTTTCTCTTATTACATCTGGCCCAAGCATAAATTTCTCATTGGTTTCCAACCAACACGATGGTGAGTTGCACGGTCTTCCATACAAAGCTTCAAATGGAGCCATACAATTACTGGATTGATAACTATTATTATATGCGAACTCCACTAGATGCAAATGGTCATCCCATGATCCACCAAAATCCGATATACAAGCTCTCAAGAGATCCTCCAATATACGATTCACCCTTTCTGTCTGACCGTCGGTTTGAGGATGGTACGCGGTACTGAGATGTAATTTTGACCCTAAAGCCTCTTGTAAGCTCTTCCAAAACCCACTAGTAAACAAGGATCTTGGTCACTCACAATGCTTTTGGGTACTCCATGGAATCTCACTACCCGCTTCATATACAGTTCCGCTAACTTAGTTGCCGTTCTATTTGACTTGACCGGTATAAACCTTGCACTTTTGGTCAATCGATCCACAATCACCCAAATACTATCGTGACCCACCTAGTCCTTAGTAAACCGTCAATGAAATCCATTGAGATTTGTTCCCGTTTCCATTCAGGAATTTCTAATGCTTGCAGCAAACCACTAGGCTTCTTTTGCTCAGCTTTAACTAGCTGACAGTTCATGCATTTGGATATAAACTTCCCAACGTATCTTTTCATTCCTTCCCAGCAGTAGGTCTACTTCATGTCTCGATACATTTTGTTACCACTAGGATGTATAGTTAGTTTTGAGTGATGTCATTCTCCAAGCACTTCATCCCTTAATCCATTGACATTGGGTACAACTAGTCTCCCCTTCTTTATAAGCCATCCTTCTCGATCAAGCACATACTTGTTTATCTCCTCACTGCCGATACCCATCCCTAAGCTGGAGATGATTTCCAATAGGTTAGGATCATCCCTCTGACTAGAACCAATCCGCTCAATCAAAGTGGGCCTGATCGTCAAATTTGCTAACATCTTTGGATCCAATTCGCACTTTGGTCTGAAATCGTACCCTGCGATATACTCCAGTTGCTTCCATTCAAGAAACATAGCCCCTAAACTGACATGTCTCCTGCTCAATGCATCAGCTACCACATTACCCTTTCTTGGTGTATATGCGATATAAAAATCATAGGAAGCCTAGAATTCTAACCATCTCTGCTGACGGAGGTTTAGATCCTTCTAAAAGAAAAGATACTTTAACGATTTTTGATCGGTAAACAACTCAAATCTTTCTCCCAAGAGGTAATGTCTCCACATCTTTAACGCGAATACGATCATTGTCAATTCCAAATCATGGGTAGGATATCTTTTCTCATGCAGTTTCAGTTGTCGACTAGCATAAGCTACGACCCTCCCTCCTTGCATCAATACAACACCTAGTCCGGTACAATAGGCATCCGTGTATACTGTCATCTCTTTGTTCCCCTTAGGAATAACTAACACTGGTGCACATGTCAACTTTTCCTTTAGACTCATAAATGCATTCTCGCACCTTTCGTCCCAGACGAAAGCTTGATTCTTCTTGGTCAACTGAGTTAACGGTGCAGTTGTCTTGGAGAAGTCTTGGATGAACTTACAATAATATCCAGCTAACCCCAAGAAACTTCTTATGTCTATTACATTCTTGGGTGTAGACCAATCTTGTACCGTAGCCACCTTTGCATGATCCATGACAATGCCATTCTCTAAAACAACATGGCCCAAGAATCTCACTTCCCTCCTCCAGAAGTGACACTTAGAAAATTTCAATTTCAATTGGTGTTTTCTCAACACCTCCATCACTATCCTCAAGTGTTACTTGTTCCTCCTCCATCCTTGAGTAAACAAGGATATCATCCACGAACACAAGAACAAACTTATTCAATTGATCCCTGAATACCCTATTCATAAGATCCACAAAATATGCTGGTGCATTGGTTAACCCGAATGGCATGACCAACCACTCATAGAATCCAGACGGCGTCCGAAATGCCATTTTAGGAGTACTCTCAGCTGCCACTCGAAGCTGATGAAATCCTGTCGTGAGGTCCAACTGGGAGAACACTCTTGTTCCCTCCTGTTGATCAAACAAATCATCTATCCGTGGAAGAGGATACTTATTCTTCCTAGTCACTTTGTTCAACTCGCGATAGTCCACACATAAACGAAGGGAACCATTTGCCTTAGTGGAAAATGCAACTGGTGCTCCCCACTCGAAAACACTTCTTCTAATAAATCCCTTCTTCAAAAGATCGCTTACTTGCACCCCGAGCTATCGCTGCTTTTTTGGTGCCATACGACGAAGTGGCATCACTATAGGTTTGGCATCTTTCACTAAATCTATACGGAACTCAATCTCTTGGTGTGGTGGAAGTCCGGTCACTTTCTCGAAGATATCTGGATACTAGCCAGCAATGGGAACCACTGATAAATTGTCCTACGGAATGTCGAGGGAATTTAGAAAACTAGCCATCACCTCATCACTAGGTAGGCCACCAAACACTACCCTTTGCCCATCATCCGCCCTAATAGTCACCGAAAATCCCTCACAGTCTACCACCACCCCCATACCTTTGGAGCCAATCGACTCCCAAAATAATGCCAAACCCAATAAATCCCAAAACAAAGAAATCACAAGCAAACATACATCCATGACTCGATAAGACCAAATTCCAACCTATCTACCGGGTCACTAGATATGAAGGAACGGGAATCCCTAGAATCAAACAATACTAGAACAGGAACATCATAAATAGAAAGCATACCTTGAATGATGACATTCTTTCCTTTCTCCACTGTAGTTGGGGAATTCAATGAAGAAGTGACAACATTAATAACATAAGCTTTCACAATCTACTTCTCTTTAGGAGGTTGTGGACATTTATCCTTATGATGTCCCACTTGGCTGCAGCTAAAGCACTTCCTGTCCGCTGGCTTTGCTCGACATTCTTTAGCATAATGGCCCTTCTTGCCACAGATATAGCACTCAACAACTTTCTTATTCTTTTTCTGACCATCCTTAACTTGGTTCTGCTTCCTCTTATTCTGGGAATTATTCTTGCCTCCACCGCTTGCTTGCGGTTTTGGCTCCCTTGCAGATGTAATAGCAACCTCGGCCTTTGACTTAGGGTATAGACTCTCTGATCTCAATGCTTTCCCAATAATGGATTCAAAAGTCTTATCAATATGGTTTATAAGCCTTTCCCCCAAGTACTGATCTATGCCTATTATGAATTTCTTGTTCTTTTCTCGGCAGTGTCAATAAAGGATAATCCATACTTCGATAAAGTATCAAACTCAGCAATATACTCCGAGGTTGCCTACCATTCTTCTTAAGCTCTAAAAATTTCCTAAACAATTCTGATTTCTGAGCAGCTGGGATAAACTTATCACTGAAGTGAGTCTTAAACTGATTCCAAGTAACTTGATCCTCAGGAGTAGCTGCTTTAATAGCATTCCACCAATTCATAGCCCGTCCTTGCAGTTGACGCGATGCTAACTTTCTCTTCATTGCATGATCAATCCCTAAGTACTCGTAGATGCGCTCACAACTATCGAGCCAATCTTTAACATCCGTAGCCGATTCCGTTCCATGGAACGGCTTTCCACTAAGACTAGTATAATCCTTGCAGAGCTTGGCGAAATCGGCTTTAGGCACCTGCAGTGCCGCACCACCACCGTAAGCAGCATTAGGAACTGCCCTCTGAACAACCCTAAGCATCTCTCTCATGAAGTCAGTGAACATCGTCCTCATATCAGGAACATTCCTATTATTGGCCCCTGAACCCGTACCCCTCGTATATCGGCTCATCGTTCAATCTGTAAAGAGAAAATGATTAACCATCTCCTTAGTGGTGCTAGTGCAATGCGGCTTCATCCTTAAATATACTAATAGTACATATATATTGTTTTTGAAAACCAAAATATCACAAATACACATTCTCATATACGTATACTATCTCTCCCTGATGTCTTCCCCTAGGTTAACTACGCAACCTAGAGCTCTGATACCAAATGTGACAACCCACCCCGCACCAGCCGACATTTCCAATGAAATGCGTTGTGCCGATGTCCAACCAGCACGGGACAGTCGTCAAAGGAAAGGAGTTTAAAATGATGAATCAACAAGAACCTGTAGTACATCTCACAGCGCATGGAACAAAATATAATAATAACATAATTTGATATAAAACAGGCGAGACAGTGCATAAGCTAAAAACTAAACCATCATAGCAGCGGAAAATTCAAAATACAGTTTATGATCCAAACCGTCATTATTACAACTTTTAAAACTGTCTATAAAGCAAAATAGGAAGGTACACTACTAATGCCCAAAGTAGTGACCAGCAACAACACAGGGAGAATATGGAAATGATATGTGTAAGCCTCTTGCTCATCTCTAAACAACTACTCGTGCATAACCAGCTAACATGTTTCTAGTCTACTCGTTTAGGAGCACCCAGGGTAATAAGAAGATACATAAAACTCAGGGTCAGACAAAAGTATAGTATGAGCGATAAGCAACAAAAATAGAACAATAACGGGTATACATAACCATACCTGAACTTGCAACCAAAGAGTTAGCACAACAGGATATACAATACTCAAAATAATGGGGAGGGGGTGTTGACGTCATGGTGATGGCAAACATCAAACATAGCAATCATCCTCAGATCTCTCACTCAGTGCGTAAAGTATACGATATCTACCACTTTGATCAACCAATTCTTTTCTACGACCACTCTACCATATGGAGTCATAACGGATCCACTGCACTGATCCATAACCACTAATCCTTTGCTATGTCCACTCTGCCTCCATGGAGTCATGACAACTCCAGTGCACTAGCTCATAGCCCTGCTATGATCACTTTGTCCCATGGAGTCATGAGTACTCCAATGCACTAATCCATAGCCAATTTCCGTCTTTCAGTGGTGAGTCAAAGCTATAGGCATCGATAACCCCTTTGCACACGTCCCGCAACAAGTCCAACTCATGAAGTTAACTCGTTGGTTTTGGTCTGGATCCTGAGTTCTACTTCCAATTTGGACTACCTTTGCATCTCGGGCTTTTGGTCTTCATCCCGGCCGTGATTCAGTTTCCACGCAATCCATTCGTTGTCCATGCTCGAAGACTGGCTCGTGGTCCTCCTTCAGTTCGTAGCTCGTTGCACCATACTCAGCTCGTGATGATGCTTTGGTTCGTGACTTGTGGCCTCCATGTGGTCGGGGTCGTGACCGGCGGTTTGTGGGTGCGGCTCATGAGTCCCTGCCCAGCTCGTCATTCCGGTTCGTGATGTAGGGATCGTGGCGCTTCATCCAGGTCATCGGCTCACCGTGGTTCAACTCGTGGCATCGGTTCGTGACTTCTAGAAGGAAGCACGAGTGGGGTCGGGTCATGAAAGTCCTTCACGATCGAGGGTGTTTCACGAATGGGCTGCTGACCAATTTCTGCAACTTTTCCAGTGAGCTATTTACACCATACGACGGCGTTTTCAACCATTCTAACTTTGCTAAGAAATCACAAAGCATACCATACAGTAATAACAATATGCATAATCAACCATAAATACTAAAACAACAATCTAATATGTTAAAATGGATCAAACATACCCAAAACCCATGTTTTCCCCTTAATCAAATTTAATCATATCTAGCATTAGGATTAGCAAAACATGTCCAAATTAACCCAAAATTTCTAATAGAGGCATAAAATAATATTTAAGAATTTATAAATATTTTTCCAGATTTTTAACATGCATAATTTCGTTAATTAACACTAATCACCCCTAATTAGCCGTAATTAGCGAAAAACAATGCAAATCACTCACCTTAGCTACAAATAAAACTTTAGATTTGAAACTCTACTGTTTTGGAGTAGTTTCCAATGCAACACAGCATCTCCAACTCTGATTTGACACTAATCTTCCTTGATTTGGTGTAGATTCAGCTAATACATGATTAGAAAGCGATTTCGGATGAATTTAGAAGGTGGAGGCCATTGCTAGGGTTTCAAGGATGTAAATGGCGGCTGGAAAACTGAAATGAAATGTTTTCCCTAACCCTATCAGCCCTCCCATAACCCTAATCCCGAAATGGGTTATGGGCCTAGCTGTTAATCATCCTAATTAGGCCTGGTTAAGCTGTTTTTCACCTTCCAAACCTTATTTCAGCCATAACTCCCAAACGGTAAGTCCGTTTGGCTAATGTGACCAATCTACAGAAAGGTGAACTATTATACGAATTCAACGGAAATGGCACCAGGTCAAAACTCCTTTCCAATCAAAAGTTATAGACGAAACAAGATTTGCTAGGGGCAAAACGGTCATTTAAAAATCAGCAAAAATCGTGAACATGGGAAATGACCCCAATAGTCGTCTCCCAAAGTTACACAACCATATGATTTCTTATGAAAATGAAATAAATATCCTATGATCCTCCGATGCGTAGAATGCGGGTCGTTACAATACATTTCAAAATGATGGACAGATTGGAGGGAAATCAAGGGGAAAGAGGAGAACGTTTCAGCCGTTCAATACAGGGCTAGCGGCTCATTATATTGTTGACCACGTGAAGAAGCAAAATAGGGTTTGACCCTTACTGAACACGTGTGTGTGTGTATATATATATATAAGAGTGGAAAGAATTTTATAATAAAATATTATATACGAAACTTAAGGATGAGTTTACGTTTTAAACCACCATAAAGTATCTCCAAATTGAGATGTAATACATATTCCTGGCATAAAAGAATATTCTGGACCCAATGGGACAAGTTTCGTCGAATTCCGAGGTCGTCTGTGAAAAGTCCTTTATAAATATAGATGAAAAATCAAGCATTTAAAATTCCTATAATTACAAAAAAAAATATGAGACCTTGACATTTTACTAGACCTCTTCCTAATGGATCTAATGAATCTTGTTTCATTAAATTTGGAGTTTGTTTGACCAGTTGTTTATTCATTAAAAGTTACCCCTGTCTAAATAATATAAGCAATTAAACAGAAATAGAGACGTTTTTGGCCGTCGAAGTCATATACGACATCGTTTTGCCACGAAATTTGATTTTCTTACAGTAATTTGATGATACGGTTCCAATGAAACCAATTTCACTGAAAACTGAGACCGTTCGCAAAAATGATTATTTTTAACGCTTATATAATATCGAATAAAATATTATATAAATTCCCAAATAAATCAATTAAATAATAACAAATTATTTTTATCATATATATTCAAACAGAATATATATACAACTCCAAATATAAATTATGCCGCTCAATATCGTCAATTTCGAGTTAAAACGATATCCAAATTTATATTAAAACCTATTATATTATTGATAAACGTTATATTTTTAATAACGATTTCTATAGCGACTATTTTAAAATTTGAATTGGACATAATTAACAAATTATAACACGAAATCTGAATTTTTCTCTTCTATATGAAAATTATTATCAATTAGATTCCAACGTTTCTTGTTTCAAAGGATTCCGACTTAAATCGGATCCTGTATATCCATTCAAATCGAAAATTTCGAATTACCGCGCCATTTATGAGCTCAATTTATATTATAAATATAAATTAACGTTCAAACTTCGTTTTAATAAACGAATTCAATATTAAAATTGATTAATATTCTAAATATAATATTTAAAATAATAAAATATATTAAATATTTGACTACCCAAAATACGGGACATTACAAGTTTAGCATTGGAATTATGGTACAAGGAAGTTAAAGAAATTTACCAAGGCATATGGGATCAGTACTGATCCCAGATTCGGTACCAATCCCGAGAGACGAATTTCATGGGCCTCATGCCCTCTTTGGTCATGGTCCCTGCACCTATAAATACCCTATTACTGGGATGATTTTGATATTCTTCCTACTGGACTTGTGATTCTTAGACTTGGAGACTGTTAATGGCTACTCTCATGGCTTCATGGACTTTGGAATCATCTTTGAACTTGTGAATTTCTTCTTGGATTTGGCTTGGAGATCTTAACACTGGACTTTCTACTTGGATTCTTTTGGATATAGAAGTATCATCTTGGACTTTCGGACATTGGAGAGGATTTGGTGGCTCAAAGCAAGGACATTGCCGTGGCCAATAACTCACTTTCTTTTCTCTTCATTTCTTCCATATAAAAAGGACTGTACTTGTAACCATATAGTATAAATATACAAAGTTATCTCAAAGTGGACGTAGGCACACTTGTCGAACCATTATAAGCCTCTATTTTTTTTACTTTTTATGCACTCTGCACCTGGATTATTTGGACTTGGGCGTTAACTTGAGAAGTGCCAACATTTCAATGTTAGCACTATATATAGTAAGGTTCATGGAATCACATCGACAGTCGTGTACCCTGAACCATCCCAAAAGATTAACTAGTGCTATATTTCAAATCCTATAAGGAATGTATTTAATTTAGTTTCTATAAGGTACACGAGTATAATGAGATTGTGGATTTCCATTAGCCTTTAGCAAAATGAGGATGCACAAACGAGTTATCATATATTTAAGGGTCTAGGTGGTGATAGCTTGGTTTAGTTTAATGGATGTTATTCATATGATTTTTATTGTTTATCTCCTAGGTAGGCTATCACCTGTAAAAATACTGTAGAAGAGATAAGGAATAGGCCTAGTGAATATGGCTTCATAGATTTTGTTATCCTATTCTATTGCATTATCGTATTTTGTTTTAATTGAATAACATATTATATCTTATTATTATGAACTAATTCGTTAGTTGCAGGGGCATGATATTAATAATTTATATGCCTCATTCCAATATCATATTTTTCATTATAGCTTTTAATGGTGATTCGCTACTCACACCAGACTATTGTTTGACCTTTTTTTGCTTCTTATTGTCTAGGGTATTCTTCAAATAGTAGACTAGATGAAAGGCTAGATGACACATTGTATAGGAGACGAGCTAGAATTTTTGTTATGCATTATACGTATATAGATGTTTTCACTATTCGCACTGTGGATACTAGGTCGTGCTACTTACTATATTATCTTGTATTCTTAAGATGCTTTTAGTGAGGAGATGTTATATCAAATATTATAACAGTTTGTACATAACCCAATGATTTAAGTAGAGATGGTTTCTCACTGGTTATGGCTTACTACTATTTTGTTTCATATTTATTCTATCATTTTTTATCCATGCACTATGAGATATATTAAATGTTATTATGCATTGTTTTATTCTTTCATAATGATCCCGCATCGACCGGTAGAGCCATTTTTTATAGGTGTATGAGGTTTCGCCACACTTAGTCTCAGAGCCAGGTTACATGATTAGTCAAAGTGGATGCTTTAATTGAGTAGATATAACAAAGAAGTTATCATCTTAGATTGGATTGAGGATATACAATATGACAGATTGTACTTACTAACGTCATGGTTTTAAGCTATATAGTAATATATAATATAATACATGCACTTGAGTACCATTTACAAATTTCCTTTGGTAGAGAGTAATCACTTGTACTACAAATAAGAATAAATCAGAACACGGGGAACACAGTAAGGAATAACTCTACATAGGGAGTAGATGAAGAAGCTGGATCAAATACTGCTATACCTAATTTTCACGCTATGCTCAATGTGATGATAGCATCGATGATGGGGAAGGTCCAGTTTACTCCTGAAGTGGCGATAACTCCTATGTAAGCACCTAGATTTCATTTCATCAAGTTGTGTAAGAGTTATCCTATTGTATGAGAAAAGTTGTTCTTAAGGATGATGTAAGCTATGGAGGCTCGGGATTGGTTGGACTCTTATGAGCATATATTTAGTGATGTGGTTATGGAGGATGCCAAGAAAAGAAAGCTAGCCTAACCCTTAAGACAACTTCAGGGTCGAGCTATGAATTAATTGAGTGTTGTTACCATTGCTACTCTAGAAGATCATATTACTTGAGATCAATTAAGAATGGATTTGAAGAGAAGTTCTCTACGACTTAGAATTTTGTTTTATTTAGGAAATTTGCAGATATCACTACACCATACTATCAATTTTACCACATCTCAAGGTGGAAAATTTGCCACGGTCTTGAGCCGTAGAAATTTTACCACAGTCCTAAGCCGTGCTAAAATTAATTACCAGTGTTTTGGACCATGGCAATTTTAGCACGGGAACGCTATGAGACCTGGAAAGTAGTTTGGCAAAATGTCAGGAAATAGATTTGATGGTTGTTGTTTTCTCTACTCCTTAAATGCAACAGCTCCCCATGAATTGCGCCCATATCCAGATCCTCCCGACCCTAACTTTTCAGGCCTGGTAACATCACTTATTTTAGCATGACTTTAATCCACTCCCAAATTGCATTAATTTATTAATCTCATGGTACCCACCTTATCTATTATACAAAAACGTGTAGAAACGCGTATACTAAAATGAAAAAGAAAAGAAAAGATGCTCCATATCCAAATTCCATTCCACTTCCTTCCACAAATTTCTGTAGATTCTATTTCGCATCCTTCCACAAATTTCCGCAAATTGTTAATCAATTTCAATCGATTTCCATCCTTCCCATGGTATTCATAAATATCCACATCTGTGTCATTATTTCTTAGTCTTCGATCGTGGTTTCCATGCCTGTGCCTTAACTATCAGATCCACACCAGTGCACTGCTCTTTGAATCGCTCTATCGCTTACTAGTTCATGCTAAAATCAGTTTTGAAATTGCTAGTAAATAGTAAGAAAAATAGCATAGTGTTGCAATGTTGCATATGGTTTGTGTCCAATGGTTTACAAAGATAAGTTATCTCGAATGTTTTGTAAATGCAACCAGCCTGATTCATTTTGGATTTTATATATAGCACTGGTTTCATGGGATTTATGCCTATGCTGAAACAACTGCTACTTTTGTCTCCCAGGCTTCACCAAAATTGACTAAAAAAATAAGAAAATTTGAAAAATGAAAACATAATCATACCAGATGATGTTTATGCAGAGGTTAGTCTTTTTTCTTAATTATTCTACATGATTCTATTCAAAATTTGCATTATTCAGCAGTTAAGGCAGTTTTAATAAATCTTAATTAGGTGCTTTAACTTGTTATAATCTAGCAACTTGGATGTCATGGGCCACTTGCTAACGGCAGTCTGTAAGAGCATTCATTGATGCTATTGGTGCTAGGTAATTAAAAAAATTGAATTCCTTTATAATTCTAGTTATTTTTTCTTTCTAGTTGGAATGCAGTCACAAGATGCTTCTTTGTTTCTTTGTTATGTATTATTTCATGAGTTTGATTTTCTTATTGTAATTTATCTTGAACTTCTTTAGAGCAACTCCACCAGTTGCTTATTCTTAGCCTTAATTCTGAATTTGTAGTTAAAGGCTTCCCCAATAAAGGAATTTACCCTTAATATTATAGATATTATTCATGGGCCAATCCTGAATCCGGAATTGGCCCTGAACGCCGAATTTATTGGCACTCTACGAACCACGTCGATTTTTTTGGCATGCACCAGAATAATTGACGCACTTCATAGAGCGCTGATAATTTTGTCGCTTTTCCGTCTCACCCTAAAACACTTAAAATATGGTTGTTTTTACAATCTGAACGCCCATACGACGATCATATTTTAGTCCAACGAATATAAATCGTTCATATTTTTCTACCATTCCCATTATCTGATATATTTAAATGTTTTAATAATAGTTGCTTAATAACACTTAAAAATACAATAGGATGCTTGTGTTTAAATAAATAACTAAATCACCATTACTGCATAATTTCATACGATCATAAAATAAAACAAAGTTCGGACAAGCATACATCAACATAAAGAAATTAAGACAACTAATTATCCATATAGTGATTCCATAAACGATTCATAAGATCTTTCTACATTCTATTATGGAATTGTGCATCTCTAAACGCAAGCTCACGGTCTAAATGAATGTCGAATTCCTCTTCTGTTATTTGTGTGTTGTGTCGGAATACATCGGGTGGTTGCAATGCACCTTCGTATTCGTAGTGCCTTTGCCCGTCGTCCATATCTCTTTTATCTTCTACGATCATGTTATGTAAGCAAGAAAATATGGTTATATACATCTTTTTTCTAGACCACAGACGACATGATTACTGATCATTGCAAATCTAGACTGTAAAACACCAAATCTTTATTCTTCATCTTTTCTTTGTCCATCCTACATCGCTGTGAATTTCGCTAGTTTAGGCGTTAATGAATTAGACATGTTTTACCAATGGTGCTCCATTTCGGGTATATGCCATCACCTAGGTAATAGCCATGGTTGTAAGTATTTTTCCCAATGGTAAATGTTGCAGGAGATACTTGGCCTTAAGCAAGATCATTAAACAAACGAGATATTTCTATAACATTTAAGTCATTATTCGAATCGGGCATTCCGAAGAAAGCATTCCATATCCATAAATCTAGGATGCTATGGCTTCCAAAATAATAGTCGGTCGCCTTTCCATGCCGTGGTACAAACCTTTTAATGCCTTAGGGTAATTCTTCCATTCCCAATGCATATAGTCCAGACTTCCCAACATTCCCGGCCATCCCCTGCTTTCGTGCATCTCTCTGATGCGCACTATATCGGCTTCATTCGGGGAGCTTAAGTACTCCCCTCCGTAGATGTCCACCACAGCCTGACAGAAATTTTCAAGTGTTTCTAGTGTCGTGCTCTCCACAATTCGGTATGCATCTGCAAGAGTGCCATAAGCTAACATTCTCATAGCGGCCACCATTTTCTATTCACCGGTGAGCCCTTGTGTCTTTGATGCATTTTGTTTGCACTTAAACTATTCATTGTTACCTTGCATACCTTCCAATCACTACACCATATCAGCCAATTTGGCACACACGGATGCGGGCGTAAAATTTGGCTAATAGCCGTATCAAATTTGATAATGCTCAGGTCCGTATCAAACAACAATTTGCGATCCGCACCACCACAAGTACCCCAAATCTGACCGTCCATCGCGAATGCTCCGGATCGGTTAATATGATTCGATTGTTGGCCGTTTCAAATTCGTGCTTTTTTCGTGTAAAACTTTTGCCCGAAAAAGCACACCCATCCCTCCAATTTTTTAATCCTTTCAGGTTATCTCCCTCCCTTTTTTATTTCCCTCGTCTAATATTGTATCACGTGCCCTTTTTCCATTTCTGAAAATTGCTCCCAAAAAATTACAGAAATTCGATAATTGTCTGCTCATATCTGCTTCTTTGTCATTACTTGCAAATCGTGCGTCTCTATTGCTGGTAAAATTTTGGTTTGATTCAGTTTCTTGTAATCAATATTTTTTGCGCTATTGTTTCAATTCATGCTCAACATGTTGTAGGCCAGAGAGCTATTTATTGGTTTTTACCCAAGGGTGGTTACAAAGCAAGGTTGAACGTTGAAGAAAGTTAGGTTTTTTCAAGTTGGTCATAGTACACCATGGTTAGTGCACACGTTATTTGATCTATTTCCTTGTATTAAATTAGTTAGTCATGATACTGAATATGTAAAATATGAACCTTGAATTTTGTTTGTTAAATTGTTGTTGGAAATGTTTTGTTTCCTAACAACTACCATATCCATTCCAGTAAATAAAACTAGTTTTAGGTTAACCAGTAAAAAAACAACTTGCCAATGAAAACATCCAGTGATTGATGCAATTTGTAAGTTCTAACAATTTTTGAATTGAAACATGTCATTCGGTATAGACAAAAAGTGGATAAATGAATCTAATCAAAGATCTCCATACTATATTGATGGGGTGAAAAAGTTTATTTGTTTTGTTGAAGAAAACGGTGGTAAGAAAGGGGAGTATTTATGCCCTTACAATCGGTGCCAAAATATGAAGACGTTCAAATTAAATGAAATTCATTTTCATTTGCTTAGATGGGGTTTTATCCAATCATATAGCATGTGGTATTTTCATGGGGAAAAAGGGTGGAGATGGGAAAATAACAACCAATTAGTAATTCCACAAGTACTGACGAGGCTGAACATATTGTGATGGAAGATCTAGTCAATGATGCAAATAGATTTCATGATTTTCAACCTAAAAATCCGTTGTTTTATCATGCTAATGTTGGAGAGCAGGGTACGGATGATGGCAATTGGCAGGCCAATGAAAGTAAGAAGTATAAACCACTTTATGTAAGCGCAAAAGAGCCACTATATCCTTCATGTCCAAAAAGGATAACGAAGCTGTATGCCATTGTGAAACTGAATAGCTTGAAGACCCAATACAGCTTTTCAGATAATGGTGTGACTGCACTACTCAAACTAATGAAGGAGCTACTCCCCGAAGGTAACACGCTGCCGACAAAATACCCCGACATGAAGAAGTTCATTAAGAAAGTTGGGATGAATTACACAACTTATGACGCATGCATCAATGATTGCATGTTGTACTGGAAAGATGATGCGAATAGAATTTCATGTACAAATTGCAAAGGACCAAGATATAGGACATCTTTTAACGACAAGAGAAAAGGAACCAAAGTAGCACGAAAGACATTAAGACATTTTCCATTAATTTCTATATTGAAGAGATTGTAAATTGTACCATGGATAGAAGATGCAATGACCTGGCATGGTCGTGCCAAGTCTGATCCAAACGCAATGCGTCATCCATGTGACACTTCTCAATGGAAAGCCGTGGATTCCTTTGACAAAACATTCGCAGTCGAGCCACGAAATGTCACACTTGGAATAGCAATAGATGGTTTCTGTCTGAATGCTTCTCTTACTAACCCTTACAGTTGTTGGCCGGTAATTGTAGTACCGTATAATCTTCCACCGTCTATGTGCATGAAATGGGAGTTTTCAATGTTAATACTGTTGATTTCTAGGCCGAAACAACCGGGGAAGGATATTGATGTTTATTTAGAGTCGTTAGTAGACGAGTTAAAGTAGTTATGGAAAGGAGTTATTACATATGATTCATCAAGTAAATCCGAGTTTACAATGAGAGCTAGGGTGTTGTGGGAGATCCATGATCACCCTGCTCTTGGGACTTTATCGGGATATACAACTCACGGTTACTTTGCATGTCCCATTTGTGGGGAAAACACTTGTTCTTATCATCTTCCTGAAAGTAAGAAGATGTGTTTTATGGGACATCGAATGTATCTTCCTAACCGACATAGGTTTCGATACGACATGACAAATTTCAACAATGAATAAGAACTTAGTCGTCCTAAAAGGCCATTGAATGGTTTTGAAGTTGAAAAGAAAGTAGCAAATGTCAAAATGAAAATCGGTAAACACAAAGAAGAAGTTGGTCGAAAAAGGAAAAAGTCGGCCATTAAACAAGGTGACAATGTTTCTGCTTGGTATAGGAGGTCTATCTTTTTTGATTTACCATATTGGAAAGCAAATATGATTCGACATAATATTGATGTTATGCATACGGAGAAGAATGTCGCAGAGCTTCTCATCAGCACCATTATGGGCCATAAAGAGAAGTCAAAAGATGGCATCAATGCACGCAAGAATATGAAAACCATGGGTATAAAACAAAAGTTGTGGGTGAGGGTAGATCCCGAAACCAAAAAAACAATCATACCAAAGGCAAATTTCACCTTGAGCAAAGAAGAAAATATAAGATTTTGCACCATATTGAAAATTTTGGAAGTACCTAACAAATTCTCCTCTAACTTCCGCAACAACGTGTGCATCAATCCTCTCGAACTAAGAAATATGAAGTCACATGATTACCACGTCATAATGCAACATCTGCTTCCAGTATTGCTTCAATATACTTATACACAACATAAGGATCTACGAAATGTTATTCATCGTATTAGTCTATTCTTTAACATTTTGTGCTCGAAGGTTATCAATAGGGAACACCTTATAAAAGCAAAGGCTGTGTTGGTGAAAGCAATGTGTGTTTTTGAAAAACATTTTCCACCTGCATTTTTTGTTATCAGTATCCATGTTATGGTTCATTTAGCCGATCAAGCATTGGTTGGTGGCCCTCTCAGATATAGATGGATGTACCCTTTTGAACGGTAAATTACTAATTTCAGTTATGTACATTATTATTCGGTATAAATGGCTATCATGTGCAAGTTATAATGGATCACAATCATAGGTTGATGAAAACATATAAAGGGTATGTGCGCAACAAAAGATACATTGAAGGGTGTATTGCAGAAGGATATATCATACAAGAAGCTAGCCTTTATTGCATGGAATATATCCCAAATGGAGGTTATGGAAACCATAAACATACCCGCGAAGCATTTTTAGACGAGGATGATGAGTTTGTTGGTGAGATACCTTTGGATAATGGTAAAGATATAAGTTTAACCCAAGTGCAATTCGAACAAGTGCGTAGATGGGTCCTAAGTAAGTATGATGGATTGGATCCATGGAAGAAGTAAGTTCATGATGTAGGTTTCGAATTTCCATTTTTTAATTCAATTTATATATTCATTTCAATATGTGTTATCTACGTATAAAAGGTACAACTCATATGTGAAAAGCACTAAATTTCAACCACGAGGTAGAGGTACAACTATCGAAGTCATTAAACCTTTTACTATATGGTTACGTAATGAGGTATTACATCATCTACAGTATTTCACGTTTTTATAAGTTTGCAATACACCATCGTGAACATGCTTGATTTTTCTTCTTGTGTTTTATGTAGTTGTTGAATTGCAGTGATGTAGACCCAATTCTTTGGCGGCTAATACACGGGCTGAATTTCACGGCGCTTAGTTATACGAAGTACCAAGTGAATGGGTTTTTATTTTCCACAAAAATGTACGAAGACCATATGGTAACACAGGATAGAGGTGTATGCATGAGAGCAATTACAAAATTTAGAGCGAGTGGCAAAGATAAAAATTATAAGGAAGCAGAAACAACATATCACAGAGTCATTTAGCAGATACTTGACTTGGATTACATTGATTTCAAACAAACAGTTTTTTATTGCGATTGGGTAAAAGTCGAGGATAAGATCAATGGTTGCAAAATAGATCCTGCTTCAAACCTGATCATGGTTAATTTAGGAAAATCAAAGAACAAGGACAACGTGAATGATGAGCCATTTATTCTTGCATCAGAAGCGAGCCAAGTGTTTTACTCAAAAGATTTAGAAAATGACACCTGGTCCGTGGTTTTGCATACACCAAAACAGTTGACTACAAATGTGGATGACATTGGGTCTCCTACCATCTATCAATAAGCTTTTGAAGACAATGAAAAACTAGAAGATCTAACCAAACTCATGTGTTAACCTATGAATTGTTGAATGCTTTTTTTACCAGGGAATCGTATGTATTTGGAATGTCATGACTTACACTTTCTGATCATAATCCATTATGCTTTTATTATTTCTTTTAACTATTTCATATTCATGGTGTATGCATGAGTGAAATTGTAATAGAGAACACGATCAGTAACAAATGTGAATAATATTCTTATTTATGGTGTTTGTCATGATTCTTAATGTTGCTTTTATTTCGTAGGAAAATACGTCGCAAGATCCCACATCATCACATGCATCATGTTCGAAAGATCAACAAGTTGAACAAAACCTACTTGGTATTCCAGTCTTAGAAAATGCTCCAAAAAATCGCTACTACGCTTGGTAAACTAGTACGATCTTATATGCGATCTCTTATACAGGTTGGGATAAAGTACCCAAAACATATAAGGACGACGTTTGGAACCAGTTGGTGGTAAATTTGTGAAAAATTGCATGTAAATGTTATAGTTTATTTTTACAGTCTCTGACTCTTAATTTTTGCAGAAAATGTATACGCTTGAGCCGCTTTCAAAGGAAGTGTTTTCAAAAAGAATGGCTGAGGCTTTTAGGAGACACAAGAAAAACTTGAGAGCAACTTATTATGACATTTTCGACAATGACGAAGAACAGATGAAACATTGTCCACCTTCAATTTCTCAAGATGATTGGAACGAGTTCATAAAGAATGAAGTAATGCCTGAAGCAAGCAGAAGAAGGACGGCAGGCAAAAAAAATAGATCCAGTCTAAGTTATGCCCACCATGCAGGACGTAAAAGTCACACTAGAGTAGAACACGAATTGGTAAATTATTTGATCATTTTCTTTCAACAGTAGTAAAAAAACACAATTAAGGGAGAGAATATACATGAACTAGAATATATTGCAGATCATTGCAAGTCCATCTGCAAATATCAACCGTCGTCAAGTATAGGAGAAGACACACAGGAAAAAAGATGGTAGCATATCAGATGCCACGTCTGCGTACTTCGTAAGTTTTTACTTGTATTATGGTTATTACAGTTAACATCGAGCAGTCTATTGTTTGGACTTTCATTTCAGGCTTTCCATAATTGTGATTAATTAGTTTCTCATGACATTTTCTTCATTACGTGTTTTTATTGTTATGGTGCTATGTCTGGATTGAATTTATTCAGTTAGGAGTAACATACTATAGTTACAAGCTGTTACAAGTAAATGTTGGTGTAAACACATTTAATTTTTATCCCAGGATCAAATTGCCAAATTGAAGGAAAAGATCATCGATAGTGATGAAGAAAAATTGCCTGTTGATGAAGATATCTTATCACAAGTGTTGGGTAAGGATACAAGGGGGAGGAGCCACGCTGTTGGAAGCATCATACCAAAGATGCATGTTAAGGCTTGTGCCATTGCACAGAAACGATTCAAACATGTTCGTGAAGACAATGATGAGTTGAAAATGTGGGTGGGAAGCTTGGAGGGTATGATGACTGATATGAAGGGTATAGTGGGAAATTTGTCTGGAAAACTTTGACTGATCAAGGAACTCAGGCACCGTTAACTACATCGGATAGAGGACGCAGCAGTACACACATCAGTGCATCGAAGGGTGTTCCTTCTCCGATCCAGGATACGACCAATGCGGTGAACAATCAACGATGTGAAATTCTCAACTCTGATCTAGACATAATAGCAATAGGTATGTTTTATCAATAAAATCAAAGGGTGTTGCATATTTTATTGCACTCTGATCTAAAGCGAGTGCTTAAAGTCTAATGGATACATACTCCAGTTTTCCTGTTTTAATAAAATTAAGCATATTTTATTAATACCATCCTTTGAAATTCTCGACTTTATTGCAACAGGTACTGTCTGTCGAGATCCTATGTCATCCAGATGCCATGGGATTCCTGTACCACCTACACATGAAAAAGTGGTTTTGGACAGTATACTGCTACCAGATGAGAAAACCTCCAAACTGAATCGTCAATTTGCAGGGACCTTTGATGAAGTCGGAGTGGGTGGGTTTGTGTGCCATGTGAAGTCCCTGATTCACTATCTTTAGACGTTGGACCAGGTATATATAATTTTACACTTGACTCTTGGTTTACTTATGAAATAAGAATTCCATGACACTTGTGTTTGCATTAGTTTCATGAACTCTCTTCGGTGGCATACACATGAGACACGATATGCACACACGAATATTATTTGTTAATGTTTTTACAAATTGATTGATCCGCTGATAATTCATGTGTGTACATCTAGCTTATGCTTATCAACGCAAGCTTTGAAACATATAAATTTTGTACATTCAATATCAGCATCTTCTCATCATTGCTTTAATTTACAGCAACGTGGACCACAGCACGATCAGCACGCTCAATCTTCCCGGTCCGATCCTGCAGTTTTATCACATTTTTTTTCTTTGATTAAATTTGCTACTTTCAATAACCAGCTCAGTTATATCAGACTTTGTAATTAGATGAAACATCTGTGACAGTTTCCGTTTAATAATTGTACGACACTCTATAAATTATGTTATGAAAATTCTTGTTATGCTTTGTGTATAATTTGTGCTATATATGCTTTGTATAAATTGTGATATGGTCTGTGTAATGGAAAATATGTGTTGTAGTTTCTGTTTATATATATATATATATATAATATGTATATGTATATATATATATATATACGTATATATAATAAGATACGGTTTAAGACCGTGTTTAGCTGACATCATAGATTCGGTCTAAAACCGTTTCTAAAATATATTAAAGCAGCGTCCAGCGGAAATTAGCTGCAGTTTTCATTCGTATCTAGCAGCCCTTTAGATGCGGTAGCGAGCCGTTTCTATTTTACCTTTTGATACGGCTACGTGGGTGTGTCAAATTTTAAGTTAGACACGGCCTATAGCCGTATCTAATAATTAGACATGCCACTTTTTGATACGGCTTTTTACCATGCCCAAGAGCTTTAGATACGGCTAAAAACACAGCTTAATCAACAGATATGGTGTAGTGAATATTCGTAGAAATAAATCTCTCCGCATCTTGTATCTTGTACGAAACATATCAGGCTTGTAAGTGCAGTGGTCGTGGAAGTAATCTTGAATCAGAGATTTGTAGTATGCAGCTTGGTTTCGATTTATAAATTTCCATCTAGGAACCAATCTACGTCGAGTTGTGGATGATGAAACATAGGGTTTATGGTATATGTCGACAATTTCTTGTATTTCTTCGGCTTTCTCTTCAAGGATTTCTTCTTCCTCGGAATCGCGGTCGAAAGCTACCTTGCATGCATAAAATAAAAATCCATTTTTGTGTGTAAATTTGTTGGATATGAGATATGGTTTACAATGCTATTGCTGTATATAAGGTATGAGATATTGGTTATTGTGTAGCTTTATTGTTCTGCGTGTTGCTTTATTAATTTATGTGTAGATTTATTGGTTGGAGTGTACCTTTGTCGATAACTGTGTTTATTTGTTATAGTGTACCATTGTTAATAACTATGTAGTTATAGTGTGCAGATTTATTGGTACGAATGTCCCTTTGTCGATAACTGTGTAATTGAAGTGATCAACTTTATTGGTTACAGTGTACCTTTATCGATAACTATGTAGTTGTAGTGTTGAGCTTTTTTGGGTTGAATGTAGCTTTGCCGACTAGGATGAATCCTTACTAATTAGTTTTCATCCTTTTTTGGTGAGAGTTTGGCTTTGTCGCCATAAAATTTGTCGTGTTACATTCAACAAACAAAATTATTTAGACGTTAAATAAAGGGGACGACCCTAATCGTTTAACTCCTTAGCTATAATATAGGGTAATCCAATGTTGGAAACATAACTAAGGAGTTAAATGATTAGGGTCATTCCCATTTATAGTAAAGATTTATAAATGTAAAGTAGTTAAAAATTAGGGTCATAATCAACAACATGGATATAATGCTTGTAACTTCTCAACACGATATCCAAAGTGGTTGCAGTATACAGTGTACAGTAAATAGTATATAGTATAAAGTGGCTGCATTAGCCAGTGTCGAGTCTCAATCGTAGACTCTTTCCACGTTACACAAATTACAAAGCACTTGCCAGGTTTGACTCATTTTACCCATAATTTTATCATAGACCGTTTGTAACAATAATTGTCATGTTCCGTTCAACAAACCAAAGGAGTTAGATTGCACTGATATTCTGGATGGACCATCAAATGATACAACAGATATTAACTAGATGTTACGTTCAAAGCATACATAGGAAATATGCACTACAACTAATGATACAACGGAACAACTAAAACATCAAAGCATACATAAGAAATAGGGTACTACACTAATGATACAACAAATGTTAACTAGAAAAATAATTAAGCAAGAAAACTACATGTTACGTTCAAGCTTAAGGGATTCTAAAGCAATTCTAAGATGCCTTCTCTCTTGTTCTAACTCATTGGCGTAAGAAATACCCCTTGGACATAAACGGTCGTCAATCCATTCAAAGTAACTGCAACCGTTCGGCCATAATAAGCATAATTAATTCCTTTGACCAATATTTTCTCCATTCTCCCTAACCATTACCTCCACTTCATACCAAAGTGTCAACAAACGGGATATGAGTCAACCTCTTGATCGTTTGGAGGTTAAGTAACTGAAGTCGCTCGCACCTCTTGTAATATAGAGGTTGAACTACTGAGACTTGTTATCTCACTTCTTGAGTTGGAGGTTGAGCAGCTACAACCTGATGACTAAATTTTGGGATCGGAGTATCAATAGGTTCCTAAAGTTTGAGTTGGCTCAGATCTGGGTATTTACGACACACATCCTCGATGTGTTGCTCTTGGTATTCAATAATCCAATCAACATCGGTTATTGACCTAGGTGTCTGAGGTTGACCCCAAGTAAAGTTAGAATCCATGGATGAGGGCCATGAAGGCATAACCCTTGGTATGCTAAGTTGTGCAGAACAAAAAACTTGTTTGAGTGAGTAAAGGTGAGCAAAATCCTTAGAGATATATAGCCGCATAGTATCGAGTGAATAAAACAAATTATGATGTGATTGGTCATTGTTCCCACTTTGCTTTACGTGTTGGACTGCACTATTAAGCCTGATGTTATATTATAGTGAATCTACTTTACGTACTGACCTGCACTATTAGGCCTGACGTTATACTGTAGCGACTTTGCTTTACATACTGGTGTGCACTATTAGACCTAACATTATACTACAACAAAATTTCTCTGTTTAAGCTACGATTTCCAAAGCTTTTGACTGATTAACTAAATCGAGGATGACTCGAAATTATAAATAAACCGAAGATGACCCAAATTTACAACCGAACCGAGGACGACCCGAATTTATAACTAAGCTTTTGAGTGGTTAGCAGGGGTCGTCCTCTTTATATTTAGTTTAAATAAATAAATGTTATGGTTTATAAACGATTCCATAGCGACTTTTTGAAAATTTGATTTGGACATAACTCAAAATCTACAATATAAAAACTTGAATTTTCTCTTCTATTATAAAATTATAATCCAACTGATCCGAACGATTCTTGTTTCAAAGAATTCTGACTTATATTGAATCTTGTACTTTCATTTAAAGTTCAAAACCTAAAACTACAAACTACCTTTGTTGAGACACGAGAATTTCGATTGATAACAACAAAATAAAGATCAAAGGAAATCATGACATGGAGCTAAGATTATGGATATATAGATGTTTAAAGGGAGACAGAGCTTATATACAGGGGGAGATAGCAATAAAGATTAAAATATCAAGCTATATTGTCATCAATCAAAAAGGGGGAGAATGTTGAGTCAACGGTTTCAATGCTTATTTTGATTAATGACAAGAAGAAGCTTCATGATCAACAAAAAGAAGATTCAATGGTTTCATAGTTTAGAAGTTGGTTATTTAGAGTATTTTATGTTAAAATCTATCCTCAAATAATCATACTTTTCATTGCTTTCAAAATTATGCATGAAAACTCGTTTTTACTATATATTGACAAAAACCGGTCAACCTGTTAATAACAGGTCAACCTATTTTTAAACATAACAGGTCAACCTGTTAAAATTAACAGGTTAACAGCTTTTTGAAATAACGGTCAAAAAACTGTCAACCTATTAATTTTTCCTGTCGACCTATTTTTGAATTTCATGAAGAGTCATCTTCTTTCTTGAAAAGTTGCATCCATTTCTCTTCATTTAAATCATTTCTTTTGATTGCAACTTTTCACCAACAATTGCAGCTTCTCAATTACTATAAATACATCAGTTTTCAATCAATCAAATCACCGAAATTTCTCTCCATTCTCTTATCTATATTGTTTTATTCTTAGCATTCTAAAAGACCTCAAAAGCATTCAATTATCGTTTGAATCTCCAAGCATATTTAACACACTTGTGATTCAACTCGTTAATCCACTTCCAAATCTTTGCAAACATCAATATATATTTGAGGATAAGATTATAGGAAGGTTGTACTCAATTATTGACTAATCAGTCTTGAAGAAAGAACACATTCAAGGTCAAACTCTTGTAATCGTCTTGTGGGTAAGCTTGTAGCCCGTGAAATCAAGTAGGTAAGCTTGTAGCCCGTGAAATCAAGTGGGTAAGCTTGTGGCCCGTGAAATCAAGTGGGTAAACTTGTAGCCCGTAAATCAAGTAGTTGTGAACCTGTTCCTCCGGGTGAAGCGAGGGTGTTGTTTAGTGAAATGCCGAAGAGGAGCTTCGGGACTGGACGTAGGACGGGAGGTCCGAACCAGTATAAAAATCTTGGTGTCATTACTCTACTTTACTTTATCTACAGCATTTATATTTGTTGATATATTTCTTGTTTGCGAATTTTATCTGCGTAACTATTGAATAGCTTAAGTTATCACATACATTCCGCATAGCCATATTATAGATCCTGCATAAGTCGTACACACACACACCGACATTTACAACCTTGACCTTATGAGCTCGAATTTAATTAAATATAAATTATACGTTCAAATGTCGTCTAATAAACAAAGGATGACCTTAAACAAGATGCAAATAATAAGAAAGCTACGTATAATTTTTAATCAACGTTCGAACATATAAATTATAATTTTTAAATTATTAATTAATTGATATAGAAGAAATAAAAAAATACATAAGTAAGTTATTAACGAACTGACTTTTGAACATATAATAAAAAATAATAAAGCTGATAGAGCGCCAATTTATTGGCATGTAACGTTAACGCATCGATATTAATAAATCGACGCGCGCCGATAAATTCGGCGTGCGCCTATTGTGAGAATCCACCGATTCTCCCCTTAATATTACGAGACGTAATTTTGTTGGAGAAGCTCTTACATAAACATGTTCTTGTTTGATTATTTTAATATGAATGTTGTTGATTATATTTCTATTTTTTCTTCTCTATATTGCAATGTGAAGCTTCAAAATTTTCTGTAGGTTTCTTATTTTTCCTACAGAATGACAACAACATGTGTTTAAGCATGTTAGATGCGGCAGGCTTTGTGAATACAAACATTGCGAGGTATTTTGTTTATGTAAATGGAAATTGTTATCCCCAACCAGTTTATCATGCATATTGCAATATTTATATTCGCCAATATATGGGCATGTGGGTTGTCTTTTGATATTTAGATTCACATAAATTTATTTGCATAATGAACTCTGAAGTATCGTCGATAACTAGTCAACTAATTAAAAAGTTTTTCCCTCTTATTTTCTTGCACACATGTAAATGCATTACTACTTTATATATATATATATATATATATATATATATATATATATATACAAGGAAGGTTATATAGCACCCCTTTTTGTTGGCACCCCTTTTGCACCTTTATAATAGCCTCTCGTTTATTGTAAAATAAGTTAGTGGAAGGTGAGAGCGAGTTAGTGGTAGGAGAGAGAAAGGAGATTGTGTGGTGAAAATCAGGAAGGCTAAATGGGGTGATTTAAGGTTCTCTCCATCTTATCTCTCTCTCTCTCTCCATATATATATATATATATATATATATATATATATATGAGCGTTCAATTGCACCCCAAACAGTTGGGCACCCCTTTAGCCCACTGTTTTCCACCACAAGTTCTCCATCTCTCTCCTTCCACTCGTGGTGGAAAAGAGGGAGGCTAAAGGGGTGTCCAACTATTTGGGGTGCCATTGAATCTGTCTCATACATACATACACATATATATATATATATATATATATATATCATTGCATATATGTAACTATCACCTATTCTTTACATTTAAAATGTTCATTTGTAGAGTAGTTTATGGAAAGCAACATGAATGGATTATTAGGTTGCAGTGAAAAATGATGGAAGGAAACGTGTTGGAAGCAAAAGCTGAACATGGCTGAAGTGGGGTAGTTGATGGTTGTTTGGTTGTTGTTGAGTTAGAAAGAAGTATGTCGCTGTGTATGGTATAGTGGTTTGGTTTGATGGAGGAGATATATTAGTTTGTATGAAACTATAAATGCAGGATGGTGGTGGTTTTTTTATGAAACACTTGGTTGTAGAACGAAGGTTTGAGTAGTATACTAAAGGGAGTTTATGTAGTTGTATTAGTGGAAAATAGCTGAATAGTTGGATGAAAAGTTTAATGGAGAAACGAATTCAAAGGTTTTTGTAATGCAAGAACTTTATTTCTTTGAATTTGTGGTACAACATTACAATGTGTCCATTCTCATATTTATAGGCACCTTATTACAATTTTTTATTATTAGATTTTTCTAGATATTACATTCTACACTCATCAAGTAACATATTTAATAATAATACATAAGGCAAGTTACTAGTTTCTTTAGAATTCTAGAAATTTGTAGCATGCTCAATACTCCTCCTTGATGCAAATTTTGGATACTCTAAGCATAGTTTGAACTTGCTTAAATCTTGCTCTTGGTAGTGCCTTTGTGAAGAACTCTTCAACTTGATCTTCTATCCTGTAGTACTTGAGCTGGATTTCTTTTGTAGCTTTCGCATCTCTGATGAAATGATACTCTATGGTTATATGTTTAGTTTGGCTATGATGAACCGGATTCTTTGTCATTGCTATTGCTGATTTGCTACCATAGTAGCTTGTAATAGGACGTTCTTGACGTTCACCAATTTCTTTGAGTATTATCCGTAATGATTTAGCTTTACTTGTTGCTTCAGTTGCTGCCACATATTCTGCTTCTGTTGTTGATAGTGCAACTATTGCTTGCTTCTTTGATGCCCACAAGAATATTATTGATCCAAGTGAAAATGCATAGCCTGATGTGCTTTTCATGTCATCTACTAATTCTTCCCAATCACTATCAGTGTAGCCAACCAACTTTGAGTTGGTTGGTTTTGTACCATATGCCAAACTCCTCTGTTCCTTGTACATACCTTAAAGTTCTATTAGCTGCTCCAAGATGAATCTGGCTTGGACTCTGCATGAATCTTGATAAAAGACTTGTAGCATACATGATATTCGGTCATCTAGCAGTAAGATATAATAGGCTTCCAATCAAACTTCTGTACCGTGATGCATTAGCTTCTGGGGATCCATCATCCTTTTGCAACTTCTCATTTGTTACGAGCAGAGTACTAACTGGTTTGCAATCATTCATTCTAAATTTCTTCAATAGTTTTCCAGTATATTTTTTTTTGGAGATAAATATGCCTTCATTATGTTGTTTTACCTCGATTCCAAGGAAGTAATTCATCAAGCCAAGATCGGTCATTTCAAATGTTTTCATCATGTCTTCTTTGAATGCAGTTACCATCTTCATATTGATTCCCATGTAGATAAGATCATCTACATATAGGGAGACAATGAGTGTATCATACTGACCTTGTGTCTTGATGTATAATATTGGCTCACTCTTGCTCCTCCTAGATCCTTGATTAATGAAGCATTGATCAATTCTGTTGTACCATGCCCGAGATGCTTGCTTTAATCCATATCGAGCCTTTCTTGGTCTTAGTACTTTATTTTAATTTCCCTTACTTACAAAGCCTTGTGGTTACTCCACATAGATCTCTTCTTCTAATACTCCATTTAGGAAAGCTGACTTGACATCTAATTGAAAAATATTCCAACCTTTTTTAGATGCAAGAGCCACTAATGCTCTAATTGTATCAAGACGTGCAACTGGAGCAAATGTCTCGTTATAATCGACTCCATATTGCTATGAATAGCCGTTTACAACGAGCCTAGCCTTGTGCCTCTGTATTGAGCCATCTGGGTTCAACTTTGTCTTATAAACCCATTTTACTCCAATGATTTCTTTGTCTGTAGGACAATCTACAAGTTCCCAAGTATTATTATTCTCAATCGTTTCTATCTCTTCTTTCATTGCTTTGACCCATACTTCTTGCTTTGATGCTATTTCATAGCTTTTAGGTTCAAGTATAGCCAAGTTGCAAGTTTCATATATGTCTACCAAAGATCTAACTCTTCTTGGAGTAGACTCTAGTGAAGGAGTTTGTTGTTGAGGAGGTGAAGGGGGAATGCCTAGTTCTTCTGTTGCTTCTTCCATTTCTTCCACATCTTCGTGAGATTCATATACTAGAACGGAAATGTTTTTTCTCTCATCGCAATTCCAAGCAGCATTCTCATCAACCTCAACATTTCGACTAATAGTCAGCTTCTTTGTTTGTAAGTTATAAACTCTATAGTCTTTTGATTGTGTGCTATACCCCAAAAAGATTCCTCATATAGTTTTCTCTTCTAGTTTGCGTTTCTTTTGATCTAGAACATATACGTCGTAGATCGATCCGAAAACTCTTAGATGCTTGGATGTTGGCTTTTGTCCACTCCATGCCTCTTTAGGAGTCTTGTCTTGAACTGCTCTAGTTGGACATCGATTAAGTACATAGACAGCAGTGTAAACTGCTTCTGCCGAGAAAGTGTTGGGTAAACCCTTCTCCTTCAACATTGATCTAGCCATCTCCATGACTGTGTTGTTTTTTCTTTCAGATACTCCATTTTGTTGCGAAGTGTATGCAACTGTAAGTTGTTGCTCAATGCCTTCATCATCACAAGATTAATCAAATTCATGGGAGTTGTACTCTTTACCACGATCACTTTGAAGCCTCTTTATATGTTTTCCACTTTGATTTTCGACAAGAGCCTTAAACTTCTTGAATATGCCAAAGACTTCTGATTTTCCTTTAATGAAAGTAGACCCATGTCATTCTAGAAAAATTATAAATAAAGAGGATGAAATACCTGTTGTTATGGAGTGATGGTATTCTCATCGATCGGTCCACAAACGTCAGTGTGACTTAACTCCAACAAGTTTTTTACTCACCAAGTGCTTTCTGATGGAAATGATGATCTATGTTGCTTTCCGAGAAGAATTCCTTCACATGTTTCGTTATTTTCCTTTATGCACGGGAGATCTCTCATCATTTTCTATTGATAACAAAATTTCAAGGCTTGAGTATTGAAGTAGCCAAATCTTCGATGCCATAACCATGAATCGTCTACTTGTATTTTCATGGCAATATTAGCAACATATTTAAAATTTATTGGAAAACTTCTATTTCTCTTCTCTTTTTTTACTTAGACTATCTCTAGTCGTTTATTGCTGTTGTCATATATTTTACAATTGTCCCCTTCGAAATGAAGAACATAGCCTTTCTCCATCATTTTACCAATCCTTAACAAATTTTCTTTAAGATTTGGAGCTAGTAAAACATCTTTGATAAATTTTGTACCTTTCTTCATTTCCACCATAATAGTACCTTTGCCTTTTGATTCTACGATGGTTCCATTTCCCAATCGCACTTTTACTTTGATAGAGTCATCAATATCCTTGAAGATGCTGCCATCTTTGGCCATGTCATTGCTAAAACCGCTATCTAAGTACCAGTTACCGCCATTTCATCAGTAGAATCTTGGGTAGCATAAAAAAGATGTTGATCACGATCATGTTGATGCTGCTCACAGTCATGCTCTTCAATAAAATTTGCTTGATATTTATTTAGATGGAAATAGTTCTTCTCCAAATGTCGATATTTTTTACAGTGCCTACATTGCGGATTTCCATGATTTCGACAAAACTTCTCCAAGTGATTTTTCATCTTATAAATTCCACATAGAGGATATCTATCTTGTTTATTCTTTGATAATTTCCTTTGTTTTTAGAATTCTCTCCATCATTCTTATTTCTTCTATATCTTTATTTTGAGATAATAACTTGAGTTTTGATTGAAATGCACCCTCAACCGAGCCTTCATCATGTCTACTCATTCTTTTTCAAATGTTTCAAGAGATCCCATTAATTCATTTACTAATAAGGTAGATAGATCTTTAGTTTGCTCAATCATAGTCACGATTGGACGTACTTATGGGGAATAGAATTAAAATTTTCTCAACAATTCTCTTTTCAAGAATGTTATCCCCATAGGCACTCTTTTGACTAACCATATAACACTACAACAAACAGAACGATTACAACGGGCAATGCCCGTTGTAATAGGGGTATTACAGCGGCCAATCCGCCCACTGTATTAGGCCATGTAGTAACATGTACTCTTTTACAACGGGCAATGAACGCGGTAACATACGGTTGTAATAGACTTTATACAACGGTCTTATGTTGTTGTTTTATGTTCCTTCAATAGAATAACAACCCGTTATAATATTTTTTGCAACAAGCATTGACCGTTGTAATATCTTCTATAACAACAATTAATGCCCGTTGTAAAAAGCTAAAAGTTGCAATGGATTTTGAATATTACACATAATATTAATAATATTTACAAGAATTGAATATTTAATTCAAAAATTATTTTTAACAAATATTTATTCAAATAAACATTTAATAGACTTTCAAATAGTACACGTAGTGTTTTCCCTCTATTTACACAATCACTTGTATATACACTTCCTCACTACATTTCACTCGAATACTTGACTCTTCCCTATGGTTCTATACTAATTGAGGATGTGATTGCCCACTTTCCTTTTTCTTTTAACCTTTTACTGAGTCAGATGTTGGCTCCATAACTTGGATTGCCAGGCTTCGTATAATTCTTCCAATGCATGGATGTGCTAGTGTCAATGTGTGCAATAGCTACCGAACAATTCAACGTGGGCAAATGAGAGAGACGCATCAAAAATCAAAAGTAATAATAAACGAAAAATGTCCAAATTGTCAATTGGACAATTACAAATTGGATGGATGGGAGGTCCTTGGCTCGCAACCGATCTTCTTCATCCATTAACCATCTTAGAATCCTGTATCAACAAATGACACTTTAGTTGCTTTTGACTCAAAACAACAAATGTTAGCTGCAGGTTATGAAGTACCTTTCTCTAACATAATTGGAGTTCGTGAAATAAATAGCATATTCAACTCTGTCTATTAGCACTCCTGGAACACTAGTTGCTTTTGGGTATTGTTCAATATTTCTGTAGACTGTGGTTCCTGAAATGTTTCCTAGTATTGTTGTTCGAGATTTAGTCACTTGTAGATGTATCTTTGCAAAAGAAAGCGAGATCTATGGATTAAAAAAAATTGCAAATTAAGTGCATTGTATCTTGAGTACATCGGCAATTTTACAGTAGAGCTTACCATGATCAAGAGGCCAACCTCAACCGACACGAAGATTACACAAAAAAAAGCACCCACATAAGCAATGAAGTCCAACTTATCGACTTTCCAGATAAGGTAAGCGGCTTTGTAGTCGAATAGTCCAACCACAACCGATATTATAATGGATGAAAGTATCACATTCGGGGTGTATTTGAACAATGGTGTTAGAAACAACAATGTGAAAAATAACATAGTCGACATTACCAAATTTGAGACTGGTGTGTGACATCCTGCCATGTAATTCACCGCCGATCGTAAAAATGAACTTGAAATAAAAATTATTATAAGAGAAAAAATTAGGAAATTACAACAAATAAACCCTAACAAATGAAACTCTTCCAAAATATCTAGTTGACCTAGTTTTCATCACTTGACTAATTGCAGTAACCATTACATCCTGAAAAAGAAATTAGGACATTTCCAACTCCAGACAACTACAAGTTTTCCGTTTATCATTTGAGCATATGTATAAGATGTAGGCGTGGAGATCAGGTCTAATTTCCCCTGTCCTTGTGTTCCCAGCAATTGAAAATGCAGAGTTTTCACCTGCAAAAAGTGAAGAAAAAAGTATTTTCACTATGCTAGGTGAAGGGGATTTTTCCAAAATTTATAGAAAACCCAGTGTTTACATTGGCTAGGCACACCAGAAGAGGGAAAACATGACCAGGTGATATAACACAAATAAACATAATAATTAATGTATGATTACCTATCCATAATGTTGTTGATGTCCAAATCATCAATGATCTTACGCAGCTGAAGGTGACATTTCCCAGTTGTATTCAATAAGTCTTCCTGTTCCTCTCCAACCACCGTCTCCTCTAACAGTTTCCTAGTATATATAGCACCCTAGAGAGGATGTCTAATTGCATGCCTCTCATATAAGAGAGAGCCTTGAGTTTCTTTGATGATGTCTGCTCAGACATTTGTTGCATATGAAGCACTTGCTGCAACTATTGACCTGGAATATGCAAAAAGCAAAATACACCTGTAACAACTCCTTCTCTATCCACTTTCTTGCAAACCGAAAGCAAGCACTCGACCAGTCTTCCGTCCCTTCTAAAGAAACTGAACTGAGCTTTCTCTACATCTTGACCACTCATGGCATTGTTGATGATAATGCTAAGGTTTATGTAAAGGCTTTGGCTTCTAACACGGTAGCAAGCTAGGTTAATACCGAAAACCTCCCCTAATAGCATTTTACCTAACACTTCGTTTCTGCGCCAGCCTGATAGTTTTACCATTGCTAGCTACTTCTTTAAAATGTTCATAAACAATGTCTAGTTCACCAAGATTTTAATTTAATTCTAAAACTGAAGCACATATCAACTTATTCAAGAATTATTTGGGTAGCGTTTACGAATTACCCTTGTTTATTCTGAATATTGTGGTTTACCTAGCTTACAAGCACATAGAAAATGAATAGCTATACTTTCTCAAGGTGTTTATAAACCATGTCTACCTTATGCAGCTAGCCCCTCCCCTCTTTCCTCCCCTCCATAAAACATAAACGAAATATATTACTACCTTGTTATGATGGATAATGTTCGATTATTTAGGGTTTGAAATCCACCAATCTCCACCAAAACGCCTCAATCCGCCTTCTAATCTTATAATCTAAGCAATCGCCACCCCCACTATCACAATTATAGAACCCCCGCGATCTTAGGCTCTTGATCGAAACCTGAGCAGCCACCATATATCCAAATCTTTTTTTTAATCCAAGAGAAAATTCAAACCTCAAAGAAACATGAGAGGGACGAATCCATAATTTTGTTGTAAGTGGATTGATTCGGTCTTGGATTCGGAGCTGAGGAAGAAGAGGGGAGGATGGAGAGAGCTCATGGTGGAGGAACTTATTTATAGGCGAGGAGTCGGATTTAAATCTAGGTTTTGCTAATTTGGGGATTGGGAAGACGTCGCATTAGGATTTTTTGTGAATATTAAGAGCGAAGGAGTGAATACAGAAATTTCAAACGGGAGAATGAAAATGCAAAGCGGGAACTGTTTCCAAATGTCTAATGCTCCATTGTACATCATTACATATATATTATTATTTATACATTATTATAATAAATTATTAATTATAAGTTATCAATGCTAATAAGTAATTATTGATTATAAATTATTTAATATTAAGTGTATATTATTATTTATTTGTTTTTATTAATTATTTAATAGTATTTATTAATTATTTAAATTAATTATCGAATGTTACTTCATATTTATTAATTATAATTTAATTTTAATTATTAACTACTAATAATTAATATGGATATATTATTTTAAATTTTAATGTTAATTATTAATCATAAATAATTATAAATGATATTTATTTATAATTATAAATTATTATATGTTTAATATTTATTACTCGATATTACTTGCTAGGAACTAAAAAGTAAAATTAAACCTGTTGGAATACATATTGTATATAACAATTAGTAATTAGTGATTATTTATTTATAATCATTAATTATTATAAGTTATAAATGATTAATATAATATTATTAATGATTAATTATTAAATTTTAATAAACAATATAATATTATTAATGATTAGTGTCATATAATATTTTAATTAGTAATTAATGATAGTATATTAAATTAGTAATTATTAACATATGATTAATATAATATTATTAAAGATTAATTATGAAATATCAGGTATTATTTTTAAGAAAGCATTGTAATTATTAATTATTGATTGTCACTTATTACAACGAACGTTTTTAGCATGTTGTAATAGTCATTGATTATTACAAGTTATAAATGATTAATATAATGTTATTAATGATTAATTATTAAATATTAATAAATATATAGTATTGTTAATGATTAGTAATTATTAATGCAATACTATAGCTAAAGGCAATAATACAATTAATATAACATCATTGAATGAAATCCAATATGTGTACAATAATATAAAGAAAACATTATTTAAAACTTTTTTACAGCTATTTGAGTAGACATTGTAGATATTATTACTTTTACAATGATGATATAAATAATATAATATTACTGTTAATAATTATTATTAATGATTAATTATTAAATATTAATAAATAATATAATATTATTAATGATTAGTAACATAATATTATAGTTAATAATTAGTAATAATATTACAATTGACATATATTACAATAGACAATTGTGAATATTGTAAAATTGACTTCTATTACAACGGGCTTGAAATGACCGTTGTAATAGCACTCTATTGCAACCTGCAGCTTTTACCTATTGTAAAAAGAGCGTTGTAAATGATATCTATTACAACTGTCCAAAAACGACAGTTGTAATGGCATTCTATTACAACTGCCAGCTTATGCCCGTTGTAAAAGAGTGTCGTACATGCATCTATTACAACGGTTCAGGAAGTGACCGTTGTAATAAAATTCTATTACAACGGGAAGCCATCGCCCGTTGTAAAATGGACGTTGTAATAGGATATTTTTGTTGTAGTGTATCTCTTTTATTTTGGAATAATAACCCTCTACAGTTTCTGACTCCTTTATTTTCATTAATTCAAACTCACGCCTTAGCGTTTGAAGTTTAATGGCGCGTACCTTTGCACTTCCTTGAAACTCCTGTAATGTGATTCATGCTTCTTTGGCATTTGTAGCTCCCATTATTCTTGGAAAGATAGTGCTAGTCACAGCCTGTTGTAGAATAAATAATGCTTTGGAATCTCTTTGTTTATTTTTCTTAAACTCTTTTTATTAGCCTAACTAAGGGTTGAAGTATCTTCAGGAATGATAAAACCTTCTTCTACAATATCCCACAAATCTTGAAAGTTAAAAAATGTCTTCGTTTTTATGCTCCAAAAATCATATTTTTCACCAGTAAAAACAGGGAAGAAGACTAAACGATATTTGTCATGGGCTTCAAATTAATTGGAGGTAGTGTAAAATATTTTGAGCAATTTCTAATAATTGGAAGATATTTGTTTATGCCTGCAATGTGAACGAACAAAGCTCTGATACCACTGTAAATTGTTGCAGTAGTGGAAAATAGTTGAATAGTTAGATAAAAAGTTTAACGGAGAAATGGCTTCAAAGGTTTTTGTAATACAAGAACTCTATTGTTTTAAAGTTGTGGTACAACATTACAATGTGCCAATTCTCATATTTATAGGCACCTTATTACATTTATTATTATTAGAGTTTTCTAGATATCACATTCTACACTCATCAAGTAACATATTTAATAATAATACATAAGGCAAGTTACTAGTTTCTTTAGAATTCTAGAAATTTGTAGAATGCTCAATAAGTTGTGACAGTGGCTTAGTGTATTGGCAGTCTGAAGTTGAAATCACATGTGGTGGTCGGGGTATAGGCTAGGCAGAATGTAATGAAATGAACAGGGTGCAGGTGATTGTCTTGGTGCAGATGTGAATGAAGTAGAGTGAAAGTTTTGAAGAGCAAGTTGAAAGAGATTGTTTGAATGCAGAGGAGGGGCAGTTCAGCAAGGCAGTAATTTGAGAAATGGCATTGTGTAGGGTAGCAGGATGCAAACAAATGGAGAAATGGTATTGTGTGCAGAGGAGAGGCAGCTCAGTACGGTATATTTCCCTCTTATTTGAATTTTTCATTTCCTTAGCTCCTTTTCTTGAAAGAAATATGATTTTATTTTTTTATATTATTTTATTCTACATTTATATAATGAAAATTCTACATCTTTTATTATTTTTGATATTATGTATAAAATGCAAGGAGTTTTGGAAATTTCCGGTGAAATATATCAATCCTCTAGTCAATAATTTTGTTTCAAGTAGTTGATTGAGAAATCGAATGATATAAGATATTTTCCTTACCTCGTTCATTCCTCCTTACGGTCCATGTGAGGAATGTCATTTTGGTTTTGTTGAGCTCCCCGTTTGCTTTCTAAAAGGAGAAGTACTGCATTGTTTACATGAATTTGTTGCTTTGTGTTATGCAAAAATTGCGCGAATGCGGAAGCGCCTAAAGCTGGATCTAGATTTTCCAATTGAACGTCAATCTAATCTAAAAGCAATTATTCTATTACATCAAGCAAATAGTGACTAACTATAATAGAGGAACAAAGAGACACAATATTTATACTGGTTCCACTATCCTCTATAAGATGGTGTACGTCCAGTCCAAAAGAGAGAGATTTTATTTCACATGAGAGAATTACAAGAGATTACAAAATAAGAGTTTACATATCCAAATATGCGTGACAAAAAGAGACACTTCATTTGAGTATCGCTGGCTCCACGCCATAATGGGTTTACATTAAAATCTACACCTCAATATATAGCCAATGCAAATCCATGTGAGTCATCAATTACATTAACAACCAACACATGGTAATAATATAATGGAGGAAAACTGCCATAGCAACAAATGTGCAAAGATAGAAAGTAAATCAATCCGTTTCTTTTGCAAAGATGGAAGAAATTAATCCCTTCATTTATTTCTCTACCATCTCATCAAATGCAATCAATGCATTCCTATTATAAAAATATTTACTTTCCATTTTTTGCAAATTTGTTCCAATCAATTTGTGATTTTGTAACACCTAAATTTTGTAACACCTAAATTTAACACTCCATCTTGATGCAGAACCACATATCTGCAACACCCCATCTCGAATCAAATTCTCTTCACATCATAAAACTCTTCAATAGAACTCCACCTTCAATAAAAATCTCATAATGAGATAGAAACCAAAAATGAATATTTTTCTAATGGGTTCCAGCAAAGTTACTCTCCATCACAACATGTTAACGAGCTCAGACTACGTCCCCACTCGCCAACAAAATGTTGCAAATATCCAAATAAAAAAGAAGGCAGATTTCAAAGTAATCTCAACACCACCAAGGCCAAAAATAATTCTCTCAATCACTAATTCAAGTACAGAGCCAAAATCCAAATCTCTATACGCACAAAAAATCTCTCTCCTGCCACATAGTTATTACAAACTTCACCCACCGCCTACAAAAAATGCATCTACCACCATGAGCTGCACTGCGCCTAAATCAACGGTCTAAAAGTGCTTGCAATAACATCAACACCTGTCTAACATTTGACCTGAGCTCCTTCCTCGATCACCCCGGATCGCTCGAGCATCATCAACGTGAAGACCCCTATCTAAACCACGATGATTTCTGTCTCAACACCCGTCTATCACTTGATCTGAGCTCCTTTCCTGATCATCTTGGATTCCTCGAGCATCATCAACATGAAGACGCCTGTCAGAAACATGGTCAAAACTTCACAAATCCAATGGTCTCTTCAATGCAGTAAACTTCATATCACGTCAAAGTTCCCAGATTGAAACATTCTTCTCTCTCAACATAATCTCCTCCATCAAAGTCTCCCTTTTCTCCCAAAATGGTAATAGCATAATCACCACTGAATCTACCAACCTTTGTAGAAATAATTGATGCACAGTTTAAAACAAATCGCCTCACTCTGATACCAATCTGTTATGCAAAAATTGCGCGAATGCTCAAGCGCAATAAGCAGGATATAGATTTTCCAATTGAACATCAATCTAATCTGATAGCAATTACTCTATTACATTAAGCAAATAGTAAATAACTATAACAGAGAAACAAAGAGACACAATATTTATACAGGTTCCACTATCCTCCATAAGATAGTGTATGTCCAGTCCAAAAGAGAGAGATTTTATTTCACATGAGAGAATTACAAGAGATTACAAAATAAGAGTTTATATATTCAAATAGGCTTAATAAGAAGAGACACTCCATTTGGGGATCGTTGGCTCCATGCCAGGATGGTTTTATACTAAAATCTACCTCTCAATATATAGCCAATGCAAATCCATGTGAGTCATCAATTACATTACCAACCAACATATGGTAATAATATAATGGAGGAAAACTATCATAGCAACAAATGTGCAAAGATAGAAAGTAAATCAATCCGTTTCTTTTGCATAGATGGAAGAAATTAACCCCTTCATTTATTTCTCTACCATCTCATCAAATTCAATCAATGCATTCCTATTATAAAAATGTTTACTTTCCATTTTTTGCAAATTTGTTCCAATCAATTTGTGATTTTGTATCATCTAAATTTAACACTTTGCCCCTATGTGTGATTTTTGATTTTTGTAGTACTAACTCTGACTCTGTTGTTTCAGTAGGAGGAGAAGGTTCTGTATTACTCGATGAAGCTTCATCTTGTACCAAGTGAAAGGAATTGTTGCTAAAAATACTTGCCTCATCTTGTAACAATAGCGAATGCATCTGTCTATACGATATTGCATATGCTTGCATCTGTCTTAGGTACCCATTTACCTTTTATTTATTAGTTATGAAATGGTTGCGTTCCTGATATCATTCATAAATGGTTTCCTGCTTGAAAAGCCCACCAAATATTTTCCTCACTTCTTTCTACGGCTCCGTTTCCTTAACTTTCGGTTTAATCTCAGGAGCTTTTGCTTTTGTTTTCAATTTGAATGCTGATGCTGGTTTTACAGTAGCTTTCTGAGGCAGCAAACTTCGAGCTTTCACTTAAACTCTAATGGTGGTGATTTCTGTTTTTGAATTTCATCTTGCTTTTGAGGAACTGCATTGGCAATTTGCAGTCTCAGTTTATCCAAAAAAAGTTACCTTCTGCACTAAAGCCTTTCGCTTTTTTCAAAATGATGTCCAGTGTAGAGCCTGCTTCCTCTGCTTTTGCTTCTTTCGCGAGAGTAGAAACTTTAGCTTGTTTCTTCGACGTTCCTTTCGCTTCTACTTCGAGCTTTTTAGTAGCTTCGTTTGCTCAGTTCTGTGCTTCATCTTCTGCCTTGCTTTCACTATGGCTTCAACATGTGCTTTTCTTCTTCCATCTTTAGGTATTGCACTGCAAAAGCACAAGTGTTTGTATTTTGTAGAATCAAATACCTGGCGCATACTGAAATTATTCAAATTAGCTTTATGGTAATCAGAATAAAGGACTTTTTACACACGTGGGCTTGTTTTTAGAAGACATAACACAAATAGCCATGTTTCAAAAGTACTTACAAATATAAACCTGTTTTGTCAGGGGCGGGAAATAGGCGAGTTTTGAAAACTCGCCTTCGTGCGCGTTTTCAAATCTCGCCCGTGTATTTGGGGTTATTTCAAACCTTTATATATACTCACCATTCTTCTCATAATTCTCACCTTTCAAACCATTATATATACTCAACCACATCTTCACAGCTCCGTATATTTTCAAAATGTCTTCTGAAACAATGGTTGAGCAAGAGGTTAACTCGTTTCCAGTTTGCTGCCACTGTGGATATATGGCTGAAGTTGTCGTCTGTGATGATGGCGAAAACATTGATCGTCGTAGTCTTCTCTGTTCCAATTATCCTCACGGATGCAATTTTTCAGAATGGATTGACGAACCGCTTTGTCCCAGGGGCATAGAATATGCGAATGAGCTGGAGCAAGAAATTGACGTCTCAAAAAACTCCTAGAGGACTTGCAATTTAAACCCAACCACTAGTTTTTCTAGTATTCGTCGTCGTTGTAGGTTTATGAAGATTAGTTTGAATTATTGTATTACCCGTTGTCGTTGTTTGTTTCTGAAGTTTAGTTTGAATTGTTATTTGTGTGTTTGTAGGAGTTGGAAGATCAGTACGAAGTATTAGATGTTACTTTTTTGTTTTTCTAATGAATTATTTTATGCTTTTGAAGTTTGAATTAAAGCTTTATATGTTTTCTGGTTTGTACAGTGTACATTATGACATAAATAAGAATTGACAATTCACTGCCAGAAATTAAAGCTGGGTCAGTCTGATTTGCTTTACGTGCTGCACGACACTGTTTCGTCTGGCGTAATACTGTAGGGAATATGACTAGTCGTACCAGGAGTGATTCAGCACTACTTGGTTTAAGGGGTCGTCACATGCACACTAAGTTTGCATCAAGGTTTACGAATTTTACCAACAATATTCATACTTCTAGGACAATAAAACACATTAAGGTAGTTTCCACATACTCCTACCACGGACGTGGGTAAAATCTAGGTCTAGGAGAGTGAACACCACTTTCACACATCGGAGGGTCAATCCACTGCTTAAAGTAACAACAATCAATTTCAGTAGGAAAAACCTTGTGGTCCTCATAGGCTTCACAGCCGAAATATCAACGACCAGCGTTTTTTTTTGTTTTGGAAATAACCACGACCGTTGCTTCTCCACAACGACAAATAGGGTTGGATCCACCAGGAATTAGTGGCTCAACAACACGCCCCGCAACTACCCTTTCTTTTCCAAGTCGTTGATTTACTACCGATTCATCGTCATTTTCCACTTTGTCCACGGTGGAGCCCACACTTTCTTTTCCCTGTTTCGACATGGTGAAAGAGGAAGGAGGAGGCAGCTAGAAGAAAAGAAATTGTGAATGAGCGTTTGAATGGATTCAGAAAAGCCGCTATATATAACGGAAAACAGGGTCGTTCCCATCCACGTATAATTTAAACATTTCAAAACATGGTCGTCCCCGTTCACATTAACATTATTGTTGACAAATGTCTAGGAACTCGCAACATGCCAGACCAAAATGTGTATAGATGGGTACAGTGTAGATTCTCTATCATAGCTTTTAAGTTAATAGCAGTGCTACAATGTTTCTAATGGGACAATTTCTGAAGTGACTAGTCGTATCAGGAGAGAATCTGCTTTACGTACTCCTTTAATCCTGCACTGACTAGTCGTATCACTTGTACACTACGCTGCTATATATCTCTGTCGAATTTCTCAAAACTTACCTCACTCTCACAACTTTGTTTCCAACTATCATGTGCTTTACCACAACAATGCCTTCTTGGCCATCATCTCCAGACTCTGAGGTAGAGGCGTACGAAGAGAGGGAACGTTGGGCGCTTGTAGATGAACTCGAGTTTCTAAACGAACTGAACTCTCGGCTTGGACCACCGTCCGAACAATGGCCCGTCCAACCTCCACATCAAGCCCAAGTACCAAACGTTCGACACACGCATGAACAGTCCGTCGTTGTACCACAACAAGAAGTTGGTTCTCATCAAGTACCACATGTTCCAATTCCTGCTGAACAGGAAGGTGAATCTTATCAAGTTTGTTGCTACTGCGGTTATCCGGTTGAAGTTGTGGTTCGAGCAGATGGCAACGATATTGGTCGTCGCATTCAGCAATGTCCAGCCTATCCGAATGGGTGCAATTACACGGAATGGATAGACGAACCAATAGGGCTAAGGGGAATAACATATGAAAACGAACTCGAACAAGAGAATAGACAACTCCGTGCCGTTATTGAACAGTTGCGGCTTAACCGTGATGATTAAGCAGCTTCACATCCCAAGAGCATGAACGTCAGATGTCAGCGTGTTGCATTTCGTGTGTCTGTATTTCTTATGTTTCGAACTTATCTGTCCTTAACCGGACTATGTATCTCTCTTGTATTTGAATATTGGAATTCGGTATTTGTTTTATGTTGTTATGTTACGCTATATATACTATCTAATTGTCGTGGTAGTTCGCAGTTTAACGTTTACAACTTCATTCGACTATATAAGAATCATTATACGTCGGATTTCATTGAAACACAACACGTTCGAATCTATACACCTATATTCTAGTAACGAAACAGAAAAATGAGAATTTCATATTATAAATATCGAGTTATGTCCAAATCAAGTTTCAAGAAAGTCTCTATGGAATTTAACACCAAAGTGCACAGGCGAGTTTTCAAATCGCGCCTATTGGCGAGTTTTCAAATCGCGCCTATTGGCGAGTTTTCAAATCGCGCCTATTGGCGAGTTTTCAAATCGCGCCTTCGTTAACACAGAACAGGTCTATTCTTGTAATTACTTTCAAAACAAGTCCGTTTGCGTTATACAATTCTGAAACAAGCCCAAATGGGTAAAAAGTCCCAGAATAAATATTAGAGTGTCGGCTGTAATATGTTTTGAGAGATAAATACCTTGTATCGAGTTATATGGGCTGGGCTAACTGTCTTCATTATTTTATTTTCTCCTTAGCCCAATGTTACCCAGCGTTACACATATACATGTGTAAACATCTGTACACTTTTATTATTCAATCAATTCATATTCATCTTAGAAAACAAAATACATTTTTCTCAAAATCTTTCTTGGTATCAGAGCAAAAATATGCCTCACGGCATTACAAGATCCTGAAATCAAATTTTTTTTAATTTTCATATCCATCAGATTATAGCATCATCGTATGGATATGGCTCATTAGAGGAGATTCCTCATCATTTGAGCGAAGATATACCGTAATTGTTCAGTGCCTCACTTGAAAAAGGCTTCATCTGAACAACCAGATATATCCCCTGTTATCAATTGCAAAGATCGCCAGGAAATAAACCAAGAATTCAAGAAAATCATCAAAACAAGTAAAAGCCACGCCTAGAGAAATCTTCAGAATAAGGTACCTCTTGATTTAGTGTACATTCATCATTAGAGATCTCTGGCTGCTGCATACCTGTTTGAGAAATCCTCAGATTCTTGGTTGATAGCGGCATTCGTTTGCACTGATTTTTTCTTATTATCTCTATCATCATCTGCCTGTCATTATGGTTGATCCAACACCTTATGCGGCATCTGGCAATGGTCAAACTGTATCCAATGAATCTGGACTTGTAAATCCAACAACAAAGACTGTCATTAGTCTTAAGAGTCAATTAATTACCATACATCTTGAAGAAGATAAATATCTCCTCTGGAAATTACAAGTTGAAACAGCTATTCAAGGATATGGCCTTGACGGATATATTCTTGGCACTGTTGATATACCAGCCAAGTATGTTACAAATGCAAACAACCGAACTGTGGCAAATGAAAAGTATATACATTATCACAGACAAGATAGACTCGTCAGTTCTTGGTTATTGTCATCTATAAGTGCAAGTTTGTTACCACAAGTTATTGGATGTTCATCTGCCTATGACATTTGGACTACAGTAGAAAAAGAATTCAATAATCAATGTTCTGCTAAAGTTCTTCACTACAAGAATCAATTGCAAAGTGTTAAAATGGAAAATCTGTCCATGAGAGAGTATATTGCAAAGGTTGAAAGACTATGTGATTTGCTAAATGCCACTGGAAACAGAGTATCTAACAGTGATAAAGTTTTATACTTAGTCAATGGGCTTAACAATGATTATGAAGCTGTTGTTGCTGTTATAACTTCACAAAAAGTGGTGCCAGTTATTGATGAAGTACATTCTATTCTACTCTCACATGAGGAAAGAATAAATGCCAAGAAACCACAAGAAACTGATTATGCAATAAATTTCACTACAGGGTTTAAAGGCAAAAATCAGAATTTTAATAACAACAGGAATGATCAGTCTTACCCAAGAGGTGGTAGTGCAAGAAGATGACGTGGCAGAGGTAGATGGACTAATGCCAATAGGCCAAAGTGTCAAATTTGTGAAAGGATGGGTCGCACAGCATTGAACTGCTACTTCAGATTCAACACTAATTACACTGCTAATCAGAACTAGAGAAATAATGGTAATCCTAATATAAATATGGCTTTATCTCAATTTGAAAATAGCAGTCAAGATAATACTAGCAAAACTGGCAATCAAAATGACACTGCAAGGCTTGAAACTCAGCAAGATGATAGTTGGTACCCAGATTCTGGAGCTACTCATCATATTACAAACAATCTTGATAGTTTAAATTTGGGGTGCAGAGACTATAGAGGTAATCACTCAATTTTACTAGGCAATGGTAAAAGTATTAATATCACTCACATTGGTAATGCTAGTTTAAGTGGTAAGAGACAATTATATCTACACAATCTTTTGAGAGTTCCAAATATCAAGAAAAAATTAATAAGTGTTTCCCAGTTTGCACATGCCAATAATGTATTCTTTGAATTTTACCCTAAATATTGTTTAGTTAGGGACATTCTAACTAGAGAACCCATTTTACAAGGTAACATGACAAGAGGCCTTTATAAGTTCAACACAGTTAAAAATAACAGTGTGACAAAAAGGGGAAAACACTATAATTTGAATGTTCTTGACAAGGCTGATAGCAGATGATTTTTTTTTTTTTTTTTTTTTTTTTTTTTTGATCTTTGGCACTATAAACTTGGTCATTCAAGTGCTAAAATTGTAATGAAAGTTTAAGATGAAAATAATATTCAGTATAATGATGTCTCTTTACCATACATTTGTGAGTATTGCCAGGTTGGAAAAAGTAATAACCTACCATTTATTGATTCAGAAATTGTATATACTGAACCATTGCAGTTAATTGCCACTGACCTATGGGGTCCTGCTCCTATAAATTCAGATTTTGGGTTTAAATACTATATTGCTTTTGTAGATGCTTACTCTAGACACACTTGGATTTATTTTCTGAAAGCCAAATCTGAAACTATTAATGCTGTTACTGACTTTATTTCTATGGCTGAAAGGCAATTTAACACTCTAGTTAAAGTAACTCAGTCTGATGGTGGAAGTGAATTTAAAAGTTTGAACCAATATTTCACTAAGAAAGGGATTGTTCATAGAATTACTTGTCCTTATACTTCTCAACAAAATGGGCTAGTTGAATGAAAGCACAGACATATTGTTGAGTCTGGTTTAACTTTACTAGCACAAGCAAAACTACCCCTAAAGTTTTGTCCAGAGGCCTTCAGTACATCTGTACACTTGATCAATAGACAACCAACAAAGGTACTGAAATGAAAGACACCAATAGAAAAATTGTATAATATAAAACCAGACTATAATAGCCTAAAACCTTTTGTTTGTTTGTGTTTTCCTTATTTAAGGCCCTACAATTCAAACAAATTAGATTTCAGATCAAAACCTTTTACCTTTTTGGGATATACCACTAGACAAAAGGGATACAAGTGTCTGGATGAAACTGGTAAAATACACATAAGTAGACATGTTGTATTCGATGGAACTGTGTTTCCTTTTTGCAGTAGACAAATTTCAACTACTAGTAAGGTAAGAAATCCAAATGACTCCATATTTGAAATCCCAATTTACTCTGAAAAATGGGACAATGATGATGAAAGTGAGGCTGCTAGTTCAATAAAACATCACAAACTCATTCTGAAGAAAGTGATGAATCACACCAACCCAGCCTCGCCACACACAATCCTGAAAATTCAGAAAATCAAGGGTTAGAAGAAAACACAGGTTCTCAAACTACCAGATCAGAATACTCATCGGATTCAGATAATGACAGCAACTCACCATCATCTGAACAACCAATTCAGACTGTTCATCCTATGGTTACTAGAGCAAAAAGTGGTATTTTCAAACCAAAAGCATATATAGCTTCATCTAGTGATTATGAACCTGATTCCTTTGAACAGGCTATCAAAAGCAACAACTGGAAGAAAGCTATGGATGAGGAGTATAATGCTCTCATTAAAAATAAAACCTGGGAGCTTGTATGCCCACCTGCCAATAAAAATATTGTTGGGTGCAGATGGACATACAAACTTAAAAAGAACCCAGATGGATCAATAAATAAATATAAGGCCAGGTTAGTTGCAAAAGGTTTCACTCAGGAGTATGGATTTGATTTTAATCAAACCTTCTCACCTGTAGTAAAACCTACTACCATTAGGCTCATACTTACTATGGCTCTATGTAAAAGATGGCATATTAAACATTTAGATGTTAACAATGCCTTCCTAAATGGTATTCTTGAATAGGAAATATATATGCAGCAACCACAAGGCTACATTTTCAATCAAAATTTAGTATGTAAACTTAATAAAGCTATTTATGGTCTAAAACAGGCCTCTCGAGTTTGCTTTGATAGACTGAAAAATACTCTAATTAAATTAGGATATCAGTTTACTAAATCAGACAGTTCATTATTTACCAAAATAAATAGCTCTACAACAATTTACATACTAATATATGTAGATGATCTCATCATAACAGGAAATAATACTGATGAGATTGACAAGCTAACTCAGTACTTAGATCAACAGTTTTCTATTAAAATTTAGGAGAGCTAAACTATTTTCTGGGCATAGAAGTATCCAGAACAGAATCTGAATTAATTCTATGCCAAAGAAAATATATAACTGAGTTGCTTGTCAAAACAAAAATGATAAATGCCAAAACCCAACCTACTCCAATTGTAAGCAGTCAGAATTATTCAAAGTATGGGGGAGAGGCCATTTCAAATGTTACTGAATACAGGAGTATTATTAGTGCACTTCAGTATGCAACAATAACACGTCCTGATATATCATATAGTGTGAATACACTTTCTCAATTTATGCAGAATCCTATGGACATACATTGGAAGGCAGTCAAAAGAGTTCTACGCTACTTAAAAGGGACAGTTAACTATGGATTAAAACTAAAGACCAGTCAACATTTGCACATAACTGGATATGCAGATGCTGACTGGGCTTCAGATCCTGATGATTGAAGGTCAACCAGTGGTTACTGTATATATTTTGGTCAAAGTCTGATATCTTAGTGTTCAAAGAAACAGCCTACAATCTCTAGATCAAGCACTGAAGTTGAATACAGGAGCATAGCAAATGCAATAGCATAGATCAAGTGACTACTATCACTATTGTCTGAACTAAAACTACAGCCTAGAGCAAAACCCACACTATGGTGTGATAATAGAAGAGCTGTGCACATGACAGAGAACCCTATACAACACGCTAGGACTAAGCATATTGAGATAGATATTCATTTTGTCAGAGAATCGGTTCAAAGAGGAGAGATACAAGTAAATCATATACCTGGTTTTTATCAAAGAGCTGACATGTTAACTAAAGCAATATCGCTGAAGAATTATACCAGATTCAGGGAAGATTTCAACGTCACAGATCAAGCAAGCCATCTGAAGAACAATACTAAAGATAGTGCTACTCCTATCATCACTGCAGTCAAAGGGAATTCACGCAAAGCTCAAAACCCTAAAACTGAAGATTGCGACTTCTCAAATCTGCCAATTAAAGCAAGCAAGCCGTCAGATAACATCAGAAAGCATATATCGAAGTTAGAGAAGGTTGATAAAAGAAGATAATGTTGAAGCGCCGGCTCAATTGATCCAATTTCCAGTCTGATATGGCGAAATTAGGGTTTGTGAAACCCTAAGTTTCATGGGGGAGTATTAGAGTGTCGACTGTAATATGTTTTGTGAGATAAATACCTTGTATCGAGTTATATGGGCTGGGCTAACTGTCTTCATTATTTTGTTTTCTCCTTAGCCCAATGTTACCCAGCCTTACACATATATGTGTGTAAACATCTGTACACTTTTATTATTCAGTCAATTCATATTCAGCTTAGAAAACAAAATACATTTTTCTCAAAATCTTTCTATAAAGTAACAGAGCTGTACTTATCACTGACTTGCCATACACAACTTCACATTATACACTATGTAAACGAATTATAACAGCTGAAAAGTGGGGAAATGGGACATCGGATAGATTGTAATATTGTGTCATTATCACAATAAAATTACCAACAAAAATTAGGAAACTTATCCGCTCATTTCATATGATCAAGTAATCTAGTTTGTACCTCGAGTCATGGTGTCTTTGTAAACAATAAATTAGAAGAGTTGGAAATAAACCATAGCATGGGAATCAGGGTAAGCCATTGGGTAGGTAGTTTTCCTAAAAGCATTAGTGTGAATCTGTGACTGAAACGTGGCATCACGTGAAAACTTCACCTACAGACTTTGAAGATGCAGATGGGCTAGTAGAAACTTCAACAACCTCATAAAGAAACCAGCATTTCAAAGTTCATAGTATATCCAAGTTGAAATTTACAAAGCGGTAGCAAAAAGTATGCCCAAAAGTTGCTTTATCTTTAATCTGTTCTTAAGATTTACACCATCTCTTTCAAGGAAAAAAGGTTCGTTTTGGAACATAATAAAAATCATTGGAAATATAAGCGCAATCCATGAGAACGCTACTTGTTGAATAGCTTGCGTTGATACTGTATTTTTCTTCAAAATCATGTTTTTTTAAGAAATATATTAACTGTTACAACTTGCAAGCTAGCTCCATTTGGGAAAGAATATAACATGTCTGAGGTAAATAGATTATCAGTCAAATACCAGAAGATTAAAGTACATGAAATTCGGTTATGATCTTCAAATGAACAATTTCAAATTTATGATTTTATTCATAATCCTTGTTTATTATAATGTTCAGAACTATTTAACTGATAGCTGAGAACTGAGATAATCATAGCATAAATGATACAGCATCAACCTATGAGTACAGTACTTTGTGTAAACCACGCGATCGCTATTCAAAAAGTGAAAAGAACCCGAATCTACACCACACTGGATAAAGATGACAAACTAGTGAAGCATTGTGTGGTTCCTTTAGCTCTCTTCCCACAAAAGATGCAAGTATTTTTAATGAATACCAAGTGTCCTTGATGGTTCCTTCTACAGTTGCTTTGCCAAATGACGTATTGTTAGCGATGTAAATGTCATGTGTTAAAACAAAACCAACATTTTTGAGACTTCATTAGAATCCAAGCACCCCCAAAGATGGTCAGTGTCTTTACTGAACAATATTCGATAGCCTGTCGTCTAAGATTTGGCTTATTCAATAGAACAAAAGGAAATTGGTAACCATATATAGAACAAGACTACAGCCGGTGCAGATAACATCCAAAGGGAAATATCCCAATCCATGTTCACTGAAATTAAATTCAATTCAAGCTGCCCATTGAATTATTGGCTCCTGAAAGATTTACAACTACCACACTCTTCAACACTTGGAAATGAAGAAGCCTTTTAGTTGAAAGTGTGAAAATAGCACCTTCTAGTATTTTACTAAACTACTTAATTGGTATATATCATTTTTGGTAAGTAGAATGAAATAGTAAAATTCATCTAACCCAAAGGGGTAGCACAGTGGGTTAGGAAAAATAAAGTAATAAGTAACAATCGTCTTATCTCTACTAATAGTTATAATACACTTGTTGTAACACTTTCATAGCGTAGACATGAATTTGCAGAAAATATCCCTATATAATGTAAAGTGACGAGTTTGAATCCGCTCTTGGCAAAATCCCGGACTTAGGTTTTCTAGTTTTAGTGAGCTGATCACTTCTTTATTTCAATTGCTAGCATTCCTGCATTGAGCTTTTCCCGTTGTTTTAATTTGTGGGCTGCGCGCTCAATTTTGCTAGTTTCTTATGTTTGCTTTTTCATGATTGAAAATACATTAAGGTAATATAAAATATGCATATTGTTATGAACATACTTGTTACTTGTACATGCAGCTGGTTTACTTAATCGTAGGAATTAAGGATTAATCATCGTTTTATCTATATTGCTGGCCATGCCATTTATCCTCCAAGCGAATTTACATCATGCAAGAAGAATTCAACAAGGTTGCACTGTAAACGCACAATTTGTAAAAGGTATGGGTAAACCTCCATTTTTATCTCAAGGGAGCATTATTGAAATTCCTAAATGTTATCCAAGGAAGGTGAATTGGAGAAGCATATAATGAATTAAATTACTCGATAGAATCTCCCTCTCTGGACAGGAATTACTGCCATTGATGAAAGAGCAAGTGAAGTGTAAACCCCTGGCTTGTTAAAGCAGCAATAACATGCTGAAGGCTCTTATTTGAGATGCTTACGTTCCAAACATTGGCTTCAATAATGATTAAAATATGACCCTTTGAGCTCATATCTATTATAAATAGTGTGCTTCTATTGGCACCACTATTTCCTCTTACGGTCGCCTTTTATAAATTTAATAAAAATGATTATTTTGTGTATGCTTACAGCTCTCTTCTTCGTAAACTTACACGTACTTCTCTAAACTTTAGACCCTTAATAAAAGAAATACTCTTATTTGCCTATTATACGGTAGAATAGGAACATTAAAACGAGGTTAGTTTTGTTCTTATGTTATTAGGGTTTTCAATTACTTTTTAGGAAATGCCTTCAGAGTTTTCCATTGTTTTTTATGATTTCTTCTGATCCCTGGCTGATTCAAACTTGGAAAACATTAAAATTGATGATGTTGCAGTAAAGAATGTCAACGCAATTTATTAATTTTCAGGGGTTTTATCATACAACTTATGTCATGTTTTACAATTAGATTGCATTAAATTTGTCTTCCGATTTCATAAATGGAAAATCTGAACGATAATAAAATTGAGAATGGTTTTATTGTTTTAGGTGATAAATGTATTAATCAAATAATTTAAAAGATATAAAAAATTGATTTGACCGATTATTTTAAAGCTGGTCAAGTAAGTATCCATTAAAAATTTACAATCGCTAAAGTATTTATAAAAATGAACTATGCTGATTTTTCTATTTCTTATGTAATTTCAAGTATTTAATTTGCAGAACAAGTTGATTTGATGACGTAAAACAAAAGAAAAAAGGTGACACAACACCAAAACAGTGGATTCCCAACAAGTATATGTGTCTCAAATAATTTCAGTAACACTTTTAAGTGTCACCAACGGCCTGTGAGGAATTTCCTGTAACACTTATAAGTGTTACAAACAACGTAACTGCTAACACTTATAAGTGTTACAAACATATTCATTGCTAACACTTATAAATGTTGGAACCATAAGATTTGGTAACACTTATAAGAGTTACAAACATATTCATTGCTAACACTTATAAATGTTGGAACCAAAAGATATGATAACACTTATAAAAGTTACAAACATATTCATTGCTAACACTTATAAATGTTGGAACCATAAGATATGGTAACACTTATAAGAGTTACAAATACATTCATTGCTAACACTTATAAATGTTGGAACTATAAGATATGGTAACACTTATAAATGTCAGTATCATAATCCTACTAACACTTATAAATGTTGGTATACATAAATTGCTAACACTTATAAATGAGTATATATAACATGTCTTCATGATTTTCAATCACATATATAATTCAATATATCAATTCAAATAAAAGTATTTGGTACACTTCCATATTTCAAATTCAACAATGTCACTTTTGCATAATGCTTCCAATTTCAAAATACCATAATATCAAGTTCAAATTACAAAAAACAATATAAAGTTTTACTAAAGATACATAGAATTTTAGATACTACGAAGGCTAAACGTGGACCATATCACAAAGCCTCCATCCGAAAATTTACAAAGCTTGTAATGTCCGTTTTGAGGACCATCGTAAATTGGTGCTTCCGGATCTAAAACTTCTGTTATCCAAACCACTTTCTCAACTCCTTGCAATATCTCTCTAAAATGACACATGGTTTATGTTCCAATATCTACTCTTGCATTTGGCCCACGAAATTAATGTACCTTAATTATGAAATTCAGTTTAAAACATCAATATGAATATGTTATAACATGATATATTCATCTCATACCTTGTAGCCACCAAACTTCTGCCAATACAAAAAGTGCAACTGCAGGAATCTGATTCTCAAGCCCAGATGCATTCATCCTCTAACATAACTGCCATATACAACTTCCAAAATGGAGCTACCACTCTCGACAACTTCAAATCCAAGAGTCAAATGAGCTGCAAAATAAAAATACAGTTGTGAATTCAAGCATCAACAGAATTTCATGTAGTAAAATTCACATTTTTTTTGAAGAATTGAAGTATTAAAGAATAAAATTTACATTTTTTTAAAACTAGAAAAACAATCAAAGATGAAACATACTTTTAGTTTTTACTATTGTTCAAAAAATAAAATTAGAAAAACAATTAATTATTTGTCAATAAATTGCCATTTTAGCTCGTTTGGAGATTTGACATCTGAGTTTTTGGCCTTTTTAACTAGCTTAGATCCGAAACTGAGCTTTGCACAGTCCGGGACTGAGCTTTGCTCAGTTTCAGCTCAGTCCCGAAACTGATCTAAGCTCAGTTCAGCTTAGATCAAATTCGGGGCTGAGCTGAAACTGAGCGAAGCTCAGTTCTGGATTGAGCTACAGGTCAGTTCCGGGACTGAGCTTAGCTCAATCCGGATTCTTGAATGCAAGGTTCTTACATTCTCAGTAATAAAAAGTTTAGCTTAGGTCGGCTACATCATCATATCTACATTCTCAATAACAATAAGTAATACTTTTGTAGGCTCAAAGAACACTTAACTAGGTAAAGGAGCATGCAAGGTTCTTGCAAAAGATTCTTGAACGGCAGCAAATTAAGTCGGCAACAAATTAAGTCTAATAACTAATCAACCTCTTAAAGGAAAGAACCAAATCATGCACATACAAAGTCACTCCAAAATAGTTCACAAAAACTGAGTCGCAACATCCCAGTTCACAAAAACTGAGTCGCCGACTCAGTTCGCAAAATGCGTCGGCTACTCAGTTCGCAAACTGAGTCTCAGCGACTCAGTTCGCAAAATTATAGTGGACTGAAAATGAGTTTCACATACATGTGGCTTATATATTAATACATACCACCAAACAGAACTAGCCTATGGGATCAGTTACAATTTTTTATTTACAGCTTACAATATTATCATCCATTGGTTAGTTGCTGGCAATTTTGATTATATCATCTACATCGCTGATAGGATAGGCCCTAACAACTAGAATAACAACATTGATGATGCCTTTTATAATACTATGATCTCTACTGGTTACAAGAAATGCAATATACTTGACAGGGTAGTAAGAACTATGTGAAAATTAGTTTTGATTTAAAATGGTTGAGATATCTACTGGTTATGACGTTTGTTAGAACCCATGTCTTTAAGCAGTGTAAACAGAATAATATCTATCATCTAATGCCTTGTTGTCAAGAATAAAATATTGTTAAACTATAAGATCTATAAATAAAACACTTGAATTAACAACAAACTGCGGAAATATACCTTTGAACAATGTTGTCAGCTTCAAGACTTGTAATGTTGAAATATACTTATTTATTAAATCACAACAGCAGACCATTAGATGGTGAGATTTACTGTCTTATAAATTGGATCCGCTAGCATTGCTGAAGGTAAACAAAATAAATGAAGTTTCTACCTCAACAAGTAACAAATTTGAAGAGCTTTCCTCCTAGGAGTTAGAAGTGCCCACCTGCAAGAAGATTTTATATAAGTAGATGCGGATGTTCCCATCTGCCAATACAACCATCAGGACTGATGTGAGGAAAAAAATGCACTTTTTTATATAAATAAATACTGATGTTCCCATCTGCCAATAAATACACTAATGCATGCACCCAAACAAAGTTTGTGCTCACACATATGTAGATATATTCAACTATCTAATCAATACCATACAAAAGGACTGCTAAATTTCTCTACTGAGATAAAAGATAACTAGCTTTGCATTTGTTGGGTGAATTCTAAATCTAGGCATCATCAGTTCATCTCTGTTCTTATCACCACAATCCTTTGCTTGTTTTTGTTATAATAAACTAAACACTCATAAACTCCGATGAACTCAAATATTCACATGATGATGAAAGAATTCTCTTAAGATAGTTGTACTTATATATGATTTTTTAAAATAAAAATACATATTAGCATGTTCTTGTTTTCATATGTTTCATGATAATGAATGGATGTCCGTTGAACAAATATATGGAGATCTCCCTAAATGTTAATACTAAATCTAAGATCAGGAACGCAAAGTTTGGAGGTTGCTTTGTCTGCATCATGAATAAGATATATAAGGAGTCGAGTATAGCTTACCCTTTAGGTTGCTTTACCTGAGTGTATAAAAAAAAGCTGAAGAAATCAACTGAAAGGAGAGATATATCCACCTTAGCACATATTAATGAGTCTGTTCTACTGTCAAAGGGATGCCATTAGCTAACATTGATTTTTCTACTAACCCATTTTCAGATGTCGCCATATAAGGCTGGTTCCGTGTTAAATCTGGCACGTCTACAATGGAAAATATATGAAACTGGTGAGATTTAATCATTTCAAGCTAAAAATACATTGCGTTTCAAATTAATTTGGTGTAATGCACTAGTTCACCTACTTATTTTTCTTTAGGAGAATTTAAGGACACTGCATTTTGAGCAATTGTCCCTAATCAGTATTATGCTGGTAAATGAATATCGATATCCAAAGAGATAAATAAAATCTAGCAGTACATATTTTCTATTAAGCAATCACATATATGATGGTACAATGCATATTCTCCTATCCGTATATAATCTAATTCTGTTATACATGTTTCTATAATGCAGGTCGTTAACAAAAGGCTATCCACAAAGAACAATTTTCGAAAACCTGGACGATGCAGGCTACTCATTTGGAAAACTGTAAACTTACATGCTGATAGGAACACAAAATATAATAGCTTGAACTACTTCAAATAAATGAATACATTTTCTTCTTCCATTTCTTTGACCTCCAACATCGTATAGCCGATACATCTCCCCACTTTTCTGGTTTCTCCAACTAGACTACATATAAATTCAATATACAAGTTACATGTACTTCATAAGATCTTTTTAAATTATTATAAATTCAATTTACAAGTTATAAGCATGGAGTGCCAGAATTTGAAGTGACGTTTACTTCGAGTGTACACATATGCAGTTGTAAACTCCTATTTGAAGGAGCAGGATGAATTAAGATTCGAAAAGAAGCATTCATGAATTAAAAAATAACCGATACTATACCTCTGTTGCTGTGATTTCTAAATCGATTTCTCCCCATATTTCCTCCACTGATGATTATCATCAAACGGTGAATCAACAACCACTTTTGTTCATATTCCTCTTCGTACTGTTATCAACCAAGTTGTTATCGTATTAGAGTTTTCACTTTCTAACATAAAGAACTATTATTGAATACATACATTTAATAACTCAACATTTAATATCATTTTGTCTGGAATCCACATGTGCTAAAGTGTAAAAATAAAATAATTTCATAACAAATAGATAAATAAATATGTTACAGGGACTCAGCCTGAAGTTTTCAGCAAGCAAACAAGCATTTGTATTTGAGTCATCTCCACCAATAACAACAAGCCCATCAAGGTCAAGTTTCTTTGCCGTTTCTTCAGCTTGTTTAAACTGAAAAGGCAAGAATAAGATAGAATAATAAAATGATGCTCCTCCATAATGCAGACGATCTTCGAGGCATACATCTTTGATAGGTAAACAGTGCATAAAGTACATACCTGTTCTGGTGTTTCAATCATATCCCTTCCATTGCAAATCATATCAAATCCAACGTGTATAAATATTGAATTTAACACAATGAATCTATGCTGTATGAAAGGTTTCAAACATCATACTATGAAGACAATAAAAATTAATGTAAATACCTGATTTCTATAGGGATAGATGAATTCAGGGGTTAGTTCAACATATTTGGATTTCATAATTCCTGCAGGCCCTCCCTTAAATCCATACATAGTGCTGCCTTTTGCACGATCTTGCAAATAATCTACCAGTAATAAACAAATTAAGTGAATAAACTCGCATTACTATTAAAGTTGCAATATCCTAATTCGCAGGAAAACAGAAACCTGTTAAATGTCATACTTAAGACGAAATTGATTTTTTTACCTAATATCGTATAGTCCAAGCACAACGAAAGTGAAATCGATTTTTTTACCTATTATCGTGATTCCTAGAAGCCGTGATCCCTAGAAGCCGTGATTCCTAGAAGCTGCAATTCGAAGTCGACGATTGAGAAACGAATGGAAAGAGATTTGAGAGACTAATACCGATTTGAGACAACCAAAATCCTCGGTATCGCTTATCGATTAGAGAGAGTTGATACCAATCCTTCGAAGTCCAATTTTCTTTTTATTTGCTTATGACGCGGCCGAAAGAGGAATAAGCGTTGGGGTAAAAGATTGAGGCATCGATTAGGTCATAGGATGAGAACTTACCGTTTTGCCCTCAGAATATAAGGGTTGACTAGGCATACCAACACAAATAAGTGTTGCCACATTTTTGGTGACACATTTTTACTATAACAACACATATTAGTGTCACTATTCTACAACACATATAAGTGTTGGCAGTTGAAAAAAATAAGAGTTGCCAAATGTCCATTATGGTGTAGTGTGAGCACCATTTGCCATCACTGTACACAAAACCTAGGGAAGACTAGGGTTCGAGAACCACGAACAAGAAGAAAAATAAAGTCTTGAAATTGACTTGCGGACGTTGATTTCTTGCTTGGTTGAGGTGAATGACCTGATTTTCCCATTTTAGACGTTGATTTTATGGCGATCTATGTTAATTTAGAATTTTAGGAAGAAGGAGAGAGATACATTGCTTTGAATTATTTTATATTTGGGTGCCTCATTATCAAGGAAATTGAAAATGGTGTTAGGAAGCGGAGAGGCAACCTTTTTGAGGTGGTCTTTAGTGTCGGTGGTCAGAAGAGGAAATTGGGGTGTCAACAGCAGCACCCTATAAATATGATCTAGTTTGGTGAAAATTTCTGTATAAATATAGAAATGCAATTCTATTTTAATTTTACCTTATATTAAGCTATTAGAGATAGCTTTAGAGACATGACTTTATAAGGCATAGATTGCTTTTTGTTCTCTGTATTCATTCCCCTCACATTCCACCCACATATGTGTTGGATCTGGATTAACCCCAGAGGGAGGGTGAATAGGGTTATTGGAAATTAACAAGATATTAAAAATAATCAGATCACAGAAGCAGCAGAGAAAATAGGGTGCTACTATTCACACTTCGGTTTACTCTTCCGGCCACCTTTCTAAATTTAATACAAATGGTTATTTTTTATATTCTTCTGGCCACCATATATTATACTTCACTTAGTTATTCACCACCATACTTCTTCAAAGAAAAACACGTACTTCTCTACAATTTCAAACCCTAACAAAAGCATATATTCTTTTGTGCCTAATAGAGATGGAAGATGAAGATAAAAAAGAGGTTAAAATTGCTTAATTTTTATTATTTTCTATTATGTTATAGAACATCTTGTTACGGTTTTTTTTAATGGTTAGGGTTTTCCATTGCATTTTAGAATATTTTTTCCGCTCCGTTGGAAATTCCAAGCTTGGAGGACAATAAATTTGACAACGTCATAATAGAGAATGATGATGTAAGTTTTGACTTGTAGAGTTTTTATCCGTATAACTTACATATCTTCTTTTACAAATTGATACATTAACTCTCTTGTTTTGTCGTTTGATAATTTGAGTATTTGATTATGATAAATTGGACGATAAACAAGATGGTTCTGATAATATGATGCAAAATGTTCGATCAAATGACTCAAAAGACATAAATGCATGACGTAAGTAGGGAAGGAAGCGTTCGTGTAGCGGAAGGTGCTGGTGGCCTCTCCAATTTTAGATCATTAATTTAACGGTGGCCGATAGAGGAAATTTGAAATATTTGGAGTGCTTTTAGTTTTGGTGGCCAGAAGTGTAAATCAGGGTGTGAATAGTAGCACCCGAAAAAATAAATGCAGAAAGTAAATAACACACAGAGATACCCAGCTTCGGCAAATCTTGTCTACTGCTGCATTCCTAAGGTTTCTACTGGGTGTTAACAACAGACTCCACTTACAAACCCATGTAAACTCGCAGTCCCTGCTCCTGTCCTAACCCTACGCTCAAAACCCTAGACTGATATATATCCCCTAGATCAGATTTTCCCCTAGCTACAAACCCATAGCTAGTAAATCCTAGTTTTTACAGACTCTAGTAAACTGCTAGTTTTATAGACAAACAAGAAAACAGTTTGAACGGTTTACAAATGAAAAATAAGACAAACAAATAAATAAAAACACTAAAAACCTAGTTCTAGACTTAGCCCAATGTAAAGTAAGCCAGCCGCTTTGTTTTGCTATTTTCCTCTTTAAAAAAATGTCGACCAAAGGAAAAAAAATTAGGGTTTAGCAAAATCTCCCAAATCGCGAGTTCAATCGTATGCTTTTGAATTAAAACTCTAATGCTTCGATCTTTGTAGCTTTCTGTAACGACCCGGGGTTTTGCGATCTTGGATATCGGCATACGACACTATGTCGACTATTCAAGCATCGAAAACACCAGATAGTCCATGAAAGAAATTAGAGGGTGAGGATAGATAAGATAGAAACTTAGAATAGAAGAAGAAGAAGAACATACAACATCAGAGTAAACACGAATCTCACAGCAGAACGAATAAATATATTTCATAACATAACCTTGAAATATAAATCTGTACTTGAATATACATATCATTTTCAAAGTACAACACTTACAACACAGCGGAAAAACCATAGCTATATAATTCTGAAGCCTCCTACTCCATCTCTTCAAGTATCTGTAAATCCCGACTACTTGACTGCCCGTACAAAATTGGGCACCCGAGAGTTTAGGGAAAACAAAACAAAATAACTCCGGGTCAGTCATGTGACTGGTGTGAGTAAACCCAAATTATTTGATTTAACTTTCAAAATCCTTTTGAAACAAAGGATAATCATAAGACCGATCCACACATAAACACGGATGGTTTTTACCTTACGATAACCCAAATCATTAGTAAAACAATATTATTCTGATATTATAATAGTGTCTAACACAAGTAATATCAATCTAGCAGAAACGCTTGCATCTAACATTCTACATATATAATATACAATCAAAACCGCAGGCTCTTATTTGGGGAATGGATTCCAACTATGACAAGGTATGGATCCACCTTCCGCTCAGTGTAATCTAGAAGCGATACACTGGAGTTCAACAAGAACATCTTGCAACTCGGCCACACATGACCGACCACTCATTTCGCTTGAGTGTATCGAATATATTGCCACCCCTCGGTTAGTATTCCAACATAACCGTTCCCGGGAGATACAGATTTGAAAAAAGTAATAAATATGAATATTCTCTAGATGGTGACAATATACCCTAATTAGTTGCGAACCACTTAGCCATGCTACCTGCCTGCTTTCTGTCATTTCCTAGTTGATGAGGCTGGAGGTCATAATGTATCTTTCAACCGATTACTCATTCATTCACTTTGAATGCCACTTCGTCATACCCATCAAATCACAAATTGATTTCCCCAAAAATACCATGGGTATAAGCTAAGAGAAACGAATTCCTCCTCCACCAACGTAAATACGTTTGAAACGATCAACTTACGTGATCTACCAGATATACTCTGTCAAACATTCGTCCATTCAAGTTGTCCTGGGACTGGACAAACCAAAGGCACTATTCCGTACACCCATCCTAGGCATCCATCTTCAATTTGTCTTCGATCTATTTGATTCGAAACGCTAACGCCCATACGGAGTGGTTCTTTGGATAAGAATCCAACCAGTCTCTCCGTATTGACGATGGAAAAATGGTAGAACTTTGATAGTCTGTGATTTAACTATCAAAGAAAAACACGTGTGCAAACAACGATATTATTTCCGAACGGAAATTTTATCGATCAGTCATCACTTAACATTTATCTCTTTAGTTCATTAATTTACTTATCTCCTGTTTCCACATATTCTAAATTCTTATTTTCTATTATCAGAAAACATTTCTGATTCTTATTTGGAAAACATTTCCAAAACTCCTTCACTGGATTTAAGCTGATGTTTAAATCAAACATCGCCATGCCAACTCAAACCATTTCACTCATTAACTAAATTCACTTAACCATCATTCACTATCAAACCTTACCATTCCTTAGTTAAGAAGGAAATTAATCAAATTGGGGTATAATTACCTCTCAGACCTTAACTGAACAACGTTTTTAACTTCGAAATAGTCAAAGTTTATCCTTTAAATCTTTAACAAACTTCCTTACGTAACTCTCTTTCGAATAAATCTCTATCCGATAACTCTTTCCTCCGAATAAACTATATTCGATAACCTCTCTTCTTCGAATAACCTATATTCTAATAACTCTATTCAATTAACAGTATTCGATTAACTCTAATCAATTTACTCTTATCAGTTAGCTCTATTTGATTAACTCAATTCTATTAACTCTATTTGATTAATTCTATTGGATTAACTCTATTTGATTAACCCTACTGGATTAACTCTATTCAATTAACTCTAACTAATTAACTCCTTTCGAATAAACAATATTCGATTAACTCCTTTCGAATAAATAATATTCGATTAACTCCTTTCGAATAACTAATATTCAATTAACACCTTTCGAATAACTAATATTCGATTAACTCCTTTCGAATAACTATTATTCGATAACTTCTTTCGAATAACTAATATTCGATTAACTCCTTTCGAATAACTAATATTCGATAACTCCTTTCGAATAAGTAATATTCGATTAACTCCGTTCGAATAACTAATATTCGATAACTCATTTCGAATAACTAATATTCGATTAACTCCTTTCGAATAACTAATATTCGATTAACTCCGTTCGAATAACTAATATTCGATAAATCCTTTCGAATAAATAATATTCGATTAACTCCTTTCGAATAACTAACATTCGATTACCTCCTTTCGAATAACTAACATTCGATTACCTCCTTTCGAATAACTAATATTCGATAATTCCTTTCGAATGACTAATATTCGATTACTCCTTTCGAATAACTAATATTCGTAATTTCTTTCTCTATTCGAATAAACTATATTCAACTAATTCTCTTATTCGAATAACCTTATTCGATAACTCTTTCTTCGAGTAAACTATATCCGAATAACTCTAATCCGACTAACTCTAATTCAATTAACTCTATTCGAATAACAAATATTCGACTAACTCTTGTTCGATTAACTCTAGTTCGATTTAACTCTAATCGATTAACTCTAATCGATTAACTCTAACCGGTTAACTCTAACCGGTTAACTCTAACTCTAATCGATTAACTCTAACTCTAATCGATTAACTCCTCTAATTCATTTTCATTAACACATTTTTATTAACTCCTTTGATTAACTCTACATCCATATTCAGTTTCAAATATCGATGTTGAAATCGATTCTTACTTCTCTATATAAGCCTTGACTTATATATTCTATTTATCCAATGATAAATATTTTATTTAATTTATAAAATATTATTTATAAATTAATCTTCTCAATCTATTGGTTACAACAGATTCTATTTAAAATCTTTACTTTAAATCCATATCATGTTATACCCGTGTGCGAAGCACGGGTCTAGACTTTCTTGATGTAAAATTCTATTCATTTGCCAAATATTTCCTTATATAACATTCTTTTCATTTCCCAATAAATTCCTTTTATATTTCTATTTATTTTCCCAATAAATTCCTTTTATAAATCTATTTATTTTCTAAATAAATATCTCCTTTTATAATCTATTTATTTTCCCAATAAATATTTTTCTTCAAATTCTATTTGTTAATGTTTTACCAATATTTCCCTTTCAATTCTATTTGTAAATGGTTTACAAATATTTCCCTTTCAATTCTATTTGTAAATGGTTTACAAATATTTCCTTTTCAATTCTATTTGTAAATGGTTTACAAATTTTTCCTTTTCAAATCTATTTGTAAATGGTTTACAAATATTTCTCTTTCTATTTTATTTGTAAATGTTTTATAAATATTCCTCTTTCTATTTTATTTTAAATGTTTTACAAATATTCCTCTTTCTATATAGATGTTTTACAAATAATCCTCTTTCTATTTTATTTATTTTCTAAATAAATAATCCTTTTATACTTCTATTTATTTCTTAAATAAATATTCCATTTCAATTCTATTTATTTAACAAATAAATATTTCTTTTCAATTCTATTTGTTAAACAAATAAATATTCCTTTTATAAAATTCTTTAATTTTATAGTTATTTTCTTTCATAAAATCCCTTTGATTTTATAAATAATTTTCTTTATAAAATCTTTTGATTTTATAAATAATTTCTTTCAATATATATACATTGAAATTTCCCTTTATACATTCCAGTGTTCTCTATGGTGTTTAACATACCATATAAAATTGATCAATATCATTCAACCATATATTATCAACAGCAGGCTATATATTACATCATATATAACAATATATGAAAAACAGTAAAATAATTGTTGAGGAATCCAGTTGGATTCCTCCAACCTATTTCCCTTCATCACAGAAGTTAAACAATATAATTAACATCGATTTCATTTCAATATGAAATATTCTACTAAACAGAATTAATATTTGATTAACGATTTATATATATGTCGTTATCTATAATTTCATCCAATACATAAGCAATTCGACCAAACAGTTAACCACAGCAATCAATAGACAATTATCAGTTCTAAAAATATGCTATAAAAATATAATTGTTCAGAGTTGGTGAGTTTTTCTAACTTTGGCAGTTCATCTGTAATGACCCGCATTTTCCAGGGGTATAATTAATTAATTTAATTGTTTAAAATAGTGATATAGGGAATTTAATCGTCGTTAATTAAATAATATGGAATATTTAATTAAAATAAATAATATATTTAATTCAGAAATAATCAAAAATATCGGAAATCACAATATAAGGTGAACAGGGTCATCCCCAAGATTTGATTCAGCTTAGAGTTGAATCATATTAACGAATATATTCAATCGACGTCAGTTTGAAACGTATAATTATATTATAATTAAAATCGAGCTTGAAATGGCGCTGCAGTTCGCGATTTGGCGATTTGAACTTCAACTGAATGTACAGGATTCGTTTTAAGCCAGATTTCTGTGAAACAAGAAACGTTTGGAGCTGGTGGAGTATATCTTTCTGGTGGAAGAGAAAAATCAGGATTTTGTCGTGTAGATTTTGATTTATGTCCAAATCAAATTTCAGAAAAGTCGCTGTGGAATTCCTTTATAATTTGCAACGCTTTATTTACATTATAAAAGGATTTTCGATATAAAACTAAATATCGATAAATCTAAAATCATAAATATCAAACTGTAAATTCTGATATGATATTCTGGAGCTGTACGATATCATATGTGAAGATATACGATAATATAAATATATTTATATTTAATTTAATAATATTTAAATATATTTATATATTTAAAAGGGTCGTCCAAAGCTTTAAAAATAGCCACTTTTGCAAACGAAGTCGAAATTCGGCGAAATTAGTTTTGTTGGATTCGCAATGTCAAATAGTTGTTAGATTTCCAGTTTCGTGATTTTTAGAGTCACTGTGTGGTCGTACGGATTTTTTGAGTGATAAACAGTCAGTATTTTGACAGTTAAAAATACGCTGTGTGGGCATACGAAGTCGGAATTCGACGAAACCAGTTTCGTTGGAATCGTAATGTCGAGCTCTAGCAGCATGTCAGTTTTCGTGATTTTTGAGTATCGTGTGTGATCACACGGATTTTTAGAAAGCTAAAAAGAATATAAAATGAATATAAAACTAAAATATCTCAACACCAAAAATATCTAGATATTTTGAAAATCTTATAAATACCCATCACAACCCTAAACCTAAATTCATTTCTTCAGTGGTCAACGGGATTTTGCGCCGTTGCTCATTCCCTTCTCACAGCAAAGTTCGGTTCTTTTGAAATTCCTAATAAATTCAAAACAAAATGTATAAATCCTAAATCCTATATCTTTGAGTCCCTGAAGTGATTCTCTTCATTCCAGTATGGGTCTTGCAAGGCTCGACTGCGGGTTTTTGATGTTCGAGTGTTTCCAGCGAGATTAGGGTTTGAGTTCGGTTGATTTTTAGTTGTGTATTTGCGAAATCGATCTCATATTTGGTTTCAGGAGATAAAACCGAAGGTGTTGGCGGATTTGTGGGTTGATCGATGGTGGTAGGTGTCGATGTCGACACAGGGATGGAGGGTCGGAATTTTCGATGATAACATCGAGTGGTTTAAAATGGTGGTGGGGGTAAGGAGATTGCGAAGAGATGAAGTGTGGTTAGTTCGGTTTTGAATTTAAATAAGAATGGTGGAGTTTTGGTAGCTTGAAGGATCAGTTTTGGTGTGGAGTACAGGGACGCCACAGTAGTTAGAAATCGGGGAAGAAGCTTTTGGGGAGCGGGTGGGCTTTGGTAGTGGGCCGATGGGCTTTTAGAGGTTAAGGCCTTTATTTTAAAATAAAAATCCATGTTTGTTTATATAAAGTAATACTCTAACTTGTTATTATCATAACTTGGTCATACGAAAACGAAATTCAGCGAAACTAGTTGCGTTGGGATCGTATGGACGGGAGCAACACAATGAGACTGACCGGGAGAGAAACAGAGCTCGTTACAATTTATGGAAAAATAAATTGTCCGTCTGAATCAAAGACAGTTAATCGTTTTTAACGATAACAGTCCAATGTGAGTAAAACTCACCAACTCTGAACAGTTATATTTTTATAATGTATTTTTAGAACTGTTAATCATCTGTTGATTGCTGTGTGTTGGTTGATTGATTGAACTGCTAGTCAGTTAGTGAAAATTATATATATATGTAATTATATATATATAAACCGTTAAATATTTATATATTGATTCTGCTATCAGAATAATTTATATTGAACTGAAAGCGATGATAATCATATTGTGTAACATCTGTGGATGCAGGGAGACAGGTTGGAGGAATCCGACTGGATTCCTCAACAGTTATTTTATTGTTTTTCATATATTGTTATATGATGTGATATAAAATCTGTGGGCGGTTATATGTGCTTGGACGATATTGAACATCGTGATTTGATATGATTGAATACCATAACATACCGAAATGTTGATAAGGGGAATTTCAAAGTGATATTGAAAATAGAATATTTATAAAATGGGATATTTATAAATAAGAGATATTTATAAAGTGGAATATTTATAAATAAGAAATGTTTATAAATTGGAATATTTATAAATAGGAGAAATTCAAAACGGAAATAATTACAAACCATTTTCTTTTTAAATGGAAAGGCCTATGTGGCGGGTTTGGGGATTTTCCCGATGCTCCCGTTACAAAGGAGGTTATGGCGAATTTTTCAGAGAATTTAAGGAGTTAGAATATTTCAAGAATAAATTTGAAAAGGAAATATTTGTAAACCATTTACAAATAGAATTGAAAAGGAAACGTTATAAAAAGGAAATCATTTTTAAAGTGTAGAACCGTTATTTAAAAGTAAATCTTTTCAAATGAATAAAACGTTGTTAAAAAGGAAATCTTTATAAAGTGAATAAAGTAAATCGAATATGGTATTCGAAAGGAGTTAAATCGAATATGGTATTCGAAGGGAGTAAATCGAATATGGTATTCGAAAGTTAGTAAAACGAATATGCTATTCGAAAGGGGTTAGTCGAGTGGAGTTAGTTGAATAGAGTTAACCAGTTCAGTAGAGTTAACTAGTTCAGTAGAGTTAACCAGTTCAATAGAGTTAACTAGTGAGTTAAGTAAGTCAAGTTAACCAGTGAGTTAAGTAAGTCAAGTTAACCAGTTGGGTTAAGTAAGTCAAGTTAACCAGTGAGTTAAGTAAGTCAAGTTAACCAGTTAGGTTAAGTAAGTCAAGTTAACCAGTGAGTTAAGCAAGTCAAGTTAACCAGTGAGTTAAGTAAGTCAAGTTAACCAGTGAGTTAAGTAAGTCAAGTTAACCAATTGAGTTAAGTAAGTCGAGTTAATCAAGTCGAGTTGATCGAGTTAGAGTTACTCAGTTAGAGTTAATCGATTAGAGTTAAAACGAACTAGAGTTAATCAAATATAGTTATTTGAGACAGAGTTAGTCAAACATAGTATTCCGGGTAAGTTGCCATCTCGTACGACTGCTAGCGTAATTCGCAGGGCTGTAAATAGCCTAAGGCGGTCGGATGTTGCCTAAGGGAATCAGGCGTAACCATTGTGATTGTTGCGATCTAGAGACAAGCGAATGGAGTTAAATCGAATTTAGTTATTCGTTAGGAGTTTATCAAGATGAGTTAAATAAGTTAAGTTAATCGAATCTAGTTATTCGATAGGAGTTAATCAAGATGAGTTAAATAAGTTAAGTTGTTCGAATCTAGTCATTCGATAGGAGTTAATCAAGTTAAGTTAAATAAGTTAAGTTAATCGAATCTAGTTATTCGAGAGGAGATTATCGAATATAGTTTATTCGAAGGAGTTATCAATTATTAGTTATTTGAAGTGAGTAGTCGAATATTGGTTATTCGAAGTGAGTTAATGAAATATTGGTTATTCGAAAAGGGGAGTTATCAAATCGAATAGATTAAAGGAGTTAATCGAATATAGTTTATTCGAGTAGAGTTAGTGGAGTTATCGAATTTGGTTTATTCGACAGGAGTTAAGTGAATAGTTAGATTAATCAAAGTGAATTAGTTAAGTTAAACTAAGTGAATTAGTTAAGTGAATTGGTTAAGTTAACCAAAGTGAATTTGTCGAGTTAATCAAAGTGATTAGTTCAGTTAATCGACTTGAATTTGTCAGTCGAGTTAATAAATGGAGTTAGTCAAACCAAGTAAAACCAGTTAGAGTTAATTAATTAAGGTTGACCAGTTAGAGTTAATCAATCAGAGTTAATCAAATAGAGTTAAGTAAAATTAGAACTGACTAGAGATTAGTAAATTGAATGGTTTTCTATGTGTCTATCTGATGTTGGTTTCGGCCTTTGGGATTTATACTTAGGGAATTGTTCTCATACTAGTTCACAGTCAGGGACTGATAGTTGGGGAAGAGTAGTGATTTGTAAATAAGCAAATGGAAAACGTTTTCCAGTGTTAATAACATATATTTTCTAAACATAGAAAATAAGGCAATGTGAATATATATATATATATATAGATATATGTTGATGATTTACCGATATAATTTCCATCTGGAAATAATATCGTTGTTTGGACACTTGTTTTTCTTTGATGGTTAAATCACAAACTATCGAAGTTTTCACCATTTTAACGTTGTTAATATGGAGATACCGGTTGGATTATTATCCGAAGAACCACTCTGTATTGGCATAAGCGTTGTGAATCATATATGCCAAAGATAATTGAAGACGGAGTAAAATGCAAGGGCTGTTGTATAAGTCTTAGATAACAGTGACTAAGATGGATATACTGAATAGTGCCTTCGGTTTGTCCAATCCCAGGACAACTTGTATGGACGAAGGTCTGACAGAGTATATCCAATGGATTGCATAAGTTTATCTGTTCAAACGTATTCACGTTTGGTGGCGGAGGAATTCATTTCTCTAAGCTGTATACCCGTGTTACTTTTGGATAAATCAATTTGTGATTTGGCGGGTATGACGATGTGACATTCTAAGTGAATGTGGATGACTTGTGTTGATGAATGTCTGAAAGAGTATTTCCAGAAAGGTCACATACATTGATTTCTTCAACTTTACCAAGAGTGGAAGCGGAGAAGGAAACTTCTTTAGCTAACACGTAACGTACTGTTGTAGACGCCAATTAGTGATTTTCGATGGATCTGACAATGTGGCATTCGAAGTGAATCTGATGTAATGATAAAGCGTAGCTTCTAGCCTCATCAACCGGTAAATGACATAAATCGGGCAGGCAGCATGGCTTAGTCGGTCGCACCGAAGTAGGGTGTATAATCACCTATCTAGAGAATATTCATTTGTTTCATAAATATATCAATGCTGTCCCATATATATACGGGAACGGTTGCTGATCCCAACCGTTGGTGATATACATTCGATGCACTCAAGCAAAATGAGTGGTCGGTCATGTGTGGCTGAGTTACAAGATGTTCTTGTTGAACTCCAGTGTATCGTTCCTAGAGTACACTGATCGGAAGGTGGTTCCGTACCTTGTCATAGTTGGAAATCCATTATCCAATACGTGCTTGCGATTTTGATTGTATACTATATATGTAGAACGTGAGATGAAAGCGTTTCTGCTAGTTGATATCTATTTGTACATAGACATTATTATAATATCAAAAGGTTTTTGATATAAAGATATTTTGGATTTTCACAAGGGAAAATCCCGTTCTGTTCTGCGGCGTGGTCTTATGAGATATCGTTTACTTGTTCATATACCTGTTTAAACTGTTTTACTCACACCAGTCCCATGACTGACCCGGAGTTTACTTTGTTGTTTTCCCTAAACTCTTGGGTGTCCAATTTTGTACGGGCAGTCAAGTAGTCAGGATTTTACAGATATACTTGGAGAGCTTGGAGCAGGAGGCTTCAAGATCATATAGCTATAGTTATTTCCGCTGTTTGTAAGTGTTGTACTCTGATAAGTGCTATTGTATACATAATTGTTATATTTCAAAGTTATATTATCTATTATATGTTATTCGTTTCGTTGTGAGGTTCGTGTTACTCTGATGTTGTGTTCTTCTTCTTCTTCTATTCTAAGTTTCTATCTTATCTATTCTCACCTTCTAATTTCTTTCATTAATTACCGGGATTTTTCGATGTTTTGGTTATCGACATCGAGCTTATGTCGATAACCAAAGTCGCTAAAAATTCGGGTCGTTACAGTTGGTATCAGAGCTTAAGTTAAGAATTACCTTGGCTCTGTGGCGTGACTCGGTAGAGATAGGGTTAGTAATACCCTAGATTGAGTTGAGTGTATATATACGAGTGCGTATTTATATTTGATATAAAAATGGTTTTATATTGTGGAGATTCATTGGCTGAGTTGTTTATGAGTTCTGGTCGATCAGTTTGATCCACTGTATCGGTAGGAGTAAATAAATACTTGAATACGATGGACCGACACAGTATGGATATGTAATATATTATCATATATTAGATATATTGGTTGTAATTATAATCGAATGAGATTATAAAGTGAAATGGTTATATATAACCAATCAGAATCATATAAGTAAAGTATATGAAATAAGATGAACTAAATATGAATTTAAATCAGATTTGGAATTAAAATAAGGAAATTTTAAGTTCCTGGGAGATTTTGAGATGTTTTCAAAATGGATGTATTTAGTAAGGGTTTTGAAATGATATAGTATTGAAATCACTTGGGTCGCTGGAAAATAATTCCGATGATGACTGCGCAGTATCATCGGTGTGATTTTCGAGTTCTAAGGGGTGGATTACTACCAGAGATTTTGATTTGAATTGTTTTGAGAAAACAGGTTGTTTAGAAATTCAAAAGTTTTGAATTGGTATTATGATTTCAAATTTGATTTGAAATAAAACCGGGAATTTAAGTTCTAGAAAATAAAATTTAACTTGTGAAGTTAATTCGAATGGGATGGTAAAAATAAATAATAAACCAGAATTTAATTTGAGATGATCGGTTAAGAAAAACAGAAGTGATTAGAGAATAATCTGGATTTGAAATGATAAGTTGAGAGTTTGGAATTTGAAACTCGAATTTGAAATTAAATTCGGCTTGAATAAGAGAATGGTTGTGTTAAGAATAACTTGGTTGGAGTTGATTGGGATGGCATTTGTATATGCCGATTTGATAACAGATGGTAGGGATATAATGATATGCCCAACAAAAAGGTACAAGTTTATATTTTATATGAGTTTGGAATTTATGAGCCGAATTGGCAAGCCGTTTGGCGTTTTGATTTTCTTTTAGGTTTAAGAAGGCCCAGAGAGGCGAGTTAGAGTTTGAGCTATTGACCAGTACAAAGGTGGTGCTGGCGAAATTTTTCGAAAGTTTAAAGTGTTAGAAAATTTTCAGAATTTTTGAAAATTTTAGTTAGTCGGAATGAATAAATATTTTAGTCGATATTAATTGGTTCAGTTAAAATCAGAAATAAGGGGTAAACAAATCTTAGGAATTCCAATAGGTAGGGTCGTCCTCTAACTTAGCAATTTCGAGGACGAAATTATTTTAAGTAGGGAAGAATGTAATGACCCATATTTTCCAAGGGTATAATTTATTTATTTAATTGTTTAAAATAGTGATATAGGGAATTTAATCGTCGTTAATTAAATAATATGGAATATTTAATTAAATTAAATAATATATTAAATTCAGAAATAATCAAAAATATTGGAAATCACAATATAAGGTGAACAGGGTCATCCCCAAGATTTAATTCAGCTTAGAGTTGAATCATATTGACGAATATATTCAATCGACGTCAGTTTGAAACGTATAATTATATTATAATTAAAATCGAGCTTGAAATGGCGCTGCAGTTCGCGATTTGGCGATTTGAACTTCAACTGAATGTACAGGATTCGTTTTAAGCCAGATTTCTGTGAAACAAGAAACGTTTGGAGCTGGTGGAGTATATCTTTCTGGTGGAAGAGAAAAATCGAGATTTCGTCGTTTAGATTTTGATTTATGTCCAAATCAAATTTCAGAAAAGTCGTTGTGGAATTCCTTTATAATTTGCAACGCTTTATTTATGTTATAAAAGGATTTTCGATATAAAACTGAATATCGATAAATCTAAAATCTTAAATACCAAACTGTAAATTATGATATGATATTCTGGAGCTGTACGATATCATATGTGAAGATATACGATAATATAAATTTATTTATATTAAATTTAATAATATTTAAATATATTTATATATTTAAAAGGGTCGTCCAAAGCTTTAAAAAAAGCCACTTTTGCAGACGAAGTTGAAATTCGACGAAACTAGTTTTGTTGGATCCGCAATGTCAAATAGTTGTTAAATTTCCAGTTTCGTGATTTTTAGAGTCACTGTGTGGTCGTACGGATTTTTTGAGTGAAAAACAGTCAGTATTTTGACAGTTAAAAATACGCTGTGTGGGCATACAAAGTCGGAATTCTACGAAACCAGTTTCGTTGGAATCGTAATGTCGAACTATAGCAGCATGTCAGTTTTCGTGATTTTTGAGTATCGTGTGTGATCACACGGATTTTTTGAAAGCTAAAAAGAATATAAAATGAATATAAAACTAAAATATTTCAACACCAAAAATATCTAGATATTTTGAAAATCTTATAAATACCCATCACAAACCTAAACCTAAATTCATTTCTTCAGTGGTCAACGGGATTTTGCCCCGTTGCTTATTCTCTTCTCACAGCAAAGTTCGGTTCTTTTGAAATTCCAAATAAATTCAAAACAAAATGTATAAATCCTAAATCTGATATTTTTGAGTCCCTGAAGTGATTCTCTTCATTCCAGTATGGGTCTTGCAAGGCTCGACTGCGGGTTTCTGATGTTCGAGTGTTTCCAGCGAGATTAGGGTTTGAGTTCGGTTGATTTTTAGTTGTGTATTTGCGAAATCGATCTCATATTTGGTTTCAGGAGATAAAACCGAAGGTGTTGGCGGATTTGTGGGTTGATCGATGGTGGTAGGTGTCGATGTCGACACAGGGATGAAGGGTCGAAATTTCCGACGATGACATCGAGTGGTTTAAAATGGTGGTGGGAGTAAGGAGATTGCGAAGAGATGAAGTGTGGTGATTTCGGTTTTGAATTTAAATAAGAATGGTGGAGTTTTGGTAGCTTGAAGGATCGGTTTTGGTGTGGAGTACAGGGAGGCCACGGCAGTTAGAAATCGGGGAAGAAGCTTTTGGGGAGCGGGTGGGCTTTGGTAGTGGGCCGATGGGCTTTTAGAGGTTAAGGCCTTTATTTTAAAATAAAAATCCATGTTTGTTTATATAAAGTAATACTCTAACTTTTTATTATCATAACTTGGTCATACGAAAACGAAATTCAGCGAAACTAGTTGCGTTGGGATCGTATGGACGGGAGCAACACAATGAGACTGACCAGGAGAGAAACAGAGCTCGTTACAATTTATGGCAAAATAAATTGTCCGTCTGAATCAAAGACATTTAATCGTTTTTAACAATAACAGTCCAATGTGAGTAAAACTCACCAACTCTGAACAGTTATATTTTTATAATGTATTTTTAGAACTGTTAATCATCTGTTGATTGCTGTGTGTTGGTTGATTGATTGAACTGCTTGTCAGTTAGTGAAAATTATATATATATAAAAACCGTTAAATATTTATATATTGATTCTGCTATCAGAATAATTTATATTGAAATGAAAGTGATGATAATCATATTGTGTAACATCTGTGGATGCTGGGAGACAGGTTGGAGGAATCCGACTGGATTTCTCAACAGTTATTTTATTGTTTTTCATATATTGTTATATGATGTGATATAAAATCTGTGGGCGATTATATGTGCTTGGACGATATTGAACATCGTGATTTGATATGATTGAATACCATAACATACCGAAATGTTGATAAGGGGATTTTCAAAGTGATATTGAAAATAGAATATTTATAAAATGGGATATTTATAAATAAGAGATATTTATAAAGTGGAATATTTATAAATAAGAAATGTTTATAAATTGGAATATTTATAAATAGGAGATATTCTAAAAGGAAATAATTACAAACCATATTCTTTTTAAATGGAAAGGCCTGTGTGGCGGGTTTGGGGATTTTCCCGATGCTCCCGTTACAAAGGAGGTTATGGCGAATTTTTCAGAGTATTTATGGAGTTAGAATATTTCAAGAATAAATTTGAAAAGGAGATATTTGTAAACCATTTACAAATAGAATTGAAAAGGAAACGTTATAAAAAGGAAATCATTTTTAAAGTGTAGAACCGTTATTTAAAAGTAAATCTTTTCAAATGAATAAAACATTGTTAAAAAGGAAATCTTTATAAAGTGAATAAAGTAAATCGAATATGGTATTCGAAAGGAGTTAAATCGAATATGGTATTCGAAGGGAGTAAATCGAATATGGTATTCGAAAGTTAGTAAAACGAATATGCTATTCGAAAGGGGTTAGTCGAGTCGAGTTAGTTGAATAGAGTTAACCAGTTCAGTAGAGTTAACCAGTTCAGTAGAGTTAACTAGTGAGTTAAGTAAGTCAAGTTAACCAGTGAGTTAAGTAAGTCAAGTTAACCAGTTGGGTTAAGTAAGTCAAGTTAACCAGTGAGTTAAGTAAGTCAAGTTAACCAGTTGGGTTAAGTAAGTCAAGTTAACCAGTGAGTTAAGCAAGTCAAGTTAACCAGTGAGTTAAGTAAGTCAAGTTAACCAGTGAGTTAAGTAAGTCAAGTTAACCAATTGAGTTAAGTAAGTCGAGTTAATCAAGTCGAGTTGATCGAGTTAGAGTTAATCGATTAGAGTTAAAACGAACTAGAGTTAATCAAATATAGTTATTTGAGACAGAGTTAGTCAAACATAGTATTCAGGGTAAGTTGCCATCTCGTACGACTGCTAGCGTAATTCGCAGGGCTGTAAATAGCCTAAGGCGGTCGGATGTTGCCTAAGGGAATCAGGCGTAACCATTGTGATCGTTGCGATCTAGAGTCAAGCGAATGGAGTTAAATCAAATCTAGTTATTCGATAGGAGTTTATCAAGATGAGTTAAATAAGTTAAGTTAATCGAATCTAGTTATTCGATAGGAGTTAATCAAGATGAGTTAAATAAGTTAAGTTGATCGAATCTAGTCATTCGATAGGAGTTAATCAAGTTAAGTTAAATAAGTTAAGTTAATCGAATCTAGTTATTCGAGAGGAGATTATCGAATATAGTTTATTCGAAGGAGTTATCAATTATTAGTTATTTGAAGTGAGTAGTCGAATATTGGTTATTCGAAGTGAGTTAATTGAATATTGGTCATTCGAAAAGGGGAGTTATCAAATCGAATAGATTAAAGGAGTTAATTGAATATAATTTATTCGAGTAGAGTTAGAGGAGTTATCGAATATGGTTTATTCGACAGGAGTTAAGTGAATAGTTAGATTAATCAAAGTGAATTAGTTAAGTTAAACTAAGTGAATTAGTTAAGTGAATTGGTTAAGTTAACCAAAGTGAATTTTTCGAGTTAATCAAAGTGATTAGCTTAGTTAATCGAGTTGAATTTGTCAGTCGAGTTAATAAATGGAGTTAGTCAAACCAAGTAAAACCAGTTAGAGTTAATTAATTAAGGTTGACCAGTTAGAGTTAATCAATCATAGTTAATCAAATAGAGTTAAGTAAAATTAGAACTGACTAGAGATTAGTAAATTGAATGGTTTTCTAAGTGTTTATCTAATGTTGGTTTCGGCCTTTGGGATTTATACTTAGGGAAATGTTCTCATACTAGTTCACAGTCAGGGACTGATAGTTGGGGAAGAGTAGTGATTTGTAAATAAGCAAATGGAAAACGTTTTCCAGTGTTAATAACATATATTTTCTAAACATAGAAAATAAGGCAATGTGAATATATATATAAAGATATATGTTGATGATTTACCGATATAATTTCCATTTGGAAATAATATCGTTGTTTGCACACTTGTTTTTCTTTGATGGTTAAATCACAGACTATCGAAGTTTTGACCATTTTAACATTGTTAATATGGAGAGAACGGTTGGATTATTATCCGAAGAACCACTCTGTATTGGCATAAGCGTTGTGAATCATATATGCCAAAGATAATTGAAGACGGAGTAAGATGTAAGGGGTGTTGTATAAGTCTTAGATAACAGTGACTAAGATGGATATACTGAATAGTGCCTTCGGTTTGTACAGTCCCAGGACAACTTGTATGGACGAAGGTCTGACAGAGTATATCCAATGGATCGCGTAAGTTGATCTGTTCAAACGTATTCACGTTTGGTGGCGGAGGAATTCGTTTCTCTAAGCTGTATACCCGTGTTACTTTTGGATAAATCAATTTGTGATTTGGCGGGTATGACGATTTGACATTCTAAGTGAATGTGGATGACTTGTGTTGATGAATGTCTGACAGAGTATTTCCAGAAAGGTCACGTACATTGATTTCTTCAACTTTACCAAGAGTGGAAGCGGAGAAGGAAACTTCTTTAGCTAACACGTAACGTACTGTTGTAGACGCCAATTAGTGATTTTCGATGGATCTGACAATGTGGCATTCGAAGTGAATCTGATGTAATGATAAAGCGTAGCTTCTAGCCTCATCAACCGGTAAATGACAGAAATCGGGCAGGCAGCATGGCTAAGTCGGTCGCACCGAAGTAGGGTGTATAATCACCTATCTAGAGAATATTCATTTGTTTCTTAAATCTATCAATGATGTCCCATATATATACAGGACCGGTTGCTGATCCCAACCGTTGGTGATATACATTCGATACACTCAAGCAAAATGAGTGGTCGGTCATGTGTGGCTGAGTTACAAGATGTTCTTGTTGAACTCCAGTGTATCGTTCCTAGAGTACACTGATCGGAAGGTGGTTCCATACCTTTTCATAGTTGGAAATCCATTATCCAATACGTGCTTGCGATTTTGATTGTATACTATATATGTAGAACGTGAGATGAAAGCGTTTCTGCTAGTTGATATCTATTTGTACATAGACATTATTATAATATCAAATGGTTTTTGATATAAAGATATTTTGGATTTTCATAAGGGAAAAACCCGTTCCGTATGGCGGCGTGGTCTTATGAGATATCGTTTACTTGTTCATATACATGTTTAAACTGTTTACTCACACCAGTCCCATGACTGACCCGGAGTTTACTTTGTTGTTTTCCCTAAACTCTTGGGTGTCCAATTTTGTACGGGCAGTCAAGTAGTCAGGATTTTACAGATATACTTGGAGAGCTTGGAGCAGGAGGCTTCAAGATCATATAGCTATAGTTATTTCCGCTGTGTTGTAAGTGTTGTGCTCTGATAAGTGCTATTGTATACATAACTGTTATATTTCAAAGTTATGTTATCTATTATATGTTATTCGTTCCGCTGTGAGGTTCGTGTTACTTTGATGTTGTGTTCTTCTTCTTCTATTCTAAGTTTCTATCTTATCCATTCTCACCTTCTAATTTCTTTCATTAATTACCGGGATGTTTCGATGTTTTGGTTATCGACATCGAGCTTATGTCGATAACCGATGTCGATAACCAAAGTCGCTAAAAATCCGGGTCGTTACAGTTGGTATCAGAGCTTAAGTTAAGAATTACCTTGGCTCTATGGCGTGACTCGGTAGAGATAGGGTTAGTAATACCCTAGATTGAGTGGAGTGTATATATACGAGTGCGTATTTGTATTTGATATAAAAATGGTTTTATATTGTGGAGATTCATTGGCTGAGTTGTTTATGAGTTCTGGTCGATCAGTTTGATCCACTGTATCGGTAGGAGTAAATAAATACTTGAATACGATGGACCGGCACAGTATGGATATGTAATATATTATCATATATTAGATATATTGGTTGTAATTATAATCGAATGAGATTATAAAGTGAAATGGTTATATATAACCAATCAGAATCATATAAGTAAAGTATATGAAATAAGATGAATTAAATATGAATTTAAATCAGATTTGGAATTAATATAAGGAAATTTTAAGTTCCTGGGAGATTTTGAGATGTTTTCAAAATGGATGTATTTAGTAAGGGTTTTGAAATGATATAGTATTGAAATCACTTGGGTCGCTGGAAAGTAATTCCGATGATGACTGCGCAGTATCATCGGTGTGATTTTCGAGTTCTAAGGGGTGGATTACTAACAGAGATTTTGATTTGAATTGTTTTGAGAAAACAGGTTGTTTAGAAATTCAAAGGTTTTGAATTGGTATTATGATTTCAAATTTGATTTGAAATAAAACCGGGAATTTAAGTTCTAGAAATTAAAATTTAACTTGTGAAGTTAATTCGAATGGGATGGTAAAAGTAAATAATAAACCAGAATTTAATTTGAAATGATAGGTTAAGAAAAACTGAAGTGATTAGAGAATAATCTGGATTTGAAATAATAAGTTGAGAGTTTGGAATTTGAAACTCGAATTTGAAATTAAATTCGGCTTGAATAAGCGAATGGTTGTGTTAAGAATAACTTTGTTGGAGTTGATTGGGATGGCATATTTATATGCCGATTTGATAACAGATGGTAGGGATATAATGATATGCCCAACAAAAAGGTACAAGTTTATATTTTATATGAGTTTGGAATTTATGAGCCGAATTGGCAAGCCGTTTGGCGTTTTGATTTTCTTTTGGGTTGAAGAAGGCCCAGAGAGGCAAGTTGGAGTTTGAGCTATTGACCAGTACAAAGGAGGTGCTGGCGAAATTTTTCAAAAGTTTAAAGTGTTAGAAAATTTTCAGAATTTTTGAAAATTTTAGTTAGTCGGAATGAATAAATATTTTAGTCGATATTAATTGGTTCAGTTAAAATCAGAAATAAGGGGTAAACAAATCTTAGGAATTCCAATAGGTAGGGTCGTCCTCTAACTTAGCAATTTCGAGGACGAAATTATTTTAAGTGGGGAAGAATGTAATGACCCGCATTTTCCAGGGGTATAATTAATTTATTTAATTGTTTAAAATAGTGATATAGGGAATTTAATCGTCGTTAATTAAATAATATGGAATATTTAATTAAATTAAATAATATGTTTAATTCAGAAATAATCAAAAATATTGGAAATCACAATATAAGGTAAACAGGGTCATCCCCAAGATTTAATTCAGCTTAGAGTTGAATCATATTGACGAATATATTCAATCGACGTCAGTTTGAAACGTATAATTATATTATAATTAAAATCGAGCTTGAAATGGCGCTGCAGTTCGCGATTTGGCGATTTGAACTTCAACTGAATGTACAGGATTCGTTTTAAGCCAGATTTCTGTGAAACAAGAAACGTTTGGAGCTGGTGGAGTATATCTTTCTGGTGGAAGAGAAAAATCGGGATTTTGTCGTTTAGATTTTGATTTATGTCCAAATCAAATTTCAGAAAAGTCGCTGTGGAATTCCTTTATAATTTGCAACGCTTTATTTACGTTATAAAAGGATTTTCGATATAAAACTGAATATCGATAAATCTAAAATCTAAAATATCAAACTGTAAATTCTGATATGATATTCTGGAGCTGTACGATATCATATGTGAAGATATACGATAATATAAATTTATTTATATTTAATTTAATAATATTTAAATATATTTATATATTTAAAAGGGTCGTCCAGAGCTTTAAAAATAGCCACTTTTGCAAACGAATTCGAAATTCGACAAAACTAGTTTTGTTGGATCCGCAATGTCAAATAGTTGTTAGATTTCCAGTTTCGTGATTTTTAGAGTCACTGTGTGGTCGTACGGATTTTTTGGGTGAAAAACAGTCAGTATTTTGACAGTTAAAAATACGCTGTGTGGGCATACGAAGTCGGAATTCGACGAAACCAGTTTCGTTGGAATCGTAATGTCGAACTCTAGCAGCATGTCAGTTTTCGTGATTTTTGAGTATCGTGTGTGATCACACGGATTTTTAGAAAGCTAAAAAGAATATAAAATGAATATAAAACTAAAATATCTCAACACCAAAAATATCTAGATATTTTGAAAATCTTATAAATACCCATCACAACCCTAAACCTAAATTCATTTCTTCAGTGGTCAACCGGATTTTGCGCCGTTGCTTATTCTCTTCTCACAGCAAAGTTCGGATCTTTTGAAATTCCAAATAAATTCAAAACAAAATGTATAAATCCTAAATCCTATATCTTTGAGTCCCTGAAGTGATTCTCTTCATTCCAGTATGGGTCTTGCAAGGCTCGACTGCGGGTTTCTGATGTTCGAGTGTTTCCAGCGAGATTAGGGTTTGAGTTCGGTTGATTTTTAGTTGTGTATTTGCGAAATCGATCTCATATTTGGTTTCAGGAGATAAAACTGAAGGTGTTGGCGGATTTGTGGGTTGATCGATGGTGGTAGGTGTCGATGTCGACACAGGGATGGAGGGTCAGAATTTCCGATGATGACATCGAGTTGTTTAAAATGGCGGTGGGAGTAAGGAGATTGCGAAGAGATGAAGTGTGGTGATTTCGGTTTTGAATTTAAATAAGAATGGTGGAGTTTTGGTAGCTTGAAGGATCAGTTTTGGCGTGGAGTACAGGGAGGCCATGGCAGTTAGAAATCGGGGAAGAAGCTTTTGGGGAGCGGGTGGGCTTTGGTAGTGGGCCGATGGGCTTTTAGAGGTTAAGGCCTTTATTTTAAAATAAAAATCCATGTTTGTTTATATAAAGTAATACTCTAACTTGTTATTATCATAACTTGGTCATACGAAAACGAAATTCAGCGAAACTAGTTGCATTGGGATCGTATGGACGGGAGCAACACAATGAGACTGACCGGGAGAGAAACAGAGCTCGTTACAATTTATGGCAAAATAAATTGTCCGTCTGAATCAAAGACAGTTAATCATTTTTAACGATAACAGTCCAATGTGAGTAAAACTCACCAACTCTGAACAGTTATATTTTTATAATGTATTTTTAGAACTGTTAATCATCTGTTGATTGTTGTGTGTTGGTTGATTGATTGAACTACTAGTCAGTTAGTGAAAACTATATATATATATGTAATTATATATATATATATATATAAACCGTTAAATATTAATATATTGATTCTGCTATCAGAATAATTTATATTGAACTGCAAGTGATGATAATCATATTGTGTAACATCTTTGGATGCAGGGAGACAGGTTGGAGGAATCCGACTGGATTTCTCAACAGTTATTTTATTGTTTTTCATATATTGTTATATGATGTGATATAAAATCTGTGGGCGATTATATGTGCTTGGACGATATTGAACATCGTGATTTGATATGACTGAATACCATAACATACCGAAATGTTGATAAGGGGATTTTCAAAGTGATATTGAAAATAGAATATTTATAAAATGGGATATTTATAAATAAGAGATATTTATAAAGTGGAATATTTATAAATAAGAAATTTTTATAAATTGGAATATTTATAAATAGGAGATATTCAAAAAGGAAATAATTACAAACCATTTTCTTTTTAAATGGAAAGGCTTGTGTGGCGGGTTTGGGGATTTTCCCGATGCTCCCGTTACAAAGGAGGTTATGGCGAATTTTTCAGAGAATTTAAGGAGTTAGAATATTTCAAGAATAAATTTGAAAAGGAAATATTTGTAAACCATTTACAAATAGAATTGAAAAGGAAACGTTATAAAAAGGAAATCATTTTTAAAGTGTAGAACCGTTATTTAAAAGTAAATCTTTTCAAATGAATAAAACATTGTTAAAAAGGAAATCTTTATAAAGTGAATAAAGTAAATCGAATATGGTATTCGAAAGGAGTTAAATCGAATATGGTATTCGAAGGGAGTAAATCGAATATGGTATTCGAAAGTTAGTAAAACGAATATGCTATTCGAAAGGGGTTAGTCGAGTCGAGTTAGTTGAATAGAGTTAACCAGTTCAGTAGAGTTAACCAGTTCAGTAGAGTTAACCAGTTCAATAGAGTTAACCAGTGAGTTAAGTAAGTCAAGTTAACCAGTGAGTTAAGTAAGTCAAGTTAACCAGTTGGGTTAAGTAAGTCAAGTTAACCAGTGAGTTAAGTAAGTCAGGTTAACCAGTTGGGTTAAGTAAGTCAAGTTAACCAGTGAGTTAAGCAAGTCAAGTTAACCAGTGCGTTAAGTAAGTCAAGTTAACCAGTGAGTTAAGTAAGTCAAGTTAACCAGTTGAGTTAAGTAAGCCGAGTTAATCAAGTCGAGTTGATCGAGTTAGAGTTACTCAGTTAGAGTTAATCGATTAGAGTTAAAACGAACTAGAGTTAATCAAATATAGTTATTTGAGACAGAGTTAGTCAAACATAGTATTCAGGGTAAGTTGCCATCTCGTACGACCGCTAGCGTAATTCGCAGGGTTGTAAATAGCCTAAGGCGGTCGGATGTTGCCTAAGGGAATCAACCGTAACCATTGTGATCGTTGCGATCTAGAGTCAAGCGAATGGAGTTAAATCGAATCTAGTTATTCGATAGGAGTTTATCAAGATGAGTTAAATAAGTTAAGTTAATCGAATATAGTTATTCGATAGGAGTTAATCAAGATGAGTTAAATAAGTTAAGTTGATCGAATCTAGTCATTCGATAGGAGTTAATCAAGTTAAATAAGTTAAGTTAATCGAATCTAGTTATTCGAGAGGAGATTATCGAATATAGTTTATTCGAAGGAGTTATCAATTATTAGTTATTTGAAGTGAGTAGTCGAATACTGGTTATTCGAAGTGAGTTAATCGAATATTGGTTATTCGAAAAAGGGAGTTATAAAATCGAATAGATTAAAGGAGTTAATCGAATATAGTTTATTCGAGTAGAGTTAGAGGAGTTATCGAATATGGTTTATTCGACAGGAGTTAAGTGAATAGTTAGATTAATCAAAGTGAATTAGTTAAGTTAAACTAAGTGACTTAGTTAAGTGAATTGGTTAAGTTAACCAAAGTGAATTTGTCGAGTTAATCAAAGTGATTAGTTCAGTTAATCGAGTTGAATTTGTCAGTCAAGTTAATAAATGGAGTTAGTCAAACCAAGTAAAACCAGTTAGAGTTAATTAATTAAGGTTGACCAGTTAGAGTTAATCAATCAGAGTTAATCAAATAGAGTTAAGTAAAATTAGAACTGACTAGAGATTAGTAAATTGAATGGTTTTCTAAGTGTCTATCTGATGTTGGTTTCGGCCTTTGGGATTTATACTTAGGGAATTGTTCTCATACTAGTTCACAGTCAGGGACTGATAGTTGGGGAAGAGTAGTGATTTGTAAATAAGCAAATGGAAAATGTTTTCCAGTGTTAATAACATATATTTTCTAAACATAGAAAATAAGGCAATGTGAATATATATATATATAAAGATATATGTTGATGATTTACCGATATAATTTCCATCTGGAAATAATATCGTTGTTTGCACACTTATTTTTCTTTGATGGTTAAATCACAGACTATCGAAGTTTTGACCATTTTAACATTGTTAATATGGAGAGACCGGTTGGATTATTATCTGAAGAACCACTCTGTATTGGCATAAGCGTTGCGAATCATATATGCCAAAGATAATTGAAGACAGAGTAAAATGCAAGGGCTGTTGTATAAGTTTTAGATAACAGTGACTAAGATGGATATACTGAATAGTGCCTTCGGTTTGTCCAGTCCCAGGACAACTTGTATGGACGAAGGTCTGACAGAGTATATCCAATGGATCGCGTAAGTTGATCTGTTCAAACGTATTCACGTTTAGTGGCGGAGGAATTCGTTTCTCTAAGATGTATACCCGTGTTACTTTTGGATAAATCAATTTGTGATTTGGCGGGTATGACGATGTGACATTCTAAGTGAATGTGGATGACTTGTGTTGATGAATGTCTGACAGAGTATTTCCAGAAAGGTCACGTACATTGATTTCTTCAACTTTACCAAGAGTGGAAGCGGAGAAGGAAACTTCTTTAGCTAACACGTAACGTACTGTTGTAGACGCCAATTAGTGATTTTCGATGGATTTGACAATGTGGCATTCGAAGTGAATCTGATGTAATGATAAAGCGTAGCTTCTAGCCTCATCAACCGGTAAATGACAGAAATCGGGCAGGCAGCATGGCTAAGTCGGTCGCACCGAAGTAGGGTGTATAATCACCTATCTAGAGAATATTCATTTGTTTCTTAAATCTATCAATGTTGTCCCATATATATACGGGAACGGTTGCTGATCCCAACCGTTGGTGATATACATTCGATACACTCAAGCAAAATGAGTGGTCGGTCATGTGTGGCTGAGTTACAAGATGTTCTTGTTGAACTCCAGTGTATCGTTCCTAGAGTACACTGATCGGAAGGTGGTTCCATACCTTGTCATAGTTGGAAATCCATTATCCAATACGTGCTTGCGATTTTGATTGTATACTATATATGTAGAACGTGAGATGAAAGCGTTTTTGCTAGTTGATATCTATTTGTACATAGACATTATTATAATATCAAAAGGTTTTTGATATAAAGATATTTTGGATTCTCATAAGGGAAAAACCCGTTCCGTTCTGCGGCGTGGTCTTATGAGATATCGTTTACTTGTTCATATACCTGTTTAAACTGTTTTACTCACACCAGTCCCATGACTGACCCGGAGTTTACTTTGTTGTTTTCCCTAAACTCTTGGGTGTCCAATTTTGTACGGGCAGTCAAGTAGTCAGGATTTTACAGATATACTTGGAGAGCTTGGAGCAGGAGGCTTCAAGATCATATAGCTATAGTTATTTCCGTTGTGTTGTAAGTGATGTACTCTGATAAGTGCTATTGTATACATAACTGTTATATTTCAAAGTTATGTTATCTATTATATTTTATTCGTTCCGCTGTGAGGTTCGTGTTACTCTGATGTTGTGTTCTTCTTCTTCTTCTATTCTAAGTTTCTATCTTATCTATTCTCACCTTCTAATTTCTTTCATTAATTACCGGGATTTTTCGATGTTTTGGTTATCGACATCGAGCTTATATCGATAACCAAAGTCGCTAAAAATCCGGGTCGTTACATCATCGTTAAAGAACGATAAACTGTTGTTCGATTTCGATCAAACAATTTATTTCGCCATAAATTCAAACGAGCTCCAATCCACTCCCAGTTAGTTCCATTTTGTATTCGTCGTCCATACGATCCCAACGGATCCTGTTTTGTCCAATTCTGATATCGTATGTCGAAGATATGATACTTACAAGTTAAATACACATTTAAATTAAAATTAAACTAAGGTTTATTTCAAACTGGGCTTAACTTGATTTGCCGGCCCATTACACATTAGACCCGCACTCGTTTAAAACGCTTCTTCCCCAAATTCTTGCTCCAGTAAACATCACGAAACCCAAATGGCCATTGTCGTGCTTTCCTCCCTCTCAAACACCCTCCACAAACCACCGAATGCAAAAGTACCATCACCGTTACAATCTCCATCGCATTCTCTTCAAATCTGCACAACCCATCATCAACTCGCGCCCCTTTTCACCATCACGGTTTCCCGTTCAAACTCAAACAACCCCAAAATCCACCGAATCAAATTTCATTCGAACTTCCCCAAATTAATCCCAATCAAAGCTATTCTCCTCTACATCTCGAATCTGAACTCGAAAGGATCCAAAACTTCTTACATCTCTCGAAATGTCCAACCCTAGAACCCACTGTGAAAAACCCGACCCCAAGAATGAACGTCGAACTCATTGAAATGGGTATGAAAATGGAGAGCATAACACCAGGAATCGAAATATAAACATATAATGGTTTATTGGATTTTATTTGATTTTCTAGGAATTTTAGAAGATGGTATTTTCACGTTTGAAGCTTTCTGAGTGGCGGCTTAGGAGAACTCTTTTATAAGGGTGACGGGATTTTTGTGTGGCTCAAAAGATGAGGATGTGGCTTGTTTAGGTTCAAAAATCACTTAGGATATTTTAGTTTTTATATTCATTTTGCTTTCTAAAAATCCGTGTGATCACACACGATACCCAAAAATCATGAAACTGGACATGCAGCTACAGTTTGACATTACGGACCCAACGAAATAGGTTTCGTCGAATTCCGGCTCCGTTTGCTCACACAGCGCATTTTTAACCGTTAAAATAGCGATTGTTTTTCACATTAAAAATCCGTACGACCATATATTGACTCTAAAAATCACAAAAACTGAAATCTAGCAATAATTTAATATTGCAGATCCAACAAAATTAGTTTCGTCGAATTCTGAGGTCGTTTGCAAAACTAGCTATTTTTAAAGCTCTAAATAACCCATTTAAATATATAAATATATTTAAAAACATTTGAATTTAATATTAATAAATTAATATTATCACATATAATATCATTCAGCTCCAGAATATTCCTATATGAATTTCTAGCTCTATATTTCAAATCCCGATTAAATCGATATTCGATTTATAATGAAATTCCTTATATATATCATTATAAATTATAAAGGAATTCCATAGCGACTTTTCTAAAATTTGATTTGGACATAAATCAAAATCTACATAATGAAATCCCGATTTTTCTCTTCCACTAGAAAAATATACTTCACCCGCTCCGAACGTTTCTGGTTTCACGGAAATCCGATTTAAAACAAATCATATATATTTAGTTGAAGTTCAAATCGCCAAATAGCGAACTGCCGCGCTATGTCGAGCACGATTTTAATTATATTACAATTATACGTTCAAACTTCGTTCAAATAATGTATTCGTTATTCTAATTCAAATTCTAAGCTGAATTAAATACTTTGAATTGTCCAGTTCACATTATATTGTCAATTCACTATTCCTGATTATTTCAGAAATTAAATATATTATTATATTAATTAAATATTCAATATAATTTAATTAAACAACCATTCTCACTATTTAAATAATTAAATAAATTAATTATTATCCGTATAAATACGGGACATTACATTCTTCCCCCCTTAAAATAATTTCGTCCTCGAAATTGCTAAGGTAGAAAACAAACCCTATTGACTGGTTAAAAATTTCTTGTTTAATTCTTAAATTCCAGTTTCACTGTACCAATTAAATTCCAATTAAATATTTATTTTTTTATCAACGAAAATTTCCAAAAATCTTGAAAATATTCTAACACCCGAAATTTTCGAAAAATTTCGCCAGCACCTCCTTTGTATTGATCAATCGATACAATTACAACTCGCCTCTTTGGGCCATCTCCAACCCAAAAGAAAATCAAACAGCCAAGCGGCTTGCCAATTCGGATCATAAATCTCATGCCATATGAAATATAAACTTGTACCTTTTTGTTGGGCATATCATTATATCCTTTCCATCTGTTATCAATTCTGCATATATCGATGTCATCCTAATCAAACTCCAATCAATTCATTCTCAAACCAAATCATTCGCTTATACCAAAGTCGAATTTCATTTAAATATTGAGTTTCATTTTGATTCCAAACCCTTAACTCCACTAATCTGGTTCCATTTCAAATTCCGATCACATAAATCCAATTTTTCGATAACATTCTAATCCAATTCATCTTCAATTTGCTTTTGCACATTTCAGTTCAATTTCCACTTAATCACCTTTAATTCAATTTCAATTTGCTTTCCCAAATTTCAATTCAATTTGGTTTTAATTCAAACGGTCTTTTCTTGGGAGTTTTAAACAGCTTTGCTTTTCTCAAAAGTCAAACTTTCCTTTTTAGGATTTAAAACAACTTTTTTTGCCAATCCAATTCGAAATCAATATCCTTGGTAGTAATCCGTCACTTAGAACTCGGAATGAACACTAATGATGTCGCGATTCATCATTAGTGTTATTTCCCAGCCATCGAAGTGCGTTCAATACTATATCACTTTCAAAATCACTTTTAAACTATTCCTTTTTGAAATACATTTCAGAATACCATTCACAATGCTTGTAAATAATTTAAAATCTCCCAGGATTTTAAAATTCTCATCTATTCAATTCAAATCCATTTACAAACTCCTTTCAAATTTCCAGGGTTTAAATTTCAATTCTGATTTTAACTTCAGATTTAATTCATCTAATTCCACGTATTTCACTTATATGAATTCTGCTAGGTTATTTACATAACCATTTAATTTATAATCTTACTCGATTATAATAACAACCAATATATTATAGTTCTAATATATATATATATATATCTTCCCTATAACAAAATATACTTTGGGTAAACTTATTTTCATTTACCCTTTTTTCAAAACATATCGTGTCGACCCATCGTATTCGAGTATTTAGAAACTCCTACCGATACAGCGGATCAAACTGATCGACCAGAACTCATAAACAACTCAACCAATGAATCTCCATAATATAAAACAATTTTTATATCAATAACAAATACGCGCTCGTATATATACACTCAACTCAGTCTAGGGTATTACTAACCCCATCTCTACCGAGTCACGCTACGGAGCCAAGGTAATTACTTAACCTTAAGCTCTGATACCACTGTAACGACCCGGGGTTTTTGCGATCCTGGATATCGGCATATGACAATATGTTGACTATTCAAGCATCGAAAACACCGGATAGTCCATGAAAGAAATTAGAGGGTGAGGATAGATAAGATAGAAACTTAGAATAGAAGAAGAAGAAGAACATACAACATCAGAGTAAACACGAATCTCACAGCGGAACGAATAAATATATTTCATAACATAACCTTGAAATTTAAATCTGTACTTGAATATACATATCATTTCCAAAGTACAGCACTTACAATACAGCGGAAAAAACATAGCTATATAATTCTGAAGCCTCCTGCTCTAGCTCTTCAAGTATCTGTAAATCTCGACTACTTGACTGCCCGTACAAAATTGGGCACCCAAGAGTTTAGGGAAAACAAAACAAAATAACTCTGGGTCAGTCATGTGACTGGTGCGAGTAAACTCAAATTATTTGATTTAACTTTCAAAATCTTGAAACAAAGGATAATCATAAGACCGATCCACACATAAACACGGATGGTTTTTACCTTACAATAACCCAAATCATTAGTAAAACAATATTATTCTGATACTATAATAATGTATAACACAAGTAATATCAATCTAGTAGAAACGCTTGCATCTAACGTTCTACATATATAATATACAATAAAAACCGCGGGCTCTTATTTGGGGAATGGATTCCAACTATGAAAAGGTATGGATCCACCTTCCGCTCAGTGTACTCTAGAAGCGATGCACTGGAGTTCAACAAGAACATCTTGCAACTTGGCCACACATGACCGACCACTCATTTCGCTTGAGTGTATCGAATATATTGCCACCCCTCGGTTAGTATTCCAACATAACCATTCTTGGGAGATACAGATTTGAAAGAAGTAACAAATATGAATATTCTCTAGATGGTGACAATATACCTTAATTGGTTACGAACCACTTAGCCATGCTGCCTACCCGATTTCTGTCATTTCCCAGTTGATGAGGCTGGAGGTCATAACGTATCTTTCAACCAGTTACTCATTCATTCACTTTGAATGCCACATCGTCATACCCGTCAAATGACAAATTGATCTCCCCAAAAATACCCTTGGTATAAGCTAAGAGAAACGAATTCCTCCGCCACCAACGTAAATACGTTTGAAACGATCAACTTACGTGATCTACCAGATATACTTTGTCAAACATTCGTCCATTCAAGTTGTCCTAGGACTGGACAAACCGATGGCACTATTCCGTACACCCATCCTAGGAAATCTCTACCTAGGACTTATACAACAGCCCTTGCACTTTACTCTGTCTTCAATTTGTCTTCAATCTATTTGATTCGAAACGCTAACGCCCATACGGAGTGGTTCTTTGGATAAGAATCCAACCGGTCTCTCCGTATTGACGACGGAAAAATGGTCAAAATTTTGATAGTCTGTGATTTAACTATCAAAGAAAACCACGTGTGCAAATAACGATATTATTTCTAGATGGAAATTTTATCGATCAATCATCATTTAACATTTATCTCTTTAGTTCATTAATTTACTTATCTCCTGTTTCCATATATTCTAAATTCTTATTTTCTATTATCAGAAAACAATTCTGATTCTTATTTGGAAAACATTTCCAAAACTCCTTTACTGGATTTAAACTGATGTTTAAATCAAACATCGCCATGCCAACTCAAAACATTTCACTCATTAACTAAATTCACTTAACCATCATTCACTATCAAACCTTACCATTCCTTAGTTAAGAAGGAAGTCAATCAAGTTGGGGTATAATTACCTCTCAGACCTTAACTGAACAACGTTTTAACTTCGAAATAGTCAAAGTTTATCCTTTAAATCTTTAACAAACTTCCTTACGTAACTCTCTTTCGAATAAATCTCTATCCGATAACTCTTTCCTTCGAATAAATTATATTTGATAATCTCTCTTCTTCGAATAACCTATATTTGAATAACTCTATTCAATTAACTGTATTCGAATAACTCTAATCGATATACTCTTATCAGTTAGCTCTATTTGATTAACTCAATTCTATTAGCTCTATTTGATTAATTCGATTGGATTAACTCTATTTGATTAACCCTACTGGATTAACTCTATTCAATTAACTCTAACTAATTAACTCCTTTCGAATAAACTATATTCGATTAACTCCTTTCGAATAACTAATATTCAATTAACTCCTTTCGAATAACTAATATTCGATTAACACCTTTCGAATAACTAATATTCGATTAACTCCTTTCGAATAACTAATATTCGATAACTCCTTTCGAATAACTAATATTCGATTAACTTCTTTCGAATAACTAATATTCGATAACTCCTTTCGAATAACTAATATTCGATTAATTCCGTTTAAATAAATAATATTCGATAACTCCTTTCCAATAACTAATATTTGATTAACTCCTTTTGAATAACTAATATTCGATTAACTCCTTTTGAATAACTAATATTCGATTTCCTCCTTTCGAATAACCAATATTCGATTACCTCCTTTTGAATAACTAATATTCGATAATTCCTTTCGAATAACTAATATTCGATTACTCCTTTCGAATAACTAATATTCGATAATTTCTTTCTCTATTCGAATAAACTATATTCGACTAATTCTCTTATTTCGAATAACCTTATTCGATAACTCTTTCTTCGAATAAACTATATTCGAATAACTCTAATCCGACTAACTCTAATTCAATTAACTCTATTTGAATAATAAATATTCGACTAAATCTTGTTCGATTAACTCTATTCGAATAACTCTAGTTCGATTTAACTCTAATCGATTAACTCTAACTGATTAACTCTAACTAGTTAACTCTAACTGGTTAACTCTAACTCTAATCGATTAACTCTAACTCTAATCGATTAACTCCTCTAACTCATTTTGATTAACACATTTTGATTAACTCCTTTGATTAACTCTACGTCCATATTCAGTTTCAAATATCGATGTTGAAATCGATTCTTACTTCTCTATATAAGCCCTGACTTATATATTCTATATATCTAATGATAAATATTTTATTTTATTTATAAAATATTATTTATAAATTAATCTTCTCAATCTATTGGTTACAACAGATTCTATTTAAAATCTTTGCTTTAAATCCATATCATGTTATACCCGTGTGCGAAGCACGGGTCTTGACTTTCCTGATGTAAAATTCTATTCATTTGCCAAATATTTCCTTATATAACATTCTTTTCATTTCCCAATAAATTCCTTTTATATTTCTATTTATTTTCCCAATATATTTCTTTTATAACTCTATTTATTTTCTAAATAAATATCTCCTTTTATAATCTATTTATTTTCCCAATAAATATTTTCCTTCAAATTCTATTTGTTAATGTTTTACCAATATTTCCCTTTCAATTCTATTTGTAAATGGTTAACAAATATTTCCCTTTCAATTCTATTTGTAAATGGTTTACAAATATTTCCTTTTTAATTCTATTTGTAAATGGTTTACAAATGTTTCCTTTTCAATTCTATTTGTAAATGGTTTACAAATATTTCCCTTTCTATTTTATTTGTAAATGTTTTATAAATATTCCTCTTTCTATTTTATTTGTATATGTTTTACAAATATTCCTCTTTCTATTTTATTTATAAATGTTTTACAAATATTCCTCTTTCTATTTAATTTGTTTTCTAAATAAATAATCCTTTTATACTTCTATTTATTTCTTAAATAAATATTACATTTCAATTCTATTTATTTAACAAATAAATATTTCTTTTTGATTCTATTTGTTAAACAAATAAATATTCCTTTTATAAAATTCTTTGATTTTATAGTTATTTTCTTTCATAAAATCCCTTTGATTTTATAAATAATTTTCTTTATAAAATCTTTTGACTTTATAAATAATTTCTTTCAATATATATACACTGAAATTTCTCTTTATACATTCTAGTGTTCTCTATGGTGTTTAACATACCATATAAAATTGATCAATATCATTCAACCATATATTATCAACAACAGGCTATATATCACATCATATATAACAATATATGAAAAACAGTAAAATAAATGTTGAGGAATCCAGTTGGATTCCTCCAACCTGTTTCCCTACATCACAGATGTTAAACAATATAATTAACATCGATTTCATTTCAATATGAAATATTCTACTAAACAGAATTAATATTTGATTAACGATTTATATATATATATCATTATCTATAATTTCAGCCAATACATAAGCAATTCAACCAAACAGTTAACACACAGCAATCAACAGACAATTATCAATTCTAAAAATATGCTATAAAAATATAACTGTTCAGAGTTGTTGAGTTTTACTCACTTTGGTAGTTCATCGTTAAAGAACGATAAACTGTTGTTCGATTTCGATCAAATAATTTATTTCGCCATAAATTCAAACGAGCTCCAATCCACTCCCAGTTAGTTCCATTTTGTAGTCGTCGTCCATACAATCCCAACGGATCCTGTTTCGTCCAATTCTGATATCGTATGGCGAAGATATGATATTTACAAATTAAATACACATTTAAATTAAAATCAAACTAAGGTTTATTTCAAACTGGGCTTAACTTGATTTGCCGGCCCATTACACATCAGACCCGCACCAGTTTAAAATGCTTCTTCCCTAAATTCTTGCTCCAGTAAACATCACGAAATCCAAATGGCCATTGTCGTGCTTTCCTCCCTCTCAAACACCCTCCACAAACCACCGAATGCAAAAGTACCATCACCATTACAATCTCCATTGCATTCTCTTCAAATCTGCACAACCCATCATCAACTTGCGCCCCTTTTCACCATCACGGTTTCCCGTTCGAACTCGGACAACCCCAAAATCCACCGAACCAAATTTCATTCGAACTTCCCCAAATTAATCCCAATTGAAGCTATTCTCCTCTACATCTCGAATCGAACTCGAAAGGATCCAAAACTTCTTACATCTCTCGAAATGTCCAACCCTTGAACCCACTGTGAAAAACCCGACCCCAAGAATGAACTTCGAACTCATTGAAATGGGTATGAAAATGGAGATCATAACACCAGGAATCGAAATATATACATATAATGGTTTATTGGATTTTATTTGATTTTTTAGGAATTTTAGAAGAGGGTATTTTCACGTTTGAAGCTTTTTGAGTGGCGGATTAGGAGAACTCTTTTATAAGGGGGACGAGATTTTTGTGTGGCTCAAAAGATGAGGATGTGGCTTGTTTAGGTTCACAAATCACTTAGGATATTTTAGTTTTTGTATTCATTTCGCCTTCTAAAAATCTGTATGATCACACACGATACCCAAAAATCACGAAACTGGACATGCAGCTACAATTTGACATTACGGACCTAACGAAATTGGTTTCTTCGAATTCCGACTCCGTTTGCTCACACAGCACATTTTTAACCGTCAAAATATCGACTGTTTTTCACATTAAAAATCCGAACGACCACATACTGACTCTAAAAATCACGAAAATTGAAATCTAGCAATAATTTAATATTGCGGATCCAACAAAATTAGTTTCGTCGAATTCTGAGGTCGTTAACTGGCTATTTTTAATGCTCTAAATAACCCATTTAAATATATAAATATATTTAAAAACATTTGAATTTAATATTAATAAATTAATATTATAACATATAATATCATTCAGCTCCAGAATATTCCTATATGAATTTCTAGCTCTATATTTCAAATCCCGATTAAATTGATATTCGATTTATAATGAAATTGCTTATATATATCGTTATAAATTATAAAGGAATTCCATAGCGACTTTTCTAAAATTTGATTTGGACATAAATCAAAATCTACACAATGAAATCCTGATTTTTCTCTTCGACTGGAAAAATATACTTTACCGACTCCGAACGTTTCTGGTTTCACGGAAATCCGATATAAAAAGAATCATGTATATTTAATTGAAGTTCAAATCGCCAAATAGCGAACTGCCGCGCCATTTCGAGCTCGATTTTAATTATATTATAACGATACGTTCAAACTTCGTTCAAATAATATATTCGTTATTCTAATTCAAATTCTAAGCTTAATTAAATACTCTGAATTGTCCAGTTCACATTATATTGTCAATTCACTATTTCTGATTATTTCAAAAATTAAATATATTATTCTGTTATTTATATTAATTAAATATTCAATATAATTTAATTAAACAACCATTTTCACTAATTAAATAATTAAATTAATTAATTATTATCCGTATAAATACGGGACATTACACTTTCTGATGCTTGGATTTGGGATTTGTAATTGCGATCGAAAAACCACTGAAACGGTAAGTTCTATGAAATTGAATTTCAATGTTTTCTCTTTGAATTGCTGCCTTGAGTTCTTCGATCGTTTGTCGATGATGAAAAAGGTGTTTAAATAGGATTTTGTAATCCTAGACCATCTCTGATTTCCACAAATGATTTGCTTTGATTGTTGAGATAATTTTGTCCCTTTTGTTTCCTCGATTTAAATTGCGTTTGTTGGCTTGATTTGGTTTTTGCTTGTTTCCCCTTTTACTTGTTGCATGATTTTGTTCCTTTACGTTGCCTTGAATTAATTTTGCCAAGATGCAAAACTGGAAACAGTTATACAAGAAATTGTGGTCCCTTGAAAAAATATCACTTGCATGAATGTAGACATGAACTTTGCCCCCTTAAGAATCTGGTCGATTAATTTTCTTTGTGAAAACTTATTGATTTCCAAAACAGGCATTTGCACTCGAATTTGATTATTCAACCTTCCTTAAATTGAAATATTGCTTCCATGAATTCCTTTGATTGCTCAGTATGGACACATTTAAATTGGTTGCCAAGAATGAATTGCAATGATCTGTTTCATCCTATCATATGTATATATTCATACAAATGTGCGTTTTGTTCTTGCCACTATGTGATTTCTATGCTCTGATGTATTTTATGCCAAGAAATGTACATTAAATACTTGCCAAAAACAAACTGTGATTTCTGGAAATCCACTTGAATGGTTGATGCTATAAGACTTGCCTTCCATAGATTTTTGTCTGCTGTGCTAACTTGCTACATGAACTTGCATCAATGACTAGACCATATGTAGAGCAGCATATCTTGTTCTTGAACATGATTTATCATGTGCCAAAATTTACTACACCTAAATTTCACTGATAATTTTATTGGCACTTAAAATGGTGATTTTTCCTTAATTACATACATCCTTTAGAACTGTTGTACTGTGTGACCTGCCATGTTAACATCCATGTCTTGATGCTGAACTATCTATACTTGAGTTACTTCTTCATGGTTGTTGTGCATATCTGTTTCTTGTACACTATGAGCTAGAACTTTTGGCTAAATATGTATACTGTCTTCAATCTGGATCATGCTTATCTTGTTTGGAACTTGCTTTGATCTTTTTCATTTGCTGTTGCATTTTAAACTGTCTCGACATGATGATATGTTATGTGCTTATCCATGCGCACTTGCATGTTAATGCCGCTCTTGTATGCTTTATGTATACCTAGCTTGTGAATTGTTTTATGTTGCACATTTCAGTTTGAAATTCTAACTTGTACTTGCATCACTGTATGCACATGCCTTGCATAAAACTAAAATTTGCACTTGTCCCATTTATGTTGTTGTGCTGTCTTGCTTTTATGGCAGCACCATATAGCCAGCTATGTTGATGCCTTGTGCTCGACCTCTGGTCCATGCAGTGTGTACACTATACACTGATTTGCTGCAACATTTTGTTGCCTTGTGAAACTGTGCATTTGTATTTGAGTTGTATTCACCATTCATAAGATGATCCCTTGTTCATTGGCTTCATGAATGCACCATGCACTTGTGTGTAGTTCTACACTGCTGCATCATGATGCTTACCACTATGTTGAGCTTGGTCCTTGTGGCTGCTCCACAGTTGCTTGAGTCTGTGCATCTCATGTATACATATATGTATATATATACGTATGTGTGTGTATATATATGTGTGTGTGTATGTGTGTGTCACTCTATATTTGATGTTTGAATGTATATGAATACTTGCAGCATACATATGTTAACAAGTCTTACCTGACACTACATTTTTGACATATTTGTCCCTACATTAAAATGTGTATATACATACAATGTATGTGTATACATGTATAGTGCACATCCATAAAATATATATATATGTGAGCACTACAGACAATGTCTACCTTGTGGTATTTACAAGTGTATCACTATGAATACCACAAGCTGTCTGGACACAGATGGATGTCCAAAAATAAATCAGGTCCAGTCATGAAAAATGATTAGAAACACACCAAAAATTCTGAGGCAAATAAATTTTTAAAATAAAAATTATATCTGCTAGAATATAAAATTATTTCTATTCTAGATTACTGTGTGTATGTTTCAATGACAGGTAAGCAGAAGACTGGACTAACTATGGAGCTGGCAGAAGACAGAAGACAAAAGATGTGTTAGTGAGTGTATGTAACAGTATAACTGAGAGTGACTGAGTGAATATACGTACAGCTGAGCGAACTGTAGTGAGGAGCAATGTGTAAAAATAAAATTGAATGTAAGTGTATTGTATTTCATTGAATTGTACAAATAGTGGAGTTGAAAGATTGTACTGTTGAAATGTAGAAATACAGTATTATATTTTAATAAAATACTGTTTGAATGTTTAGACTCTTGTGCAGTAGTATTTTATTTAAATATAAATATTATATTCTGTCAATAATGTAGTATAATAGTACAGTTACAAACACATTTACAATAATAAATATATGTTTGTCATAGTCAAACAAAAATAATAGAATTGTTAGATACAACAATCTCCCCCTTTTGATGATGTCAAACATAAAATAAGTTTTTGAATATTATAATAAATGTGTTTGACAGTGAATTATTGAACTCCCCCTACAACAAAACTCACTCTAAATATGTGCAAGAGTGGAAAGCAATAATTGAACTTACAATATTAAAATATTCAAGGAATATCCATACATTGATCAAAATCTTAACCCATTCTCCCCCTTTTGTTATCATCAAAAGAATACAGAAATTAAAATAGTGATGAAATAATTGACTAAAAATATAATATCAGCTTAAAAGGAAGAACGATCATTATAAATCTCAATCAGTCAAACAAAAATCATAATATTCTAAGAACTAGTGACAAATTTCACATTGTAGAATGATGGATTTACGATGATACTTATATAAATGGAGAGAGTTTAAAAAGAATTGATTCCAGTTATTTTCAAAATAATTTTAATAAAAATGAGCACAATCATAATGATGGATTAGGACTAAAATTATAAATTCAATTTAAGTGACGTAATCAAATAATCTCAAATCTCAATAGTTGTCATTCAACAAATCATAATACATCATAATATATTAACACATTTCACAAAATAGAAAATGGATTGATAGGCTGATTTTTACACACCAAGGAGGATTTCATATAAAAAATTACTTATTTATTTCCTTTTTTTCTTTTAATTTAAGAGTACACTGACCATGCATAACCAGATCTTGGATTTTTAATTGAGGTCAGTTGCAGCTTAAAAATAAGTAATCTCGTAACCATGCATAACCAGAGCTTGAATTTTTAAATGAGGTTAGAAAAACACTTATGAATATTATATCATCAAAACATTTTCAAAAATGATTTCTTTTATCAAAGCAGCACAACAGTCGATTTCAAAGCAAACTTGTCAAGAGAATTTTTCACAAATATTCCTGACAGTCACAAAAGATGTTTCATGACCCAAGATTAAAAATAAAGTTTATTTTAAATCATTTGAAGGAATATGAACTCAAGATTAAATGAGTAGATCACACCATATTATTAATTTCAAATCCAAGATGTGTGTGAGATTCAAGAAATTAATAATTTCAAATGATTTCAAACAAACAAATATGTAAATCAAATAATCATGAAATAATAGTGAGTTCCAATACAACATCTTCAAAGAAATTTTCACAATTATTTCTGACACGAACAAGAGAAATTTTCAGAATATTTACAATAAGCATGAGAGATAATTCATGATCCAGAATAAAAAAAATATTTGAAATCACTGGAATACATGTAATTTTTAAGATATAGTGAATCAATCACACAAGATTAATAATTTGAAATATGAGAAGTGCATAAGATTCAAAATATCATAAATTTCAAATGATTTCAAACAAACACATTCTCAACAAAGATGATCATGAATAAAGATGAATTTCAAGATGTAAACAGTGATTCAAGTCACAAAACTTTCAATTCAAAAAAAAATTAAGCCAATCCAAAAATCACTGAAATTATCACAATTGGAAAATAGCAGTGTGCTGTAATAAGTACAAATTTTTGAGCTTTTTCCAAAATGAATTAGAAGAAACTCAAAACAGTAAAAGTGTGTGAAATTTCATTAATTTTTCAAAACTTCAAAAAATTAGAATTCAAAATTAACAGTGTTCAAGATATAACAAGAATGCTTCAGCACTGTTAGGAATTCAAAAACCAGAAAAGAATTCATCTTCAAAATAATTACAGAAATTTGCAATTTTGAATTCAGGATCTGGAAATGATTAAAACATGAGAGTTTTATTCAAATAGAGAGAATTTCTAGAAGATAATGAATTCTGCAATTTGAAGTTAAGAAAGCTCAATAGAAAAAATAGCAGCGACAAATCAGAAACCGAAGAGACAAAGAAAAATAAATAGAAAGGGTAGAAGGAGGAATATAATAAAAGGATAAAAACAGAGAATATTAACAGAGATGAGTTTATAGATCATACCATAATTCGATGTGAGAAAATGAATCTCTTACTCAACATACTTGGCTAAGGAACTCGGAATAATTCAAAGATGTGAAGCAGTTTGAATACAATTTTGCAAAGCAGTTCCTCGACCTCCTCTAATACCTAATAGTTTAGGGGATTGAGTGGTCTAATAAAATTATTGAAACCACTCACAGTTTTGTTCACGTCTTCCGGCACCCAAAACTATTTGTATAACAATCCATTCAAATTTACCTTTGTACCTTTTGGAACCCAAATCTGTTTGAATTTAGTTGAATTCTCTTTATTTGTTTTCGAGGTCCAAAATGGATTAAATAGATTGTTATTAAACAAACTCTTATCTCGTTTGTGATTCAAAAACCCTTTGAAATTCAAATTTTCAAAACAATCATTTTCAAAGAAATTTGAGGAATTTTTAAAAACACAAGAATTCAAATTTTCAAAATCATTTGTTTTTCCAAAACCGAGACCATTCCTATTACCAGAAGAAAATTGATTTTTCGACAGCATATTCAAAGATTTTTCTCCAGTTGAAAAGCGTTCTAAACTCAATTAAAGATCGTTGATTTTGGATTTAAGATCAGAATTTTCTTTCATCAGATTTGAACAGTGATTAATGCTAATCTTTCTCCTTTCAGTATCATTTTGTTTCAAATCAAATTTTCGTTTTCAAAGTTTAGAGGGCAAGGAATACAATACATTAGATTAAGGATATGAATGTATTTATACAATCTAATGCAGGGAAGATTAACGATGCTTTTGTACAATATTTGATATCAAGCCTTTATATCATATCAAATTACCAACTATTTCATGGCAACAATCCGATGACTTAATTACTTTAATTACCGGAGAATAAATAAAAGAAGTTGTCTTTGGATTAGATTCTGGTATTTGTGGAGGTCCAGAGGGTTTTAACACCTTTTTTGTGAAGAATTGTTGGGAAACTATTGGCGAAGATACTATATTTGCCATTCAACACTTTTTTATGACAAACCATTTACCTGCTAGTCTGTCAGCTACCATAATAGCCCTAATCCCTAAAGTTGAAGACCCTAGTTCTGTTTTTGATTTTCGGCCCATCTCCTGTTGTAATGTTTTCTACAAGATTATTTCCAAAATCTTGGAAAATAGAATTCAGAAAATGTTGCCTGATATTATCTCATTAAATCAATCGGCCTTTGTTAAAGGTAGATCAATTTCAGACAACATTTTATTAACTCAAGAACTTTTATATGGTTATAAAAGACAGAACATTTCTCCTAGTTGTACGTTGAAATCGGATATCAGAAAAGCCTTCGACTTAGTAGCATGGAACTCAATATTGGTCGTTTTATCTAGGATGAATTTTTCGGCTCCTTTTATTGCATGGATCCATACAAGCATATCATCTCCAAGTTATTCAATAGCAAGGGAAGGTCATTTACATGGTTATTTCAGAAGAAAGCAAGGAGTTCGACAGGGTGATCCCATATCGCCATATATCTTCATTATTGTCATAAAATTGTTGAAGCATTACTGGTCGATCAAGTGGTCAAGACGAAATTAGAACTACATCTGAAGTGCAAATGTCATATGATAACTCATCTTCTATTTGCTGATGATTTGGTAATTTTCACTAAGCCTTCTGATAGAAATATTCAATGTATCATTGACACTTTACATTCCTTTCATTCTATTACTGGGTTGCAAATAAATCTCATATTTTAGTTGCTGGCCTAACTCAAGATAGGAAGAATGATATTATTCATAAATCTGAACTTCTAGAGATGCCATCAAATTCATCTTACTTAGGTCTGCCTTTAATTATTTCGTGTATTACAAAGGAGCAATGTGTTCCTTTGTATGAGAAAATTATTGCTAAGTTGAAGCAATGGCCAGCATGTAGTCTATCTCAAGCCGAGAGGTTGACAATTGTACAATCAGTGGTGCTAGCAATGACTTCATATTAGACTAGGCATTATGTGCTGCCTATAAAGCTTGTTAATATGGTTGTGAGTGCACTCAACAAATTTTTGTGGCATGGGGATCCGTTTTCTATAAGATGATACCGATTTCTTTTAGCAAACTCTTTGATGATAAAAGTAAGGGAAGTTTAGGAATTACTAACTATTGCTATGGAATAAAGCTGCAATATCATCTTACTTTGAAAAATTCTTCTCCTCTGGAAACTGTCTTCGGGGAAAATGGGTTAAGCATAATTTGATAGGTCAAAGGCATTTTTGGATTATGGAGGTACCGCAAAATGCTAGTTGGAGCTGGAGGAACATCTTGAACCTGAGGAACACTTTTCTTCCTTTCATACAGTGTAATTTACAGAGCATTAAAAATGTTTCCTTTTGGCATTTATCGTGGGTAAAGCCTGGATTAATCTTAAGTTCGATGGTGGATTATAACTTGAGGAGGCTTTTGGGAAAGGTGGTTGTAACGACCCGCATTCTACGCATCGGAGGATCGTAGAATATTTATTTCTTTTTCATACGAGGTCGTATAGTCGTGTAACTTTGGGGAGTAACTATTGGAGTCATTTCCCATGTTCACCATTTTTGCCAATTTTTAAATGACCGTTTTGCCCCTAGCTGATCTTGTTTCGGCCATAACTTTTGATTGGTAAGGAGATTTTACCTAAAACCACTTTCATTAGATTCGGATGATGGTTTACCTTTCTGTAGAGTGGTCGCATTAGCCAAACGGACTCATCGTTTGGGAGATATAGCTGAAACAAGGTTTAGAAGGTGAAAAACAACTTAACCGGGCCTAATTAGGGTGATTAGCAAGAGGGCCCATAACTCATTTTGGGGTTAGGGTTATGGGGAGGCTGAGAAGAGTTAGGAAACTATTTTTATTTCATTTTTCAGCCGCCTAAAACATTTCCCTAACCCTAGCAATGGCCTCCAACACCCAAATCACCTCCTAATCACCATTTAATCAAGTTCTAGCCTAATCTACATCTAATCAAGGAAAATTAGCATCAAATTAGGAATAGAGCTGCTGTGTTGCATAGAGATTCAACCCAAATCAGAGATATTTTGAGATCTAAGATTTATTTGTGGCTAAGGTGAGTGATTTGCCTTGTTTTTTCACTAATTACGGCTAATTAAGGGTGATTAGTGATAATTAGCGAAATTATGGCTCACAAAATTCTGGAAAAATTTGTAAAATTAAAAAATATTATTTTAGGGCTCTGATAGAAGTTTGGGTTAATTTGGTTAAGTTTTGCTAATCCTATCATTAGATTTGCTTAAACATGCTTTAGGGGAAAATATGGGTTTTGGGTATGTTTGACCCGTTTTGACATATCATGTTGTTGTTTTGGTGTTTTTGGTTGACTATACATGTTGCTATGACTGTATGATATGCTTTGTGATTGATTAAAAAAGTTAGAATGGTTGAAAACAACGTCTTATGGCGTAAAACATTCGCTGGAAGAGTTGCAGGAAATTGTGCAGAAACCGGATCAGATCGCCCCTCTTCAAACCGACCCGATCATGATATTCACTGCAACTCAACCTGCTCATGATCCAGGAACCCATCTCCGACCCGAACCGCTCGTGACAAGGACACCACAAATCGATGCTTTGACCTATGACATACGAACTGACCCGGATGTTCTCCACGAAGAGGAATCACGAACTTAACTGACCAGGACCTTGGAGCTCACGATCTAAACTGCTGAAGGAGGGATACCACGACCCGAACTGGTGGAGGAGCTCGACCCGACCCGGAGTGTGTGCCATGAACTGATCTAGATGGGGGAAGTCGACCCGACCCGGATGACTTGCATGAGCCGAACTGGAGTCCCACGAACCAAACTAGATGTTGCCAAGAGCCTGAGCCAGGGTGTGCCACGAGCCGAACCGAAGAGATACCCGAACCAAACCCAGGTGATGATCACGAACCAAATGGAGATCGAAGCCGAAGAAGACCAAAACCCGAGATGCAAAGGTAGTCTAAATAAGAAGTAGACTCAGGATCCAGTTAGGAACCAACGAATTAACTTCGTGAGTTGGGCTTTGCTGCGGACGTATGCAAAGGGGTTATCGACGTCTATAGCTTTGATTCACCACCAGGACAGATGTTAGGCTACGGATCAGTGCAGTGGGGTAGTTGTTACTCCATGGGGCAGAGTGGTCGTAGCATGGCTATGAGCCAGTGCAGTGGAGTCGTTATGACTTCATGGGGCAGAGTGGACATAGCAAGGACTAGTGGCTATGGATCAGTGTAGTGGAGCCATCATGACTCCATAGGGGCAGAGTGATCATAGCAAGGATTTGGGTGATCAAAGCGGTGGATATCGTATGCTTTACACACTGAGTGGGAGATGTGAGGATGTTTGCTATGCTTGATTGTTTGATATCACTATGACATGCACACCCTCACCCCCCAAATCTTTACACCATATGTTAGTGTCACCTTAGAGTATTATACATCTTGTTGTGCTAACTCTTTGGTTGTAGGTCCAGGTTCAGGTAGGGTTTAGTATACCTGTTATTGTCCTGTTTTGCTGCTTATCGCTCATACCAGACTTTTGTCTGACCCAGAGTTTTATGTCTCTTCTTATTACTCTGGGTGCTCTTAAACGGGCAGACTAGAGACAGGTTAAGTGGTATGTACGAGTAGCTGTACCGGAGACGAGCAGGAGGCTTCTACGAATGATATATATATAATCTCCCTATGTCGCTGCTGGTCACTACTTCGGGCATTAGTAGTGTACCTTTCTTATTTTGCTTTGGAGACAGTTTTAAAAGTTGTAATAATGATGATGTGCAACATAAGTTGTATTTTGGATTTTTCGCTGCTATGATGGTTTAGTTTTCAGCTTATGCACCTTCTCACATGCTTTATGTCAAAGTTATGTTATTATTATATTTTGTTCCATGCGTTGTGAGATATACTACTGGTTCCTTGCTAGTTCAAATTCCTTTCTTTGGCGACCGTCTCGTGCTAATCGGGCATTGGCACAGCGCACTTTAATTAGAAATGTCGACTGGTGCGGGACGGGCCGTCACACTTGGTATCGGAGCTCTAGGTTGCGTAGCTAACCAAGGGAAAGACACCAGGGAGAGATGGTACGTATATGAGAGCACGTATTTGAGATATTTTGGTTTTCAATATATATATATATATATATACTATTAGTATATTTAAGGATGAAGTCGCACTGCATTGGAACCACCGAAGAGATGGTTAATCGTTTTCTCCTTACAGATTGAACGATGAGCCGACATATGAGGGGTACTGGTAGAGGAGCTAATAATGGGAATGCTTCTGATATGAGGACGATGTTCACTGACTTCATGAGAGAGATGCTTAGGGATGTTCAGAGGGCAGTTCCTAATGCTGCAAATGGTGGTGGTGCAGCGGTGCAGGCGCCTAGGGCCGATTTCGCCAAGCTCTGTAAGGACTACACTAGTCTTGGTGGGAAGCCGCTCCATGGAACGGAATCGGCTACAGAAGTTCAGGATTGGTTGGATAGTTGTGAGCGTATCTTCGAAGACATGGGTATCGAGGATGCGATGAAGAGAAGGCTAGCATCTCGTCAGCTGCAAGGACGGGCTATGAATTGGTAAAATGCTATTAAGGCAGCTACCCTGAGGATCAAGTTACTTGGGATCATTTTAAGGCCCGATTCAGTGATAAGTTTATCCCAGTTGCTCAGAAATCAGAATTGTTTAGGAAATTTCTGGAGCTTAAGCAGAATGGTAGGGCAGTCTCGGAGTACATTGCTGAGTTCGATACTTTATCGAAGTATGGATTATCTGTTATTGGCACTCCCGAGAAGAAGAATGAGAAGTTCATAACAGGCTTAGATACTGGGGCTTGGTATGCTTTCTGTTTATGATGTTCCTGTTCGAGTACTGTTTAATACTGGGGCTTCCCGTTCCTTCATATCTAGTGACCTGGTAGATAGGTTGGGATTGGAACCCGATAGTCGATAGACCTTTAGCACTGACGAACCCGATTGGCAGTTCGACTAGCCTTAATATGATTTGTCGTAACGTGGTCTTATCGAGTCATGGATGTATGTTTGTGATTGCTTTGTTTTGGGCTTTACTGGGTTTGGCATTATTTTGGGAGTCGATTGGCTCCGAAGGTACGGGGTGGTGGTAGACTGTGAGGGCTTTTTGGTGACAGTTAGAGCGGATGATGGACGGAGGGTAGTGTTTGGTGGTCTACCTAGTGATGGGGGTAATGGCTAGTTTACTAAATTCCCTCGACATTCCACATGATGAGTTGTCAGATGTGCTCGTGGCTGGCCAGTATCAGGATGTCTTCGAGGAAGTGACCGGACTTCCACCACACCAAGAGATTGAGTTTCGTATTGATTTAGTGAAAGATGCCAAACCTATAGTGATGCCACTTCATCGTAATGGCGCCAAGGGAGCAGAGAGATCTCGGGGTGCAAGTAAATGTTCTTTTGAAGAAGGGATTTATCAGAAGAAGTGTTTATGAGTGGGGAGCACCAGTTGTGTTTGCTACCAAGGCAGATGGTTCCCTTCGATTGTGTGTGGACTACCGAGAGCTGAATAAGATGACGAGGAAGAATAAGTATCCTCTACCGCGGATAGATGATTTGTTTGATCAGTTGAGTGGCGTGAGAGTATTCTCCCAGTTGGATCTCGCGACAGGTTTTCATCAGCTTAGGGTGGAAGCTGAGAGTATAGCTAAAATGACCTTTCGGATGCCATCTGGATTCTATGAGTGGTTGGTAATGCCATTCGGGTTGACCAATGCACCAACATATTTTGTGGATCTTATGAATAGGGTATTCAGAGATCAATTGAATAAGTTTGTTCTTGTGTTCGTAGACGATATCTTGGTTTATTCGAGGACAGGGGAAGAACACAAGGAACATCTGTGGATAGTTATGGAGGTGTTGAGAAAGCACTAATTGAAAGCAAAGTTTTTTAAGTGTCACTTCTGGAGGAGGGAAGTGAGAATCTTGGGCCATGTTGTTTCAGAAAATGGTATTGCCATGGACCCTGCAAAGGTGGCTATGGTACAAGATTAGTCTACGCCCAAGAATGCAACAAACATAAGAAGTTTCTTAGGATAAGCTGGATATTACCGTAAGTTTATCCAAGACTTCTCCAAGATAGCGGCACCGTTGACTCAGTTGGCCAAGAAGAATCAAGCTTTCGTCTGGGACGAAAAGTGTGAGAATGCATTTAAGAGTCTAATAGAAAAGTTGACATGTGCACTAGTGTTAGTCATTCCTAAGGGGAATGAAAAGATGACAGTATATATAGATGCATGTGGTACCGGGCTAGGTGTTGTATTGATGCAAGGAGGTAGGGTTGTAGCTTATGCTAGTCGTCAAATGAAACCGCATGAGAGAAGATATCCTACCCATGATTTGGAATTGGCAGCGATCGTATTCGCGTTGAAGATGTGGAGACATTATCTCTTGGGAGAAAGATTCGAGTTGTTTACCGATCATAAATCGTTAAAGTATCTCCTCTCAGAAGGATCTAAATCTCCGACAACAAAGATGGTTAGAATTCTTGGCGTCCTATGATTTCAATATCGCATATACACCAAGAAAAGGCAATGCGGTAGCTGATGCATTGAGTAGAAGACATGCCAGTTTAGGGGCCATGTTTCTTGAATGGAAGCAACAGGAGTATATCGCAGGGTATGATTTCAGACCAAAGTGCGAATTGGATCCAGTAATGTTAGCAAGTTTGACGATCAGACCCACTTTGATTGAGTGGATTGGTTCCAGTTAGAGGAACGATCCTAACCTATTAGAAATCATCTCCAAGTTAGAGATGGGTATCGACGAGGAGATGGACAAGTATGGGCTTGATCGAGATGGATGGCTTAGAAAGAATGGAAGACTAGTTAGGCCCAATGTCAATGGATTAAGAGATGAAGTGCTTAGAGAATGTCATCACTCGAAACTAACCATACATCCCGGTGGTAACAAAATGTATCGAGACATGAAGCAGACCTACTACTGGGAAGGAATGAAAAGAGATGTTGGGAAGTTTATATCCAAATGCATGAACTGCCAGTTAGTGAAAGCTGAGCAAAAGAAACCTAGTGGTTTGTTGCAACCATTAGAAATCCCCAAATGGAATTGGGAACAAGTCTCAATGGATTTCATTGATGGGTTACCAAGGACTAGATCGGGCCATGATAGCATTTGGGTGATTATGGACCGATTGACCAAGAGTGCAAGGTTTATACCCGTCAAGTCGAATAGAACGATAGCTAGGTTAGCTGAACTGTATATGAAATGGGTAGTGAGATTTCATGGAGTACCCAAAGGCATTGTGAGCGACCGAGATCCGTTGTTTACTAGTGTAACACCCCGAATTTCGGTTAATGCTAAAATTCACTAATTACAGAATAAATAATCTCAGATATGAGAATTGGGGGAAACGGGCTGCGTCATTGCGTTCGTCTCGGAAAAATACGCGAAATAGAGTCTGAGTTTTCGAGAATCGGAGTCCGTATGGCCCGGTTATGGCCTAATGAAGTTTGTAGAAAATTAAAAGTTCAAAACAGATTTAAAATTCAGGTTTAAAATTCAAAATTGGGGCCATTGGGCGCTGGAGGGAAAATTCCCGCCCAGCTACCCGTGTCGACAGCCCTGTCGACAGGGCAGTCGACTGGGTAGCACCAGGACGACAGCCCTGTCGACAGCCCTGTCGACTTGGGTGTCGACAGGGGGTGCTCGTCAGGTCTAACCTGGTGCACCATTTTAAGGGATTAGCTGTGTTTTGGGCTGTTCTCTAGAAGCTTCCGGGATCTAAGGGTCCTAATCTAATCTAGGGTTAATCTAAGGGCCTAAAACACTACCTAATCCTATAAATAAGACCCCAACCCTACCCTAATTCATTCATAATTAGATCTTGTAACTAAACTATGGCAAAATGAAACTTGATCATGGCCTCCACAAATCAATGAAGAGAGTTGCAAGCTAATCAACCTCTAATCATCATCTTCTTCAACTAAAGCAACTAATTCCACTTCATAAGTTTGCTAATCTTGGGTTTGGTGAGTTTCTATCACTTTAACATCAATTGCTAAAGTAAGTAGATTAGGTGTAATGAGACTTATGGTCTTGGATGCGGATTAGTGAGTTTGAATCATTTGTAATGATATGCTACTCTATGTTTTCCTATGTTTATGCATATTTAATAAGTGGGTTTATGCATATTTAATAAGTTGGTTTATGCATGTTTAACAAGTGAGTTATGCAAGTTCATATGCAAGTTATGTGTATGATGTTATGTAAGTTATGTGTATGATGTTATGCAAGTTCATATGCAAGTTATGTGTATGATGTTATGTAAGTTATGTGTAGGTTGTTATGCAAGTTCATATGCAAGTTATGTATATGCTTAAATGCAAGTTTAACATGATATGCAAGTTATGCATGCTTATGCAAGTATGTGAATGCTTATGCAAGAATGTGAATGCTTATGCAAGAATGTGAATGCTTATGCAAGTTATGTGTATGCTTAAATGCATGTTTAACATGTTATGCAAGTTATGAGAATGCTTATATGCAAGTTCAACATGTTATGCAAGTCATGTGTATGATAATATGCAAGTTCGTATGCAACATGTTATGCAAGTCATGTGTATGATAATATGCAAGTTTGGGTTAAATGTAGTTGGGTTAATATATGCTCATATATGCAAGTTGACATCCTCTTAACCCATGACAAAGTTATATGCTAAGATTTGGTTAAACCCATGATATTTGTGATGGATCTTCCCTTTATTATGTCATGAAATGAGAACGATTTACGTGGGGAACGATGGGGTTAATAAATATGTTAATAAAAGTATGATTGGGTATGATTAAGCATACCATAAAAATAAATTAACATAAGTGGGAATTTACCTATTGAGTTAGGTCTACCCCATGGGAATTTACCTATTGAGTTAGGTCTACCCATGTTATGAAAAATTTGATACTAATTAGGGATAATTAATATGGGGGTGATTAATTAGGTGTAATTAATCGACTAAGACACGAGGTTGGACTCATTTGTAGTGTAAGACTGCCCGGACCCTACCGGCTTAACCAGTTGCTACAAATGTCAGCCCAATGTGAGAGGTCTTAGCCATAAATTAAATACGTGATTAAAGTAAAGACACGAGGTTAGACTCTGTTATGACGTAAGACTGCCCGGACCCTACCGGCTTAACCAGGCGGTCATAACAGCCAGTCTAATGTGGGAGGTCTTTATGGGAGATCACAGTCTTAATTAATTAAGAAACACTTAACCATATTAGCATGTAGTGGGACATGAGGGGTTAAGTGAGTGCCTTGGGTGGCATGTGGAAATTTAGTGGTTGCCTTGGGTGGCAATAGAAAATACGATTAGAATACTTAACCAAAGTGGAACATGTAACTAAAACATGATTAAAGGGTTAAGTGGGTGCCTTGGGTGGCATGAGGAAACATAATGGGTGCCTTGGGTGGCATGAGGAAACCTAATGGGTGCCTTGGGTGACATGTGGAAATCTAGTGGGTGCCTTGGGTGGCAATTGAAATATAATTAAACGACTTAACCAAACTTTAAACATGTAAGTGAACATGATTATTAAAAGGGTTAAGTGGGTTACACTAGATGAATGACAAGCTTAGGTGGGTAGCTTGTGGGGACCCATTATTGGGTTATACTAAATGAATGACAAGCTTAGGTGGGTAGCTTGTGGGGGCCCATTACAACCGGTATCCCATACGTATCTTTGTGAGCTCGGCCCAAGCCGAGGACGGGACACGCATACTGGGTTTGTCTATAAGTGGCCAAAACGGGGTAGCGGTGGCAACGCAAGTCCAACGGGCTTCATATGCGTGTGTGGGCCCGGGCTGGTAGATAAGCCGTTGTTGCATCATGTAGATATAAGCCGTGCACCGTTAATTATATCGGGTTGCCACTTTGGGGAGTGATACACCCCACTGTGGGGCCGGCACGGGTATCTACGGTAGGGAGCCGATCGCTTGGGGGTAGTGGGTACACCTAGTGGAGATAGGGGCAGACGGCACCTATGTAGTGAGCTAGGGGTACAAGAAACTACTGGGTAAAATTACTAAGTCTTTGGGTGGGATCAACCTTTAAGTAGAAATGACTGGTGTGGTGCAGTGTTGTAATTACCCTTGGGTGGGTATATGCGTCTTTACCGATATCTTAAGTACAGAGTTGTAATTACCCTTGGGTGGGTAGATGTGTCTTTACGGTTATCTTAGTTTATCCTAAGTCTACCAAGCTGCTTAGTGTAGCCATTCATCCCCAGTCATTACCGTATGTCAACTTATGCCTTCTCTGGTTACTTTAATGATTGTATTGTTAAAGTTATAGAGCTCGCTCAGACTTATGTCTGACCCCGTTGTTTCTCTATCTTTTTCCAACCCTCAGGTTTTCGGAGTGGGCCTTGCACTAGTGGGCTTTGATCAGACTGCTTTATCTATCTTTTGGAGCTTGGACCGTAGATGTAAAGCTCAGTTTATCTTTTCTATTATGGCTATTAGGTTATGTAATGGGATTATGTACTTTTATTTTTATCAGGATGGATATTATGTACTTGACTCTTATTTATGGTTTTGGTGTAACCAAACATGTTTTACTTTCCGCTGAAATGAAATGATGTTTTTTAAAATTCTCAAGTATTACTTATATCTGTCTTGTTGTAATTTTTCTGTTCTATATTCACTTAAAATACTCCACCGATGTTATGGCATTCCCTTAGTGAGTGACCGTAGCGGGTGTGGGGTGTTACACGTGGTATCAGAGCTTAAGGTTACCAGAATAGATAAAATTTTTAGAAAAACTATTTTCTAAGAATGTTTTTGAAAGGAGTATTTTCAAAAACATGTCTTTTAAGAGAGGTTTTTGAAAGAAAAGCATAATCCCCGATAGCCATATCTTTATCTTTCGAGTTCTCCGTTTTGAATCTCTTCCTCTCTCGTTTTGAGTTTCCCCTCCACGTATGGATGATCTTTCTAAGATAGATAAGAATGGAAAACCACTTCAAGGAACTTGGACATTAGTCGGACTAGAAGTTGGTTCAAGAAGGAGGAGGACTTGTAGGTACCTATTGGATAGACGATGGGAGGAAGGCTCAAATAGTTGATGTTTAATGAAGGACGAAACCTCATTTTGGTGGGAGGTTACGAGTGGAGAATGGGAAGAAGAGGGCTAGTAGTTATCCTTTTGGGAGGAATAGGACATCTTATTAGGATTGTCCAAAGAGGCAAGGGCAAGGTACGGAATCTTCTGGAGGGTAGTTGTATTCCCTCACGGCTAGTATACCAGATGGGGAGAGGACCGTCTAGGTTGGAATTTGGATTTCTTTATCATCCAGTTCGTGCTTTATTTGGTTCTGACGCATCGAGTTCGTTTATCTCATCGTTGTTAGTTGAGTCACTGCACATAGACACCAGTTGAGTAGATGATCCCGTAGTTGTTTCAAACCCAATTGGGGGCTCCATGATGTATTTGGGTTTGAAAGTTTCTATACTTAGCATTGAGTTTAGATGTGATGCTTTTTGGGCTTCACGGGCTATGGGTTAGTTTTGGGCATGGACTGGTTATCCAGTAATGGTGCCATTCTTGATTGCGAAAGGAGAGTTGTTAGGCTCATGACCCGCTTGGGTAACACTCTCGAGATCACTTGTAATCCCATGGATTCTGTTTTGCTAAGTTATCTTGAATCGCTTGACGCTTCGGTCGAGAGTTTGCAATCTGTTAGAGTGGTCCGGGAATACTCGGATGTGTTTGAGGAGGTGAAGGGCTTACCTCCGAAGCGGGAGATTGACTTCCGAATATATCTGGTGGATAATGCTAAACCTGTATCTTTACCAGTGCGCCACATGGCTCCTCGTGAGAGGAGGGAACTCCATAAGCAAGTAGGGGAGTTGCTTGAGAAGGGGTTCATAAGACGAAGTATATCGGAGTGGGGTGCTCCAGTAGTCTTTGCTACAAAGGCGGATGGGTCCCTCAGACTTTGTGTAGACTATAGAGAACTCAACAAGCTCACAAAGAAGAATAGACACCCATTGCCAAGGATTGATGATCTTTTCAATCAGTTGGTTGGCGCTTCAGTATTTTCTCAGTTGGACTTAGCCACGGGGTTTCATCAGTTGAGGGTGGCTGAGGATAGCATAGACAAGACTGCCTTTAGGACTCCGGATGGTTTCTATGAGTGGCTGGTGATGCCATTTGGGTTGACGAACGCCCCTGCATACTTTGTTGATTTGATGAGTAGGGTGTTCAGGGAGTTCCTTAATAAATTCGTGGTGGTCTTTGTGGATGATATCTTAGTATTTTCTAAGAGTGAAGAAGAGCATGCCCTACATCTTGGGGAGGTATTGAAGACTCTTCGAGCACATAGCCTTAAGGCTAAATTCTCTAAATGTCACTTCTGGAGGAAGGAGGTGCGCTTCTTGGGGCACGTGGTCTCAAAGGAAGGGATAGCTGTGGATCCCGCGAAGGTAGTATCAATTCAGGATTGGAAGGTTCCGAAGAATGCTACCGAAGTAAGAAGTTTCTTGGGGTTGGCGGGTTATTACAGGAAGTTTATTAAAGACTTCGCGAAGTTATCAGCCCCATTAACCCGCTTAACGAAGAAGAATCTTGTTTTCGCATGGGACGTAAATTGTGATGATGCGTTCCGACGGTTAAAGAGAGCTTTAACCACTGCTCCAGTTTTAGTGTTGCCGGATGGGAGCAAGCCATTTGTTGTTTATACCGACGCTTGTGGGACAGGACTGGGCGCAGTCTTAATGCAAGAGGGAAGGGTGATAGCCTATGGTGGAAGGCAGTTGAGAGTGCATGAGAAAAATTACCCTATCCATGATTTAGAATTGGCCGCTATTGTTTTTGCGCTTAAGATTTGGCTCCATTATCTTCTTGGTGAGAGATTCGAATTGTTCACTGACCACAAATCATTGAAGTACTTGTTTTCTCAGAAGGATTTGAATTTGAGACAACAAAGGTGGATGGAGTTCTTAGCATCCTATGATTTCGAGATAGCGTATACCCCTGGCAAGGGTAACATGGTGGCGGACGCCTTGAGCAGAAAAAGGTTGTCCTTGAGTCCCTTGTTCGTGGAACAACGAAGCTTGGAATTTATCTCGATGATTGATTTCAGACCTTCCATTGATTATGTACCCGGTTTGATAGCTTCCTTAGAGGTTAGACCTACTCTTTTGGGGCGGATTGGAGAAGCACAGAGGGACGACCCACAGTTGGTTGAGTTGGTGGAGAAGCTCATAAGGGGGGAGTCGTCCAGCCATTTGAGTAGATACACCCTAGACGATGGGGGGTGCTTGCGTAGAGACGGTAGACTTTGTGTACCGCAAGACGAGGGTTTGAGGAAGGTTATTCTTGATGATGCACACCGTTCTAGGATGACCATTCATCCCGGTGGGGACAAAATGTACCAAGACATGAAGAGGGTTTTCTTCTGGGCCAGTATGAAGAAAGATGTGGCCGAGTATGTCGCTCGATGCTTGGTGTGCCAACAAGTGAAGGCGGAGCAAAAGAAACCTGGTGGGTTGCTTCACCCATTGCAAGTTCCGCAATGGAAGTGGGATAGCGTCTCGATGGATTTTATTGACGGGTTACCCAGATCAAGAAAGGGTAATACGGGAATTTGGGTTGTGGAAGACAGACTTACTAAAAGCGCCCACTTCATACCTGTGAAGAGCAAGAGGACTGCTCCATGGCTAGCTTCAGTCTACATTCGAGAGATAGTTCGGTTGCATGGTGTACCTTCTAGCATAGCGAGCGATCGAGATCCTATCTTCACTAGCGAGTTTTGGAAGAGTTTGCAAGAGGCGGTAGGAACTCAGTTGTGTTTGAGTACCGCATATCACCCTCAGACGGACGGTCAGACCGAGAGGGTGAACCGTGTTTTGGAAGACCTTTTGAGGCTTTGTATCTTAGATTTTGGAGGTACATGGGAATAGCATCTTCCATTGGTGGAGTTCGCATATAATAACAGCTTTCAGTCCAGTATTGGTATGGCTCCTTTCGAAGCTCTTTATGGAAGGCCTTGTCGATCACCTGCATGTTGGTGGGAATCTACGGATAAGATTTTGCTTGGGCCTGATATGGTTAGGGAGACTTCTGAGAAGATTGACTTGATTCAAAGAAGGATGAAAGCAGCGCAGGATAGGCAAAAATCTTATGCGGACAAGAGAAGGACGGATCTTGAGTTTGAAGTTGGGGACATGGTCTTTGTCAAAGTATCTCCGTTACGGAATGTGGTTCGCTTTGGATCCGTGGGGAAGTTAGCACCAAGGTTCGTAGGGCCATTTCCCATTAAGGAAAGAATTGGACGGATGGCATATAGAGTGGAGTTGCCCGACAGACTTAGTGGTGTACATGATGTATTCCATGTGTCCCATTTGAGGAAGTGCTTACATGAGACCGCAGAGGTGGTAGAGCCGAGCTTGCTTAAAGAAGTGGAAGTAGAGCGTGATGCGACTATTCGACGAGCTCCTACCCGCATCCTTGGGTCAGAGACTAGGAAGTTGAGAAACAGAGAGGTTCAACTAGTCAAAGTGCAATGGGGAGAAGATGAGAGCAACGCAACTTGGGGGACGGAAGCGAAGATGCGTTCATTGTACCCATTTCTTTTTGAGGGTATGTCTTTACTTTCTCCTCTATCGTTGTCTAGTACTTATCTTATCTTTAGTATATCCTCTCGTTAGTACTGATTGACCTTTAGATAGGGTAAACCTTTGGTTGAAACATGTGTTTGAGACATGTTATGGTTGATGGATGCAAGTGTTTGCTTGTGGTTGCTCGTGGATGCATATACACACACTCTAGGCACTAGATCGGCTCAGTCACTTCATATTGCATATTGCATAAAAATTGTGTGTAAGAAGCTATATTTATGGATGTATAATGATTGTGTTATCATATGGATGATGCATTTTGGTGAATGATTGTGCACTCATGTAAATATTGTATGTGTCGATAGGGTTCTCTCGCATACATAATGGATGCATGGCACTATCATGGTTTGCATATGTTCATACATTAGATAGGGAACATATACACACACTTTTTGCATATGCTCATACATCATTAGAAATTGTTTTAAGGACAATGGATGCCCGTGTTTGATGGATTGAGTAGATGGTTGTTGGATGGTAGGATATGCATTCTCCTTAGCTTAGAGATTTCGGGGACGAAATCCTTTAAGGAGGGGAGAATGTAACACCCCGAATTTCGGTTAATGCTAAAATTCACTAATTACAGAATAAATAATCTCAGATATGAGAATTGGGGGAAACGGGCTGCTTCATTGCGTTCGTCTCAGAAAAATACGCGAAATAGAGTCCGAGTTTTCGAGAATCGGAGTCCGTATGGCCCGGTTATGGCCCAATGAAGTTTGCAAAAAATTAAAAGTTCAAAACAGATTTAAAATTCAGGTTTAAAATTCAAAATTGGGGCCATTGGGCGCTGGAGGGAAAATTCCCGCCCAGCTACCCGTGTCGACAGCCCTGTCGACAGGGCAGTCGACTGGGTAGCACCAGGTCGACAGCCCTGTCGACTTGGGTGTCGACAGGGGGTGCTCGTCAGGTCTAACCTGGTGCACTATTTTAAGGGATTAGCTGTGTTTTGGGCTGTTCTCTAGAAGCTTCCGGGATCTAAGGGTCCTAATCTAATCTAGGGTTAATCTAAGGGCCTAAAACACTACCTAATCCTATAAATAAGACCCCAACCCTACCCTAATTCATTCATAATTAGATCTTGTAACTAAACTATGGCAAAATGAAACTTGATCATGGCCTCCACAAATCAATGAAGAGAGTTGCAAGCTAATCAACCTCTAATCAACATCTTCTTCAACTAAAGCAACTAATTCCACTTCATAAGTTTGCTAATCTTGGGTTTGGTGAGTTTCTATCACTTTAACATCAATTGCTAAAGTAAGTAGATTAGGTGTAATGAGACTTATGGTCTTGGATGCGGATTAGTGAGTTTGAATCATTTGTAATGATATGCTACTCTATGTTTTCCTATGTTTATGCATATTTAATAAGTGGGTTTATGCATATTTAATAAGTTGGTTTATGCATGTTTAACAAGTGAGTTATGCAAGTTCATATGCAAGTTATGTGTATGATGTTATGTAAGTTATGTGTATGATGTTATGCAAGTTCATATGCAAGTTATGTGTATAATGTTATGTAAGTTATGTGTAGGTTGTTATGCAAGTTCATATGCAAGTTATGTATATGCTTAAATGCAAGTTTAACATGATATGCAAGTTATGCATGCTTATGCAAGTATGTGAATGCTTATGCAAGAATGTGAATGCTTATGCAAGAATGTGAATGCTTATGCAAGTTATGTGTATGCTTAAATGCATGTTTAACATGTTATGCAAGTTATGAGAATGCTTATATGCAAGTTCAACATGTTATGCAAGATATGTGTATGATAATATGCAAGTTTGGGTTAAATGTAGTTGGGTTAATATATGCTCATATATGCAAGTTGACATCCTCTTAACCCATGACAAAGTTATATGCTAAGATTTGGTTAAACCCATGATATTTGTGATGGATCTTCCCTTTATTATGTCATGAAATGAGAACGATTTACGTGGGGAACGATGGGGTTAATAAATATGTTAATAAAAGTATGATTGGGTATGATTAAGCATACCATAAAAATAAATTAACATAAGTGGGAATTTACCTATTGAGTTAGGTCTACCCCATGGGAATTTACCTATTGAGTTAGGTCTACCCATGTTATGAAAAACTTGATATTAATTAGGGATAATTAATATGGGGGTGATTAATTAGGTGTAATTAATCGACTAAGACACGAGGTTGGACTCATTTGTAGTGTAAGACTGCCCGGACCCTACCGGCTTAACCAGTTGCTACAAATGTCAGCCCAATGTGAGAGGTCTTAGCCATAAATTAAATACGTGATTAAAGTAAAGACACGAGGTTAGACTCTGTTATGACGTAAGACTGCCCGGACCCTACCGGCTTAACCAGGCGGTCATAACAGCCAGTCTAATGTGGGAGGTCTTTATGGGAGATCACGGTCTTAATTAATTAAGAAACACTTAACCATATTAGCATGTAGTGGGACATGAGGGGTTAAGTGAGTGCCTTGGGTGGCATGTGGAAATTTAGTGGTTGCCTTGGGTGGCAATAGAAAATACGATTAGAATACTTAACCAAAGTGGAACATGTAACTAAAACATGATTAAAGGGTTAAGTGGGTGCCTTGGGTGGCATGAGGAAACATAATGGGTGCCTTGGGTGGCATGAGGAAACCTAATGGGTGCCTTGGGTGGCATGTGGAAATCTAGTGGGTGCCTTGGGTGGCAATTGAAATATAATTAAACGACTTAACCAAACTTTAAACATGTAAGTGAACATGATTATTAAAAGGGTTAAGTGGGTTACACTAGATGAATGACAAGCTTAGGTGGGTAGCTTGTGGGGATCCATTATTGGGTTATAGTAAATGAATGACAAGCTTAGGTGGGTAGCTTGTGGGGGCCCATTACAACCGGTATCCCATACGTATCTTTGTGAGCTCGGCCCAAGCCGAGGACGGGACACGCATACTGGGTTTGTCTATAAGTGGCCAAAACGGGGTAGCGGTGGCAACGCAAGTCCAACGGGCTTCATATGCGTGTGTGGGCCCGGGCTGGTAGATAAGCCGTTGTTGCATCGTGTAGATATAAGCCGTGCACTGTTAATTATATCGGGTTGCCACTTTGGGGAGTGATACACCCCACTGTGGGGCCGGCACGGGTATCTACGGTAGGGAGCCGATCGCTTGGGGGTAGTGGGTACACCTAGTGGAGATAGGGGCAGACGGCACCTATGTAGTGAGCTAGGGGTACAAGAAACTACTGGGTAAAATTACTAAGTCTTTGGGTGGGATTAACCTTTAAGTAGAAATGACTGGTGTGGTGCAGTGTTGTAATTACCCTTGGGTGGGTATATGCGTCTTTACCGATATCTTAAGTACAGAGTTGTAATTACCCTTGGGTGGGTAGATGTGTCTTTACGGTTATCTTAGTTTATCCTAAGTCTACCAAGCTGCTTAGTGTAGCCATTCATCCCCAGTCGTTACCGTATGTCAACTTATGTCTTCTCTGGTTACTTTAATGATTGTATTGTTATAGTTATAGAGCTCGCTCAGACTTATGTCTGACCCCGTTGTTTCTCTATCTTTTTCCAACCCTCAGGTTTTCGGAGTAGGCCTTGCACTAGTGGGCTTTGATCAGACTGCTTTATCTATCTTTTGGATCTTGGACCGTAGATGTAAATCTCAATTTATCTTTTCTATTATGGCTATTAGGTTATGTAATGGGATTATGTACTTTTATTTTTATCAGGATGGATATTATGTACTTGACTCTTATTTATGGTTTTGGTGTAACCAAACATGTTTTACTTTCCGCTGAAATGAAATGATGTTTTTAAAAATTCTCAAGTATTACTTATATCTGTCTTGTTGTAATTTTTCTGTTCTATATTCACTTAAAATACTCCACCGATGTTATGGTATTCCCTTAGTGAGTGACCGTAGCGGTTGTGGGGTGTTACAACTAGTGGATTTTGGTAGAGCTCACAAGAGGCTTTACGATCAGAATTACATCTTAGTACCGCGTACCATCCTCAAACCGACGGTCAGACAGAGAGGGTGAATCTTATATTAGAGGATCTCTTGAGAGCTTGTATATTGGATTTTGGAGGATCATGGGATAACCATTTGCATCTGGTTGAATTCACGTATTATAATATTATCAATCCAGTATTGGTATGGCTCCATTTGAAGCTTTGTACGGAAGATCGTGCAACTCATCATCATGTTGGTTAGAAACCGATGAGAAATTTGTGCTTGGGCTAGATGTGATAAGGGAACCATCAGACAAGATTAAAATTATCCAACAACGAATGAAGGCTGCCCAAGATAGGCAGAAGAGTTATGCTGATAAGAGGAGAAGAGATTTAAAATTCTCCATTGGCGACTTGGTGTTTGTCAAGATTTCTCCGTTAAAGAGCATGATACGATTTGGTAGGAGAGGCAAGTTAACGCCAAGATTTGTTGGTCCATTCCCAGTTCTCAAACAGATTGGGAATTTAGCATATAAAGTTGAATTGCCGGACAAGATGGCGGGGGTTCATAACGTATTTCATGTTTCCCAGTTAAGGAAATTCGTGCACGACCCCAATGTGACTATTTCACCTGATGATGTCGAAGTAGAACTCGAGGCGGTTGGGAACCGCAAGCCGATTCGTATTGTCGAGCACGATACGAAGAAACTTCGAAGGAAAGCGGTGAATCTAGTCAAGGTTCAGTGGGGCGAGGGTGAGAATGACTGTATTTGGAGACAGAGGAGAGCATTAGGAAGACGTATCCAGAACTCTTTGCCTGGAAAAATTTTAAATTTGGATTTAATCTTTCCGCATGCTAGGATAGGTTTGTTTTGTTTGTTTATATGTTAGATTGTTTGTGAATGACTGATAGGCATGCGGAACACCTTTGTATGTTTTAGTTAAGGAATTTCGGGGGCGAAATTTCTTGAGCGGGGAAGAGTGTAACGACCCGCATTCTACGCATCGGAGGATCGTAGAATATTTATTTCTTTTTCGTACGAGGTCGTATAGTCGTGTAACTTTGGGGAATAACTATTGGGGTCATTTCCCATGTTCACGAATTTTGCCGATTTTTAAATGACCGTTTTGCCCCTAACTGATCTTGTTTCGGCCATAACTTTTGGTTAGTAAGGATTTTTGACTTGAAACCACTTCCATTAGATCCGGATGATGGTTTACCATTCTGTAGAGTGGTCACATTTGCCAAACGAACTCACCGTTTGGGAGATATGGTTGAAACAAGGTTTAGAAGGTGAAAAACAGCTTAACCGGGCCTAATTAAGGTGATTAGCAAGAGCGCCCATAACCCATTTAAGGATTAGGGTAATGGGGAGGCTGAGAACAGTTAGGAAACGATTTTTATTTCATTTTTCAGCCGCCTAAAACATTTCCTAACCCTAGCAATGGCCTCCAACATCCAAATCACCTTCTAATCACCATTTAATCAACTTCTAACCTACTATACATCTAATCAAGGCAAATTAGCATCAAATTGGGAATAGAGCTGCGGTGTTGCATAGAGATTTAACCCAAATCTGAGATATTTTCAGATCGAAGATTTATTTGTGGCTAAGGTGAGTGATTTGCATTATTTTTTCACTAATTACGGCCAATTAAAGGTAATTAGTGATAATTAGCGAAATTATGGCTCAGAAAAATGTGGAAAAATTTGTAAAATTCTAAAATATTATTTTAGGGCTCTGATAGAAGTTTGGGTTAATTTGGTTAAATTTTGCTAATCCTATCATTAGATTTGCTTAAACATGCTTAAGGGGAAAATATGGGTTTTAGGTATGTTTGATTCGTTTTGACATATCATATTGTTGTTTTGGTGTTTGTGGTTGATTATACATGTTGCTATGACTGTATGGTATGCTTTGTGATTGATTAGAAAAGTTAGAATGATTGAAAACGCCGTCATATGGCGTAAAACAGTCGCTGGAAGAGTTGCAGGAAATTGTGCAGAAACCGGATCGGATCACCCCTCTTCAAACCGACCCGATCGTGATATTCACTGCAACTCAACCCGCTCATGATCCAAGAACCCATCTCCGACCCGAACAGCTCGTGACAAGGACACTAAGAATCGATGCTTGGACCTACGACATACAAACCGACCCGGATGTTCTCCACGAAGAGGAATCACGAACTCAACTGACCAGTACCTTGGAGCTCACGATCCGAACTGCTGAAGGAGGGATACCATGAGCCGAACTGGTGGGGGAGCTCGACCCATTCAAGAGTGTGTGCCACGAACTAATCTGGATGGGGGAAGGCGACCCGACCCGGATGACCTTGCATGAGCCGAACTGGTGTCCCACCAACCAAACTGGATGTTGCCACGAGCCTGAGCCAGGGCGTGCCACGAGCCGAACCGAAGAGATACCCGACCCAAATGGTTTAGTTTTCATCTTATGCACTGTCTCACCTGCTTTATGTCTAAGTTATGTTATTACTATATTTTGTTCCATGCGCTGTGAGATATACTATAGGTTCCTTGCTAGTTCAAATTCCTTTCTTTTCCTTTCTTTGGCGACCGTCCTGTGCTAGTCGGGCATTGGCACAACGCACTTTCATTGGAAATGTCGGCTGGTGCGGGGCGGGTCATCACAGTGGTGCTATCTTAATCTAGCTCAGCAGCTTTAATGCAAATATGGTCTGAAATTGAAAATGGTTTTGAAGTTAAAAGTGACAGTTACTTAACTTGGAAGAATAAATCCCATTCGATAAAGCACTTTTATTCTCTTTTGCAAGGAGAGAAACAGGATTTTCCCTGGGCTAAGAGAATATGGACCACTTGTAATTCGGCAAAAGAGAACCTTTTACTTTGGAAGATTATGGCAAATGCCATAAATACCAAATACAAACTCCAAAATATTGGTGTTCTCCCTGATAATATATGTGTACTGTGTAAATCCGCAAAGGAAACAAACATTCACTTGTTTTTTTGAATGTAGTTTTTCGTTTCTTGTTTGGATGAGGCTATTGGGTTGTGGATCTTTTCATAGGCCTTCTATGGATAATAAAACTGAATGGTACAATATATATATATATATATATATATATATATATATATATATATATATATATAAGGCTACAAGTGGAGAAGTGAAAGAGAAAAAGTATTAATAGAGCTTTTGAAGAAATTCTGTTATGAGCTTTGGGAAGAAAGGAACATAAGAGTTTTTGGATTGGGTGAGTTGAATGCAAATGAGTTGTATAACGTTGTTCATAGAAAAATGCTGAAAAGTCTTCGAATCAACTGCTAGAGGAATTTTGCATGCTTGGGATGCTGTTTGAAGGGACCAAGCAGTTGGAGTTATCATTCTCTAGCAGATGGCCATTTGATTGTAGCATGTTTGCATGGGTGATAGCTTCTTGTGTTGTACAGCGATGAGTTTTTTCTTCTGGTTTTCATGCTTTCCTTCATAGTTTTTTTTTCTCATTACTGAGATTTGCTAAGTTGTTTTTGTTGTATTGTTTGTACAGTTATACTTGACATTTGTTGTCTCTGTAATTGATTTAGTGTGGAATAAAGTTTTAATTTCCTTTCGAAAAAGAAAAGGAAATTTTGTTTTCAAGCAGTTTGATTTAGGTCTTGGACTATAAGATTTCAGATTCAAATTTAATTTGTTTTTCGAATTCAAGTTTCATGAAATTTTCGATCTCTTTTTCAAGCTCATTTAAAATCAAATCACTTTTCAACAAGCTTTCTTTTTCAGCAATTTCATGTTTGAAATTTTTGATAATCTTAAAAGTTTCAAATTCCTTTTGTAAAGAATTGTTTATATCTTTTTAATCATTCTCATTATCTTTTAAGATCAAAATTTCCTCTTCAAGCTTTTAAATGTTTTTATTGAGATGAACGAGATCATTTTTCAATTTCAAACAATTTTCACAATCAGAATTTTCAAATTTCATGATGTTTGAATATTCTGATTCCAAACAGTTAATTTTGCTGGTCAACTCATGATTTTTAGATTTTAAAGATTTGTTTTTCCGATGGAGATTACCAACGGTTTTTGTTAAATCAGCACACATATAAACCAAATCTTCGAATGAGAAGTTTTCTGTCTCATTGTCTGATCTACTTGAATTTTCATCATATTCTCCTTCCAGGCATAGATCTGAATCCGAGTTGACCTTCTGGGATTTTAAGCTGTTGTTGTCAATTCTTCCATATTTCGTATTGAGAGTATTCTGGATTTCCTGCGCAGTCAAACAATGGGAGATCAGACTATATTGGACATCATCAATATAAGAATATAAAATATGAAAAGCACAAGAATTAAAACCAATATCGTTCCAATTAACCATATCATACCCATTTATAACAATATTCCAACATTTAATATCAATAGATTTTAAATAGGATTCCATTTCTGATTTCCAATTTAAAAAATCTTTACCATTAAAAAATAATTGGAATACGACTAGACTGACTCTCTTTGGACTGACAACTAGGGAATACCATTACTCCAGAGTTAATGAAAAACCTCACTCTGATAACACTTGTTGGATCTGGATTAACCATAGAGGGGGGTGAATAGGGTTTATTGAAAATTAACAAGATATTGAAAATAATCAGATCATGGAAGCAGCAGAGAAAATAAATGCAAAAAGTAAATAACACAAAGAGATATCCAGCTTCGACAAATCTTGCCTACTGCAGCATTCCTAACGTTCCTACTAGGTGATAACAACAAACCCCGCTTACAAACCCATGTAAACTTGCAATCCCTGCTCCTGTCCTAACCCAACGCTCAAAACCTTAGACTGATCTATATCCCCTAGATCGGATTTTCCCCTAGCTATAAACCCGTAGCTAGTAAACCCTAGTTTTTACAGACTCTAGTCAAATGTTAGTTTTATAGACAAACTAGAAAATAGTTTGAACGGTTTACAAATGAAAAGTAAGAAAAACAAACAAATAAAAACACTAAAACCCTAGTTTCTAGACTTAGCTTAATGTAAAGTAAGCCGACCACTTTGTTTTGCTATTTTCCTCTTAAAAAAATGTCGGCAAAAGGAAAACAAAATTAGGATTTGGCAAAATCTCGCAAATCGCGAATTCAATCGTATGCTTCAGAATTAAAACTCTGATGCTTCAAAGCTTTGTGGCTTTCTGATGCTTCGATTTGGGTTTTGTAATTGCAATCGAAAAACTCCTGAAACTGTAAGTTCTATGAAATTGATTTTCTATGTTTTCTCTTTGAACTGCTGCCTTGAGTTTTTTGATCGTTTGCTGATGATGAAAAAGGTGTTTAAATAGGATTTTATAATCCTAAATCATCTCTATTTCCATAAATGATTTGCTCTGATTGTTGTGATAATTTTTTCCCTTTTGTTTCCTCGATTTAAATTGCATTTGTTGGCTTGATTTGGTTTGTGCATGTTTCCCCGTTTGCTTGTTGCGTGATTTTGTTCCTTTGCGTTGCCTTGAATTAATTTTGCCGAGTTGCAAAACTGGAAACAATTATACCATAAATTATGGTCCCTTGAAAAATAATCACTTGCATGAATGTAGACATGAACTTTTCCCCCTTGAGAATCTGGTCATTAATTTCTTTTGTGAAAACTTATTGATTTCCCAAACAGGCATTTGCACTAGAATTTGATTATTCAACCTTCCCTGAATTGAAATATTGCTGCCATGAATTCCTTTGATTGCTCAGTATGGACACATTTAAATTGGTTGCCAAGAATGAGTTGTAATGATCTAATTCATCCTATCATATGTATATATTCATACAAATATATGATCTGTTCTTACCACCATGTGATTTCTATGCTCTGATGTATTTTATGCCAAGAAATGTACATTAAATACTTGCCAAAAACAAACTATGATTTCTGGAAATCCACTTGAATGATTGTTGCTGTGAGACTTGCCTTCCAGAGATTTTTGTCTGTTGTGCTAACTTGATGCATGAACTTGCATCAATGACTAGACCATGTGTAGAGCAGCAGATCTTGTTCTTGAACATGATATGCCATGTACCTAAAATTAATGCACCTAAATTTCACTGATAATTTTATTAGCACTTAAAAATGGTGATTTTTCCTTAATTGCATACATCCCTTAGAACTGCTATACTGTGTGACCTGCAATGTTAACATCCATGTCTTGATGCTGAATTATCTATACTTGAGTTACTTCTTCACGGTTGTTGTGCATATCTATTTCTTGTACACTAGCTTACTGAGCTAGAACTTTTGGCTAAATATGTATACTATCTTCAATCTGGATCATGCTTATCTTGTTTGGAACTTGCTTTGATCTCTTTCATTTGCTGCTGCATTTTAAACTGTCTTGACATGATGATATGTATGTGCTTATCCATGCGCACTTGCATGTTAATGCCGCTCTTGTATGCTTTGTGTACACCTGGCTTGTGAATTGTTTTATGCTGCACATTTCAGTTTGAAATTCTAACTTGTACTTGCATCACTGTGTGCACATGCCTTGCATAAAACTGAAATTTGCACTTGTCCCATTTATGTTGCTGTGCTGTCTTGCTTTTATGGCAGCACCATATAGCCAGCTATGTTGATGCCTTATGCTCGACCTCTGGTCCATGTAGTGTGTACACTATACACTGATTCGCTGCAACATTTTGCTGCCCTATGAAACTGTGCATTTTGTATTTGAGTTGTATTCACAATTCACATGATGATCCCCTATTCATTAGCTTCATGAATACACCATGCACATGTGTGTAGTTCTTCACTGCTGCACCATGATGCTTGACACTGTGTTGAGCTTGGTCCTTGTGGCTGCTCCACAGTTGCTTGAGCCTGTGCATCTCATGTATACATATATGTATATATATACATATGTACATATATATATGTGTGTGTGTGTGTGTGTGCCACTCTGTATTTGATGTTTGAATGTATATGAATACTTGCTGCATACATATGTTAACAAGTCATACCTGACACTACATTTTCGACATATTTGTCCCTGCATAAAAATATGTGTATATACATACAATGTATGTGCATACATGTATAGTGCACATCCATAGAATATATACATATGAGCACTAAAGACGATGTCTAATTTTTGGTATTTACAGTGTATCACTATGAATATCACAAGCTGTCTAGGCATAGATGGATGTCCAAAATAATTCAGGTCAAGTCATGAAAAATGATGAGAAACACACCAAAAATTATGAGGCAAATAAAATTTTAAAATAAAAATTATATCTGCTAGAATATAAAATTATTTCTGCTCTAGATTACTGTGTGTGTTCCTGTGACAGGTAAGCAGACGACTGGACTAACTGTGGAGCTGGCAGAAGACAAAAGACAAAAGATGTGTCAGTGAGTGTATGTAACATTATAACTGAGAGTGACTGAGTGAATATATGTACAACTGAGTGAACTGTAGTGAGGAGCAATGTGTAAAAATGAAATTGAATGTAAGTGTATTGTATTTCAGTGAATTGTACAAACAGTGGAGTTGAAAGATTGTACTGTTGAAATGTAGAAATATAGTATTATATTTTAATAAAATATTGTTTGAATGTTTAGATTCTTGAGCAGTAGTATTTTATTTAAATATAAATATTATATTCTGTCAGTGATGTAGTATAACAGTACAGTTACAAACACATTATAATAATAAATATATGTTTGTTATCATCAAACAAAAATCATAGAATTGTTAGATACAACAATATGTTCATTTAATAATAGAGGAATCCACAGTAAACTAGCGATGATACTTTGCTTTTTTAGGTAATCAACTGAGGTAAGGGTCATTTATGGATGGGTTATGGTCTATTTGATGAATACTGAAGTTATACATAATATGTATTGATTTTGAAGTACGTCTATACTTTCAGTTAATTTGTATCATGTGATATATACTAAGCTTTGAAGTATTTCTATATATTTTAGTTATGAATTCAGATGTGTTGAACTTTGAAGTAAGGTTATGTAATTTGAATTATTGATGCTTACCGACATAGTGAATTGAAGTTGAACTTCGTTAGTTTCTAGTTTGGATATGTTGTATTTGTGCTAATTAAGTATGAGTTGTTCATTTGAACTTTGTAAATCTATAGCTATGAGAATTACAATTTGTATTAGTGGGTATGATCACCTGTTCATAAATTTTTATTGTTGAGTATAGCATGCTCATGTTTTGTTCAAACCGGAGTTTTATGCTTAAAGTAGAGGTACCCGATTAAAATGTAGTTTTTTCAATATAATTTAGCCATGATTTAAAGTCGTGGCTAAATCATATAAAAAAATACAATGAAAAAAATTGTCACAGTCCAGAGTCGTGACACAGTGATATTTTGCCACGAACTTTAGCCATGGCAAAATATAAATTTGCCACAACTATGGGCCCTAGCAAAATTTTGCAACTCCCCTTTTTGCCACGTCCTTAGGTCGTGGTGAAACTCATTAGCTACGGCTTTTTTGCCATATCCTTATGTCGTGGCGAAACTCATTAGTCACGGCCCAAAGTCGTGGCAAAATTGCTTTTCTGGTGCAGTGGATGAAACAAGCAAAGATGTTTGTTGTGGAGTATGCTTTAGAATTTGATGCCTTATTGAGATATGAGATGTCTTTCATTAACACTCTGTTGAAGAAGAATGGGAACTTCATTGTTGACTTGCATGACTACTTAGGTGAGAAGCTTGTTGATCACATAGGTATGCCATTTAAGAAGTTGGTATATAAATCTTTGAGGCATGAAAATCTGTACTCTAAAGATAAGATGTCTATTGTTGTTATTACTGAGAAAGTGGGATATAAGTTGCAGCAGAGCATGGAGGTAAGAAGAAATAGAATAGAAAGAGGAAGCAACAACAGGGGAAATAGAGACATAAATAAAACAAGATTAAGATTGTTTTTCATGGATGTAAGTAGAAATTCCACTATGCTAGATATTGCAAAGCATCTAAAGAACATAAGTGGTACAACAGTGATAATCCTTGGTATATAAAGAAAGAATCCCCAGAACAACCTAAGGATAAACAAATAGTGGAAGTTTGTGCTTTGGATGTTATCCCGACCTCGTTTAATGTTCCTACTACCAAGATAAGGAAAAGTTGGCCATGGTGTAAGATATGCTTTCCATACGAGATGTTATTATTCGATTTTTGTCTGATACTAGAGCTTCACGTCCTTTTATCGGTAGTGACCTAATATGCATATTAGGTTTGGAATCTGAGAAAATAGACCAACCCTTTAATGTGAGGAGGCCTATTGAAGGATCTACTAGTCTCTAAAAGATTTGTTGTGATTTAGTGTTATCATATCATAGATGTATTGGTCAGCATTCCAGATGATGATGCATTGGTCAGTTTTCTATGTTCGTTGGAAAGATTACAAGGAGGATTATCATTTGTTCTTGTTGTTAAAGAATATCCAGATGTATTCAAGGAAGTACTAGGATTATGGCTACATAAAGAGTTTGGGTTTCAAATTGATGTATGAAGGAATTCAAACCCGTAGTTATGCCTTTGGGGTATATGATTCCCAAAGAGTAGAAGGAGTTAGAGATGCAAGTTAATGACATCTTGCGAAAAGCGTTCATCTAGCAAAGTACTTCCAAGTAAGGTGCATCTGTTGTATTAGCAATGAAGACAATGGCTCTTTAAGGTAGTATGTAGACTATCTTGAGCTGAATAAGATGACAAGGAAGAATAAGTATCCACTTCCACAGCATGATGACTTGTTTGATCAATTGAATTGAGCAAGGTTTTTTCTCAAATGGATTTAGCAGTAGGAATTCACCAACTTAGTGTGACCAAGGAAAGCATGCCTGTTACTACATTTCAGACACCATTGTGTTTTTATAAGTGGTTAGTGATGCTTGTCGGAATAACCAATGCTTCTGACATACCTTGTGGATCCGGTGATTTATGTTTTCAATGATCAGTTTAATAGGTTCATACTTTGTGTTGTAGATGATATTCTAACCTATTATAGAACAACGGAAGAGCAAAGAACGCACTTAAGAGTAGTGCTCAAGACTTTGAGGAAGCACTCAAGTTGAGAGCGAAGTTCTCTAAATGTCACGTTTGGAATGAAGAAGTGAGATTCTTGGATTATGTTGTATTAGGATAGCAGTGGATCTTACAAAGATAACAACAATCCAAGAATTGAATCAACCCAAGAATGCAGTGGATGTGAGAAGTTTTCTTGGACTAACATGATTCTATACATGCTACATCAATATCTTCTTGAAGGTTGCAACACCTTGTCTAATTTGAAGTAGAAGAATCAAGATTTTGTATGGGATGCTAGGCATGAGCATGCTTTTGTGTCTTTGAAGGACGGGTTGATGAGCGCATCAATTTTGATTATTCCCAGTGCGAATAAAGAGATGGCAGTATATATAGATGTTTAAGGTATTATTCTAGGAGCATTGTTAATGTAGAAATGAAAGCGATCATTTATGATAGTCAAAAGTTAAAGATACATGAAATGAATTACCTAACTCATGATTTAGAGTTATCGGAAATTGTCTTTGCTTTGAAGATGTAGAGATACTACTTTTTGGGAGAATGCTTTGAGCTATTTACAGACCATAAATCATTGAAATGTTTTTTCTCTTAGAAGGATATTTACCTTCAATAAAAACTGTGTTGGAGTTCTTAACCACATATGATTTTGATACTTCCTCCACTCCAGGTTTAGAGACTGTAGTTGCAGATGCTTAAGCAAAAGATATACACATTGGATTAGGATCGTGTTCTTCAAAAGGAAGCATTTGTAATTTATAGCTGAATTTGATCTCAAGCCATATTTTGAGATTGTGTCAGAAACGAGATGCTAGGCTATTAGAGATTATTGAAGAATTGATATGGGAGTAGAATCTGAGCATATGAAGAAGTATGAAATCAATCAAAATAGGATACTATTTCTTCCCAATATTGATGGACAGTGGGATTAAGCTTTGAGAGAGTAACATCATTCCATATTGATCATTTATCAAGGTGTAATAATACACATAGAGATAAGAAGATGACTTGCTACTAAGAAGGTATGAAGATGGATGTGGAAAGTTAATCTCAAAGAGTATGAATCGCCAATTAGTTAAAATTAAGCATAAAAAACCTAATAGACTACTACATTCACTAGAGGCTCCAAAATCGATATTAAATCAAGTATATATGGATTTTATAGATTGACTGCTACCTAATAGAGTTGAATATGATATTATATGGGTGAGGATGGATTGATTGACTAGTAACTCAAGATTCATGCACGTTAGTCAACTAGAATGACATCCAAGCTAACTAAGTTGTATATAAAGTGGATTGTTTGGTTCAAGGGTATGCCAAAGTATATCGTAAGCCATAGAGACCCATTTTTTTAGTAGCATATTTTGGAAGAGCTAGCAAGAAGCATTGGGAACTAAGTTGCATCTAGGTACAACATATCTTCCTTAAATAGATAGGCAGATAAAAAGAGTAAATTGACTATTAGACGATCTCCTTTAAGTTTGTATCATATATTTTGGAAGATCTTGGAAAGACCACATGCATTTGGTTTAGTTCGCATATATAATAACAGTAATCAGTCAAAAATACCATAGCACCATTTGAAGCATTATATGGATGATCTTGTAGTGCACCTTCATTTGATGAGAAGTTGTTGAGCAATAGATAATAGAGAAAAAAATGATTAGAAAGACATCAGAGAAGGTGGAGGTCTATCATTCAACATGGTGAAAGTTGCTCGGGATTTTCTGAATTGTTATGTAAATAAGAGAGTAAGAAATGTGGAATTCTCAATTAGAGATATTGTATTCATAACTGTTTCTCCTATAAGGAATGTTGTCCGGTTTGGAAGGAAAAGAAGGTTAGCACTCATATTTTTTAAACCATTTTCGAAAAAAAAAAGAATGTAAAGTTGGCGGGTTAATCTATCTTTAAAAATGGTGGGTACACAATGTTTTGCATATCTTATATCAAAGAAGTTTGTGCAAAACTCGGACATAGTGGTAGCGCTAGATCTGCTGGAAGATATAGAGGTGAAACCAGAAGTTTCTAAGCCTCATAAGCTAGTTTGAATCATTAAGAATTACATGAAATAGCTTAGGAGAAAAATAATTAAGCTATTTAACGAGAAATGGAGTCAGAATGACAATGACTACATATGGGAGACTGCATAGATGATGAGGATGGCCTATCAAGAACTCTTATGGTGACAAGACTCATTTATCATATCTACTTGCTTCATTATGTCTTATACTATTAGAAGTATAAATGCTATGATAAGATTCATTTTGCTATTGTTTGCATGGCTACTTGGTTGAAGTTTTGGATGATTTCTAGGGCTAGTAGGCACGTGAGATAATCTTGATTGGTTATGTTTATTTAGGTACTTCGGGGGACAAATTCCTAAAAGGGTGAAGAGTGTAGCGATGCCTATTTTACAAAGAATCATAAAATAATTTTATTTAACTCATATAAGCTCATATGACCATAATATTATAGGATATAATTCTTAGAGATATTACATGCATCTATAATTTTCTCATATTTCTATGTGACCATTTTGCATAGGAAAATTTTATGTCGATTTTACCTTTTGATAAAAGCTGATCTAGATACTCCATCCCATTTCATTGTCGTGGAATGGTGGTTCCTCATTCCATAAAGTATTAATATAGTAAAACTGGACTAGTAGTTAGGTTTTTGTAACAGTTTTAGGTTTTCAACCGCTGGGTAAAACTAGAGGGGGGATTGATTTGCCAAATTAGAAAACCCATCGGCCTAGTTGGGTAAAGCCATCAGACTACCATTTCCTGTAAACATAAGCTGAGAGGAATCATTTAAAAACTACCCTCTTATTACATACTAGCTTCAACCCTAGATCTACTCTAATCCTCTATTGATTTCATCATTTCTCACTAGATTTCATCCTAGATATCTTTAATTGACAATTAAAGGCTAAATCTCCATCTACAAGCTAGATTTCATCATTTTGATTGCATTCCCATCCGTTTTATCAGTGTCCGGATCAGATTTCCTCTAGATCTACACGAACCGATTAATTTATTAAGTGGTTATGATCAGTTGTTAGCTTATGATGTTATATATGACAAAATTACACGATTTTTTGTCATAATTGTAGTTTAAACGCTAATTATATGATCTAACTAGAATTTCATATGTAAACCCTAATCTAATCGAAATTAGCATATAGTCTGAATTGGCTAGATATAGCATCTTATATGTATGTGTTTCTATATTTTAGTGTAGCTCTATGATTGATTTGTTTGCTAGTGCTGTGCTTGCTTAGGATTTAGATCAAAGATCAAAGCATATCAGAAGTAGATTTCCTCAGAATCACATGAAAATTGGAGCATAGGCTAAGGAACAAGGCAGGAGGCTATATTGTGGCTCGCAGTTGAAAATATACTAATTGCTAGAGCCGGTATGGAGTCATAGGGATGAGTCGACACTGACTCGTAGGTATAACTCGGGTGACTTTAATATCTTATGGAGATTGATGTGCTAGATTTCTGGGTGTTGTTGGTATATTTGGATGGATAGATAGGCTAAGTGTTGAAGAGAGGATGAGTCATATTCAATAGATTGAACTTTAACGCATATAAGGAAGACTAGAAGACTACAAGTGATGAGCCAGGATCATCAGGATTAACACCAAAGGCTAAAAGAGGAAGAGAAGAAATGCTAAGTATATGGATCATAGCCAACTCATGGCATGAGTCGGTACTTACTCATAGAGGTAGCTCCAATCAAGGTGCAACTCATAGGATAAATGATGGGGTTGTTGAGAATGATGCTGGAGGTTGTGGTTTGTTTGTATCATGTGTTATGATGAAGTTAAAACATGATGAAAATTTGACTCTATGGTTAGAAGCTCAAATTGGGAGTAGGATCGAAGGGGTAGCTCGATGTGGAATGAAGCTGCAGATAATGGACTTTATTGAGTGTTAGGGCTAGTGTCCATAATGGAGTTGTGGAAAGGCTATAAAGATTGGGAGTACCACATAAACTCTCATAGCTCGAAGTGTTCTTGCTATGACTCGAAGCAAAGGCACTATATGTAGGGAATCCCATGGGGTGGTAGCAATGGTTGTATACTCTAGACCGCTTCGACTAAAGGTCTGGTGCTGGATTTCAGATCTTGTAAGGTATAAGAGTATAACGAGGACAAAGATTTCCATTAGTCTCTAAAAAGGTGAGAACGATTATACGATCTATCATATATTCAAGGCTTTAGATAGTGGTAGTTAAGTTTTGTTTGATGGCTACTATTATTCCTCTTTTGGATAGGCTATCACCTATAGAAATAATAGTAGGGACGGTGAAGGGAGCGGCTTTGGTTCTCTCATCCTGGTTTATTACCATATCTTTTCTTGTTTTATTTGAGTAACATGTTGTATATTATTATGTGATAACTTTTAGTTGCGTGATATAGAACGTATGATTTATATGCCTATGTCCAGTATTATATTGCCAAGTATAGCTTTTGATAGTGATTTACCACTCACACCATATTGTTTTCTGACCTAAAGTTTAATATTTTTGCTTCTTATTATCATGGGTACTCTTGAATGAATATACTAAATGACAAGTTTGGTGACGCATTTTTTATACAAGAGACGAGCTAGGTGAGCCGTGACATATTATATTTTTATATAGATGTTTCCAGTGGTGGCACTATGTATACCAAACCGTACTCTTTTCTTTTTTATCTTGTATTCTTGGAAGGCTTATAGTGAGGAAATGTTGCATCCGTTATTACGACATTTTGTACATAACTCAGTGATTTAAGTAGAGATGGTTTTTCACTATTATGACTCACTAATATTATGTTATATATTTGTTCTATTATATTTTATCCATGCGTTGTGAGATATACAACAGATCATTATGTTCTGTTTTCTTGTCCAATGACTTTCTCATATTGATCGGGCATGGTAGAAAAGCCACTTTATTAACTCTTCATGCAGGTCATATGTGGGTAGTTGTCACATGATGCCACTTTTATCTATCATTTTAAAAAATTACGAACTTATATACATACAATATTGGTTTAATTTAGCATTATTTAAATCACGCAAAGGTATATGTTGTTATATTCATATTATGTTGGTTTAATTTATAGGATCTAAATTAACCCTAGAGGAGGGGTGAATATGGTTTATTGCAATTTTATGGAATATAAAAATTATCGCAGTGCAGATAACGATAGAATAAATAAATGCAAAAAATAAATGATACAGAATTTACCTAGTTTCCGCAAACCCCTACCTACTGATGCATTCCCCAAGGTTTCTACTAGAATTAAAACAACCTCGACGCTTACAATTTTCTGTAAACTCGCGACACCCACTTCCAACTGTTCTAATTCTACGCTCAAAACCCTGCACTGATCTCTAACCCTAAAATCAAATTTTGCCTAACTATAGACTCTATAACTAGAACCCTAGTTTACATATAAACTAGAAAACTATAAAATGATTACAATAATTTTAAATAATTTACAATAAATATAAATGAAACCCCTTTTTAAACTTAACAACATATGGTCGGTCCTCCTTTATTTTGTTTCACTTGAAATGTTAGCTTCCATTTTGTCAGTAGCGACCGAAATACAAATACGGTTTTGCCCCAAATCAATATACCCGAATTTTGAAATTATTCTCTGATGCTTCGAAGTCTTCTTACTCTCCGTCAGCGATTTTGCTTTGCTTGTGATCTTAACCATGAGTACCTTTGATTGATTTTTCTTGATGCTTGAATGAATTTTTTTGTTTTGATGCTTTATTTCCTATGATGAATGGTGAATATATATATATATATATATATATATAGGGTTTCGAATCCATTAATTGCCTTGATTTCACCGATGGCACGACTTTGATATTGCGTGATTAATTAATTAGTTTCTGAAAGAATTTGAATTACTTTTGATTTTCTGGAAACATTTGAAACTGTGAATCCATCCTTGCCAAAAGTAAAAGATGTCGAATATACTGGTTTGCATGAGAAAAATTCTTGCCAAATTTCCATTGATGAATTTAGCCGGTTTTAGTTTACTGTGTGTTTTTGGAACAAATTGCTAATCCATTTTTGCCGATTATACATTTGCCAAATATTCTTGAATCGATTTCTTGAAACGTGCAATGGCTTGAAATACTTTCAACATGATTTAAACAATAATACTTTCCAAATATTTTGACCTATATTATTTTCTCTTTCAACTGTAGCACATTTAGGCCTTGATGCATGCACTTGCTCACACATGCATTTGAATATTCGAGCAGATATTATACTGATAAGATTGGATGCTATATATGGTCTCTTTGCACTTTCTTACAGATGAAAATAGATGCATCATTTGGTCATTCAAATGTTTACTGCACTTGAGTTTTGTTGTTTTGCACTTGCTTCACTTCTTAACAACTGATTTTATACCTGATCATTTCATACCTTATTCGATCTGCTCTTTTGTGATTCAATCCTATTGTGTTTGGGTCTTCTGACCATTTACCTTGAGCCTAAGTGCCATGTCATAGTTGTGTAGTTGCACTAAATCTGTGCATTGTTGTTTCACTGTTTGGACTTGGAACTGCACTTTGTACGTGCATATATTTGCGTACTTGTTGCTTGCATCAGGTTTTTGAATGCATGTATATGTTTTGGCATGTGTTCTTGCTTGTTGAAATTGCCACTTTCCCAGATCACGTTTGCCAGTTGCAGTCTGCTTCCTTGTCTGCTTCAGCGCCGTCTTGTTTATCATGCTTGCCTTGACATTTCTGTAACCATTGGTTTATTGTTTGAGATTTATGATGCTTCATTGTTGCGTCACCATGTCACATCATTTTTTTTGACTTGGTCATGTTTTCCTTCGTTGAGAAATCTTTTTCACTATATTGGCTTGGTTGCGCATGTTTGATACATTGTTTTGCTTCATTCTTAATGTTGTTGAGCCATGCTTTGTTCCATTTGCTTGTCTGCTATGTTTTTGTACTTGTGCACTCAAAAATGCCACGTGACCAATACTAAATTGAGTTGTGTTATACTCATGCTTGCTGTATCCATCTTCCATGTTGAGTTGCGCGCGTGTGTGTGTGTGTGTGTGTGTATATATATATATATATATATACACACACACACACACACATTGGGTGCCTTGATGTTGGTTGCCTCTTCTTGCTATCTTGTTATATTGTTACTTGGGTTGATGTTGTCATGATCATTCATGTGCATACTTGCACTGTCTTGATGCTGAACTATGTTGTGCACCCATTATTGTGTTATGTCAGGATACTATGGTCGTGCACACGTGTACATGTGCACGTGTGAACTTACAAGCTTCTGTACTTCTACACATATGCTTTCCATTTTTATGTCCATTTGTCTTTGAGCATGCTTGAGTTTTGAACTTGTTCATCTAGAAAACTAATTGTATATAAGTGCAAAAATATTTCTATATAAATCAGTAAACCACTATATGATGTGTCGTGGCTAGTCAAGGTCAGCAGACCAGAAACGTGAGTCGAGACTGGTCTTGATCAGCAAACCACTATAGCTTGCACCCGAATTCTAAAATTATTCTCTAATGCTTTGAAGTCTTCTTACTCTAAGCCAACGATTTGGCTTTGCTTGTGATCTAAACTGTGAGTACCTTTGATTGATTTTTCTTGATGCTTGAATGAATTGTTTTTGTTTCGATGCTTTATTGCCTATGATGAATGGTGAATATATATATATATATATATATATATATATATATATAGGGTTTCAAACCCATTGATTGCTCTAATTTCACCGATGGCATGGCTTTGATATTGCATGATTAATCAGTCGGTTTCTGGAAGAATCTGAATGAGTTTTTTTACCCCAAAATTATACTTTTGATTTTCTGGAAACATTTGAAAATGTGAATCCATCCTTGCCAAAAATAAAAGATGTCGAATATACTGGTTTGCATGAGAAAACTTCTTGCCAAATTTCCATTGATGAATTTAGGCGGTTTTAGCTTACTGTGCATTTTTGGAATAAATTGTTAATCTATTTATGCCGAATATACATTTGCCAAATATGCTTGAATTGATTTCTAGAAACGTGCATTAGCTTGAGATACTTTCAACATGATTTCACAATAATAGTTTCCAAATATTTTGACTTATATTATTTTCTTTTTGAACTGTAGCACATTTAGACCTTGATGCGTGCACTGGCTCACACATGCATTTGAATATTTGAGAAGATATTATATTAATAAGATTGGAGCTGTATATGGTCTCTTTGCACTTTCTCACGTATAAGAACAGATGCATCATTTGGTCATTCAAATGTTTACTGCACTTGAGTTTTGTTGCTTTGCACTTTCTTCCCTTCTTAACAATGGATTCTTGATCAACTCATCGCTAATTCGAACCATTCTTTTGTGATTTAACCCTGTTGTGTTTGGGTTTTCTGACCATTTCCCTTGAGCCTAAGTGCCTTGTCACAGTTGTGTAGTTGCTTCTGAATCTGTGCATTGTTGTTTCTCTGTTTGGACTTGGAACTGCACTTTATATGTCCATATATTTGTGTACTTATTGCTTGCACCAGGTTTTTACATGCATTTATATGTTTTGGTATGTGTTCTTGCTTGTTGAAATTTCCACTTTCCCACAACACATTTGCCAGTTGAACTCTGCTTCCTTGTCTGCTTAAGTGCAGCCTTGTTTTTCATGCTTGCCTTGGCATTTCTGTAACCATTGGTCTATTGTTTGAGATATATGTTGCTTCATTGTTGTGTCACCATGTCACATCATTTTTGTTGACTTGGCTATGTTTCCCTTCATTGGGAAACCTTGTTCACTGTATTAGCTTGGTTGCATATGTTTGATACATTGTTTTGCTTCATTCTTGAAGCTGCCGAGCCTTACTTTGTTCCATTTTCTTGTTTGCTATGTTTTTATACTTGTGAATGCTTGCACATTCTTGAAGCTGGAATATGTTGTGCACCCATTGTTATGATGTGTCAGGATGCGACGGTCGTGCACACATGTACACATGCACATGTGTATGTGCGAGCTTCTGAATTACTTCACATATGCTTTCCATACTTGTGTCCATTTTCCTTTGAGCATGCTTGAGTTTTGTACATATTCACCTAGAAGAATATCTGTATATGTAAGAACCGGAATTTTGAAATGTATTTTTACTTAATTATTTAATTTAAATTTTGATTTTTATTCGTTTAAAACTCAATTTGTTTAGAATTTTATAAGACAACTATTTAAATTTTGAATCAAAACTAATTTATTTTGGTTTTTATATAATGAATGAATTTGGTTTTTATATAAATATAATTTAATAATACAAATCAATATTTTCAATTTCAATCTTATTTGGTGTATAAATTTAATTGAGTTTATTTATTTGAATTTGAATTCATTATTTAATTTAAATATTTAAAACTCATATTATTATATAATTTGTTTTTGATATTAATAAATTATATCTTTGATTTAATTTCAAAATATTTCTTTGTTGATCTGCTATTTGTATACATCAGTTGTTGATGCAAACATCGTTCAATTTTCATTTTTGTATTCGTTTCCATTTGATATTTCAAACCCGTTCTCGTCCAATTTGTTAATCTCGTTTTATCCATTCACCGTTCCCATATCAAACAAAATCTTGTTTGATATCGTTTACATTTTTGATTCGTAAAACTGTTCATCTTTATTTGTAAATGCTCGTTCACTTTTAAAAAAAAAACATTTGTTTATTTTATTTTAAATTGTTCGTTCAAATTGTCAAACATTGTTCCAATTCCAAGCAGCGTTCTCTTGTTATTTTTCCAAGCAACTTTGGTTTAAACCTTTGTTATTCCGAAAGTCATTCGTGGCTACAATCTTGATACACCACTTCGTGGCTACAGTCCATTTACAAGATGTTCATAGCCACTGTTATTTCTTATATATAATAATGATAATAATAATAAAGCTACCTGTGACGGTCCGCCCCGCACCAGCCTGCATTTCCTTCGAAAGTGCGCTGTACAGATGCCCGACTAGCACGGGACGGTCGTCAGAAGAAAGGAAAGAAGGGAATTAACTAAACTAGGAACCTGTAGAATGTCTCACAGCGCATGGAGTAAAATATAATAATAAAATACTTGACATAAAACAGGTGAGACAGTGTATAAGCTGATAACTAAAACTAACATCAACATCAGAGCAGCGGAAATCCGAAGACAGCTTATTACAACTTTTCAAATTTACTGTCTCTAAACAAAAGAAAGCTAAAGTAGAAGATGCACCACTAATGCCCAAGCAGTGATCTTCAACAACACAGGGAGAATACTATATATATATTACGTGGAAGCCTCCTGCTCGTCTCCGGATCATCTACACGTGCATCTCCAGCTAACCTGTCTCCAGTCTGCTCGTGTGAGCACCCAGAGTAATAAGAGGAGACATAAAACTCTGGGTCAGACATAAAGCTTGGTATGAGCGATAAGCATCTAAACAGAACAATAACAGGTATACTAAACCATACCTGAACCTGGACCTGCAACCAAAGAGTTAGTACCACATACCGTACAGTACTCTAAGGTGCCATAAATAGTGTAAAGAATACGGGGGTGGGGCGTGCATGTCATAATGATAGCAAACAAATCAACCATAGCAACCATCCTCTCATCCCTCACTCAGTGCGTAAAGCATACGATGTCCACCACTGTCAATCACTAGACCCATCGAAGTAGTGACGGAGTTCGACTTGTACAACTATTGCTACTACCAAGCTTACCACATGGAGTCATGACCAAATCTTTACAACTGATCCCACTTCATTGATCTATAGCCCTTTAGTCGTACCTAGGCCATTGCAGCCCTGAATCCGTTCACGTACTTCCCATACATATTGATCCAAAGTCATAAACATCGACTGCCCCTTGGCACACGTCCCGCAGCAAAGCCCAATCATGAAGTGAACTCATCGGTTCCCAACTGGATCCTGAGCTCTAACTTCCCATATTGGACTACCTTTGCATCTCGGGTTATTGGTCAATACTGGGTTGGGTCAGGCTCTCCTTCTAGCCATCGGTTCGGGTTGGGTTCTTCCTCTGTAGCGGTTCGGTTCAGGTTCATAGCGTTGCGTCGGGTCGGGTCGGGTCGGGTGTTCCACTTCGGGTCGGGTCGGGTGCCATCTCCCTTCCAGTTCGTGCTTCCGCTCCGATCCACTCCCTCGTTCCTTCATTTGCTCCGATCCGATCCCTTCGCCTTACTTCAGTCCGAGCCCTTCCTCCTTCAGTCGATCCGATCCGAGCCCTTAGTCCTTAAGTCGATCTGATCTCTCCTCCTTTATCCGATCTGATCCCAGTTCAATTAGCGTGGCCTTCCTTATTGCCAATTATCTCAAGTGTCAAGTTCCGATCCGATCAGATCCCTTGCCCAGTTTAACTCATCCGATCCGAGCCTCCATATCCGATCCGGTCCAGAACCTGCACTTTTCTGCAACTCTTCCAGCAAGTATTTTACGCCATTCGACGGTGTTTTTGACAAATCTAACACTTCTAATTAATCATAAAACACACCATAGAGTCATAGCAACATGTAATAGAAACCAAAAACAGCAAAACAACAATTCAAATGAATCAAATTGGATCAAAAGTGGCTAAAACCTCACATTTTCCCATAATCCCACTTAATCATGTTTAAGTACATACTTAGTAAAACTTAATCAAATCGTCCAAATTTTCTAACAGAGGCATAAAATATTATTTTCAAATTTCTAAACATTTTTCCAGAATTTATTAGTGTATAAATTCGCTAATCTTCACTAATTACCCTTAATTACCGTAATTAGTGCAAAAACTATGCAAATCACTCACCTTTGCCACAAAATAAAACACCAAATCTGAAATACTCTCTGTTTGGGTCGAATTCCTATGTATAGCAGCAGCTCCAACCATGCTCTATTGCTATTTGGCCTTGTTTTGATGTAGTTTAGGCTTAATCTTCACTAAAAATGTGTTTTGGAGTGGTTTTAGAGGATGAAAGCCATTACTAAGGTCTCAAGAAGGTTTGTGGCGGCTCAAAACTGAAATGAAAGTGATTTCCTAACCCTAATCAGCCCTCTTATGCCTCTAAACCCGAAATTCTCCTCTGGGCCTAGCTGCTAATCACCTGGTTAAGCCCAATTAAGCTATTTTTCACCATCTGAAACTTGTTTCAGCCATATCTCCCAAACGGTGAGTCCGTTTGGCTAATGTGACCACTCTACGGAATTGTAAACCATCATCCGGAGCCAATGGAAGTGGTTTCAGGTCAAAATTCCTTTCCAATCAAAATTTATGGCCAAAACAGTGCCAACTAGGGTTAAAACGGTCGTTTATAAATCGGGAAAAATCATGAACATAGGAAATGACCCCAATAGTCGTCTCCCAAAGTTACATGACCATACGACTTCGTATGTGAAAGAAATAAATATTCTACGATCCTATGATGCGTAGAATACGGGTCGTTACACTCTTCCCCCCTTAAGAAATTTCGTCCCCGAAATTCCTTAACCTAAAACATACAAAGGATCCCGCATGCCTAACAACCACATACAACAATCAAACATGCAAAACAAGCAAACAAGCCTTATCCTAGCATGCGGAAAACTAAATCTAAGTCAAAATCTTACCAGGCAAAGAGTTCTGGGTGTGTCTTCCTAATGTTCTCCTCTGTCTCCCAAGTACAATCATTCTCGTCCTCGCCCCACTGAACCTTGACTAGCTTCACCGCCTTCCTTCGAAGTTGCTTCATGTCGTGCTCGACAATACGGGCCGGCTTGCGGTTCCCAACCGCCTCGGGTTCTACATCGAAGTCCTCTAACTGATCAGGTGAAATAGTCATATCTGAGTCGTGAACGAACTTTCTTAGTTGGGAAACATGAAATACGTTGTGAACCCCCGCCATCTTCTCAGGTAGGTCAATTCTATATGCCAAATTCCCGACTAGTTCAAGAACAGGGAATGGGCCAACAAATCTTGGTGCCAACTTGCCTCTCCTGCCAAATCGTATTACGCTCTTCAACAGAGAAATCTTGACAAACACCAAGTCACCAACGGAGAATTTTAGGTCTCTTCTCCTCTTATCAGCATAACTCTTCTGCCTATCTTGGGCAGCCTTCATTCGTTGTTGAATGATCTTGATCTTATCTGAAGTTTCCCTCACCACATCTGGTCCAAGCATAAACTTCTCGCCAGTCTCTATCCAACATGATGGTGAGTTGCACGGTCTTCCGTACAAAGCTTCATATGGAGCCATACCGATACTGGATTGGTAGCTATTATTATATGCAAACTCTACTAGATGCAAATGGTCATCCCATGATCCACCAAAATCCAATATACATGCTCTCAAGAGATCTTCCAAAATACGATTCACACTCTCCGTCTAACCGTCGGTCTGAGGATGATATGCGGTACTGAGATGTAACTCTGACCCTAGAGCCTCTTGTAAGCTCTTCCAAAACCCACTAGTGAACAACGGGTCTCGGTCACTCACAATGCTTTTAGGTACTCCATGAAATCTCACTACCCACTTCATATACAATTCTGCTAACTTAGCTGCCGTTCTGGTCGATTTGACTGGTATAAATCTTGCACTTTTAGTCAATCGGTCCACAATCACCCAAATGCTATCATGTCCCGATCTAGTCCTTGGTAAACCATCGATGAAATCCATCGAGACTTGCTCCCATTTCCATTCGGGAATTTCTAATGGCTGTAACAACCCACTAGGCTTCTTTTGCTCGGCTTTAACTAGCTGGCAATTCATGCACCTGGATATAAACTTCCCAATGTCACTTTTCATCCCTTCCCAGTAGTAGGTCTGCTTCATGTCTCGATACATCTTGTTACCACCGGGGTGTATAGTCAGTTTTGAGTGATGACATTCTCTAAGCACTTCATCTCTCAATCCATTGACATTGGGTACAACTAGTCTTCCATTCTTTCTAAGCCATCCATCTCGATCAAGCCCATACTTGTTCATCTCCTCATCGATACCCATCTCTAACTTGGAGATGATTCCCAATAGGTTGGGATCGTCCCTCTGACTAGAGCCGATCCGCTCAATCAAAGTGGGTCTGATCGTCAAACTTGCTAACATTTCTGGATTCAATTCGCACTTTGGTCTGAAATCATACCCAGCGATGTACTCCAGTTGCTTCCATTCTAGAAGCATAGCGCCTAAGCTGGCATGTCTCCTACTCAATGCATCAGCCACCGCATTGCCCTTTCCCGGTGTATATGCGATGTCAAAATCATAGGAAGCCAAGAATTCTAACCACCTTTGTTGCCAGAGATTTAGATCCTTCTGGGAGAAGAGATACTTCAACGACTTATGATCTGTGAACAACTCAAATCTTTCTCCTAAGAGATAGTGTCTCCACATCTTCAACGCGAACACGATCGCTGCCAATTCCAAATCATGGGTAGGGTATCTTTTCTCGTGCGGTTTCAATTGCCGGCTTGCATAAGCTACAACCATACCGCCTTGCATCAATACAGCACCCAGTCCGGTACCACAGGCATCCGTGTATACCGTCATCTCTTCATTCCCCTTAGGAATGAATAACACTGGTGCGCTTGTCAACTTGTCCTTTAGACTCTTGAATGCACTCTCGCACCTTTCATCCCAGACAAAAGCTTGATTCTTCTTGGTCAACTGGGTCAATGGTGCTGCTATCTTGGAGAAACCTTGGATAAACTTACGATAATATCCAGCTAACCCCAAGAAACTTCTTACATCTGTTACATTCTTGGGCGTAGGCCAATCTTGTACCGTAGCCACCTTCGCCGGGTCCACGGCAATACCATTCTCTGATACAACATGGCCCAAGAACCTCACTTCCCTCCTCCAGAAGTGACACTTAGAAAACTTTGCTTTCAATTGGTGTTTTCTCAACACCTTCATCACTATTCTTAAATGTTCCTTGTGTTCTTCCTCTGTCCTCGAGTAGACCAAAATATCATCAACGAACACAAGGACAAACTTATTCAATTGATCTCTGAATGCCCTATTCATAAGATCCACAAAATATGCTGGGGCATTGGTCAGCCCGAATGGCATGACCAACCACTCATAAAATCCAGACGGCGTCCGAAATGCCGTTTTAGCTATACTTTCAGCTTCCACTCTAAGCTGATGAAAACCTGTCGCGAGATCCAACTGAGAAAATACTCTCGCGCCATTTAACTGATCAAACAAATCATCTATCCGCGGTAGAGGATGCTTATTCTTCCTCGTCACTTTATTCAACTCACGGTAGTCTACACACAAACGAAGGGAACCATCCGCCTTGGTAGCAAACACAACTGGTGCTCCCCATTCAGAAACACTCCTTCTGATAAATCCCTTCTTCAAAAAATCGCTGACTTGCACCTCGAGCTCTCGCTGCTCCCTTGGTGCCATACGACGAAGTGGTATCACTATAGATCTGGCATCTTTCACCAAATCAATACGGAACTCAATCTCTCGGTGTGGTGGAAGCCCGGTCACTTCCTCGAAAACATCTGGATATGGCCAACCACGGGCAAACCTGACAACTCACTATGCGGAATGTCGAGGGAGTTTAGAAAACTAGCCAATACCCCCTCACTGCGTAGACCACCAAACACTATCCTCCGTCCATCATCCGCTCTAGCTGTCACCAAAAAGCCCTCACAGTCTACCACCACCCCCGTATCTTTGGAGCCAATCTACTCCCAAAATAATGCCAAACCCAGTAAAGCCCAAAACAAAGCAATCACAAACAAACGTGCATCCATGACTCGATAAGACCACATTACGACAAGTCATGCTAAGGCTAGTCGAACCACCAATCGGGTTCGTCACTACTAAAGGTCTATCGACAATCTCGGGCTCCAATCCCAACCTATCTACCAGGTCACTAGATATGGAAGAACTGGAAGCTCCGGTATCAAACAAAACTCTAACAGGAACATCATAAACAGAAAGCATACCTTGAATGACGAAGTTCTTTCCCTTCTCCGCCGCAGTTGGGGCATTCGACGAAGAAGGAATAGCATTAAGAGCATATGCTTTCACCATTTGCTTTTCTTTAGGGGGCTGTGGACACTTGTCCTTGTGATGTCCCATTTGGCTACAGTTGAAGCACTTCCTGTCCGCTGGCTTGGCCCGACAATTACTAGCATAATGGCCCTTCTTACCACAGCCGAAGCACTCAACATCTTGCTTATTCTTTTTCTTCTGGCCATCCTTAGTCTGATTCTGCTTTCTCTTATTCTGGGAACCACCCTTGCCTCCACCACTTGCTTGTGGCTTTGGCTCATCTGCGGATGCAACCTCAGTCTTCGGCTTAGGGTAGAGACTTTCTGATCTCAATGCTTTCCCAACAATCGATTCAAACGTCTCATCGATGTGGTTAATAAGCCTTTCCCCTAAGTACTGATCCAAACCAGTTATGAATTTCTCATTCTTCTTCTCGGCAGTATCAATAAGTGATAACCCATATTTTGACAAAGTGTCGAATTCAGCAATATACTCTGAGACAGCTCTGCCATTCTGCTTGAGCTCCAAGAATTTCTTAAACAGCACTGACTTCGGAGCAGCTGGAATGAACTTCTCGCTAAAGCGAACCTTAAACTGCTCCCAAGTAATCTGATCTTCGGGAGTAGCTGCCTTTATAGCATTCCACCAATTCATTGCCCTCCCTTGCAGCTGACGGGACGCTAGCTTTCTCTTCATCGCATCCTCGATACCCAAATCCTCGAAGATACGTTCGCAACTATCCAACCAATCCTGAACATCCATGGCCGACTCCGTTCCATGAAACGGCTTTCCACCAAGACTAGTATAATCCTTGTTCAGCTTGGCAAAGTCGACCCTCGGTGCCTGCACTATTGGACCACCACCATTCCCACCATTGGGAGCTGCCCTCTGCACATCCCTAAGCATCTCTCTCATGAGGTCAGTAAACATCGCCCTCATGTCAGCAGCATTCCCATTATTGGCCCCTCTACCGGTACCTCTAACATATCGGCTCATTGTCAATCTGAAAAAGGAAACGATTAACGACCCCATAGTGGCGCTAGTGCAGCACGACTTCATTCTTATCCTACTAATAGTATATATATAGCTTTTGAAAACCAAAATAATCACAAATACGCTCTCTCGTATACGTATATTATCTCTCCCTGATAACTTCCTTAGGTTAACTATGCAACCTAGAGCTCTGATACCAAGTGTGACGGCCCGCCCCGCACCAGCCTGCATTTCCTCCGAAAGTGCGCTGTACACATGCCCGGCTAGCATGGGACGGTCGTTAGAAGAAAGGAAAGAAGGGAATTAACTAAACTAGGAACCTGTAGAATGTCTCACAGCGCATGGAGTAAAATATAATAATAAAATACTTGACATAAAACAGGTGAGATAGTGTATAAGCTGATAACTAAAACCAACATCAACATCAGAGCAGCGGAAATCCGAAGACAGCTTATTACAACTTTTCAAATTTACTGTCTCTAAACAAAAGAAAGCTAAAGTAGAAGATGCACCACTAGTGCCTAAGCAGTGATCTTCAACAACACAGTGAGAATACTATATATATATTACGTGGAAGCCTCCTGCTCGTCTCCGGATCATCTACCCGTGCATCTCCAGCTAACTTGTCTCTAGTCTGCTCGTGTGAGCACCCAGAGTAATAATAGGAGACATAAAACTCTGGGTCAGACATAAAGCCTGGTATGAGCGATAAGCATCTAAACAGAACAATAACAGGTATACTAAACCATACCTGAACCTGGACCTGCAACCAAAGAGTTAGAACCACATACCGTACAGTACTCTAAGGTGCCATAAATAGTGTAAAGAATACGGGGGTGGGGCGTGCATGTCATAATGATAGCAAATAAATCAACCATAGCAACCATCCTCACATCCCTCACTCAGTGCGTAAAGCATACGATGTCCACCACTGTCAATCACTAGACCCATCGAAGTAGTGACGGAGTTCGACTTGTACAACTACTGCTACTACCAAGCTTACCACATGGAGTCATGACCAAATCTTTACAACTGACCCCACTTCATTGGTCTATAGCCCTTTAGTCGTACCTAGGCCATTGCAGCCCTGAATCCATTCACGTACTTCCCATACATAGTGATCCAAAGTCATAAACATCGACTGCCCCCTTGGCACACGTCCCGCAGCAAAGCCCAATCATGAAGTGAACTCATCGGTTCCCAACTGGATCCTGAGCTCTAACTTCCCATATTGGACTACCTTTGCATCTCGGGTTATTGGTCAATACTGGGTCGGGTCGGACTCTCCTTCTAGCCATCGGTTTGGGTCGGGTTCTTCCTCTGTAGCGGTTCGGTTCGGGTTCATAGCGTTGCGTCGGGTCGGGTCGGGTGTTCCACTTCGGGTCGGGTCGGGTGTTCCACTTCGGGTCGGGTCGGGTGCCATCTCCCTTCCAGTTCGTGCTTCCGCTCCGATCCGCTCCCTCGTTCCTTCATTTGCTCCGATCTGATCCCTTCGCCTTACTTCAGTCCGAGCCCTTCCTCCTTCAGTCGATATGATCCGAGCCCTTCGTCCTTAAGTCGATCCGATCTCTCCTCCTTTATCCGATCCGATCCCAGTTCAATTAGCGTGGCCTTCCTTATTGCCAATTATCTCAAGTGTCAAGTTCCAATCCGATCAGATCCCTTGCCCAGTTCAACTCATCCGATCCGAGCCTCCATATCCGATCTGATCCGGTCCAGAACCTGCACTTTTCTACAACTCTTCCAGCAAGTATTTTACGCCATTCGACGGCGTTTTTGACAAATCTAACACTTCTAATCAATCATAAAACACACCATAGAGTCATAGAAACATGTAATAGCAACCACAAACAGCAAAACAACAATTCAAACGAATCAAATTGGATCAAAAGTGGCTAAAACCTCACATTTTCCCAGAATCCAACTTAATCGTGTTTAAGCACATACTTAGTAAAACTTAATCAAATCGTCCAAATTTTCTAACAAAGGCATAAAATATTATTCTCAAATTCCTAAACATTTTTCCAGAATTTATTAGTGTATAAATTCGCTAATCTTCACTAATTACCCTTAATTACCGTAATTAGTGCAAAAACTATGCAAATCACTCACTTTTTCCACAAAATAAAACACCAAATCTGAAATACTCTCTGTTTGGGTCGAATTCCTATGTATAGCAGCAGCTCCAACCTTGCTCTGTTGCTATTTGGCCTTGTTTTGATGTAGTTTAGGCTTAATCTTCACTAAAAATGTGTTTTGGAGTGGTTTTAGAGGATGGAAGCCATTACTAAGGTCTCAAGAAGGTTTGTGGCGGCTCAAAACTGAAATGAAAGTGATTTCCTAACCCTAATCAGCCCTCCTATGCCTCTAAACCCGAAATTCCCCTCTGGGCCTAGCTGCTAATCACCTGGTTAAGCCCAATTAAGCTGTTTTTCACCATCTGAAACTTGTTTCAGCCATATCTCCCAAACGGTGAGTCCGTTTGGCTAATGTGACCACTCTACGGAATTGTAAACCATCATCCGGAGCCAATGGAAGTGGTTTCATGTCAAAATTCCTTTCCAGTCAAAAGTTATGGCCAAAACAGTGCCAACTAGGGGTAAAATGGTCATTTAAAAATCGGGAAAAATCATGAACATGGGAAATGACCCAATAGTCGTCTCCCAAAGTTACATGACCATACGACTTCGTATGTGAAAGAAATAAATATTCTACGATCCTATGATGCGTAGAATACGGGTCGTTATACTACTACCTCATTTTCTATTCGCATTTTTCATCCTATCACGTTCATTTTTCCCATCACCATTTCTTTCTTCCCCAACAAAACTCCCACTGCCATATTCCTTCCCTCCTAACCCAGTTCGTCCCTCCCCTCCATGTCGCCTTCTTCTGATGTAACAAACTGGAAAATCAAAACCAATTTAAAACTTTTATTTTGGCAATTTTAATGAATTTTGAATATTTAAAATGATTTATTTTAGATAATAGCGACGAGAAATTTATTTTGAATAGAATTAGAACGTATATATTTATTTGAATCGACGTTAGAATATAAATATTTATTTTAATTACAAAAGGAATTGAAAATGGCGCGGTAGTTTGAAAATTCGATTTCAAAATTCAAATGAATGTATAGGATTCAAAATAAACCGGATTTTAGTAAAACCAAAAGTATTAGAATCTATTTGAAAATATATTTCCAACGAATCCAAAAATTTAAAATTTCATAGCGGAAATAAAAAGTTATGTCCAGTTGAAAATTCGGAATAGTCGCTATGGAAAAATAGCCCTTAAAAATAGCAATTTTGCAAACGACCTCCGTTTTCGACGAAACCACTTTTGTTGGATCCGGGATGTCAAATTATTGCTAGATTCCAAAATTCATAATTTTTGGGATCAATATGTGAGTGTGGCAAAAGAAAATGTGTTTTGATAGTTTCAGTCAATTTGGATTGACCAGAAAATAGCCATTTTTCAAACGGTCTTCAAATTCGACAAAATTAGTTTTGTTAGAACCGTATCGTCAATACGAAGCTAGAAACTATTTTTCGAGAATTTTTAGAGTCAGTATGTAGCCCCGGTAAATTAAAATGTACGTTAAATTCAATATTGACTGCAATATATATTTATATTGTAATTTTAATGAAAACTGATAGTAACTGACCAATTGGCTTACGAGACATATCCCATTGTGTTCGGAATGAGGGTAATGTGCTATGGGCGACAGTCGGTGGGTTAGATTTGGGGTTCAAACGAAAAGTCAACCCTTTTGAAAAATTAAATAATATATAAAACCTTTTCAATTACCCCCCTTACTTCAGTTTCTTCGATCTCACTTTCCCCCTTTCAGAAAAAAACCCCCGATCCTCTAAAAAAACGGCGACGCCCTCTGCTCCACCATCATTCTGCGTCGCCTCCTCCACCCTCTACCTCAACGTCGATCCTCCCCCTCTCGAACCCGCGTTGTCCGAGAATCAAGTCGTCGCGCGAGCATCGAGGCACCACCGTGATTAACTGGAACCGCCGCCGTGCCAGGCGAGGTCATCGTCCCCTTCGCCAGGCACCGCGACCCCCCTCTCTCTCCAGTTCACCGCATGCAGTCCTCTTTCCCCCTCCTCGATCCGCGCACCCACTTGAGCGCACCTCCGTTCAGGCTTGAAGAAAAAAGCCAACCGTCCTCCGACCCCTCTGGTGGCGGCACGATTGGAGGCAGACAGTGTCAACGAGCTAGGGTTCAGGCATAAAATTTCAGTAAGTTTATTTTCTTTTTTATTTTATTTAATGTAAATGAAATAACAGTGGTTGAAAAAAAATTAATTTACAATTTTTATATGAAATATCGTAGTTTAAATTTCTGAATTTTATATAGTTTAAAATTTTTGATTTTGATTTATTTAAAAGCTATGATTTCTATTATATAAAGAGTGTAAGAAAAGATTGGATTTTTATATTCGAAAAGATTAGATTTTTATATTCGAAAAGATTAGATTTTTATATTCGAAAAGATTAGATTTTTACATTCGAAAAGATGAGATTTTTGTATACATCGCATTAAAGTAAAAATATGATTTTTATAATGTATACATAGAAATAAAAATATGATTTGTATATACATGTAGCATCATAAAAATGTGATTTTTAATATAAAGATCGTGTGAAGCAGATCGCGACGGAACCGACAAGAAACAAATCCAAACGGTTTAGAACTTCAGAAATAGAAATGGTGGAGTGGATCCAAAAGGTGGGAACTGCTCACTTTAAATTTACTTCTAGTTGAAATATATACTTGGATGCAGACGGTGCTTAGCAGCACCCGACACCCGTCATCCACAGACCATGGACGACTTGTTTGTTTGTTTGGTTGTGCTGTTAAATTGATTGTGTGATGTGGAATGGAATAAAATATTTTATAGTTAAAAATATAATTTTTAATGTGTAGATGAATAAAATAAATATTCATAAGCAAATCGGACGACTTGTTTATGTACACATTTGACTGATATTGATTGGGACGATAAATTTTACACATCGCCCAACTGCATAAATAAATCTGTGTTTGTTGTTTGAAAACCCCACACGGGTATTGAGATGATATTGGACATACACTAATCCCAATATTTAGTTGTATGTCAATCGATTGGTTGACAGACTGTTATAAGCGTTAAATATTTGTATTTGATGCTTATGCAGTGTAGAATGCACTCTGGACGATGGTTGACTGTGTTTAATTGTTGTTGTGTGCATGTGTTGTATGAAATCCATATAAATCACATTATATGGTAATTGACTGTGTCAGATTCCAGTTCAGAAAGAATGAATATTTTAAAATAACGAATATTTTTAAATAACTAATATTTTAAAATAATATTCAGTAAAAGATCAAAATCTGATTTTGATGTCCGATTTGGGATGGACACGAAAATATTTAAATATATGAAGTCGTGTTGATTAGATTAACGCCATTTTGGACGTGAACGATAATTATATCGATTTTATTCATTTTTATAATGAATATCGAAAAGGAAATGATTTCAAAATTTAATGTTTTGAAAATATTATCATTTATATATCGATGATATGGGATATTCAATTTTGATTTGAAATTGAATATGAAATTGAAATCGTTTTGAAAACGAATTTAAAACGATTTATAAAATATGTTTTAAATGGAAATCGACGAAATAAATATAAAAAATATATTATATATAATGGCCTAAATGGAACGCGCCGCGCTGCAGCAGTTCGCGAATTTCGACCATTGACTTCGAACGGACATTACGGGAGATCCGACTGTCGGATTCTCCTAAAACCGGAACCGTTGGTTCGTGTCGAAAAGAGCTTTCCAATAATAGGAGAGATTTGAAATCTAACGGTTAGATTTGGAGTTATGTCCAAATCAAATTTGGAAAAGGTCGTTGTAAGTGCAGTTTGATGAACGTTTATGGAAATCGACTGTAAGGGCCTTAATAAAACTATTAAAATATCGATAATTTGTGTAAAATCATAATAAATGATTTGGAAAGAAATGGGTTGAAAAATTCCATATTTGAAAAGATAAAAATATATTTTCATCGAAGTGAACTAGTGATGAACTAGAATAATAAATCCAATATTTTAAAATTAAATGAATTGGGTTTGAAACGGTTTTAAAAATAACCAGAATTTCCAATATATGAATTGGAATGGATTTGAATCGAAATGATCTTCGGAATATTTCGATATTGGATTCCGTGATTATACAGACATTGTGGAGGAATTTGGAAGATATATATATATATATTGTTATTCCAATACGATATTTGTTGGTTTCAGAATTTGATATTGAATATAAGCCGATATATTTTCTATTCAGAGCCTTGTATTTAATATCAGATTAGATTTTGGGTTTGTCGTGAATGGTATCTTTAATAATACTGTTCTTAAACCCAATGGAGTTAAGAAAATTAGAATCTGATTGGAGATTAGCTAAGTTGAATGGTTTCCTGGCTATTGATCTGATGTTGGTCTCGGCCTTCGGGGTTAATACCTAAGGAATTGTTCTCTTACTAATTTACGGTTAGAGACTAATGGGATTTTCGGTTTGTTGTGAACTGTGTTTTAAATGGCACTGTTCTTAAACCCAGTATGAAAAGAGTAAATCTTTTAATTAAGATTTAAAGAAGAATTACCAATTAATTAACATTTAATTGGAACTGAAAATGGAATGTGAATGGGGTTTATTGTGAACTGTGTTTTTAACGACATTCGTTCTTTAACCCGATTTACAGTGAAATGTGATTTGGAATTTATAAACTTTTTTACTAAGATTTAATGGAGATTTTCCAAAATAAAGTTTTCCAATTTAATATATTAAATTGGAATTGAATGGAATTCGATTTGATAATAATCGAAGTGAATGTATATATTTGTGCGTGCATATGTGTGTGTGTGTATTTATATATGGCATGGGTGTTATATATATTGTGTATGTATATATTTGTGTGTGTTGTGTTATGTTTTTTTGTGTGTGTGAGTTCTCATTTTGGTGCGTGCCTCTTTTGGTTATAAATATATATATTTATAGGTTGGTGAGAGTTGCTTTTAAATTTAATTATTTTGAAAAATATATGAATATATATTTTTGTTTAAATGTTTATATATGGATATATATATATATATACATATATTTATATTTATATAATTGGTTTTGGTGTGTAACGACCCAGATTTTTGAACAGCTTATTTTAAATATTTAGTATGGTTTTAAATATTGAATTTAAAATATAGATGGTATTTTATTGGGTTATTGTTTAAATAATCGAAATACGATTTATTTTGATAATTATCGAAATACGAGAAGTTGAAATAATTCAATTTGAAGATAAAACTGAACGATGATAATAGGAATTCATTGATAAAGAATTTATTTTGAATTTAAAATGATTTAATATGGCTATTTTAAATATATGTTCGAATTAAATTGTATAATCTATTTCATTAAATTCAGAATAGTGAATAATGTTGGGAACATCAGTTATTTTGCTGAAATAGTGGTCCGTGGTTTCAAATTAAAGGACCGCAGGGTATTTTATTTAGTTAAAATAAAATCAAATATAAAAGTAAATATAGGATAGCCGACCTATTACTTCACTCAGCGGACCTAGAAAATGGAAAATCGCGCAACCTACCTTGCATCAAGCTGAAGAATTTGTCTTCTGCCTTTGATATATGGGAGACATATTTTTAATGGCAAGTACGTTGGTTCCCCCTCCATCTATATATAAAAATGAACCGAGCTTTCCTTCTGAAACCAAGCCTTTCTTCTCGTTCCTTTTTTCCAATCAATGACCGCTCCTATCCATTTGAATACCGAACTACTCAAAAATCGAAATCGAAAATCGGTTTAAGGACTGGAGCCCGTAGGCACTGAGGATGGGAATCGCGATCGAAGACTCTGGTTCTCTGAACCTCGACATCGAGACCACACGCGTTAGGAGGAGCTCGATTTCAAACCTAGAAGTCACGGGAGTGGTTCGCGATGTCGAATGGGGAGGTGCGATCAGGAACGTTGGGGTGCGGTGGTGATAGCTGTGGAGCTCAACGGATTTCAGTCGCGATTTAGGGTAACGCGTGGATTTGGGGTTCGAGATGTCGGGGCAAGTTGCAGTATGGTGAAATCGAAAAGGAGTATCTAATTTTCCTTGATAGTGATCGAGGAGGGGCCTAGTTCGCCATAACCAAGGCAGCGAGGTGGAGGAAGGTCAGCAAGGGTTCGAAGGTAGATCGTTTTTAAGCAGCACTAGGTGTTCGATTTAATGACTCAAAGAGAATTCAAAAACCGGGAAGAAGAATTTAAAACAAGGATAAGGTAAATTTTATTAGATTTAGAAATTTCTATATATTAAAATAAATTAGTTAGAATTTATTTAGTAAGTATTTAATTTAAATAAAATGCTAATCGATGAATAAATGATCGTAGGAGCTTGATAAAATTCGAGACCAGTCAAGTTGATACGTAGACGCAGTTGTGGAATTTTAAATACTTAGCAAAGGAAAAATCAGGTGAGTAAATCTCACTCACCTTTACAATTATTTTTATTTCATTAAAATAATTGTCTGTTGCTTGTGTGAATGTTTCTGGTTATTTTATATATATTAGTTATTTAGGCTATTATATATATATATATATTGGGTTGATTGATTGGTTGGATTCCCGCAGTCTCATTAGCGGATGCCCGCAGTTTCATAGCGGATGATTACCCTATACGCCCCACGCTATGATTAGTGGATGACCTTCTATACCGCGATATTCTGCCACGAAGCAGAATGGGTATTATTTATGTGCTAACATCTGTGGATGCAGGGAAACAGGTTGGAGGAATCCAACTGGATTCCTCAAAAATATATTATCTGTTTGTTTATTTGTTTGCATATATATTGTTATATATGATGTGTTAGAAAAATAAATAATTGGTTGCTTTGTGTGTTTTATCACTGGGCTTAAGCAATGATATTTAAAAATATCGTGGAAGAATATTTGAGATTTAAAAAGGGAAAATTCTATTTTTAAATAGAATTTGAATTTTTAATGGAATAAGATAAAACTTGTTTTTGAAAAATAAAACAAGTAGTTTCTTTATAAACGAAGTTTATAAATAGTTCTTTTATAACGAAGTTATAAATGAAGTGAAAAAAATTATCATTTGATAATTCAGAAATAGAAATGCCAGTGTGAAATTGGAAATTGAAATGAAATTTCAAAATAGGATTTGAAATGTAATTTTTAAATATATAACTCAAATGGAATTTGAGTATAACATTTGAATTTTAAAAGGGAGTTAAATATTTGAATTTTAAAAGGAGATTGAATATTAGAAATTCAAATAGAAGTTCAAATAGAATTTGAATAGATGAAATTAGAATGAAAAATAGAATTTGAATTCAAGGAATTAAAATAAAAATTTGAATTCAAAGGAATTCGAATAAAGAAATTCAAATAGAGATTTGAATGTAGAATTTCAAAATAGAATTTGAAATATAAAATTTCAAAGAAGAATTGAATAGAATTTGAAATATAGTATTTCAAAGAAGAATTCAAATATGAAGTTTGAATAGAGATTTGAAATGGAATTCAAATATGAAATTTGAATTGAGATTTGGAATAGAAATTCAAGTGTTGAATTTGAACATGGAATTGAATATAGAAATTCAAGTAGAAATTTGAATATGAAATTTCAAAATAACATTTGAAATAAACTTTGAAAATAGAATTTCAAAGTAGAATGGGAAATGGAATTTCAAATAGGATTTCAAATAGGAAATCCAAAGGGTTTTGGAATGGAATTTGAATTCAAGGGAATTCAAATGAATTTGAATATTAGAAATTCAAATGGCGTTGAAAATGAGTTTGAATATTAGAAATTCAAATGGTGTTAAAAATGAGTTTGAATATTAGAATTCAAATGGCGTTGGAAACGAATTTGAATATTAGAATTCAAAAGGGAAAATAAAATTTGAATATAAGAAATTCAAATTGAATTCAAATAGAATTTAATCTATGGAATTTGAATATGAAATTCAAATGAGTTTTAAACTATGGAATTTTGAATATAGAATTTAAAAAGGAATTTGAATATTTGAACTGCAATAGAATTCAAATATAGAAATGGGGATATAGAAGTTCAAATGGAATTTAAATATAAAGTTTGAATAAGAGAATTCAAATGAATTCAAGTTTAGAATTTGAATATAGGGAATTCAAATAGAAATTCAAATATTGAATTTGAATATCAATTAGAAAAAGGAATTGGGATTTGAAATATAAAATTCAAAAGTGAGATTGGAATTTGAATCAAGGAATTCAAATAGAGTTAAAGATGGAATTGAATTCATTTTTAAGAAGTTTAAAAAGTTTATATATATAAATATAATTAAAACGAACTCGCCGCAGCGTTGCAGTTCGAAAATTGGCAATTCGAACTTCAATCGAGTATATAGAACTCGATTGAAGTCGGAATTCTTTGAAACAAAAAACGTCAGGACCGATTTGATAATAGTTTTCTAATGAAGGAGAAAAATCTGAATTTCGTCGTATAGATTTTGAGTTATGTCAAAATCAAAATTTCAAAAATGCAGCGCCAGAAACCATTATAAACCCTAATGGATTTTATATATAAATATTGGGATTTTTAAGCAAATAAAAATCCGGATTGCCATTTAAAAATCTAGACTTGAGTTAGAAAATAAATGAAGTAAAGAAGATGATTTTTGAAATAATAATCATATTTTTGATTATTGAATAGAATTAACTAAAGAAGAATTAGTTAATTGAGTTTGAACTAAAATCGAACTTTGAAAAGTGAAATTTGGGATTGTAAATATATATTCGAAATCGAATATAGAACTAAAATTGGAATTTGAATTCAATTGATTGATAAGTAAGTGGAAATATATTTGAAACGTGTTATATTCAAATATACAAGCGAGATAGGCAGAGAGTTAGTTAAAGAATTACTTTAACGAATTGAGTCAAACGAGTGTATGAAGTTGAAATAAATTGGACAGGTACAGACATACAGGTGAACAGGTGTTAAACAGATATGGGATGAAGTATATGAAGATTTAAATTTATGTGCTCGACAAAAAGGTACATGTTTAATTCATATATGGGTTTTATGCGCCGTATCGGCAAGCCGCTTGGCTTTTTCTTTTTTCTTTTTGAAATTAGAAGGACCGGGAAGCTATTTGAAATTTCCCGATGCTCCCGATACAGGGGAGGTTATGGCAAATTTTTCCGGAAATTTAAGGAGTTAGAATATTTTTAAGATATTTTGATAATTTGAAATCATTGTATCGACGTATTGAATTCGATAGTAAAGTGAATATAAAAATCGAATGTTGTAAACAAAAAGGGATAGAAATAAGTGATTGAAATTGTTTCAATTGCAAATAGAGATTTTTCTAATATATAGAAAATAAAAGGAGTTGATTTTTGGAAACGTTTTCCAAATGGCATAAGAGGCCGAGATGATTATTAAAATATTTGGTTAACAAATATTGATAGAGAAAATAGAGAAGTGGTTTAATTAATGAAATATTAATTAAAGAGCCCAGTGATTTGTTTGTTATGTTGGATGGACACTTGTTTTTATTCGATAGTTAAATCACAGACTATCGAAGTTTTAACCATCGTTGTCAATATGGAGAGACCGGTTGGATTATTATCCGAAGAACCACTCCGTATTGGCATAAGCGTTGCGAACCAAGTATGCTGAATATATTGAAGATGGAGTAAAATGCAAGGGCTTTTCTATTAATAGAAATAGTGCCTTCGGTGTCGTTCAATCCCAGAACGAACGTAAATGGACGAATGTCTGACAAAGTATTTCCAATGATCAAATGAGTTGGTCTGTATGGATATATATGGTTGCAACGGATTTATCCCTTAGCATAATATCCAGAATATTTGTGCAAACTCAACTAGTGATTAACGGATCTGACGATGTGGCATTCAAAGTGATTGTGCTATCAATGAATGGTAAGTATGCGTAGCCTCAGACCTCAACAACCGGGAAAGGACAAAAATCGGGCAGGCAGCATGGCTATGTGGGTCGCACCCATTAGGGTGTATAATCACCTATCTAGAGAAATTCCTTTTGTTTCTAAATCTATCGATTCTGCCCATTCGGGAAACGGTGGTTTGAGTCCAACCGTTGGTGATATACATTCGATACACTCAAGCGAAATGAGTGGTCGGTCATGTGTGGGCCGGGTTACAAGATGTTCTTGTTGAACCCAGGTGTATTCGCCTCTAGAGATACATCATCGGAAGGTGGTTCCATACCTTGTCATGTTGGAAATCCAATCTCCAATAAGCGCCATGCGGTTTTTGAGTTTACACTATATATGTGGAGCGTGAGATGCAAGCGTTCTGCTATTTGGTTATTTAAATGATGTAGACATTATGATAATATCATTGGATTTTCGTATCAAAGTGTTTTGGGTTATAGTAAGGTAAAAACCGTCCGTGTTTATGTGTGGGCTGGTCTTACTATTATCTTTTCTTCTAAAAGAGTTTTGAAAGTTAAACAAGTGGTTGGAGTTTACTCACACCAGTCCCATGACTGACCCAGAGTTTATTTTGTTTTGTTTTTCCTAAACTCTTGGGTGCCCAAATTTGTACGGGCAGTCAAGTGTTTCAGGCTTTTACAGATACACTTGGAGGAGCTTGAAGCAGGAGGCTTCAACGTTAGTTATTTCGAGTTACTTCCGCTGAATCAAATGTTATGTGTACTCTGATGATGGTATGTGTATATGTACAAAACAGATTTGTATTTCAAAGCTTATGTTATATAATATATTTTATTCGTTCCGCTGTGAGTTGTGATCTTCGTTTTTCTTCTATTCTAATATTTCTTTCTTTCTATTTCTCATCCTCTAACTTCTTTCTAATAATGAGTCGTATTTCTGTGTTATTTGGGTTGGACGTATGGCGTATTTAGTCAACTCAGATAGCTCGGATTTGCGGGTCGTTTCAGTTGGTATCAGAGCTTAGGTTGAGCGAACACCTAGGCTTGTGTGGTATGTACTCATTAGAGATAGGGTCAGTAGTACCCTAGAATGAGTTGAGTATATAGATACGAGAGAGCGTATTTGTTAGTTGATATAAAAATTGTTTTATATTGTGTTGGCTAGTCTGTGAGTGGTTTATGAATTCTGGTCGAATCGTGGGACGCCACGAAGTCGATAGGGATTTCTAAACACTTAAACAGAAAATACGACACGATATTGTTTTAAATGGGTGAATGAAATAATTTTACCCAAAATTTCTATTTTTGATATAGAAAGAATAATTTTCTAGAATTATTATTATATGGATGTGTTGGATATTGACTTTAGAATTAAATGAGATTATAAACTTAGAAATAACCAGAATAGAATTTGTATATGAATAAAATATATACAAATGAGATGAATTAGAATTAAATTCGAACCAGAATTAAGAATTCAAAATCCTGGGAAATTGAAAAATATTTTTCAAAGTATATTAAAATAATATAGATTTGTTTTAAAGGATTTGAGAGAAAATCATGGATTTTGAAATAATAAAGCACTGAACTCACTTCAGTGGCTAGGAAATAATTCTGATGATGATTGCAACATTATCAGTATTCATTTTCGAGTTTCTAAGTGATGAGTTGCTACCTTAGAAAATTTTTGATGGAAATTTGTTTGAAAGAAAACAAGTGGTTTGAAAAATTCAAATGTTTTGAATTTGAAATGAAAATAAATATATGTGCATATTTATGGGATTTCAAAAGAATTTGAAATAAAAACCCTGTGATTTGAATTCTAGAATTTAAATTTAATTTAAACAAGTTAAATGGGTTGAAGTGAATGAATTGATTAGAATCAATTTGAATAGGTTTAATGGAATATAGATTGGATAAATGGATTGATCGTAGATCATTCGAATTGAATGAAGAAGACCAAAGGTTTGGTGGAATTAAATTTGTTGAAATATGAGGAGTTGAGTTTCAACATAAGTGGATTGTTGAAAGGTAATGGATTTGTATCATTTTTCCTATCTGAGCAATTTCGAGGACGAAATTATTTTAAGGGGGGAAGAATGTAACGACCCAGATTTTTGAACAGCTTATTTTAAATATTTAGTATGGTTTTAAATATTGAATTTAAAATATAGATGGTATTTTATTGGGTTATTGTTTAAATAATCGAAATACGATTTATTTTGATAATTATCGAAATACGAGAAGTTGAAATAATTCAATTTGAAGATAAAACTGAACGATGATAATAGGAATTCATTGATAAAGAATTTATTTTGAATTTAAAATGATTTAATATGGCTATTTTAAATATATGTTCGAATTAAATTGTATAATCTATTTCATTAAATTCAGAATAGTGAATAATGTTGGGAACATCAGTTATTTTGCTGAAATAGTGGTCCGTGGTTTCAAATTAAAGGACCGCAGGGTATTTTATTTAGTTAAAATAAAATCAAATATAAAAGTAAATATAGGATAGCCGACCTAATACTTCACTCAGCGGACCTAGAAAATGGAAAATCGCGCAACCTACCTTGCATCGAGCTGAAGAATTTGTCTTCTGCCTTTGATATATGGGAGACATATTTTTAATGGCAAGTACGTTGGTTCCCCCTCCATCTATATATAAAAATGAACCGAGCTTTCCTTCTGAAACCAAGTCTTTCTTCTCGTTCCTTTTTTCCAATCAATGACCGCTCCTATCCATTTGAATACCGAACTACTCAAAAATCGAAATCGAAAATCGGTTTAAGGACTGGAGCCCGTAGGCACTGAGGATGGGAATCGCGATCGAAGACTCTGGTTCTCTGAACCTCGACATCGAGACCACACGCGTTAGGAGGAGCTCGATTTCAAACCTAGAAGTCACGGGAGTGGTTCGCGATGTCGAATGGGGAGGTGCGATCAGGAACGTTGGGGTGCGGTGGTGATAGCTGTGGAGCTCAACGGATTTCAGTCGCGATTTAGGGTAACGCGTGGATTTGGGGTTCGAGATGTCGGGGCAAGTTGCAGTATGGTGAAATCGAAAAGGAGTATCTAATTTTCCTTGATAGTGATCGAGGAGGGGCCTAGTTCGCCATAACCAAGGCAGCGAGGTGGAGGAAGGTCAGCAAGGGTTCGAAGGTAGATCGTTTTTAAGCAGCACTAGGTGTTCGATTTAATGACTCAAAGAGAATTCAAAAACCGGGAAGAAGAATTTAAAACAAGGATAAGGTAAATTTTATTAGATTTAGAAATCTCTATATATTAAAATAAATTAGTTAGAATTTATTTAGTAAGTATTTAATTTAAATAAAATGCTAATCGATGAATAAATGATCGTAGGAGCTTGATAAAATTCGAGACCAGTCAAGTTGATACGTAGACGCAGTTGTGGAATTTTAAATACTTAGCAAAGGAAAAATCAGGTGAGTAAATCTCACTCACCTTTACAATTATTTTTATTTCATTAAAATAATTGTCTGTTGCTTGTGTGAATGTTTCTGGTTATTTTATATATATTAGTTATTTAGGCTATTATATATATATATTGGGTTGATTGATTGGTTGGATTCCCGCAGTCTCATTAGCGGATGCCCGCAGTTTCATAGCGGATGATTACCCTATACGCCCCACGCTATGATTAGTGGATGACCTTCTATACCGCGATATTCTGCCACGAAGCAGAATGGGTATTATTTATGTGCTAACATCTGTGGATGCAGGGAAACAGGTTGGAGGAATCCAACTGGATTCCTCAAAAATATATTATCTGTTTGTTTATTTGTTTGCATATATATTGTTATATATGATGTGTTAGAAAAATAAATAATTGGTTGCTTTGTGTGTTTTATCACTGGACTTAAGCAATGATATTTAAAAATATCGTGGAAGAATATTTGAGATTTAAAAAGGGAAAATTCTATTTTTAAATAGAATTTGAATTTTTAATGGAATAAGATAAAACTTGTTTTTGAAAAATAAAACAAGTAGTTTCTTTATAAACGAAGTTTATAAATAGTTCTTTTATAACGAAGTTATAAATGAAGTGAAAAGAATTATCATTTGATAATTCAGAAATAGAAATGCCAGTGTGAAATTGGAAATTGAAATGAAATTTCAAAATAGGATTTGAAATGTAATTTTTAAATATATAACTCAAATGGAATTTGAGTATAACATTTGAATTTTAAAAGGGAGTTAAATATTTGAATTTTAAAAGGAGATTGAATATTAGAAATTCAAATAGAAGTTCAAATAGAATTTGAATAGATGAAATTAGAATGAAAAATAGAATTTGAATTCAAGGAATTAAAATAAAAATTTGAATTCAAAGGAATTCAAATAAAGAAATTCAAATAGAGATTTGAATGTAGAATTTCAAAATAGAATTTGAAATATAAAATTTCAAAGAAGAATTGAATAGAATTTGAAATATAGTATTTCAAAGAAGAATTCAAATATGAAGTTTGAATAGAGATTTGAAATGGAATTCAAATATGAAATTTGAATTGAGATTTGGAATAGAAATTCAAGTGTTGAATTTGAACATGGAATTGAATATAGAAATTCAAGTAGAAATTTGAATATGAAATTTCAAAATAACATTTGAAATAAACTTTGAAAATAGAATTTCAAAGTAGAATGGGAAATGGAATTTCAAATAGGATTTCAAATAGGAAATCCAAAGGGTTTTGGAATGGAATTTGAATTCAAGGGAATTCAAATGAATTTGAATATTAGAAATTCAAATGGCGTTGAAAATGAGTTTGAATATTAGAAATTCAAATGGTGTTAAAAATGAGTTTGAATATTAGAATTCAAATGGCGTTGGAAACGAATTTGAATATTAGAATTCAAAAGGGAAAATAAAATTTGAATATAAGAAATTCAAATTGAATTCAAATAGAATTTAATCTATGGAATTTGAATATGAAATTCAAATGAGTTTTAAACTATGGAATTTTGAATATAGAATTTAAAAAGGAATTTGAATATTTGAACTGCAATAGAATTCAAATATAGAAATGGGGATATAGAAGTTCAAATGGAATTTAAATATAAAGTTTGAATAAGAGAATTCAAATGAATTCAAGTTTAGAATTTGAATATAGGGAATTCAAATATTGAATTTGAATATCAATTAGAAAAAGGAATTGGGATTTGAAATATAAAATTCAAAAGTGAGATTGGAATTTGAATCAAGGAATTCAAATAGAGTTAAAGATGGAATTGAATTCATTTTTAAGAAGTTTAAAAAGTTTATATATATAAATATAATTAAAACGAACTCGCCGCAGCGCTGCAGTTCGAAAATTGGCAATTCGAACTTCAATCGAGTATATAGAACTCGATTGAAGTCGGAATTCTTTGAAACAAGAAACGTCAGGACCGATTTGATAATAGTTTTCTAATGAAGGAGAAAAATCTGAATTTCGTCGTATAGATTTTGAGTTATGTCAAAATCAAAATTTCAAAAATGCAGCGCCAGAAACCATTATAAACCCTAATGGATTTTATATATAAATATTGGGATTTTTAAGCAAATAAAAATCCGGATTGCCATTTAAAAATCTAGACTTGAGTTAGAAAATAAATGAAGTAAAGAAGATGATTTTTGAAATAATAATCATATTTTTGATTATTGAATAGAATTAACTAAAGAAGAATTAGTTAATTGAGTTTGAACTAAAATCGAACTTTGAAAAGTGAAATTTGGGATTGTAAATATATATTCGAAATCGAATATAGAACTAAAATTGGAATTTGAATTCAATTGATTGATAAGTAAGTGGAAATATATTTGAAACGTGTTATATTCAAATATACAAGCGAGATAGGCAGAGAGTTAGTTAAAGAATTACTTTAACGAATTGAGTCAAACGAGTGTATGAAGTTGAAATAAATTGGACAGGTACAGACATACAGGTGAACAGGTGTTAAACAGATATGGGATGAAGTATATGAAGATTTAAATTTATGTGCTCGACAAAAAGGTACATGTTTAATTCATATATGGGTTTTATGCGCCGTATCGGCAAGCCGCTTGGCTTTTTCTTTTTTCTTTTTGAAATTAGAAGGACCGGGAAGCTATTTGAAATTTCCCGATGCTCCCGATACAGGGGAGGTTATGGCAAATTTTTCCGGAAATTTAAGGAGTTAGAATATTTTTAAGATATTTTGATAATTTGAAATCATTGTATCGACGTATTGAATTCGATAGTAAAGTGAATATAAAAATCGAATGTTGTAAACAAAAAGGGATAGAAATAAGTGATTGAAATTGTTTCAATTGCAAATAGAGATTTTTCTAATATATAGAAAATAAAAGGAGTTGATATTTGGAAACGTTTTCCAAATGGCATAAGAGGCCGAGATGATTATTAAAATATTTGGTTAACAAATATTGATAGAGAAAATAGAGAAGTGGTTTAATTAATGAAATATTAATTAAAGAGCCCAGTGATTTGTTTGTTATGTTGGATGGACACTTGTTTTTATTCGATAGTTAAATCACAGACTATCGAAGTTTTAACCATCGTTGTCAATATGGAGAGACCGGTTGGATTATTATCCGAAGAACCACTCCGTATTGGCATAAGCGTTGCGAACCAAGTATGCTGAATATATTGAAGATGGAGTAAAATGCAAGGGCTTTTCTATTAATAGAAATAGTGCCTTCGGTGTCGTTCAATCCCAGAACGAACGTAAATGGACGAATGTCTGACAAAGTATTTCCAATGATCAAATGAGTTGGTCTGTATGGATATATATGGTTGCAACGGATTTATCCCTTAGCATAATATCCAGAATATTTGTGCAAACTCAACTAGTGATTAACGGATCTGACGATGTGGCATTCAAAGTGATTGTGCTATCAATGAATGGTAAGTATGCGTAGCCTCAGACCTCAACAACCGGGAAAGGACAAAAATCGGGCAGGCAGCATGGCTATGTGGGTCGCACCCATTAGGGTGTATAATCACCTATCTAGAGAAATTCCTTTTGTTTCTAAATCTATCGATTCTGCCCATTCGGGAAACAGTGGTTTGAGTCCAACCGTTGGTGATATACATTCGATACACTCAAGCGAAATGAGTGGTCGGTCATGTGTGGGCCGGGTTACAAGATGTTCTTGTTGAACCCAGGTGTATTCGCCTCTAGAGATACATCATCGGAAGGTGGTTCCATACCTTGTCATGTTGGAAATCCAATCTCCAATAAGCGCCATGCGGTTTTTGAGTTTACACTATATATGTGGAGCGTGAGATGCAAGCGTTCTGCTATTTGGTTATTTAAATGATGTAGACATTATGATAATATCATTGGATTTTCGTATCAAAGTGTTTTGGGTTATAGTAAGGTAAAAACCGTCCGTGTTTATGTGTGGGCTGGTCTTACTATTATCTTTTCTTCTAAAAGAGTTTTGAAAGTTAAACAAGTGGTTGGAGTTTACTCACACCAGTCCCATGACTGACCCAGAGTTTATTTTGTTTTGTTTTTCCTAAACTCTTGGGTGCCCAAATTTGTACGGGCAGTCAAGTGTTTCAGGCTTTTACAGATACACTTGGAGGAGCTTGAAGCAGGAGGCTTCAACGTTAGTTATTTCGAGTTACTTCCGCTGAATCAAATGTTATGTGTACTCTGATGATGGTATGTGTATATGTACAAAACAGATTTGTATTTCAAAGCTTATGTTATATAATATATTTTATTCGTTCCGCTGTGAGTTGTGATCTTTGTTTTTCTTCTATTCTAATATTTCTTTCTTTCTATTTCTCATCCTCTAACTTCTTTCTAATAATGAGTCGTATTTCTGTGTTATTTGGGTTGGACGTATGGCGTATTTAGTCAACTCAGATAGCTCGGATTTGCGGGTCGTTTCATGGTGTGTGTTGAATTATATATATAATGTTACTACGCGTATTTTTATATATAAAAATATATAATATTTTGTGTAAAGAGTTATTGTGTTTTATTGTCGCTGAATTGAGTTAGTGTTGTGTTTATTTTGAGTCAAGTTTGATGTTGAGTTCAGAAACCGCCAAAAACCTAATAGCCATACCGGTCCATTGAGAAATTCCCTAACCTCCTTTTATAAAGTAAAAAATATACTGAGTGGTTACTGTGATAGAATATATTACGAGTCGTGCTTGGAAGTCGTTCATTCTGTGTCAATCCGTCTGTTGTCTCCAATCTGTGCCACGAAAGTTGAGTTTACCTCACGCTTGACCTACATTGTTTCATGGTTGTTGAATTCAACACATATGAACTGTTGTGAAATGTATAGTATTGCTAGTAGAAATTGTTTGCCTAATATGTACACTTTCATATATGGCACAATGTAATATATATATATATATATGACACATAGGTTACCTGATGATATATGACTTATGATGTGATTGATGTCATATGATGATTGATTTATGTTGCTGATTTCTCTAGTTAAAAAATCACTATGGGTTGAAATGATACATACCTGAATAAACATTAGATTAGGGAAAAATCGTTATGGGTTGAAGTGATAGACCTAAGCAATTTTTTTTACTGGATTTGGGATTACGGGTTGAAATGATATATACTCCTAAAATTTTAAATTGCGGATTGAAATGATAAATATCCGTATTATTTGACCGTAGGGTAGAAAACTATATATGGACACCGTAGGTCATGTTTCGAAGTAAAGTTGTTAGGAAATTTTAATTTTAAAATAATAACTTAAGATTTTATATTTATATTTTAAAGATTTTAAACTTAAATTTTCTATATTTTAAATTATATGTTTTAAAATGATTTTTATGAGTAAATATAGATTTAATTACTTATTTAAGATTGTACTTATAATTTTACTTATTTTAAACTATATAATTTAATTATATAAGTATTTTAAACCTTTTATATAATAAATAATTTTTTTGAACCTATTTCAATATTATTTTAAACTTATATATGTTTATAATCTATTTTCTAACTAATTTTAGGCTTTTGTAAACTTATATATATATTCAAAGTTAAATTTTCATTTATATATATTTTACACACTTTAATAATAAACTCAAGGATGGATAAGTTAAGATTTTGCGATATAAATTCGAGGTTTAAAGGTGTAAATTTGTATTACAATATTTGATTTAACGAATGAATTCATATTAATATATGGATTCGAACTTATATGAACTTATAAGAGGTGAACTTGGATTGTGAAATTGATTTAGAATGTGAATTTCTATGTCGAAGGAAATAAATTTGAATTGAAATTAATTTTATTAGAGATGATTATGAATTATGTAACTTGATCTTTCAAATTTAAATTTCTAAATTTAAGAAATGAATGTGAATTTATTTTCGATACGAAGTTGAATTCGATTTAAAAGTGACTAAACGTGAATTGAAATATATAAATTTTATATTTGGAATCGATGTTATATCGTTTGGTTTGAATTATGAAATTTGAAAATCAAATTTATAAGAATGGTTTTAAATCGTATGATTTAAATTTATAGGGAACTAATTTGAATAGCTCGACTTGAGTATAAAGTATGAAATGATTTGTTGAATTGAAATATAAGTTTTGATTTGAATCAAATATATTGAATTTGAGCCGGAATGTTAGATTTTCGTGAATCGATTTTATGAGTTCTATAAAGATAAAATTGAATTGTTCGAACTTGAGTTATGACGAAGATAAATCAAACTAAATATCCTCGAAGTTAAATATTTTAGTTTTAATTTAAATAGCATTTGAGATCTTTAAGTTATGATTCAAATATAAGTCAATTTTGGATTTGGATTGAAGGGCGTTTGGCGAATATTTTCGGAAACTATATAAAATCGAAGTTAAATATTACAGTATTAGTTTATACTATATTTTGAGATTTTTACGACATGATTTTCTAACTCGATTTGATTAAAGCGATTTAAGTGAGTTGTTTTCAAAATTGAATATAAATTTAGGTTAGTTATTTAATTTTGATTCCAAATTTGAATCTGAGATTTCGTATAAACGATTTTATAAAGTGATTTATAAAATAATAATCACGATGTGAAAAATGTAAACGATTGGTTGTTAAAGAGATCGGGATCGACTATTGTTATACTCTCTGCCAATACCGAAAACCACTTTAACAACTGTCTACGCGGTGGAGTTCCAGAATGAAGTAGGATGGTTTGGCGAACGACTTTATTTTTCATATTAATTACCAGACCCCGACTCCCATGAGTTAGCTGGATGTGACAAAAATAGGAGCCATGACGAGACCAAGTGTGGTCATTCCTCCTATCGAGTGCACTTCCTCGATACCATTCTATTACTGTTGAGATTCGATTGGGGCCCTTTTGATTATGAGTGTGTGTCTCGAGGTGGGCGGTAGTTGCTGCTATGCATTACGACCGGTCCAGCTCTGCAAACGGTGTATCTACCCTGGCTTTCCTTGTGTGCCTTGTCACATGCCATATACAAGCCCAATACGATTTTGTTTTGTACTGTATATGGAGTGCCCTCTGATAGCCCTCCAGTTTACAGAGGAACTACGGTACTTTATATACTACGGGAATATATAAACGGTGGAAGGTAATAATGGTAATCCTATTTATGTTATTTTGGTATTTACTTTACTGATAGACACTATTGTATATAGCATATTATATTATATAATACCTAGTTTGACGGATCCATAGAGGATAGTGATCCCAAACATCCTTCAAGTTACTGATTGCATTTCATCGAACATTTCATTTGAGTTGATTTACTTCCATGAGATTGTTAGTCCTGATCCGAGTTGTTTTATTTTGCATTATTGCTCGGGTCAGATCGAGTATACAACTTTCGAGATTCACCCTTGAAGTTAGAGCTTATATTAGGTTTTTCTCACTTTTATCTACCTATTGATCAGTTGATCCAGTTTTCAGTTATTCTTATCGTCTTTGTTTCATACTGTAATTACGTATCTGAAATTCATTGTATTAGACTTCTGCTATATTGTTTATGTAAACTCAGACGTAAAATTTTATTTACTAGCTTCATGAACTACTATTATATTTTGTATTTTCCGCCGCGGGATATTATATTGCTCTGTTTCTATGTCTGTGATTGTGATTCTGTGATTTATTCTATTTACCCTAGAATCTAATAACAATCTTTCATTTTGGACGGTTCAAGTTTGACATGTTTTGTCGATTTAGCATGGTCAAAATGTAGGGTCATTGCAGGTGGAATCAGAGCTTTGGTTTATCAAAGCTTTAGCCTATGGGGTAAAAATTCATTCGAGATAGGGTAACAATACCCTAGAATGAGTGGAATTAGTCGTGGAATCCTTCCTGAGAGAGAAAGCGTATTTTGAAAGTGTAATAGTTTTTAAAACAAATATTTTTAGATATAATTTTTTTTCTAATATTTAAATCTTTTTTTGAAATTTCCCTTCAGTTTGTATCTATCTTCCTTTGATTAAGTTCTTTCATTAGTTCAGTTTTAAACTCGAATTCTATAACATATCTTTATCCATAATAAATATTAGTCTGAAAAAGGTATTTTGAAAGGTGTTGTAATATAAGATTTTCTTGATGCAATGTTGAAATTTTGATATATATATATATATTTGTGGAAGATGTATATTGGTAAATAACATTATGTTTTGGTAATACCAATATTTTGAAAAGATTTGATGTTTATACTTTAAGATTTTATAAACTATATATTTTATATAGGATTTAAAGATGAAATTGATTTTATCTAGACTGAATATTATTTTGGAAAAGTTTATATATTTTGGACATTTTAAGTAGAAATGCTCCTAATTGTTATGGTAAATATTTTGAGAATCTTGTTTAAAATCTATAATGGTATAGTTTGTAAATGTATGTATATATAGGAATTTATAAATCTAAATGGGTTTATAAAGATTTTGATTTGTGATATATATATATATATATATGTATGTATGTATGTATGTATATTAAACTTATGGAATTAAGCAAGTTTTATAAGTTTAAATATTGGTAACATGGGTTTTGAAAAGATATAGGTATAGTATAGAATAATATTGTTATGTATTTGATATAATAATAATATTGCTTTTATATTTATTTAAGGATTGAGGTTGAATTTTAAAAAATAAATGAGTGGGGGAGAGATATAATTTTCCCTACTTAAAATTTTAAGTATTTGAAATATATTATATGTGCTTGGAAAGTTTGGTATATATTATGTTTAAATATAGAAAGATGTTTTGAGTACATACTTGTCGTTAAAGTTGGCCTATCAAATACCTAGTTATTTGGGTATATGCCTGATCAACGTATACGTTAAATCTTATATGTACTAGATAGATATATAGTCACACTCTAGTTGCTTGAAAATGATTCTGGTGATGACCGCGGCATCATCGATATCTATTTTCAAGTTTCAAAAGTGGGATTGATATATATTGCCAATCGAGACGTCGAGTGAATACTTAAAACTATTTTGAAAAGTCTGAAAATATTTTAACTTTTGATTTAAATATATTAATTATTTAATTACTATTTTCCCTGCCTCATTCCCTTTTGGGGACGAAAAGGTTTAAGTGGGGGAGAGTGTAACAACTGGAATTTTAAAATGTATTTTCACTTAATTATTTAATTTAAATTTAAATTTTTATTTGTTTAAAACTCAATTTGTTTAGAATTTTATAAGGCAACTATTTTGATTTTGATTTAAAACTAGATTCATGTTGGTTTTATATAACGAATGAATTGGGTTTTTATATAAATATCTAATTTAATAATATAAATATATATTTTCAATTTCAATCTTATTTAATGTATAAATTTAATTGAGTTTATCTATATGAATTTGAATTCATTATTTAATTTAAATATTTAAAACTCATATTATTATATAATTTGTTTTCAATATTATTAAATTATATCTTTGATTTAATTTCAAAATATTTCTCTTGTTGATCTGCTATTTGTGTTGATCAGTTGTTGATGCAGACATCATTCAATTATCGTTTTTGGATTCGTTTCCATTTGATATTTCAAACTCGTTCTCTTCCAATTTATTAATCTCGTTTTATTCGTTCACCATTCCCATATCAAAACAAAATCTCATTTGATATCGTTTACATTTTTGATTTGTAAAACCGTTCACTTTTATTTGTAAACGTTCAACCATATTTATTTCAAAAAAAAAACCATTCTTTTATTTTATATTAAACTAGTTGTTCAAATTTCAAACATTGTTCCAATTTAAAGCAGCGTTCTCTTGTTATTTTCCAAAGCAGCTTTGGTTCAAACCTTCGTTATTCCCAAAGCCGTTCATGGCTATAATCTCCATACACCATTTCGTATATAATAATATAATAATAATAATAATCTACTGCCTAATTTTCTGTTCACATTTTTCATCCCATCGCGTTTAATTTTCCCATCACCATTTCTTTCTTCCCCAACGAAACTCCCACTGACATATTCCTTCCCAACCATCCCAGTTCACTTCCCCCCCCCCCTCGATGACGTCTTCGCTTGACCTTGAGCTTCCCCCTTCTCCGATGACCGTAGGTGCTTTACCACCCTACTCGACCTCACCTCAATCTCCACCGACCTAGAAGCTCGCGTCAACCCTTCAGCTGAGCTCCGACCATCAACCTCTGCCCTCTCTTCCCGAACCGCGACTGCCCTCCCCATCCACTCCAAGTCCTCCGCCTGAGCATCTGCAAACCACGCACCCGCCTTGGCACATACCAACGTGGCCAATCCTTGCTTCCCAGACTGACCCGAACCCGAACGACATGCCTAGGTTGTGTGTCGTGTGTATGCGTGATTTACTTGAGTTACTGTATGTGTATATTTTTCAAGTGTGTGTTGGTTATGTGTGTGCTTTGATACCTGCGTGCATGAGGGAGTTTTTGGATGGTGGTGTGTGTATTTTTATTTGATATATATAATGTGTGTATATATATATATATATATATATATATATATATATATATATGCAGACTTGTGTTTGATGTGGCGTGCGTGAGTGTTTGTGTGGTATGTGTTGTGTGAGTGGAGGTGTTTGTGCATGTGTGGTTGTCCATGGCGTGTGTGTATGTGTGGTGGTGTGCGTGCATATGTATGTGTGTATTAATATATGGCGTAGGTGTTATATGTATTGTGTATGTATATATTTGTGTGTGTTGTGTTATGTGTGCGTGTAGTGTATGTGTGTGTTAGTTCTCATTTTGGTGTGTATCTCTTTTGGTTATAAATATATGTATTAATATGTACATATATTTTTGTTAAATGTTTATATATGGATATATATTTATATTTATATTTATATTTATATAATTGGTTTTCGTGTGCATTGAATTTTTAAAAAATATATATATAATGTTACTGCGTGTATTCGTATATATATATATATATATAATATTTTGTGTAAAGAGTTATTGTATTTTACTTTGGTTGAATTGAGTTAGTGTTGTGTTTATTTTGAGTCAAGTTTGGTGTTGAGTTCGGAAACCGCCCACAAACCCAATAGCCGTACCAATCCATTAAGAAATTCCCTAACCTTCTTTTATAAAATAAAATATATACTGAGCGGTTACCATGATCGAATCTATTCTGGGTCATCCCTAGAAGTCGTTCATTTTGTGTCAATCCGTCTACTGTCTGCAATCTATGCCACGAAAGGTGAGTTTACCTCACACTTGACCTACATTGTTTCATGGTTGTTAAATTCGACACAAATGAACTGTTGTGAAATGTATATGATTGCTAGCAGAATTTGTTTGTTTAATATGCACACTTTCATATATGACACGATGATATATATATATATATATATGACACGTAGGTGCTCTGATGATATATGACTTATGATATGATTGATGTCATGTGATTATTGATTTATGTTGCAGAATTCTATAGTTTTAATAAAACACTATAGGTTGAAATGATACATATCCAAATGGACATTAGATTAGGGAAAAATCATTATAGATTGAAATGATAGACCTGAGCGATATTTTACTGAATTCGGGATTATAGGTTGAAATGATGTATATCCGTAAAATTTTAAATTGCGAATTGAAATGATAATTATCCGTATCACTTGACCATAGGGTAGAAAACTATATACCGACACCGCTAAGTCATGTTTCGAAGTAAAGTTATTTGGAAATTTTAATTTTAATATAATAACTTAATATTTTATATTTATATTTTAAAGATTTTAAACATAAATTTTCTAAATTTTAAATTATATGTTTTAAAATGATTTTCATGAGTAAATATAAATTTAAAACTTATTCAAGATTTTACTTATAAATTTATTTATTTTAAACTATATAATTTTTAATTATATAAGTACTTTAAACCATTTATGTAATAAATAATTCTTTTAAACCTATTTCTATATAATTTAAAACTTATATATGTTTATAATCTATTTTCTAATTAATTTTAGAATTTTATAAACTTATATATATATATTTCAACGTTAAATTTTCTTTTATATATACTTTATAAACTTTAATAATAAACTCAATGATGGATAAGTTAAGATTTCATGATGTAAATTCGAGGTTTAAAGGTGTAAATTTATATTATGATATTTGATTTAAGGAATGATGAAACGACCCGCAAATCCGTACCCTTTGAGTCGACTAATCTTACCACACGTCCAACCCAAATTGCACAGAAATACGAATCATTATAAGAAAGAAGTTAGAGGATGAGAAATAGAAAGAAATATTAGAATAGAAGAAAACGAAGATCACAAACTCACAGCGGAACGAATAAAATATATTAAATAACATAAATTTTGAAACACAAATCAGTATTCATATATACATACCATCATCAGAGCACAACAGCTACTCCTGGAATAGTTATAAACACATGTTTCCTGATACAACACAAGACACAGCGGAAGATATGATAGTCTATAGCTAACATGTGAAGCCTCGTACTTCGAGCTCCTCCAAGTGAATCTGATAAATCCCAACTACTTGACTGCCCGTACAAATTTAGGCACCCAAGAGTTTAGGGAAAACAAAACAAAATAAACTTTGGGTCAGTCATGGGACTGGTGTGAGTAAACTCCAACCATTTGTTTAACTTTCATAATCCTTTCGAAAGAAATGATAATCGTAAGACCGATCCATACATAAACACGGATGGTTTTTACCTTACGATGACCAAAAATATTTTTGATATCAAATCCAGTGATATTACAATAATGTCTACATCAAATAAATAGAATCTAGCGGAACTCTTGCACCTCACGCTCCATATATAATATAAAATCAAAAACCCCATGGCGCTTATTAAAGATTGGATTTCCAACATGACAAGGTATGGGACCACCTTTTGATAGTGTATCTCTAGAGACGAATACACTGGGTTCAACAAGAACGTCTTGCAACCCGGCCCTCACATGACCGACCACTCATTTCGCTTGAGTGTATCGAATGTATATCACCAACGGTCTCCCGAAAGGGACAGCATCGATAGATCAAAGAAGCAAATGGAATTTCTCTAGATAGGTGATTATACATCCTAATGGGTGCGACCCACATAGCCATGCTGCCTGCCCGATTTTTGTCAAATTCTGGGTTGTGAAGCTTGAGGTTTTAATTATCTTCCAGAACATCTAGCCACCATTCACTTTGAATGCCACATCGTCAGATCCATCGGAAATCACTAGTTGATTCCCACAAAAATACTCAGATTGTTAGGCTAAATAAGTTCCCCTTCTATGCCACCAACTTCGTACGTTTGAAGGAATCAACGTACGTGACTCCTTTGGAAATACTCTGTCAGACACTCGTCCATACAAGTTGTCCTGGGTCTGGACAAACCGAAGGCACTATCCTGTAAATAGGATAGCCCTTGCATAACTCTGTCTTCAATTATTTTCATCATAAGATGATTCATAACGCTTATACCAATACATAGTGGTTTGCAGATATTAAATCTGATCCCAGTCTCTCCATATTGACAACAGAGGTATAAAATAAATCAAAACTTTGATAGTATGTGATTTAACTATCAAAGAAACATCCATACAATCAACGGTCCTATTTCTAATTGGAAATTCTACCGACCAAGCATCAAACAACACTGGGCCCCTTTTTATTTAATTTCTCATCAAATTATTATTTCCAATTCCCTTTTCTTAATTCCTTCTTGACCAATTCATTTCATTTTCTATACGTAGAAAATATCTCTCATTTTATTTGGGAAAACATTTCAAATTAACGCGATGTTATAAAACACCGTTATTATAACTCAACTCACTAATCATTTATTAGCTAACCATATTGCTTAACCAAGTTTCACCATCAAGCCTTAACCATTCCTACATCGATCATGAAGTCAATCAAGTTGGGGTATAATTACCTCTCAGACCTTAATTGAACAACATTCTCAACTTTGAAATAGTCAAAGCTCACACTTTAAACAAATCGTCGCTTACGCGACTTTTGGATTCGATCTAAGAACACACTTCCTTTGCAGAAAAATATTGATTATAACGGTAGCGTTATAATCGCTATTTCCAAATATTTGATCTAAAAAATATTGCTTTTAACAACAGCGTTAAAATCGCTGTCTAGGATTATAGAACACCTATTATAGCATTAAGATCGCTACAAAACAGTTATTTTAACGGCAGCATTAAAATTTGCGGTTTAGATTTTCCAAAATATTTATTATAGCAGTAGCATTATAATCGCTATATAAATTTTCAAACCATTTATTTTAACGACAGCGTTATAATCGTTGTTTCCAAATATAACTTGTACTTATTAATTTCAATAAATAAATTAATAAGTAAACAGATAAATAATTAAATTTGATGCAAACCGGAAAGTAAAAATACTACTTCCCTCAATTAGATATAATCGAATTTCAATAAATAACTTTCTCTCAATAATCTATATTCGATTATATTCTGAACTTCAGAATTTATCTACAATTTAGGATAATTCAAAATCCCAAATTTCACATTTGAATTTACGCTCCCTAAATTCTTACCAAGATCCTTTATACCCATTTCAGTTTACAAATAAAAAACATTATCCCAATTTATTCTATATTCCAAATGTTGGGATAAGACTCATCGTTTTCTCAAAACGATTATCCATTTCCTTTTTCATTCAAGTTCCCATTTGGATTTATATTTCAAATCTAAATTTCCGTTATCGATATCTCGTTTGCAAAATATTTACTTTAAACTATTATTCACTTTATTCGTAAATATTTTTTTTTATATATAATCAAATCCGTTTGATTTTATACTTTATATAATGTCTCAAATCCAATTTCCATTTATAACGCCCATTTAGAATTTTCCATAGAAAAGTCTTATTTATATGTCATCCATTTATAATCGCGCTTAAAATTTCCTTTTTCTACATTCAATTCCCATTACAAATATCGGTCTAAAACCGCTTTCCACTTTTCAACATAAATTCGAACTTGGATTTATAAACATTGTTTATAAATAACTTCTTGTTTTATTTATTTAAACAAGTTATCTATTTTCAAGTCTGTTCAAAATTATATTCCTATTTTTGAAAAATAATTTCCCTTTTTAAATCTCGAATTCCTTTTCTATATTCGAAAATATTTACGGTATGTAAAATACCAAGTTTCTAAGGCCAGGGTAAACCAACACACAAAGTCAATCACTGATTGTATAAATCACACCACACATCAAAATCAAGGAAAAACAGTAATATAAATATTGAGGAACCCAGTTGGGTCCCTCCAACCTGTTTCCCTGCATCCACAGATGTTAATCACATCAATATGAAATATCCTGGTAACAGAACTGATAATCGATCAACCATCAACCATTTCAACCAAACAATCATCACATAGTATAAAATACTATAATAAAATTTAAAACTCGTTTATATAAAATATAAATGAGTCAAAGTTAGTGAGTTTACTCACCTTGATTCGCAGTTGACGGTTCTGCCTTTGTTTCATGTAAAATCAAACGGACGTTTGATTTTATCATGAAATTCCAGTAATTTCGTTCTCGGCACAAAAGACACCACAAAATAGATTTCGTCCTTACGATTCCAATGGATCTGCCATTGTCCAGTTCTGGTAACGAACACACAAGTTATACACAATATAAATTATTAAATTTAATTAAACTAATAAATCACTTAATTAATTATTAATTAACTCTAATGATTTTTAATTACCCATAAATCTCGATTACCTTCTTCCCGGTTTTAGCAATTCTCTCTTTCACAGTAAAAAAACCCAACTCCATCCATGACCCAAACATGCCGCCACTTACATTCATCTCAAAATCTACTTCCCTGAAGACAACTATCCCATTGTGCTAACCATCGCTAATTAGTTCATTAATTGTAAGTGCCACTATGAGGATTAATCACTTTCTTAGGTTCCCTAACACTTCGTGTAACTCCAAAGACCAAAAGCCAACTCCTCCAATGTACAGTTTAATGAAACCTGTACCTTCCATTCCCACAACAAAAAATTAACAACCATAGTTAATCACGTTTTACTCATCTCCCTTATTCAAGTTAAAATGTGAACCCTGAAGGCTGACCCCCTCTTGAAAATCACCAGCGCAAGCTTCAGGCGATCGAGACTTTGCCAACCCATCTTCATACCTTCACTTTCAAACCATACCAGATATACGCAACTCAAACCCCTCTGAGAATCACGTTCCGGCGTACTCAGGCGTAAAACAATAACAGGCATCGACATTTAATTGAACAGAAAACCTCAAAGTCACCTATAAGCCATAGCGCACCTCCTTAATCTCGAGTACCCTCATTGATTTCCAATTCGAAGCCCCAAATCACTGTTGTTGCAAGTCCTAGGTTGCGAACTGTAGATAGCCGAACTCATTGAGAAACACATGATTGAAGTCTATTCGAAGACAAAACCAGAAATGAAGGATCAAATGATTTTGTTTCGTTTTTCTGTGGAAATCGAATTAGGACAGGGAACGGTTCGAGAAAAAGGAATTGGGTAGGGACAGTTTTATAAAAGGGGATTGAGGAATTAACGAATAAAAATTGGTTTGATTGTATTGTAGTTCTGATTTTATTCTAATTTAGAAAAGGATCGATCTGTGTTTTTCTGAAGAGAAAGAAATGGATAGGGGACGAATTGTTTGGTTTATATAGGGATTTGAGAAGCGTGGTACTCACAGTATTTGGAGACAGCGTGCTATGCACGATTTTGAAAAGCTTGGGATGCACGGTTCACCTACCTTGGCATCCACGGTTTGTAGAGTAGGTTAGGTATTTAGGTTACTGCTTGATTTACTTTTATATATATATATATATATATATATAAATATATACAGTCGAAGTTGTTGTATGTACGAAGTTTTGCAGTGTTTCACTTCCCCTTTTTCTTCTGTGTTCGAAAGGGAAGGTGTATACACATATTTTTGAAGATACCCTTTTTCCCTTTGCTTTTGAGTTTTCAGTTATAATCACTAGCGTACCCAGTTATGTAGAGTCATTTTCATGTCCGAGCCACTACGGACAGAAATAAGAATACAGTCGTGTCCAGCGAGGTGCTACGATCCCTAAAATATAATAATATCGGTAGTTTAGCTTATATTATGACACCCCAAAAACATTGATATAGGGTGCCAAATACTCCAAATAAAAAGTTACTTATTTAATTAATTAAAAATTACAATAAAATTCTAAAAATTAAATTATAACTACGCCTTAAAAGAACCTTGTCCAAATCCAAGACCGATATTTAAATATATTTAAATAACCGTTATGGCTTATATACGATCCTACAACGACTATTTCTAAATTTGATTTGAACATAACTTTTTATTCCTGCTATGAAATCTAGATTTTTTACATTCGTTGGAAAGATATTTTCAAAAAGATTCAAATATTTCTTGTTTCGCTAAAATCCGATTTATTTTGAATCCTGTACATTCATTTGAAATTTGAAATTTGAAATCGAATTTTCAAACTACCGCGCCATTTAGAACTCGTTTTAATTATATTATAAATTATACGTTTAAATATCGTTTTATTAAATAAATTCCTATATATAATTCAAATAAAATATTTAATTCAATTTAAATATTCAGAATTCAACGGTTGAAAATCCGGGTCATTACATTCCTTCCCCCTTAAAATAATTTCGTCCTCGAAATTGCTAAGGTAGGAAAAGATGCTACATACCCTATTAACTAGGTTAAAAATCCTTTTTGTTCAATTCTTAACTTCAGTTTAACTGGACCAATTTACTTCAATTAAAACATTTATTTATTCTTATTTACGAAAAATTTCAAAAATTCTGAAAATTTTCTAACACCTTAAATTCTGAAAATTTTCGGCAGCATCTCCTCTGCACGGCTCAATCGATACAATCACAACTCGCCTATCTAGGCGTCTCCAGTCCAAAAGAAAATCAAAAAGCCAAGCGGCTAGCCCCATAGGCTCATAAAATCATCAACCCAAGTAATATTGTAAACATGTACCTCTTTGTCGGCATAAATTCTACCTCTTGCATTTGCTTCCATTCAATACCTGCTCAACATACATATATCGATTTCCAATAGGTTTCAAATCAATACATCTTTTGACTTTTAGTTTCACTAATCAATTTCCTGATTAGTTCATTTTTAGTCTCTAATTCAAATCTCAAACATTTCTCTTTTACTCCCGATTCAACTTCATTTGAGATTATCACTAGTTCAATCCAACTTTTACTTAACCTTACTCAAGTTAAATTTCAATTCATTTCATTTATACCATTCCATTCTATTTCACTTCATAAGTTAAATTTTAATTTTAGAATGCAAATTTCTGGGTTTTATTTCAAATAAGTCTGAAATCACATATATTTATAATCAACTCAATTCAAAACATTTGAATTTCTAAATCATCATTTCCTTTCCAAACAAAATTTTCCATTCCCAAATTACTATGGTAGCAATTCATCACACAGAAACTTGAAAATGAATACCGATAATGTCGCGACCCATTATCAGTACTATTTTCTCGCCCCTGAAGTGATTTCAGTCCTTAATCACTTTTAAAATCCATTCAAAATCATCCTTACTCAAAAATTCTTCAAAGTAATGTTAGATTACTTTCGAAAAAATATTTCAGAAAATATTTCTAAACAACCGGGATTTAAATTCCAATTCCGGTTTGGACTTAATCTTGGCTTATCTCTTTTGTATACACTATCCGTATACAAATTACATAACCATTTCAATATTTCACAATTCCATTTGATTGTAATAACAATCAACACATTCAATAATTTCAGAAAATTATCCCTTTATATCAAAAATATCCTTTGGGCAAAATTATAACATTTACCCACTTTAAAACAATACTGTGTCAAATTGTTTTGTTCGAGCGTTTAGAAACACCTATCGATACAGTTGTACATTAAGTATCGACTAGAATTCATAAACCACTCAAAAAACCAGCCAACAAAATATAAAACAAATTTATATCAAATCTACAAATACGCGCTCATACAAATACACTCAAACTCAACCTAGGGTGTTACTAACCCCGTCTCTATTGAGTTACGCCACAGAGCCAAGTTTATCACTCAACCTTCAGCTCTGATACCAACTGAAACGACCCGCAAATCCGTACCCATTGAGTCGACTAATCTTACCACACGTCCAACCCAAATTGCACAGAAATACGAATCATTATAAGAAAGAAGTTAGAGGATGAGAAATAGAAATAAAGAAATATTAGAATAGAAGAAAACGAAGATCACAAACTCACAGTGGAACGAATAAAATATATTAAATAACATAAATTTTGAAACACAAATCAGTATTCGTATATACATACCATCATCAGAGCACAACAGCTATTCCTGGAACAGTTATAAACACCTGTTTCCAGATACAACACAAGACACAGCAGAAGATATGATAGTCTATAGCTAACAAGGAGGCTTCGAGCTCCTTCAAATGAATCTGAAAAATCCCAACTACTAGACTGCCCGTACAAATTAGGGCACCCAAGAGTTTAGGGAAAAACAAAATAAAATAAACTCTGGGTTAGTCATGGGACTGGTGTGAGTAAACTCCAACCATTTGTTTAACTTTCAAAATTCTTTCGAAAGAAATGACAATCATAAGACCGATCCACACATAAACACGGATGGTTTTTACCTTACGATGACCAAAAATATTTTTGATATCAAATTCAGTGATATTACAATAATGTCTACATCAAATAAATAGAATCTAGCGGAATGCTTGCACTCACGCTCCATATATAATATAAAATCAAAAACCCCAGGGCGCTTATTGGAGATTGGATTTCCAACATGACAAGGTATGGGGCCACATTCCGATAGTGTATCTCTAGAGACGAATACACTGGGTTCAACAAGAACGTCTTGCAACCCGGCCCTCACATGACCGACCACTCATTTCGCTTGAGTGTATCGAATGTATATCACCAACGGTTGGGATCAGCAACGGTCTCCCGAAAGGGACAGCATCGATAAATTAAAGAAGCAAATGGAATTTCTCTATATATGTGATTATATATCCTAATGGGTGCGACCCACATAGCCATGCTGCCTGCCCGATATTTTTTAAATTCCAGGTTGTGAAGCTTGAGGTTTTAATTATCTTCCAGAACATCTAACCACCATTCACTTTGAATGCCACATCGTCAGATCCATCGGAAATCACTAGTTGATTCCCATAAAAATACTCAGATTGTTAGGCTAAAGAAGTTCCCCTTCTATGCCACCAACTTCGTACGTTTGAAGGAATCAACGTACGTAACCCCTTTGGAAATACTCTGTCAGACACTCGTCCATACAAGTTGTCCTGGGTCTGGACAAACCGAAGGCACTATCCCGTAAACAGGATAGCCCTTGCATAACTCCGTCTTCAATTGTTTTCATCATAAGATGATTCATAACGCTTATACCAATACAGAGTGGTTTTCAGATATTAAATCTGATCCCGGTCTCTCCATATTGACAACGGAGGTATAAAATAAATCAAAACTTTGATAGTTGGTGATTTAACTATCAAAGAAACATCCATACAATCAACGGTCCTATTTCTAATTGGAAATTCTACCGACCAAGCATCAAACAACACTGGGCCCCTTTTTATTTAATTTCTCATTAAATTATTATTTCCAATTCCCTTTTCTTAATTCCTTCTTGACCAATTCATTTCATTTTCTATACGTAGAAAATATCTCTCATTTTATTTGGGAAAAAATTTCAAATTAACGCGATGTTATAAAACACCGTTATTATAACTCGACTCACTAATCATTTATTAGCTAACCATATTGCTTAACCAAGTTTTACCATCGAGCCTTAACCATTCCTACATCGATCATGAAGTCAATCAAGTTGGGGTATAATTACCTCTCAGACCTTAATTGAACAACATTCTCAACTTTGAAATAGTCAAAGCTCACACTTTAAACAAATCGTCGCTTACGCGACTCTCGGATTTGATCTAAGAACACACTTCCTTTGCAGAAAAATATTGATTATAACGGTAGCGTTATAATCGTTGTTTCCAAATATTTGATCTAAAAAATATTGCTTTTAACAACAACGTTACAATCGCTGTCTAGAATTATAGAACCCCTATTATAGTGTTAAGATCGCTACAAAACAGTTATTTTAATGGCAGCGTTAAAATTTGCTGTTTAGATTTTCCAAAATATTTATTATAGCAGTAGCATTATAATCGCTATATAAATTTTCAAACCATTTATTTTAACGACAGCGTTATAATCGCTGTTTCCAAATATAATTTGTACTTATTAATTTCAATAAATAAATTAGTAAGTAAACAGATAAATAATTAAATTTGATGCAAACCGGAAAGTAAAATTACTACTTCCCTCAATTCGATATAATCGAATTTCAATAAATAACTTTCTCTCAATAATCTATATTCGATTATATTCTGAACTTCAGAATTTATCTACCATTTAGGATAAAATCCTAAATTTCACATTTGAATTTACGCTCTCTAAATTCTTACCAAGATCCTTTATACCCATTTCAGCTTACAAAAAAAAACATTATCCCAATTTATTCTATATTCCAAATGTTGGGATAAGACTCATCGTTTTCTCAAAACGATTATCCATTTCCTTTTTCATTCAAGTTCCCATTTGGATTTATATTTCAAATCTAAATTTCCGTTATCGATATCTCGTTTGCAAAATATTTACTTTAAACTATTATTCACTTTATTCGTAAATATATTTCTTTTATATATAATCAAATCCGTTTGATTTTATACTTTATATAATGTCTCAAATCCAATTTTCATTTATAACGTCCATTTAGAATTTTCCATAGAAAAGTCTTATTTATATGTCATCCATTTATAATTGCGCTTAAAATTTCCTTTTTCTACATTCAATTCCCATTACAAATATCGATCTAAAACCGCTTTCCACTTTTCAACATAAATTCGAACTTGGATTTATAAACATTGTTTATAAATAACTTCTTGTTTTATTTATTTAAACAAGTTTTCTATTTTCACGTCTATTCAAAATTAAATTCCTATTTTTGAAAAATAATTTCCCTTTTTAAATCTTGAATTCCTTTTCTATATTCGAAAATATTTACGGTATGTAAAATACCAAGTTTCTAGGGCCAGAGTAAACCAACACACAAAGTCAATCACTGATTGTATAAATCACACCACACATCAAAATCAAGGAAAAACAGTAATATAAATATTGAGGAACCCAGTTGGGTCCCTCCAACCTGTTTCCCTGCATCCACAGATGTTAATCACATCAATATGAAATATCCTGGTAACAGAACTGATAATCGATCAACCATCAACCATTTCAACCAAACAATCATCACATATTATAAAATACTATAATAAAATTTAAAACTCGTTTATATAAAATATAAACGAGTCAAAGTTAGTGAGTTTACTCACCTTGATTCGCAGTTGACGGTTCTGCCTTTGTTTCATGTAAAATCAAACGGACGTTTGATTTTATCATGAAATTCCAGTAATTTCGTTCTCGGCACAAAAGACACCACAAAATAGATTTCGTCCTTACGATTCCAATGGATCCGCCATTAACCAGTTCTCGTAACGAACACACAAGTTATACACAATATAAATTATTAAATTTAATTAAACTAATAAATCACTTAATTAATTAACTCTAATGATTTTTAATTACCCATAAATCTCGATTACCTTCTTCCCAGTTTTAGCAATTCTCTCTTTCACAGTAAAAAAAACCCAACTCCATCCATGACCCAAACATGCCGCCACTTACATTCATCTCAAAATCTACTTCCCTAAAGACAACTATCCCATCGTGCTAACCATCGCTAATTAGTTCATTAATTGTAAGTACCACTATTAGGCTTAATCACTTTCTTAGGTTCCCTAACCCTTCGTGTAACTCCAAAGACCAAAAGCCAACTCCTCCAATGTACAGTTTAATGAAACCCGTATCTTCCATTCCCACAACAAGAAATTAACAACCATAGTTAATCACGTTTTACTCATCTCCCTTATTCAAGTTAAAACGTGAACCCTAAAGGCTGACCCCCTCTTGAAAATCACCAGCGCAAACTTCAGGCGATCAGGACTTTGCCAATCCATCTTCATACCTTCACTTTCAAACCATACCAGATATACGCAGCTCAAACCCCTCTGAGAATCACGTTCCGGCGTACTCAGGCGTAAAACAATAACAGGCATCGACATTTAATTGAACAGAAAACCTCAAAGTCACCTATAAGCCGTAGCGCACCTCCTTAATCTCGAGTACCCTCACTGATTTCCAATTCGAAGCCCCAAATCACTGTTGTCGCAAGTCCTAGGTTGCGAACTGTAGATAGCCGAACTCATCGAGAAACACATGATTGAAGTCTGTTCGAAGACAAAGCCAGAAATGAAGGATCGAATGATTTTGTTTCGTTTTTTTGTGGAAATCGAATTAGGACAGGGAACGGTTCGAGAAAAAGGAATTGGGTAGGGACAGATTTATAAAAGGGGATTGAGGAATTAACGAATAAAAATTGGTTTGATTGTATTGTAGTTTTAATTTTATTCTAATTTAGAAAAGGATCGAACTGTGTTTTTCTGAAGAGAAAGAAATGGATAGGGGACGAATTGTTTGGTTTATATAGGGATTTGAGAAGCGTGGTACTCACAGTATTTGGAGACAGCGTGCTATGCACGGTTTTGAAAAGCTTGGGATGAACATTTCACCTACCTTGGCATCCACGGTTTGTAGAGTAGGTTAGGTATTTAGGTTACTGCTTGATTTACTTATATATATATAAATAAATATATACAGTCGAAGTTGTTGTATGTACGAAGTTTTGCAGTGTTTCACTTTCCCTTTTTCTTCTGTGTTCGAAAGGGACGGTGTATACACATATTTTTGAAGATACCCTTTTTCCTTTGCTTTTGAGTTTTCAGTTATAATCACTAGCGTACCCAGTTATGTAGAGTCATTTTCATGTCCGAGCCGCTACGGACATAAATAAGAATACAGTCGTGTCCAGCGAGGTGCTACGATCCCAAAAATATAATAATATCGGTAGTTTAGCTTATATTATGACACCCCAAAAATATTGATATAGGGTGCCAAATACTCCAAATAAAAAGTTACTTATTTAATTAATTAAAAATTACAGTAAAATTCTAAAAATTAAATTATAACTACGCCTCAAAAGAACCTTGTCCAAATCCAAGACCGATATTTAAATATATTTAAATAACCGTTATGGCTTATATACGATCCTACAGCGACTATTTCTAAATTTGATTTGAACATAACTTTTTATTCCTGCTATGAAATCTGGATTTTTCACATTCGTTGAAAAGATATTTTCAAACAGATTCAAATATTTCTTGTTTCGCTAAAATCCGATTTATTTTGAATCATGTACATTCATTTGAAATTTGAAATCGAATTTTCAAACTACCGCGCCATTTTGAACTCGTTTTAATTATATTATAAATTAGACATTTAAATATCATTTTATTTAATAAATTCCTATATATAATTCAAATAAAATATTTAAACCAATTTAAATATTCAGAATTCAACGGTTGAAAATCCGGGTCGTTACAAATGAACTCGTATTAAGAACGCATTCGAATTTATATGAACTTACAAAAGGTGAACTTGGATTGTGAAATTGATTTTGAATTTGAATTTCTACGTTGAGGAAATGAAGTTCAATTGATATGTATTTTATTAGAGATGATTTTGAATTATGTAAATTGATGTTTCGAATTTGAATTTCAAAATTTAAAAAGTGAATGTGAATTTATTTTGATATGAAGTTGAGTTCGATTTAAAAGTGACTGAACGTGAATTGAAATATATAAACTTTATATTTGGAATTGATGTTATATCGTTTGGTTCGAATTATGAAATTTGAAAGATCGAATTAAAAAAATGGGTTTAAATCGTATGATTTGAATTTATAGGGAGTGAATTTGAATTGCTCGACTTGAGTATAGAATATGAAATGTTTTGTTGAATTGAAATATTAGTTTTGATTTGAATCGAATATATTGAATTTGAGCTGGAATGCTAGATTTTCGTGAATCGATTTAATGAGTACTATAAATATAAAATTAATTCATTTGAATTATTTGAACTTGAGTTTTGACGAAAATAACTCAAACTAAATATCCTTGAAGTTAAATATTTTAGTTTTGATTTAAATGGTATTTGAGATCTTTAAATAATTATTCATATATAAGTCGATTCTGGATTTGGATTGAAGGGCGTTAGGCGAATATTTTCGGAAACTATATAAAATCGAAGTTAAATATTATAGTCTTGGTTTATACTATATTTAGAGATTTTCATGACATAATTTTCAAACTCGATTTAATTAAAGCGATTTAAGTGATTTATTCTCAAAATTGAATATAAATCGAAGTTAGTTATTTAATTTTGATTCCAAATTCGAATATGAGATTTTGTATAAATGATTTTATAAAGTGATTTACAAAATAATGATTATAGTGTGAAAAATGTAATAGATTAGCTGTTAAAGAGACCGGGATCGACTATTGTTATACTCTCTTCTAATACTGAAAACCACTTTAACAACTGTGTACGTGGTGGAGTTCCAGAATGAAGTAGGATGGTTTGGCGAATGACTTTATTTTTCATATTAATTACGAAACCCTGAATCCCATGAGTCAGCATGATGTGACTAAAACAGGAGCTACGTCGAGACCTAGTGAGGTCATTCCTCATATCGATCACACTTCTTCGATACCATTCTATTACTGTTGGGATTCGATTGGGGCCCTTTTGATTATGGGTGTGTGTCTCAGGTAGGCGGTAATTGCTGCTATGTGTTACCACCAGTCTGGCTCTGCAAACGGTGTATCCACCCTGGCATTCCTTGTGTGCCTCGTCACATGCCATATATGAACCCACTACGATTTTGTTTTGTACTATCTTATATGGAGTGCCCTCTGATAACCCTCTAGTTTACGGAGGGACTATGGTACTATATATACTACGGGAATATATAAATGGTGTAAGGTAATAATGGTAATCCTGCTTACGCTATTTTGATATTTACTTTACTTATAGACATTATTGTATATAGCATATTATATTATATAGTACCTAGTTTGACAGATCAATAAAGGATGGTGATCACAAACATCCTTTAAGTTACTGATTGCATTTCATCGAACATTTCATTTGAGTTGATTTACTTCCATGAAATTGTTAGTCCTGATCCGAGTTTTTTTGTTTTGCGTTATTGCTCGAGTCAGATCGATTATTCAGCTTTCGAGATTCACCCTTGAAGTTGGAGCTTATGTTGGGTTTTTCTCACTTGTATATACCTATTGATCGATTGATCCTGTTTCAGTTATTCTAGTCATCTCTGTTTCATACTGTCATTATGTATCTGAAATTCACTGTAGTAGACTTCCCCTATATTGTTTATGTAAACTCTGATGTAAAATTTTGTTTAGTAACTTCGTGGACTACTATTATATTTTGTATTTTCCGCTGCGAGATATTATATTGCTCAATTTCTATGTCTGTGATTGTGATTCTGTGATTTATTCTATTTACCCTAGAAGCTAATAACAATCTGTCATTTTGGATGGTTCAAGTTTGACATGTTTTGTCGATTCAGCACGGCCAAAATGGCGGGTCACTACAGGTGGTATCAAAGCTTTTGTTTATCAAAGCTTTAGCCTATGGGGTAAATACTCATTAGAGATAGGGTAGTAATACCTTAGAATGAGTGGGATCAGTTGCGGAATCCTTCCTGAGAGAGAGTATGTATTTTGAAAGTATAATAGTTTTTAAAATGGTTTTAAAATGTTATTAAAACAAATATTTTCAAATATAAAATTTTCGTCTAATATTTAAATCTTTTTCTTAAATTTCCCTTCTGTTTGTATCCATCTTCCTTTATAGATTCTCTTTGATTAGGTTCTTTCGTTCGTTCAGCTTTTAAGTTGAATTCTGTAGCTTATCCTTATCCATAATAAATATTGGTCTGAAATTTGTATTTTGAAAGATGTTGTAATAAAAGATTTTCTTGATGCAATATTGAAATTTTGATATATATATATATATATATGTGTGTGTGTGTGTGTGTGTGTGTGTGGAAGATGTATATTTGTAAATAACATTATGTTTTGGTAATACCAATATTTTGAAAAGTTTTGATGTTTATACTTTAAGATTTTATAAACTATATATTTTATATAGGATTTGAAGATGATACTGATTTTATTTAGATTGTATAAATATTTGGAAAAGTTTATATATTTTGGACATTTAAAGTAAAAATGCTCCTAATTGTTATGGTAAATATTTTAAGAATCTAGGCTGGAATCTATAATGGTATAGTTTATAAATGTATGTATATATAGGAATTTTTAAATTTAAATGGGTTTATAAAAATTTTGATTTGTGATATATATATATATATATATATGTATAGGTATATGTATGTATGCATGTATGATAAACTTATGGAATTAAGCAAGTTTTATAAGTTTAAATATTGATAACATGGGTTTTGAAAATATTTAGGTATAGTATAGAATAATATTGTTATGTATTTGATATAATAATAATATTGTTTATATATTTATTAGGGATTGAGGTTGAATTTTAATAAATAAATGAGTGGCAGAGAGATATAAGCTTTCCCAACTTAAATTTTTTACAATTTGAAATATATTATATATGATTGAAATGTTTGGTATATATTATGTTTAAATATAAAAAGATGTTTTGAGTACTTACTTGACGTTAAAATTGGCCTATCAAATTCCTAGCTATTTGGGTATACGTCTGATCAACGTATACGTTAAATCCTATATGTAATAGATAGATATAGAGTCATGCTCTAGTCGCTTGAAAATGATTCTGGTGATGACCGCGGCATCATCGATATCTACTTTCAAGTTTCAAAAGTGGGATTGATATATATTGCCAATCGAGACGTCAAGTGAATACTTAAAACTATTTTGAAATGCTTGAAAATATTTTAACTTTTGATTTAAATATATATATTTAATTATATATACATGTATGAGAGTAGATATGAACCACTGATTAAATATATTAATTATTTAATTACTATTTTCCCTGCCTCATTCCATTTCGGTGATGAAAAGGCTTAAATGAGGGCGAGTGTAATAACCAGAATTTTAAAATATATTTTTACTTAATTATTTAATTATTATTTTTTTATTTTTATTTGTTTAAAACTCAATTTGTTTAGAATTTTATAAGGCAACTATTTTGATTTTGATTTAAAAATAAATTTATTTTGTTTTTTATATAACGAATGAATTCGGTTTTTATATAAATATCTAATTTAATAATACAAATCAATATTTTCAATTTCAATCTTATTTAGTGTATAAATTTAATTGAGTTTATTTATTTGAATTTGAACTCATTATTTAATCTAAATATATAAAACTCGTATTATTATATAATTTGTTTTTGATATTATTAAATTATATCTTTGATTGAATTTCAAAATATTACTCTTGTTGGTCTGCTATTTGTATTGATTAGTTGTTGATGCAGAGATGATTCAATTATCATTTTTGGATCCGTTTCCATTTGATATTTCAAACCCGTTCTCTTCTAATTTTTTAATCTCGTTTTATCCGTTCACCATTCCAATATCAAAATAAGATCTCGTTTGATATCATTTAAATTTTTTATTTGTAAAACTGTTCATTTTTATTTGTAAACATTCGTTCACTTTTATTTTTAAAAAACCATTCTTTTATTTTATTTTAAACCATTCGTTCAAATTGTAAAACAATGTTCCAATTCCAACCAACGTTCTCTTGTTATTTCCAAAGCAGCTTTGGTTCAAACCTTCGTTATTCCCAAAGTCGTTTGTGACTACAATCTCCATACACCACTTCGTGGCTGTAGTCCATTTCCAAGCCGTTCATGGCCACTTTCATTTCGTATATATAATAATAATAATAATAATAATAATAATAATAATAATAATAATAATAATAATAATAATGAGCTGCTGCCTCATTTTCAATTCACATTTTTCATCCCATCGCGTTTATTTTTCCCATCACCATTTCTTTCTTCCCCAACGAAACACCTACTGACATATTCCTTCCCTCCCAACCCAGTTTGCTCCCTCTATGCCGCCTTCGCCTGACCTTGAGCCACCCCCTTCTCCGATGATCGTAGGTGCTTTGCCACCCTACTCGACCTCACCTCAATCTCCACCGACCTAGAAGCTCGTGTCAACCCCTCAGCCGAGCTTTGACCATCGACCTCCGCCCTCTCTTCCCGAACCGCGACTGCCCTCCCCATGCACTACCATGTCCTCCACCCGAGCACCTGCAAACTGCGCATCTGCCTTGGCATAGACCAACGTGGTCGATCCTTGCTTCCCCAGACTGACCCGAACCCGAACGACATTCCAGGGTTGTGTCTCGTGTGTATGCGTGAGTTACTTGAGTTACTGTATGTGTATATTTTTGGTGTATGCATTGGTTATGTGTGCGCTTTGGTATTTACGTGCGTGAGGGAGTTTTTGGATGGTGGTGTGTGTATTTTTATTTGATATATATAATATGAGTGTGTGTGTGTGTGTGTATATATATATATATGCATATTTGTGTTTGATGTGGCATGCGTGAGTGTTTGTGTGGTATGTGCTGTGTGAGTGGAGGTGTTCATGCATGTGTGGTTATGCATTATTTGTGTGCGTATTTGTGGTGGGGTGCATGCATATGTATGTGTGTATTTATATATGGCATATGTGTTATATATATTGTGTATGTATATATTTGTGTGTGTTGTGTTATGTGTGAGTTCTCATTTTGGTGTGTATCTCTTTTAGTTATATATATATATATATATATATATGTTGGTGAGAGTTGCTTTTAAATTTATTTGTTTTGAAAAATATATGTATGTATACTTTTTTTTAAATGTAAAGAGTTATTGTGTTTTATTTTGGTTGAATTGAGTTCGTGTTGTGTTTATTTTGAGTCAAGTTTGGTGTGAGTTCGGAAACCGACCAAAAACCGTTATGAGTTGAAATGATAGACCTGAGCGATTTTTTACTGAATTTGGGTTTACAGGTTGAAATGATATATATCCGTAAAATTTTAAATTGCGGATTGAAATGATAAATATCTGTATCACCTGACTATAGGGTAGAAAACTATACACAGACACCGTTGGTCATGTTTTGAAGTAAAGTGATTAGGAAAATTTAATTCTAAAATAATAACTTAAGATTTTATATTTATATTTCAAAGATTTTAAACCTAAATTTTCTAAATTTTAAATTAAATGTTTTAAAATGATTTTTATAAGTAAATACAGATTTAAATACTTATTTAAGATTTTACTTATAATTTTATTTATTTCAAACTATATAATTTAATTATATAAGTATTTTAAACCTTTTATATAATAAATAATTTTTAAACCTATTTCTGTATTATTTTAAACTTATATGTGTTCATAATCTATTTTCTAATTAATTTTAGAATTTTATAAACATATATATATATATATATGTATATTCAAAGTTAAATTTTCGTTTATACATATTTTACAAACTTTAATAATAAACTCAAGGATGGATATGTTAAGATTTCATGATGTAAATTAGAGGTTTATAGGTGTAAATTTATATTATGATATTTGATTTAACGAATGAACCCATATTAAGATTTGGATTCGAATTTATATAAACTTATAATAATAGGTGAACCTGGATTGTGAAATTGATTATGAATGTGAATTTCTACGTTGAAGGAAATGAAATTCGAATTGATATGAATTTTGTTAGAGATGATTTTGAATTATGTAAATTGATCTTTCAATTTTGAATTTCTAAATTTAAGAAATGAATGTGAATTTATTTTTGATATGAATTTGAGTTCGATTTAAAAGTGACTGAATGTGAATTGAAATGTATAAATTTTATATTTGGAATTGATGTTATATCTTTTGGTTTGAATTATGAAATTTAAAAAATCGAATTTATAAGAATGGTTTTAAATCGTATGATTTGAATTTATATAGAATGGATTTGAATTGCTCTACTTGAGTATAAAATATGAAATGGTTTGTTGAATTGAAATAAAAGTTTTGATTTGAATCGAATATATTGAATTTGAGCCAGAATGTTAGATTTTCGTGAATCGATTTAATGAGTTCTAAATATAAAATTAAATCATTTAAATTGTTTGAACCTGAGTTTTGACGAAAATAAATCAAACTAGATATCCTCGAAGTTAAATATTTTAGTTTTGATTTAAACAACATTTGAGATCTTTAAATTATTATTCAAATATAAGTCGAGTCTGGATTTGGATTGAAGGGCGTTAGGCGAATATTTTCGGAAACTATATAAAATCGAAGTTAAATATTATAGTATTGGTTTATACTATATTTTGAGATTTTACGACATGATTTTCTAACTTGATTTGATTAAAGCAATTTAATTGAGTTGTTTTCAAAATTGAATATAAATCAAAGTTAGTTATTTAATTTTTATTCCAAATTCGAATCTGAGATTTTGTATAAACAATTTTATAAAGTGATTTATAAAATAATGACCACGGTGTGAAAAATGTAAACGATTGGTTGTTAAAGAGACCGGGATCGGCTATTTTCATACTCTTTGCCAATACCGAAAACCACTTTAACAACTGTTTACGCGGTGGAGTTCCAGAATGAAGTAGGATGGTTTGGAAAAAAACTTTATTTTTCCTATTAATTACGAGACCCTGACTCCCATGAGTCAGCTTAATGTGACTAAAACAGGAGCTACTCCAATACCAAGTGAAGTAATTCCTCATATCATACGCACTTCTTTGATACCATTCTATTAATGTTGGGATTCGATTGGGGCCCTTTTGATTATGGGAGTGTGTCTCGAGGTGGGATGTAGTTGCTGCTATGGGTTACCACCAGTTCGGCTCTACAAACGGTGTATCCACCCTGGCATTCCTTGCGTGCCTTGTCACATGCCATATACGAACCAACTACGATTTTGTTTTGTACTGTCTTATATGGTGTGCCCTCTGATAGCCGTCCGGTTTACGGAGGAATTACGGTATTGTATATACTATGTGAATATATAAACAGTGTAAGGGTAATAATGGTAATTCCGCTTATGCTATTTTGATATTTACTTTACTTATAGACACTATTATGTATAGCGTATTATATTATATAGTATCTAGTTTGAGGGATCCTTAGAGGATGGTGATCCCAAACATCCTTTAAGTTACTGATTGCATTTTGTCGAACATTTCATTTGAGTTGATTTACTTCTATGAGAATGTTAGTCCTGATTCGAGTTGTTTTGTTTTGCATTATTGCTTGAATCAGGTCAAGTATACATCTTTCAAGATTCACCCTTGGAGTTGGAGCTTATATGGGGTTTTGCTCACTTGTATCTTTGATCAGTTGATCCAGTTTCAGTTATTCTTGTCGTCTCTATTTCATACTATTATTATGTATCTGAAATTCATTGTATTGGACATCCGCTATATTGTTTATGTAAACTATGATGTAAAATTTTATTTAGTAGCTTCATGAACTACTATTGTATTTTGTATTTTCCGTTGCGAGATATTATATTGCTTTGTATCTATGTCTATGATGGTGATTCTATGATTCTATTTACCCTAGAAGCTAATAACAATCTGTTGTTTTGGACGGTTCGAGTTTGACATGTTTTATCGATTCAGCACGGTCAAAATGGCGAGTCATTACATTATACAAGTGCAGAAATATTTCTATATAAATCAGTAGACCACTATAAGATGTATCATGGCTGGTCAAGATCAACAGACCACAAATGTGGGTCGAGGTTGGTCTTGATCAACTGACTACTATAGTTGTGTTGCGGCTGATCCGTGAGAACTAGTATTCAGTCTAACTAGTAGTATTTACAGTGAATCACCGTGAATATCACAAGCAGTCTAGACTCAAATAAATGTATATACATATCAGACCAAGTTTAGAAATATGACGAGAAACACCCCAAAATTCTAAGGAAAATAAAATTTAAAATAAATTCATACTTGTCTACAGATAATTCTATTTTTGTTCCATTTTACTGTATGTGTTTCTGTGACAGGTAAACAGTTGACTGGACATGATATAGATGAAGACTTAGTGTGTGTCAGTGTGTACTAAGTGAAATGCAGTGAGGAAAAACTATGTATATGAAACTGTATGTGACATTAAATATGTAACCGAGAGTATTGAGTGTTGTAGAAAGGAATGTGTAATGAGATTAAATGAATCATATCACAGTGGAATGTACAATAGTGGAGTTAGAAATATGTACCAATTCGAATGTTGAAATAAAATAGTTATTTGAATAAAACACTATTTGAATATTAAATTATGTGCAATAGCATTTTATTCAAAATAAATATTTATTTCTGTATTAGATGAAATATAAAATAGTACGATTACAAACAAATCTATATAACTATATGTGTGTGTGTAATCCTCAAACAAAAAACATGTTGCTATATTCAACATAATTTAGTACCGTTGATCTTTTTAGTTCATCGACGCATGTTTGTTGGTTAGGGTACTAGTATTGTAGCCTCGTAGGAAGAAGCTAGTATTGGCTCGACCCAAAAATACATTGCGCTCCATTGTTGACCAAATTGGATAAAACAAAGTACCGATTTTTATTCTTTATTTGATGTGTAAACTATACTAGGATCAAGTGCATTTGGCGACACTCTTTATAAATAACTGTTAAACGCATTTCAAATTTGAATAGATGAAATGACATTTTCAATATTCTTAATATTTTTGTGGAGTACCAAAAACTTTAGCCTTCTACAAATATTTATGATCTACCGACCACAACTTTACGATTTTCTTTCCAATTAAACTCCTGCAAATTTAGAATTTTGATAATTTTTTACAAGAATTTACCAAATTATTATTATGATGATTTTTTGTTTAACTAAATTGAACATAGTACATGGATAACTATTTTGGAAGACCATCATCATTTTTGTCATTCCAAATTATGATCATCGTTGTTATTGTTTTATTTTTTAGTACCACTTTCAATAGAAAGCTATGGAATTCGCTTTGATTTGTTTAATTCATAATGAAATATTGTTGAGCTTGCTTTGAAATGAGTGTAAATTGGTAAATTATTTGATTTGATTCCTTTTTGTCATAATAACCTTTGAGCATTGTAAATGAACTTCACTTTTGGAAATAAGGCAAAATTTAAGCCTCTACCTAAGAAAAAAATTGTTATGGGGACTATACCCTAATAAAATAGTTAACAATTTTATCCCTTATGCAAAGAAAACCATGATAAGATACTCACTAAAAAGGAGTAAAAAAGCAATGGTGGTTCACTTAAAACAATTTTCGGTAGGGTCGGTTGGAAAAGGAAGTGCGAAACGAAGTTTGGTCACTGAAAAACTAAGGGTAATTACAGATTTTATTTTATTTACTTAAGGAGAGATGATTTTTTGATGCGCTAGCGACTTTTCAAAAACTAATAGAAGATCCAATCCTCTGAGAAAGCCCAATATTTTTATGATAATGCCACGCTAAATTATACCACTTCCAGAAAAAATTTGTTACATCTGTTTGCTCTTCAATAATGTCCTTTCCCACTCTAAGTTAAAGAAAAATATTTCCTCATTTGCTCAACTACATTTCATATAACATCTTTTCTTCCAACATATCCTCGAACCTTATTGTGGTTTATATGTAATTTTTTCTAAATATTTGAAGAAAATTCAAATATAATTCAATAAGCTTTGATTGTTGATTGAATTTTAACAAAATCGATATTTTTAAAAACCCAATTGAAGTGTTGTTTTCGTTAATGTAACTTTTGATTTCTTTCACAATTTTCATTTCTGTAAAGATTTGATAGGTAAAATTATTGAGAAGTTTAGCTTCAATTACCATGACTTGAACAAAAAAGAGAACACGACAGATAAAATAAGTAAGAGAGGAATTAAAAGAAGAAAATCAAAATAAAATCTAAATAATTTGATGTGTGCATAGAAAATTCCATGATGTTATCAACATAGCCAATAGGAAAAGAGAATTAAGATGTGATAACAGATTTAGAGTAGACAACAACTTATTTCAAAAAATTTAAAAGTAGTTTTGAGTAGTAACCTTAAGTGGTTTTGAGTAAATTGTAATAAATAAAAATATTTGAATACGTAAGTTAAGATAATGGAAAAACCTAGATGTAAAGTTTAAAACAAGCCATAAGCATAAGCATGTATTTATTACTTATGACTTATAACTTAAGTTCATTTTATAGTAAAAAAATTTAGTTGCTGCCAAGCTCTTAACTCAATAATCGTTTTTATGCTTTTGCTTTAAGTCATTAGCTCACACCCCTCGGTTTAAAAGATTAGGAAATTGCAGTTTCAATCGAACGGGAATTGCATGTTTTACCCGAAAGTGAGATAGCTATTGACATGCTTTTTAGTCAAAGCAGTCACATATGGAATTTCTAGTTAGCAATGCACTCAAGCATTGAGAACATCGTCAGAAGACAGGAAGCGATTTCGTTGAAGTCGCATCACAAACAAAGAATGACCCGAAACTCCTATCAGATGACCTCTTTTGGGCACGAAAATATAAATTACGGGGCTTTGCCTCAGTAACTTTTGTAGTCCTCTGAATTAGCTTCAGGTAGAGCTTTCTTTTGGTCAAAACGGACTTACGATTTGGATGTTACGCTCATTTCCGTGAACGCGCGACGGACTGGAAACTTGGATTTTGGAGTTGACTCGATTCAACCGGGTCAGATCGGACGAACCAGGTCGGTTCGGTGGAGGAAGACCCAAACTGGTGGCATGCGATGGAACACTTCAATTTGGCATTGGCTTCAACATGCAAGCTTCGGCTCGGATCAAAGAGAGGAAGCCCGACCCGACTTTCACCAGGAGTACAATAATACTTCTCATCTTCAGTTGGAAGGCTCCAGATCTGTTCGGAGGGAAGAGGATCCAAACCGAACCGCCTTGACCTGCTCTCATGGCATAACCACCTCCTATTTACCCGGATCTATTTCCACATGGCATACAACGACTTGGAGAGGTTTTCTCCACGTTCTCCACTACGTTTCGTGATTCATGGGATGCGCGCCACCTGGCATCCAATCCGGAACCAGAAAATGGCTATTAATACACCATTTGAAGGATTTTGAAGGGATCTTTTGGCACTAACCCCTCACGGCTTCAACCATTGTTCTATAAAAAGCTATTGCAAAACATAGAAGCCAAATTCTACATTACAACACGAGGATTTTGTGCATAATCTTCAATTTTCTCACCTCTTTTCATTGTAAACACGAGGATTTGGTGTATAAACCATGATAATTGTACTTGTAACTTCTTAAGATTAATTAAGAAGAGATAAAGTGGACATAGGCTTGGTTTGAGCCGAACCACTGTAAAAACTTCATGTGTCTCCTATTATTTACCGCTTTTCTGCATCTATTCTTTGTGATATGTGATTGTGAGGACTTCACATTGCATTTGGGTGTTAGTACCAAAAAATGGTCTAACAATAACAAAATAGGTTCTCCTCTGAATTGTGCCTTAAAATCCAGAGGTGGACCTCCTACGTTCTCTTTAATTTGGACATTCTACTCGGTTTTAAATCCGAATAAAGTAGCAAAGTACAAAAAGGAAAATTGTTGTTTTACCTGAATTTGCATTACATATGTTACCAGAATGTGAGAGAGCAAAGTAGCGCCTTAACATCAGGAGGTGGAACCCCTCTACTTTTTCTCTAATTTTGGCATTTTACCTGGTTTTAAATCCGGGTAAAGTTGCAAAGGGAAATTGTTGTTTTACCCGAAGGTGAATTGTATGTTTTCCCTGAACGTAAGATAGTAAAGTAGACCCTCCTCTAAATTGTGCGTTAACATTCGGAGGTGGACCCCTGCATTCTCTCTAATTTTGACATTTTACCCGACACTAAATTTCGGTGAAGAAAAGTCCTAGTCCATTATACCAATCAACAAAATCACACTTTTATTCAGTTTCTCCCCATGGCCGCGAGATTTGAAATTACATCATGAGCGAAATCACCTTCTTCTTCAAGTATCATCCTAAATTCGTCCAAATCAAGTAAATTTGATATTTATTTCTCTGTTATCTCATTTGCTTCAAACTAATCAACCGCAAATGATTCGATTATTGGTTTTTTTTTTTTGGTGAATTAGGGTTCTGCTTGTTTTATTACTAATTAGGAGGATATACTAACATTTGTGCTATATTGTTTCAAAGTGACAAGATATTTCTAGAAAATCATCCTTTTATTCACAATAGTGGGAAAAATCTCAGAAATCAGAGTATGGGAAAAAGAAATCAGAAAATAAAAGAGAAAAATAAATCAAACTTGCCTCTGAATCCTAGAAACTTCAATTCAAGTATGATACTGCTGCTTCTTCTTATTCTTATTCCTATTCCTTTTTCATTTTTGGGTTAAACTGAGTTCGCGATGTTGAACTTGATCTCTTTTGGTTTTGCCTTAAGTTGATGTTTGAATTAAATTCGCAAGTCAATATGGGGCTTCGATGCTTTCGTTCTGAAATAAGATTGTATAATTACAGGGGTTGCGATCCGATTTAGGTCTTGGATTGGGAAGGCTGTGAATCATTTCAAACCATTTTGGATCTTATGATTTTTACATTAACTTGTTACCATTTTTTATTTATTCTAGTTAAACTAGATAGTTATAAGTTTTACAAAACATGAAGCTAACCAGGTTTAAAGTTCTACAATTTATAGCATTAAGATTCGAAATTAAACTTCAGAAACCCAAATTGAATAATCTTTGATAATATAATATACCTACGTTAAAATAAGTCTAGAAAATTCTTGGCAAATTTTATGGATTCATGGATATCAAGTTAAATTTGAGTTATGTAATTATTGTTACACACACATCTTGCATGTAATTTGTGCAATGAAGTTAATGAATATGGTTTGTAGATTATTCCATATTTCTAGCTCAAATGACCTTATTTTGGTAGAGGATTTTGAAGATAGATTTAATAATTATTCCTCTATAATATTTACAATAATTGATTTCGCAACCTCTCACTCACATACATTCTTTCTTTGTTTTGCTATCATTTTATATATGTTGCATTGCTACAATCAGCTAAGGATAATGTTGCATGTTGTGCAGCCTGTTAGAAGACAATGCCTGCTCAGAAGATAGATACCCGTCACTAGGATGTAATCCATGATGTAACAATGGATTATTATGGTAAAAGAATAGATATATCATTATCAGACTCCATGGTTAAAGTCATAGGAGTGAGCGGGTCGACCCACACCCTCCTACCTACTCTCACAGGCCACCAAGGCCCAGTCTGGCAAGCTGCATGGACCCATCCCAAGTTTGGGTCCATGATCGCTACATGCAGTTATGATGGTCGAGTCATCATCTGGAAAGAAGGTGCCAAACCTGAAGAATGGATCCAATCCCATGTCTTCACCGAGCACAAATCATCTGTCAAATCCATCGCTTGGGCCCTGCATGAGCTTGGGCTCTACCTGGCCTGTGGATCGTCTGATGGTGACATATCTGTGCTCACTGCTCGATCTGATGGTGGATGGGATACCACGAAGATAAATCAGGTGTGAGAAATAATATGTTTCATTCTGAGAACCATATGACATAACTAATATATTTTTTACTCGTGTAGATATCAACATGGGTATTATTAACTAGGGCTATTATAGTAATGTTGAAGTTACCAATACCAAACAACTGGTAACCTATATCGAGCTTCATCAATATTATGGTAACGGTAAATTTTCCATTATTAACTATGAACATAGAGTAAAGAAATGTCAAAAACAGTGGTAATGGTAAATACAATGGTCATGTTAATTTTATTTTATTTAACTAGTCATAACCATAAAAAGTTGTGATTGTTTTTGCTTTGAGTTTATTAATTCATAATGGAATATTGTTGAGTTTGCTTTGAAACGAGTGTAAATCACTAAACTATTTGATTTGATTCCTTTTTGTCATAATAACTTTTGTATATGAACTTCACTTTTGGAAATAAGGAAAAATTTAAGCCTTCACCTAAGAAAAAAAATGTTATAGGGACTATACCCCAATAAAACAGTTAACAATTTTATCCCTTATGCAAAAAAAACATGATAAGAAACTCACGAAAAGCGATTAAAAAGCAATGATGGTTCAGTGAAAACAATTTTCGGTAGGGTTTGTGTGATGGTCTGCCCGGCACCAGCTGACATTTCTAATGAAAAGCGCTGTACCGATGTCCAACCAGCACGGGACAGTCATCAAATGAAAGGAAAAAAGAATGAATTTGAAACTATGAATCATCAAAGAACCTGTAGTATATCTCACAGCGCGTGGAAAAAAATATAATAGTAACATAACTTGATACAAAATATGCGAGACAATGCATAAGTTGAAGACTAAACCATCATAGCAGCGAAAAGATTCAAAATACAGCTTATGATCTAAACCATCATTATTACAACTTTTAAAACTGTCTCCAAAGCAAAATAGGAAGGTACACTACTAATGCCCAAAGTAGTGACCAACAACAACACAGGAAGAATATATGGGAATAATGTAAGCCTCCTGCTCGTCTCCGGACAGTTACTCGTGCATAACCAACTAACCTGTCTCTAGTCTGCTCGTTTAGGAGCACCCAGAGAAATAAGAAGAGACATAAATCTATGGGTCAGACAAAAGTCTAGTATGAGCGATAAGCAGCAAAAACAGAACAATAACAGGTATACATAGCCATACCTGAACCTGCAACCAAAGAGTTGGTACAACAGGATGTATGATACTCTATGGTGACACTAACACATGGTGTGAAAATAATGGGGAGGGGGTGTGCATGTCATGGTGATAGCAAACATCAAACATAGCAATCATCCTTATATCTCTCACTCAGTGCGTAAAGTATACAAAATCCACCACTTTGACCACCCAATTCTTTATTACAATCACTTTTCCCCATGGAGTCATGACGGCTCCACTGCACTGATCTGTAACCACAAATACTTTGCTATGTTCACTCTGCCCCACGGAGTCGTGACAACTCCATTGCACTGGCTCATAGCCCTGCTACGATCACTTTGCCCCCATGGAGTCATGACAACTTCACTGCATTGATCCATAGCCAATATCCAACTCTCAGTGGTGAGTCAAAGCTATAGACATCGGTATCCCTTTGCACACGTCCCGCAGCAAAGCCCAACTCTTGAAGTTAACTCATTGATCCCCATTTGGATCCTGAGTAATAACCTCCCCCTTTGGATTTCCTTTTCATCTCGGGTTTTGATCGAATTGGAGTTGGTTTTCAGAAAAGTCATCGCGTAGAAGTAGTGAAGGCTCGAACTCGGTTCGGTTCGGTCTATGGTCATTGCCTCGGTTCAGTTCGGCCTTTCAAGGTGCTCCTCCCCAAGTCGGTTCGGTTCGGTGTTCCTTCATCTCTAGATCCCGGTTCGGTTCGGTACTCCTGCCTGGGTTCGGTTCGGTCCTCTAGTTCTCCAGTTGGTCTGATCCGATCCCATACCAAGCTCCGGTCCGATTCCAACTCCAACTCAATGCAAGTGGTGGCCTTCCTTTGTAACACCCCACATCCGTTAAGGTCACTCACAAAGGGAATGCCTTAACTTCAATGTAGCATTATGGGTACTGGAACGGAAATATTACAAGATAGACATATATAAAACAGCGGAAAGTAAAGTAGAAGTATTTCAAATCATTTATTAAATATAATTGTTTACAATAAAAGCCCATCAACTTCCAATACCCACTTTCATAGCTAAAATATATGTCTTGCTCAAAAACAAAGAAGCATAAAAATAAATTGTGATATTCCCCAATAAAGCAAAGCAAGCCATAGCCAAGAGAAATCCAAGCCGTACATGAAAGAGCCTTGGAGCTTGGTAAGATCCGAACTAAGCTGTATTCCCACCTTGCGAACCTGGGTGGGAGGGGGGAAACGAAAAAAAAAAGAGGCGAAACAAAACGGGTCAGTCATAAAGACTGAGTAAGTCCTAGTGACTTTCAGCATAAAAACAGGTAAAGATAACATGGCATGAATAAACTGAAAATAAACATAATCATGATGACAAGATAATCTACAGGCACGATGAATCAAGTATAACATCCCATAATTCCTATCAAGAGTAGCATCACAAGGTTCCTACCAAGTATCACATCGCAAGGTTTCTATCAAGTATAACATCGCAAGATTTCTAAGTTTCATCATTAAGATATTTGAGTGATATCCATTTGCTCTGCACCACCTGACTAACATCTCACAAGTGTCTTACATGGAATGTTTCGTATTCCTACTAGTGTTCCAACTAGTGTCCTGTGTAACAAGGATCCTTACCCCCTACTATTGTCCCAACTAGTAGCCCGTGTTATATAATAAGGTGATCTCAACCTGTGTCATGTGTTAACTATAAAATGATCCCTTGCCCAATGTCATGAAATGACCCATTACTTGGTCTCATGAAATGATCTATTAATCGATCGGCTCCCTACAAGTCCTAGCTCGTTCATGTGTCTGTGTCATACGGCCCTATCACGAATGTAGTTACCTGTGCTGAGTCTACCATATGGTGTATGAAGCCCTAGTGTGCCAACTCCCAACACGAATCAAGCACGCACAGCGTAAACCTACTGATGCCCAATGCGTGCTTTTTCAACTCCGGACTACGTGCACGACCATAGTCCGCCTGAACCTACACTAGCGCACCAACTCAGCCGTCGTTCTGGTCGCTTACAACCAGCCCAGTAATCGTGCCCCACCCTGCCTAGTTCCTGGGTACCTTGATACATCTATGTGGGTTACTGCTGAAATGGACCGTGTAATTAGGGTTTCCGTCCAACAAGTTAAGTGTTGTCATTTAAGTTCATGACTTAACCCTTATCAGTCTAGCATGTCAAGTTGGTAAAGTGTTGTCATTCAAGTTCGTGACTTAACCCGCCTACGTGTCATGTCAAATTGGCTAAGTGTTGTTGTTCAAGTTCATGACTTAGCCCTACGAATCATGTGTCAAGTTGGTTAAGTATATTCAAGCGATTCATGACTTAACCCTACCAAATCATCGTGTCAAATTGGTTAAGTCTATCTATATGTTCAAGTTGACTTAACCCTTCCATGCATCATGTTATGTTGGTTAAGTGTTATCCCTTGTGTTTACTTAACCCACCAGTGTATCATGTCATACCGGCTAAGTGCCATCAATAACCTCAAGTTAACTTAACCCACCCACTTGTCATGTTATGTTGGTTAATTATTATTAATCTACTCAACCGCACCCACTCATCTAATTAACATGTTAAAATGGTTAAGTGTTCTCAAGCGATCAAGTTCAGGTTTACTTAACCCACCCATTCATGTCATATCGGTTAAGTGTCGTTAGTCTAGTCATATTACTTAACCCACCCATTCATATCATATTGGTTAAGTGTTGACTATTCATATGTTACTTAACCTTTCCATTCTTAATATGTCTGTTTATTGGCATTAAGTAATTATTAATGCATCAACCACTCACATTAGAACTGTTGTTGCGGTCACTGGATATGCCGGGCGGTTTCGGGCAGAATTACACCATAACTCGGTCTAACCTCGGGTTTAAGCACGATATGACTAACTTCTCACATTGGATCTTATTATTCGCAGTCACTGGATATGCCGGGCGGTTCCGGATAGAATTACACTGCAAACTCAACCCAATCTCGAGTTAGCCATGTTCACGTTCGTGTTCATATTCATATTCATGTTCATGTTTCAACCACGTTCATACTTCCAGTTATATGCCAATTACCAAGTTCATAATTCACATTTTTGCCCCAAAACGTATTCCCAAATTATTATCATAATTCACTATAAAGTTATGGCAAGTTATAGCCTTTTATTTACAATACATGCCAACTACCCAAAACCTAACTTAGGCGCGTTCATATTAAACCTCTACCAAGTCATAAATTATCATATACGTTTCAACTCCAAATTTTACATAGTTAACATATGCCCAAGTTCTAGATTACATGTCAGTTTTACATATGCCCAATTCATACCAAATTCACATATGTTCAATTCATGTCGTTTTACATGTATGCCAATTTTATGCCAATTTACACATATACCAAGTTTCATGCCGTTTTACATATGTCAAGATTCATGATTTACATGTTACAAAGCTATGCTCAATTTACATAGATCAAGTTTTATACCCAAAATTACATGTATACCACGTTTACACCAATTTACCCATAACAAGTTCTAGCCAAATTACATATATCAAGATCCATTTTAAATTACATATATCAATCCCAATCGCGCAATAACCATTATAATGACAATACCCAAAATTACCCTGTTTCATGTTAATGGTAAATTATCCCCAAACATCCAATTTTCATATTATGCCTTCGATTCCACCAAACACATATATTCCACTAGGCAATATTCCAATATTTCCCCCGTATACCATCGCACGTATATCGTAGTTTAGGCCTAGGTCCGAAATTGACCTAGGTTCATCAAAAGAAAATAAACAGAGACAGGTAGAAGTTGCAATAAGAACAAGATCAGAGAGAAAACAGCATAAATCATCATGATAGGTTTAAAGATTACAACTTAATGATAACATCTTTACAAATTAAGAAAACTGCTGAATAGATCATAAACTTGTCATGAGGATGAAGATAGAAAAGTCCAAAAATCAAGATTCAAGAAGAAACAGAAATAGACTTGTGTCAAAAGTCCAATTTCACTTCATCACATGCCCATATTAAATTTAAATATTTAGATCTGAAAATAACTAGAACTTACAGATCGTGGACTGAGAAATTAAGATGCAAAAGTTGATTCTAGAAAGCAGTCATTGAACGTTGAATCTCAATTTGATTGAAAATCCCCAATTTGCGAATCTTGCGTTGCTTTAAGAAGAAGGTAGAAGAACTCTCTAGGTTTGATTAATTTTTATTTGAATCTTTGAAGAAGAAGAAGAAGTCATGTCCATCAAGAATTTGTGCAGCATAAGGTTAGAGAAGAATGGTGCGAGGAGGAATGGGGATTAGGTAGGTTTATATAGGATTAGGAGAACGAACCTAGTCAGAAACATGTCTAAAAACATCAGAATGCACCCAGTTCAAAAACTGGGTTTCGTCACCAGGTCGACCATAATGTCGACCTGGTCCCTGGGAGGTCGACCATAGTGTCGACCCCCAGGTCGACCTGGTCCTGGGCGGGAAATTTCCCGCCCAGCCTGCGCTGGGGTTTGAATTCGAATTTCGAGCTGTTTTCGATTCTGAAAATTCCTGAAATTTGGAGGGTCATATCTCCCTCACACGAACTCCGTTTTTCGAAAACTCGGACTCGATTTCATGTAGAATTCCGAGACGAACGCAATGGCGCAAACCGTTTTCCCTGATTCTTATTTTAAAAAATAATTATACCTTTATTTCTTGTTTTAACATGTTATTAAAATTCGGGTTGTTACATTCTCCCCTCCTTAAAGGATTTCATCCCCGAAATCTTCAAGTTAAGAAGAATGTGTCCTACCATCCAATCATCCATCTACTCAATCATCAATCACAGGCATTCATTGTCCTTAAGAGATTTCTAATGCTGTATGAACATATGCAAGAAGTGTGTGTATATGTTCCTTATCTAATGCAAATGATCATGCCTGATTGATCTTCTTAATGCAAAATATGTTTAGTGCCATGAGTCCAACATGTATGCAAATAGTCCTATTCACATAAACACTATATGTGTGCACAAACATCCATCCATGTGCAACATCCACATGATAACACATTCAAATTCATCCATAAACAAGTATAAACACTCATGCATATGCAATATGAAAGGTGACTGAGCCGATCTAGTGTTTAATGTGCGTGTATATGCATCCATGAGCAACCACTTGCAACCACCAATCATAACATGTCTCAAACACATATTTACACCCAATTGTTCCTACCTAAAGATATAGTCCAATGATAGAAGCAAGTAAAAAATTTGTGCCCATTAGGTAATGTCAAAACTGGAAATCTACGTCACATATATACTGATTAGGAGAAGAACTCCCTAAGCACCAGCCCCGAAGACCGAAATCAACATCAGACTGATGCCCAAAGAATTTCTCAACCCAACCAATATATATGTTTCTAGGAAACTAAGCATGATGGACTCCTTTTAGGTCACAAGAGATCCCTTCCTAAAACAAACCCATATCCTATAAAACCCAAAAAGTTTAGTCAACCCAACGAACACCCTCAAGCCGCAACATGTATTACTAACAGATGAGTCAAACTCCCTATGGGGTTTTCAATAGAAATAGGATTGAGAATAGGACCGTGAGGATATACTTAAAATATAGCATGCAAGTAAGCTCTACATGAAAAAAGGGATCAAGGATATACTCTTAATAAGAGATATGATGCGCGTATCTAGTCTTCAATCTTCTAAGTCGCATTTCCTTGAGCTTAACTCCATTGTGTTTTGACCGTCCTTAACTTCACAATTTCGTAGCTTCTTAATTCTTGTTTCCAAAATATGAGTTGGAACTCATTTCACTGTTGCCCCTCGTTCCACTTTCACTTATTCTCCTTCTAGTATACTCGGCTCAACCATAACTGCGTACCCATGGTTTCATGCAAGCTCTCCAAAATTCACTAGTGAATCCTGGATCTCGTTTACTCACTATAAGGTATTCCACGTAGAAGACCTATCTCTTGAAAATAACAGATGTCAACCATGTTGCCAAATGTACTTACTAAGGTGATTTTCTATAACTCATGCATAAGCGAAATGAACCATCCGCCTTAGTGGCGAACACTACTCGAGTGGATCAATAAATGTATCAAGAGATTCTAGGTAACTAAGCATGGCAGAACCCTAAGGGTTACACTAGACTTCGAGGGCATTACCGAGGCAAGTCAAGAGTCTAACTACCCTCTTTTCATACTCGAGAATGGTACCATTTCTGTATAACCACTCCATTCCTAGAATCAACCCATAGCCCAAAAACATAAGCATTTCTTTTAAACTCAACACTTAGCATAGACATTCTCAAATCCTAACAAGTCATGAATAAATGAGCCGATTCCCCAACAGGATTTGAGACAAAAATGGGATCCTCTACCACGCTAGTACTAAGGTGCAGAGACTCAACTATCAAAGCAGAATTAAAAGGATGCGATGTACAAAAACAAAGTTCCCACTGTATGATAGAAAAGAAAAGCTAAACTTTTAACAGAAACGTTACCACCTCTCTTAGGTATGCTAGTAGTGAGAGCATACAATTTCCCTCTCGACGATCTTGTCCCTTTTTTCTTGTCCTTGTCTTCTCATCCTTAGGCTTGTGTTCTTTATCCTCGCTCTTACTATCCTTGTATAGCTTATTGAAAAGTTTCTCGAAAGCTACCTCCCTCGCACGACAACCCTACAAAGCTTGAAATAAGATTAGTCGCAGATGAAACTACTACGGCTACTGATGGAGGTTGGGCACTTCTTTTCCCTCCTACATGTGTCGTATGCCTACAAACTATGATGAAAAAGGAAGAGAGAAGAGACTCAAGGGGAGAATCAAAAGATAGTGCATATGGCTTTGGGGAATATGCCTTTCGTAAATAAAAAATTTCTTAGAAAAATGCTTCTTTATAAATGTTTTGAAAATAATTTCAGAAAGCTTTTAAAAGCTTTTGCCCAGTCTGGTAACCTTATGCTCTGATACCAAATGTAATACCCCACATCCGTTAAGGTCACTCACAAAGGGAATGCCTTAACTTCAATGGAGCACTATGGGTACTGGAACAGAAATATTACAAGACAGACATATATAAAACAGCGGAAAGTAAAGTAGAAGTACTTCAAATCATTTATTAAATATAATTGTTTACAATAAAAGCCCATCAACTTCCAATACCCAATTTCATAGCTAAAATATCTGTCTTGCTCAAAAACAAAGAAGCATAAAAATAAATTGTGATATTCCCCAATAAAGCAAAGCAAGCCATAGCCAAGAGAAATCCAAGCCGTACATGAAAGAGCCTTGGAGCTTGGTAAGATCCGAACTAAGCTGTATTCCCACCTTGCGAACCTTGGGGGGGGGACGGAAGAAAAAGAGGCGAAACAAAACGGGTCAGTCATAAAGACTGAGTAAGTCCTAGTGACTTTCAGCATAAAAACAGGTAAAGATAACATGGCATGAATAAACTGAAAATAAACATAAGCACGATGACAAGATAAGCTACAGGCACGATGAATCAAGTATAACATCCCATAATTCCTATCAAGAATAGCATCACAAGGTTCCTACCAAGTATCACATCGCAAGGTTTCTATCAAGTATAACATCGCAAGATTTCTAAGTTTCATCATTAAGATATTTCAGTGATATTCATTTGCTCTGCACCACTTGACTAACATCTCACAAGTGTCTTATATGGAATGTTTCGTATTCCTACCAGTGTTCCAACTAGTGTCCTGTGTAACAAGGATCCTTACCCCCTACTAGTGTCCCAACTAGTAGCCCGTGTTATATAATAAGGTGATCTCAACCTGTGTCATGTGTTGACTATAAAATGATCCCTTGCCCAATGTCATGAAATGACCCATTACTTGGTCCCACGAAACGATCTATTAATCGATCGGCTCCCTACAAGTCCTAGCTCGTTTATGTGTCTGTGTCATACGGCCCTATCACGAATGTAGTTACCTGTGCTGAGTCCACCATAGGGTGTATCAAGCCCTAGGGTGCCAACTCCCGACACTAATCAAGCACGCACAGTGTAAACCTACTGATGCCCAATGCTTGCTTTTTCAACTCTGGACTACGTGCACGACCATAGTCCGCCGGAACCTACACTGGGGCACCAACTCAGCCATCGTTCTGGTCGCTTACAATCAGCCCAGTAATTGTGCCCCACCCTGTCTAGTTCCAGGGTACCTTGATACATCTATGTGGGTTACTGCTGAAATGGACCACGTAACTAGGGTTTCCGTCCAACAGGTTAAGTGTTGTCATTTAAGTTCATGACTTAACCCTTATCAGTCTAGCATGTCAAGTTGGTTAAGTGTTGTCATTCAAGTTCATGACTTAACCTGCCTACGTGTCATGTCAAATTGGCTAAGTGTTGTCGTTCAAGTTCATGACTTAGCCCTACGAATCACGTGTCAAGTTGGTTAAGTATATTCAAGCAGTTCATGACTTAACCCTACCAAACCATCGTGTCAAATTGGTTAAGTATATCTATATGTTCAAGTTGACTTAACCCTGCCATGCGTCATGTTATATTGGTTAAGTGTTCTCCCTTGTGTTAACTTAACCCACCAGTGTATCATGTCATACCGGCTAAGTGCCATCAATCAACTCAAGTTAACTTAATCCACCCACTTGTCATGTTAAGTTGGTTAAGTGTTATTAATCTACTCAACCGCACCCACTCATCTAATTAATATGTTAAAATGGTTAAGTGTTCTCAAGCGATCAAGTTCAGGTATACTTAACCCACCCATTCATGTCATATCGGTTAAGTGTCGTTAGTCTAGTCATATTACTTAACCCACCCATTCATATCATATTGGTTAAGTGTTGACTATTCATATGTTACTTAACCTTTCCATTCTTAATATGTCTGTTTATTGGCATTAATTAATTATTAACGCATCAACCACTGACATTAGACCTGTTGTTGCGGTCACTGGATATGCCGGGCGGTTCCGGGCAGAATTACACCACAACTCAGTCTAACCTTGGGTTTAAGCACGATATGACTAACTTCTCACATTGGATCTTATTATTCGCAGTCACTGGATATGCCGGGCGGTTCCGGGCAGAATTAAACTGCAAACTCAACCCAACCTCGAGTTAGCTATGTTCACGTTCGTGTTCATATTCATATTCATGTTCATGTTTCAACCACATTCATACTTCCAGTTATATGCCAATTACCAAGTTCATAATTCACGTTTTTGCCCCAAAACGTATTCCCAAATTATTATCATAATTCACTATAAAGTTATGGCAAGTTATAGCCATTTATTTACAATACATGCCAACTACCCAAAACCCAACTTAGGCGCATTCATATTAAACCTTTACCACATCATAAATTATCATATACATTTCAACTCCAAATTTTACGTAGTTAACATATGCCCAAGTTCTAGATTACATGTCAGTTTTCCATATGCCCAATTCATACCAAATTCACATATGTTCAATTCATGTCGTTTTACATGTATGCCAATTTTATGCCAATTTACACATATGCCAAGTTTCTTGCCGTTTTACATATGTCAAGATTCATGATTTACATGTTTACAAAGCTATGCTCAATTTACATAGATCAAGTTTTATACCCAAAATTACATGTATACCACGTTTACACCAATTTACCCATAACAAGTTCTAGCCAAATTACATATATCAAGATCCATGTCAAATTACATATATCAATCCCAATCGCGCAATAACCATTATAATGACAATACCCAAAATTACCCCGTTTCATGTTAATGGTAAATTATCCCCAAACATCCAATTTTCATATTATGCCTTCAATTCCACCAAACACATATATTCCACTAGGCAATATTCCAATATTTCCCCCACCATTGCACGTATATCGTAGTTTAGGGCTAGGTCCAAAATTGACCTAGGTTCATCAATAGAAAATAAATAGGGGGAGGTAGAAGTTGCAATAAGAACAAGATCAGAGAGAAAACAACATAAATTATCATGATAGGCATAAAGATTACAGCTTGATGATAACATCTTTACGAATCAAGAAAACTGCTGAATAGATCATAAACTTGTCATGAGGATGAAGATAGAAAAGCCCAAAAATCAAGATTCAAGAAGAAACAGAAATAGACTTGAGTCAAAAGTCCAATTTCACTTCATCACATGCCCATATTAAATTTAAATATTTAGATTTGAAAATAACTAAAACTTACATATCGTGGACTGAGAAATTAAGATGCAAAAGTTGATTCTAGAAAGCAGTCGTTGAACGTTGAATCTCAATTTGATTGAAAATCCCCAATTTGCGAATCTTGCATTGCTTTAAGAAGAAGGTAGAAGAACTCTCTAGATTTGATTAATTTTTATTTGAATCTTTGAAGAAGAAGAAGAAGAAGTCATGTCCATCAAGAATTTGTGCAGCATAAGGTTAGAGAAGAATGGTGCCAGGAGGAATGGGGATTAGGTGGGTTTATATTGGATTAGGAGAACGAACCTAGTCTAAAAACGTCAGAATGCACCCAGTTCAAAAACTGGGTTTCGTCACCAGGTCGACCCCCAGGTCGACCATAGTGTCGACCTGGTCCCTGGGAGGTTGACCATAGTGTCGACCCCCAGGTCGACCAGGTCCTGGGCGGGAAATTTCCCGCTCAGCCTGCATTGGGGTTTGAATTCGAATTTCAAATCCGAATTTCAAGCTGTTTTCGATTCTGAAAATTCCTGAAATTTGGAGGGTCGTCTCTCCCTCATACGGACTCCGTTTTTCGAAAACTCGGACTCGATTTCATGTAGAATTCCGAGACGAACGCAATGGCGTAACCCGTTTTCCCTGATTCTTATTTTAAAAATTAATTATACCTTGATTTCTTGTTTTAACATGTTATTAAAATTCGGGTTGTTAAATCCTTCTTGCCGTGATCCAATTCGATTCAGTTCAGCTCATCCGACCCGATCCCCTAACCGATCCAGACCCCCTTAGCCGATCCGGATTGCTCCAGAATTTCTAGCAAGCTTATATCGTCCATTCTCGCCATACGACGGCGTTTTAAACCATTCTAACTTTGCTAAACAATCATGAAACATCCCAAACAACAGTAACAACATATGGGTTCAATCAAAAAGATCAAAACATCAAGCATATAGGTCATTTTTGGTCAAACGTACCTAAAACCCATGGTTTTCCCCTTAATCATGTTTAACCATATCTAATGATAGGATAAACAAAACATGTCCAAATTAGCCCAAATTTTTATCAAAGCCCTAAAATAATATTTAAGAATTTTTACATGTTTTTCTAGAATTTTAACATGCATAATTTCGCTAATTATCACTAATCACCCCTGATTAGCCGTAATTAGTGAAAAACAATTCAAATCACTCACCTTAACCGCAAATAAAAATTTAGATCTGAAACTCTACTGTTTTGGGCCGTTTTCCTATGCAACACAGCAGCTCTAACTCTGATTTGGTGTTGATTTGCCTTGATTTTATGTAGATCTTCTTAATTAGTGATTAGAAGGTGATTTGTGATGATTTTAGAAGGTGGAGGCCATGGCTAGGGTTAGGGAAATGTTTTAGGTGGCTGAGAAAATGAAATAGAATCGTTTCCTAACTGATTTCAACCTCCCCATAACCCTAGTCCCGAAATGGGTTATGGGTCTAGCTGCTAATCACCCTAGTTAGGTCCGGTTAAGCTTTTTTTCACCTTCTAAACCTTGTTTCAGCCATATCTCCCAAATGGTAAGTCCTTTTGGCTAATGTAACCACTCTACGGAAAGGTAAACCATCATCTGGATCCAATGGAAGTGGTTTTAGGTCAAAACTCCTTACCAATCAAAAGTTATAGGAGAAACAAGATTCGCCAAGGAAAAATGGTCTTTTAAAAATCGGCAAAAATCGTGAACATGAGAAATGACCCCAATAGTTGTTCGCCAAAGTAACACGACCATACGACTTCGTATGAAAATGAAATAAATATTCTATGATCCTCCAATGCGTAGAATGCGAGTCGTTACATTCTCCCCCCTTAAGAAATTTTGCCCCCGAAATTCCTTAACTAAGAAACAACAATGGGTCCCGCATGCCTATCAATCATTTGCAACAATCAAACATACATAGCAACATAACAAGCCTATCCTAGCATGCGGTTTACTAACAAGAGGATAACTAAATGGTCATTAAATTCTTACCAGGCAAAGAGCTCTGGATACGTCTTCCTTATGCTCTCCTCTGTTTCCCAAGTACAGTCATTCTCATTCTCGTGCCACTGAACCTTGACCAGTTTCACCGCCTTCTTTCGAAGTTACTTCGTGTCGTACGTGACAATACGGATCGGCCTGCGGTTCCCAACCGCCTCGTGTTCTACTTCGATGTCATCCAACTGATCTGGTGAAATAGTCATATCAGGGTCGTGCACGAACTTCCTTAACTGATAAACATGAAATACGTTGTGAACTCCCGCCGTCTTGTCAGGTAATCCAACTTTATATACTAAATTCCTAACTTGTTCGAGAACCGGGAATGGACCAACAAATATTGATGCTAACTTGCCTCTCCTACCAAATCGAATCACGCCCTTTAACAAAGAAATCTTGACAAACACCAAGTCGCCAACGGAGAATTTCAATTCTCTTAGTCTCTTATCAGCATAACTCTTCTGCCTATCTTGGGAAGCTTTCATTCGCTATTGAATAACCTTGATCTTGTCTAATGTTTCCCTTATTACATCCGGTCCAAGCACAAACTTCTCATCAGTTTCTAGCCAACAAGATGGTGAGTTGCTCGGTCTTCCATACAAAGCTTCAAATGGAGCCATACCAATACCGGAATGATAACTATTATTATATGCGAACTCAACCAGATGCAAATGTTCATCCCATGACCCTCTAAAATCCAATATACAAGCTCTCAAGAGATCTTCTAATACACGATTCACCCTCTCTGTCTGACCGTCGGTTTGAGGATGGTACGCGGTACTGAGATGTAATTCTGATCCTAAAGCCTCTTGTAAGCTCTTCCAAAATCCACTAGTAAACAACGGATCTCAGTCACTCATAATGCCTTTGGGTACTCCATGAAATCTCACTACCCACTTCATATACAGTTCCGCTAACTTAGCTGTCGTTATATTCAACTTGACAGGTATAAACCTTGCACTTTTGGTCAATCGGTCTACAATCACCCAAATACTATCATGGCATGATCTAGTCCTTGGTAACCCATCAATGAAATCCGTTGATATTTTTCCCATTTCCATTCTGAAATTTCTAATGGTTGCAACAAACCACTAGGCTTCTTTTGCTCGGTTTTAACAAGCTGGCAATTCATGCATTTGGATATAAACTTCCCAACGTCTCTTTTCATCCCTTCCCAGTAGTAGGTCTGCTTCATGTTTCGATACATTTTGTTACCACCGGGGTGTATAGTCAGTTTTGAGTGATGACATTCTCTAAGCACTTCATCTCTCAATCCATTAACATTGGGTACAACTATTCTCCCATTCTTTCTAAGCCATCCATCTCGATCAAGCCCATACTTGTTTATCTCCTTGTCGATACCCATCTCTAACTTGGAGATGATTTCCAATAGGTTAGGATCGTCCCTCTGACTGGAACCAATCCACTCAATTAAAGTGGGTCTGATCGTCAAACTTGCTAACATTTCTAGATCCAATTCGCACTTTGGTCTGAAATTGTACCCTGCAATATACTCCAGTTGCTTCCACTCAAGAAACATAGCCCCTAAACTGACATGTCTTCTACTCAATGCATCAGCTACTGCATTGCCCTTTCCAGGTGTATATGCGATATCGAAATCATAGGAAACCAAGAATTCTAACCATCTCTGTTGACGGAGATTTAAATCCTTTTGAGAGAAAAGATACTTTAACGATTTATGATCAGTAAACAACTCGAATCTTTCTCCCAAGAGATAATGTCTCCCCATCTTCAATGCGAATACTATCGCTGCCAATTCCAAATCATGGGTAGGATATCTTTTCTAATGCGGTTTCAGCTGCCGACTAGCATAAGATACAACCCTACCTCCTTGCATCAATACAATACCTAGTCCGGTACCACATGCATCCGTGTATACTGTCATCTCTTCATTCCCTTTAGGAATGACTAACACTGGAGCATGCATTAACTTCTCCTTTAGACTCTTGAATGCATTTTCACAATTTCCGTCCCAGACGAAAGCTTGATTCTTCTTGGTCAACCGAGTTAACGGTGCTGCTATCTTGGAGAAGTCTTGGATAAACTTACGATAATATCCAACTAATCCCAAGAAACTTCCTACGTCTGTTGCATTCTTGGGCGTAGACCAATCTTGTACCGTAGCCACCTTCGCAGGGTCCACGGCAATACCATTCTCTGAAACAACATGGCCCAAGAATATCACTTCCCTCCTTCAGAAGTGACACTTAGAAAACTTCGCTTTTAATTGGTGTTTTCTCAACACCTCCATCACTTCTCTCAAATGTTCCTTGCATTCTTCTGTCCTCGAATAAACAAGTATATCGTCCACGAACACAAGAACAAACTTATTCAATTGATCTCGGAATACTTTATTTATAAGATCCACAAAATATGCTGGTGCATTGGTCAATGCGAATGGCATGAACAACCACTCATAGAATCCAGACGGCGTCCGAAATGTCGTTTTAGGAATACTCTCAGCTGCTACTCGGAGCTGATGAAATCCTGTCGCGAGGTACAATTGGGACAACACTCTTGCTCCCTCCAGTTGATCAAACAAATCATCTATCCGCGAAAGAGGATACTTATTCTTCCTAGTCACTTTATTCAACTCGCGATAGTCCACACATAAATGAAGGGAACCATCTGCCTTGGTAGCAAATACAACTGGTGCTCCCCACTCGGAGACACTCCTTCGGATAAATCCCTTCTTCAAAAGATCGCTTACTTGCACCTCGAGCTCTCACTGCTCCAATGGCGCCATACGATGAATCGCATTACTATAGGTCTGGCATCTTTCGCTAAATCAATACGAAACTCAATCTCTCGGTGTGGTGGAAGTCCGGTCACTTCCTCGAAGATATCCGGATACTAGCCAGCAACGGGAACCCCTGATAACTCGTCCTGCGGGATGTCGAGGGAATTTAGAAAACTAGCCATCACCTCATCACTAGGTAGGCCACCAAACACTAACCTCCGCCCATCATCCGCCCTAATAGTCACCAAAAATCCCTAACAGTCTACCACCACCCCATATCTTTGGAGCCAATCGACTCCCAAAATAATGTCATACCCAGTAAAGCCCAAAACAAAGCAATCACAAGCAAACATACATCCATGACTCGATAAGACCACATTTTGACAAATCATACTATGGCTAGTCAAACCACCGATCGGGTTCGTCACCACTAAAGGTCTATCGACTATCTAGGGTTCCAATCCCAACCTATCTACCAGGTCACTAGATATAAAGGAATGGGAAGCCCCAGTATCAAACAATACTCGAACATGTATATCATAAACAGAAAGCATACCTTGAATGACGTCATTCTTTCCTTTCTCTGCCGCAGTTGGGGCATTTGACGAAGAAGGAACATCATTAATAGCATATGCTTTCACAATCTGCTTCTCTTTAGGGGGTTGCGGACATTTATCCTTGTGATGTCCCACTTGGCCACGGTTGAAGCACTTCCTATCCGCTGGCTTTGCTCGACATTCTTTGGCATAGTGGCCCTTCTTTGCCATAGCTAAAGCACTCAACATCTTTCTTATCTTACTTTTTCTGACCATCCTTGGTCTGACTCTGCTTCCTTTTATTCTGCGAATTATTCTTGCCCCCACCGCTTGCCTGCGACTTTGGCCCCTCTACAGATGCAACAGTGACTTCAGCCTTGGGCTTAGGATAAAGGCTCTCTGATCTCAATGCTTTACCAACAATTGATTCAAAAGTCTCATTAATATGGTATATAAGCCTTTCCCCCAACTACTGATCTAAGCCTGTTATGAACTTCTCATTCTTCTTCTCCGGAGTGTCAATAAGGGATAATCCATACTTTGATAAAGTATCGAACTCAGCAATATACTCCGAGACTACCCTACCATTCTATTTAAGCTCCAAGAACTTCCTAAACAACTCTGACTTATGGGCGACTGGGATAAACTTATCACTGAATCGGGCCTTAAACTGATCCTAAGTAACTTGATCCTCAGGAGTAGCTGCCTTAATAGCGTTCCACCAATTCATAGCTCGTCCTTGCAGCTGGCGGGATGCTAGCATTCTCTTCATTGCGTCTTCGATTCCCTAATCCTCGAAGATATGCTCACAACTATCAAGCCAATCCTGAACTTCTGTAGTCGATTCCGTTCCATGGAACGACTTCCTACCAAGACTAGTGTAGTCCTTACAGAGCTTGGGGAAATCGTCCCTAGGCGCTTGCACCGCTGTACCATCACCATTTGCAGCATTAGGAGTTGCCCTCTGAAAATCCCTAAGCATCTCTCTTATAAAGTCAGTGAACATCGTCCTCATATTAGGAGCATTCCTATTATTGGCTCCTGAACCAGTATTCCTTGTATATCGGCGCAACGTTCAATCTGTTAAGGAGGAAACGATTAACCATCTCTTCAGTGGTGCCAGTGCAGTGCGACTCCATCCTTAGATATACTAATAGTATATATACATATATATAGCTTTTGAAAACCAAGATATCACAAATACGCGCTCTCATATACGTACTATCTCTCCCTGCTGTCATTCCCTAGGTTGAGTACGCAACCTAGAGCTCTAATACCAAGTGTGATGGCCCGCCCTACACCAGCCGACATTTCTAATGAAACGCGTTGTACCGATGTCCAACCAGCACGGGACGATCGTCAAATGAAAGGAAAAAGGAAGGAATTTGAAACTATGAATCATCAAAGACCCTGTAGTATATCTCACAGCGCATGGAACAAAATATAATAATAACATAACTTGGTACAAAATAGGCGAGACAGTGCATAAGCTAAAGATTAAATCATCATAGCAGCGGAAAGATTCAAAATATAGCTTATGATCTAAACCATCATTATTACAATTTTTAAAACTGTCTCTAAAGCAAAATAGGAAGGTACACTACTAATGCCCAAAGTAGTGACCAACGACAACACAGGAATAATAAATGGGAACAATACGTGTAAGCCTCCTGCTCCTCTCCGGACAACTACTCATGTATAACCAGCTAACCTGTCTCTAGTCTACTCGTTTAGGAGCACCCAGAGTAATAAGAAGAGACATAAAACTCTGGGTCAGACAAAAGTTTGGTATGAGCGATAAGCAGCAAAAACAAAACAATAACAGGTATACATAACCTTACCTTAACCTGGACCTGCAACCAAAGAGTTAGCACAACAGGATGTACGATGCTCTAAGGTGAAACTAACACATGGTGTGAAAATAATGGGGGGGGGGGGTGCATGTCATGGTGATAACAAACATCAAACATAGCAATCATCGTTACATCTCTCACTCAGTGCGTAAAGTATAAAATATCCACCACTTTGACCACCCAATTCTTTGTTACGATCACTCTGTCCCATGGAGTCATGAAGGCTCCACTGCACTGATCCGTAACCACAAATACTTTGCTATGTCCACTCTGCCCCATGGAGTCGTGACAACTCCACTGCACTGGCTCATAGCCCTGCTACAATCACTTTGCCTCATGGAGTCATGACAACTCCATTTCACTGATCCATAGCCAATATCCGTCTCTCAGTGGTGAGTCAAAGCTATAGACACCGGTAACCCCTTTGCACACGTCCCGCAGCAAAGCCCAGCTCTTGAAGTTAACTCGTTGATCCCCATTTGGATCCTGAGTAATAACCTCCCCTTTGGACTTCCTTTGCATCACGGGTTTTGATCGAATTGGAGTTGGTCTTCAGAAAAGTCATCGCGTAGAAATAGTGAAGGCTCGAACTTGGTTCGGTTCGGTCTGTGGTCATTGCCTCAGTACGGTCGCAAGATTCCATGGTTCGGTTCAGTTCGGCCTCTCAAGGTGCCCCTCCCCAAGTCGGTTCGGTTCGGTGTTCCTTCATCTCCAGATCCCGGTTCGGTTCGGTGCTCCTGCCTGGGTTCGATTCGGTCCTCTTGTTCTCTAGTTGGTCTGATCCGATCCCATACCAAGCTCCGGTTTGATTCCAACTCCCACTCAATGCAAGTTGTGGCCTTCCTTCTTGCCATGATCCAATCCGATTCAGTTCCGCTCATCTTAGCCACAAATAAAACTTTAGATCTAAAACTCTACTGTTTTGGGGCATTTTCCTATGTAACACAGTAGCTCCAACTTTGATTTGGTGTTGATTTGTCTTGATTTGATGTAGATCTTCTTAATTAGTGATTAGAAGGTGATTTGTGATGATTTTAGAAGGTGGAAGCCAGGGTTAGGGTTAGGGAAATGTTTTAGGCGGCTGAGAAAATGAAATAGAATCGTTCAGCCTTCCCATAACCCTAATCCCGAAATGGGTTATGGGCCTAGTTGCTAATCACCCTAATTAGGCTCAGTTAAGCTGTTTTTCACCTTCTAAACCTTGTTTCATCCATATCTCCCAAACGGTAAGTCCGTTTGGCTAATGTGACCACTCTACGGAAAGGTAAACCATCATCCGGATTCAGTGGAAGTGATTTCAGGTCAAAATCCTTACCAATCAAAAGTTATAGGCGAAATAAGATTCGTTAGGGGTAAAACGGTCATTTAAAAATCGAAAAAAAATCATGAACATGGGAAATGACCCCAATAGTCGTTTCCCAAAGTTACACGACCATACGACTTCGTATGAAAATGAAATAAATATTCTACAATCCTCCGTTGCGTAGAATGCGGGTCGTTACAGTTTGTTGGAAAAGGAAGTGAGAAATCAATGTTTGGTCACTGAAAAACTAAAGGTAATTGCATATTTTATTTTATTTACTTAAGAAGAGATAATTTTTTAATGCTCTGGCGAATTTTCAAAAACTAACAGAAGATCCATTCCTCGGAGAAAGGCCTTTATTTTTTATGATAAAACTACACTAAATTATACCACTTCCAAAAAAGTTATTACATATATTTGCTCTTCAATAAAATAATTACATTTCCCACTTGACGTTAAAAAAAGTTTCCTCGTTTGCTCAACTACATTTCATATAACATCTTTTCTTCCAACATATTCTCGAACCGTATTGTAAACATTCCATGTTTATGTGTAACTTTTTCTTAATATTTGAATAAAATTTAAATATAATTCAATATTTTGACTCCAAAAGATCCGATTTTGAACAATAGTTGAGAAACTGGGATCAGAATTTGAACCAAATTCGGTCATAGTAGATTAGAAGTTCTTTGTATACTGCAATATGACAGTAAAGGTTCGATTTTTAGTCAAAAACCGATGAGTGTAGATTTGTAAATGGATGATACAACTCATTAGTCATGGCAAGACATGAAATTTAAGGATAATTTCAGGATTTCTAGTTGTGTTTCGAGTGAAGATTGGAATATGACAGTATCCATATTCATTTTCTTCCTTCAAATGTATCAAGAATATATGAATTTGGATATTATTCTTATGTAGGTACCGCCAAGTTTATAATTTTTAGAGTATTATCTATTTCGTGTAAATGCCGACCACTTCTACCTCTAGACCATTTAATATGAGTGTTCTACAGTTTCATGACATGTTCTGGAACACATTTCCTCATAGAATGGACAAAAGATAGCATTTTCTATTCGCTCTTTGGTGTAAGAGTTTTTTCAACTTCATGATACTTTGTATTGGTTTGCAAATGTTTGTTAAAGTTTATTCTCTGCAACTTATTTGAATGCATTGCCTATTTCCTAAAAGTTATACACTGTCAGTTTGGACGTATTATGATTGTATAACTTTTAGGCGTATTCTGTCATGTTAGTTATCTTTTGTTCTTTAATTTTTTTCCCCTTCAAGTCAATCTCAACGTATGCATTTTATTTTGATGTGAACATGGTTGAATGCATGAAAAGAGGAGATACATCAACCCTATAAACACTGAACTTAAACAATGGAAAGTGGATACACTACCTATGAACGAATTTTCTTATGATGTAGTACACTGCAATCATTTCATTTGATCTATCTGCCAAAGACACTCATGATGTTAAAAAGTTGAACCAGTTATCTAGATATTTATTTGGGATTATAAAAATGCATTTTCCTGGCAACTAAATGGAATATGAAGCCGTCTTGGTGCGAATTTTTACTGAGAATTTGAATTTTTAATCAACACATGTTTACATGTATTTGTGCAAATTTGAACACATGTTTACCTATATTTGAGATTGGTCATGCAAACTGTCTACGTTGCTCGAAGAAGGTTTTCCAAACAAGAAAATAGTAAATACTAGCATGAAAAACTTGAGTACCAGTAAAGGCATGTCTACAAAGGATTGTATGTTATTCAGTATATTTGATGATCATTGCTACATTAATCTCGCTATGCATACTTTTTTTAATAATTTCTCCAAAATATGTAAAATAACGAGCAGAATGAAAGGAGAAAAAAATGTTTTTTTTAATTACATCCTAAATGATATGCATATTTTGTCAAATAATTTTTTGTCGCATCCAACCATGGTAGATAACAAAGTAGATGTTGTAGTCCAAGTATACTCTAATGGTGAATCACGCCTGAATACATGTTCTTGTTGGAAATAAACTTGGTTTTTAAGGAAATACTGATTATTTGACAAATTTAATTATTGTACTTAGGAAAGGCCAAGATAAATGGAAATAAATTATAGACTTATCAAAATAAGATTAGAGAAGAATCTAGACTAAACATATATGTAAAAAGAAGAAAAGTCTAGAAAAAGAAGAGTCTAGATATTCTCTCTTATATAAATTATTATGTAATCTCTCATTTGTATGAAGCAATATCAAGCAATGTATTAAACTTATGTATGTAATCAAGTTTGAAGAAAGAAAATAAAATAAGCATTTTCCTCCTCATACATTTTTAAAATTCCTCTTCTTCTAAAATTTTCTAACAGTGGTATCAGAGCTTCTTCAATTTTCTAACAGTTCTTAATATGCAAATTATTTTTCAGTTTAATTTTGTCCATTAAATATCACATGCCTTTACATTTGTTTTGAATAGGAAAATGTATCATGTTTTGCTCCAACTAATCTTTTTGCCTTTTCTCTTCTTATTTATATTGTTATACTTAGTTACAGTTATTATTATTTGATCATCATTTTTCTGGTTTTTTTTTTTAAATTACAGATCCAAACTCAATTTTCAGTGACTTAGCAATCTCACATCATATGTAAAACATAATACAATCAGTCAATTAAAAAGAAGCCAGGGTCTTCTGCTGCTACTCTCTCAATGCGAAGCAGACCGAGGCAGCCTAGGCCTTGCAGTACAAGTAACAAGGCATAGGATGGTGTTAGATGCATCATGCACCCATGTAGCTCAATGACCTGAATGAAGATGAACCCTTCTGTGGTAATTTTGTGCATTCCAAATCCGGTTTGGTCAGCTTAGCATCTATGGATAAGCTGATGTTATCCCTTTGTTCAGAACAAATAGATGGGAAGTTGTACACAGGGTCAATGACAGGCTTGTTCTATGAATCTCTCTTGCTGGGGTAGCGCCTGAAAGTTCTGTAAATGAGATGATCGGTTTGCGGTGGAGTAGGCAAGTGATCGAGCCTGCAGGACCTGATACATGGACCGTTGTGTTTGTTGCACACAGGTACAACGTGCATCTCCTGCAGAACTCATGGCTACCGTTTTCTAAAGACACACTGCATCTGGATAAAAAATTCTGATGAGATTTACTGTTTATAAATTTTATTTTAACTTACATTTCATACTTCTCTTCTATTTTCTGATTTCAAGTGTATTTAATATATGTAATGAATCTTTAGTCTATTTAGTCATTTGGTTTTCCATTGCCTTGTGAGAATGTTGATAGCGGTTCATTCAACATTACCGTTGGAATATTTATATTTGAAATACACAAGCATACGGAGACGCAGACTATTTGGTTTCTTGGCATAGTATGTATTTATATTTTCACTGCATGAGAATGAAGAGTATTTGATATCTTATTATAATTTTAGCACTGATATGAATTCTAAAATTATACATTTACTTATAGCATACTATTTAGTTAAATGTGTAGTCACTAGAACATTACAGTATGCGTTAATGATAGCGTTTTATTGTTGTATTATTAGTGTTTGGTCAAACCGACAGTTAAAGGATAGTTTACTGTCATTAACCAAAATCAATTTTTTAAAGCTAAAATAATATTCCTCTTTTTTGAAATGGTTTTCTTTAATGTTTGTAACAGTTCAAGTTTTAATGTCTAAATTTTTTCTAAAATATCCGTTAAATCTCAAACTTACTTCAGATCTCTTATTAATATCTTATCTTTACTGCAATGCTTTTTGAAATATCTAAGGGTGTGATAACCTGTAACTTCCCCGGTAAGGAAAGAACGAATTACTATGAGGACAAGACGAATCAGCACGTAAACAGAAGAGCATTTCATTGTTTATTACAACAATTCCATCAGAATAAAGAATATACAGAGTATGAATAAATATTACACAGAAAATATCAGAGATTACAATACATTACATAGCAGCGGAAAATAATACAATACACAACTGAAAGTAATACACGGATACAAAGCTTTCCGAGTATCGTTCCAGCTGTAAATCAGGATCCTGTGAATATAAATCTGCAAAACAAAAACTACTAGCTGCCCGTGTCAAAATAAGGGCACCTAGAGTTTAGGTTAAAACATAAACTCCAGGTCAGTCATGTGACTGGTGTGAGAACTAAAACAGTTATTAATCTTTATTTTAAAGTTAGATAAATCAAGGGACCACGCCGTATAACACCGAACGGGTTTCCTCTAAAGAAAACCAGTGCATAAAACAACAACGCAATGCTAAATAAAGAACAATGAAGCTATTATAAGACCCAGGTCCCATCACACAATGCAACACAAGCCGGAGGATAGGGTTTTTACCTTATAATAGCCAAGAATGCTTGGTACGTGAAATTTCATGTTTTATTATTACTATAAGTGTATAGTGTCAAAACAATTTCAAACCATAAGTATCAATCATAGACGGCATAAGCACCCCATACCAATATGTCGCCATATATAGGTTATAAAATCACAACCGCAAAGTCACGTATCGGATGTTGGATTTCCATCAGTGAACCGAGGCAAAAGATAGTCCTCGCCGATTCGAGACAATCTAGCCCATGTCTTAGGATCAGAGCTCGAGTGACCCTTGGAGCGACAAGGCCGGTCCACCGATGTGGATTAAAATGCCTGAACACTGCGTTTCCCCGCCCTTTGGGGCGTAAATGAGCCATATGACTCCATCAGCTCCACACAGTCACCGATATATCCGAGGCGCCTCGCAACAGCAACAACCACATAAGTCAAACTCATCAGGGCGTGTCAAACCACTGACGCCACTTCTAACTAGAAAGAAACGCATGTCCTCCCTGAGGTCCTCTCCCTTTTCTGGTTCACAACCGGGGTGTGAGGCTCGCGAATCAACGCTACACAAAGCTATGCCACACAGGCCGTGCTTTGATCATCCACCACAAGACTCTGTTCTTGTTTGTCGTGAATGGTGTCTTCATTAACACTGTTCTAAAACCCAGTTGAGAAAAAGATTAAATCTTTTTATTTAGATTTAATGAAGTGTACCAATTAAATGGTATTTAATTGGAATTGAATTTGAATTGATTTTTGGGTTTATCGTGAACGGTGTTTTAAATAACACTTGTTCTTTAACCCGATAATTAATGGAATGTGATTTTGGGTTTATAGTGAACCGTGTTTTAAATGACATGGGTTCTTTAACCCAGTTAAAGACAGGATGTGATTTCCCAAGTTAAATAATCATTAATATTGATTTTTGGGAAGATTAAAACTAAGTGGAGTTTTAATGAATCTTTAATTAGATTGAAGTGATCGAGAATGGGGTATCACAAGTTTTGCTCCAGGCGATAGTTAAATCTTTAATTTGATTTGAATGTGAAATGGTAATAGAATTTACCGATAACACCGGGGTGTTAGATATGAAGTATGACCAGTTTTACTTCATGGGATGAATATGTTGGGATTGAAAAATAAAATAAATGATTACTTCGGTGTGGTTCGCTAATCCAGACTAGTTTGAATTGATATTCAAAAGAAGATTAAAGAATAAATTTAAAGAATTTATCTTTGATAAAATTAATGGGAACCTTTCCCAAAGTATAGGAATATTTGAATAAAAGAATATTCTGATTGGAATGAGGCGTATGTTGTGTTTGTGTAACACTTGTTTATTATATACGCGAATTATTCAGGAAGACTGGGTTTATCCCATTCTGAATAGTTGATTCGACGTGGTGTCGAGGATGAAGATGGTGGTCGAAGACCGGAGGTCTTCACGTCGTTTGGGTGATTACTGATGATCTTGATTGGGCCGTACACCCAAGAGGAGGGAATCAGTTAGTGATCGTCCAGACGTACTTGGAGATCGATGGATATGCGGGGTACTAGGTGCCTCCGGTTTCGTTCAGACCCAGAACGAACTTGTAAATGGACTGTGTGTCTGACATTGGATTTTATTCTGTGTGATTGATTTCTATTAAATATATATCTGTTTGGCGGCGGAGGATTTATTCTCTTTCTTAACGCCCTTCTCTAAGACGTACGAGCTCAGGGGTTATATATTGATGGATATCAAACGCATGGAGGGAATTGCCTATGTGGCATGCCTAAGTGGCAAATGATCATGGCTTCTGTTGAAAAGCAGAGTCTTATGGTGGATGATCAAAGCACGACCTGTGTGGCATAGCTTTGTGTAGCGTTGATTCGCGAGCCTCACACCCCGGTTGTGAACCAGGAAACGGGAGAGGACCTCAGGGAGGACATGCATTTCTTTCTAGTTAGAAGTGGCGTCAGTGGTTTGACACGCCCTGACGAGTTTGACTTATGTGGTTGTTGCTGTTGCGAGGCGCCTTGGATATATCAGTGACTGTGTGGAGCCGATGGATTCATATGGCTCATTTACGCCCCAAAGGGCGGGGAAACGCAGTGTTCAGGCATTTTAATCCACATCGGTGCACCGGCCCTGTCGCTCCAAGGGTCACTCGAGCTCTGATCCTGAGACATGGGCTAGATTGTCTCGAATCGGTGAGGACTATCTTTTGCATCGGTTCATAGATGGAAATCCAACTTCCGATACATGACTTTGCGGTTGTGATTGTATAACCTATATATGGCGACATAGTGGTATCGGGCGCTTATGCCGTCTATGATTGATACTTATGATTTGAAATTGTTTTGACACTATACACTTATAGTAATAATAAAACATGAAATTTCACGTACCAAGCATTCTTGGCTATTATAAGGTAAAAACCCTATCCTCCGGCTTGCGTTGCATTGTGTGATGGGACCTGGGTCTTATAATAGCTTCATTGTTCTTTCTTTAGCATTGCGTTGTTGTTTTATGCACTGTGTTCTTGGGAGGAAACCCATTCCGTGTTATACGGCGTGATCCCTTGATTTACCTAACTTTAAAATAAAGATTAATAAATGTTTTAGTTCTCTCACCAGTCACATGGCTGACCTGGAGTTTATTGTTTTAACCTAAACTCTGGGTGCCCTTATTTTGACATGGGCAGCTAGTAGTTTTGGTTTTGCAGATTTATATTCATAGGATCCTGATTTACAGTTGGAACGATACTCGGAAAGCTCTGTATCCGTGTATTACTTTCAGTTGTGTATTGTATTATTTTTTCTGCTATATAATGTATTGTAATCTCTGATATTTTATGTGTAATATTTATTCATACTCTGTATATTCTTTATTCTGATGGAATTGTTGTAATAAACAATGAAATGTTCTTCTGTTTGCGTGCTGATTCGTCTTGTCCTAAAAGTAATTCGTTTTTTCCTTAACGGGGAAGTTACGGGTTATCACAGTGGTATCAGAGCTTTGGTTTACAAAGCTCAGAGAACAAGGCACATTAGACCCAAACGAAAGAATTCATCAGAGATTGGATTAGTAATATCCAACAAGAATGACTCGTTAGAGATAGGATCAGTAGTATCCTAGAACAAGTGTGAAGAGTAGTGTTTTTTGAAATAAAAGTGAAAACAAGTTTTGTTTTGAGAATTTAAATCAATTATTCATATTTGATTATTTATTTTATATTGAATTTGGACAATCCAGTATATAAAGATTTTTCATATACGTCTGATCCGCGTGTATTCGAAGTTTTAATATATTGAATAGATATAGAATCACATTCTAGTCACCCGGAGATGGTTCTGATGATCGCTACAGTTCAACATCATCAGAATTGGTATTCGAGTTTCGAAGGTGTGATATTTATATATTTCCTATTGACTGGTGTGAGAACCAAAACTAGATAGGGCTTATTGTTGTGACTTGGCATCAAAAATCTGATTTTTTAGATATGTATCAAAGTTATGTGATTGAAAAGATAATCAACTAATTGATTGCTGGTTTTGTTGTTTAATTATTGTTTGAATTAATTAAATGTTGAACCTTTAGCCAAATTATATCAAATGTTGGACTGAATTGAGAATTTGTCGCATTTGCATGCATATACATGTACTTACATTGAAAGGTTATAGCAAGGAGGCTAGAGAAGGGGAATAAAATTGTTTGCCCGACTAATAGGTACATGTTTACTAATTTCTTGGGTTTGGATGATTTTATGAGCCGATTGGCTAGCCGCTTGGCTAGCCGCTTAGCTGTTTCTTTTTCCTTTTGGATTGGTGAGGGCCATGGGAGGCTATTTGAAATATCCCGAAGTCCCCGGTGCAAGGGAGGTTATGGCGAAATTTTTCGAAAATTTAGGGTGTTAGCCAAATTTTTGAAAATTTTGAAAAGTTCTTAGAAACTGAAAAGTTGAAGAACTTAAGCCGTAATGGAAATGATGAAAGTTGAGTTGGGTTGTAAAACAACTTTCAGCTTCGTTCCTTTTCGGGGACGAAAAGTTTTAAGTGGGGGAGATTGTAATAACCCGGAAATCCGAGCCAATTTAAAATTTTTATTTCGGCAATTTTGATGAATTTTGAATATTTAAAATGATTTATTTTAAATAATAACGACGAGAAATTTATTTTGAATAGAATTAGAACGTATATATTTATATAGATCGTCGTTAGAATATAAATATTTATTTATAATTCTAAAAGGAATTGAAAATGGCGCGGTAGTTTGAAAATTCGATTTCAAAGTTCAAATGAATGTAGAGGATTCAAAATAAACCGGATTTTAGTGAAACCAAAAATATTTGAATCTATTTGAGAATATCTTTCCAACGAATTCGAAGAATTGAAATTTCATAGCGGGGACAAAAAGTTATGCCCAGTTGAAAATTCAGAATAGTCGCTATGGAATTTTGGCCCTTAAAAATGGAAATTTTGCAAACGAACTCGGTTTTCGACGAAACCACTTTTGTTGGATCCGGGATGTCAAGTTATTGCTAGGTTTCAAAATTCGTAATTTTCTGAATCAATATGTGAGCGTGGCAAAGGAAAACGCGTTTGACCAGTTTCAGTTGACTTAATCGACTGGAAAATGGCCATTTTTCAAACAGTCTCAGAATTTGATGAAATTAGTTTTGTTAGGTTCGTATCGTCAATACGAAGCTAGAAAATATTTTTCGGGAATTTTTAGAGTCCATATGTGGCCCCGGTAAATTGAAATGCGCGTTCAAATTCAATATATAGAGTTATATGTTGATTTTGACGAAAACTGGTCGAAATGATCGAATCAGCTTACGATACATATCCCATTGTGTTCGGAATGGGGGTAATTAGCAATGGACGACAGGTGGTGGGTCTCGTTTCGAGGTCAAAATAAAAAGTACCTTTTTGAAATAATTAAATAATATATATATTAATATATTCCCAAATCCCTTTCCCCCCCCCCCGGTTCAGATTTAGTTCAAAGAAATCGAAATGAAAAAAAAGAAAAAAAAAGGAGCGACGAACGGGGAGGAGCCCCCCCCAGCAGCGTGCCCTCCCCCCCAGCAGCGCGCCGCCGCCAGGGCAAGCCCCATCCTCCTTCTCCTCGTTCTCCATCTCCCGATTCACCCTCCTCCGTTGTTCGAGGCCCCCGCGCATCCTGCTCCGCCGACACGCCACCGCCACCTCGTCCTCTTCCTCCTTCTCTAATCCGCGACCGCACCCTCCCATTGCTCCGACACCTTCACTAGTGAACCCCCCTTCCCTCCGATTTATGACACTGTAAGCTTTTAAATTATTTACTTCTTTTATTTTTAGATTGTAAAACATATGATTTTCAGTTATAAAAGATACGATTTTTAGACCATGAAAAGAAACGAAATTTATAAACGAAAAGCTTGGATCTTTGCAAAGAAAGGTCAGATTTTTATATGTTAGATTAACAAATAAAGGTCAGATTTTTATATATGATATTAGTGAAGTAAAGACGTGATTTTTAGTGAAGTAAAGACGTGATTTTTAGTGAAGTAAAGATATGATTTTTAGTGAAGTAAAGATGTGATTTTTAATGAAGTAAAGACGTGATTTTTAATGAAGTAAAGACGAGATTTTTAGCATATGAAAGATGAGATTTTTTGAAATAGAAAAGATTAAATATTTATCTATATAGTAGCAATGTAAAAATATGATTTTTATAGTATAGGAAGAATAAAAATACGATTTTTATATTATATAGATAGTAAAAATTTGATCTTTATCTATGTAGTGTAATAAAAATTTGATTTTTATTATATATATGTTGAAATAAAAATGTGATTTTTATAGCGATGATATAAAAATTTGATCTTCATATTTGTAGCAAAGTAAAAATATGATTTGTATCATTTGAATGACAATGTAAAAACGTGATTTTTATATATTCGTTAGTGATAGAAACATTCAATTTTTATCTATATAGTAGCGGTATAAAAATAGAATTTTTATCTATATAGTAGCGGTATAAAAATATAATTTTTATCCATGGAGTGATAATATAAAAATGTGATTTTTATATATGTAGCGAATACGGACGACGAAAGTGACAAAAGGCGAGAACGGCGAAGACTTCTACATAAGAAGAGTCGTGGCGGTTGGTTTAGCTAGTCGGTGAGAACTCCTCACTTTTAATTTGTTTTCTAGTTGAAATATATACTAGGATGCAGACGGTGCCAGCACCCGACACCCGTCGTCCACAGACCATGGATGACTTGTTTGTTTGATTGTCGTGTTGTGAAATTTGATTGTGTGTTGTGGAATGAAATAAAATATTTTATAGTGGAAAATATTTTATAGTTAAAAATATGATTTTTAACGTGTATATAAAATAAATATTTATAAAGAAATCGGACGATTTGTTTATATACACTAATTTGACCGATATTGATTGGGACGATAAATTTTACACATCGCCCAACCGCACAAATAAAATCTGTGTTTGTTGATTTGAAACCCCACATGGGTATTGGGATGATATTTGACGTACACTAATCCCGATTGTTTAGTTGTATGTCAATCGATGGGTTGACAGACTGTGTAAGCGTTAATTATTGATATTTAATGCTTATGCAGTTGTGTGGTGCACTTTGGATGATGGTTGATGATTTATCGTTGCTGTTATATACATGTGTTATATGGAATCCATGTAATTGACATTATATGGTATTGATAGGGCCTCATTCTAATTTGGAAAATAAAGAATGAAAATTTATGTGTTGAAGAAAATAATATTCATGTGTTGAATAGAATGAAAATTCATGTGTTGAAGAAAATAATTCATGTGTTGAATTGAAAATATATTCATGTTTTGAATATAAATATATATTCATGTGTTGAATAGAAAAATAAATTCATGTGTTGAATAGAATAAACATTCATGTGTTGAATAAAAGCCGTGTTGATTAGAGATGCGCCATTTTGACGCGAACGATATTTATATCGATTATATTCGTTTTTATAATGAATATAGAAAACGAAGTGATTTCAAAATATAATGTAACACCCCACGTCCATTAATGTCACTCACAAAGAGAATGCATTAACTTCCATGGAGGTTTTAAGTGAATATAGAACAGAAAAATTACAACAAGACAGATAATAAGTAGTACTTGGAAATCTAAACTTCATTTTATTGCAGCGGAAATTAAACATGTTTGTTACATCATAAAAACCATAAATCAGAGTCAAGTACAATATCCATCTTGCTAAAACAAAATACATAACCCCATTACATAAATAGCCATTAAAGAAGATAACAAGCTGGACTTTACTTCAGCGGTCCAAGCTTTCCCAAAGAGATAAAGTAATCCAATCAAACTCCACTAGAGCTGGGTCCACCCTGAGGACCTGGAGGGGGAAAAAGGATAGAAATAGAGGGGGTCAGACATAAAGTCTGGCGAGTATGATAATTCTAACAATACTATTATCAAAATAACTAGACTAAGGCATAAGCTGGAAAACAAGGAAATGTCTATGAACTATTGGATATGGAAAAGCAGATAAAGATAACGTTAAAGGCACACCTAATTACTAACGAATAATTACTACACTGCACCGCACCAGTCACCCTAAAGGTCGATCCCACTTGCTTCACTTAGAAATTATAGCTTCGTGTACCCCTAGCTGACTACATAGGTGTCGCCTGCCCCTATCTCCACTAGGTGTACCCCACTACCCACTTGCGATCGGCTCTCTACTCGTACATACCCGTGCTGGCCCCACAGTGGGGTGTATCACTCCCCTAAAGTGGCAAACCGATACAACTTGAGAATGCACGGCTTATACCTACACGATGCAACAACGTCTTATCTACCAGCCCAGATCCACACACGCATATGAAACCCGTTGGACTTGCATTGCCACCGCTACCCCGTTTTGGCCTCTTATAGTCAAGCCCAGCATGCGTGTCCCGTCCTCGACTTGGGTCGAGCCCACAAAGATACGTTTGGGATACTGGTTGAAATGGGCCCCCACAAGCTACCCACCTAAGCTTGTCCACTAGTACATCCCACTTAACCCTCTTAGTCATGTTCATTTACATGTGTGTTTGGTTAAGTCTTACTAATCGTATTTCACATGCCACTAAGGGCACCCACTAGATTCCTCATGCCACCCAAGGCACCTACTTAACCCCCATGTCCCACCTTACATGTTTATCTGGTTAAGTATTTCTTAATTCATTCAGGCCATGACCTCAAAAAGACCTCTCACATTAGACTGGCATTTATGGCAGCTGGATTTGCCGGGCGGGTCTGGGCAGTCTTACACCATAAAAGAGTCTAACCTCGTGTCTTTACAACTGTTATACTTTAATTTGGGCCTAGGACCTCTCACATTGGGCTGACATTTGTGACTACTGGATTTGCCGGGTGGGTCCGGGCAGGTTTACGTCACAAACGAGTCCAACCTCGTGTCCTAAGCATTGATTAACACTTATAATCTTTTACCCCAGTTTTAATAATTCCCTATTCAAATTATTAATTAAGTCCGATTTTATTGATGTCCATAATTGACTCAATTATGGCCATCCATTCATGGAATGCAAAATCATATCAATTGCACCCCAACTTCTTAATATTAAATCCTTAATATTACCCCTACCCCCACGTTATACGTTCGCTTATTCAACGCAAAATACACGTTAGACTCGAATAGTCTAACTCATAGAACAAAGATAAATTATCACAACATATAGACAAATAAAAATAGATCTAATCATGATAGGGGTGGAACTTGCATGAAACTACACATGTCATGGATCTAAAGGTGTCAACTTGTTTGGTAAAATGTCAAAATTTACATGATATGATCATAATCCAAATTCATGTATGGACTAGCATATATGGTTTAGGCAACATAATTATGGTATGAACTAGCATTCAATACATAGAATTCACATATGTCATAGCATAATTCTAGATGTCACAATTCTTGATCTAACACTACAACAAAATGACCCTATTACAACGGTGGAACACCGTTGTAATAGGTTTTTACAACGGTGGGCAAACCGTCGTGTCTTAAGAAGTTGTAATAGCCTAATATCTTTTACAACTTTTCTGCACTGTTGCAAAACCGTTGTAATGTATATTTTACAACTTTTTTCCACCGTTGTAATAAACTTTATTACAACAGTTATGCACCGTTGTGATTGATATTTGGGTTTTAAAAAAAATAAATTTTGCAAATGCAACAAAAGCTGAATAAACAGAAAACAAATTGATATAAATTCAAAGCAACAGATCCATTCATACAAAAAACATTACAACTTTATATTCAAAATGCAAAAAATGAATCATACATCATCACGTTAATATATCAATTCTTCATTACAAATAATGATTACAAATTAGTACCATCCAAAAATTTTGCTTCAACTATCAGCTTGCTTCATCTTTGCACTTCCTCAACTTCCCCACCAACACAAGACACCACCTGCACAATCACAAAACATGCATATATATAAACATAACCTTAAGCTTGTTGTAAACATAAAATGGTGGATATCTACTTTTCTTCCAAGTTGGATGAGGAGTTGAAACTATGTAAAATGCAATGCATGTATTTTTGTAGTAAGCTAAGAGTATATAAGAGTTTTACTGGTTTAAGAAATACGTAATGACCATGAACTGCTTCGCTCTTTTAATGTGTTTAAGTTAATTAAGGTAATGAAAGATGATAGTAAGGATTAAGCCAAAAAGGCTGTTAAAGAATTTTGTTTTAACTGTATATATTTACTGAAGCAAATGAAATGAGATTTAAAGCATGGTATGTTTAGACAGTCATGAGAAATGTATCATTAGTGAAATGCTTAGTTTCAATCACTAACTTAAAAGTTTGGATTGGAATAGCTAAACGTATGTACTGGAAATGAATCATTCTTCTTACGTTAAAAGGGAGTTTTCATGAGGTTGTTTTCATTGCTAATAAACTGGAATTGAGTACAGCTGTATGTTAAAAATGAGTTTGCATGAGTTTGATTTTATTGCTAATAATCTGAGACTGAATACAACCGTGAATATAAAATAAAGTTAAGAGATATTATATAAAAGACATGAGTATGTGAAGCTGCGTTGATGTGATAGCATTTAGCTGTCATGATAAGGTGTATGGATGTAGATAAATTCATATATAAATGAACGTATTTGGCAGTATGGCCATAGAATTGGACACAATTGTATATTTAAACCGGTGAGGTAATTATTTGGTACCAGTTACGAGCTTACAATACAAATATGATTACAATAGTCAAACTAGTTCCGTATTTTCACACAACTGCAAAAATAAGCAGCACGGTGTTTATTCTAATCAATACAACAATAAATTGAGCAAACAAAAGTAATGGGTATAAAGAAGTAGAACTAACCAGACAGAAGAATTGCTATGCTGCTTTAGCTGTTGAAGTACATCAATCTCGATCATAGCATCCTCACGATACTTATCTACAGCTCGAACAATTTTTACGGCTACCATTTCTTTACCTTCCCTGTCCCAACTCCCAACACTCCAATACTTGACCAAACGTGCCTTCTCCTATCTTATATATGAGAAGCGCAACAACTGAAAAAACAAATTAAAACTTATCATGTCTTCAAAACTTAAATAGTAAAAGAAACAAAATGACAAACAATAGCAATCCTCATTTACTCGTAGCCACCTTTTCATGGAACCAGTATAACAACAACCTACTTTTTCTGTATAAGGAAAACATCTAAAAACTTATTGAACGACATCGGATTGATCCTCCTAGACTCGCTGCATCATCTTTCTTCTGTTGAGCATAGTTTAACAAGTTTTTATAATCAACACTACTCTTATCTCCAAATTATTAAAGACCCTTAACAGTATACCTTAACCAATTTTATTATTACTTGAAAAAAAAACGAACTACAAAGATTAAGTCATATGATTCCTTTTAGTGCAGTACAAGAGACCCCAACAAAGACAGCGTCGAAAAATTGAAAATGCACAGCCAACTCATCGACTACTCAAAAATTCAATGTCTAAAAAAAAATTTGGGTTGATAAAGCACAAGTGCATAAATCAGACTCACGCTAATGTTTAAGCAATTCAGGCCAGGTCAACATGTAGTTAGCAAAAGCAACTTATGGCAAACATCACAAGTGCAGTAGGCAAGCATGCACGACATAAAGCAAAGAAAAAGTAGGAACTGTGCACCTGAATATCAGACCAAGGCTCACCAGTAACATTCAAATAATAAAATGATCAAAGTTTTAATATAATCTGTACAAATTAGACGCTCTCAGGACTAAACAATCCTTGTGTATGCAAGGGACAAAGAGTAATGGCGGAAACATACCCTTTAACGTGAATCCTCTACAGCAGACCCAAAGTAGCACTAACATTTATCATAATTTCTAATTATAGGTTGAGCGGGTTATCTAATACCAAAAGTTCTCACCCTTCATTTTAATTAAAAGAAGTAAAAGAAGTAAAGAAAATAGAACAGGAAAAAGTGATAGAAGCAAAATGAATTACCAGCGTTGACGACCGAGAAGCAAGAAGAGCGAGCAAGAGTTCACGGTGACTGAGCTCCATTGGGTGAAGTTGTGGCACTGGTCTGAGCTGTGCGTTGTCCGATGGCAGCTCTGGCGATTTGCTTGACTGACTATGGGAAGGAGGAGATGGCAGCGCGATTACTGAAAGGTGAAGCGGAGCAATCGGTTGAAGGAGCGGCTTCCGATGAGGAGGGAGGTCGGCTATTGGTTCAGGTGGCGACGGTGGAAGAAAGCGAACGGGTAGTGCAGCAGAGGGATGACGGCGATGGCCATTTCAGTGGCCATTCATTTCGAAATTTTTGGAGGATTTAATTTTGGGGGAAAAATGCTGAAATCTCATGGGTACAAACGTGCCTTCTCCTAGACTCGCTGCTCTCGCCCTCGAGTTCGTCTCCATCACGAATCCGACTACAAATCTGATGCAAGGCATCGGATTGATCGATTTTCCCCTAATTTCCAGTCGCTAGGGCTTCGGCCATTATTGTTGCCTTTTATTTTGAACGAGATAAATGAAAATGACAGCTCGTTTCTCCTTTCTTACATTAACACGGCTAGGGTTATTTTCCTGCCAATTGACAGCTTTGGCCCTAGGGTTTTATTGGGCTTTATAACCCTTAAGCCATTTTATAATACTTAAATCAATATTTACAACACTTGGACGAATTTTAATGTCGCACACACACATAATATATAAATTAGCATGTATATTTGTTCACAATTTAAAAAATGTACAATTTTTATATATTCAATATGTACATAAATAAATGATTTATTTATTTATTCATTTATCCACCCTAAATATATATATACATAAATATATATATATATAATTGAGATCAATATTTTTTTTTTGAAAATTGAGATCAATATTATAAATTAACTATTAAATATAATCTTAGTTATTAATCTCTTCTTCTTAATTATTAATCTCTACTTCTTAATTATTAATAGCAATCATTGATTATTCATGATTAGCATTAATTATTATATTTTAATTATTAGTATTGAACAGTGAATTATTATTTTATAATTTTTAATTAGTATTTGATTAATTATTATTTATTGAAAATTATTATCAATCATTAATTACTAGTATTTAACAGTGAATTATTTGTAAATTATTAATTAATTAGTTAATATTTATTTGTTTACTTATTATCGATTATTAATTATTACTTACTAATTAGTTATTAATTAAATGTTAATTATTAATTAGGATTATTTCATATTTTAAATTAATTATTAATTAGGATTATTTCATATTAACAATAGTTATTATTTAACTTTTACTTATTTCTACTTAGTTATAATCGAGTAATAACTATTAAAAGCTTATAATGTATATGTCACCTAAATATTAATTAATAAGCAGTTAACATTAACTATTAAACATTAATTACCACTTATTAACTATTAATTATTTAATAAATATTATTGATTCCTAAGTTTATTATTAATTATTAATTATTATTAAATATTAATATAATTAGTTATTAAATATAGATATTATAAACATGAAGTTTGTAATGGGCATCTATTACAACTAACAAAACAAAAAGTTGTTAAAAATACGTTTATTACAACTTTAGGGAATACCACCATTGTAAAAAACCATTTATTACAACGGTGCTTTTACCACCGTTGTAAAAAACCATTTATTACAACGGTGTCTTTACCACCGTTGTAAAAAATCATTTATTACAACGATGCTTTTACCACCGTTGTAAAAAACCATTTATTACAACGGTGCTTTTACCACCGTTGTAAAATTAAAGTTGTAATAGGGTCATTTTGTTGTAGTGTAAATAGATGTCATGGCATATGTTCATAATCTTTACTAATCAATCTAAACTTGCATACATGATTTGTCATATAGATCAACATAGCCCAAACATTATGATTTGATTAACATGAACTAATTAGCATAGATAACAACATCATGATTTTATAACATGTATGATTTACCACAACTTAGCATAGAAAATTACAACCTATACAATATCATCATAGCATGATTTACAACATATAGGATATCATCATCACATAACATAGGATTTACAACATACATGATAGCATAAGGTTTACAACAACATATATGACAATCCACATCATTCACTTATAATCCATTCATAACTTAATCTAATTAGTTTAATAATAATCTTGTTAAGATCATCATACTCACAATTAGAAGAGAAAGAGAGTCTTGATTTGCTTTAGAGTTGAGTAGAATTAGGGTTTTGATTAGCTTTCTTCCTTCTTAGTTGGCGGCGGCTAGACTAAGTTCCATGGCGGCGGTATGACGGTGGCTATTCTATTTTTCATGTGAGTTAGAGTGAGAGACTACCTAGGTATTTATAGAGTTTAGGATTTATTTAGGCCGTCAGATCAACCCATAACTAACCTGAACCGTTTAATTTGCCAACTCAGCCCTAAAGACACATCAGCAGCTCAAGATTGGGCTCAGCCAAACCCTAGCCGACTGGACAGGTCGACACCCAGGTCGACTGCCCAGTCGACCTGAGGGGGGGTGTCGACTGCCCAGTCGACTCCCCAGTCGACCTGGGGTGCTGGGTGGGAAATTTCCCACCTAGCCTGTTTGACTTCGAATTTTGAATTTTAATTTTCTGAAATCTGTTTTGAATTTTTTGAAACTTCCGATGGCCATAACTTCTTCATACGAAGTCCAATTCACGCAAACTCGGACTCTATTTCAACTAGAATTCCGAGACGAATACAATGGCGCAACCCGTTTCCCACAATTCTCACATATGTAGATTAGTTATTCTTTAGTTTGTGAATATTAGTATTAATAGAATTACGGGGTGTTACATTCTCCCCTCCTTAAAGGATTTCGACCTCGAAATCTTCAAGTTAAGAAGAATGTATATCCTAACATCCAATCGTCCATCTACTCAACCATCAAACACAGGCATCCATTGTCCTTATAGACCTCTAATGCTTTCATGTTTAAATGCACAGTGTGTGTATATGTCCATATCTAATGCAAAATCAGGCGGTCCACTAATTCAGTTGACCTCCTTAATGCAAATCATGATAGTGCCATGCGTCCATTATGTATGCAAAAGTTCCCTAATGCTACATATTATCTCTATATGCGTGCACAATCATCATCTGAATGCAGCATCCATATGATAATACAATCGTCATACATCCATTTTACTAAATACATCCATTTATATGCAGTATGAAGTGACTGAGCCGATCTAGTGCCTAATAGTGTGTGTATATGCGTCCACGAGCAACCACTAGCAAAAACTTGCATCCACTTTGCATCCATCATACATAACATGTCTCAAACACATGTTTCAACCATAGGATTATCCTAACTAAAGGTCAAAGATAATAGCGAGAGGATACTCTAAAGGTAAAATAAGTACAAGATAAGCGATAAAGGAGAAATTAAAGGACATACCCTCAAAAAGGAAAGGGTATCGTGAACGCATCTTCTCTTCTGTCTCCCAAGTAGCGTTGCTCTCATCATCTCCCCATTGCACCTTGACTAGTCTGACCTCTCGATTTCTCAGCTTCTTAACCTCTGACCCTAGAATGCATGTAGGAGCTCGTCGAATCGTCGCATCACGCTCTATCTCCACCTCTCTAAGCAAGTTCGATTCTACCACCTCCGCAGTCTCGTGCAAGCACTTCCTCAAATGTGACACATGGAATGCGTCGTGTACACCACTAAGTCTCTCAGGCAACTCCACTCTATACGCCATCTGTCCAATCTTCTCCTTAATAGGAAACGGCCCTACAAACCTTGGTGCTAACTTCCCAACGGACCCAAAGCGAACAACGTTTCGTAATGGAGACACTTTGACAAAGACCATGTCCCCAACCTCAAACTCAAGATCTGTCCTCCTCTTATCCGCATAAGACTTCTGCCTATCTTGCGCCGTCTTCATCCTCCTTCGAATCAAGTCGATCTTTTCCGAAGTCTCTCTAATCATATCGAGCCCAAGTAAGATCTTATCCGTAGATTCCCACCAACATGTAGGTGAACGACAAGGTCGTCCATAAAGAGCTTCGAAAGGTGCCATGCCAATGCTAGACTGAAAGCTGTTATTATATGCAAACTCCACCAATGGAAGATGCTCTTCCCACGTACACCCAAAGTCTAGGATACATAGCCTCAAAAGATCCTCTAGAATGCGATTCACCCTCTCGGTCTGGCCGTCCGTCTGAGGATGATATGCGGTGCTCAAACATAACTGAGTCCCTACCGCCTCTTGTAAGCTTCTCCAAAATTCGCTAGTAAAAGTAGAATCGCGGTCGCTCACTATGCTAGAAGGAACACCGTGCAAACGAACTATTTCTCGGACATATACAGAAGCTAACCATGGAGAAGTCCTCTTACTCTTCACAGGAATGAAATGGGCGCTTTTAGTAAGTCTGTCTACTATAACCCAAATCCCCGTATTACCCTTCCTTGATCTTGGTAATCCACCCACAAAATCCATCGAGACACTTTCCCATTTCCATAGTGGAACCTCCAATGGGTGAAGCAACCCACCGGGTTTCTTTTGCTCCGCTTTTACTTGTTGGCACAACAAGCATCTAGCAATATACTCGGCCACATCCCTCTTCATACCGGCCCAAAAGAAAACTCGCTTCATGTCTTTGTACATCTTGTCCCCGCCAGGATGAATGGTCATCTTCGAATGATGTGCTTCGTCAAGAATAGCCTTCCTCAAACCTTCGTCTTGAGGTACACAAAGTCTACTATCCCGACGTAACCAACCCTTATCATCTAGGGTATACCTACGGAGATGGCTTGATGACTCCCCTCTTTTGAGCTTTTCTACTAACTCAACCAACTGTGGGTCGTCTCGCTGTGCCTTGCCAATCCATCCCAAAAGCATAGGTCTGACCTCCAAGGATGCTAGCAAACCGGGTACAAAGTCAATGGAAGGTCTAAAGTCAAACATCGAAATGAATTCTAAGTTTCGCCGCTCAACAAACAACGGACTCAAGGACAGCCTTTTCCTACTTAAGGCATCTGCCACTACGCTACCCTTGCCAGGGGTATATGCTATTTCGAAGTCGTAGGACGCTAAGAACTCCATCCACCTTTGCTTCCTTAAGTTCAAGTCCTTCTGAGAGAATAAGTATTTTAAAGATTTGTGGTCAGTGAATAATTCGAATTTCTCGCCAAGAAGATAATGACGCCAAGACTTAAGCGCGAAAACAATAGCGGCCAACTCTAGGTCATGTATGGGGTAATTTTTCTCATGCGCTCTCAACTGCCTTCCACCATAGGCTATTACCCTACCCTCTTGCATTAAGACTGCGCCTAGTCCTGTCCCACAAGCATTGGTATAAACAGTAAATGGCTTACTCCCGTCTGGCAGCACTAAGACTGGAGCTGAGGTCAAAGCTCTCGTCAAACGTCGGAACGCATCATCACAATCTACGTCCCATGTGAAAACTAGGTTCTTCTTCGTCAGGCGTGTTAATGGAGCTAATATCTTTGCGAAGTCTTTGATAAACTTCCTATAATAGCCAGCCAACCCCAAGAAACTCCTTACTTCGGTGGCATTTTTAGGGACCATCCAATCTTAGATGGCTACCACCTTCGCGGGATCCACAGCTATCCCTTCTTTGGAAATCACGTGCCCTAAGAATCGTACTTCCTTCCTCCAGAAGTGACACTTAGAAAATTTAGCTTTAAGATTATGTGCTCGTAGGGTCTCTAACACTTCCCTAAGATGTAGGGCATGCTCTTCTTCATCTTTAGAAAAGATCAAGATGTCGTCTATAAAGACCACCACGAATTCATTAAGGTACTCCCTAAACACCCTACTCATCAAATCAACAAAGTATGCGGGGGCGTTTGTCAAACTGAAGGGCATCACTAGCCATTCATAGAAACCGTACGGAGTCCTAAAGGCAGTCTTGTCAATGCTATCCTCAGCCACTCTCAACTGATGGAAACCAGTGGCTAACTCCAACTGCGAAAACACTGAGGCGCCAACTAACTGATCGAAGAGATCGTCAATCCTCGGCAGTGGGTGTCTGTTTTTCTTAGTAAGTTTATTAAGTTCTCTATAGTCCACACAAAGTCTAAGGGACCCATCCGCCTTCGTGGCAAATACTACTGGAGCACCCCACTCCTATATACCACGTCTTATGAACCCCTTCTCAAGCAACTCCTTCACTTGCTTATCGAGTTCCCTCCTTTCACGAGGAGCCATGTGGCGTACTGGCAAAGATACTGGTTTTGCATTATCCACGAGATATATTCGAAAATCTATCTCCCGCTTCGGAGGCAAGCCCTTCACCTCCTCAAACACATCCGTGTATTCTCGGACCACTCTAACAGATCGTAGATTTTCCTCAGACGCGTCAAGCGATTCTAAATAACTTAGCATAACAGAATTTATGGGATTACAAAAGATTTCGAGAGTGTTGCCAAGGCGAGTCACGAGCCTAACTACTCTCCTTTCACAATCAAGAACGGCCCCATTTCTGGATAACCAATCCATTCCTTAAATTATCCCATAGCCCGTGAAGCCCAAAACATAAGCATCACATTTAAACTCAATGCTAAGTATAGAAATTTTCAAATCCAAACACATCATGGAAAAATAAGCTGAGCCCCCAATTGGATTCGAAACAACTAAGGGATCCTCTACTAAACTTGTGTTTAAGTGCAGTGATTCAACTAATGATGTAGAGATAAATGAATGCGATGCGCCCGAATCGAATAAGGTACGGACAGGATGATCAAACAGAAAAACCAAGCTTTCAACAGAAATGGTTCTACCTCGTTCTTGCAGCGATGGGACCGCGAGAGCCTGAACTTGTCCCCTTGCCTGCCCTGGTGCCATAAGAGCCTGCACCTGTCCTCCCGAGGTAGACCCTGCCCTCTGCCCCTTCTTTGGGCAGTCCTTCACTAGATGTCTCGCTTCACCACGGTGAAAACAACCAGTCTTTTTTTTCTTTCGGCAATCCTTGCTGAGATGGCCTGGTGTCCCACAGTTAAAGCATTTCTTCTTTCCCTTGCCATTATTGTCTTTACCACCCTTCTTGTTTTGCTGTTGTGGTTTCTTCTGATCCCCTTTCTTCTCGGGTGCCTTATTAGCATTAGCGCCTTTCTCCTCGTGCATGAGTGCCATGTCTACTAGCTTTTCAAAGGTGGCCCCCATAGGGATGTGGGTCATAGCCAACCCTTGCAACGGTTCATTCAAGCCATTAGCGAACCTCAGAGCCTTCTTCTCCGGCGTGTTCACTAAGTCCAAGCCAAACCTTGCTAACTGATTAAATTTGTTGACATATTCTTTCACTGATGAGCTTCCTTGCTTCAATGTCAAGAACCTTTCCATATATAAATTCTCTTCTGCCCTTGAGAGAAACTTTTCCTTGAACCTACGTCTGAAATCCGCCCAAGAATCAACATGACGCTCCCTATTAGTGACCTCCCACCAAAACGAGGCCTCTCCCTTCATCAACCAAGCTGCTAATTTGACTTTCCTCCCTTCTTCTACTTCAAAGATTTCTAGCAATTCTTCCACCTCCTTAAGCCAATCTCTAGCTTCAACAAACATTTCTGACCCTTGAAAAGGTTTTCCACCCATAGCCTTAAATTCCTTGCACGTCTTTGCAAAAGTATCAGCGCGAGGAGGAGGAGGAGGAGCGGGTGCAACTGGTGGTGGAGGAACATTGGCTGGACCTGCAGCGGCCCTAGCCTCTAATAGCCTCCTATACCATCCTGGTATCGTTACACCATCCGGAAGGTTAAAATCTTCCGCCATGCTGAAACGAAAAAGGAAAGATTCAAAATGGAGAATTCGAAAGATAAAGATATATGGTTATTGGGGATTATGTTTTTCTAAAAAAAAACTTTCCTCTTTAAATTACTCATCAAGACATGTTTTTGAAAATACTTCTTCCAAAATACTTTAGAAAAATAGTTTTTCTAAAAAAATTATCTGTTCTGGTAACCTTAAGCTCTGATACAACGTGTAACACCCCACGTCCATTAATGTCACTCACAAGGGAATGCATTAACTTCCATGGAGGTTTTAAGTGAATATAGAATAGAAAAATTACAACAAGACAGATAATAAGTAGAACTTGGAAATCTAAAACTTCATTTTATTGCAGCGGAAATTAAACATGTTTGTTACATCATGAAAACCATAAATCAGAGTCAAGTACAATATCCATCTTGCTAAAACAAAATACATAACCCCATTACATAAATAGCCATTAAAGAAGAAAACAAGCTGGACTTTACTTCAGCGGTCCAAGCTTTCCCAAAGAGATAAAGCAATCCAATCAAACTCCACTAGAGCTGGGTCCACCCTGAGGACCTGGAGGGGGAAAAGGGATAGAAATAGAGGGGGTCAGACATAAAGTCTGGCGAGTATGATAATTCTAACAATACTATTATCAAAATAACTAGACTAAGGCATAAGATGGAAAACAAGGAAATGTCTATGAACTATTGGGTATGGAAAAGCAGATAAAGATAACGTTAAAGGCACACCTAATTACGAATGAATAATTACTACACTGCACCGCACCAGTCACCCTAAAGGTCAATCCCACTTGCTTAACTTAGAAATTATAGCTTCGTGTACCCCTAGCTGACTACATAAGTGATGCCTGCCCCTATCTCCACTAGGTGTACCCGACTACCCACTTGCGATCGGCTCCCTACTCGTAGATACCCGTGTTGGCCCCACAGTGGGGTGTATCACTCCCCTAAAGTGGCAACCCGATACAACTTGAGAATGCACGACTTATACCTACACGATGCAACAACGTCTTACCTACCAGCCCGGGTCCACACACGCATATGAAACCCGTTGGACTTGCGTTGCCACCGCTACCCCGTTTTGGCCTCTTATAGTCAAGCCCAGCATGCGTGTCCCGTCCTCGACTTGGGTCGAGCCCACAAAGATACGTTTGGGATACTGGTTGAAATGGGCCCCCACAAGCTACCCACCTAAGCTTGTCCACTAGTACATCCCACTTAACCCTCTTAGTCATGTTCATTTACATGTGTGTTTGGTTAAGTCTTACTAATCGTATTTCACATGCCACTAAGGGCACCTACTAGATTCCTCATGCCACCCAAGGCACCTTCTTAACCCTCATGTCCCACCTTACATGTTTATCTGGTTAAGTATTTCTTAATTCATTCAGACCATAACCTCATAAAGACCTCTCACGTTAGACTGGCATTTATGGCAGCTGGATTTGTCGGGCGGGTCCGGGCAGTCTTACACCATAAAAGAGTCTAACCTCGTGTCTTTACAACTGTTATGCTTTAATTTGGGCCTAGGACCTCTCACATTGGGCTGACATTTGTGACTACTGGATTTGCCGGGCGGGTCCGGGCAGGTTTACGTCACAAACGAGTCCAACCTCGTGTCCTAAGCATTGATTAACACTTATAATCTTTTACCCCAGTTTTAATAATTCCCTATTCAAATTATTAATTAAGTCCGATTTTATTGATGTCCATAATTGACTCAATTATGGCCATCCATTCATGGCATGCAAAATCATATCAATTGCACCCCAACTTCTTAATATTAAATCCTTAATATTACCCCTACCCTACGTTATACGTTCGCTTATTCAACACAAAATATACGTTAGACTCGAATAGTCTAACTCATAGCACAAAGATAAATTATCACAACATATAGACAAACAAAAATAGATCTAATCATGATAGGGGTGGAACTTGCATGAAACTACACATGTCATGGATCTAAAGGTGTCAACTTGTTTGATAAAATGTCACAATTTACATGATATGATCATAATCCAAATTCATGTATGGACTAGCATATATGGTTTAGGCAACATAATGATGGTATGAACTAGCATTTAATACATAGAATTCACATATGTCATAGCATAATTCTAGATGTCACAATTCTTGATCTAAATAGATGTCATGGCATATGTTCATAATCTTTACTAATCAATCTAAACTTGCATACATGATTTGTCATATAGATCAACATAGCCCAAACATTATGATTTGATTAACATGAACTAATTAGCATAGATAACAACATCATGATTTTATAACATGTATGATTTACCATAACTTAGCATAGAAAATTACAACCTATACAATATCATCATAGCATGATTTTCAACATATAGGATATCATCATCACATAACATAGGATTTACAACATACATGATAGCATAAGGTTTACAACAACATATATGACAATCCACATCATTCACTTATAATCCATTCATAACTTAATCTAATTAGTTTAATAATAATCTTGTTAAGATCATCATACTCACAATTAGAAGAGAAAGAGAGTCTTGATTTGCTTTAGAGTTGAGTAGAATTAGGGTTTTGATTAGCTTTCTTCCTTCTTAGTTGGCGGCGGCTAGACTGAGTTCCATGGCGGCGGTGTGACGGTGGCTATTCTATTTTTCATGTGAGTTAGAGTGAGAGACTACCTGGGTATTTATAGAGTTTAGGATTTATTTAGGCCGTTAGATCAACCCAGAACTAACCTGAACCATTTAATTTGCCAACTCAGCCCTAAAGACACATCAGCAGCTCAAGATTGGGTTCAGCCAAACCCTAGCCGACTGGACAGTTCGACACCCAGGTCGACTGCCCAGTCGACTGCACAGTCGACCTGGGGAGGTGTCGACTGCCCAGTCGACTCCCTAGTCGACCAGGGGTGTTGGGCGGAAAATTTCCCGCCTAGCCTGTTTGACTTCGAATTTTGAATTTTAAATTTCTGAAATCTGTTTTGAATTTTCTGAAACTTCCGATGGCCATAACTTCTGCATACGAAGTCTAATTCACGCAAACTCGGACTCTATTTCAACCAGAATTCCGAGACGAACACAATGGCGCAACCCGTTTCCCACAATTCTCACGTCTGAGATTAGTTATTCTTTAGTTTGTTAATATTAGTATTAATAGAATTACGGGGTGTTACATATAACGTTTTGAAAATATTATCATTTGTATATCGATGATGTGGAATATTCAATTTTGATTAGAAATTGAATATGAAGGTGAAATCGTTTTGAAAAAGAATTTAAAACGATTTATAAAATACGTTTTAAAAGGAAATCGACGAAGTAAATATATTATATATATAATATAATGGCCTGAATAGAACACGCCGCGCTGCGACAGTTCGCGAATTTCGACCATTGAGTTCGAATTGACGTTACGGGAGATCCGACCGTCGGATTCTCCTAAAACTAGAACCTTTGGGTTCGTATCGAAAAGAGCTTTCTAACGAATATTAGAGATTTAAAATCTAACGGTTGGATTTGGAATTATGTCCAAATCAAATTTGGAAAAGGTCGCTGTAAGTGCAGTTCGATGGCCGTTGATGGAAGTCGACTGTACGGGCCTTGATAAAATTATTAAAATAGTAATAATTTGTGTAAAATCATAAGAAATGATTTATGAAGAATTGGGATGAAAAACTCCAAATTTGAAAAGATAAAAGTAGATAATTTTTTTTTTATCGAAATGAACTAGTTTTGAACTTGAATAATAATTTATTTATTTATTTTTAAATAAGTAAATTGGATTTGAAATGGTTTTAAAAGTAACCAGAATTTCCAATAATTGAATTCGAATGGATTTGAATCGAAATTATCTTTGGAATATTTCGATGTTGGATTTCGTGATTATACAGATATTGTTATGGAAATTTGAAAGATATATTTATATCGTTATTTCCAATACGATATTTTTTAGTCGTAGAATTTGGTATTGAATATAAGACGATATATTTTCTATTCAGAGCCTTGTATTTAATATCAAATGTGATATGGGTTAGTCGTGAATGGTGTCTTCATTAACACTGTTCTTAAAACCAGTTGAGAAAAAAATTAAATCTTTTTATTTAGATTTAATGAAGTGTACCAATTAAATGGTATTTAATTGGAATTGAATTTGAATTGATTTTTGGGTTTATTGTGAACGGTGTTTTAAATAACACTTGTTCTTTAACTCGATAATTAATGGAATGTGATTTTGGGTTTATAGTGAACCGTGTTTTAAATGACATGGGTTCTTTAACCCAGTTAAAGACAGGATGTGATTTCCCAAGTTAAATAATCATTAATATTGATTTTTGGGAAGATTAAAACTAAGTGGAGTTTTAATGAATCTTTAATTAGATTGAAGTGATCGAGAATGGGGTATCACCAGTTTTGCTCCAGGCGATAGTTAAATCTTTAATTAGATTTGAACGTGAAATGGTAATTGAATTTACCGATAACGCCGTGGTGTTAGATATGAAGTATGACTAGTTTTACTTCATGGGATGAATAAGTTGGGATTGAGAAATAAAATAAATGATTACTTCGGTGTGGTTCGCTAATCCCGACTAGTTTGAATTGATATTCAAAAGAAGATTAAAAATAAATTTAAAGAATTTATCTTTGATAAAATTAATGGGAACCTTTCCCAAAGTATAAGAATATTTGAATAAAAGAATATTCTGAATTGGAATGAGGCGTATGTTGTGTTTGCGTAACACTTGTTTATTATATATGCGAGTTATTCAGGAAGACCGGGTTTATCCCATTCTGAATAGCTGATTCGACGCGGTGTCGAGGATGAAGATGGTGGTCGAAGACCGGAGGTCTTCACGTCGTTTGGGTGATTACTGATGATCTTGATTGGGCCGTACACCCAAGAGGAGGGAATCAGTTAATGATCGTCCAGACGTACTTGGAGATCGATGGATATGCGGGGTACTAGGTGCCTCCGGTTTCGTTCAGACCCAGAACGAACTTGTAAATGGACTGTGTGTCTGACATTGGATTTTATTCTGTGTGATTGATTTCTATTAAATATATATCTGTTTGGCGGCGGAGAATTTATTCTCTTGCTTAACGCCCTTCTCTGAGACGTACAAGCTCAGGGGTTATATGTTGATGGATATCAAACGCATGGAGTGAATTGCCTGTGTGGCATGCCTAAGTGGCAAATGATCAAGGCTTCTGTTGAAAAGCAGAGTCTTGTGGTGGATGATCAAAGCATGGCATGTGTGGCATAGCTTTGTGTAACGTTGATTCGTGAGCCTCACACCCCGGTTGTGAACCAGAAACGGGAGAGGACCTCAGGGAGGACATGCGTTTCTTTCTAGTTAGAAGTGGCGTCAGTGGTTTGACACGCCCTGACGAGTTTGACTTATGTGGTTATTGCTGTTGCGAGGCGCCTCAGATATATCGGTGACTGTGTGGAGCTGATGGAGTCATATGGCTCATTTACGCCCCAAAGGGCGGGGAAACGCAGTGTTCAGGCATTTTAATCCACATCGGTGGACCTACCTTGTCGCTCTAAGAGTCACTCGAGCTCTGATCCTGAGACATGGGCTAGATTGTCTCGAATCGGTGAGGACTATCTTTTGCCTCGGTTCACAGATGAAAATCCAACTTCCGATACGTGACTTTGCGGTTGTGATTGTATAACCTATAAATGGCGACATAGTGGTATGTGGCGCTTATGCCGTCTATGATTGATACTTATGATTTGAAATTGTTTTGACACTATACACTTATAATAATAATAAAACATGAAATTTCACGTACCAAGCATTCTTGGCTATTATAAGGTAAAAACCCTATCCTTCGGCTTGCATTGCATTGTGTGATGGGACATGTGTCTTATAATAGCTTTATTGTTCTTTATTTAGCATTGCGTTGTTGTTTTATGCACTGGTGTTCTTGGGAGGAAACCCGTTCCGTGTTATACGGCGTGGTCCCTTGATTTACCTAACTTTAAAATAAAGATTAATAACTGTTTTAGTTCTCACACCAGTCACATGACTGACCTGGAGTTTATTGTTTTAACCTAAACTCTGGGTGCCTTTATTTTGACACGGGCAACTAGTAGTTTTGGTTTTGCAGATTTATATTCACAGGATCCTGATTTACAGCTGGAACGATACTCGGAAAGCTCTGTATCCGTGTATTACTTTCAGTTGTGTATTGTATTATTTTCCGCTGCTATGTAATGTATTGTAATCTCTGATATTTTCTATGTAATATTTATTCATACCCTGTATATTCTTTATTCTGATGGAATTGTTGTAATAAACAATGAAATGTTCTTCTGTTTGCGTGCTGATTCATCTTGTCCTCAAAGTAATTCGTTCTTTCCTTACTGGGGAAGTTACGGGTTATCACAAAGGGTGTGTTTGGCGCAAGCCGAAGGGAAAATTTGAGCGGAGTATTTCAGTGGAGTATTATAGCGGAGAATTGTAGTTAGCAGAGAATGCGTTTGGCGCATTAAGCGGAGTATTTGAGCGGAGCATTTTATTTATATTTTGTAATTTAATTAATCACCGATTAAAACATAACATTATAATTACAACAAAATAATACAGTTAACCAAACAGAACATAAATATGTAGAAGTACAACAAAAAATTGAAATAATAGTAGAAATCCTAAACATTGCTTGGTTTGTTCTTGATGAGATAGTACTTGTAGTCAGCAGAAAGTTGATCGCGCTTTGTCTCAAACGCCATCCATGGTATTGCATCGTCGTCATTTAAGAGGTTGAATATATCTGCTTTGTTGGGATCTGCAAGTATATGTAAACCTTCACTGAAATTAAAATCTGCTCCTTTACTCAAGCTTTTAAGGCATGCTATCATGTCAGTTTGACTTAAAGAATTCCCTGTTAACCGTACACTATTTGTTGTCGGAGTGTATGGCGTTGGACTTTCCGTACTTGTAGACTTTTGCACTTTTCGGGCATGGATGTAATCGATGAGATCAGCGATCTTATTGTCCATTTCACCACGACATTTTCTGAAACCTCCATTTTTACCAGAGGATGAATCAACATGCCGAGTTCGCTGCACGGGAGTTTCTGGCACGTTTAGTTGAGTGTGCGGTTCAAAAACCCAAGAATGATATGTTGGTGAGTTCAAATTTGGAATAGTATTTTGCCCTTCTTCTTCTGTTCCATTGAGATTACTGTGGAATTGATCAAATGCCCATGGATTTGCGTAATTTCCAGGCAAAGAGGGAGTAAATTGTGGTGTTTGCTCAGGTTAAGTAACAGCAGGTGTATATGTTGGGGTATACGTTGTCTGTCTAGTTGCATGTGTTCCTTGAAATAGTTGCTGTTGTAGCTCCAAATGCTCAAGCGGTGACTTTCTAAATTTCAGAATACATGGCCCAAATTCCTATTTTAACAACATTAATTAATAACGGGTTTATTAAAACAAAACAGAAGTTTACTGGGAATACCTTTAAACGATCGTCCTACCATTCCTCAGAGCCTGAAACAGTTTGATGATTAGGATCCCAACCAGCTCCAGTTTTATTGTTCAAGCGTTTCCATTTAACCCATTCCCTTCGAAGACTATCATACTTGTGCCAAACTTTGCTTTCGTCGATCAATTCCAGATTTCCATCTAATCTTGTAACGTTAATTTCGACAGCTGCAGCATTAAATTTTTCCTCTATCGCTTTGGTAACCCCTTTCTTGTTATTACCACATTTACCATACGCAGCAACGGCGCATTTCAGCAAGAGTCGGGTTGATTCATTGTTCCAATGGTGTTTTTGTTGTCGATTATCCATTTTCAAGTGGAGATAGGAGAGTATTTAGAGAGATAGAAGACGGATTTGTGGTATATGGATGAATGGAGGAAGGTTGGATTTTATAGAGGAAGGTGGACGAAAATCCATCTACAATCAATTTACTATTTTCGATTTACGTGTAAGAACCGGACCGAACGTGTAAGAACCCATCAACAATCAATTTCATATTTTCATATCTTCATTTTTTAATGACACAACGTCATATTTAATATGGGTTCGAATCGGACCGAACCAAAACCGGACCATATTACATCGAAACCGAACTGTATGAATGGTTTGTATTTTCGAAAAACCGTTTGATGCGGTGCAGAAGCACTTTGAGCTCCGAACCGCACCGAACCGCGCCCACCCCTATCAAAAATGATAAAAATTGAAAAACGGTGGGACCGTACGGAATTTTCATTTTTTGCCGTGACGCCTCTTCTTCAGCTATCATCCTATATTCGTCCAAAATCAAGTAAATTTGATCTTTTTTTCTTTGTTATCTCATTTGCTTCAAATTAGTCAAGCGATTATTCGTCTTTTTTTTTTTCTTTTTTTCGTTTTGTGAATTAGGGTCCTGCTTGTTTTATTGCCGATTAGGAGGATATACTAACATTTGTACTATGTTTATATTTTTTTCAGAGTGGTAAGATATTTCTGGAAAATCACCCTTTTATTCACAACAGTGCGGAAAATCTCAAGGCAAATTCTATTCGAACCTCTAAAAGTGCTAAGTTGCCCCCCTCCCCCCAAATTCAAAAAAAATCAGAGAACCCGATGTTTTTCTGAGTTGTCCCCTTTTTAAAAAAATTGACAAAAGTTCCCTCCCTTGCATTTCCACTGCGAGATTCTTACACGTACCACGTAGTGGCACTGCGTGGTATTCTAGGTAACCACGCACAGCGACTGCGTGGTTATCCAGAATACCACGCAGTGCCACTGCGTAGTACGTGTAAGAACCTCGCAGTGGCACAGCGAGGTAATCTGAAGATATGAAGAAAAAAAAAGTAGTTTTGTCATTAAAAAATTTCGTTGAAAGGGGGGCAATTCAGCATTTTGGGCGGTTTGAATAGAATTTGCCAAATCTCAGAGATCAGAAAGGGGGGGGGGGGAAATCAGAAAATAAAGAAGAAGAATAAATCAAACTTGCCTCTGAGTCCTAGACGCTTCAATTCAGATATGATACTGCTGATTCTTCTATTCCTATTCCTTTTCCTTTTTTGTGCTGAACTGAGTTCTGTAAAAACTGATAAGAAGAGGAATTAATATCGATGAGAAGGAGGAGGAGGATACACAACAATTTTTTTTTTTTTTTTTTTTTATAATTCAACTTCCCTTACAACACTCTTTTTTCTCACTCCCTCTCTTACTCACTTTTCACTTTTTTCTCTTACACTTTTCACTCTTTTTTTTTCTCTTTCACTTACAACACACAAAATGACCACCCATATTTATATAGTGGCCTACATGACCTTACAACTCCAGTAGACACCCGTTTATTAATTGACATAACACTTAACGAACTGACACATCATTAATTGACTTGACCCTTTACCAATAAATATTACTTAGACACAAACTTTAACATGACTCTTAACACATAAAAGACACATCACTAATTAACATAACACTTGACTCATAAAAGACACATGACTCTTCATTTTTTATCATTTTCCACTAACATATTTAAAGTTTACCTAACAAAACTCCTCCGTAAACTTTAAATGCTTTAGTCTTTCAGGGTGGTTTGTACACGTCATCAGTTAGCTCTTCACGTTTCTTTTTCTTTATGTTTGAGCCCATTACTCTGTATTGTCGGAACATACTGGCTGTAAACCATTTCCACCATTTGTTCGTTTTTAGTTTCCAATTATGTGTGCCAACGTCCCTCAGATTTATGACATATTTGGACAAGTCACTAAATGGTATCCTTCTTAAGGCACCTAATATGAATGTCACAACTTCATCTTCTTTGATTGGTGGTTCATCCGGAATTAGCAAATGTTCCCTCATTTTCATGTCCCACCAATCCTCACGGACCGGGACTTCCCTTTCCATCTTAGGTGCAAATCCAACACTGCAACCCTTCTTTCTAAAAAGTTTCCTCATGGTCAGAAACCACTTACTACTTTCTTTTCCACTCTATTGTCTTACCTCTTCTTGTCTTCCTAGTCCAGAATTTACTTCTTCCGAGCAAGGGTCGATGTAATCATCGGGTTTCTTTGGACTTCTCGCACTGCCCCTTTTATCCTGCAAAACCAAGACTTCATCATTCCCATCAACTTTTGCAGCACTGCAATCTCTCTCTTTTTTTTCTTTTCCGCTTCCTCTTTTTTTCTCTTCCCTTCGTGTTTGTCCTTGTCTTTCGCTCTATTATTCTCTTTCTTCTCCTTAACATCGTCTTCTTCATTCTCATCTTTCTCGTTTTCATCTCCTTTGTTTTTACCCTTCCTTTCTTTTTCATTCTTTACTTCCGCAGCAACACTCTCTCTTGCTTTTGGCTTTTCTTCAACTTCGTTTTTAGTTTCTTTGCTTTCATCCTCTTCTTTGATCTCCTGTTCGTCTTCTTTTCCTTCCTTAATTTCATCCTCTACATTTTCATCTACTTCATCATTTTCTTTAACCATCTCTTTCTCTACTTTTTCACCTTTCTCTTCTACTTCAGGTTCTTTGTCTTTAGCAGTTTTCTTTCCCATCAGCTCCGCTTTGAATCTTTCGATCTCTTCTTCATCATCTTCATCAACTTTCTCTTCATCTTCTCCTTTGTAATCCTTTGTATAAACCTCTTTTAGAAAATTGCACGAATCTTTTGCCGTTTTTTCACCATTAATATGACACCATGCTTCTTTATCAACGTTCTCACTCAGCACCATAAAAGCTTGAAGATCTTTCCTTTTCAAGCTTGTGAATGTCTCACTCTCTTTCTCCGTCATGTTTTTAACATCTTTTGGCCACTCATAGTCACTCTCAACAATCTCCCATAGTCCTTTGGAGATTAACTCTTCTTTCTTTCTACTACTCCACTTTTCGAAGTTTTCTTTCGTGAGAACGAACGATGAGAAGAATAAAAATAGCATAGTTTCAACCTAGCTCTGATACCCATTTGTTTAATAGAAGAAGAGGAGAGTAGATAATTTTATTTAGAGGAAGAATACTTCTTTTAATTTTTTTTTATTTCAACTTTTAATCTTCCTTGCCAACAACAAAAATGACCACCACTATATATATAGTGGACTAAACACCCTTACATATACTAATGTACATGACTCTTGAAACTAAAAGACATAACTAATCATAAACCAATACTTTTGACTTATTTTTTTATTTTTCAAGAATAAAGCATTAATGTTTACCCAACAAGTTCGCGATTGTGAACTTGATCTCTTTTTGTTTTGCCTTAAGTTGATATTTGAATTAAATTCGTGAGTCAATATGGGAATTGTATGTTTTAGTTCTGAAATAAGATTGTGTAAGTACACGGGTTGGGATCCGATTTCACTCTTGGATTGGGAAGGCTGTGATTTGTTTCAAACCGTTTTGGATCTTATGATTTTTGTATTAACTTGTTATGAATTTTTTTTATTCCAATTAAACTAGATAGTTATAAGTTTTACAAATCATAAACTAACCAGATTTAAAGTTCTACAATTTACAGCATTAAGATTCAAAATTAAACTTAAAAAACCCAAGTTGAGCAATCTTTGATAACGTAGGATACCTACGTTAAAATAAGTCTAGAAAATTCTTGGCACGATGGATTCGTGGATATCAAGTTAAAATATGAGTTATGTAATAATTGATACACACAGTGACACGCACACACATCTTGCATGTAATTTGTGCAGTGAAGTTACTGAATATGGTTTGTAGATTATTCCATATGCCTAGCTCACATGACCTTATTTTGGTAGAGGATTTTGAAGCTAGATTAAATAATTATTCCTCTATAATATTTTACGATAATCGATTTCGCAACCTCTCACTCTCACTCACATATATTCTTTGTTCGTTTTGCTACCATTTTATATATGTTTCATTGCTACAATCAGCTGACGATAATGGTGCATGTTGTCCAGCCTGTTAGAAGACAGTGCCTACTCAGAAGATAGAGACCGGTCACCAGGACGTAGTCCATGATGTAACAATGGACTATTACGGCAAAAGAATAGCTACATCATCATCAGACTCCACGGTTAAAATCATAGGAGTGAGCGGGTCGACCAACACCCTCCTACCCACTCTCACAGGCCACAAAGGCCCAGTCTGGCAAGCTGCGTCGGCCCATCCCAAGTTTGGGTCCATGATCGCTACATGCGGTTATAATGGTCGAGTCATCATCTGGAAAGAAGGCGCCAAACCTGATGAATGGAACCTATCCCATGTCTTCAGCGAGCACAAATCATCTGTCAACTCCATCGCATGGGCCTCGCATGAGCTTGGGCTCTGCTTGGCCTGTGGATCGTCTGATGGTGACATATCCGTGCTCACTGCTCGATCTGATGGTGGATGGGATACCACGAAGATCAGTCAGGTGTGAGAAATAAAACGTTTCAATCTGAGAACCATATGACATAACTAATATATTTTTTACGCGTATAGATATCAACATGGGCATTATTAACTAGGGTTGTTATAGTAATTTTGAATTTACCAATACCAAACAACGTGTAACCAGCATCGAGCTACATCAATATTATGGTGACGGTAAATTTGCCATTGTTAACTACACTGGTCATGTTAATTTTATTTTTTAACTATTCAAATAGTCATAACCACAAAAAGTTGTGATGGTTGAAATTAGAAAAATCGATAATCAACGAGAATGGTTGATGTTGGGGATACTAATTGTGGTTTTCATAACCCTGGTTTAACTAGTTTGGTTGGTTGTAAAATAAGCCATGCATGCACATGCTGTCAGTGCATGAAGGCTATGATAAACAAGTTATTCCTTTAACACATATTACTAAATTGCATAAATTCTTTAAAGAAACACAATATAACTCCTGCACGGTCGGTATTCTTTTGGTGCAGTTTCCAGAATCTTCAACCATTACCGTAGTAGATGTTAACTGTATGAACGGGTGATGATTCAACTTCAACAACCTTAGTTTACCTATCATGAAATAGTTATACCGTCTGTATACGCTTTTAAATCAAAATTCAAATATTTAAACTTGTAGTTGCATGTGTTTATTCTTTACATGATAGAAATATACATCATAATTTGAAAATGTAAATAATTTCAACATCAGGCCCGTCCAGTTGGTGTAACATCAGTGTCATGGGCACCATCCACGGCACCGGGCTCGCTGGTGGGAGCAGGCCCGCTGGACCCAGTTCAGAAATTGGCATCGGGTGGTTGTGACAACACGGTGAAGGTGTGGAAGCTGTACAACGGGGGGTGGAAGATGGACTGCTTTCCGGCACTGCAGAAGCACTCGGACTGGGTGAGGGATGTGGCTTGGGCCCCCAACCTAGGGCTGCCCAAATCGACCATAGCCAGCGCTTCACAAGACGGGACGGTCGTGATATGGACGGTGGGGAAGGAAGGGGAGCAGTGGGAAGGGAAGGTGCTCTGCGACTTCAAGACTCCCGTCTGGAGGGTGTCTTGGTCGCTCACTGGCAACATCTTGGCTGTGGCCGATGGCAATAATAATGTCACTCTCTGGAAGGAGGCGGTCGATGGTGAATGGCAACAAGTCAGCACTGTCGAGCCTTGAGCTTCTCTTGCTTTTCAACTGGTGTATTTCCTGCTCATGATGGACACTCTCTTCAATAGTTCAATGTCACATCAAGCACTTTGAAAACGCCTGAAATCAATGATGGATGCATGCTTTTGCTTAGATTTAAGGTTTGGCTGCATGTGATGAAATTCCCGAGTAAGACGTTGCAAAAGTTCCTCTATGTGGATTTAGGGTATGTGAGTCTTTCAGGCCTCCAAATAAAACCGAACTTTGTATGTGTGTGTTTTTGCTGGAGCTAGTCCATCTGTAATAGATTCAAGATATTCGAGCCATTACTTCCCTTACGGTCATTCTACGCTAGTTATTCATTCTACGCTAGTTATTCGTTTGCTTATTCAGCTGACTTCCAATTTTTGTTGGCTGATTGATGTACGAACCGTCACAACCATTGAATTAATGTGGTTTGGATTTCTAAGGTGTATTTGGACGTGGCCGAAGCACAGTATTTGATTTCTAAGATGTATTTGCTCACGGCGGAAGCAGAGTATTTAAACGAAGTATTTTAGTTGGGTATTAAACCATAGTAGAAAGTTAAAATAAAGTAGCATTTGCGGCTTCAAACAGAATATTTTAATTTATAAATTTTAATTTAATTGATTTATAGCTAATTAGTTATTTGTTTCATTTTGTAATATGCATTTAATAATTACAAATGAAACGCATTAAAATACACTCTATGCTTCATTCGATCACAACAATTTTTTTTATAGTTCAAATACCAACGAACTGAGCAAACAAACAAAAAAAATCAATCAAATTGGAAAAACAAAACCAAAGCAAACCGAACAAACTAGAAAAAAACTATCATTACCGACGACGAAACTTGTTCAACCTTGTTCAATCGATAACTAATAGGTTCAAGTAGCTCTTTGTTAGATGGTACTTCTACGATATCCAATACTAAGAGTCTCTATAATCTCCCATCTTTGAATGAGAGCAATTAGCATATAAGAGAAAAACGCAACGCATCGCCGTGTCAGAAAATCTGAATAAAATGCCGTGGTCTGCCCTTAACTCACATATCCGCTGGAGGAGGGGCATCTGGGGTGGATGGGTGTGCACTCACCAAACATCTCATCTTACTCTCCGAATTTTAGTAGAGCCTTCCCTCTAAATTTTGGTACTTGCGCATCATTGTTCCACCATTCTTTTGGTCCGTCAAGATGATCATTTTTAACATCCATTTCACTTCCTGGCATTTAAAGCAATCTATTACAATCTCTCTAGAGATGTTTTAGTTTTTTCTATTTGTTCTTCATTTGTGTCTCAACCAATAAAGACGAGCTGTAGCTTCCTTTAGGATCAGGTAACTGCTGCATATGTCAATGAATGCTTCAACACGTATACATGCACAATTTGTGGTTGGCGTGCATGAAGAAGTATCGGTACAACATAGCGCTAAAAAGTTAAATTTTCAACATCAGTTAAAAAATTGTAGAGAGAACACATGTGGTTGGTTTAATGAAAATAAACAAATTAATGGAGAAAATATCTAAAAAAAATGTGCCAACAAAAAGTGCCAATATTGGATAGCAAATAAGAAAATAGGAAAGGAGGGGAAAGTAGTTAGTTGGAGTGGGGAGGAGGGGGCATAAGTGAGTTTATACCGTGGTGGAGAAAATCGAATGGTTGGCACTTGATGCGTTGGAAACCAACAGTTCGGTTTTTTCAGTGAGAAAGTCGATCAATTTGGATCGTTACCTTTTTTGATACTTCCTGTAAAATTTTTACAAGTATTGCAATATTGGAAACGTGGAAATGTTTGTATTGTAAAGATAATAATACTGTGTACATAATCCACGCTATATATAATATAGCTGAGAGGAGGAATGGGCCACAAGTGAAGCCCAAAAAAAACAAATGCAATACAGCCCAATACATTATGTTATATGATCGGTTTGTATATCATCAGTCCATATGCTTTATTACCCCGCCTCAAACCGATCTAGGGTTTCAATGTTTTCATCTCTGCGCCGCCTCTATTCACCTTTAACTCAGATCTTAATCTCTCGAAGTTTTTCCTTGATAACGCCTTTGTCAGAATGTCTGCTTCCTGATAGAAGGCTGGAACATGATTAATTGCAAGTTTACCAGCTTCCATTCGCTCTCTGATGAAGTGTAGATCGATTTCCACATGTTTCATCCTTGAGTGATGGATGGGGTTATTATACAAGGCGATGGTGCTCTTGTTGTCACACCAAAGTACTGGCTTTCTTGTAGACGAAATCCCTAATTCCTTGATTAGGGTTTCAACCCAAATGACTTCAGCCGTGGCTGATGCGATTGCCCTATATTCAGCTTCAGTGCTTGATCTGGAAACCGTTGGCTGTTTCTTTGTGCACCACGACACCGGATTCGATCCAACGAATAAACAGTAGCCTGAAGTCGATCTCCTGTCATCTGGGTCATTAGCCCAGTCTGCATCGCTGTAAGTGTTTAAATTCATGTCTTTTCCAGCTTTGATTGATATTCCGTAGTCCATAGTTCCTCGTAGATAGCATAGAATTCTCTTGACTGCCTTCCAATGTTCGCTTAGAGGGTTGGCCATGAATTGACAGACTTTGTTTACGCTGAAACAAATTTCAGGTCTTGTGATAGTTAGATACTGTAGTGCTCCAACTATACTTCGATATTGTTTGTCATTGTCTATAGCATCTCCACTGTATTTAGATAGTCTTAAATTACTGGTCATGGGAGTAGAAATGGGTTTGGCTTTGTCCATGTTAGCTCTTCTGAGTATTTCACATATGTATTTTCTCTGAGACAAGAAAATTTCTGACTTTGACCTCCTTTGAACTTGAATGCCTAGAAAATAATCCAGCTCCCCCATGTCTTTCATGGCAAATACTTTGTTCAAGTGTGATATGACTCTGTTGATTTCTGTGTTATCATTCCCTGTTATGAGGATGTCATCAACATAGACAAGTATATACACATATTTCTGATTGTGAATTCTGGTATATAGGGAATTATCAGATTTTGTGGCTGTGTAACCCATGTCTGCCAATGTATCTTTTAACTTGATATACCAAGCCCTTAAAGCTTGCTTCAGCCCATAAATGGCCTTGTTTAGTTGACAAACATGATTCTCTTTGCCTTTACATACAAACCCCTTAGGTTGTTGCATGTAGACCCTTTCATGTAGATCCCCATTCAGAAAAGCATTGCACACATCTAACTGTTTGATGTTCCATCCATTCTGAATGGCTATGGTCAGTATTATCCTGATAGTTGTGGGTTTAACCACAGGAGAGAAAGTCTCATTGAAATCAAAACCATATTGTTGGGAAAAACCCCTTGCAACCAACCTAGCTTTATGTTTGCTTATGTTCCCTTCTGCATCCTTTTTTAATTTGTAGGTCCATTTACATCCCACAATATTTTGACCTTTTGGTGCAGTGACAAGATCCCATGTTTTGTTTCTTGTTAATGCTTCATATTCTTCATTCATTGCCTTACACCAGGACTCATGTTTGACTGCTTCCTCATTTGTAAGTGGTTCAATTTTGTCTGCATTTTCTGTTGTTGCATTATAGACCTTTGGTTTGAAGATACCACTCTTGGCTCTTGTGATCATATGATGTCCTAGTGGTTGTCTTGGGGTATTGTTTTCTTCACCTCCTGTGTCTGATGTGTCACCCTCACTAGTCTGATCCTGGTTGTTATTGTTACTGTTGTTGTCATAATTCTGATGTAGATTGTCATCATCACTTAAGTGCTCACTTGTGCTGTACCCAGATCTAGTGCTAGAGATTGTTGGTGTAGCTATTATCATCTGGGGTTCACCATTGTTTTCATGTTGCACAGTGTTCTCTGTTAATGTAGGAATTGGTCCCATGATGGTTCTAGACTGATCATCATTTGCTTTGCCTTTCTTTTCTACAAAAGGAAAAATATGTTCATTAAAAACAACATGTCTAGATATAAAGATCTTTCCTCTTTCATCAAGACACTTGTATCCTTTTTGGTTGTCTGCATATCCTAAAAAGGTACAAGGACTTGATCTTAGGGAAAGTTTATGATTATTATAGGGTCTGAGGCATGGAAAACACAAGCACCCAAATGTCCTCAAGAATCTATAGTCTGGTTTACTGCCTTACAGAATTTCATGAGGGCATTTGTTGTGTAAAACTTTAGTTGGCATCCTATTTATTAGATAAACACTTGTGTTAAATGCCTCATTCCAGTATTTTAAAGGTAAAGAGGACATAGATAACAATGTTAACCCTGTCTCAACTATGTGCCTGTGTTTTCTTTCTACTATGTCATTCTGTTCAGATGTATATGGGCAAGTGGTCCTATGTATGATGCCTTTTTGATTAAAAACCTGCTTAAGTGGCAAAAACTCACTGCCCCCATCAGTTTGAACAGTTTTAATGCTGCAGTTTATTTGTTTTTCAATAAAATTCATAAACTGTAGCATTACATTATATGTATCTGATTTGGCTTTAAGAAAGAAAATCCAGGTATACCTAGTGCATGCATCCACAATGGAAAGATAATACCTGTGTCCTTGTCTTGAGCATAATGGTGCAGGACCCCATAAATCTGTTGTAACTAATTCAAGTGGTTTAGAGTAAACAGTTTCAGATTTGCTAAAGGGTAATTTATGGCTTTTGCCCAGTTGACAATGTGTACAAATGTTAGAAACAGGTGAGTGCTTAAAAGGAATATCATTGTTCTTTAATATTTGCATTACAATATCGTAGCTGGGGTGTCCAAGTTTACAATGCCAAGTATTCAAATCATTTTGGACACAGTTGCTAATATCAGAATTAACAGCATCATTTTCATTAACATTGCTAACAGAAACACTTTCATTAATGCCACCAATATGTATATTTGCATTACAACACCATGTGTTGCCTTCTTTACCCAATCTTGATTGCATGTTGTTGAAAGTGTATAGACCATTATTCAGCCTACCCTGTAACAATATATCCTTGCTTAGCAAATCTCTAATTAAGCAATACTTGGGGTGAAACTCAAAATATACCTTATTATCGTTAGTGAATTGGGACACACTAATTAAATTTTTCTTTACAGTGGGAACCCTAAGAAGGTTATTTAAATAGAGTTTTGTTTTCCCTTTGACATATCCTGCCCCAACATGAGATATATTCATAGTTTCACCATTACACGTATGAATAACTTGCGTACCTGAGTAATTTTTGTTGCCAAGATTCAAGTTCTGAAGGTTGTTGGTTAAGTGATTGGTTGCCCCTGAGTCTGGAAACCAGTCTTCAGTATTTATCTCATCAGTTTTGATACTGTCATCACTGCATGCATTTTGTGATGCAGAACCTTCTGAATTTGTTCTTCCTTGATGATTTGCTTGCGCCATGTTGACATTTATGCCTCTTTGATTTTGCTGGACATAGTTAACATCAGTATTAAACCTAAAATAGCATCTGTTTGCTGTATGTCCTGGTTTGTCACATATCTGACATTTCACTCTGTTTGTGTTGTTTGATCTGCCTCTTCCCCTGCCTCTCTGACTGGGATTGCCTCTGGGTCCTTGTTGATTGCCTCGGCCATAGCCAGGTACATTTCTTGATTGATTCACATTGACATTTCTTGAATTTGAGGCTAAATTTATGCTAAATTCACCCTGTGTGGCCTTTCTTTGTTCCACTCTTCCTTCATGTGCCAACAAAGCTGAATATACTGCTTGTATATCAGGTAGAGTAGTCTGTGTAGCAATGTAAGTGACAAGAGACTCATACTCTTCATCAAGTCCATTAGTTAGTGTTAAAATCTGCTCGCTGTCTGAAACATAATGCCCCACAGCCTTAAGTTTGTCACATAAAGTCTTAACTTTGGCAATGTATTCACGCATGCTCATATCACCCTTTCTTGCATTTTGAAATTCTCTCCTGTAGTGCATGATTCTTGCTGCAGATTGAGAGTTAAAAATTTGTTGAATTGTAGACCAAATTTCATAGGATGAATTGCACCCTATGACTTGTGATAACAAATTGGCACTAATTGAAGATAATAGCCAAGAAGACAGTAAGTTGTCTTGCTTTTGATGATGAATATAATCTGGGTTGCTGACCATATGGTTTTGTGCATCTGTGATCATTGCAGGTGGTATGATTTTAGTTCCTTTGACATAATCTTGAAGGTCATATCCCTTCAAGGCTGTCTCAACTTGGAACTTCCACATCAAGTAATTATCTTCATCAAGGGGAATGGTAATGACTTGGCTCTTTGGCTTGACCAAGGGCTGTGAGAATAGTGGTGGTGGGCCATTGTTATCTGTTCTTGATGAGGCAGATGACTGCTCAGTGTTTCCTCCAGCCATTATACTGGAAGATGATTATCAGAATTTGATGAATGAATGATATGGCGAGGTCACTGCTTTTAAAAGTGACAGCCTATTCAAGATGGTAAAAAGAAGGAAGCAAGTGAACTCAGGGATTCTTGTTTCTTTTTAGAGATTCAAGAATTTCTGTTTCTCACACAGAAAGGAACGAAAAAACCAAATGATGAAATTTACGATTTCAGATGGTCGGTGAAAGGACTGCTGCAGCCACCGTGAATGAAATTCCGGCTTGGCACGACACAGTTCTGATCTGATAGGAACAGATCTATGCGATCAGAAGGGGATGATCTCCTATGATGAAAATTCTCTGAGGAGACTAGCACTTTATCCTTCTTTCTGAATCTGATTTCTTTTATCTTGATTTTTTTTTCTTATTTTGATTTTGCCGTTTGGCTTTTATTGCTCTGATACCATGTAAAAATTTTACAAGTATTGCAATATTGGAAACGTGGAAATGTTTGTATTGTAAAGATAATAATACTGTGTACATAATCCACGCTATATATAATATAGCTGAGAGGAGGAATGGGCCACAAGTGAAGCCCAGAAAAAACAAATGCAATACAGCCCAATACATTATGTTATATGATCGGTTTGTATATCATCAATCCATATGCTTTATTACTTCCGACGCATCAGATGCGTCTACACGACAATGGTCTAAATTTTTGTTGCCGACGACATCGAAGTAAGAATTTAATTTTTGCCAAAGGTTGTCAACCATGGTGTAGAAGTGATTCTACTTTCTTATGGTATCTCATGTTGCTTGAATTTCCATGAAAAAGAATTTTAAAGCGATTGGATTAAATTATATTAATTTTCAGGAGCAGTAAACATGTCTGATGGACGTGCACCTTAACTTTGAGCTAACTACTTTTTATTTCAAAATAATATAAATTCACACAAAATTAATTTTACTAATTTTGGATGTTCATTTGCTTGCATATAAAATTCAATCAAATTAATTATTCAAATACTTTTTTTAACATATGGTGTCTAAACTATAGATCATATGTCATTGCGGTTAAAATTATTGAATAAGATAAAACAAAAGACAAGAAGAGGAAAACAAGATTAACTATTAAAGGCATCTCCACTGATGACTTGATAAAAAAATTTAACATAACATGACTTATATTTGGATTACTTAAAACCTAAGTAATCACGACGAGAAACTATTACAACTAGGGAAAATGCAAATATATATATATATATATATAATAATTAAAAACAAATAGTGTAATCTTCTGCCATATTCTTTAACATTGTTACCTACCTTTGACCGAGCAACTTTAAAGTACCTGGCGATTGATAAGACTCGACGAAAAGGGGACGTGGGATGTTCAGAACCATGGAATGGAGCGTATGCATCTAGATCGGCCTAGTCTGGGTCAGCCAAATCAACAAACGCTCTCGGTAGCTTTAGATCAGTCAAGCTATCAACTACGCGTCGGCTCAGCCACGTGATTTTTGACTTCGGATCGGCTAGCACACATCACCCCGGATCAGTGTGTATACCAAGTCCTCGATGGGTCGTATAATATCACTGGAATAAAATAGGGGGATTGTTAAAGGGACTCCAATATTTGTTAGGGAGGAGGGGAGCTAATTTTTAAATTATTGTTCAATTGTTAAGCGAAGGACCAAAAAATATAAAAAATAATAACCTCCTCTTAAACATTTAATTAAAAAGTCCAATGTTAATCATATAATCCTATTTAATGTAAACCTTAAAATATAAACCCTAATTAATGAGCATAATTTTATGAAATAAAAAAATGGATATAGTTAAAATAATGAAGACACAATAAAATTATCTGGGTGATCAGAAGTCATCGGATCGGGTGAGTGAGTGAATATCGTTTTGCAATTGGATGGTTCAATTTTAAATACTTGAATTGTCATGATGAAATTTGATTGAATGATTAAAATCGGGAACATTATTGTGTTGCGGACGTTTTCGAGCCTTGGAAATGGAAAGAAATTAAATTCATGCATATGCAAGTCAACGCAGATTGTATGATTATGCGGTTGTTCAATACCATGTTTTGTACCAGGTTGTTCGTATTTTGTTTAGTAATATGATGTACAACATAACATGGTCGACCTAGATGAATTAAAACGGTAGGATTTTGCTGATTGCATTGATCATGTACAACGTTAAAACGACAGGCTTCGGCCGATTGTGAAGATTGTATTGCCAATGTAAAACAGTAGTCTCTTGTCATTTTTTACTTTCAAAATTGGTTTTATGCTACAGTTTTATATTATTTGGTTCGTACCACCTGCGAAATCATATTATTTGCTTGGAATGAATAATTATTAATATTACCATTATTTCGTTGCAGATTAGTGAACAAATTGAAAATGATGTGCTTACACAACGCTATGAAGTAGAAATAATGGTAGAGTATGAGGAGTTGGATGTGCAAGAGGATTGCCGATGACGTTGCTGAATATCCGGATTTAACCAAGTAGTTCACTACTGATAAGGTATGCTTTATTATTGAATTTATAAGTAAAAAAAATCAATTTCGATATGGTGACAAACCAGATTATATATTTTTATATATAATGCAGATGTTTGACTCGAATGTGAAGGTACGAGAATGGTGTATGGAACGAGGACTAAAAGTCAACTGTATCATTATCATTAAATGTACAAAATTTCAAATTTTACGACCAACGAAGAGGCTCATGGATGGTACTGGTATGTGAGGGGGTTGGTGAATATTGTACCCACAAAGCTAAGAATTTTGTGCCAAAAGTCCAACAAAAACGAAGAAGATTCGAAAGTAAAAAATGTGGTTGTCTGTTTGAACTAAGTGCTACATGCAGAATTTATAGAAAGTGGATTTTGAAGGTAAAAATTGGTCTTCATAATCACAATCTTCATACCTACCTAACTGGTCATGCTTATGTAGCGAAGTTGAAAGACAATGAGTTAAAAATTGTTAAAACTATGATTAATTGTGGAGCTAGACCACACAAAATATTATCCACAATTAAGATAGAGAACCATAAAAATTGGTCACTATTAGAAGTGTTTACAATGCAAAAGTAAAATTGAAATTGCTGGATACCGAAGGGAGATCTGTTATGCAATAATTAATGAAATTATCAGTTGAACGTCATTATTCTGTGTTTCATAGAGTTGATCCAACCACAAATCATATCTCCGACCTATTTTTTAGTCATCCAAGGTGCATTGATCTTGTAAATGCTTTCATCAAATTCTATTCTTAGATTGTACTTTTAGAACCGATCGTTACAAGCTACCCTGTTTACACATGGTTTCACAATTACACTTGCGTTTATTAGTCAGGAAACCAAGGAGTCATATATTTGGGTTGTTGAATGTGTTGAGAGCCTTTGTAGAGAAAACAAGCATCCAAATGTTATCATAACGAATGCTGAAGTCGCTCTTATTAAAGCTGTATTGTTTGTATTTCCACTTTCCCATCATATTTTATGTGCATGGGATATTTCTAAAAATGTTCAAGCAAACTGCAAACCGAAGTTTATTAAGACTAAAAGAGGATTGGTTGGGGAGAAAGAAATTACGATGGAAGATGAACAGGGTAAAAAGGAGTATAAACTATTTTTTGATGGATGGAGTAATATAATCAACTCTTTAACTATCAAAGTGTATGAATGAAATCATTCTAAGAAGAGTGGTCTACCAAGCATGAAATTTTAGTAACATACGCCCTCAAAAGTTGATTGAATAGGTATAAAGAAATGTTTGTAATTGCATGGACTAACCAGTATAAACATTACGACAATGTCTTAACTAGTATTGTGGAAAGTGCACATCAACAATTGAAATTATATTTTGATTCTACGGCAGGTTGAACATTTTTTTCGATGTTGTTTTCTTATAACGATTTCCTTTCCCTCTAAGACCACTAGCTTTAGATTTGGTTGCCAGTGCATGTCCAATTTTTTCTTCTGTCGCAGTAGCATCTCAAAAGGTCCGACGATTCAGCTTCCTGTATATGCTCAACTGTTTCTAACACTTGACTCATCGTTTCACTAGGAGCACTAGATTTAATGGAAGCAACAATGTGTCGAAGTCGACGTTTCTATGAAAAAAATGAAGGATGTGTTGAATGTAATTTATATACTCAAAAACTAAAGAAAATCAATGCACTTATAATGCGAATAAGAAGTGAATTATCGTCAGTAGCATTCAATGGCTCTATAATTCTTTTCTTCGGATTAGCCATAAGCGGACGAGAAGTGTTTTTATACCACTCCATATAATTCATATCACAATCCATGGAAGTACAATTTCTCGTGATATTAAATTCTTATTAAACAAATGATTTCTCCATTTACTCCAACCAAAATCACTTAAGTTATTGTGCGTTGCCTTAAACCCTCAAGATGACTTTTTTTGGGTTCAAAGTGAATGGAGTGGTCGGGATATGCTGAACGTAACCGAATTGTCGTAGAAACCTTTGCAGAAGATAAAGTTCTACAGTTTCAAAGCAAATTACAGGACTATTGTATAACGAACATTGTTGAAACTGATAAAATTGTCTTTTTTTCCTTTAAACAATCCCAAATAACATCACAGTTTTGCATATCATCTATCATCTCTCTAAGCATAACCAAAACTGAGGATAAGTTTGTATCGGTTTCCTTGGCAAAGTAGATGGCAGCTCTCACATCACCTTCAACTGCACCGATACATCTATTATGACGCCTAAGACACGGGAATGCTCAAATATCCACTCCTAAAACAAGATAACATCAGCTTAAGGATGAAATACAAAATATGACTGTGGTGTAAATTTTATTTAAACATGTACGCTTACTTGAAGGTTATACAACCAATCATTTGATAGACATCGTTTCGTTTACTTTGACCTAAATTATGCAACAACCAATCAAACAAGCAGTTGCCCAAGAATAAGTGCTCACTTCATTTAAATTCCCAAGACATTGTAGAAAGTGTACAAACACTTTATTCCCTAACTTCTCACAACATATTAAACTAATCGAATACAAAAGATATGTTATCGCACAACGTCTCTTGTATTCATCACTATCCGACTCACTGGAACTTTGAAATCTTTCTTTAACCATTCCAACCTTATCTTCTTTTCACCACCAAAAACAATAACGACACTTGGTTTATCAATCCCGAAACACTGATCCATCAACTGATATAAATGATGATAAGTAATAACATCAAAAAACAAAAACATAATAACTTACATCAAAGTGCCAAATTCTATGAGCTGTTATGATGTTTGAATGCAAACGATAGTGATGGTTGATATTTAGATTCACATAATTTCGACGACGTTGTTTTATTGGATTCTTCCCTTATTTTTATGTTTACTCTTCAGAACTTGTACCAACTCTTCATCTGACTCTGGCTCCTATCCAAAATCATCTTGTTTGTCCACTTCAGCACCATCATTCTCTTCCTCCATCTCTTAATTCTCTACATTTACTTCACCTTCATCGTCTTCATAACCATCTGTACTATAAGAATCCTCATTGGACGTACAACTATTTTCAATTTGATTTTCATTGTCTTCATCATCACTATCTTCTGTGCATTTAAATCCACTTTTTTCCCTTGTTTACTTCCAACTACTTTTGTCTTTCCATGGCCAATCTATTACGATTTGAAGTTGGGGTTGGTACATGAGAGGTTGACATATTTTTTTACTGAAAAAAAAAGAAGTTGACCAGTTATAAGCAAAACAATATATAATAATAATAAGAGAAAAAAGAATAGAAAACAAGTCTACTACATTATCAAATGAAACATCTACTGCAACATCACGCATGAGCAATAATAATCATCATAAGCTGAAAATCTCCTTTTTGGGGGATATTTGTATATGCTGGATGATCAACCAATACTGTTTCAGGAAGCTAAAACATTGTACAAGATTTAAATCTTAATTTCATATTTGAATACTGATATAACTGTGAGAAACAATGAACTAACAATGGATGAAAATTTGTAATATAGTATAGAGATGCCCGATATTTCTTTTGCGATTTATGTTTTAGTTATTCCCAAAGCAACTACAAAGGCCAATATCGATTATGATAGTCAAACAAATAATAAAGAAGACATGTACCCAAATGCTACTAAGCCTCCTAAAATACACGCAAATGATTTACCAAAACAAAAATATACAGTAGACAACATATCTCATTGAAAGCAAGCGCATCATTGGTTCCATCACTAGAAACTGCAACAATATGTCCCATGCTATTTACAACATTGCGCAAGTAGAATATGTAAGCATGCTTTCATCGGGAATAACAAACGACTGGTGATTTTGACACCGAATCAAGCAGAAAATAAGAAGAAGTAACCATGCAACTGCAAATGTATATTAAAGCCTACTGCCAAAGATTTCTTTTTTTTTAATTTAAGGCAAGGTAGATTACAAAGGAATCAATAAATCATAGTATACAGAGATTTGTACATTTAAGAGAATTGAAATGTTAATTAAATAACATAATAATAACCTATAGAGACATTATTAAATGAGTGAAAGCCAAGGCAAACTATAGGAAATGAACCATTTAACTTCGTTTTCTTCTTTGTTACTTTCTTCTGAATCAATTTTTCTACCTACAAAAATGAGTAGGCTTAAAATTTAAGACCATAGGACATATTCAAGATGTTAACAAAGATTTTATTTAAAAGTATATGGAGCATTGATTTCAAATTCCTAACAACTATTTTCTATGTCAAAGTTCCTACCATATGTTCCTAGCATTAACAATCAAATTCAACCATTGACCCCTACTGTATTTTCTCATTCCCGACAATCCCTCACCGTTTTTTCTTTATATATATGACACCCACCGATCGTATTTCATCTTCTTTAACAAAATAGCGGAGTCCCTCGTTCAATCCTCCAATCGACTTCAATAACAGAAGAAAAACCTAAAGAACTTACCTTTCCAAAAAGCAGATAATTCATTATTATCTAACTACTTCCTCTTAGTGGTCTTCGTTCGCACCATGTAAACTAACTAGGGTTATGGACGCAATTTCACTGAATGCGCGTTTTTCTTTCTAATTTTGGAGAAGAATGATGTTTGGGTTGGGGAAGAACAATGTTAGGGTTACGTGATGGGTTGGGGAGGTGGACAAGGGTATTAAGGTCTGTTTTTGTTTTTATTTTATAATATACAATCCTCCCTTAACAAATCACGAATAAGGAGTCCCTTAAAATAAATCCCCCCCCCCTTTAAAATAAACCCCCCTTCCTAAACCAATGTTGAAGTCCCTTTAACAATATCCTAAAATAAACATAAACTCCATGGCCTGGGATCGACCTGCCTACATCAACATGGAATGACAGTATCGTTCGAGCATCGGATCAGTGCAGATGGTTGATGAAAGATGTGACTTCGCTCAACCAACTTGGACTTGGATTTATACTCGACATTAGGGCTGTTATGGTTGAACCGTTCAACCGTGTAACCGTACCAACCGTTTACACGGTTATCGTTTACTACAGTAATGGTGATGGTGACAGTTATGGATTTTGGTAACTGCGGTAAACCATACCAACTGCACATGATCTTTTTGTAGTATTTCATAAAAATATATATGTTTTTTAAATAACTTGAGCTAGAGAAACAACATATGTATGAATTATTTGCGGTTTTTATTTATAAACATGTACGTGAATGGTTTGTTTCATAGATAAACAAACTAATTCTTAAGAAAAAAAGTTAGAACTTAAATTATTTATGGATAACAATGTAAATTTACGGTAATGGTTGCGGTAGCGATTAGACGGTTACGGTAATGGTTATAAAATTTGTTAACCGTCAACAACAATTGCGATTACGACTGGTGGTAAAATTGACGGTTGTCATAACCGTAACACCCCTACTTGACATGACATGAACTCCAAGTGCGTGAGCACCAGCATGGGATTCAAACCAAAAAAAAAAAACAAAGATGTTAAGATTAAGGCACGACGTCAAACTTAGTTACCCAAATACGGGTAAACTCGATTCGAAGCTAATTTGGATTTCCCGGACTTAAGGGTGAGCAATACTCAGTTAGAACCGAATTAACCGATCGAACATATTTATTTTGGTTGGTTGGTTTGATTTTGAAACTTAATTGGTTTGAGTTTTTTTTTTCCATTTATTGGTTTAACCAAACTTTTACTATTTTATTCAATTTTATAGATTAATAATAATTTAAATAATTGGTTTATGATAAAATACAAAGTTACTTATTAAAAATAAGTCGAATTTTATTATAAAGATTAAAAAATATGTAACACATCTCTTTAAACAAACATATATGTTTTCCATTGAGCGACTTAGTCAGTTCAATATTGGAATCTCTTTTTAGTTTAGTTAAATCAATTGCCAATCGAATTAAGCGAACTTAATTCGATTCGGTTTGGTTTTGAGTTTTTTTGGTTTGGCAATTTTTACCTCAAAACCGATTGAATGCTCACCCTTACCCGGATCGGATTCTGACCTAAATCCTATGTTTGTGAACTTGCTTCAAATTGTATGGAACTGGTCCTCCGATGACTCTAACTTCTTCTCCAAGATTTTCATCCAGTATGATCCTGTTACAGTCCATAAATAGAAAGGGTATGGAAAAGCTAAGGATCTTTTGGGTCTTTGAGTATTATTCCACTGTTGTTGTCATTGTACTCAAGACCATTCCAACCCGAAATTGTGTAATCTTCGATCGTTGACTAATAAGGCATTGAAATTGAAAGTGGACATAGAAAAATTGTTGCTGAACTATTATAAATTGTTCTTCTTGTCTTTTTCCTAATTTTAATTTTGCAATTCTACATTTTGATTCTCTATATAGGCTAATTTAGGTTATTTTTAGCTATTTTTAGTATCAAAATTTTTGGTGCTTTCACTAATAAATAGGATTGTCAACTTCAGATCCTTTTTATCTACTAGAGAATTTACAAGTCCATTGAGAAGATCTAGATTTCCCACTTTCCTACAAGATTTTGAGATTTTCTGATTAAGAAAGTTGTTAGCAACAATGATAAAGAAGGGAACTTCCTACTCCAAGACCACGAATCAGACCCATGGAAAAGCTAATGAATAACCCAATATTCCTGGGAGAATGTGGCTATCAATGCAACAACCGCTGCCACGCCATCTAGAAATCTGGTAATACATGAAGATTAGATGGCGTTGATGTAGAAGCTGTAGGAAACCCATGATGCTTTGAACTATCAAATGTGGGAAAACATCGAACCAAAAAGGCAGATGAATCAAATGACCGCACAATGGAATGAACTGAGGAGGTGATCTCCTACTCTACCAAATTATGACTCGAAAGCTTCATTATCATCAAATAGGATCAAGGGAGGCTTGGGTCGTCGACTAGACTCGGGAAGACATGGAGACTGTGTTCATAGCATTCGGCTCGAGGCAGAGCGGGGACCATCGCCTCTAGCGGACCCGTATCTATTGGTTTAGGCAATCAGGATGGTCAGCTCGAACCCTACATCCCAGCGTTGATCAAATTCTTCAGCTTTTTCTTATTAGTGCGACATCATTGAACCTTCTCATGCTATCGCACTCCCTCCCTTGCACTCGGTGATTGACTGTGGCGCCAAAGGTTAAGGAAGCACAATTCCGACCACAGCGCAAGCGACATTGCTAGAAAGGGATACCAGAAGGTGTAAATATGGAGCACACTCAAAATCATGGCCTATCATCCAGACCTAGGTTTTTACTGTCGTGGTCTGACTTATAATGAAGGATAGTTAAGGTTTCTCCAACGAAGATAGGGGAATCAATAGGATTCATACTCCTTTCACCGACAATATATTGGATGCTTAGTTCTTGCATAGATTTAACTTGTCGCAGATGCCTTACTACACGGAGAGACTGATCCAATTTAGCATTTGATGCGAACAAGTGGTACATGTATTTTGCACAGGCCTCCGATGCCATCAAGTGTAAGGCCTCCCGATTCACTTGGAGGGTATGCCAACCAAGGTTTTAAATCTCGGATATAGGTTGCGTTTCTTCTCAAGAATTTTAGAGACTTGATCTCGTATCGGGGGAGATCTTGGATAAGATGAGTCTAACTTGGGGGGTTTGTCTCAGATTTACATCTCGGGTTTGAAAGTTCATATCGAAACAATCTCCAGATATATGATACGTTAAAAAGTGATAATTTTACACAATGATTTTTATGAATGCTATTATAAACATAGTAACTTAAACTTGAATTGTAAAATCACTTCATTATTCTTATTTTACGAAAGATCATTCATACTTTAAATCGTAATATGCTTATAATAGAAATATAACACAATGCAAATATATTAGTGTTTACAACATATGATCCATGCACATGAATTATTTTTATACATAAAATATAAAAAAGATCCAAAACATTGTAACAAAATCAGCATAAGTAAAACAGAAAATACATAATTTCATGGGTAACATGTATGTAAAAAAGATGAGTACTGAAATCATAAGCATTGTAGAACATATATGAACATATGATAAGGCCATTTAACATGCGAAATGTTAAATAGCAGGAGATTATCGTAGCTGGATTTGAGGATTTTAATTATTGTTCTAGTTCAGACATAGATTTAAATTTTAAACAGAAAAACCAGGGTCTCAGACAATATTCCAATGTTTCACCTCGATCGATATATCATTCGATATTGCAATATCTTGGGCGACATATTCAAAAGGAGATTAATAGTGAGATTTGTTGTTTCGTTTCAGTAGAATCCCAAAACGAGATCTCGGGTGATATTTTCTAGATCTAAAACAGTGATGACAACTATGTGGTTTACAAAGTTACCACTAAAGTTCGTGGCTTTTTTTGAGGAGTTGTAGTTGAAGTTTTTGAACCAGTTCCATATTTATACCTCTAGCTTAAAGAATGTAATGATGTTGTCCCGAATACATCTTGACTGAGTGAGTCACTCAAGAAATACGTGGAGAGGTTTAAGGTGCATTTGGTTTATTTTGTGTTTTGAGTTTTGAGTTTTCAACATTAGTTGCAAAATGTAGGAGATATAGATGGATGAATTGGCTAATGTTCTTTCATTATTTCTCAAATCACGGAAAATAATAAAAAGTTGTTTTCTGTTTTGTTTGTTAACTTCATTTTTCTAAAATATATATTTTTCACGGTATGTGTGCATCATTCGCATTTTTATATGTACAAAAATCCAAAATAAAAAATGATAAACTAAATGCTACCTTAATGTCACGATTATAGTGGTGAGTAACACGATGATGAGATAATTTTGATGGCTTTGACTAAGGATGTTGATCCTGACATGGAGTTGGAAGACTTGAAAAATTCCAATGACTTTGGACTAGTTTTATGATAAGGCTTCTTGGTTCCCGTGAAGGGAAGAAGCCAACATGCACAGAAAGTGAAGCGCAAAAGATCCCAACAATGAAGCGATACAAAGTAATGTCGATGTTAAGCAATCTGGAGAGAGCTTTGGTGAAGTTCACATGAACGTTCATAATTGGAACAAACTAAACAACAATCAATGAAAGGCGACAATGGAGGAGGCGACCATGATCAGAAGAGGTATTCGAGGAAGCCCTCCTAGATTCCCAACATATGAAAATTATAACACCCCGTATTTTCTGTAAACATTAGAGTAATGAATTAAAGAATAATTAATTACAAATGTGAGAATTAAGGTAAATGGGTTATGCCATTCCATTCGTCTCGGAATTCTGCTTGAGATAGAGTCTGAGTTTGCATATAACGAAATCCGTATGAAGGAGTTATGACCTTCAGAAGATTCAGAATTTAAATAAACAGCTAAGGATAAAGTTTAGAAAATTCAAAATTCAAAATTCAAAATCAGAAGCAGAAGCGGCCTGGGCGGGAAATTTCCCGCCCAAGGCCAGGTCGACCAGGGGGTCAACCTCCCCCCATACAGGTCGACCTGGGGGTCGACGTAGGGGTCGACCTCCCCCTCGGGTCAGATCTGAAATCTGACATGTTTTCTCCTGTGACGAATTTTTATGTCATTAGGGCTTGTGTGGCACGTTCTGGTTGGTTCTCTTAGGTTTGAATGGCTTTGATTTGCTCTAGGTTAATCTGATGGCTCCTATTAAATCAAACTTCTATATAAGCAACCTAAATCTAAACCCTAAAGCAACACAAAAGCATTCCTAAGACCGTCATGCTGCCAGTACTTAGCCTAGAATAGCCTCCATTCTCCTTCAACTAGAAAGCAAGTTAGGAATTACAAATCAAGTCTAATTCAACTAAGAGAATTCAACGTCTACAACAAAGGAGAGTTATTCAATTTCAGAATACAGATCCCAGAACTCAAGACTAGCCTCCTTTTTGTAAGTCCAGTTATCATTTAGACCTAAACGATATTAAATTGTGACTAAATAACTGGATGTAGAACATCGCCTAATGTAAATCTATGCCTATCCTTTTTGTTAAAACTGAATTGATTAAGACCATAACTCTTATCATGTTTTTGATCATGTTGTATGTAATATAATGATAAAGGTTAAATGCTTTGCAATAAATCCGTATGTTGTTTAATTAATCAATGACATATTATGTTGTATACTTTGGTGATGACATAAATTGGCGATGACATATTATAATTTGGCGATGGCATATCATATTGTGTAATTTGGTGATGACATACCATATAGTATAGTTTGGCGATGGATATCATATTGTGTAATTTGGCGATGGCATTCCATATTGTATAATTTGGCGATGGATATCATATTGTGTAAATTGACGATGACATACTATGTTGTATAATTTGGCGATGATATTTCATATCGCATGATTTGGTAGTGACACCTATATGTTGTATGTCAATTTGGGAATTTTATGCAAGTTAAACCATGATCACATATATGACCAAAACTACATGCTAATATGATTAGGTTCATGTTAGATTTGATCCAACTAATTTGCAAAGTTCACGATTACATGCCTAATTTTAAGTTTATGTAGTTCTATGTAAAACCCTTATTTCATGATTCATGTTAAATAGATCTAAATTTGCAAGTTCATAATTAAATGTATATTGTTCTATGCCATATTCATATGACACATGTGTAGTTAGATCCATATTTTTATGATGTTGGAATTATTACATGTCCCTCTTTTTCCCCTTATGTGTATAAGTTAGCTATGTATCGAGCCTAACATTTTACGTGATTTATGCGAACGTTTAACGGGGGTAACATTGGGGAAAAATATGAAATTATATATAATTGGCATATTTGGCTCATGAACATGTGAATGTTTTGTGGCATAAAGTGGTATAAATTTTTATACCTAAAATTATGAACTTGATTTAAAAGGGAAAGTGTGGCTTGACTTGAATGACAATAATTTACATATAATTATAAAGAGATAAATATGTAAATTTAGAAAAGACGAATATGCCTAACACGAGGTTAGATTGAGTTACGGCGTAAGACTGCCCGGAATCGCCCGACACATCCAGCAACCGTAACAATATATATCTAATGTGGAAGATTAGTACATCGAGCCCAAAAGAACCCAAGGTTAGATTGAGTTGCGGTGTAAAACTGCCCGGACCCGACCGACACATCCAGTGACCGCAACAATACCTATCTAATATGAGTGGTTGGTGCTTTAATGAATGAATTAAAGCTAAGTCAGGAATGTAGGGTTAACTTACTTAAGGCAAAACTTAACCAATGCAACATGTTAAGTAAACTGATGGGTGGGGTTAGGTTAACTTGGACACTTAACCAATTTAACATGTTGATTAGGAAACCCTAGTAACGGGGACCCATTTTAGCAGTAACCCACATAGTTGTATCATGGTACCCTGAACTAGGCAGGGTGGGGCACGATTACTGGGCTGCTTATAAGCAGTCAAAACGACGGCGGTTGGTGCGTCAGTGTAGGTTCCGACGGAGTACGGGCGTGCACGTACTCTGGAAGGGAAAAAGCAGGCACTGGGCATCAATAGGTATACACTATGCATCTTGAATCGTGTCTGGTTGCCACCATAGGATTTGATACACCCCATGGTGGGACCACCACAGGTATCTACAATCGAGCGGGGCCGTATGACACAAGTGGTAAATGCGTGCGAGTAGGAACCGATCGATAAAGGGGGATCACTGGGTTTGAACTCATAGTAATGGTTGTAATATCTAGTAGGTGCAGAGAATATGGACATGAGTGCGATAGTATGATTTGTTTATCTTGCCTTGTTTATCTTGCCCTATTTATCTTACCTTATCCTATGTTACCTTATTTCCTTGTTATTGTCCTGTGTCCAGCTTATTCAAGTCATGGTTCTCTTATCAGTTTACATGCTGAATAATCACTGGACTTACCAGACTTATGTCTGACCCATTTTCTTTCGCTCTCTTTTCTTCCGTCCCCCCCCCCCCCCAGGTACCCAGGGAGGGAATAGCTCAGCTTAATTTGGACCGTTCATCTTTCCAAGCTTGAAGACTCTGTGATGTATAGCTTGGAACCTCTTATATTTTGGACACACACTGCTACTTGGTGATTTATGCAGTTTTATTTTGTTTTGTGCTTCTTTATGTTATAATCAAGACAAAGATTATGATGTAATGATTTGGAAGTTGTTTTGAGACAGTTTGTTGTAATGTTTTTGTTATGAACCACGTTTGAAATAAAGTTAGTTTTTTTTCCGCTGCTTGTATATGTCTGTCTTGTAAATTATCTGTGTCTTTTACCTATAATGCTCCACCAAAGTTAAGGCATTCCCTTTGTGAGTGACTTTAACGGAGGTGGGGTGTTTCACTTGGCCTCAGAGCAAAGGTTTACTAGATCAAATAAAAAAATTTGAAAATTGTTTTTCAAAAAGAAGTTTAAAGAAGCAATTTTCAAGAAAAGGTGTTTTATTTTAAAAAGGCATAATCCCCCAAAGCCATATGCACTATCTTTCTATCCTTTGTTTTGAATCTTTCCTTTTTTCGTTTCAGCATATCTGGGGATCTTAACCTTCTAGAGGGCGTGCCGGTACACGGCTGGTTCAGAAGGTACCTAGAGGCTAGGGCTAATGCCGCAGGCCCAGCAGACGTTCCTCCTCCCCCAGCTGCTGCGGTTCCTCCTCCTCCTCCGCGTGCAAATGCTTTCTCAAAAATATGTAGGGACTTTCGAGCCGTGGGTAAAAAGAACTTCAATGGAAATGAATCCTTCATGGAAGCAAGAAACTGGCTCAAAGAAACTGAGGATTTGTTTGATATCTTCGAAGTGGATGATAGGCAGAAGATACAGTTGGCTGTATGGTTGCTCAAAGACGAAGATTTTTACTGTTGGGAAGTTACTAACGCTGAAAGGCCAATCGAAATTTGGATGGATTTCAGAATAAGGTTTGAAATGAAGTCACAAGCTGAACGAAGACTACATATGGAGAAGTTCTTAGCTCTCAAACAGGGGAGTATGTCGGTCAAGGGATACGTTAACCAATTCAATCAGCTGGCTATGTTCGGATTGGAGTTAGTGAACACTCCACATAAGAAGGCTCTCCGCTTTTTTAAAGGGTTGAATGAGCCACTGCACAGCGTAGCTATGTCCCATATACCTATGGGTGTAACCTGTTAGAGACTGGTGACATGACACTGTTACAAGAAGAATATAAGGTTGGCAAGAAGGAGATAAAGGTGGAAGCATCTTAGGATAAGAAAGTGGAAGGATCACAGAGCACGAAGACAGATTCCAAGAAGGGCAGAAAGAACAACAAACCCCGTGACAAGAGGAAGTGTAATTTTTGTGGCATTCCTGGACATCTAATTAAGGACTGCAGGAAGAAGAAAAGGAAGATGGGTGGTTGTTTTCATTGCGGCGAGACAGGACACATGGCTAGGGACTGCCCAAGAAAAAAAGGGCAAGGGCATAGAGCTGGATCTACTTCTGGAGGGTAAGTTCATGCTCTCATGGCACCTCCGCAAGAACGAGGTAGAAATGTTTCTGTTGAGAGTTTAGTTTATCTTTTTGATCATCATGTTCTTACACTCTTTGACTCTGGCGCATCACACTCTTTTATATCTACTGCTTTAGTTGAATCTCTGCACCTAGACACCAATTTAGTAGAAGATCCCTTGGTTGTTTCAAATCCAATTGGGGGCTCAACTTATTTGTCAATGATTTGTTTGGATTTGGAAATTTCTATACTAAGTGTGGGGTTTAGATGCAATGCCTATGTTTTGGGCTTCACGGGCTATGGGTTTATTCTAGGCATGGATTGGCTACCCAGTAATGGTGTCATCCTCGATTGTGAAAAGAAAGTGGCTAGACTTTTGACTCGCCTCAGTAACACTCTCGAAATTTCTTATAATCCCATGAGCTCTGTTATGCTTAGCTATCTAGAATCTCTTGATGCGTCTATTGAGAATTTGCAGTCTGTTAGAGTAGTCCGTGAATACTCGGATGTCTTTGAAGAGATGAAGGGGTTACCTCCGAAGCGGGAGATAGACTCCCGCATATACCTCGTTGATAATGAAAAACCCATTGCTTTACCCGTTAGACACATGGCTCCAAGGGAGAGGATAGAACTCAACAAGCAAGTTAAAGAGTTGCTTGAGAAGGGGTTTATAAGGCGGAGTATTTCTGAATGGGGTACTCCAGTAGTGTTCGCAACTAAAGCGGACGGTTTGTTTCGCCTATGCATTGACTATCGGGAGCTAAACAAGCTGACCAAGAAGAATAGGCACCCACTTCCAAGAATAGATGACTTGTTCCATCAGCTTGTAGGTGCATCGGTTTTCTCCCAACTAGATTTGGCTACCGGGTTTCATCAGCTAAGAGTGGCTGAAGACAGCGTTGATAAGACCACGTTCAGAACTCCGGATGGTTTCTTCGAATGGCTTGTCATGCCTTTCGGCCTGACAAACGCACCCGCTTACTTCGTTGATTTGATGAGCAGGGTGTTCAGGGAGTTCCTCAATAAGTTTGTAGTGGTCTTCATAGATGACATTTTGATTTTCTCAAAGAGTGAGGAAGAGCATGCTCAGCATTTGAAAGAAGTTATGGATACTCTTCGAGCACATCAGTTGAAAGCCAAATTCTCCAAATGCAACTTCTGGAGAAAGGAACTAAGATTTCTTGGACATGTGGTATCCAAGGAAGGGTTAGATATGTACCCTGCAAAAGTAGTTGCGGTGCAAGATTGGAAGGTTCCACAAAATGCGACCGAAGTCCGAAGCTTCCTCGGGCTAGCAGGCTTTTCCCGAAAGTTCATCAAAGACTTTGCGAAAATCTCAGCTCCGCTTACAAAGTTGACGAAGAAGAACCTAACTTTCAATTGGGATTTGGATTGCGATACTGCTTTCCAACGATTAAAGAGGGCTCTAACAACAACCCCAGTTCTGATATTGCCGGATGGGAGCAAGATGTTTACCGTATACACGAATGCATGTGGTACGGGACTAGGTGTTGTCTTGATGCAAGAAGGAAAGGTAGTAGCTTATGGAGGCAGACAGTTGAAAGTACACGAGAAAAACTATCCAACCCATGATCTAGAGTTGGCTGCCATCATCTTTGCGCTTAAGTCTTGGCGCCATTATCTCCTAGGTGAGAAGTTTGAATTGTATATTGACCATAAATCGTTGAAGTACCTTTTCTTGCAGAAACATCTTAACTTGAGGCAACAAAGGTGGATGGAATTTTTGGCATCCTATGATTTCGAGATTTCCTATACCCCTGGAAAGGGAAATGTAGTAGCTGACGCCTTAAGTAGAAAGAAGCTGACCTTAAGCCCTCTCTTTGTAGAAAGCCAGAGCTTGAATATATAGCCAATTTTGACTTTAGACCCTCCATCGATCATGTGACTGGTTTGTTAGCATCACTAGAAGTGCGGCCTACTCTTTTGGACTCTATAGGAACCGCGCAACATGAAGACCTTCGGCTAGTTGATGTGATAGATAAGTAATTAGGAGTGAGACTTCCAGCCATCTCAATAGATACTCCATCGATGATAAGGGTTGGCTGAGGCGGGATGGAAGGCTATGCGTCCCACAAGCAAGGGATTTGGTGAAGAAGGTTCTCGAAGAGGCACGCCATTCCAAGTTGACCATACACCCAGGTGGAGACAAGATGTATAAAGACGTAAAAAGGGTTTTCTTTTGGGGTGGTATGAAGAGGGATGTAGCTGAATTTGTCTCGAAGTGCTTAGTATGCCAGTAAGTCAAGGCAAAGCAAAAGAAGCCCAGTGGTTTGCTTCATCCTCTAGAGGTCCCGCAGTGGAAATGGGATAGAATTTCAATGGACTTTATTGATGGGCTTCCTAGGTCAAGAAGGGGCAATACCAGTATTTGGATAATAGTGGACAGGCTCATAAAAAGCGCTCACTTTGTACCCGTTAAGAGTAGAAGGACTGCCTCATCTTTAGCATCCATTTACCTTAAAGAGATAGTTGGACTCCATGGGATACCCTCCAGAATTATGAGCGACCGAGATCCTATCTTTACGAGCAAGTTTTGGAAGAGCTTGCAAGAGGCTGTAGGCAGACAACTATGCTTAAGCACGACCTATCACCCCCAAACCGATGGTCAAACGGAAAGGGTAAACAGAGTATTAGAAGACCACTTGAGATTATGCATTCTTGATTTTGGAGGAACATGGGAAGATCATCTTCCTTTGGTGGAGTTTGCCTACAACAATAGCTACCAAGCCACCATAGGCATGGCGCCCTTCGAAGCTTTATATGGAAGACCATGTCGATCACCAACTTGTTGGTGGGAGTCTACAGACAAGCTCATACTTGGACCAGACATGATTAGAGAAACTTCAGAGAAAGTGGACTTGATCGAAGAAGAATGAAGATTGCCCAAGATAGACAGAAGTCCTGCGCAGATAAAAGAAGGAACGACCTTGAGTTTGAGGTTGGGGATAGGGTTTTCCTTACAGTATCTCCTTTGAGGAATGTTGTTCACTTCGGATCCGCAGGAAAGTTGGCACCAAGATTTGTTGGATCGTTTCCTATCATTGAAAAGATTGGGAAGATGGCTTACAGAGTGGAGCTGCCCGAAAGATTTTCTGGAGTTCATGATGTCTTGCACGTTTCTCACCTATGGAAGTTCTTACATGAGTCCGTGGAAGTGGTGGAACCAAGCATATTAGAGGAAGTAGAAGTTGAACGAGAGGTGACTGTGAGAAGAGTTCCAACTCGTATCTTCGGTACAGAAGTCAAAAAGCTACGCAACCGCGAAGTCAAACTTGTTAAAGTTCAATGGAGTGACGCTGAGGAAAACGCGACTTGGGAGACCGAGGCCAAGATACGCGCAGCCTACCCTTTTCTTTTTGGGGGTACATCTTTGATCTCTTTTTCCTTAAGTTTGTTCATGCTCGTATCTATCTTTTTAGTATTTTTCCTTAGTACTATTCTTGATTCTTAGGTAGGAACCAATGGATGTAAATATGTATTTGAAACATGTTATGATTGATGGTTGCAAGTGGTTGCAAGTGATTGCTGGTGGTTGCTCGTGGATGCATATACACACACATTAAGTGTTAGATCGGCTCAGTCACTTTCATATTGCATATGCATATATGTACTTGTATATGATTGAAACTTGATGTGTTATCATATGGACATTGCATTTGTATGAATGATTGTGCACTCATGTAGAAAGTATGATTAGGGATGATTGCATACATAATGGACTCATGGCACCGACATGACTTGCATTAAGGAAGTCAACTGAATCAGTGGACCGCCTGATTTTGCATTAGATAAGGACATGTACACACACTATGCATATGATCATGAAGCATTAGAAGTCTTTTTAAGGACAATGGATGCCTGTGGTTGATGAATGAGTAGATGGACGATTGGATGGTAGGATATATGTTCTCCTTGACTCGAAGATTTCGGAGACGAAATCCTTTAAGGAGGGGAGAATGTAACACCCCGTATTTTATGTAAACATTAGAGTAACGACATAAAGAATAGTTAATTACAAATGTGAGAATTAAGGGAAACGGGTTACGCCATTGCATTTGTCTTAGAATTCTGCTTGAGATAGAGTCCGAGTTTGCATAAAATGGAATCCGTATGAAGGAGCTATGGCCTTCAGAAGATTCAGAATTTAAATAAACAGCTAAGGATAAGTTCAGAAAATTCAAAATTAAAAATCAGAAGCAGAAGCGGGTTGGGCGGGAAATTTCCCGCCCAAGGCCAGGTCGACCAGGAGGTCGACCTGCCCCCATACAAATCGACCTGGGGGTCGACCTCACCCTCGGGTCAGATCTGAAATCTGACGTGTTTTCTCCTGCGACGAATTGCTGTGTCATTAGGGCTTATATGGCACGTTCTGGTTGGTTCTCTTAGGTTTGAATGGCTTTGATTTGCTCTAGGTTAATCTGACGGCTCCTATTAAATCAAACTTCTATATAAGCAACCTAAATCTAAACCCTAAAGCCACACAAAAACATTCCTAAGATCGTCATGCTATCGATACTTAGCCTAGAATGGCCGCCATTCTCCTTCAACTAGAAAGCAAGTTAGGAATTACAAATCAAGTCTAATTCAACTAAGAGAATTCAACGTCTACAACAAAGGAGAGCTATTCAATTTCAGAATACAGATCCCAGAACTCAAGACTAGCCTCCTTTTTGTAAGTCCAGTTATCATTTAGACCTAAACAATATTAGAATTGTGACTAAATAACTGGATGTAGAACATCGCCTAATGTAAATCTATGTCTATCCTTTTTGTTAAAACTGAATTGATTAAGACCATGAGTCTTATCATGTTTGTGATCATGTTTTATGTAATATAACGATAAATGTTAAATTCTTTGCAATAAATCCATGTGTTGTATAATTCGTCAATGACATATTATGTTGTATACTTTGGCGATGACATAAATTGGCGATGACATATTATAATTTGGTGATGGCATATCATATTATGTAATTTGGTGATGACATACCATATGTATAATTTGGCGATGGATATCATATTGTGTAATTTGGCGATGACATTTCATATTGTATAATTTGGCGATGGATATCATATTTTGTAAATTGGCGATGACATACTATGTTGTATAATTTGGCGATGATATTTCATGTCGCATGATTTGGTAATGACACCTATATGTTGTATGTCAATTTGGGAATTTTATGCAAGTTCAACCATGATCACATATATGACCAAAACTACATGCTAATATGATTAGGTTCATATTAGATTTGATCCAACTAATATGCAAAGTTCACGATTACATGCCTAATTTTATGTTTATGTAGTTCTATGTAAAACCCCTATTTCATGATTCATGTTAAATAGATCTAAATTTGCAAGCTCATAATTAAATGTATACTGTTATATGCCATATTCATATGACACGTTTGTAGTTAGATCCATATTCTTATGATGTTGGAATTATTACATGTTCCTCTTTTTCCTCTTTTGTGTATAAGTTAGGCTATGTATCGAGCCTAACATTTTACGTGATTTATGCGAATGTTTAACGAGGGAATCGTTGGGGAAAAATATGAAATTATATATAATTGGCATATTTGGCTCATGAACATGTAAATGTTTTATGGCATAAAGTGGTATAAATTTTTATACCTAAAATTCTGAACTTGATTTAAAAGGGAAAGTGGGGCTTGACTTGAATGACAATAATTTACATATAAATATAAAGAGGTAAATATGTAAATTTAGAAAAGACGAATATGCCTAACCCGTGATCAGATTGAGTTACGGTGTAAGGCTGCCCGGAACCGCCCGGCACATCCAGCAACCGTAACAATATATATGTAATGTGGGAGGTAAGTGCATCGAGCCCAAAAGAACCCGAGGTTAGACTGAGTTGTGGTGTAAAACTGCCCGGACCCGACCAGAACCTCCAGTGATCGCAACAATACCTATCTAATATGAGTGGTTGGTGCTTTAATGAATGAATTAAAGCTAAGTCAGGAATGTAGGGTTAACTTACTTAAGGCAACACTTAACCAATGCAACATGTTAAGTAAACTGATGGGTGGGGTTAGGTTAACTTGGACACTTAACCAATTTAACATGTTGATTAGGAAACCCTAGTAACGGGGACCCATTTTAGCAGTAACCCACATAGATGTATCATGGTATCCTGAACTAAGCAGGGTGGGGCACGATTACTGGACTGATTATGAGCGGTCAAAACGACGGCGGTTGGTGCATCAGTGTAGGTTCCGATGGTGTACGGACATGCACATACTCCGGAGTGGAAAAAACCGGCACTGGGCATCAATAGTTATACACTGTGCATCATGAATCGTGTCGGGTTGCCACCATAGGATTTGATACACCCCATGGTGGGACCATCACATGTATCTACAATCAAGCGGGGACGTATGACACAAGTGGTAAATGCGTGCGAGTAGGAGACGGTCGATAAAGGGGGATCACTGGGTTTGAACTCATGATAATGGTTGTAATATCTAGTAGGTGCAGAGAATATAGACATGAGTGCGATAATATGATTAGTTTATCTTGCCTTGTTTATCTTGCCCGGTTTATCTTACCTTATCCTATGTTACCTTATTTCCTTGTTATTTTCCTGTGTCCAGCTTATTCAAGTCATGGTTCTCTTATCAATTTACATGCTGAATAATCATTGGACTTACCAGACTTATGTCTGACCCATTTTCTTTCGCTCTCTTTTCTACCGTTCCCCCCGGTACCCAGGGAGGGAATAGCTTAGCTTAATTTGGACCGTTCATCTTTCCAAACTTGAAGACTCTGTGATGTATAGCTTGGAACCTCTTATCTATGGCTACAGCTTTGGACACACACTACTACTTGGGGATTTATGCAGTTTTATTTTGTTTTGTGCTTCTTTATGTTATAATCAAGACAGAGATTATGATGTAATGATTTGGAAGTTGTTTTGAGACAGTTTGTTGTAATGTTTTTGTTATGAACCACGTTTGAAATAAAGTTATTTTTTTTTCGCTGCTTATTTATGTCTATCTTGTAAATTATCTGTGTCTTTTACCTATAATGCTCCACCAAAGTTAAGGCATTCCCTTTGTGAGTGACCTTAACGGAGGTGGGATGTTTCAAGAATTACACACCGCTGAATGACACAATGGAGAATGTTTACTATTAACCCTGTTATGGAAGCATGGTCCAGTAACTTGATCGTGCAGCATCTACCAGGTCGAGCATACCAGCTTGAGCACCACTCACTTGGACGGGTCGAGCCCTTCAAGGAGGCAGAAGTCGAGCAACGACATCCAAGGGAGGTCGGTCGAGTAGCTTCCCATCATCATTGAGTCAAGCACCACGCCTCTAGTCGTGCAAGCCACGTCAACGCCAAGGGTCAGACACCCTCTATCCAACTTGGTCGGTCACTTAATTACGCCCTAGTCGTTCAGAAAACAAAAGAGCTCGCTCGCACCTATAGAAGGGTCGAGCACCATGCTGAAAAACCAGGAGTCGAGCAGGCCATACATTAGTAGGTCGAGCATTTCATGGATGCAGCAATGTTGCTCGAGCGTGTCATTAAGAATGAGCAGCTGTGTGAAATGGGTTAAAAGAGAAATGGCACTTTCATAATATGTGAACCCCATTTTTCACAGTAGCATAATTAAAATACAAAGGGATGGCACAACGGTAATTATTGTTCTCATTTTGTAACAGTACCAAGCCACATTGCTTAAGCATTGGCATTCATGTAATTATCGTGCCCACATTAGCACATTACATTAACAAATGGCAAACATAATACAAGAGGTGGTTGGCATTCTCGTAATTCTGGTTCCCATTTTGTGAATAAGACAAAGCAAAGTAAGGCTCGTGCATGCCAGATGGAGCTCTCTCGTGCAGATTTTGATAAGTGGGGTCGCTCCAATAAAAGAGAAGGCGGTCACATATTTCCTAAAGGCTCGCTCATGCATGAAAGTTCAAGAACGCCCACGCACATGAAAGCTGGTCGCATATACACATTACTGCTCGCTTGCACATATAGGTCTGGTCGTGCACTTCCTTTCTGAGCGTTCGGTCTTACAGCTGTATATAGTTGGCGCCCGCTATCTAGTTGCTGTCTCGTAAATACATGAGCAAACGACCCTTATCCTGTACACCATAATTACAGAATTGCCACCTGGTCCAAACTTCTCCTATAATTACCCCACTTCACAACCATTCAAAGGAGCGATCTAAGCCACCCTGAAGGGCTGTCATTTCGGTTTTCCACCATTCCAAAGCTTCTCAAGCTCCATTAATGGCTTACTAAGCTCACTCCTTCTTCCTTCAACATCAAGTGGATCTCATCTTCTCTAAACACCATTAATTCTCACTCAAAGTTCAATCTAAGTGATCTCCAACCACCCTTACTCCTCTTTAAAGATTGGATCTAACAATATTTTCATGTGGAATCAAGGAAGATTATCTAATCACGAGATCTAATTCGTTCCTTCTCGTATTCAAGTGAGATTTAAAGCAGAAAGAGAGTAAAAAGTGGAAAATCATTATAAAGAGAGGAAATGAGTGATATAAGTGAGATGTATGAGATGATGCACTTTGTAAACTTCTCCATGATAATGAAAATCCTTGAAAAAGTGGACGTAGATCTATCCTAGATCGAACCACCATAAAAATCCTTGTGTTTTTATTTACATTTTTGCGATTATGGTCTCATTTTTTATTACTTACCATTTGGTGAAGTACGGTTTATGTACCTTTGGTGTTGAACCATTTTTGGTTTAAACATTTGGCGCCCACCGTGGGGCCGCATTTGCGCTTCCTTCTCTCACACTTCTCTCAACTTTAAGAGCCTTGCATTGAAGTTCTAAACCACCTCCTTCCCCGAAATCATGGCTAAATCTAAGAAGACCGTGAGTAAAAATGTTGGAGAAACCGATAATATTGCTAATGAAGAAACACCACTTACCAACCGCTTTGAAGTTGGTGAAAACTCGATAGGTGGAGCCGGTGTGACTAAGAATGAGTTGGATGCCGCTATTGCCAACAAGAACCAAAGAGTGGATGCTTCTACTAAAACCATGATGGAGAAACTTGACGCCATCATTTATGTTTGAGTAAACCCAGCACCTCCGAAAGTCCATGTTGATCTCAAAGAAAATGGCAACTCGTCCGCTTCTTATTTTAACCGCAACAACAACATGGAAGATGATAATGATTGGTTGAGTTATAAGGACGAAGCTAACCTCGAAAAATCGAAGCCAAGAGCTAAAAATCATTCCAAAGGAAAGGCTCGAAGGACTACCAGTCCCGTCACGGGGGCAGCTCCTCGTCGGGAAGGTAAAGGACCTAAGCTCTCTAACCAGGATCGCTTTCCTAAAAAAAACATTTGGTAAAGAGATCAGCTTCACAGAGCGGCATAACACTGAAGAATACATCTTGAATATGATAGAACAAATCATGAAGAAGAATCAAGCGGGCAATGGAAATGAAAGGGAATGAGACTTCTATCCTGACATAATTCCGTTCACCGAAAGAATCCTTGAAGCAGAGTGTCCAAAGAAGTTCTATCCTCCAACTTTGCCTCCGTACAACGGCCTTGTTGATCCTAACTATTTTTTTGTTCAAATACGAGTGGCTTATGAGTGCGGGTAAGGCGACTGATGAGATGCACAAATTTCCCTCTCTACCTAGAAGGTGCTGCGTCACTTTGGTTCATAAACCTACCACCTAAGTCCGTAGACCGGTTCTCTGATCTGACCAAAAAGTTCAAGGAGCAGTTCCGCTTATATGCTACCAAAGCCAAGGGTGTTATAACGCTCTCGGCAATAAAACAGAAGCCAGGGGAAACTGTTAAATCCTTTCTCAGTCGTTTCAATGTTGCTGTCCAAAGTAAGAAATCCAAAACCTCGCATAATCCTCATGTCTCTAATCAGCTCCATAGATGAGAAGAGCGACTTTGGTAGATGGATTAAAATGAAAGAACTGAACACGCTTGAGAAATTCTATAATAAGGCAGAGGAGTACATGAGAGTCGACACTAATCCTGTACCTCTTCAGATTATTGATGCCATCCCGCTTCTTGAAGCTCCCAAAAATGTTGCTACCCAATATAATTAGAAAAATACTCAAGGCCAGAAGCGCGCCAATGATGGGAACAACAACAAGGCTAATAAGAAGTCTCGCCTTTTCAACTCATCAGAGTTGATGCCTTTGAATGGCACTCTTGAAAATATCAATCTTGCAACAAAGAATTCTGAAGAGTATGCGCAGCCAAATCGAATAAGGATAAGCGATAAAGCAGCAAACTCGGGATAGTTCTGTAGATTTCAAAACCAGCCTGGTCATAACACTAATGAGTGCCGACACCTAAAGAACCTCATCGAGGAATTAATCAGGAAAAACAGGCTGCAGCAGTATGTAAAGAATCTGCAGACCGTGAACCCTTCTGCAACTCCCTAGGAGCAGGGGGCATCAAACGATCAGTCTGGTCCAAGCAATGGGGCTCCTGCTCAAACCAATCCGAGGTTGATCATCAACTGATAACCTTTGATGGTGCTCCAATTTCAGTGGCTTAAAATAAGTGATCAACATTGTCATTGCTTTACTTCATGCTCTACTTCCTGCTTTAGTTCATGCTTTATTCACATTTTACTTTCTGTTATATTCAAAACTTCTTGTAAACAGTCTATAATAATCTGCAAGTGATGCACTGAACATTAGCTCTATGACTAAGAGCATATCTACTGGAACAATTTCTTGCTTGCATGTCAAATCAAAACTTGTTTAAAAGATGATTTCATATTGCAAGCCTTCTGTCGAGTGCTTGTTCCTGTAACATTGCGATCCCAACCACGCTAGTTCAAGTGCCAAATGCTATAAATATTAACATGCACAATTGCGAAAAAAGAAAAGCACCGCCTTGAAAAGTGAATAGGAAAAGTCGCAAAGATCCAAACAACGAAAAAGCGCCACGATAAACAAACGTGAGAGCTGTAACTTTTGTCGAAGGGGCACTTCCCCAAGTGAGAGGTTCAAAGCCTCAGTTCCTAAACTTGAATAGCCTGCCAAGTCAAGCATCCGACAAAGGGACTGATAACTGCCCCGTAAAATGATATAACAGCCACCTAAACCCATTCGTGTAGCATATGAAAATCTCAGATGTGAAGAATGATAAATCCATTTGCGTTGCATATGAAAATCATAGAGGTGAAGAATGAAATCCATTTGCATAGCATCTAGAAATATCAGATGTGAAGAAAGAAATCCATTTGCGTAGCATATGAAAATCTCAGATGTGAAGAATGAAATCCATTTGCGTAGCATCTGAAAATCTCATATGTGAAGAATGATCAATCCATTTGCGTAGCATTTGAAAATCTCAGATGTGAAGAATGAAATCCTTTTGCGTAGCATATGTAAATCTCATATGTAAAGAATGAAATCTATTTGCGTAGCATTTGAAAATCTCAGATGTGAAGAATGGAATCCATTTGCGTAGCATCTGAAAATATCAGATGTGAAGAATGAAATCCATTTGCGTAGCATCTGAAAATATTAGATGTGAAGAATGAAATCCATTTGCGTAGCATTTCAAAGTCTCAGATGTGAAGAATGATAAATCCATTTGCGTAGCATCTGAAAATCTCAGATGTGAAGAATGATCAACCCATTTGCATAGCATCTGAAAATATCATATGTGAAGAATGAAATCCATTTGCATAGCATCTGAAAATCTCAGATGTGAAGAATGATAAATTCATTTGCTTAGCATCTGAAAATATCAGATGTGAAGAATGAAATCATTTGCGTAGCATCTAAAAATCTCATGTGTGAAGAATGAAATCCTTTTGCGTAGCATCTGGAAAACTCAGATGTGAAGAATGAAATCCATTTGCGTAGCATCTGAAAATATCAGATGTGAAGAATGAAATCCATGTGCGTAGCATCTGAAAATATCAGATGTGAAGAATGAAAACCATTTTTGCAGCATCTGAGATATCAGATGTGAAGTATAAAAATCCAAAGTCCTCCCCGAGAGGGGGCATTAAATCCCAAAGTCCTCCACTAACGAGGGAACAATATATAAGGCCTCCCCTAGCGGGGGCAAAAGGGTATAAAAACTTCTCCAAGTAGAAGTACTAAACCAACCAGTAAAGCTGGAATTCCTAATGTATTGACAAAGCTCAAGGGATCCTGCATGTTGGCAAGCTCAAGTAGCTTCTGCTGTAGAGTTAAAGCTTCTAGCACATCAATACGATTAAGGAAACCCGACAAGCTGATCACACCGAGCTTTAACAACTCGTGATTACCTACGATACTAAGGCAATACAACCACATAAGAGTTGAATAATGCCCAGGAAAATACCACGAGTCCATCGTGACATTGCAATAAGCCAAAAACCAATATACCCTCGTGAAGGAAGTCAATATACTTGGCTTGAATTTTCCTTCAAAAATGGGGAAAATTGGCAAAATCGATATGCTCGATACGCCGATCAAACTCATTGCACTAGTAAAGATCACCCTAGGAAATCCAATTGGAATCTCGTAAATCAAAGACTTCATGGTCTACAAAGCTCCAATAAAAGAATATTGAGCAATAATCACGCACTGGGGAAAGCTGTCGTGAAACGAAAATTCAAAATTTTATAGACATCCCAGGAAGATCCATGGTGTCGAAGCAAATTCAAATCCAAAACTCTGAAACCATCCAAAGACTGCAATCGCTCTGGCCTCAGAAAGTCAAATCGAAATTCCGATCTAAACAGGTACATGTTTCATAAAATGTAAACCATCATGCGAGATCATATAAGTCATTAGAAAGGCAGGGCTTGAAATCTGTAGTCAATATACATATTGATTAGTAGAACTCAAGTACTGTTGCGAATTCGAATTCGAATTCTGTATCTATGCAAACAACGTTTAACGAATTCTAAACAGTTAAAAAAATAGTTATGCATAGGCATGTTACTCAATTCGCCATAAGTCATTCTCTAATGATTAACTAACTTGTTATTGATGTGGACGATCAATGGAAAAGTATAAGTCCAAAATTGTGCAAATGCTTGTTTTAATCGCAGAACAGGTGGCATGATACATACAAATCCAACTAACAAGTCATGAACTTGGATCGTTTGGAATCAACGAATCAAAGCATCGAAGCATGGTTTGTCATAACAAATAGAAATGATACGACTGAATCTCAACGCAAGTAGTGTTATCAATCTTCAGTTTGAAGCCCGCATTTCTCGCAAGCAAAAAATATAAGTTCCGAAGGGCAAATGTTAACCCTGTAATGGAAACATGGTCCAACAACTTGATCGTACAGCATATACCAAAGTTGAGCATACAACTTAAGCACCACTCACTTGGACGGGTCGAGCACTTGAAGGAGGTAGCAGTTGAGCAGCGGCATCCAGGGGAGGTCGGTCGAGTAGCTTCCCATCATCATGGAGTCAAGCACCACGCCTCTAGTCGTGCAAGCCACGTCAGCGCCAAGGGTCCAACACCCTCCATCCAACTTGGCCGGTCACTTATTTACGCCATAGTCGTTCAGCAAACAAAGGAGCTCGCTCGCACTTATAGAAGGGTCAAGCACCATGCTGAAGAGCCAAGGGTCGAGCAGGCCATACATTAGCAGGTCGAGCATTTCATGGATGCAGCAATGTTGCTTGAGCGTATCATGATGAATGAGCAGCTGTATGAAATGGGTTAAAAGAGAAGTGGCAATTTCGTAATATGTGAACCCTATTTTGCACAGTAGCACAAATAAAGTACAAAGGGATGGCACAACGGCAATTATTGTTCCCATTTTGGAACTATATCAAGCCGCATTGCTTAAGCAATGGCATTCATGTAATTATCGTGCCCACACTTGCATAGTACATTAACAAATGGAAAACATAATATAAGAGGGGGATGGCATTCACATAATTTTGGTTCCCATTTTGCAAATAAGACAAAGCAAAGTAAGGCTCGTGCATGCCAGATGGAGCTCGCTCGTGCAGATTTTGATAAGTGGGGTCGCTCTAATAAAAGAGAAGGCGGTCACATATTTCCTAAAGGCTCGCTCGTGAATTAAAGTTCAAGATCGCCCGCGCACATGAAAGTTGATCGCATACACATTACTACTCACTCGCACATGCAAGTCTGGTCATGCACTACCTTTTTGAACATTCGGTCTTACAGCTGTATACAGCTGGTGCCATCTATCTAGTGACAATCTCGTAAATACATAAGCGAACGACCCCTACCCTATACACCATAATTACAGAATTACCACGTGGTCCAAACTTCTCCTATAAATACCCCACTTCACAACCATTCAAAGGACTGATCAAAGCCATCCCGAATGGCTGTCATTTCGGTTTTCCACCATTCCAAAGCTTCTCAAACCCTGTTAATGGCTTCCTAAGCTCACTTCTTCTTCCTCCAAAATCAAGTGGATCTCATCTTCTCCAAACACCATTAATTTTCACTCAAAGTTCAATCTAAGTGATCTCTAATCACCATTGCTCCTCTTTAAAGCTCAAACCTAACACTATTTTCATGATGGAATCAAGGAAGATTATCTAATCACGTGATCTAATCCGTTCCTTCTCGAATTCAAGTGAGATTTGAAGCGGAAAGAGAATAAAAAGTAGAAAATCATTATAAAGAGGGAGAATGAGTGATATAAGTGAGATGTATAAGATGATGCACTTTGTAAACTTCTCCATGATAATGAAAATCCTTGCAAAAGTGGACATAGATCTATCCTAGATCGAACCACTATAAAAATCCTTGTGTTTTTATTTACTTTTTTTGTGATTGTGGTTTCATTTTCTATTACGTACCATTTGGTGAAGTATGATTTACGTACCTTTGGTGTTGAACCATTTTTGATTTAAACATTTACCTTGATACTTACAATACTATACACCACTGGAAGCCAGATCGATGAGAATAGAATGACAAAGAGATGCAAACCAACAAATTCTGCCTTGTCCACAAGACGTACGACCACATGATAAATGAGTGCCTTTATCTCAGAGACGTTGTTGAAAAATTTATTCAAGAAGAAAATTTGGATGAGTGTACAATGACCTTGAGGGATAAAGGGCAAGGGACTTCAGAACCAAACATACAAGCTTAGGTAGCACCCGAAGTTACCACCCAAAAAATAGAAAGGAATAATTACTAATACTATTGTTGGTAGGCTACTCCCCGTCGACGCTAGTTTAAGAACCATGGAACAGTGCATCAATGCGATAAAGCGTGTGGAGAAAGAGAAGTGTAATGTCGTTGATGAGTCTGTTTCAACCAAACAAAGAAGGATGATGACTGATGTTGTCGTGTTCTAGAAGAGAGACGCGGATGGTGTAAAGGCCTCGAGTATTGATGCATTTGTTATATTGACTTTAATCTTCCATGTTTTAGTACAGAAAATTCTTGTGGATTGCAGAAGCCTCATAAATATATTGTTCAAATAGGCCTATGATAAACGAAGCTTGAGGCCAAGGACTTAAAGCCATGTACAACTCGGATACATGGATTCAACATAACTACTTAATGGTAGGGATGGTCAAACTACTAGTGGAGCTTGGAGAGGGTGTATCCTCTCGTTCATCGTGTTGGACATATACTCTCCATACAACGCTTTCTTGGGTCGACCACCCTAGCTAACTTTAGAGCTTGCATTGCTCCTTGGTGCCCTCTCCTAAAATTCTTGATAGAGAATGGGGTGGGGTTGTACGAGGAGACCAGCTAACCTGTAGGGCATGAAATATGGCCAAGTGGAAGGATGCTTGCCGCCAAGAGAAGGGAAAAGATCTGGACACTTCTCTCTGTACAAAAAATGCTGACATAGAGCAACCTCAAAGCTGATCCTGGCCCGTACAACGTAGCCGTCTTTTCAAAGACATTAACCTAAGAAAAAACGAGGAGTTATGATACCATAGGGCAACTCCGAATGATACTACTGTTGCAATTTTGAATAAAAACGATGACCCATTAAACGCATTGAAAATTGGATCCCATCGTTTTCCCATACAGATGAAGGAACTAGCTAATTTCTTTCGAGTAAACCTCGACCTGTTTACATGGACCCATGCTAACATGTGTGGGATCCCACCGACAGTTGTGAGTCATTCACTCAACACAACCCTAGTTTATCTCGGTGAAGAAGAGGCACATGTCAAGACCCGAAAGATCAGTTGTGCTAAAGGAGGAAATGGATAAACTTAAACGAAACGGTTTCATCCTCGATGCACTATTCCTCAACTAGGTTTCAAATACCTTTCTTAGGAAAAGTCTAATAGGAAATAGCAAATTTGCATTGATTACTCTAATTTGAACAAAGAATGTCCCAAAGATAGCTTTCCACTTCGTAGGACTGACCAATTCGAGGACTCGACAACTTGCCATGAGCTCTTATCTTTTGTGGATGCATAGATACAACCAAATACCAATGCATATCGGACCACGAGCATATAAGTTTCATCACTGATATCAGATTGAACTATTACATGGTGATGCCATTCAAGACACTACAACAAAATTGGGCTTTCATAGCATTTGAAAAACGCTATAATAGCCTAACATAGTGTTTCAGAGAACGCCAAGTAACGACATGCTATCTTAGACCCTCTAATTTGAATAGCAAAAATAAAACGCTATGAAAGATGACCTTTATATAGCGTTTATTTTTGCTATCAAACACAAACGCTATAAAATATACTATCTAATATTATCTTCTTATAGCGTTTGTGTGTGTATGTTCTATAGCGTCTGTCTTATAAATGTTAGCGTTCTTATATGTTCCTATAGCGTTTATTTCGTTATACTATAGCACTTTCAAGGTCTCTTTTCTATAGCGTTTCTGAAATGCTATTGCTTAATTTTTGGATTTTTTATCATTTCAGCTTTTTACGTGCATACATACACATTTAAACATTTCTCATCCACATACAAATATGACAAATTTGTGCAAATAAACATAAAATTGCGACATAATATTCATGCATATCACTCAAACAACTTAGTATTCATACATAATGTTTTATCAACTTTTCCATGTCCGCATGCGATATATCATACATTTTTACGTTAATTACAAGTTACTTACAAAACAGACAAACAATAAAATTAGTCTTGCTTTGCTTTATCCATGAACTGCAGTCGACTCCACTGACTAGCAATGACCTTTATCTCAAACCGTCATCTCTCTGTTGCTCTACATGCATTGCCTTGCTGTTGGTTCTTTTTCTGCCATAGTCAGTTTGGCCCCCGTCCAGAGCATGAGACCATCTCAACACACAATATAAAAAGTTAGATCAATCTGTACATAAAACATTCAATAATGCTAATATTTTGTTGTCAACGTATTATATCATGTGTTTAGCACCTGAAATTGGATAAATATCACAACAAAATATGTTTTCTATGAAATTATACCATGAAACGGTTTATCCATCATCACGAACAAAGTTTTCTGACAACGGTTACTTAGCTTGACAAGGATACAGTTGTTCAGACCTGTGTCTAAAAATTGAAACAGGCGTGCAGTTCCATTTAGTAAAAACATGACATATCTATCACAGTAAAATAGATGTGCATAAAGACATAACCCAAAGTCAGTAGTCAGACCATACAAGAAAACACTTCACATATTCAGACAAATGGACATACATGGTTTAGGTAGATATCATATGCAAACATCAGTTTAATTTTCAAAATGACATTTGCAGATACAGAACAATTATAATCCAGTTACATGTAACAAAGTTCTACCTCAGAAATAAAAAGCACTAGTTTAATTATATCGGGGAATCAACACAAAAATAACAATCCACTGGATTGTTGCTAATGAATGATATGATCGCTATGAATCAACCCTATCTCAAAAAGTCCATGAAGAGGATCGTTTTAAAACGGGTTTCATCACCCTATCATCCTCTAAAGAAACCACTCCCAAGTGAGACGAATCCTCATAAAAAGCAGCCTAATATTATACAATTTGGAAGATTTAATACCCTAATTTTAGTTTAGTTACTTCTTAGTTGGTAGGACAAATTATGGACTGGATTTCTTTCTTTGGCATGATAATTATGGACTGGATTTGGGATTATCAACAGGTTATTGTCAAAGACAATTCCAAGTAATAATAAATTTACAGAAATTAAAATGTGAAATGAAAATAGGAAAAACATTAAATATCAACCCAACTACACCAGATAACACAACTATATTGATTGTTGATACTTGACTAAAACTATAACTTGGTGGTTCAAAAGTACAAACATGGTGATATTTACTCATGGTCCCCACCATCCTAAGATTTTTCTGATAAACCAACACTAAAGTGGAAGCCTGACCAGATCCTAATATACTCTCATATATCAAGAACAAGTATAGTAAGACTTTATCCAGTTTCACCGATTGGTTCAAGTCAAAACCTAAAAGGATAGGGGTAGCTGTGAAGGAGCTTTGCTTATAGCTGGTCATTCTAGAATCGGAAAAGATACACTATTCCAAATAGAAAAACACAAGCAACCCATGTAGAAGCATGAAAGATTATAGAAGCAAGTTAAGGAAATTCAGAATTTAACATTATTTTGCAAAAATGAATATACTACTTGTATGCTGCTAACATAATTTGCCAATCTATAATACCACAGTTAATGTTAAAAATAAAAAAAAAAATTGACAAAATTCAACCATCCTAACCATAGTTTTCAATAAAGTGAGTAAAAACAAAGATTAAACCAGTTTTGCGTATCAAACCCATAAAAGATAAATGGATATAGTTATCACTGGTAAAACGCGTATATCTAATTAAACTTCAAGAGGATTATATAAATATAAGTAGTCCAGTACATAGCATGTGTGTGGACTTTATCGAGGAACGACATTATCCTGAGTGACACAATATCTATATCAAATATTGTATTGTGGATTCATGGTTATAACAGTTGTATAGTTGAGTGTTTAGTCACACATTATTTTGTTTTTAATCATTTATACTTACTTAAATATTTATTTATTAAATTACCTGCTATTTCATATATAACACTACAACAAGTAAACTAAGAAACCAGTAATATTTAGTCATTTATACTTTCTTAAATATTTAGTCTTAGATCAGGAGTAATTATGAAAGGAGGGTTGAAATAATTACACATGAAAATTGTGCTGCAATTTCCACTCTTTGCCTCGCTACAAGATGGGATTTTCTTTTAACACATGAGATGTTTCGTTCAACAATTATGATATCAAGGGATCCTTCTTCCAATGTGCGCAAGCTATTTTTGTGTGAAGTATACAAGCTTCTAAAGACTCGGGCTCTCCCACTTAGACATGCTTGTGCAATTGTGTTTGCTTTTCATCAGATGGTCTTGTGGATATTCAATTTGATGCGAACAAGTATCTCACTGACTTTGTAAAGGAGTACCACAAAGATTCCCCTCACAGTAACATATTGGACCGTGATGCAAATTGCGCTGCAGTGACCAACTGTCCAGAACATGTCATAGTTTATATTATCCATATTCTTGCCCATGATGTGAATTTTCCTTCTGGAGAATGTCAAGATGATAATGCACATAATACATTCTGCAGTCCGTGACCGTCATTTGCTATGCATTGCTGGAAATAAACTCTGCCAATAGCAGCAAGAATATCAGTAACACCATACCTTATTTACTGGGAATCTTGCATGCCATTAAGAAAGCCGTGGATGACAAATTTACTCCAAACTTACATATTCTTTCTTATATAGCCTTGTCTGTTATACAAAAGCACAGTCATTAGTGCTTTTTTTCTCCATCTAGTCCTTAAGTTATCTTACTACCATCATCTTTGTATAAATGCCCCCAATACAACAGAAAGAGAGCTAGCTGCCTCTGATTCCAAATAGCAAGATAAATCAGGAGATTTTTCTAAAAATTTGGATTCTCGGAAGGAAAATACCACGGAAAAAAATTGGAAAAATAACTGGTGGTTCTAAGACAGTAGATGCAAAGGCTGTCTCCGAAGATCCATTGAGATCAATAGACTTGATCACTGAAAATATTACTGCTCATGATAATACTGGTGCATTGCCCTTACTTTCTAATCAAATGGGCAAGAAGCCGTTACCATCTTGTGGTTCTGTTGGTCCAAGTCCATCACCAACAGACCTGTTTGTGCATAAGCAACAAGATAATTCTATCGCTCTTGCAACAACAAAAAGAAATAATGTCTGCAATAGGTTTTGAGGATTCAAAGAAGGTATCGGGAGATAAACTTCTCAAACATGCATGCAAATGATGTCTGCAGATAGTGATGAAAAGTTAGTTGGGAGGCGAATCAGGTTGTGGTCCCATATCAATAAGTGTTTTAATTCTGTGGCTATTACTTCTTATGATTCACAGAAAAGTAACCATAAGGTTACTTTTGATAATGGGGACATAGAATTATTGCACCTGGAGGATGAAAAAAGGGAAGCGAAGGAGTCTAGGAAATTGTCAGATTAGGGTTGTGAACTTGTGATGTCCTCCATAAAGCACTACTGGTACCTTCTAGCAGTAGTCATGAGGTGGGAATGGATCCGTTTCGTAAAAGCGACTCACAAGGTCAATCTGCTGATTTGGATGAAAATAATGAAAACTTTATTAATGGAATCGAACCTTGCAATGGGACTGCCAAGGGAAAGGGAAAAAAAGTCGGTGCCTAAGTCTTCATCGAAGAAACGTCCAACCTTAAATGTAGTACATGAAAACATAAGCGTTGTAACTAGAAGGAACACCAGGCTGCGGAGAACATAGGTCTTTTGTAGAAGAACTGGAAGTTGTACGTACGCACACTAACAAACAAAGCTGAAACCCTATAGCGAAATAATTCAGCATTTGATTCTTGGACCTTGCTAGACTAGAGTTCTCTTATGTTAGGACAAATAGAAACGTAGAGATGGAGATGCGCTCAATGTAATGTGCTATTCTATATTTTTTTCTTATCCTCGTTTCATGACTTAGTTTACTAATTTGTGATAAAGAGATTACCTTAAGGAAGATCCAGCATGTTTTCAATCAAGTACAAGCGATCAGGCAATTGAGGTGATTGAAAATGACCCCTTTACACTTGTGGTGCCAGTAAGCAGAAAAATAACTGGAAAAAAAATACCCATGAAATCTTTGCTTCCAAAAGATTTGATCCATGTACCTGCAGCATTGCATAATAAGGCATGTGGATTAGTGTTGTTGTGTTTCTTCTTCAGCTTCTTGTATACGAAGTATATAGCTCCTGCTCCTATATGTTTCACTGAAATCTTCTCTATAAAACTTAAGTTGCCTGCACGTTTGACAAGAAATTTAGGTTACATTTCAAATGGATCAGGTTTAACCAGTAGCTAAGAAAATTACCCACTAGTTATATGATATGTAAAATACTGACATGATCATGCCAATGATTTAATCTGTATTACCAGTTTTTAGTTATTCCCAAAATCTCATGGAAAAAATAAATGCACCACTGCTGCTTTAGTTAAATTCTTTTGTAGTAGTCTCTCTCTTCCGCTTTTAACTATAACCATGCAATATTATGATTTTTGAAAACAATTTTAATGATCAACATTCTTGAATACCAGTATAACACTTGAAATATAAACAAGTTAACGTGCAGAACTGAATTATGATATGCATATTACTCTCCAGCTTCAGATAAATTTGGATCCGTGTGTTCCTACCCATTCAACTGACTGGCTTAGCTGCGTTCCTGCTGCAAGTACACTCGATTAACACAAGTGACCATTAAAACTGTGTTCATTTAAACATAGATTAAAAATAAGTCAGCCCATTAACATTTAGCTATCCCATTCATGCATTTTCTCATTTAAACACAAATGTACCAGCTTCCACTCTTTCTTCATATAGTTGCGCACTAAATCTTTATATTTTTATAATTCTTGAAGTTTCATCTAATTGTCCATAATTGTGAGATAAAATGATGCGTTTCACTTTTACAATATAAACATGATGAAATTATATAATTATTTTGCTGATTACAACCGATGTGTCATCTACATCAACCACCCCTATTAAAATAGGTTTCTTCCTTTTCTACTCCATAAAATTCCCTTCTCATAACTGCGTGAAAATCCATGAATTCGGCCATTTTTCCCTCCAATCGATCAAATTTTCAAATACTCTTACTTGATATATTTAGTTATATATTATTTTTCATGCATTTTCTTTCGTCAATTTATTGATGACTTCAGCAATTTTGTTCTTTTATATGTCATACTTCAAATCATCTAAAGCAATCCATATTTCAACATGGAGGGGGGGGGGGGGGGGGGGGGAATACTGCGTTAATAGACGTACATAGTTGCTTAAACAGGCTTTAGCATCAATTGATGTCTTACATGCATGTTGATGGATTTTAACAAACATCTAGGAGAATTTTAATTAGGAACAAAAGAAAATAAGTAGGATAACTACTAGATTTCTCTAAAATTAGATTGTATAGAACAAATCATCAACTTTAACATTGGTTAAACTTAGTCCAAATGTATTAAATACAGGGTCAAACTCATACGCCTTAATTGTTATCTAAAACCGAAGAAAAAAATGCACAATGCATTTACTATATTAATTGAGCTACACTGAAGAAAAGAAGAGTTTTACTTCACCAGGCATTCTAATTCTAATTAAGTATAGGGTATTCCTGCCCCTCTATTATAAAACTCAGTATATAATAGTGCTCCCTGGTGTCCAAATGAAAACCAAGGTTTGAAGACCCGTTTTCTGTTTCCGTTCCGATCAGTAATAATTTTTAAAATTTCAGTTTAGTTCCGGACATTTTGGAAATTCTGGTTTAAGCCCGGTATACTTTTTTTCTTTTCAAATAGAATAAATTTATAATGCCTAACGTAAATCTAGATATAATTATCTATAGAAAAAACAAAACAAATAGATGTAAAAAAAATTGCTGGTTGCCACAACTTGAAATTGGACGTTAATGCATTTATTCAAACTTCATACTGATATTATTAGGCATAGTTGATAAAATATCAAATGATGGAACCGACACGCACCTTTATTTGATTTATAATCCATACTTCTGTTGTAAGTAAACAATAAATCATCATACAAAAATTTATTTACAGATTAGTCTCCACCATGCTATTAAAAACTGCTTTTTTCTACTCTTAATGTAGAATATGAAACCAAGCTACATTTTTTTTCTCAACTGTTCTCTTCAACTAACATCAGATCTAGGAACTTTATGCTCTCTTCTCCATTCATGTATTATCTACATTTTTATTTTCAGATAAATTATGGTGACCTTGGTCATTGCTAGAACCGGTTTTCTAACCGGATTCCGTTCCAGATCTGACTGGAAAAGGAACAGAACGGCCGGAAATCCATGGTTCCGGCCGGAATCTGAAACCATGGTGAAAACAATTTTATTTATTTATTTATTCTGTTTTAAAAAATGAAGGGTCGATCATAACAAATGACTAGCTTGGGAAGTTATGAAAAATTGGATGTTGTTTCTTTAAGACATGCCCATCTATGGAACATTATCATATGCATTTTCTAAATCTGTACATGCGCATTTTATAAACCAACTGTACAATTTTGAATTGACATTTGTGCATACCGTAGATGCAGAAATGTGTTTCTATTTTTTAATTCTGTAACAAGTTCTTTTGTGAAAGGTTCATTTGTAAAATGAACACATAGAAAAAGCAGAATATACCAAAAATAAAGCATTTGAGAAAACTAGAGATGACATTTAAATGTCTACAACCACATGGCGTGCAGCAATGAATTTATCATGGAATACATATTATAACTTTTAAGGTACAAGTGAATTGTTTCCTGATGAAAGACCTTATCCAATTTTCTGTAAATTGGATAAGAAAATAATCCAAAAACATATGTAATATTAAGAAGGTTGAGCATATTTATTTTTAAGTTATTCCAATATGCTAATCAAGCATTTTAAGTCAGGTTATTCCAACAATCATCTTTTGGTGTAACAAGATAAACAACATGACCCCAATTGAAAGAATGTTCATAGAACTACAGCTAGTCCATCTCGGCTAAAGATGTAAAAGGAACATCTGCCTTTTAGTTTTTGAACCAAATTCATAAAACTTAATACATACATACATACATACATATATATATATATATATATATATATATATATATATATGTGTGTGTGTGTGTGTGTGTGTGTGTGTGTGTGTGTGTGTGTGTGTGTGTGTGTTGAGTATTTAATTCAAACTCTTTTAAATTATTGAAAATGATAAAAATTATTGCATACCAAGGTGAAAATGAGAGAGGAGGTCCAGAGTTAGGTTTAAGGAGGCAGCCTCATCCACATCATTGTGTGCCACTACAGGCAACCTACACCACTACTCCTCTCAATCGCCACTGCCAAACCTGTGATGAAGTGAATCACCATCAAGTCCGTGCCTCATTGCACTATTGAAATTGTCAGCACTAAATCCATATACAAACATCACCCAAAACCCTTTCCATCACTCAGCAACCTGTATGCTTGCTTTCTCCTCCATGCATCTTCCCTCTTGCATCATTGATGTCCTCCTTTGCCACAGAAGTAACAAGGCCGATTTGATTAGGAATTACGCTCTTCTCCCCGACAGTGTTCTTCATGAGCTTATAAACTGCAAAATGAAGTAACCCATCAACTGGATATCAATAGACAATAATCAAATAATAGAGGCTTATTTCTACAAACCAAGTTTATCACTTATCTGTTTGGAGTAAGGCAGAAAACAACAAACTTGATGATTTCAAGAAGCAGGATATGCGATTTTAAATACTTTAAGTTTTCAAAGTAAAATTCAACTCGATTTAAATAAATAAGACGATAATTATATAAAGTTAAAGACATGGAGGCCCTTTTTAATTGAAGATCGACAGCATGGTGAAGATCACCATTGATTTCTAGTTAATCCTAATTTGTAGGACTTCTTTTTTAAATATGACTTTTGTTCAAGTTTATCTACACATGGTACGCACAAACTATTTGTTGATGCAAGTGAAAGGGGAACATTAATGCTACATGTATTACTCATCTCTACGTTCACAACATATATGTACATAATCTTCAAAACAATTTTTATTTTATACCATGTTGCGTGATATAAGCATGGTTACCTTTTAGGAATAAGGAATTATTTTCCAACATCTTTAACAAGTAAACAAATTATATGTACTTATGTACTAAATATACAGCAGAGTCTATATTCTAGATGAAATTTTTGTTATTATATCATCTAGGCATTGCTAATATTTGAACATCACTAGATGGACTTAATATTAATGTTCTTGTACAGTTATGTATAAGCTTATTCTCACCATGTGGATTTAATATCATTCTTCGTTGTTATTTCATCTAGCAAAATAATTTGAAAAACATGATATGCTATGTAAGCTTATTCTCACCATATGAAACTTTTATGGTTTCTCATTTTATCTTATCAACCATCATGATGAGAAGTGTGTAAATATTCCCAAATTTATTCTAAAAGTCAACGGACTCAATGTTGACGCACAGCCATTTTCCCACTTCATTGTTCGAGTTTAGGTGCATTAACATGTTATATGTTATTAGAAAGCTAAAACTCAATTTCGAAAACCACAAATCATATTTTATTCATCCACACAAAATTTTGTTCTCGATGTTATAACTTTCACCATGTTTGAGTTACATATATTCTAATATCCTAATTTTGGATTCCGTCGAGATCAGATTGATTTACAATTTATGCCTCTTATATTTCAGGGCAGTTGTTCTTATATTAGGGATAATAAAGACAATATACTCTAATGCAGGTTTCCAGTAGAAGAAAACTGTAAATTTAATTACTCTCCCTCTCTCTATATATGTATGCATGCATATACGTATATGTGTGTATGTGTGTGTGCATTCTATTAATGATGCATAATCAGTGATTGGCCAATGTATTGTTTTTATTCCCAAGTCATTTTTTTATTGTTATTTTAGATGTGCATAAATCAGGAAACTAACCGTTATACATGTGACTTTCCTGCCATCCTTTAAAGATTGTTTGTTTTAAGTACTTAATTCAACCATCTACATCTACAGGAAGAATCAGAGATTATCAGAATGTTGGTATGGTGGTGAGAGAGGATCGGCTAGCGAACAATAAACTGAATTATAGTCTGCAGTTTTCCAGAGTGGAGCGATCATTACAAAAAGTACAATAAACGGATTTAATATTAGTGTTCTTGCACAGTTCTGTAAAAGTAACAACGAAGAATGATAAAAGTGGAGTTTATTTTGACTCAATGAAAACAAAAGCGACTACAAAAATATAACACATAAGGCAACAATGGACTTATTTCCTGCATTTATATTTCCCTGGAGCGAAAATCCATTAAACAAAATATTTATTCGATCCTAATAAAATGATAAGACGCTCCTAAACAGGTGGAAATAACCATTCCTTCTCCGTACAAGTGCAAGAAAAAAGAAGCATAGCATATTTTCTAATTTTTCAACCAATCAGACAATTTTAATGCAATCAAGGGGGGATTCAGCAAAACAATCATATGTTGCCCCCCTCTACATCAAATCAAATATAAAGCACAAGTGCCCACACACTGACACACGTTCCCATTTATGTTTCAGTCAGAAAAAGAGAAGAAAATGAGAACATTCTTAACAAAACGATCATCTCGCCTCACTTCCACTCCTTCATCTTTATCTTCCTCGATCACCCCATGGCCTCCTGTCCGATCTGAGTTCGACCTCTAGCTCGCATCCGAGCTCGTCCACCTTCGCATCCAACCCAACCACTACTCAACCTCGTGGCTCTCCAACGCCTTAACCAGAGCAGTTTCATCTCAACAACTCACAGCATAATCCATCAATGACGACACGTCCACCTCACCAGAAAACCACATCGACGACACAATTGAACTCCTTGACGCGTGCCAAGTCATACAAAAACGGATCGAGGAAATCCAATCATACACGACCTCAATCAACAACGCTCTACATTACTTGGAAGGCGAAGACCAGCCTACGGGATTTCTAACCACGTGCGCCAAACACATCCTCGAGGCGTGCGCGCGTTCCAAGCGATGTGTGGATTTCAGCACGTGCATATGTGAAAAATCCTGGTAAAAAAACAAAAAACATATTCATGGTGAATACACACAATGAATACGGTTTTTGAACGTCTTATAAACATCTTTTAAAGAGGAGCTTCAAAACAAATTGTTAATCAAAGTTTGATTATTACCCAAATGCTATTGGATAAAGGCCGAATAAAGCTTAGATACGTATGAATAAGCAATCCAATTACCAAAAAGTTGTTCAATCTAGTCTTTTTAGAAAATTTTACATTCACCTTGTAACAAAGTTATACTTGAGCACTTTTGTTTAAATAACACACCAACTCATATTGCATTTATCATACATATTTCGACTTAATGTTCATGTAACATGTTCATTTAGGTGTAAAACTTTAGAAGAGGTTACGAGTACCTGATCTGACTTTTATTACTCTATGCAATAATAGGTTGCATTTAATAACATGAAGATAACCAACACACTGTTGGAATGTCGGACAGATGCAGCTTGCATCAAAAGGAACTGACAACTAAAGAAGGGCTAACAGAACTAACCCAAATAATATGCCTGATTCCAAGCCATATATAATTTCGTCCACAGCTTCTAACTGCATCTGAGTAGGGAAATTAGCAACACAAGAAGCACATTATAAACCCATTATCAGCATTAATAGCACCAGGTAAGCCTATCATTTCCTATTCACGTCTAGCAACAACCAAATTACAGTGTTCATGTCTAACTGAACAACAGTCACGTTTTCAACTTAAGAAACGACCAGAATTATAAACCCATCCCTTAACCTCTAGCAACAATCACGTTACTATGTTCATGCCTAAAGTAAAAGGTTTGAAAACAATCAAAGAACAAACATTCACCTAACTGAACAAAGCATCATGAGAAGAAACTAGCTTGACTATAACATTAGCCAAGATTTATACAATAGCTAAAACAGTAGTAGATAGAGTAGAGGTAGTATTTATTAGATTAAGCATCATTAGCAATGAAAAATAAGTAAATCTTGTAGTACCTTTCACGGCAGTTCAAGTTCCTAAAGCGCGAATCTAGGGATTGCGATCGAACGTTGATAATAACGATAAAGGTTAGGGTTTCTTGATTTAAAACTGACTGCTTCTAATTTGGGGATTCAAGCGGTTGTTGATAATTTGGGGATTGATTTAGTTATTTTTTCCAAAGGTGATAATGGAAAGAAAACGTGTTTTCTGAGGGAGGCAACAAAGAAAATTGGAATTTTTATTCCCGCACAAAATAATTTGTTCCCGCCTTTTTATTGAATAGTGTTTTATACACCTGTTGAGCGATCTAATATCGCTCGAAATCATACATTGTACGGCGTTGTAAAAAAACATGCGGGAACGCTCTGCATTACCGCTATCAAAATCCAAATTTGTTGTAGTGAGATAAAGAATGTAGGGGCAACCTATTAGTGGTTAGTCAAACTCGAGTTCAAAGACCAGATTGTGTAGTCAATAGAGGTATATGTAAATGACATGCTCATAAAATAAGGATTGTTAACTGACCATATTGGCAACTTAGCGTAGATGCTCAACTTTCTATGTAAGTATGTCATGAAACTCAATCCCAGTAATACTCTTTTGTTGTTTATCAGGAAAATTCTTAGATTTCATTGTCTAGTCTCGAGGGATTGAAGTCAACCTTGAGAAAATCATGCCATCCGGAACATTCGGGTTCCAGCCAAAAATAAAGACCTGTGGAGCCTGAATGAGAAAGTGATTTCTTTGAGCTGATTTATATCCAAAGTGATCAACAAAAGCATTCCCTTCTTTAATTTAATGAAGAGGGAAAAACTATTTTTTTACTGGATGCGGGACTATGTTGAAGCTTTTCAATAACTTTATGATCACTTGGAGAGGCTTCCCATTCTGATCATGAGGATTTGTTCGTTTATCTTGCAGTGTCTTTACTTGCCATTAGCTCTGCGCTTCTCCACAGAGACCATCGAACTCACAGATTGATTGTACCATATCAATAAATGTGTAACGAAGCTGAGCGGAGCTATCGAAAGCTTGAGAAGTTGGTATATTATTTGTTGATTGCATCTACAAAAATTCGGCACTACTTTCAGGCTCATCCTATCAAGGTCTACACTAAACAGCCCTTACGAGATATCCTACAATGACTTGAGGCATCCGAAAGGTTGGTTAAGTGGAATATTTTGTTGAGCATTTTCGGATATTGCGTCCATACCGTATAAGGTCATCCGAGGATAAGCTCGGGCCAACTTTATTTTCGAGTTCACGTCCCCGGGTGATCCGATGGAGGGCGGTGAACCACCTTTTTGTTAGATGGAAACTATTTACAAATGGATACCACAACGATCGGTATTCTTACACTGGAGTTTTCTTCGTAACTTAAACGATTGATTTGTTATCAGTTAAAATTCTATTTCCAAACATCCAACAACAAATTCAGATATGAATCTTTGATCGTTGGCTTAAGCTTACTAAGGAATTAGGAGTGAAATCGATCCAGGTTTTTTGCAATTCCCAGATTGTTGTATGCTAAGTCAGAAAGGAGTTCCTGACCAAGGGGCATGACTTTCTCCTTACCTTAAACAAGTTCATGAGTTGTTATCTAGTTTCAAATACTATTACATTTCACACATTCTTCGCAACCAGAATGAAAAATCTGACTCAATGGCAAAGTTAGCCAGCTCGAAGGGTGCTCAACAACTAGGGTTATTCCCCATCGAAACCTTAACCACTCCGAACATAGAGCAGATAGAAGTTGAATGGGTGCAAAATGTTGAACCTGATCTGGAATCCTAGATGACTTCTATTAAAAACTTCTTCTTATGTGGAACTCTACCCGATAGAAAAAATGAAAAGTGTGCCCTTCAGCATCAAGAAAACCGATACATCATCCAAGAAGGCACATTGTACATAAAGAGTTTTCTGTAATGAACTGTTTTCTTACCCCTAAAGGAGACACTTAACATATCATCCATGTTTCTATGTTGATCCTTCAGTTGTCAAAAAGAAAATTCATTTGGGGTAAAAGAAATAAAGATATATATAATAGATCTTACATCGCAGCGGAAAATCTATAATATAACATAAGTCTTAACAAAGAGAAAGAATTAAATTTATACACACATATTAGAGTAAAACACTAACCTATAACAACATCAAACAATTATACCAATCTGTCCTTACAAATACTTAATGTTAAGCACAAACGCACACATAATGGAAAAATAAAACTAAAATATGGAAGTACTTTCTAACCTCTAGCTCCTTTCCTAAGCTCAAAAGAGCCTAAGCTAACCTAGTTAAAATGCTCAGTCTAACCCAAGCATTATTGCAGAATGACTTTTAAGTTAGTCAGAAATACCAACATGAGTAAACTCAAATCATAAAGAACTTAATTTGTTATATCTTTAAAACCTTTTAAATCAAAGGTATTTTGTAACCACACCGCACATAAATGCAGATGGATTTTTACCTTAGGATAATCAAAACACTTTTATAACTTGTACCTAGTGATATTATAATAATGTCTAAAATTCACAAGTAATAATAGTAAAATAGTCGAAACGCTCGCATATCACATTCCAACATAATAGGTGTACAATCAAGACCAAAAATCCGTACATCTCAAATAAAACATATAGGAGGCTACGTTAATTTGCACCTCAACTACTAAGGACTAGAATCATCCTTAAAAACTGGATGACGTCGAAATGATCACCTTGGTTGATAAATAACTATGGTATCCCCCAAAGTAATAAAAGATATCAACTCTAGATATGGAATGATTATATCCTAATCAGAGCGACCCACGTAGCCCAAAAGCATGTCCCTACTCTAATTATTTACCATGTGATTAGGCTAAAGTTTAGTTTACCTTATTTATAGCAGAATATCTTGGAATGCTAACATTGCCTTCCAAGGAGATATGAAATGCTAGCACTCATCCATATAAGTTCGTTCTGGGTCTGAATGAAATCGAGTAACTTCATCTTCAATCATTTTGAAATTGTTTCAAGTTCAAACGCATTAGCTAGATCGAAGTGGATTTCAGACAACTAGGTTCGATCCTAGTCTCTTCGAAATGACAATCAATATTTTTTAGAAAAAATCAACTCCGTTTCTTTAGCAATAAACTGAATTTACATAAGTGCAGTGTTCACCTCCTAACCGTTTATAGGACGGATTTCCTTATCATTTATAGAATAAATTTCCAAAATTAAAATGTTTAGATTTGATAGTCGGTTATTTAGCTATCAAATAAACAAACAACTAGAAAGAGATTTACTTACATATTGTAACTACTAAGCCCAATTTTAAAAAATCGTTCATTTATAAAAGGTTTCTTACAGAATATTTCTCTAAAATATTCATATACTTACTCCTTTTGCATAAGTATATTCACAAAACATTTTATTTTCACTGCCTAGAAAATATATTCATAGCTTATTACATTTGAATAAGTATATTCAAAAGCATTTAAAAATCTTCCTTATTTCCAAATCATACTAAATAATCAAACAAAATTATTTAAAAAGAAACAGACATAAGAATAAAACCAAACACGATTTCTTTGGTGTTAAGTGTGGAACAATTGTCTATACCACCATTTTTAAGTAGTTCGATTTGGAAGTATCAAATCTAAGTTATCTTTATAAATCACTTCGATGAATCCATTTAATAAATCGTTGTTACCTTATGGAAATTACCTTTTCTTATATTCTAAATTATAAAACTTTTTTATTTTAAAAACAATCTCTAATTTTAGTTAACAAACTCTTGAAATAAATATCCAACTATTATAACTCGTTATAAGCATCAAATATCATTTATAACATACTTCATACATATTCAAAATCATTTCCAAATTTTATTTATAAATATCTAAATCAATCGTAAACTTATTTGGCAAATTTTCGTATTACAAATTCATTCATTTTCTTTAAGCAATTTTTAAATAAATCTTATATAAATATCCAACTTATCAGTAACTCTCAATTTTAAACTAATACTATATCTTATATAATAATGAAGTAGATCAAGTTGAGGCATTTTGTTTACCTCTCGGACATTGACTCGACAATACTCTTACACTTTGAAAGAACTTAAAGTTTATGATCTTTTGTTAAGTTAACTTACTAATAAATATTTTCATTCATTTATATCAAATGATTCTTAACATGCTTCTATAAATCATTTTATTAAATTCAAATTACTTCATTTATTATAAATAATAATCAAACCAAAAGCTTTGCTAAATTCAAATAATAATGTACTTGAAAACCTCAGTTATAATTTTTATATTGAGGCAAGATGGGTTTATTAACGTTGTAAATTATCAACCATTATAGCTTATATAAAGAAAATCCATATACTTTTGAAATTTAAAAGAAAGCTCGGAAAGGAGGCTCAGAAACTTCTAATGGTTCACATTTTAATTGAGATTAATTAATTCAAGTTATAGTATGAGTACATACATAAGACAGATGTGTAAAAATAATTAACTAATAATAATCAAACAAAATAAAGAAAATATTCAAGTAATAAAAATAGATGAGGATTTGTTCTGCTATATAGATGTACAAGCTAACAGTATAGTAGAAATGGTTTTTTTTCAAGACCAACCAATTTTTATAATGTACCATCCAATTTTTCATTGCAACAAGCAATAAATACATGCAAGTTCCAACAGCTAGACCAAGTGCCTTGCTACTAAAAAGGAAGGTATGTTAGTTTATAGAATGAGAGTTAGGCTTAGCTGCCTAAACTATGAATAAATAAATTCAACACCTCATAAGGTGAATTTGTTGCAACCCACAATTTTGGCGATAATTAATTTAGTTCTTATATTGGATTCCAAAAATAGGATCTTCACAAATAATGGAATTTGACCATGAAACTTTCACCATTGCGTCTGTGACGGAATTTTGGTCAACTTTCATGTTTGGAACTTTACGAATGGAGTCTGTACGAAAAAGTTATGGACAAAATATGAAAACAGACGGAAAATAAATCAAACAGAATACATATATATAGTAGTAAATGTTCCTCCTACCACCTCATTACTAGGTCGATCGAGCGGTCGACCGGGTGGTCAACCGCTATATTGGCCACTTGGTCAATATAGGTAGTGGCGGTTAGGTTTGTTTATGTATATTAAAATTATATATACGGGCAAATTTTTATGGAATTCAATCTAATGGTTCAGGGTCATTTCTATGCCTATAAATAAAGGGCTAGACCCCCACTTTTTTGCTCAATATTTTCTGAAGGCATCAACGAAACTTTGTTATCAATCCTCCAATTCGTCTGAAATCTAAAATATAAACATATACAAATCTAATCAACAAGAATTGGAGAGATTGAATCCAGATTCATGCAAGAGGTTGATTCTTTGATTAGCTAATTCTTTTATTTAAATCTCCTTCTTCTTTTCCTATTATTCTTTCAGATCTATAAATCTAAATCTATGTTTGTAAATCCTCTTTGCAAATAAATTGTAGATCTGTAAGATTTGGGAATTATAAGTCTTAAAGTTGTGTTCAGATTCAGATTTGGACAGCTTTCAGGTGAGTGGAAATATATTCATTGTTTATAATAACTTATATAATTCGTTTTTGTTGAATCTGAATTATATGCCTAAAAATATCAAATTTGTTTATTTTTGTCAAATATGAAGTATTATGAATGTAAACTAGTTATGGATTTTTAGGCCTTTCAGTTTAATATTATCATTGCTTATAATTGTTCTTAGATTGTTTGTGGTTATTATAAACACCTCAGATTTGGAAATTAGTCCCAAAGCTATTATTAGTTGTATAGTATTTTACTCCAAATTCATAGGATTTTGGTGTTGGTCTGTGGTTTATGCAGTTTTGGTTAGAATAATAATCATGTTTGTGTTTTGATATTACTTCGGGTTTTACTTGGTTATTGTAAATATGCCCTTTTTGTTCTTCGTAAATAAAAGACATTATTCGAAATCAATAAGAAATATACTTCCTAATTCTTGTGATTTGAAATATGTCGATATTCCTCTTTCAAATATTTTGGGGAAAAAATTACAATAATTATAGTTATTAGCCTTATGTGAGATTTTGAATCTTAAACAAAACTCAAATGGGATTATTTTGGTCGTTAGTTTAGACTAGAACATAAATAATTAATATTAATAAAATAGAAATTAGTAATTGTGTTAATTCTGCGCCTAAAATATGAACATATATATATATATACATATATTATAATTTTATTCATCTAAATCTACGTAAATAACACTATTATATTATATTAATAAAATTTTGTTGTTATGTGTTTAAATTTGAATAGTTTCCACTTTATGGGGATTTATATGGAAATATAATCCATCTTAAATGGAAATAAACCCCATGACCATTATAGCGATAAATGTGGAATTGATTTGCCATAAATAAAAAGGTCATGAATAAGGTAATAAATACTGTAACCATGTATGTTTTGGAAAGATTAATTGAATATATAATAAATGCCTCAATGGTTAGAATTTAAATTGTGACCAATAATAGGAATTGTAACTCCAACAAGGGAAATAAATAAGTAAGGAAATTTTTTATACATATACATATATATATATATATATGTGTGAGTGTGTGTGTGTGTACACTAAAATAAGAACTAAATTAGCATTTGGGAGTAATTATGTAACACCCCGTGTTTTCTATTAACATAAACTAACGAATTAAACAATACTTAATTTAAAATGTGAGAATTAAGGGAAATGGATTACGCCATTGTGTTCATCTCAGAATTCTGGTTGAGACAGAGTCTGAGTTTGCGTAAATTGGACTTCGTATGAAGAAGTTATGGCTGTCGGAAGTTTTCAGAAAATTCAAATAAATTCATATAGCTCAAAAACATATTCAAAATTCAAATCAGAAGTCAGAAGCGGGCTGGGCGGGAAATTTCCCGCCCATGACCCAGGTCGACCAGGGGGTCGACCCTAGTGCCGACCTCCCCCCTATAAGTCGACCTGGGGTTGACCTAGGGGTCGACCTGGGGGTTGACCTGCCCCCTACCCCCTGGGCAGATAAAAAAGATGACGATTTTGTGACTCAGTGCCGAGTCATTAGGGCTGAGGTGTCACCCTATCTTGACTGGATGGTCTTGATTGATTCTAAGTTCATCGGATGGCCTAAATTAATCCTAAATTCTTTATAAACACATGTAGACTCAAACCCTAAAACCTAATCAAAATTAGAACCATGGCCATCATGCTATCACCCTGCAACCTAGAATAGCCGTAATTAACTAGAGGAAAAGTAAAGCTAATCAACTCAATTCAACTCAAGTCTATAACAACTACAACAACAAATTTGTCTACTTCAAGGGCGAGCTAAATCAATTTCAGAACTCAGATCCCAGATCAAGACCTTCTTTGAGTTGTGAGTTCGATTTCTTTAATAAGATAATTAACAAGTTAATTAGGTTGAGTTATAATTTGGGATATATGGTTATGTTTGTAAAACATTGGGAAAAATGCGATATTTTGTGAATGTATGCAAGTTGTTCATAATGATAGTTTTTGTTGTGAATCCTTTTGTATATACCCAATCATCCATGTTCAACCTGATTCATGTTTGACATCATTGTATATGCAAGTTTGGGTGCAGATTATATGCTAGTTTCTATGTGAATTGTACATAGTTTACATGTGAACCAAATAAGATGACTATATGCAAGTTTAGGTAGAAATTGGATTCACATATATGCAAGTTTACACCTTTAGATTTAGATCTATGACATACATAGTTTGTGCAAGTTCGTGACTATGGCCCATGCAAGTTCTGGGTGAAAACTATATTCATATGTGCAAGTTTTGGGTGAAAACTATATTCATATATGCAAGTTCACACCTTTTAGCCTATGTTTAGATTCATGACAATACCAAATTTATGCAAGATATGTTGTAATCCTTATTAGTAAGTTAGATCCATTTTGTGTGTTATGCAAATTTGCGATGTTTCTTCCCTTTTATGTCATTAGACTAATTGCTAGTCTAATATATATATATATATATATATATATATATATATATATATAAGTCATGATAAGCGAACGAACAACGTGGGGACGATGGAGGTAATATTGAATATACACATATTGAGAATTGGCATATATGGCCTTAAAAAGGCATATAATTAATTTAAGACATTAATGGAAAAAATTGGTATTTATGGACATAATTTAGGTGACAATTATGAATATAAGTATATTTGGAATTTAATAGGGATATTAATCCAATTTGGGGTTAAATAAAGATGTGTAATAATAAACCGCCTAAGACACGAGGTTAGACTCTTTTGTGGTGTAAGACTGCCCGGACCCGCCTAGCAAATCCAGCAGCCACAAATGCCAATCTAATGTGAGAGGTCAAAGGCATGAATTAAATGCGTAACAGTTGTAAAGACACGAGGTTAGGCTCGTTCATGGTGTAAGACTGCCCGGACCCGCCTGGCAAATCCAGCAGCCACAAATGCCAGTCTAATGTGGGAGGTCTTTACAAGGTTATGTTGTCAATGAACTAAAAACAGTTAACTAGATAAATATGTGGTGGGACATGGGGGGTTAAGTGGGTGCTATGGGTGGCACGTGAAATTAAGAGGGTGCCTTGGTTGGCATGTGAAATACGATTAGATGCACTTAACCAAGATTGAATAATGTAAGAAGACATGAATAAGAATGGGCTTAAGTGAGGAAAACCTTAAAGGGGACCAAGAATAGGTGAAAGCTTATGTCATGCATGGGGGCCCTTTTCAAACTAGTAACCCATTAAGTATCTTTGTGGGCTCGACCCAAGTTGAGGACGGGACACGCGTACTGGGCTTGATTGTAAGATGTCAAAACGGGTTAGCGGTGGCAACGCAAGTCCAACGGGGTCAGTTGCATGTGTGGCCCCGGGCTGGTAGGTAAGACGTTGTTGCATCGTGTAGGTATAAGCCGTGCATTTTTGGTGGTATCGGGTTGCCACTTTGGGGAGTGATACACCCCATTGTGGGGCCAGCATAGGTGTCTACGAGTTAGGGAGGCGATCGAATGGGGGTAGTGGGTACACCTAGTGAAGATAGGGGCATACAACACCTATGAAGGCAGCTAGGGGTACATGAAACTACCATTATCAATATTAAGTTTGGTAGGCGGGATCAACTTTTAGGGTGTTTGGTGTGGTGTAGTGCAGTAATTATCTTATAATGATTAGGTGCGCCTTTAACATTATCTTTGTTCATCTTATTCCTTTGTTTGCTCTGACATGCCCATTGGTTCACATTCATTTCCTTATTTTCTAGCTTATGCCTTATCCCAGTTACTTAATGATTATATTGTTAAAGTTATTGCACTCGCTAGACTTTATATCTGACCCCTTTTGCTTCCACCTCTTTTCTTCCTTTTCCCCCCAGGTGCTCAGGGTGGGACTAGCACTAGTGGAGCTTGATTTGGACAGCTTTATCTCTCTCATTTTGGAAGTTGCTTGGATCGCTGAAGTAAAGTTCAGCCTATCTTATTTGTGGCTATTTTATGTTGGGGTTATGTCTTTTATTTTATGTACTCAGAACTTATTTGTCAAGATGGATAATAAGTGTATTTGGTTTTGTAGTTGGTTTTTGATGTGATGTAACCAAACTATTTCTCCGCTGTAATTGAAGTGGTTTTTGTTTTCCAAGTACCAATATATTTATCTATCTTGTTTACTTTTCTGTTCTATACACAATAAATGCACCACCAAAATTAAGGCATTCCCTCTATGAGTGACCTTAACGGAGGTGGGGTGTCACACGTGGTATCCGAGCTGAAGGTTACCAGAATAGATAAGGTATTTTGAAAAACTATTTTTAAAAAAGCATTTTATAAAGAAATACTTTCAAAACTATGTTTTAAGGAAAGTATTTTTAAGAGAAAAAATTATTTTAAAAACATAACCCCCAAGAGCCATATAACTTTCTTTCGAATTCTCCGTTTGAATCTCTTCATTTTCTTTTCAGCATGTCTGGAATTCCCGAGATACCCGAAGGGATACCGATACCAGGATGGTTTAGATGGTATCTGGAAGCTAGGGCCAATGTCGCAGGCCCAGCAAATGCTCCTCCCCCTCCTCCTCCTCCTCCCCGTGTTGATACTTTCGCAAAGATTTGCAAGGACTTTCGGGCAATGGGCGGAAAACCTTTTCACGGGTCGGAGACGTTTGTTGAAGCTCAAAATTGGCTAAAGGAGGTGGAAGAATTATTTGGAATCTTTGAGGTAGAAGATGGAAGAAAAGTCCAGTTAGCTTCCTGGTTAATGAAGGATGAGGCCTCGTTTTGGTGGGAGGTCACTAATGGAGAGCGTCCAGTTGATACATGGTCGGATTTCAAGCAAAGTTTGTGGCAAAGTTTCTCTCACGGGCCGAAGAGAATATATACATGGAAAGGTTTTTGGCATTGAGGCAGGGAAATCTATCAGTGAAAGAGTACGTCAACAAGTTCAATCAGTTAGCGAGATTTGGCTTAGACTTGGTGAATACACCCGAAAAGAAGGCCCTGAGATTTGTTAAGGGTTTGAACGAGCCGCTACATGGGTTAGCTATGACCCACATCCCTATGGGGGGTACCTTTGAGAGACTAGTTGACATGGCATTTATGCATGAAGAGGAGAAAGGCGCCAATGCTAATAAGACACCTGAAAAGAAAGGGGATCAAAAGAAACCACAACAGCAACAGCAGAACAAGAAGGGTGGTAAAGACAACAATGGCAAGGGAAAGAAAAGATGCTTTAACTGTGGGACACCAGGCCATCTGAGCAAAGACTGTAGGAAGAAGAAGAAGACTGGTTGTTTCCACTACGGCGAGGCAGGACATCTAATTAGGGACTTCCCAAAGAAAGGGCAGGGACTACCTCTGGAGGGCAGATTCAGGCTCTCATGGCACCGGGGCAGGCAAGGGGGCGGGTCTAGGCTCTCGTGTCCCAATCGCTGCAAGAACGAGGTAGAATGATTTCCATTGAAAGTTAACTTTTTGATCATCCTGTTCGCACACTCTTTGATTCTGGCGCATCACACTCTTTTATATCTACTGCTTTAGTTGAGTCACTACACCTAAACACCAGTATAGTAGACGATCCCTTAGTTGTTTCAAATCCAATTGGGGGCTCAGCATATTTGTCGATGATTTGTTTGGATTTGGAAACTTCTATACTTAGCGTTGGGTTTAGATATGATGCTTATGTTTTGGGCTTCACGGGCTATGAGTTAATTTTGGGCATGTATTGGTTATCCAGTAATGGAGCAGTCCTAGATTATGAAAAGAGAGAGGTTAGGCTTATGACTAGCTTGGGCAACACTCTCGAAATCTCTTGTAATCCCATGAATTCTGTTATGCTAAGTTATCTAGAATCGCTTGATGCGTCTGTTGAGAATTTGCAGTCTGTTAGTGTGGTCCATGAATACTCGAATGTCTTTGAGGAAGTAGAGGGCATGCCTCTGAAGCGGGAGATAGACTTCCGCATATATCTAGTTGATAACGCAGAACCCGTTGCTTTACCCGTTAGGCATATGGCTCCAAGGGAAAGAAAGGAGCTTAGCAAGCAAGTTAAGGAGCTGCTAGAAAAAGGGTTTATAAGGTGGAGTATTTCTAAATAGGGTGCTCCAGTGGTGTTCGCAACCAAAGCGGACGGTTCACTTCGCCTATGCGTTGATTATAGGGAGCTAAACAAGCTGATCAAAAAGAATAGGCACCCACTGCCAAGAATAGAAGATTTGTTCGATCAGCTTGTAGGTGCAACAGTTTTCTCCCAATTAGATTTGGCTACCGGATTTCATCTGCTGAGAGTGGCTGAAGATAGCATTGATAAGACCGCATTCAGAACCCTGGACGGTTTCATCAAATGGCTCGTCATGCCTTTCGGCTTGACAAACGCATCCGCTTATTTCGTCGATTTGATGAATAGAGTGTTTCGGGAATTTCTCAATAAATCCGTGGTGGTCTTCGTAGATGATATTCTGATTTTCTCGAAGAATGAGGAAGAGCATGCTTTGCATTTAAAGGAAGTCATGGATACTCTCCGTGCACATCAATTAAAAGCAAAATTCTCCAAGCGCCACTTCTGGAGGGAAGAAGTAAGATTTCTTGGGCATGTGGTGTCCAAAGAAGGGTTAGCTGTGGATCCCGCAAAAGTAGTTGCGGTCCAGGATCGGAAGGTTCTAAAGAATGCAACCGAAGTCCGAAGTTTTCTTAGACTAGCAGGCTTTAATCGCAAGTTCATTAAAAACTTTGCGAAAATCTCAGCTCCACTTACAAGGTTAACGAAGAAGAACCTGACTTTCACTTGGGATTTGGATTGCGAAGTCGCTTTGCAACGATTGAAGAGGGCTCTGACAACAGCCCCAGTTTTGACATTATCAGATGGGAGCAAGATGTTTACGGTATACGCAGATGCATGCGATACGGGACTAGGCGTTGTTTTGATGCAAGAGGGGAAGGTAGTAGCTTATGGTGGAAGGCAATTAAAAGTGAATGAGAAAAACTACCCAACCTACGATCTAGAGTTAGCAGCCATCGTTTTTGCTCTCAAGTCTTGGCGCCACTATCTCATAGGTGAGAAATTTGAGTTGTATACTAATTATAAATCGTTGAAGTACCTATTCTCGCAGAAAGACCTCAATCTAAGGCAGCAAAGATGGATGGAGTTTCTCGCCTCATACAACTTTGAGATCTCCTATACTCCTGGCAAGGGCAATGTTGTAGCAAACGCCTTAAGTATAAAGAAGCTGACCTTAAGTCCTCTCTTTGTAGAAAGGCAAAGTTTGGAGTACATAGAAAATTTTGATTTTAGACCCTCTGTTGATAATGTAACTGGCTTGATGGCAATGCTAGATGTGCGGCCTACTTTGTTGGACTCAATAGGAACCACGCAACATGAAGACCCTCATCTAGTTGATGTGATAGATAAGCTGATTAGTGGAGAGACTTCTAGTCACCTCAACAGATACTCCATCGATGATAAGGGTTGGTTGAGATGGGATGGAAGACTATGTGTCCCGCAAGAAAGAGATTTGGTGAAGATGGTTCTGGAAGAAGCACACCATTCCAAGATAACCATACACCTAGGTGGAGACAAGATGTATAAAGATATCAAAAGAGTTTTCTTTTGGAAAGGCATGAAGAGGGATGTAGCTGAATTTGTTTCAAAATGCATGATATGCCAGCAAGTCAAGGCGGAGCAGAAGAAGCCTGGCGGTTTGCTTCATCATCTAGAAGTTCTGCAATGAAAATGGGAAAGCATCTCGATGGACTTTGTTGATGGGTTGCCTAGGTCAAGAAGGGGTAATAACGGTATTTGGGTAATAGTGGACAGGCTCACGAAAAGCGCTCATTTTATACCTGTCAAGAGTAGGAGGACTGCCTCGTCTTTAGCCTCCATTTATCTTAAGGAGATAATTTGACTCCATGGGATACCCTCCAGCGTAGTGAGTGGCCGAGACTCTATCTTTACAAGCGAGTCCTGGAGGAGTTTGCAAGAGGCTATAGGCATACAACTATGTTTAAGCATAGCCTATCACCCTCAAACCGATGGTCAGACGGAAAGGGTGAACATAGTACTAGAAGATCTTTTAAGACTGTGCATTCTTGATTTTGGAGGATCTTGGGAGGATCATCTCCCTTTGGTGGAATTCGCTTATAACAATAGTTACCAAGCCACTATAGGCATGGCACCCTTCGAAGCTTAACATGGAAGGCCATTTCGATCACCAACTTCTTGGTGGGATCCACTGATAAACTTATACTTGGGTCGGACATGATTAGAGAGACTTTAGAGAAAGTGGACTTGATACGAAGGAGAATGAAGACTGCCCAAGATAGACAGAAATCCTACGCAGACAAGAGAAGGACCGACCTTGAGTTTGAAGTAGGGGATAAGGTGTTCCTTAAAGTATCTCCTTTGAGGAATGTCATCCGCTTTGGGTCCATAGGAAAGTTGGCACCACAATTTGTAGGACCATTTCCTATCATCGAAAGAATTGGGACGATGGCCTACAGAGTATAGATACCTGAAAGACTGGCTGGAGTTTATAATGTTTTCCATGTATCTCAGCTACGAAAGTGCTTACATGAGTCGACAGAAGTTGTGGAGCCAAGTATACTAGAGGAAGTCGAAGTGGAACAAGAATCGACTGTGAGGAGAGTTCCAACTCGTATCTTGGGGATGGAAGTCAAAAAGCTACACAACCGTGAAGTTAAGCTTGTCAAGTTCAATGGAGCGACACCGAGGAAGACGTGACTTGGGAGATTGAGGCCAAAATACGTGCATCTTACCCTTTTCTTTTTTAGGGTACATCTTTGATCTCTTTTTCCTTAAGTTTATTCAAGCTTGTATCTACCTTTTTAGTGTATCTCCTAGGTCATATTCTTTATCCTTAGGTAGAGGCCAATGGATGTAAACATGTATTTGAAACATGTTATGATTGATGGATGCTAGTGGATGCAAGTGTTTGCTAGTGGTTGCTCGTGGATGCATATACACACACATTAGGCACTAGATCGGCTCAATCACTTTAATACTACATATAAATGTGTGTTTATTTAGATTAATGGATGTATAATGGTTGTGTTATCATATGGATGCTGCATTCAGATGAATGGGTACGCACGCATGTAGAAATAATATGTATCATTAGGGATCTTTTGCATACATAATGGACGCATGGCACTATCATAATCTGCATTAAGGAGGTCAACTGAACCAGTAGATCGCTTGATTTTGCATTAGATACGGACATGTACACACACTGTGCATATAAACATGAAAGCAATAAAAGTCTTTTAAGGACAGTGGATGCATGTGTTTGATGGTAGAGTAGATGGACGATTGGATGGTAGGATATGTATTCTTCGTAACTTGAAGATTTCGGGGTCGAAATCCTTTAAGGAAGGGAGAATGTAACACCCCGGGTTTTCTGTTAACATAAACTAACAAATAAAACAATACTTAATTTAAAATGTGAGAATTAAGGGAAACGGGTTACGCCATTGTGTTCGTCTCGGAATTCTGGTTAAGATAGAGTCCGAGTTTGCGTAAATTGGACTTCGTATGAAGAAGTTATGGCTGTCGTAAGTTTTCAGAAAATTCAAATAAATTCAAACAGCTCGAAAACATATTCAGAATTCAAATCAGAAGTCAAAAGCGGCTGGGCGGGAAAATTCCTGCCTAGGACCCAGGTCGAACAGGGGGTCGTCCCTAGTGTCGACCTCCCACCTACAGGTCGACCTGGGGGTCGACCTGCCCCCCCTCGGACAGATCTGAAAGATGATGATTTTGTGACTCAGCGCTGAGTCATTAGGGCTAAGGTGTCACCCTATCTTGACCGGTTGGTCTTGATTGATTCTAGATTGATCGAGTGGCCTAAATTTATCCTAAATTCTATATATACACATGTACACTCAAACCCTAAAACCTAATCAAAATTAGAACCATGGCCGTCTTGCTATCACCCTGCAACCTAGAATAGCCGTCATCAACTAGAGGAAAAGTAAAGATAATCAACTCAATTCAACTCAAGTCTATAACAACTACAACAACAAATTTGTCTACTTTAAAGGCGAGCTAAATCAATTTCAGAACTCAGATCCCAGAACCCAAGACCTTCTTTGAGTTGTGAGTTCGATTTCTTTAATAAGATAATTAACAAGTTAATTAGGTTGAGTTATAATTTGGGTTATATGGTTATGTTTGTAAAACATTGGGGAAAATGCGATATTTTGTGAATGTATGCAAGTTGTTCATAATGATAGTTTTTGTTGTGAATCCCTTTGTATATACCCAATCATCCATGTTCAACCTGATTCATGTTTGACATCATTGTATATGCAAGTTTGGGTGCAGATTATATGCTAGTTTCTATGTGAATTGTACATAGTTTACATGTGAACCAAATAAGATGACTATATGCAAGTTTAGGTAGAAATTGGATTCACATATATGCAAGTTTACACCTTTAGATTTAGATCTATGACATACATAGTTTTATGCAAGTTATGACTATGGCCCATGCAAGTTCTAGGTGAAAACTATATTCAAATATGCAAGTTTTGGGTGAAAACTATATTCATATATGCAAGTTCACACCTTTTAGCCTATGTTTAGATTCATGACAATACCAAGTTTATGCAAGATATGTTGTAATCCGTATTAGTAAGTTAGATCCATTTTGTGTGTTATGCAAATTTGCGATGTTTCTTCCCTTTTATGTCATTAGACTAATTGCTATTCTAATATATATATGTCATGATAAGCGAACGAACAACGTGGGGATGATGGGGGTAATACTGAATATATACATATTGAGAATTAGCATAAATGGCCTTAAAAAGGCATATAATTAATTTAAGACATTAATGGGAAAATTTGGTATTTATGCACATAATTTAGGTGACAATTAGGGACATAAGTATATTTGGAATTTATTTACAAATTTGAATAGGGATATTAATCCAATTTGGGGTTAAATAAAGATGTGTAATAATAAACCGCCTAAGACACGACGTTAGACTCTTTTGTGATGTAAGACTGCCCGGACCCGCCCGACAAATCCAGCAGCCACAAATGCCAGTCTAATGTGAGAGGTCAGAGGCATGATTTAAATGCGTAACAGTTGTAAAGACATGAGGTTAGGCTCGTTTGTGGTGTAAGACTGTCCGGACTCACCGGGAAAATCCAGCAGCCACAAATGCCAGTCTAATGTGGGAGGTCTTTACAAGGTTACGGTGTTAATGAACTAAGAAACACTTAACCAGATAAACATGTGGTGGGACATGGGGGGGTTAAGTGGGTGCCATAAGTGGCATGTGAAATTAAGAGGGTGCCTTGGGTGTCATGTGAAATACGGTTAGATGCACTTAACCAAGATTGAAGCATGTAAGAAGACATGAATAAGAATGGGGTTAAGTGAGGAAAACCTTATAGGAGACTAAGCATAGGTGAAAGCTTGTTTCATGCATTAGGGCCCTTTTCAAACCAATAACCCATTAAGTATCTTTGTGGGCTTGACCCAAGTCGAGGACGGGACACGCGTACTGGGTTTGATTGTAAGAGGTCAAAACGGGTTAGCGGTGGCAACGCAAGTCCAACGGGGTCAGGTGCATGTGTGGCCCGGGGCTGGTAGGTAAGACGTTGTTGCATCGTGTAGGTATAAGCTATGCATTTTTGGTGGTATTGGGTTGCCACTTTGGGGAGTGATACACCCCACTATGGGGCCAACACGGGTATCTACGAGTTAGGGAGCCAATCGAATGGGGGTAGTGGGTACACCTAGTGGAGATAGGGGCAGACAGCACCTATGATGGCAGCTAGGGGTACACGAAACTACCATTATCATTATTAAGTTTGGTAGGCGGGATCAACTTTTAGGGTGTTTGGTGTGGTGCAATGTAGTAATTATCTTATAATGATTAGGTGCGCCTTTAACGCTATCTTTGTTCATCTTATTCCTTTGTTTGCACTGACATGCCCATTGGTTCACAGTCATTTCCTTATTTTCCAGCTTATGCCTTATCCCAGTTACTTAATGATTATATTGTTAAAGTTTTTGCACTCTCCAGACTTTATGTCTGACCCCATTTGCTTCCACCTCTTTTCTTCCTCCCCCCCCCCCCCCCTCGGTGCTCAGGGTGGGACTAGCAATAGTGGAGCTTGATTTGGACAGCTTTTTCTCTCTCTTTTTGGAAGTTGCTTGGATCGCTGAAGTAAAGTTCAGCCTATCTTATTTATGGCTATTTTATGTTGGGGTTATGTCTTTTATTTTATGTACTCAGAACTTATTTGTCAATATAGATAATAAGTGTATTTGGTTTTGTAGTTGGTTTTTGATGTGATGTTACCAAACTATTTCTCCGCTGTAATAAAAGTGGTTTTTGTTTTCCAAGTAACAATATATTTATCTGTCTTATTTACTTTTCTGTTCTATACACAATAAACGCTCCACAAAAATTAAGGCATTCCCTCAGTGAGTGACCTTAACGGAGGTGGGGTGTCACAACTTAAATTAGACATTTATTGGGACACATATAAATAGCAATAACTAGGATAATTGATTCCTTAGGAAATATGACTGTTAGGGTCATAAATGGCAGACAATCTTAATAGAAATAATAAATGGAATAAAAAAGGGATTAATGGGCATTGGATGTCGTAGTAAATGATAAGTCCAATAAGGAAATAAATAATTAAACGTCCTAAGATAGAAAGTTATAGGTTTTCCTTATTTTATTCTAGTTAATATAAAACTAATATAATTTGAAATAAGGATTGGACTTAATAGATTAATGATGAGAGGTCAGTTGCCTTATTTGAAAGAAGTCTGCACTCTCCAACAGTTGAGTATATGTTCAACGAATGTGAAATATCATTAACCATAGGAACCCGTGATAATTGTTAATTACGTAGCGAGAATCATTTTCTAAAATAAGGTTTACTTTAAGTGTTTTAGTATAAAGTGGTAGTAGGGCTCGTTTCCCATCCGAAGAAGAAACTAAAAAGGAAATAATTTATAAGCATAGCCTACTTCTGGAATTGAGGTATTAAGTAGTGGGACCCACTTATTGGGTATTAAGCGATTCAATTCACCCTTCTCATAAGGGTAGAATCATTAGGCATACCCTTAAAAAGGTATTAAGTGATTGATTAGCTTGCCTCTCCATAAATTAGAAGTATTATAGGCTAATTGGGTACCAGATTGGTAATCTGTACGATAGTCCACTTCCTTTGGGTATTAGTTGACGGTTGGAGTCCACCATGGGAAAAGGTATTAAATGACGTCGTGGAGGTACCATAGGTATGCCTATCATGCAGGGAGTCTTAAGTGACTAGGAAGTTATCCAATAAGGTTTGTTGGATAGTAACGCAGGGGTCCTCTGGGGGAAGGTTATAAATGACGGTTAGTCATTAACCTATCATATAGGTAATAAGTGACTGCTTACTATCTCATGCTTTAAGTGGGGATTGTGTATATGTGTGAATGACAGAAGCCTTAAATTAGTAGGTCTTAGTAGCTAGTATCCTATGATAAACATTGTTTGTTTCATGAGCTTGACGACCATAATTCAAACGGCTGCAGTCATCTTTGGAATATGATTGAGGAATGTGTCAGACATGGAGAGCTGGCACAATATGTTAGGAACCAGGCTCTAGTAGTCGAACATGCACAACTATCCGCTCCTACTCAGAATAAGAACGAGCTAGGACCTGGCCTGTGTGGATTAGTCATCGACTAATTTGGAACTTATTAGGCTCTTTGGATTTGTGTTTTTTTAGATTTTGGCTTTCTGGCACTTAGGTTTGGGCTTTCGGAAATTTTAGTTTTCTGGCTTTTGGATTATGTCTTTTTTGGCTTTTCAGCTTTTGGATTCTAGCATTTTGTTTTTTTCACGATGGATATGGCTCCCTGGTTTTCTAACTTTGGGGTGTTGGTTTTTCGATTTTCTACTTTTTGGTTTTGGATGGCTAAGTCTGCCTACCCATATGCGCAATCTGGTAAGATTACTAGGCATGCTCTTTGTGGACAATAAACCATTCATCCCCTATTTAATGAATTTGTAATCGAAAACGACTACATTGGCCTACACACATATGTGGATATGATGTGATTGCTAGGAGTGCTCTATGCCTGACTATAAACAGTTAGCTTTCTTTTGGATTTATAAAAAATAGAACTTTTCGAACTTTAATAAAATTACTTCGCTTGTATGGACTATGCTTGTGAAGTATGAAACCGAGAATCAGAACTTTAAACTTTAAGGACTTGGTAGGTATAAACTATGAACATCAAGTATAAAATTCATAAGTTGATCCCCAAGTATGGACTATGCTTGGGAAGGACTAGGTCGTCTTGTCAGGACTTATAAGGTCACTTTGTCCTAGTTTGGGTATAGGCTATACTTGCTTGGATCCGAACGATCTTGTCAGGAATTGGAAAAATCGTTAGTTAAGTCTTGAGTAGGGACATTGGATATGGAATGTTCTATCAGGACTTGGTAGAAAATTTCATCCAGTTTTTTTGCAGGTATGGACCAACATTGGATGTTCTAGATTTCAGGTTTTGGATAATGGAGTTTCTGTTTTCTAGATAGTCTTTCTTTCATAGTACGATCTGGAGTGATCGTGGGATTTTCTTGGATTTCGTAGTCTGGTTTTCTATTAATATGATCCGACACAATCATGGTTTTTTGGATTTTTGGTTCTCGGTTATTAGATTTCTACTTGGACTTCACTCGAGTCACAGTCTTTGGATTCATAGATTTCTAGATTATACAAAAAGCGTATTCCAAAGAAAGACATGTTTTAGAGGGAAAGCGTTTAACCATCTTTTGGCAAAGTAGTCACACTTTGAATTTCTGGCTATTGGAGAGTTTAAGGCTTGGGTATGAACTTGGGAAAAACTCGGAGTGATTTGGACGAAGTCGCAGAATTCACGAAAACTAGGATTTTGGGTAAAGTATTTCGAGAAAGGTACAACTCCCTGAAACACATCAGTGATCGGTAGGAATCATCGAGTTTCAAAATGGATGTGGAAATTCACAAAGTATCCCTAGATTGGCATAGACTTTTCGTATCCCCATATACAAAATGGAGTTTGCATTAGAATTAAGGTACAAGGAAGTTAAAGAAATTGGCCAAGGCATATGGGATCAGTACTGATCCCAGATTTGGTACCGATCCCAGATTCGGTACTGATCCCGAGAGATGAATTTCATGGGCCATATGCCCTCTTGAGCCGTAATCCCTGTGTAACACCCCATAATTTAATTATATAATTAACATGATAAAATGAATAATATCTAATAAAATATTCAGAACTGAGTAAAATGGACTTTACCTTGCTTTCATTATGAAATTCTGTTTTAGATAGACTCTTGGTTTTCGTAAATCGAATTAAGTATGAAGAAGTTATAAACTAAAAAAATTGAACTAGAACAATTTATAATATATATATATATATATAAAAAAAACCGAACGTAGAACGCAATAGTAAGTGGACGACCAAGCACATAACTGGGTTGACATAGGGGTCGACCCAGGTAGTAGGTGGGTCGACCCACCTGCATGCAAGGAAGATTCCTACACCTGAATCTGGCCTGTTTTATTTGCTATATACATGTGCTGGCTTAGCTTAAGGTATATAGTTTGATTTGATAACCTAATATTCTATGGTTTAGATTTATCTTAATTAATCTATAAATAGGCTAGCAGCCTCACTATTTTCTCACACAGAAACATATCTTCATCTTTTTCCTTCTCCAAGCTATTTCTAAATAAAAATAAGTAAATGTTGAGGTGCTGCCAAAAAGTATATTAATGGGATAACTCTAGATTTTCAACAACAACTATTTTATGGAGACATTCACCGGATCTTAATCACATCAGTGTGAGTTCTAGTTATTTTCATATCTGCTATTTAAACAGTAAATGAATTAGATCTAAAAAGCAACAATGTTTACATGTTTGTATGTTATTGTTTTACTTCCAATTATCTATTAAGAATACAGTTATCATATGTTCATATATACATTTTTCTTCTTTATCCCCTTCCTTTTATTTACAATCTTTTCTATGCCTATTTATTCAGTTTGAGTTTGATCTGTTTTCTCTTTTTCCTTTTTATTTTACGTTGAGCCTAGGCCATCGAGTGCCTAGGCCATTTCCGTTTGAATTGTGTATAATTGGGATAAATTGGAATAACTTGTAAAGACAATAAGGAGAGTTGGACATATTATAATTTGAGTACATTTGACTGTAAATTTGGGGTAACTACAAAAGGGAAGAAAATGCAAACATGTTAACCTGAATACGTTGGTCTTAATTTATAATTAAGTAAAGCATGTTATATATGTGGATCAGATGTAATTAAGTAAAATGAGTTACTGTAATCTATATGCATCTAAGAGGTGCTTGTCTGTTTTAGGGGAGGGGATGTACACAGAATAACATTTATAGGAAAAGTCATTTTAAGACCATGCTTATTAATAAACTTAAACCCACTAAGTAAAACTGTTGATTAATTAGTTAAAATCTCCCACGTCTTGCTGTTTATATCCAGTTTTCGGTCTTAAAATCCTAGTTTCTTGGGGTGCAAACCTAGGGGGTGGCTTGTGTCAATCTTTCTGTGTGGATCCCTGTATCAGTCAGTATCCCTGTCAGTGTCATAAAGGGGCCTCACACTAGGTAGAGTCCAGGGCACGCTTTACTAATCTGGATTGTAAGAGGTTCAAAGGTTGGAAGGTGGATATGGGCGCGTTCTGGCGGAATCATGAGTGTGCATGGTTCCGATCGGGGAAACTAAGACATTGTAACACTAGCGAATAGGGTTGTGTCTTATAAGTTGACAGGTTAAGGACTGATATCCCCTATTGCCATTACTGGAACAAGTTATTTATGTTTATAGGGAGTCGATCATATGGGCAGTAATTTGGGTGAAACTAATCTTGATATTCTAGTATTTGCTACCAAAACTTGTTCTTGGGATATGAATGAGAAGCTTACTTGTTCATTACCTTGCCTTGTTATCTCATTTATCTGTACTTGTACATTTTACTGTATTTTTATATCCAATACCATTTATCTATCTTGATACTTCTTATCTCATGCTTATGATGAAAATCACTGGAACTCACCAGAATTTATATCTGACCTATTTTGTTTTCTTTCTCTCCCCTCCTTCCACGCTCAGGTTCTTAGAGTGGTGGCGGACAATAGTAGTGACCGCGATTCTATTCATCTTGGACTTGGATTACTCCTCTTTATATGTACGTCTTCAGTTTCTTTTTCTACGTTCGTTGTGGCGGCATATGCGGGATATTATTTTATGGTTTTGTACTCTGATGGTTTACGAGACAGATGTTTATGGTTATGACATTGATGGTTTATTTTGGAAAAAATGTAATGCTATGTTTTGTTTGAAATAAAAGTTTGAAGTTTTCCACTGCATTTTATATTATGACTTGTTAAAATTAGTCTTTGTGTTATTATTGTGCTCCACAGAACTTAATGCATCCTCATATGGGTGACATAAGGGACGTAGGGTGTCACGTTTGGTATCAGAGCCTAAGGTTTCAGTGCCTAAGGTAACAAGATCAGAGGAAAAGTTTTTGAAAAAGTATTTTCAAAGTAAAGATTTTAAAATAAAACAAATTTTTAGAAAAATATCTCCTCAACTCATTTACAATATTCCTTTGATCTCTTTTTGAATCCTTGTTTTTCTTTTTTTTCAGCATGCTTGGGGCTCCTAACTTCCCTAAGGGCATACCCATTCTGATATGGTTCCGTATGTACGTAGAGGCTACAATACCTACCAGAGTGCAAGGAAATGCCCCTCCCCCAGCTGCAACCACAGTAGCTCCACCTCATTATATCGTCAACTTTTCTAAGCTTTGTAAGGATTTCTACGCAATGGGAGGCAAGCCGTTTCGAGGTACCGAGAGTTTCGTGGATGCGCACAATTGGCTTAAAGAAACGAAGAATGCATTCAATTTGTTGGAGCTCGAGGATATGAGAAGGATTCAGTTGGCCGCTTAGAAACTGAAAGATGAAGCTTCATACTAGTGGGAGGTGACTCGGGCGGGACAGGCGGTAGCCACTTGGGAGGAGTTTAGACGCGGATTTAAGACGAAGTTCTCGTCATAAGCGGAAGAAGGAATGAAAATGAAGAAGTTTTTGAATTTAAAACAAGGAGATATCTCAGCGAAGGAATACATTACTAGTTTCAATCAACTAGACAGGTTCGGATGGGATTTGGTGAACACTCCGCATAAGAAGGCTCTAAGATTCGCGAAAGGTTTGAATCAACCTCTCCAAGGACTAGCATTGACACACACCCCGATGGGAGCGATTTTCGAGAGGCTAGTTGATATGGCATTGGTGCACGAGGACGGTAAAGAAGAGAAGAAAGAAGTTACGACCGAGGAGGGAAAAACCCAAGGTTGAGGAAAAGAATTGGCGGCTCAAGAAGGGGACAACAAAGAAGGAAGGAGAGACTGACAAGGCTCACCCATTTGACGAAGAAGAACTTGGTTTTTGCCTGAGCGTTGATTGCGAGGATGCTTCCAGAGATTAAAGAGGTCTTTGACATCAGCCCCTTTTCCGACTGTTCCTGATGGTAGCAAGGTGTTTACTGTCTACACGGGTGCTTGTGGCATGGGTTAGGTGTCGTGTTGATGAAAGAAAGTAGGGTGATCTACTATGGAGGTAGGCAGTTGAGAGACTATGAGAAGAACTACCCTACCCATGACTTGGAGTTGGTTGTAATAGTGTTTGCACTTAAGTCTTGGCGACACTATCTACTTGGAGAGAGATTTGATCTATATACGGATCACAAGTCGCTCAAATATTTGTTCTTGTAGAAGGATCTCAATTTAAGGCAGTAACAATGTATAGAGTTCCTTACGTCCTACGATTTTGAGATAATTTATACCCCAGGCAAGGGTAACGTGGTTGCAGACGCGTTGAGTAGGCAGAGGATGACCTTGAGTCCCCTATTCGTAGAGAGGTAGAGCTTGATGTTTATCTCAATCTTTTATTTTAGCCATCTACGGATCTTATGCCCGGTTTGTTAGCATCATTGGAGGTGCGACCTACTCTTATGGAGCGCATTGGATCCACATAGTGAAAGGACCAGTAGTTTGTGGACATCTTGTATAGACTTAATAGAGGAGAGACTCTAGTCATCTAGCTAGATATTCTGTAGATGAGAAAGTGTGGCTACGTCGAGACGGAAAGCTTTGTGTTCCCAGAGTTAGAGATATGTTGAGAATAATTCTTGAGGAGGACCATCACTCTCGGATGACTATCCATCCGGGCAGTGACAAGATGAACCGAGATATGAAGAGAGTTTTCCATTGGACTGGCATGAAGAAGGATGTTGCAGAATTTGTGTCCCTATGTTTGACTTGCCAACGAGTTAAGGCTGAACAAAGGAAACCTGGCGGATTGCTTTAGCCCTCGGATATCTCATAATAGAAATGGGAGAGCATCTTTATGGACTTTATTGATGGACTTCCCAGATCGAGGAAGGGCAACACGAGTGTATGGGTGATAGTAGATAGATTAACTAAGAGCGTTCATTTTATTCCCGTCAAGAGCAAGAGGACAGCAGCTTGGCTAGCATCAGTATACCTTAGAGAGATCATCTGACTTCATGGGGTACCTTCCAGTATATTAAGTGACTATGATCAGTCTTCACGAGTGAGTTTTGGAAGAGCTTGCAAGAGGCATTAAGTACACAGTTACGACTGAGCATTGTTTACCACACTCAGACCGATGGACAGACTGAGAGGGTCAATAGGGTTCTTGAGGATTCATTGAGACTAGGTATCCTAGACTTTGCAGGGATTTGGGAGGAGGATCTCCCATTGGTTGAGTTTGCCTACAATAATAGTCATCAATCAAGCATAAGGATGGCACCCTTCGAGACACTTTATAGATGACCTTGCAGCGCTGACATGTTGGTGGGAGTCTACGACAGACTTATACTTAGGCCTGAGATGGTGATAGAGACTTCTGAGCAAATAGACCTATTCGCAGACGAATGAAAACAGCTCAAGACAGGCAGAAGTCATATGCCGATAGGAGGATGATTGACTTAGAATTTTAGGTAAGGGGTATGGTCTTTATCAAGGTATAGCCTCTAAGAAACATTATTCACTTTGGCATGGTAGGGAAGTTGGCCCCAAGGTTTGTAGGGCCATTCCCAATAGTTGAGAGGATAGACCATATGGCCTATAGAGTTAGAATACTAGAGAGGTTGGCGGGAGTTCATGACATGTTCCATGTTTCTCATTTTAGGAAATGTCTACATGATTCGGTAGAGGTAGTGGAGCTAAGTACGCTTGAGGATGTTGAGGTTAAAAAGGGGGCATCTGTCAGAAAAGTTCCTACTCATATTCTTGAATCGGAAGTTGAAAGATTATGCAACAAGGAGATCAAGTTAGTGAAAGTGCAATGGGGAGAAGATCGAGACGATGCGACATGGGAAGCCAAAGACGAGATTCGCGCTTCTTTCCCTTTTCTCTTTAAAAGTACATTCTTAGTTTCCTTTCTAAAGCTTTTGAATTCGAATCTGTTATTTCTATCATTCAAGTATGTTTATCCTATCGTTCGAATCGCGATCCTTACGTAGAACCCTATGGTTGGAAACATATGTTTGAGAAATGTTATGTTTGATGGTTGCAAGTGGATGCAACCGTTAGCTACTGGTTTTAGTAGACACATACACACACGTTAGGTACTAGATCGGCTCAAACACTTACATATTGCATATGGATGCGTGCGCATTTTAATTTTCAATGGATGAAATGGTTGAATAATCACATAGATGTTTCATTTTTGTAAATGGTTGTGCACACATATATAAGTTATATATGTATCATTAGGATTCTTTTGCATTCATATTGGATACATGGCACAAACATATATTGCAATAAGGAGGTCAACCGAATCAGTCGACCGCCTGATTTTTGCATTAGTATTGGGATATATACACACAACACCTTTGCATATGTTCATTCAAAGCATTGGAAATTTTAAGGACAATGGATGCCAGTGATTGATGGATGAGTAGATGAGTGTTGGTGGTGGTTAAAAAATAGCATTCTTCTTAACTTGAAGATTTCCAGGACGAAATACTTTAAGGAGGGGTGAATGTAACACCTCATAATTTAATTATATAATAAAGATAATAAAATGAATATTAATTAATAAAATATTCATAACTGAGTAAAACAGACTTTACCGTTGCGTCGTTATGAAATTCTGGTTCATATAGACTCTTGGTTTTCTTAAATCGGATTAAGTATGAAGAAGATATGAAATAAAAAAGATTGAACTAAAATGGTATATAATATATATAAAAAATGAACGCAGAAAGCAACGGTAAGTGCGTGATCCAGCCCATAACTGGGTCGACACAGGGATCGACCCGGTCTAAGGCGGGTCAACCCATGTGTCGACCTAGGTAGTAAATGGGTCAACCCACCTGCATGTAGGGCAGATTCCTGTGCTTGAATCTAGAATGTTTTATTTTGTATATAAATGCACTGACTCAACTTATGGTGTACAGTTTAGGTTGATAACCTAATATCCTATAGTTTTGATTTATCCCGACTAATCTATAAGTAGGGTAGCAGCCTCACCATTTTCTTGCACACAAACATATCTTCATCTTCTTCCTCCTCCGAGCTATTTCTAAATAAAAAAGAAGAAGATGCCAAGGTGCTGCCAAAACGTAGATTAAAGGTATAACTATAGTTTTCAAACAACGACTTTTTTAAAGATACATTTTATGGATCTTAATCAAATCATTGTGAGTTCTACTTATTTTTAGATCTGCCATTTAAACAGTATTTTGACAGTAAATAAATTAGATATGAAAAGTAACAGTGTTTATGCATGTTTATATGTTATTGTTTTACTGTCAATTATCTATTCAGTATACAGTTATCATATGTTCATATATATATATATATATATATATATATATATATATATATATATATATCTTTCTTCCTTATCCCCTTTTTGTCTTTTATTTATTCATAGTCTTTTCTATGCCTATTTATTTAGTTTGAGTTTGGATATGTTTTTTTCCTTTTTATTTTATGCTAAGCCTGGGCCATCGAAAGCCTATGCCATTTCTGTTTAAATTGCGTATAATTGGGTTAAATTGAGGGAGAATCGGGTATATTATAACTTTAGAACCTTCGGCAGTAAATTTGGGGTAATCACTAAAGGGAAGAATAAGTAAATATTTTAATCTGAATAGGTTAGACTTAATTTAAAATTAAGTAGAACATGTTATATATGTGGATGAGATGTAATTAAATAAAAAGAGTTACTATAATCTATATACATCTAAGCAGGTGCTTGACTGTTTTGGGAGAGGGGTTGTACACAAAATAACATTAATAGGAAATGTCATTTTATGACCATGCTTATTAATGAACTTAAACCTGCTAAGTTAAACCTGTTAATTAATAAGCTAAGAAGTCCCACGTCTTGCTGTTTATATCCGGTTTTGGGACTCTTAAAATCCTAGTTACTTGGGGGCACAGGGTAGGTGTGGCTTGTGTTGATCTTGTCGTGTGGAGCTCGTATCAATCAGTATCCATGTTGGTAACATAGAGAGGCCTCGCACTAGGTAGGGGACAGGGCACACTTTACTAATCTGGATTGTAAGTGGTTCGAACGTTGGAAAGTGGGTACATGCGCATTCTGGCGGAGTCATGAGAATGCATGGGTCCGATAGGGGAAACTAAGATGCTGTAACACCAGCGAATAGGGATGTGTCTTATAAGTTAACGGGTTAGGGAATTATATCCCCACTGCCGTGGCTGGCACATGCTATTTGCGTTTGTACTGTGCCGATCGCATGGGTAGTAATTAGGGTAAAACCTAATCCTGATATTCTAGTAGCAGGTCCACAAACTTGTTCTTTGGATATGAATGAGAAGTTTACTTGACTTACCATGCCTTGTTATCTTGTTTACTTCGTACTTGTACATTTTATTGTATTTTCATATCTAATACCATTTATCTGTCTTGATACTTCTTATCTTATGTTTATGCTGAAAATCACTGGAACTCGTCGGACTTTATGTCTAACCTTTTTTGTTTTTCTTCTCTCTCTTCCTTCCCCTCCTCAGTTACTCTATGTATTATTATTGCGCTTCACAGAACTAAATGCATCCTCATATGAGTGGCATTAAGGGACGTGGGATGTCACACCCTATACCTATAAGTACTCCACTTTGGAATGGTTTCGAGATTCCCTTGGCAAGACTTGTGATTCCCGGACTTGGAGACTTTATGGCTTCGCTCATGGCCTCATGGTTTTTGGAATCATCTTTGAACTTGTGAACTTCTTCTTGGACTTGGCTTGGAGATCTTGGCACTTGGCTTTCTATTTGGACTCTTTTGGATATAGAAGCATCACCTTGGACTTTTGGACATTGGAGAGGATTGATGGCTCAGAGTAAGGACATTGTTGTAACCACCCTGAATTTGGAACAAATTTAAAATATATTTTTAATTGATTTTATTGAAAATTTAACATTTTGAAGGATTTAATTTGAGAATAAATGACTTAAAATTTATTTAAAAATGAGTTGAATGTAAAATTTATAATATAATTGTCAAACGAACTTGTAACGTCGTGGTAGTTTTAAATTTCAATTGAGTGTATGGAATTCAATATAAGTCCGAATTTGACGAAACAAGAAATATTAGGAACTATTCAGTTATAACTTTCTAACGAACATGAAAAAAAAATGAGATTTCATTTTATAAATTGTAAGTCATGTACAAATTAAAATATCAAATAGTAGATATGGAATCGTTTATAAATTATAATGATTTATTGTATATGTAAAAAAAAAATTGTGAATGAACACTGTTCGATTAGAAGATTAAAATATTGAGATGTAAAACCCAAGTATGTTTATTCTGCAGTTATATGATATTTCATTGGAGTATATATACGATAATAATAATTAGTTTATTATTAATTTGATAATTTTTTAATTTAATAATATTATATAGCCCTTAAAAATAGTTATTTTGCAAACGACCTCCGTTTTTGACGAAACTAATTTTGTTGGATCCGGAACATCAAATTATTCTCAGATTTAAAATTTTAAGTCAACTGGAATTAGTATGTAATGATGGTAAAAATAAACATATGTTGAATTTCAGTTAAGAATTCAATAAGCTAGAAAATATGCCATTTTTCAAATGGTCTCCAAATTCGACGAAACCAGGTTCATTAGAATCGTATTTATGAAACATAGATAGATTTCTAATTTCATAATTTTTGGAGTTAGTATGTGGCCGTGGTAAATTAAAACGTATGTTCAAATTCTATTTTTAACGTTATATTGACGTATATTTTAATTTTAAGAAAAATTGACTGAAACTATGGAATTAGCTCCCGAAATATGTCTCATTATGTCCAGAATGGGGTATTTGGTTGGGAACGACACTCATTGGGATTCGTTTGGAGTTCAAATGCGAAAATTCACTTTTTGGAAATAATAGAATTAAATAATAATATAAAATATGGTATAAATACCCCCATTTTCAGCCCAAAACCTAATTCCTTAAACCCTAACCACCACCCTCTTGTTTAATGGCCAGAAATGTCCCAACCAAATTCGTTAATCATTCTCAATCCATCACGAATTATCTCATGGTTTCTACACGAAAGTTGAAGAGATTCACATGCTTTATAAATCTATACTAAGATCATTATTAGGTGTTCGTGGAGGCGGGATTTGCACCCATTAGGGGTTGTGTTTGCTGCGTTTTTTGGCTATGGTGGAACTCGAGGTACATGAGATTCATGGTGAAGGTGGAGTGAAGAAGGAGCTTCGATGTGGTGTATTTTGATCGGCATTTGGGAGCTTGTGGTAGCGTGCATTTTAGGGAGGGTGCTGCGTTTTTTTCGTGCATGGTTTCCTGAAGGCGACGGGAAGAAGAGGGATTGGGGTGGTGATTAATTCGGGAAGTAATTAATTATTTTAATTACCTTAAACCAATTATTTATGTAATGAAAAGGTTAAACTCTATATGAAAACAAAATTTTACGATTTCAGATGTTTTAGAATCATGGCGATGAAGGCTTCGAAATGAAATTAATTTGGACAAGATTGGAAGCACATAGAATTTTTGATAAAATTAAACGTTAAGTTTAATTTAGTTAAAACAGTTGTTATTTAACGATTCTGAACCGATCAAAGTGAGAACTCTCTCACTCAACTATTTTGTTATGATATTGTAATCACATTTTAAAATATATGATTGCCTATGCTGATTTTTTATTTGATTAATTTATCACAGATTGCCATATGGTATATGGTAGCTCACATAAAATATTGTTTGCAAACCCGATGGATTAATGGATGATTGATTGTGATATGATTTGAATGTGATTTTGAAATAATTAACATGTTAAAACAATGTTAAGTTATTTGTGGCAGTTGAAATTGGATTAAACATCCGTTTACAAGTCGAACTACTTGTTTATATTCGCCTATTTAAGTGACATCGATTGGGTTGAATAATAACTTGAATTGAATAAGTTACAATAGAATGGAATAAATAATTTATTAATTGATTATTTATTGGTTGAAAACCCTACACTGGTCTTGGGATGATATTTGATTTACACAAATCCCAAGTAAGAAGTTGTGTGTTAATCGGTTGATTGACAAACCGATGTAAGTGTTAACTAATTATTAAGGCTTATGCGGGTGTAAGTGCAGACTGGATGTTGATTGGATGTTTGATAGGTGTTTACAACTATTTTTGGATGTAGAAAATCCATACAAATAAATTATATGATGTTTGGCTGAATTTTATTCCAGTCCGGGATAAATATGGATATTTTAATAATATAATATTCAATGAAAATCGGAGTTTGATTTATATGTCCGAATTTGGATGGATACATAGATATAAAAATATAGGTGAATATCCGTAAATGTAACGAATGGTTTTGAATTAAATTTAATGCACTTTTGGCATATCAAAATTCTGATTTAAAATGAAGAGTGGCTTTTCAAAGTGAAGATCAGTTAAGTTGTGGAGCAAATGTTATAAAAGAAGTTTTCTTTCGAAAGTTCTCCATTTATTTTTATAATGACTGTAAGGAAACTTTGAACGTAAAATAATGACTTTTGAAAAATAATATTATTTTATTCATTAAAATAATATTAAAATTGACCGTATTGTGAAATACGTGATTTTAAACCGAAATGACTGAAACGAGTTTTCAAAGATGATTATATATATTTTATATAATTTATAAAAATGGTTTAGAAGTGTTTTCGATATATTTACAATCTATAAATCGATTCGGGCTTGAACAGAACGCATCACGCAGCGACAGTCCGCGAACATCTATCTGTAACTTCGAATTGGCGTAACGAGAGATCCGACCGTCGAATTCTCTTGAAATAGGAATCATTGGAACTGTAATGAAATGAGCTTTCCATTAAACTGATTTTTTTTGAAATCCAATGGTTAGATTTTAATTTAAGTCCAAATCAGTTTTGAAAAGAGGTCGCTATGGATGCAGTTCGATGGCCGATATTGGAAACTAAATGTAAGTGCCTTAATAAAATTGTTAAAAATATAAATAATTTATGTAAAATGATAATATAGGATTTGCAAATATTTTCGATGAAATGTTCCATACTTGGAAAGATAACAGATATTTTTATCTAAATGAACTAGTTAGCAACCAGATTAAAAAAAATCCAATGATTTTAATTTAATAAATTAGATTTTGGGTTTGTCATGAATGGTATCTTAAAAAATATTGTTCTTGAACCCAGTTGTGAAAGGAATAAATCTTTCAATTAAGATTTAAGGAAGTTTTCCAATTTAATAAATTAAACTGGAAATGAATGAAATTCGATTAATAATAATCGAGATGAGCTTCTATGAGGGAAGGCATTCGTTATTTACGAAATTTAAAAGGCTTCGTCGTTATTCCACTTATAGTATTAGTTGGATACGGAAATTTGTATCGATTATAAATTGTTCAGATTTCCTTGAAGATTCCATATTAAATGAAGATGATTTTGTTTTTTTTTTGAATAATGTATTAAATGACATTTGTCCTTTAACCAAATTAAAGACAGGATTTATTTCCTAAAGTTGAATAACCATTGAAGTAATGTTTTTTGAGATTAAAACTAAATTGGAGTTTTAATGGATCTTTAATTATATTGAAATGTAAATGGTAATTAAAAATACCGAATTCGAGAAATGTTCGAGATGGATTACCACCAGTTCTAATCCTTCCGATAAATGAATCTTTATTTAGATTTAAACGTTAATGGTAATTAAATTTACCGATAACACTATGGATGTTAAATATTGAGTACGACCAGTTTCACTCCATGGGATGAATAAGTTGGTATTGGGATAATAAAATGAATGATTACTTTGGTAAGGATCGATGATCCCGACTAGTTTAACTAGCTTTAATTTGGTTTAAGTTGTGAAAAGATGTTATAAAATCATTTGAAATGATATCCAAAGGAATATTTAAACAATAAGTTTAAATGAGATAATCTTAAATAAAATTAATGGGAACCTTTCCCAGAGTAATTAATATTTGAATAAAAAAATATTTTAGGTTGGAATGAGATGTGTGCTATCATTATTTATCATTTGATTTTGAAGATACACAAGTTATTCAGAAAGGCCGGGTTGAACCAATTATGATTAACTGTGACGACGATTGAAAGTCGAAGATGAAGATGGGGGATGAAGATTGGACATCTTCACGTCATATGGATGATTACTGATGTCTCGATTCGGCGGTACACCCAAGACGAGGTATGTAACAGCCCGCATTTTATGTATTGAAGGATCATAAAATATTTTTATTTTATTCCCTGAGGTTTAAATCATTCTTATATTTTAATATGTTGCTTATGGGGATATGAGACATGTCCATAATTTTTACCAATTTTGTTTGTGACTATTTTTCCCCTGTCAGTCTTGTATAGGGTATAACTTTTGACTCAGGTCGAATCAGATGGTGGGACCTGTGCCATTGGAAAGGATATGATGATTGTCTTTGAGTGGTTACATTAAAGTTTTGGCTCAATGGTTTGGGAGGAATCGTTGTTTTAAGGTTTTTCAGTTGGTTGTTCAGGTTTGGAGAGCCACAATGAGCTAATTTGGGAAGGCCATTGGTGGGATATTGGAAGGGTATAATTAAAGGGTGAGAGGTATGGGAAATAGTTTTGCTTCCTCATTCTTTCATTATGTGGCCTTGAGCTCCTCCTTCCTCTAACAACTTTCCATCATTAAAAATCAAAATTTAAGGAGGGAAATATAGATCTACACCATTGGAGGCTAGATCTACATCAACCGAGGCAAGGATTCATCAGATCAAGGTGTTTGGTGTGAGGTGCTTGCTGTCCGGATTCTTATTTCCACCATTTTAGCTTGTTTTAGAGAATCAGTGAGTGATTTACATCTCTCACATGGATTCAATGAAGTATATGAAAGTTTGGTCATGTTTTTCATCAAATTCAAGTGTTTTACCATAGATCTATACTATGAAAAGTCCATTTTCATATGAATCACCCTATGATCAATTTTAATAAGTTTAAATTGGTTAATCCTATGCCATTTCATATGTTTATGCAAGTTAGATCCGCAATTTTGTTCATATGATCATTCATCATGATTTTGGAATGATTTTCATTATTTTAGTGATAATCGTCATATTCATGTTTTAGTGACTTCATAACATGCTTACGGTTTTGTTGAATGGATTGGTTGAGTTGGTTTCGTCAATTTTGTCGATTGGCGAAGGTTTGGTCGAAATTGGAGTTGCATTGGGGTGGTGCAGGTTTTGGGTCAGTCATGGTTTGGTCGGTCGGCCGAAGTCATGTCTTGGAAAGCAAGTCAAAAAATGGGTTGTTAGAGCAGAGTCGGTCAAACTGGTCAATCAAGGTTAACCGGGTTAGTCAAGCAGGGTCGCTCAAGCTGGTCGAGCAGGGTCGGTCGGATTTTGCCTCGGTAGTGGGTTGGTCAAGCATTGGGTCGTGTATGGAGGGGTCGGCTAGACGAGATGTTGGGTCGGTCGTATGTCCAGTAAGGGGTCGGTCGTATACCCAAGGGGGGTCGGTCGGTCGCACATGATTATTTCTGAAAATTTTATTTTCGGGTACGACTCAGATTTGAACAAAAAGATCTAAAAAATATATTTTTCGGGGGCAAACCCTCGAGCTCTAGCCACAGTGATGTGATTGGCTCGGTGATGGTGTAACTTTGAAGTAAATTCAAGTAGGAAGGTTCGAAGTGTTGAAAGGTGTTCGTTGATCGGTGTAGAATAGCGAATGATGTGACAACTCAAAGTTCGTGAGTTGGTGGATAATGGTTGCTCAAGAAGGTTGCTTGGGCTATGAAAAGTCGTCGAGTTGGATGACTAGAGATGAGAAGGCCGAGAGATTATCGTTGTCGTAAGTTCTAGCAAGCTCAAAGCACGGGTACGATAGGGGCACCTAAAAGACCAGTTGTAGATCGAGCACCCTGGGTATAGTTGAAAGGCCTAGTTGTCAAGGTTGGACATACATACGTATCGTTGAAAGGCGTATGAAGTTTATGCTAGAACTAGGGTTACCATTAGCCCTTTACATATGGCAAGATTGATCGTCATATGATTAACGATGGTTTCAAAGCAGGATTGGCGGTGATAGCCAAAGTCAGTCATGGTTGATTGGTCGTTCTGTTTGCACCGTCTCATGTAGATTGTCCAACGTCGAAGGAGATGTTTCTTGGGTGCTTATCTGACATTGGTTTAGGGACCTGGGGCTTGTGCTTGAGGGATGTTGAGTTCGATTAGGACAGTTTACATTAGATATATAATTTGGATGTCATGAGTGCTTTACCATGAATGAATGGGTATTCTTGTTTTCATGGATGTATGGTTGAAATGTTATCTTAGAGGCTATCACTGTCCGATGTAGGGAAAATATGGTTGAGTTCTTCTTTGTTGTTGTGGGTAGTTTAGTATTTTTATCTATCCATTCGCACATACTTTATTGATGAAGTTTGTTAGCTATTTTATCGCTCATTAAGACTGTTGTCTGAATCAAGGTTTTATGTTTCCTCTTATTACCTTGGGCTGTTCATCCGGTTGTCAATGGGCAAACTAGGTAGCAGGTGATTAGTGAGGACGATGCTGCTGTGCGAAGGCGAGTAAGAGGCTGGCGTATTACTTTTACTACTATCTATTATTTCTATTTCCGCTGTTTGAGTTGCTCTATGAGTGTTGTAGTGAGGCCTTATGTACATACTTGGCATTTCCTATGATGTTGGGATAATCTTTTAGGATGTTATGAAAGTTTGAAAAGTTTGCTATATGATGCTTCACTACTATTAATTGTTGTATATATTCTATTATATTTTATCCCTGCATTTTGAGTTTTACGACAGGTTCCGATGTTGTTTACCTTCTCTAATGATTGTCCAAAGCTGCCAGGCCCACCTTTCAGTATATTATTCCTCTTGTTTAGTGCATGGGTTATAGGCGGTCGTTACATTTGGTATTAGAGGTTTTAACCAAAGTTCTAAGACATAATTTGTAACACCCATAATTTTAACAATGCTAAAGAGGACAAAGTAAAGAATAATTAATTTAATATTCAGAATTAGGGGAAACGGACTACGCCATTACATTCGTCTCAGAATTTTGGTTAAAATAGACACCTGGTTTGCGTAAAACGAACACCGTATGAAGAAGTTGTGAAGGTTTGAAGTTTGTATATGGGTAAGAGAATTATATATATATTTATATATATATATATATAATTAATTTAGAAAATTAAAAATCCATTCAAAAATCAAATTTTTGTTGGCGGAAAAAATCCCGCTCAGGGGTCTCGACCCCTGGGTCAACCCATCAAGGTGGGTGTCGACCCATGGGTCGACCCCATAAGGGGGGTCGACCCCATAAGGGGGGTCGACCCCCCTGCGGCAGATGAGGCAGATTAGTGTTTTGGGTTTAGTTATAAATATGGTCTTAATTGTCATATTTTTGCACACAAACAATAATGGAGAACTAGTTGTTGCCTCTGGCCAGATCAAATCAAGCATTTTTATTCTTCTACAATCAAGTTATTCAAGCTTAGATCTGTGATTTAATGCTAGCAATCCCTTCTCTATTTTTCTAGGTTCAAACACAATGAGTGCATGTTAATTTTAGATCTAAATATTTAAAAGTTAAACTTGATATGACTATAACTTGGATCTATGCCTGTGACTGCTTGAATCACATCAGATCTGTTATAAGTTGTGTATCTATGATATTATTACATGATTATGACTTAGATCTTAACCTTTATCATGTCAGATCTGCCTTTGATTTTATATCTAATTCACAGTTTAGATCACCTTATACTTGTTCTATTATGTTTATGGCCAAATCAGATCTGTTTTTAGTTGGACATCAAAATCATTGTTCAGATCACATCATAGATTTCTGTGCTATGGGAGGGAAGCCATTCCGTGGAACCAAGACATTCGTAGTGGCAAGGAATTGGCTCAAAGAGGCAGAGGATTTGTTTGGATTTTCGATGTGGACGATCGTAGGAAGATTCAGTTAGCCGCCTGGCTACTGAAAGATGAAACTTCGTTCTGGTGGGAAGTAACACAAGCGGGATGGGATGATTTTAGATAGAGGTTTGAAATGAAGTTTCTTTCTCAAGCCGAGAAAAGCATGCAAATGGAAAGATTCTTGCCTCTCAAGCAAGGAAATATAACTGTTAAAGAATATGTTTATAAATTCAACTAGCTAGCAATGTTTGGATTGGAACGGGTAGATAGTCCGCATATGAAAGCTTTGCGGTTTATTAAAGGACTAAATGAACCCCTTCATGGGTTAGCTATATCCCATATTCCAATGGGAGCAACTTTTGAAAGACTTGTTGATATGGCATTAATGCATGACGAAGACAAAAGTGACAAGAAGGAAGTTAAGGTTGAGGAAACACAAAACAAGAAATTATGGCCTAAGAAAGGACAACAACAATAGAAGAAGGGCGGAAAGAATGACAAGGCTAAGGATAAGAGGAAGTGCCATAGTTGCGGACGCGAGGGTCACTTGGTAAAGGACTGTAAAAGAAGGAAGTATACTTGCTTCAATTGTGGAGAGGTCGGACAATTTGTTAAGGAGTTCCCGAAGAAACAGGGACAAGGTCAAAGGGCAGGAGCTTCTAGAGGGCATGTGCATGCTCTCGCGACCAGCGCTCCGGATAGAGGTAGGAAAGTTTCCGTGGAAGGTTTGATTTCTCTTTCCAATCATCCTATTAAAACTCTTTTTTATTCTGTCACTTCACATTCATTTATAACTAGTTCTATGGTTGAATCTCCACACCTAAATACCATTATGGTAGTGGATCTCGTAGTTGTCTCAAACCCCATTGGTGGTTCGACTCATTTTGTCCATGATTTGTCGAGGTTTGAGAATATTTGTGTTAGGCGTCGAATTTGAGTGCGACGCATATGTGCTCAGTTTTATGGGCTATTATTTGATTCTAGGGATGGATTGGCTAGCCATGTATGGTGCCATTCTAGATTATGAGAGGAGGGTCGTTAGAATTTTGACTTGCCATGGAAGGACCCTCGAGATTTCTTCATGCTTAGTTTCCTAGAGTTACTTGATGCATCTATCGATGATCTACGATCTGTACCAGTAGTTCGTGACTATTCTTATGTTTTTGATGAGGTACGGGGTTTACCTTTAAGGCGCGAGATCGATTTCGTATATATTTGGTGGACAATGCAAAGACCATTGCATTGCCTGTGCGCCATGTGGCTTCAAGAGAAAGGAGGGGGCTTAGTAAGCAAGTAGAGGAGCTACTTGAGAAAGGGTTTATTAGGCGAAGCATATCTGAATGGGGTGCTCCGGTGGTATTCGCAACTAAAGCTGATGGTTCGCTTCGCTTATGTGTAGACTATAGAGAGTTGAACAAGCTCACTAAGAAGAACAGACACCCACTCCCGAGGATAGGCGATTAGTTTGATCAGCTTGTTGGTGCATCAGTATTCTCTCAGTTAGACTTGGCCACGGGGTTTCATCAGTTGAGGGTGGTCGAGGACAGTGTAGACAAGACCGCTTTTAGGAATCCAGATGGTTTCTTTGAATGGCTCGTTATGCCTTTTGGGTTGACGAATGCACCCGCCTATTTTTTTTGATTTGATGAGTAGGGTGTTTTGGGAGTTTCTAAATAAATCTGTCGTGGTCTTTGTCGATGATATCTTGATCTTCTCGAAAAGCGAGGAAGAGCATGCCCAACATTTGAGAGAAGTTTTGAAAACTCTCCGTGCACATCAGCTTAAGGCAAAGTTCTCCAAATGCCATTTTTGGAGAAAAGAGGTGAGATTCCTAGAGCATATGGTCTCCAAAGAGGGATAGCAGTAGATCCCACAAAGGTAGTTGCAATTCAAGATTGGAAAATTCCGAAGATTCAATGGAGGTGAGAAGTTTTCTTGGATTTTCAGGCTATTATAGGAAGTTCATTAAGGACTTCGCAAAGATATCAGCCCCACTCACCAGGCCGACGAAGAAGAATCTATCATTTTCATGGGATATAGATTGTGATGTTGCTTTCCAACGATTGAAGAGGGCTCTAACAACATCTCCAGTCTTGACTTTGCCTGACGGGAATAAAGTATTTACTGTATACACTAATGCATGTGGTACAGGGATTTGTGCGGTTCTAATGCAAGAAGGAAAGGTAGTATGTTATGGGGTCGACAGCTAAGGGTTCATGAGAAGAACTACCTTACCCATGACTTAGAGCTAGCTGCCATAGTATTCGCGCTTAAGATGTGGCGTCATTATTTGCTTGGAGAGAAGTTCGAGTTGTACACTGATCATAAATCTCTCAAGTACTTGTTTTCACGGAATATCTTAATTTAAGGCAACAAAGGTAGATGGAGTTCCTAGCTTCCTATGATTTCGAGATTGCTTATACCCCTGGCAAGGGTAATGTAGTGGCATACGCACTGAGTAGGCAAAGGATTTCCTTAAGTCCTTTGTTTGTGGAGAGGAAAAGCTTGGAGTTCATATCGACTTTTAACTTTAGACCATCCACCGAGTTTTTGCCTGGTTTGTTTGCATCGCTAGAGATACGACCTACTCTTATGAATCAGATTGGAGCTTCGCAGTGAGAGGATCCACAGATTTTAGACATCTTGGATAGGCTCAGTAAAGGGGAGGCTTCTAGTCACGTCAGTAGATACTCCACAAATGCCAAAGGGTGGTTACGACGAGATGGGAGGCTTTGTGTTCCCTGAATTGGGAGCTTGTTAAAGACAGTCCTAGAAGAAACTCATCATTCTAAGATGACTATTCATCCAGGCGGTGATAAGATGTATAGGGATATGAAGAGGGTTTTCTTTTGGGATGGGATGAAAAAAGATGTGGCAGAGTTTGTTTCTCAATGTTTAATTTTCCAGCAAGTTAAAGCTGAGCAAAAGAAGCCCGGCGGATTACTTTATCCTTTGAAGGTTCCACAGTGGAAGTGGGAGAGCGTCTCTGTGGATTTCATAGATGGTTTTCCAAGATCGAAGAAAGGCAACACCAGTATTTGGGTTGTAGCATACAAACTTACTAAGAGCGCTCATTTCATTCCGGTTAAGAGCAAGAGGACGACAACATGGTTGGCAGCAGTTTACGTTCGTGAGATAGTCTGTCTTCATGGAATACCTTCGAGTATCGTAAGTGATCGTGGCCCCATTTTCACCAGTGAATTTTGGAGGATCTTGCAAGAAGTATTAGGTACACAGTTGTGTTTGAGCATCGCTTATCACCTACAGACTGATGGATAGACAGAAAGGGTGAACAGAGTTCTTGAGGATCTTTCAAAGCCATGTATCCTAGACTTCGGAGGGACTTGGTAAGAGAATCTTCCTTTAATAGAGTTTTCCTACAACAACAGTTATCAAGCTAGCATTGGCATGACACCCTTCGAAGCATTATATGGACGACCCTGTAGATCATCGACTTATTGGTGGGAATCTACAGAAGGACTACTACTTGGACTGGATATGGTTAGAGAAACATCCGAGAAGATTGATCTTATTAGACGACGAATGAAGACCGCTCAAGATAGGCAAAAATCCTATGCAGATAAGAGAAGTCCTGACATTGAATTTGAGGTGGGAGACATGGTTTTTATTAAAGTGTCACCTTTGGGGAATGTGGTTAACTTTGGATTTATAGGGAAATTGACACCAAGATTTGTAAGGCTATTTCCCATAAAAGAAAGGATTGGCCAAATGGCCTATAGAGTAAAGCTACCAGAGAGATTATCCGGCATTCATGATGTTTTCCATGTTTCTCATTTGCGGAAGTGCTTGCATGATACCGCAGAACTAGTTGAGCCGAGTATATTGGAGGAAGTAGAGGTGGAACGGGAGGTGTCAGTCAGACAAGTTCCTACCCATATTCTTGGATCAGAAGTTAAGAAGATACGCAATAGAGAAGTCAAGTTAATGAAAGTTCAGTGGGGAGATAACCCAGAGGATGCAACTTGGGAGACCGAAGACATGATTCATGCTTCGTGCCTTTTCTTTTTGCGGGTATGTTCTTAACTTCCTTTCCAAAGCTTTTATTTATACTTGATTCTATCATCTAAAGTATATCCTATCGATCAAATCTTCGACCTTTAGGTAGGAATCCCATGGATGTAAACATGTGTTTGAGACATGTTATGTTTGATGGATGCAAGTGTTTGCTAGTGGTTACTCATGGATGCATATACACACACATTAAGCACTAGATCGGCTCAATCACTCTCATACTGCATATGAATGTGTGTGCATTTTTCTTTTTTTAATGGATGAAATTGAATGTATCATCATATGGATGTTGCATTTGGACGAATGATTGTGTACCCATATAGAACTTACATGTTATAATAGGATTATTTGCATACATGTTTGATTCATGGCACTAATATACATTGCATTAAGGAGGTTGACTGAATCAGTAGACTGTCGGGTCTTCGCATTAGTATTGGGACATATACACACAACTTTGCATATGTTCATATAAGCATTAGAATTCCTTAAGGACAGTGAATGCCTGTGATTGGTGGATTAGTAGATGGGTGATGGATGGTACGATATACGTTCTTCTCAACTTGGAGATTTCGGGGACGAAATCCTTTGAGTAGGGGAGAATGTAACACCCCGTAATTTTAACGACACTAAAGAGGACAAAGTAAAGAATAATTAATTTAATATTCAAAATTAAGGGAAACAGACTGTGCGATTGCATTCCTCGGAATTCAGGTCAAAATAGACATTGATTTGCGTAAAATGGACATCGTATGAAGAAGTTATGAAGGTTTGAAGTTTGTATACGCACAAGATAATTATATATATATAATTCAGAAAATCAAAAATCTGTTTAGAAGTCAAATTTCTGTGGGCGGCAAAAATCGTGCTCAGGGGTGTTGACCCCTCAAGCGGGGTGTCGACCCTAGAAGGGGGGTCAACCCCACTGTGGCAGATGAGAAAAATTAGGGCTTTGGGTTCGGCTATAATTATGGTCTCATTTCTCATATTTTTGCATGCCAAAAATAATGGAGAACTAATGCTGCTTCTGCCCAGATTAAATCAAGCCTTTTTCTTCTTCTGCAATTAAGTTATTCAAGCTTAGATGTGTGATTCAAAACTAGCAATCCCTTCTCTATTTTTTTAGATCCAAACACTGTGAGTCCATGTTATTTTTAGGTCTAAATATTAAAAAGTTAAACTTGATATGTCTATAACTTGGATCTATGCCTGTGACTGCTTGAATCATATCAGATCTATTATAACTTGTGTATCTATGATATTTTGACATGACTATGACTTAGATCTTAACATTTATCATGTCAAATCTGCCTTTGATTTTAGATCTAATTCACTATTTAGATCACTTTATACTTGTTCTATTATGTTCATGGCCAAATCAGATCTGGTATTAGTTGGATATCTAAATCATTGTTTAGATCACATCATGCTTGTCCTTATTATGTTAGAATTAGTGTTATTATCACATATTAATCCTATATGCTTATCTTGTCATTATGCCACTATATGCTTATGCCATTACATGTCAACCTTGTTAGCATGATCATCTCTGTCCTTTTCCCTCTATCTTTTCCCTTTTATTTTTATATAGCCAGGCTACCATCGAGCCTAGGCATGCCGCTAAAATATGCGAATGCGTTAGATTAGGAACGAGGGGAAAACATGGAATTGGAGCATAACTTGTAATTGGGAATTTGGGCATAACTTGAATATAGTGTAATAATATTAATTTGGGGCATATGTATCATTATGAACATAACTGGAAAAAAAGGAAATGAAAATCTATAACGACATAGGTATAATTAATTTATAGTGGAATGCCTAGGATTACAGTAATTAGAAACTGTAACCGCGCCTAGACACGAGGTTAGATTACACTTGTGGTGGAAATCTTCCCGGAACAGCCCGTCGTATCCAGCGACCATAAGTGGTGAATCTAATGTGAGGGGTCTAGGTGCACAAACATGAGACATGCTAAGACATGAGGTTAAGCCCGACTTTTGGAAGAAGTATGCCCAGAACCGACCGGTATATTTAGAGTCCACAAGTGCTAGGCATAATATGGGAGGTCTAGCATAATATAACCATAAATGGACATGTTAATAAATTGGAATACTTAACCTAGTTGAATCCATAGAGATTGTATGAACATGAACTTGAATAGGTGTTAAGTAAACTTGTTTGAAACATTGGGTAGGTTAAGTATATTTAGGGTTGGTGGATAATATTTATATATATAGGCCCACAAACTTAACCTGTTATGATTATGCAATTTTATGACACCAGTAGGTAGGCATAATCTATGGAAAAACTAGTAGTGGGGATGCAAGACAAAGGGGGGAGCTTGCATCATCTTGTGTATGGGACCCGTTTCAGTCAGTAAACCATATATAGGTATCAAACGAGTACTCTGAACTAGGTCGGAGTCAGGGCACGCTTATTGGGCTGATTGTAAGTGATCTAAAAGTGGGGACAGTGTCCGACGGCGTGTTCCATCGGGGTTATGTGCGTGCATGACTTCGCTTGCTCAGGAAAATAAGATGCTGTGACATTAGTAGATATTGTTCTACACATCCGAGAAATGGAGGGTAACCACTTTAGGGAGTGATACACCCTACTGTGAGGCCAGCATAGGGTATCTACGGAGTAGGGAGCTGATCGATTAGGGTAGTAATTAGGGTACATTTAGACTTCGGTACGTTTAGGATCCCATTTTACCCTCAGAGGTGATTCTGGAACGTTGGGCTGCCTATTGATTGTATGGGGTGAAAACCTCACACTGGAAGTACACCTAAGTCTACCACCTTACAGTTGTTGGGATCATCTCAATCTGGTTATACTAGTATTGGTGCAGAGAAATCATTAGAGAAGCGCAATATACTCTATCATGTTTATCTTGTCATACATGCCTTTTATGATGTTATCTTTCTTATCCACTTTATATGCCTATCGTGATACTTTTACATATTTATTTGCTAAAAGTAATTGGACTCGCCAGACTTTATGTCTGACCCATTTTGTTTCCTCTTCTTTCTCTTTCGTTTCCCCTTTAGGTTCTCAGGGTGGGAATAATCAAGCTTGACCAGGATTCTGCTTTCATCTTGCTTGGAGCTGCTTAGATGTATTGCTCGGGCTCTTATCTACTATGGCTATGTTTTTATTTGAGGAATTATGATTCTTTTATTTTTGTACTTTGATGTTTCAAATGCAAGATAGAAGTTTTATTGATGTACTGGGTTTATGCATTTTTGGACATATGACGTTTTGAACCATGATGCTTTACGATTAATAAAGTTTTTAATTCCGCTGCTATTTTATATATGTATTGTAATGTTTATGTTTCTATTAACCTATAATGCTTCATGAAACTTAATGCATTCTATTAACGAGTGACATTAACGAACATGGGATGTCACATAATTACTTATGAGAGACGTACTTGTAGATTTCAATGGGATGCTTACTATATATATTAGCATATATATAGTAGTAGCGATTGTTTTCCTTTAGCAGTTTTTCCTGAAAGTGGCTAATTATTCTAAATTGTAGATTTAGAATGAGTAGAATAACAACAAGACACGCTGCTAGGGGAGTTGATACTAGAGGCGGAAATGGTGGTGAACCAGAGTACCCTACCATGTTTGAAGCCATGATGGAGGCATTCATGCGATGGGTCCCCGGTCCAGTGGCAGCTATGATAGACGTAGGAGTTCAGTTGCCTAGAGTTGTGGACTTTGTGAAGCTATGCAAAGATTATACATCTCCAGGAGGAAAACCATTCAAAGGATCTGAGCCAGCTAAAGGGGTTTAGAGGTGGATGGATTCTTGTATTCGTATCTTTGGAGACTTAAGCTTGGATGGTGCAACCAAGAGAAAGCTTGTATCAAGACAACTGCAAGGCAGGGCCATGGAATGGTGGAATTCAGTCACACTTGAGACTCCAGAGGAAGAAATTTCATGGGAGCAATTCCAGGCTAAGTTTGAAGGAAAATTTATCTCCATAGCGCAGAAATCTGCTCTATTCAAGAAGTGTGTAGAGCTGAAACAGAATGATCATTCTGTGCTTGATTATATTTCTGACTTTTAAGCCTTGTCCAGATATGCTCGTTCATACATTGATACACCATATCAGAAGAACGAGAAGTTTGTTATGGGTCTGCATGCCTACTTCGGAAGACCGTTGATGGGTCGCCTTGATGATTCATTCGAGAAGATTGTGGAAAAGTCGTTCGCCATGAGAGCTTGTTTCCTAAGGAAGCTAATGTTGTTGCAACCAAGAAAGCTCAGAAACCACAGCAAGGTGGAAATAATAAGAAAAGGAAGCATCAACAACAGAAAGGAAAGGATGGCCAGAAGAAGCCTAAGAGTGAGGTGGTTTGCTTTGACTGCTAACAGAAGGGTCATTACTCGAATGAGTGCAAGAATACCAAAGTTGAGAAGAAGTGCTTCAAGTGTGGAAAGCCTGGGCATGAGAAGAAAGATTGTCCAGAATCAGCTAAGGGCAAGCAGGTAGTGAAGGCATATGCTTTGGAAGTCGTGCCATCTTCTTTAAAAGTTCCTACTACAAAGGAAAAGAGTGTCATCGTTCAAGGTACTCTTTCAATTAATGGTGTTTTAGTTCGTGTGTTGTTCAATACTAGAGTATTACATTCTTTCATTTGCAATGAGCTTGTGTGCCGCTTGGGTTTGTAAGCCGAGATTTGTGATAGACCATTGATCGTGACCATTCCAGTTGGGGGTTAGTCCAGTTTGTGCATGTTGTGTCGTGGTCTAGTATTGTCGAGTCATGGTTTCTCTTTTGCGTGTGATTTCTTTGTTTTTAACTTCGCTGGGTTTGGGATCATCCTGGGCATGGATTGGCTCAAGAGGCATGCGGCAAGGGTGAATTGCGAGAAGCTAGAGGTGAGGGTCGGGGACGTGGAAAGGCGAAAGTTGTTGATTAGATGTAACCGCGAAGAGGGTGTCTTCGTGAGCTATCTATATTCTCTTGTGATTCCACAAGAAGACTTGTCATTTGTGCTGATCGCTAATGAGTATGAGGATGTCTTTGACGAGGTCAAAGGGCTGCCGCCGCATCGTAAGATCGAGTTTAGGATCGATTCGATCGAGGGTGCTGGACCAATTGTTATGCCTCTTAGGCGGATGGCACCTAAGGAACAGTGAGAGTTGGAGGTGCAAGTTAGAGACCTTCTAGGAAAGGGATTCATTCGGAGGAGTCCGAAAGGGGTGCATCGTTCATGTTTACAACCAAGCCGGATGGCTCGTTATGATTGTGTGCGGACTGTCGTGAGCTGATTAAGGTGACAAAGAAGAACAAGTATATGTTGCCAAGGATTGATGACCTGTTCGATCAGCTTCGCGAAGCCAAAGTGTTTTCTCATACGGATCTGGCAACGGGATTTCACCAGCAAAGGATAGTGTGCCAAAGACTACTTTTATGACACCATCCAGCTTCTTCGAATGGTTAGTGATGCCATTCAGGTTGACTAATTCGCCAGCGTATTTCGTAGACCTTATGAATATAGTATTCAAGGATCAGTTGAAGAAGTTCATGCTTGTTTCGTGGATGATATTCTGGTTTACTCTTGGAACAAAGAAGAACACAAGATGCACATGAGAGTTGTGTTGGAAACCTTGCGAAAGCAACAGCTAAGAGCCAAGTTTTCCAAGTGTCACTCCTGGAAGAGTGAAGTGAGGTTCTTAGGTCATGTTGTTTCTGGAAATGGTATAGTAGTTGACCCCGCTAAAGTAGCAACAATCCAGGACTGGGATTGACCTAAGAATGCAACGGATGTGAGAAGTTTCCTTGGGTTGGCTGTTATTACCGACAGTTTATCAAGGATTTCTCCAAGATAGCGACACCATTGACAGGATTGATGAAGAAAAACTAACTATTCACATGGGATGCGAAGTGTGAACAAGTGTTCAGAATCCTAAAGGAGATATTGATGAGTGCTCCTGTATTGACCATTCCAAGTGGGAATGAAGAGATGGTGGTGTACACTGATGCATGTGGTACTGGACTTGGAGCAGTGCTAATGCAAAAGGATAAGGTTGTGGCCTACTCGAGTTGATAGCTAAAGCCGCATGAAAGGAATTATTCAACACATTATTTGGAGTTGGCAGCAATTGTGTTTTCTCTGAAGATGTGGAGACATTACCTATTGGGACTTCTATTCGAGTTGTTTATGGATCATAAGTTGTTGAAGTATCTTTTCTCCCAAAAGAATTTGAATCTTCGGTAGCAATGGTGGTTAGAGTTTCTGGCATCATATGATGTTGATATAGTTTATACTCCTGGCAAAGGCAACATAGTTGCGGATGCGTTAAGTTGAAGACACGCAAGTTTGAGAGCGTTATTTTTGGAACGGAAGTGCCTCGAGAATTTGGCTAGTTTGATTTCAGGCCAAGGTGCGAGTTGGAACCTGAAATGTTGGCAAGATTATTGATAAGACCTACACTTATCGAGAGGATTGGAGAGAGCCAAAAGTGATATGTGAATCTTGTCGAGTTTATTCAGAAGATAGAATGACACGATAAAGAGTTCGAAGTCGATCGAGAAGGTTGACTACGAAAGCAAGGATGATTAGTTGGTCCTAATATCAACGGATTGAGAGATGAGGTTCTTAGGGAATGTCATCACTCAAAGTTGATGTTTCATCCCAGTGAAAATAGGATGTATTAGGACATGAAGCGAGTCTACTACTGGGAGGGGATGAAGCAAGATATTGGAAAGTTCATTTCCAAATGCATGAACTGTCAGTTGGTGAAAGCTGAACAGAAGAAGCCGAGTGGTTTGCTTCAGCCATTGGAAGTTCCTATATGGAAGTGGGAGCAAATACTAATGGACTTTATCAATGGACTACCTAGAACCAGTGCAGGAAATGAAGGGATTTGGGTCAACGTAGATCATTTAACCAAAAGTGCAAGCTTCATTCCTGTCAAATTGACCAGGACGGTGCCGAAATTGGCTAAGCTTTATGTGAAATGAATAGTTCGATTTCATGGTGTCCCAAAGAGTATAGTGAGAGACTGAGATCCATTATTTACGAGTGGATTTTGGAAAAGTTTATAAGAAGTGTTGGGAACCGAGTTATGGTTGAGTACGGCTTATCATCCCCAAAAGGATGGTCAAACCGAGAGGGTTAACCGAGTTTTGGAAGATCTCCTGAGGGCTTGTGTGTTAGACTTCGGATGATTATGGGAAGACCATCTACATCTAGTTGAGTTTGCATATAATAATAACTACCAGTCTAGCATTGGGATGATACTATACGAGGCGTTGTATGGTAGGCCGTATAATTCTCCGGCATGTTGGTTAGAAACTATAGATAAGTTGATCGGGCCAGAGATGATTAGAGAAACCTCAGATTGTATCGAGATTGTTCGGCAACGAATGAAGGTAGCCCAAGTTCATCAGAAGAGTTATGCTGATAGGCGTAGAAGAGATTTGGAATTCGACGTTGGTGATATGGTTTTCATGAAGATTTCGCCATTGAAGCATGTGGTTCGATTTGGAAGCAAAGGAAAGTTGGCTCCTAGGTTCGTTGGACCGTTTCCGATAATCGACCGATTGGAAAGCTCGCATATAGATTGGAGTTACCCGAGAAGATGTCGAGTGTGCATAATGTTTTCCACGTATCGTTCCTACAGAAATTCATGCATGATTCAAATGTGGTGTATCTCCAGAGCAGTACGAAGACCTAGAAGTCGAGACCGCGGTTGTGAGACTCGTAAGCCACTTCGCGTTGTGGTGAGTGACATGAAACAGCTTAGGAGGAAAACGGTTAAGCTAGTTAAGTTACAATGGAGTGAAGATGGCAACGATTGTATGTGGGAGACGGAAGAGAGCAAGAGGGCGACTCATCCATAACTTTTCGTCGGTAGGACCCTTTGATATCGTACATCGTTATATCGTTGTATCTTATTATTATTTGATAGAATTCCGCGTGCTAGGATAAGACTATAGATGTATGGCTTGATGGTTGCTAGTTTTGATGATAGAATTGGCTTCTCATGGATGATAGGCATGCAGAATTATTATGATTACTTGTGTTTGCTTGGAATTTCGAGGGTGGAATTCTTAAGGGAGCAGAATGTAACAGCCTGCATTTTACGTATCGGAGGATCGTATAATATTTTTATTTTATTCCTTGAGGGATGAATCATTCTCATATATTAATATGTTGCTTATGGGGATGTGAGACATGTCCATAATTTTTACCAATTTTGTTTGTGACCATTTGCCCCTGTCAGTCTTGTACATGACATAACTTTTGAATCAGGTCGAATCAGGTGGTGAGACCTATACCATTGGAAAGGAAATGATGATTGCCTAACCGTAGTGTGGTTACATTAAAGTTTTGGCTCAGTGGTTTGGGAGGAATCCCTGTTTTAAGGTTTTTCAGTTGTTGTTCAGGTTTGGAGAGCCACAATGGGCTGATTTGGGAAGACCTATTTGTGGGCTAGTGGAAGGGTACAAATAGAGGGTGAGAGGTATGGGAAATAGTTTTACTTCCTCATTCTCTCATTAGGTGGCCTTGAGCTCCTCCTTCCTCTAACACCTTTCCACCATTAAAAATCAAAATTTAAGGAGGGAAATCATAGATCTACACCATTGGAGGCCAGATCTACATCAATTGAGGCAAGGATTCATCGGATCAAGATGTTTGGTGTGAGGTGCTTGCTGTTCGGATTCTTATTTCCACCATTTTAGCTTGTTTTGGAGAATCGGTTAGTGATTTACATCTCTCACATGGATTCAATAAAGTATATGAAAGTTTGATCATGTTTTACATCAAATTCAAGCGTTTTACCATAAATCTATACCATGATAAGTCCATTTTCAAATGAATCACCCTATGATCTATTTTAGTAAGTTTAAATTGGTAATTCCTATGCCATTTCATATGTTTATGCAAGTTAGATCCGCAATTTTGTTCATATGATCATTCATCATGATTTTGGAATGATTTGCATTACTTTTGTGATAATCGTCATATTCATGTTTTAGTGACTTCATAACATGCTTATGGTTTTGTTGAATGGATTGGTTGAGTTGGTTTCGTCGATTGTGTCGATTGACGAAGTTTTGGTCGAAATTGGAGTTGCACTGGGGTGGTGCAGGTTTTGGGTCGGTCATGATTAGGTCGGTCGGCCGAAGTCATTTCTTGGAAAGCAAGTAAGGAAATGCACCGGTAGAGCAGGGTCAGTCGAGCAGGGTCGGTCGGTCGAGTTGGTCGAGCAGGGTCGGTCGGTTTGGTCAAGCAGGGTCGGTCTGATTTTGCCTTGGTAGCAGGTCGGTCAAGTATTGGGTCGTGCATGGAGGGGTCAGCCGGACGAAATGTTGGGTCGGTCATGTGTCTAGTAAGGGGTTGGTCAGTCGCATACCTATGGGGGTGTCGGTCGGTCGCACATGATTATTTGTAAAAAAAAAAAAAAAATCAAGTACGACTCTGATTTGAACAAAAAGGTCTGAAAAAAATATTTTTCGGGAGGAACTCCTCGAGCTCTAGTCACAACGTAATGATGTGATTGGCTCGGTGATGGTGTAACTTTGAAGTAAATTCAAGTAGGAAGGTTTGAAGGTTCTTCGCTCCTAGTCAAGCATGGATTTGCTTGTGACTTTCGACAAACGCTGCAGCATCAATCTCTTGTTGTCGTCCGTTCTGGTTAAGGGTATAGATTAACTGAGGCTTTTATCTTTGTTTTCAAGCATATTCTTTTGTTTCTAGCAGGTATTTTTCTCGCATTAGTTCTCGATTTCAGATTTCAATGTTTTGTTTAAATACGTTTTTGTTCTCCACAGTTTGTCGTTTTCAATCTTTATCACCTTTCGGTATTAACGATAGAAAATAATTTGAAATCGTGCCCTTTTTTGCATTTTAATATTTTGTAGTTGTTTCTTTTGTTAGCTTTGTACATCATTTTTGTTTTCTAGCTATCTTTTTTTAAATGAATGGAGAAACCTAGGCGAACTCTCTTAGTGCTACAGGTATCAACTGATTTTTTTTCCATAGGTGATTTTTCCCCCCTTTTGTAGTTGATTACTTGGTTACCATGTATTTTTGGGTTATTGTTTGGCTAGTTGCATTAGTATTGTATAATTTAGCATGTGTTATAAGCAAAAAAAATAAACTTAACAACTATTTCGATTGTTGTATTATTAGTAATTGTTGCATATTTATTTGCGCTTTCATGTTCATTTTATTTTCTGAAGCATTTGAGTCACTCGTGTAATCATCTATAAAAAACCGTGAAAGGGCCAGGATGGCTTCTTTATACAAGTAAAGAAATTAATGGATTTGTAAATGAAAGGATGAGAACGGTAAGGATTATCCTTGCAAGTAAACTTTTCAGTAAAGGAGGTGATTTTGACTTCATCCTAAGTATTGAGCTTTCTCCTATTCCTTTATATAGTAAACTGGATTACCAATTCATTTATTTAATAACTTTGTCATTGTTATAAATTTTGTGGTTCTACTCTCTTTCTGTTTGTTCTTAAATTATTTTGTAATCAAATATGCTTGGGGTTTGGATGAATCTTTTTCAGCTTTTATATTCTCTGCAATATGATGATGTATGTCGAAGCCAATATATGAAAAAAAATTAATAATATTATAAGTCTACTTCAGTAAAATTTATAGATCAGAATAATTCATGTAAATATATGAACTAAGTTTTTTTACGTCACCTGAAGCAAGATAGAAATTGAAAAAAAATTGTTTTGCTCCATGCTTTTTATTGGAGAAAAAAGAAAAGGTTTATAAACATAGACATAGAGTGTTCTTCCAATGGATTGATACTTCGTTCAAATCATGAGAAGCTAGGAAATTTGATTATGGGAGCTGTAGTGTAACTTAGATTTACATCCTAATTTTAACGCTCTATATGTGCTTGTGGTCAGATGTGGTTTCCGCTGCCTTTTTTGTCCATAAGTATTATACAATTTTGGGTGTGTTTTTGCTTTTAAATTCATTGTGGTTTCTTTGTTGGCTTTTTGTATGGTATATTTGTTGTTTTCTTCTGGCTTTCTTTCCTTTGAGGAAGATTTTCAATACTAACAGTATCATCTTAGCTAGCATGCTTCTTGACTCATGCAACTGTACTTCAATTCATACTATCGATTGTATGATATTTAATATGTTTATCATCAACTAAGTTCCCTTCTAGCTTTACTATTTTAACCTCAAATTTGAATGGTTCTTTTTCTATATGTTATTTCGCACATCTATTGCTCTTGAATGGTTCCTTATTGCTTTTTTCCTTTAAATAGTGATATTTACTTTCTGTCTTCCTTTTTGTTTAGTTTAATTCAGCATTAGCTGGCTAGCATGTGGTATACGCTTTTTTCTATCCTAAATAGTGATATTTGTTTCTTTCTTGTAAATGTTTGATATGACAGAAAAATAAAAGTAAAGGAAAGAAAGGATGAGGATGTGTAAGCTGCAGAGATTTTAAAGCAGATTCAGTGGCTCTGCATCTCATAAGTCCTTTCCTGTCGTTCATGAGGCTGACTGTGAAAAACATGGAGTTTTCGAATTTATCAGACCCATAAATTCGAATAAATGCTCTGGAATTCTTACTGAAGATGATGCTGAGATTAAAATACATATTGCTTTCAGATTTTTTTTCTAGTATGTGTTCAAATCTCTCTCTGTCTCTTTCTTTCAGTTTCTTACCTTTTTTGGAGTTGGTCATATTGATATGTATTGATTATTCTACCATCCATGCTTATTGAGTTATCCTCCATTCTTTTTATCTTATATATACCATGAATGATTAAAGGCAAGAAGAGAATTAAGTGTTTTAAGAGGACTTAGCAGACTTAAGTCGTTAACAAGAGCGATGCAGTTAAGCGACAAACTGTAGCCACATTACAGTACATGCAAACAATGAAAAGAATTCAAGCACAGATACATTCCAGAAGAATTAGAATGTTGGAAAAAAATAGGGCCCTTCAGAGGCAGTTTCAGTTAAATCATGAGAAAGAAGTTGAAAAAATGAGGGTAATGTTTCTCTTTTCTTATTGTCTCACTGCTTAGTTTCAGTGTAAAGAACTAGTCAGTCATAAAAGGTTCTTCGTTAAACTTTACTTGTTATATGGAAGAGAATATGTAAAATTACTACATTTGTGATATTAGTATAGGATTATCTCGAATTCTGGACATACATAGTAAGCAAATTAGACTATGTTAGACTACTTTATTGACTAAAACAGGTATAACATACACACCTAACACAAGCACATGCACACAATCTTAACTGCAACAACCTCAATAACAACATACAGCTGCTCCAAAATTATAGAGGTTTGATTGGTAATACTGTAATACTTATCACTATCAAGCATTGTGGTGTTTGTGAAATGAATGTGTGAAAGCCGATTAGTTTTCATATTATAAGTTCGGTAATACTATAATAGTGAGCTAAGAAGTTGTCCTTAGTGTCCCCTATATGTTGGCTGTATAATTTTACCATTCATGGAACTGAGTAAATTTAAAAAACTCATCAACTTAGGCTCCCCTCTAATAAAGTAGGGGCATTTACTCTCTTTTTTGGATATGTTCGAATTGTGCTTCCTAAAGCAAAGATAAGAATGACATTTATAGACTGTTGGTTTTGTCCAGTGACTATCAAAACCATCTACAGAACTTGGTTTGGCTAAATTTAGATGGGATAGCTTGTGCTGTGTCGAGACTTGAAAACCCTTGACTGCCAATCCATGCATGCACGTTGATGTCGCTATTGTCACTCTTCCAAATAAATCATAATATCTATTCAAGACAGTAGAGCAATGGCTGCATCCAAATATGTTGGGGAGTGGCACGTCTTATGTTCCATATTCCTAATTTTTGTATCATTGATTAAACTATAGCTTTTGTTGGAGCTTCTTTGTGTTACCCCTTGTATTAGGGATCCTTTGTTCTTTGATTTCAGGTAGATGGAAGTGGAGGAGGAGTTAAGAGAAGGATTAAGGCCTGGCACATCAATATGCTTACCAGTTTTGCTGGAGCTGTGATACAGCCACGACTTTAGCTAGGACACGTCCAAGGAGGGAAATCATCTTGCCTCAAAGATATAAAGATTAGGTAAAAGTAGAAAATCACATGCAGGCTGATAACAAAAAGAATCCCGCCAATAACATAGCATTTTCTTAATTTCCTAAAAGCTCCCGCCTAAAAGTTGTTGCACAGAAGAATCTAGATTGCCACCTAGGCAACGAGGTTGTTAGGAATTATGTTATATAAGAATTGTAAGAGAGAATGAAGGGATATGCAGTATTATTTTATGAATTCTTACTTTTCTCTCCCCATGGCTTTCTTCTTCTTCTTTTAATTTCTCCTCTGTTTTGCATTACTGTCCTTGCCATAGCTGAGCGTATCATTTTTGGTGCTTTCATTCTCGATTCTCACCTCCTTCTTCTCTCCCGTTTAATCCAAATCCATCCCCAACACCATGACAAAAGTAGACGAAGCTTTGAATCAAATAGCCAATCATCAAAATATCATCAACTCGATCCAGGAAACCCAAAATACAATTCAGACCACTCAAAACAACCACAGTACAATCCTCGAATCACAGAATGTTGATATCACCGATATCAAATCCGCTTTATATAACCTCACCCAATCCATCACAGACTTAACTCATAAGATCGATCACATTTCCCCATCATCCCCAAATTCAATCACCACCACGTCAACCAATCAACCCGTTCCCATTCGACAACCCCCCTTATTATCCACCCCCAACCCTAACCAACAGCGAAATCCAAAAATCACTCTCATAACCTTTGATGGCTCAAATCCACATGACTTGATTTTTCAAGCAGACAGATATTTTACATATTATTCGACACCTGAGGATAAAAGAGTCGAACTAGCGAGTTTTCATATGCATGGTCAAGCTCTCACATGGTTTCAGTGGATGCATCGCAATAAACAAATATGTTCATGGCCAGCCCTGTCGAAAGCAGTGGAGAAAAGGTTTGGGCCACCAACGTTCTTGAACCCACAGGCAACACTCTTCAAATTAAAGCAACTTACAACAGTTGAGAATTATCAAGGTACATTTGAAACACTTTGCAACCGTATTACCACTTTGAGCCCAGATTCCATTCTTCAATGTTTTATCTCGGGCCTTAAGCCGAACATCCAAAACGAACTTCTATTACTCAAACCAAATACACTTTGTGATGCCCTTGATAATGCGAAATTAATCGAGCGAAAGCTGTCTGAACAACACAAATACCCATTCATCAAAACCAATCCCTTATTCAGTAAACAAAACCCACAACAGTCCACACAAGCAAATCCTCAAACACCTTCCACACAAGTATCCACTGCCTCAATACCCATCAAAAAACTTTCACAAGCTGAAATGAACGTCAGAAAACAGCAAGGATTATGTTTTAATTGTGATGAAAAGTACCAATTCGGCCACCGCTGCAAGCCCACCCACATCCTTATGATCCTCCCAGATTCACAAACTGATGATTCACAACCATCCGAAATACCATCCAATACCACCGACCTACCACCAGAATCCGAACCAATTAGTGAATCTCCTCAAGAAATTTCCTTCCAAGCCCTTACAGGATCTACCCATCCACGAGCTCTACGATTACCAGCCATCATAAACAGTAATCCAATTTCGATTTTAGTCGATACTGGATCTACCCACAACTATATTCACCCAAAAACAGCAAAGTATTTAGGACTCACAATTTCTGCAAATGATTCTTTCGTTGTAACGGTTGGAAATGGAGAAAAGTTGAAAAGCGAAGGATGCTGTTTTAACGTCGAAGTGTTTATCCAGGGACACGAGTTTGTAATTGATTTTCATTTATTAGAGATTGTGGGGTCTGATGCGGTATGTGGTATTCAATGGTTGGAGTAACTTGGACCAGTCACGATGGATCACAAAAAACTTACTATGGGCTTTACATTTCATAATAAAGCTATATGCCTTACTGGACTTGGGCCGGCCAACAAACCATCACTTATTTCACTACAGCAACTTAAACGTATGGAAGTTAATTCATCCATTTCCAGCTTCTTATATCTTCAATTACAACCTATCCACACCGACCAAAACAACCAAGTCCAACCGGTGATCGACCCAAGCCTCCAAAAATTATTATCCACGTTTGAACATTTATTTCAAAAACCTAATTCTCTTCCACCAATACGCCACATTAACCATCACATCAACCTTGTTCCCAACGCCAACCCAATTAACACCAAACCATATCGATATCCCTACTTCCAAAAAAATGAAATCGAGCGTCAAGTTCAAGAAATGCTTCATTCCAACATTATCCAACCATCCACTAGCCCATTTTCATCCCCGGTCCTTTTAGTAAAAAAAAAAGACGGTTCATGGAGATTTTGTGTGGACTATAGAGCACTTAATACTATTACCATCAAAGATCGCTTCCCAATACCAACTGTGGATGAATTATTAGATGAGTTATATGGTGCTAATTTTTTCTCAAAACTTAATTTGCGAAGTGGATATTTTCAAATACGAGTTAATCCATCCGATGTCTCCAAAACAGCATTTCGTACTCATGAAGGTCACTACGAGTTCTTAGTGATGCCATTCGGCCTAACAAACGCTCCGTCCACTTTTCAAGCAACCATGAACACTATTTTCCGTCCTTATTTACGGAAATTTATACTCGTATTTTTGACGACATATTGGTCTATAGCCGTTCTTGGTCCGAGCACTTAACCCATTTACAAACGACATTACGAGTTCTAGATGCTCACCAATTTTTTGCCAATCAAGACAAATGTAACTTCGGCTCAAAACAACTCTCGTATTTGGGCCATATTATATCCCATGAAGGTGTGAGTGTCGATCCGACAAAAATAGAAACAATGTTTAACTGGCCCATCCCTGATTCAGTCACAGCACTACGGGGGTTCTTGGGCCTAACAAGCTACTACCGAAGATTTATAAAGTACTATGCTCACATAACCAGCCCGCTTACTGACCTTCTCAAGAAAAACAATTTCAACTGGACCCCTTCGGCCCAACAAGCCTTCATCTTCCTCAAAACCGTAATCACAAAAACCCCAATCCTCGCTTTACCTAATTTCACACAGCCATTCACCATTACTACTGATGCGTCAGCTATGGCTATAGGAGCGGTTCTTGCTCAACAGGAACATCCAATTTCCTTCTTTTCTCTTAAACTTCCACATCATTTAAAAAAATCATCTGCTTATTCACGTGAAATGTTTGCTATTACTTCTGCAGTTAAGAAATGGCGCCATTACTTGTTAGGGAGGCAGTTCCAAATTCACACAGATCACCAAAGTCTTCGAGAGATGGCTTCTCAGTCGATTCAGACCCCTGAGCAGCAACGTTGGCTGACAAAACTTCTTGGCTTTGATTTCACAATACATTACAAGCCAGGAAAACAAAATCTGGTTGCTGACGCGCTTTCAAGATTCTCCACTGAGGCAACAATGGCGGCGTTCTCCGGTCCAACGTTTTCCTTCATCAACGACATCATTAAAGCAGTACAAGAGGATCCGCAGGCGCAGACAATTATCACTCAGATTCGTTCAGGTACATGTTCAGATCCAAAGTTTCAATTGAGGAATGACCTGTTGTTCTTTGATAATAGAATATATGTACCTGCTAACACCGATTTACAAAGCAAAATAATCGGTGAATTCCACTCTTCACAAATTGGAGGACACTCTGGTGTAAAGGCAACAGTGGCCAGAGTTGCCAGTAATTTTTTTTGGCCCAAATTAGCCTTGACAGTGCGACAATTCATCAAGCAATGCACACCGTGTCTTCAAACCAAAGCCGAACATACACCTTACAAAGGACTCTTGCAACCATTACCTATTCCAGATCAGATTTGGTCGGATATCGCTATGGGTTTTATTACCCATCTACCCACTTCCAATGGTAAAACAGTAATTTGGGTTATCGTCGATAGACTCTCGAAGTATGCGCATTTTTGTGCATTACCTTCATCTACTTCTGCTTCTTTATTAGCTTCACAGTTTATCCAAGAGTACGTTCGTCTTCATGGGTTTCCACGTTCAATTGTATCCGATAGAGACCCATTGTTCACCAGCCAGTTTTGGAGAGAATTGTTTCGACTACACGGCACTAAGCTAAAAATGAGTAGTGCATACCACCCCCAGACGGACGGTCAGTCCGAAGTTCTTAATCGATGCCTAGAGAATTATCTACGCGCTATCACAGGCGATGTTCCGCACAAATGGACGGTATGCTTGCCATGGGCCGAGTGGTGGTATAACACCTCAAAGCATTCGGCGCTGGGTATGACACCATTCCAAGCTGTGTATGGGCGTCAACCTCCTTCCATTGCTAGTTATATTACTTCTTCCACTATCGTACCAGAATTGAATCAATGGGCAACCAGCCGAGATGAGTTACTTCAGATAATTAAAGTCAATCTGCATAAAGCTCAAGCAAGGATGAAAACTCAAGCAGACCAGCACCGCATTGATAAAGAACTGAAAGTGGGCTCGTGGGTATTCGCAAAGCTTCATCCATATCGACAAACTTCAGTTCGTAGCAACCATCATAAGCTTGCAAAAAAATACTTTGGGCCATTTCAGATCGTAGAAAGAATTGGACCAGTCGCTTACAAGTTATTATTGCCACAAGATTCTCGGATTCATCCTGTGTTTCACATCTTGTTGGAAATATTGTGAATTATTTAAAACATGAAATAAGTGTATGATGGCTCCTATTTGTGAATAGTCCCACATCATGGGATTATATGGAAGAGGCAAGCTTATATACTTGTTTCTAAGAAGCTTTGATGGGGCCTTGGGCTCCCAATGCATGCTTTGTTGTGAGGAGGGAGCCCATGCATCATGACCACCACACACGCGCGCGCCCGACCGACCGACTCGACTCGACCCGGCCCGGCCCGGCTCGGTTCGGTTCGGGCTCGGGCTTTGGGCTTTGGGCCCTGGCTATGTGGTGTAGACACTTATATTTTTGGTCCAGAAAACACTGCTATTTTCGAACCAGTTTTTAATCAGGAAAATAATTTCTGAACCGATTTTTATATGACGCGGTAAAACTTTGACCAAGTATTTTCGTAGATCCGATTTTTCTCCACTGACCAGATTCTTCGAATACCCTGATCCCCGTCTATATATTATCATTAGATTAGACGAGATCAATAACAGAAAAATTCTGCATTCTCTTTCTCCGCCATTAAAATACTCTTAAGAAATTTTTCGAGCAGTAAAATCAGAAAGTGCAAATCTGCACTGATTTGTTTGTGCAAAGCAGATCAGTTATTAATCAGAGACAGGCTGTTTTATCCTAGAGGCGGCGGCGAAAGTACGAACTGGTTTTGCACCACCGGCCAGATCGCCGAATCGTCTTCAAGAAAGCGACGAAGTACGTGACTCAGCCATTGTTTTCAACAATTTGAAGACGAACAGAAACAATGGCTTCGACAACAACTGTAGATGATGCTGCTGCTCCTGCTTCTGCATTCCAGATCCCATTGGTGACTGCTGCTCCATTTCGTTTCGAAGGTCTGCACTTCAAACGCTGGCGTCAAAAGATGAAGTTCTATCTGACGATGAGGAAGGTGGCTGCTGCTCTTACCACCGAGAAACCGCAGTTGCCAGACAAGCCTGACGGAACTGACGCAGCGCAGATAACATCCTGGAACGAACAATCGAAACAGTTGCAAAGCTGGACAGAACAGGATTATTTATGCAAAAAATTTATTCTGAACGGATTGAGTGATGATCTGTATGATTACTACAATTCAGAAGACAAGACAGCGAAGCAGATCTGGGAAGCACTGCAGAAGAAATACGATACAGAGGAGGCAGGGGCGAAGAAGTATGCTGTGAGCCGCTATCTGAAGTATCAGATGACAGACGATAGATCAGTAGAGATGCAGTCTCATGAGCTGCAGAAAATAGCTCATGAGATCATCTCCGAAGGTATGGTTTTAGATGAACAGTTTCAAGTTGCTGTTATTATTGACAAACTTCCCCCAGGTTGGAAAGATTTTAAGAATTTCTTGCACCATAAGACTAAGGAATTCTCCTTAGAGAGTCTGATTACTCGCCTTCGCATTGAGGAGGCAGCACGCAAACAGGACCAGAAAGAGGAAGTGTTGTTTGTTTCAAACACAACACTAAAAAGACCAAGCCCGCAGTTCTGAAACCAAATCAGAAATCTTTTAAGAATCAGAACAGACGCAACAATGGGAATCCGCAGGGAAACCCAAAAGGACAGCAAAAACCAGCCCAAAAGAATGACTCTGGACAGTTGTTTCTATGTTACAACTGTGGCAAACCAGGTCATATGGCACGAAAGTGTCGGAACAAGCCTAGCTCTGTACCACAGGCTAACTTGACTGAGGATGAGCCACTTATGGCTATGATTTCTGAGATTCACCTTGTTGGTGGATCAGATGGCTGGTGGATAGACACTGGTGCTTCGCGCCATGTCTGTTATGATCGTGCTATGTTCTCCACATACACGGCTGCTGATGATCAGAAAGTGTTGCTGGGAGATTCCCACACCACTAAAGTTGCTGGGGTTGGAAACGTGGAGATCAAGTTTACCTCTGGAAAGACTGTAATCCTCAAAGATGTTATGCATACTCCAGAGATGAGGAAGAATCTGGTTTCTGGCTATCTTCTCAATAAGGCAGGGTTCACTCAATTTATTGGTGCTGACTTGTATACTATAGTGTATAAGGGAAACTTTGTAGGAAAGGGTTATGCTTGTGAGGGAATGTTCAAATTAAATGTTGAATTGAATAAAGTGAATAATTCTGCTTATATGTTGTGTGATTTTAATATTTGGCATTCTAGATTATGTCATGTTAATAAACGAATAATTAATAACATGAGCACTCTAGATATGATACCTAAGATAGCAGAATCTGAATCTGATAAATGTGAATTCTGTACACAAGCAAAAATCACTAAGAAACCTCACAAGTCTGTTAATAGAGAATCTGAACCCTTAGACTTGATTCATTCTGACATATGTGAACTTGATGGTACTTTGACTAGACATGGACATCGTTATTTTATCACTTTTATCGATGATTGTTCTGATTTCACATATGTATATCTTATGAAACATAAAAGTAATGCCTTTGAAATGTTTAAAACATTCAAAACTGAAATTGAGAATCAAGTAAATAGAAAGATTAAGAGACTTCGTAGTGATAGAGGAACAGAATATGAATCTAATTCAATTCTGGACTTCTATAAATTACATGGTATTGTACATGAGAGAACTGCACCCTATTCACCTGAAATGAACGGTAAAGCTGAAAGAAAAAATAGGACTTTTACCGAATTAGTAGTGGCCATCCTACTAAATTCTGGTGCAGCAAAACATTGGTGGGGGGATATTTTATTGACTGTATGCTATGTTCTGAACAGAATCCCTAAATCTAAGAATAAAATTTCACCTTATGAAATTTTAAAGAATCATAAGCCCAATGTCTCATACTTTAGAACTTGGGGTTGTTTAGCATATGTTCGCATTCCAGACCCTAAGAGAATAAAATTGGTAAGTAGAGCATATGAATGTGCATTTATAGGCTATGCTATTAATAGCAAAGCATACAGATTTTATGACTTAAATGCACATAATATAATTGAATCAAATGATGCCGATTTTTATGAAACTAAATTTCCTTTTAAATTAAGGAATAGTGGGGGCACATCAAGTACGCCTATAAGAACAGAACTTGATAAAAGTTCTGAAGCTGAACCTAGAAGAAGTAAAAGAGCAAGAACCGGGAAAAACTTTGGCTCGGATTTTTGTGCTTTTACTATAGAGGAGGATCCATTAAACCTCCAAGAGGCCTTATCTTCTTTAGATGCCGATTTTTGGCGAGAGGCTATAAATGATGAGATGGATTCTCTGGAATCCAATAAGACTTGGCATTTGGCAGATTTACCCCCTGGTTGTAAATCTATAGGCTGTAAATGGGTGCTTAAAAAGAAACTAAAACCTGATGGTACTATAGATAAATACAAAGCACGACTAGTAGCTAAAGGTTTTAGACAAAAAGAAAATATAGATTTCTTTGACACTTTTTCACCTGTAACTAGAATAACATCCATTCGGGTATTGATCTCACTTGCTTCCATTCATAACTTACTAATACACCAAATGGATGTTAAAACTGCCTTTTTGAACGGTGAATTAGACGAAGAAATTTATATGGACCAGCCTGAAGGATTTGTAGTACATGGTCAAGAACATAAAGTATGCAAGTTAGATAAATCATTATATGGTTTAAAACAAGCACCTAAACAATGGCATGAAAAATTTGATAACTTAATCATTTCAAATGATTTTAAAGTTAATGAAAGTGACAAATGCATTTATTACAAATATGAGAATGACATTTGCACTATTATATGCCTTTATGTAGATGACCTACTCATCTTTGGGTCAAACATTCATGCCATAAATTCAGTCAAATCCTTATTATGTGCCAATTTTGATATGAAAGATCTAGGTGAAGCGAGTGTAATCCTCGGTATTAAAATTACTAGGTCAGAAAAGGGAATTTCTTTGGATCAGTCTCATTACATTGAGAAGATACTAAAGAAATATAATTACTTTGACTGTAAACCCGCATGTACACCATACGATCCAAGTGTAAAGTTATTTAAGAACACTGGTGAAGGTGTAAGACAGTCTGATTATGCGAGCATCATTGGCAGCCTTCGGTATGCCACTGATTGTACTAGACCCGACATTGCCTATGTCGTGGGATTATTGTGCAGGTTTACCAGTAGACCTAGTATAGAGCACTGGCATGATATTGAAAGGGTCATGAGATACCTTAAACGAACAATGAACCTTGGATTACATTATGAAAAGTTTCCAGCTGTACTTGAAGGATATTCAGATGCAGACTGGAATACTTTATCTGATGATTCTAAAGCGACCAGTGGCTATATATTTAGCATCGCTGGAGGAGCTGTTTCTTGGAAATCCAAGAAACAGACTATTTTGGCTCAGTCCACTATGGAGTCTGAGATGATAGCACTAGCCACAGCTAGTGAAGAAGCAGAATATTTGAGAAATCTGATAGCTGAGATTCCCTTATGGGAAAAACCGATACCGGCTGTGTTGATACATTGTGATAGTACCGCGGCTATTGCAAAAGTTCAGAACCGTTATTATAACGGTAAGAGACGACAAATACGTCGTAAGCACAGCACGGTTAGAGAGCTACTTTCTACAGGTACCGTTAGAGTAGATTACGTACGTAGTGAAGAAAATTTGGCAGATCCTTTGACGAAAGGACTGTCAAGAGAGAAAGTCCATAATTCTTCTAAAAGAATGGGACTATTTCCCTTAGATTGTTGACTCACGCACAATGGTAACCCGACCTAAATGACTGGAGATCCCAAGAAATAGGTTCAATGGGTAATAACAAGTTGTGTAGTGATAGAAGTTGAACATGCTATATAATAAACTAAGAAGCATGTATTCCTGAAGTGATAGAGGATGAGTTAATAGAAACTCTTAATGAGATCTATACTCTATTTGGAGTGGAGTACCTACCTTCAGGAGTACTCTTGATAGACTCACCTATGTGAATGTGGAAATGAGGCCGTTTCCTATGGAGTTTTGGGCAGAACTTCTAGAGCGTTCACTAAACTGGGATAGACGTGTATGGCCATAAATGCACGGGCTTATTTGATTGCACTATGGAAAAGATTGTGTGTGGTTTGATGTCAGGAATAGAGTTCAAGACTACGTGTCACTCTAGTAAAAACTGAATCTTATTCACTACGCAAAGGTTCAAGTCGGATGACACCTTTGTTTATGCACAGTCTTATGTGTTTAGAAACTGCTCGATAATATTTTAAAAAAATTCAAGTGGGGGATTGTTGGAAATATTGTGAATTATTTAAAACATGAAATAAGTGTATGATGGCTCCTATTTGTGAATAGTCCCACATCATGGGATTATATGGAAGAGGCAAGCTTATATACTTGTTTCTAAGAAGCTTTGATGGGGCCTTGGGCTCCCAATGCATGCTTTGTTGTGAGGAGGGAGCCCATGCATCATGACCACCACACACGCGCGCGCCCGACCGACCGACTCGACCCGACCCGACCCGGCCCGGCTCGGCTCGGTTCGGTTCGGTTCGGGCTCGGGCTTTGGGCTTTGGGCCCTGGCTATGTGGTGTAGACACTTATATTTTTGGTCCAGAAAACACTGCTATTTTCGAACCAGTTTTTAATCAGGAAAATAATTTCTGAACCAATTTTTATATGACGCGGTAAAACTTTGACCAAGTATTTTCGTAAGCGACGAAGTACGTGACTCAGCCATTGTTTTCAACACATCTCTAAACTCAAACCATGTCCTGACCCACAAATACCACTTCAACCGACACTACCAGCTGCAGATCATAACCATGACCTTGAGGACAAGGTCAGCCTCGAAGGGAAGGGTGATGATACAGCCACGACTTTAGCTAGGACACGTCCAAGGAGGGAAATCATCTTGCCTCAAAGATATGAAGATTAGGTAAAAGTAGAAAATCACATGCAGGCTGATAACAAAAAGAATCCCGCCAATAACATAGCATTTTCTTAATTTCCTAAAAGCTCCCGCCTAAAAGTTGTTGCACAGAAGAATCTAGATTGCCACCTAGGCAACGAGGTTGTTAGGAATTATGTTATATAAGAATTGTAAGAGAGAATGAAGGGATATGCAGTATTATTTTATGAATTCTTACTTTTCTCTCCTCATGGCTTTCTTCTTCTTCTTTTAATTTCTCCTCTGTTTTGCATTACTGTCCTTGCCATAGCTGAGCGTATCAAGCTGGAAGAATTATGATTAGGTTTGATGCAGGTTTTGGAATTAGAATTTTCATGTTGTTTAGATGGAGAGGATCAAGTTTATCAAGATTCAGGGTAGTCTTACAGAAAGGATTTCTAGTTATCATTATGTGCACACGATGCACATGCACATTGACATCACTTGCCTTATATTGGATATAATAGGTAGAAAAGGTAGAGATTGGAAGGTGGAGTATGCTAGAGGTTGCTTCATTCAAAATCTTGGCTGTGATATTTAGAATGGATGGTTTGCTGATTAGCATAATAGGTAAGGTGATGAAGTCAATTGGCAGTTAGTGTTAAGGTAGGCCAGTGATGGAGGTGGTAAAAAGGTTGGGTGGTAGGTTTGCAATGTATAAAGATATCGGATCAGAACTGGAAGTAGAATTGACATTTTGAGTTGAAGTGATTTTGACAACAGTTGTTAGCTCATTATGCACATTAATGTTTGAAAACTGGTTTGATTTAGAACAGGCAAAATGGATTCAACTGGAACAGAGGAAACATCATTTGGAAAAATGGCGAGGGTCGGATCAATTAGGTGAGTGGCATAATTTCTTCATTCGATTTGGGTTGTGATGGTCTAGCATGGTTTACAAGTTCACATGGCTTTTAAGAAATTATGTCATGACCATGCTGCACCAAGTTAGCCTGTGCAATCATCAAAATCGATTTGAACTTCCATTTTCAGTTATGTATGCTACTACATTTTCATTAGTTGATGCCACAGTATGGAGGTCCACTTCTTTTGTTCCAAAAAGATGGTTGTTGGTTTGGTTGTCATGAAGATGTTGTCCAATAAACAATAAATAATAACATAATATCTTCTTAGTTTGAATAGATAGAATAGACCTTCCTACTATCATCACTTATACTTAGACTCCAACTATTCTTGATAAAACTCTTGGTGAGTATTGCTACAGAGCCAATATGGATAAGAATTAGATAGAAGGCGATGGAATAACTCTTGCTTTAGAAGTAGATGCTGAAATTGTTATAAGAGATATCACACTAATCTTGGACTCAAAGAGACATAAAAGCCAAGCAGGTAATGTTAAAAACTTAAGATGCTTATGTCTGTGTCAGTGCAACAATACTTATTTTGAACGTAATTTTTATGTTGGCAAATATCTAGAGTCCCATTTTTAAATTCATGTTTTGTTTTTCTCATTTCCTTCTTGTCTCAATCATGGTTATTTTATTTTAAAGGAAAATTATAGGTATTAGTTAAGCGGTATAACGTTTGGACCTAGAACATGTTTTGAAACCAAGACAATTTAAGATCCATTGTATAAAGGTAATAGCAATATTCAATTTTTAGGGTGTGATAAAGAATTATTTTATATTTTCATTTAGTATCTTGTTTTCCTGCATTAACGTTGAACGGTTTCGAGCACTTATTGCATAATGACTGGGTAACCCCATTGGAAAATAGTGGGGCAATATGACTAGTTGATGATTGACTGATTTTTATGGAAAATATATGCTGACAGTAAATAATAAATTATAAAATATTAAGCAAATTAACTAAGTTTTATAATATTAACTAAATTTATAATAATAGCAACAAATTAGATAAGTTTTATAAATAATGATTATAAATTAATTAAATTTAGTGAATATTAACTAAGATTTACAAATTTTAACTAATTATTATTAAATACAAACATGTCAAATGTTTGACACTTTTTAGAAAATAAAGTTTAAATGAATAAAAGTAAAACAATGAGAGTTGAACTTAGGGACGCAAAATCTTAAGTTGTTAATTACCAGGATAGATTACCATAAACTTGGGATAAAGATATAACATCAAATCCAAACTTTTAATTCATTTCATTTCCTTCGTAACGCTCCTAGTATGATTTTAAGCAAGAATGTTAACAGCGGCAGTGACATTGGATGATACAGGCTTAAATATGAAAATATTATGTTAAAATCAAACAAAATACTACCTAGAGGATGTCACTTGTTATTGTAAGTTGAATTTTTTTGCATGAGATGCCTGATCGACAATGTCACATTTACTAAATGAACATGATTTACTATCTATATACATAGAAATGCATATGAAACTCTATATTACATCTGACGGTATATAATTTTTAAAACATGATACTATGGTCAATATACATGACATTAAAACATGATTTATTACCAGTAGCTTATGTTAATACCAATAAAAGTTATTGTTATCTTCAGAAACATCTATAAATCATAGCTTAAGAGACTTTTGGAATTCTAATATAAATATTATCATAACTCAATTAGTATCCATTACCTACTACTACCATATGAGGTATTGTAGCATCACAGGTACAACATTGTAATTGTAACTGCACGACGGGGTATTTATATAGCATGGAATAGTATGTTCAATATGTTATATTGACTGTGTAGGTGGTTAACGATGATGATTGTTGAGTTTTGATGTCGGTTTTGTTCGTGTGATAGGCACTGCTGTTGTGATGACGGCTGTTCAATAGCATCTGTTTAATTTAAAGTGTGTTATGTCATGCGTTAAAATTTCCATTTTATTGTAAATGGTGTACTGTTATTTTAAAGTGCGTTTATTTGAAAAATATATACTGACTTATGTCATGTGTTTAATTATTTCTTTCAGAGTTTATGAATTGTTAGAGCTGGCCCAAATCAAGACAATTGTGACATTGACTTATGTATGGTGGTTGGATTATGCAGAGGTTATGCATTCCTTTTCTTCTATCATTTTAGTTGTGTAATTATCTTTGTGTAATAGATATTCAATAATATATTTTCACTTTAAATATTTTATCTCCGAATCCATATATATATATATTTATTTATTTATTTTGAAGTATTATGAAGTTAATAGTAATTAGGTAACATATGAATTTGTGTTAAATATGGTAAATTTGACCATTATTATTATTTTGATTTATACATACAGCCATGTTTGTGTTAAATGTGCATTTGATGTATGTCTATGCTGAGTTGAGTTATGTGGATTGTTATCTAAGCTCGTATGCATATTAATTCTATGATATTAGTAGTTTTTTGTTGCTTTGAAATACAGGGTTAGGTGAAGCAGCTAAAAAATTGTTATTTGCGACGATTAATGTAAAAAACCATGGCAGAAAGACACCTTTAAAAGCACCAGCAAGCCTACTATGACAGCCATATAAAAAATAGTCGCAAAAAATACCTTTTTTGCTACGGTTTTTATAAAAATTGCAGCAACAAGACATAATATTGAAACTTAGCAACATTTATTTGCAACTACTGTTACTAAAAACCATTGCAAATTCTTCATATTATGCGACTGATCTTTCTAAAAACCGTCGCAAAAAAATGTATTGTCTTTTTGCGACGTTCGCAGTTGCTACGGTTGTTAAACCGTCGCAAATGGACATAAACAGCCGTCGCAAATGATATGCTTTGCGGCGGTGTATAGCGCTTCATAACTTGCTATAGAAATGTACATGGAACGATGCTGCTAGCATTTATGGCGTCATTTAATTGCTATAATATGTTGATATGTTAGTTTTTATAGCTTCAAAAAACGCTATAGAATAGTTGGTAACTATCTTCTATAACATCATTTGCTTGCTATGAAAACTGTTTATAGCAACAACATGACGCTATAGTATATAAATGCTCGAAAAAACAGTCTTTCCATAGCATGGTTAAAACGCTATAATCATTTATCCTTTTTGATTGTCATATACAATCAAGCTTATAAATTACAAGTCTAGTAATATATTATAAATTTCAAAAAGACACAATTATGACATTATAATATACGTAATCAAATGAAGTCAAAAGCCAAACCGTAATGTATATATCCATAATAATTCATACATAGTTTTCGACATATTAATATTTGTGACTAAAAGTAACCATGCATATAATGAATCGTAGCTAACCAAAACGATATAAACTAAAAACAACGATCTATGAACGTCGTACAAAATACATTAATGCAAGCATTCTGCCTTCCAACTTGTAGCAATCCCAGTATTATCATCATACACCACCTGTCATAAAAATGCACCAAAACATGGTTAGTAACAAGCACTTGTGAATTTCTTTTCATATTAAAAAAACTCATACAACATAGTGTTTCACTTGCTGTCATTTAACTTCATTGTTCTGGTATCATATTTCATTTACAGGTTTATTTCTTATTTTCATCCAAACAAAACGGTGCAGTTCACATTATTGCACCTTAAAAGGGGGCATTACATTCGATTCCCTCCTGACATCTTACATGCAACAATATCATGTCAATGTAGTGTTTGACTCATGCGATGACCCAAACTCCTTAAATTCAAAAACATTAGAACCATGGCTTCAAATCAGAAATACTACATATTTTTGTTTCTTATTTTGTTTTTTTTAATCATAGAAAATAGAAGCTTTATTTTAAATTGGGTATTCTAATGATAATTCAAGATTTGACGCAACTGCTAATGATAATTCAAGAATTGATAATGTAAAAATATATCGAATGCAATATGAGCCTGTATCTAACAACTACCCTACAAAATACCCCATGGATCATCCAATATATCAGATGTCATAAACAGAAGAAATATGGTATTTATGTGTAAGCCTTTTTAAAAAAAAATTACAGATTAAAACATGGACAAAAGAAAAATAAACAAAGAAATTGTACTTACTAGAAACAGATTTCATTATAACATTCGCAACAGCCAAGCTATAGTAGTGTCAAGAGCAACTTCAATGACTTCTAAATCAGATGTTGTTCCCCATAGACGTGCTTTTGGAATTTTTACAGTATCAACCCAAACTATAATTGCATTTTTCCCAAAGGAACACTATGAACCATTGTAGTTGGATCGGTTGAAGACACACGTCCCAATGCAAATATTTCTCTCTTTCTTGACCAATCGATCAGCTTGCAGTTACCATTTGTCATTGAATTTGTACTCTATCAATTAAATAAATACCTTTTTATATAATTTTCAACAATTTATACCATAAAAAAAGTAAATCAATTATAAATAAGTCCACCTTCTCGACAACTCTGACATTACTCCTATAATTATAAATAAGTTCACCTTATCGACAACTCTTCCTTCCGCAATAATTTCATCTGTCCCACTCCAATCCAATAAATCACATGTGTCATATATTTTATCGTGCTTGTCCTACAATTAACCAAAAAAAGTAATAATAATTTAAATGTCAAATATAACGATATCGCAATTAATTTAAATAACTTTTACCACTTGAGGTACATTTGCTTCATCATGGCTTTCTTTTGTCTGTCAATTAAATAAAAAAACAACATTTGTGATGTCTAGAAAGAAATTTTTTTTACCACAATAAGAAACAACACACATCAATAATAATTATGGGATGCACTATTAACCGGCCTAGAATTGAAGGTGGTGTAGGATTACCATTTTTTTTGACCTTAACAGCACAGTAAGGATTAAACTTCTTCAGGATTTAATTAATCCAAATGCATGAAATCAAAATGCTTATCAAAATAAATTATACGGGATGCATGTTAATAATAATTAGTCCAGTATGATGAAATCTATTTTAAGGCAAAGGGAAATATATACACGATACCTGATCCTCAAAACCTGGCAAACTGCCCAACGGTCCAGTAACTCTATCAAACCAACATGCCAAATTTACTATACCTAACGAGCGTAACGGCACGCACTTCGCGCGTGGTCGTGGCACGCGCTTCGCGCGTGATGACGACACGCGCTTTGCGATTGAATTGTTGTTTATGAATTATTGTGTTTTTATATATGTTCGCATATGAAATGAAGAAATATTGCATAATTTATAAACTCAAGAGAAAGAAATAGAAATACCAAATAGTAAATTGACATATGAATGACAGGCATGAAAGCGAAATTTTAAATATAAAACAATCAGTAGGATTAAGATTTATTTCAATGCTAGTGATTGCTATTTTATAAGCATGCATTAAAAGAATGGAACTGAAAATAAATATTGTTTAAACTATGTTTCAAACATTACAGGAAGAAACAATTAACCAAAAAATTATCAAATCTCTCCTTTTGAAGATAACAACACATCCTTGTACACAACATTTCTACTATAGGTTTCAGTTTTCACTTGAACTGCGCCATTTTTTATCCGAACTTTGGTGTTTTTCATTGAAACTCCTCTAGACAATGCTACATAAAGTTGACCATGGTTGAATACTTCTTGCGGTAAGTAAATTCCCACATTCGGAATTGTTTGCCCTTGAGCTTTGTTTATAGTTAAAGCAAAACTTAATCTTATAGGGAACTGTTTACGTAACAAAGTAAATGGTAAATGGATATCTTCAGAGGGCTTCATAGGTATTCGTGGCAAGAAAACCCGGGTTCCAGCTAAGTGACCAACAGAAATCTCTGCATCTATGATGTTTCTATGAAGTTTACGACATATAAGCCGTGTACCGTTGCATAATCCATTTTTTGGATCAAGGTTTCTTAGCAGCATTATTGGTGCATCTTTCTTCAATACCAATTTATGTGGGGGTAAACCACTTAAATTAAGTGAATTCAAATATTCAAGCTGGTACAAATTTCTTGCATCATCTTCCACAGAATCAAAAGAATAGTAGACATGATGACATCCAGGATTTTTTTTAATAATTTGGTCATTGAGCACGTCCACGGTTTCATTAAGTGGGGTTATTATAGCTCTGGTAATCATATAATTTGTATCAAATGCATTCACGTTTAAGGCTGGAAAAGTTGAATCTATGAGAGTGGTTATTGAATTTTCATCTTCCCATGGTATTATCATTTCGTCTGGGATTCTTATCTTGTCCTCAAATATATGTGGCTCATCTCCATCACCAACCCGTAGAAGGAAATCTGCATAAAAAGGATCTTCTTTTGCTCTCATATTTTGAGTGAGATGGATCACTTCTACATGTCTCCATAATGATGATCTAACTATGCATGCATCAATTGTTTCCGATATTGTACCCTTTTGTACAACAGGTAAAACTTGCCTGAAATCCCCACCAATAATTACAATTTTACCTCCAAATGGCATGTCATTTCCTAATATGTCTTTTAAAGTTCTGTCCAGTGCTTCAAAAGCATATCTGTGGGTCATTGTTGCTTCATCCCAAATAAGAACAGCGGCTAATCGCATAAGTTCAGCTAACTGAGACTGTTTGGGTATTGCACACATTGAGTTGGAATCTGGATTAAGTGGAATTTTAAACCGCAAATGTGCAGTTCGACCGCCTGGTAAAATTGTTGCAGCTATCCCCGATGTAGCCGTTGCAAGTGCAATTAAACCATCTTGTCTAAGTTTTGCAAGTATTGCTCGATAAAGAAAGGTTTTTCCCGTTCCACCAGGACCATCTATGAAATAGATTTTGCTCTCCTTGTTATAAACTGCATTAGTAATGGTACTGTATGCATATTTTTGACATTCGTTTAACTTTTCAATAGATATAATGTCTTCTACAGGAGTTATAATTGAATATTGCTCCTCTATTAATTTTGAAGTGAGAGAATCAACATCTATATCATTTCTGATTCTTGGAAGATCAAAATCAGATATTTGTTTATAATGGTTCATTAATAGATCATTAAGATCACGTAGAAGTCAATTTTCAAGTAAAGGTCGAGTCATTTTGCTTGAACTTGGATAATCTTCAACCATATGATTAAAAAATTCTTCCCACAATTTTCTGACCCCCGTTGGTGCACAATAAATTAAGATCGTTGCAAATAATCTTCTTAAAGATGATGGCATTCGCGTGGTCGACGCTTCAATCAAACATTCTCTTATACATTGGTCTTCTTCCAGTAATCCCATCTTTTCCGCTGCTTGCCGAAATGTTGGATATTTGACACCATCGATGGTTAAAAGATAGTCAAATGAAGTTGGTCCTTTTACATGGTTTAAAATAATCCGCAAAAAGTAACGTTCGCCTTCAGAAGGGGAAACATTGTAAATTCGTCCTTTGACTTTTTTATTTGATGCTCTTCGTCTCCACTTTTTTGATACCCATGTGTAGTTTTCTGGAAATTCACGGTATAAAAAATTCCTTGCTTCTGGATCTAGAGAGTTTGTTTTGAAGAATTCAATTAACATTGATGCAGAGAGGTTTTCATCTGATAATACATCAAACACTGTTTGGTTAGCATGATAAGTCACTTGTTGCTTATTCGGAAGATGTATCTGTAGGCGTTGAACTGAAGGATAAATTGTGTGCAATGAGAACTCAAAAATTCTCCAAAAGGCTTCTTGGGGACATATCCATCTTGCATCTAAAAACTTTTGAATCTCATCATTTTCGGACGTTGGACGAATTTCAATGGCCACACGATCTGGACCTTTGTATACATACTTATATAAGTATTTAACAGATTTAATACTACTACAAACTTCAACGTTTATGTGACAATCATATTTTTTTCAGCAGCCATGGGTTATATGGAACAACCCATCGGTTATCCAATATGATATCACCATCATTGTCCAGTGCGATGTTTACGCCATTATCACGCCTTCGATAAATAGGGTATGAATCATTACCTTGAACAGTACATGGTGAAAATTGCTTTGGATAATCCCTTTTGCATTTTCCATCTTTCATACATTGAGCATTTGGTCGTTGTTTTCCACGTGGTCCATGAAGCATCCATTTAACAACAACATTATACAACTCTGGCTCTTCATCACGATTCGGGATTTCTGCTCTTACAACGGCATCATAATCATCTGGGCTATGCAGTTTATCTTCGTTGTCTAAAATAATAAGCATATGTGTATGTGGTAGTCCTCTTTTTTGAAATTCGATGACATGAACATGTGCTGCAACCAATCCAAGAACCTGTTTTGTGTATATATCATGCTTTAGTTCTTCATATTTGGCACGAAAAATTCTAGTAGTAAGATCGGGGCGATCTTGTGAAGTTTGTCCATGTGATAGTTCAGATGTAATTTCGTCTCATGTTGGATTGCATGTCATTGTAATGAACAAATCAGGTTTTCCAAACTTTTGTACTAAAGCCATTGCATCTTGATAACGTTGGTACATATTACGGGGACTTCCGTAGAACGAAGAGGGTAATATTACTCTTTTGCCTATGTTACCTATATTAGAAAAAAAAATAACATAGTGTATATGTATTAATATGTATATGTACTTGTATATATTATATAAATATACGAAAAAGAAGATAAACGTGTCATACTTGCAATATTTTCTCCAGTGTTTAATGCATCTTGAAGTCCCATATACAATTCTGATCTAATATGATGTTGTCGTTGACGAAACCATCTCATTCTACCACTTTCGATTTTCACATAATTATCCACGACGTATTGTTGTAATAAACGCCCTCCATGTAAGAAAAGAGAAGTATCTTCGGGTCGAATCTGAAATTTAAGTTGATTAGAAATATAAAATCGAATTCTTTTGTTAATCACTTATTATTATATGATGATGCTAGATATGAACTTATAGATCATATTTGTATGAAGACAAATTTATTAGTACCTGCAAAATATAAGCATAATACTCACGGCATGTGACAGGAGTTCCATTAACGTTGTGGCTATTAAGATCCCAACCATAATTGCCATAAGGTAGTAGGAGAGGATACTGTAGAGGGTCATAACAACCATGTGTTTCTGGAATTCTCATAAGCTGACCCGTCGTTGTATGTAGAATAATATCTCTACCATTTATATGACTTGTCTCATTCTGACCAACAATCATTGCAGAAACTTGTGAAGATGTAGGTAGTTCATACTGTCGTTGTGAAGGTTTTTCTTTAATGATAAATTTATAATTATTAATGTCATGAAGTTGTGAAACTCGACGAAAATATTGGGCAAAATCATTATTTTCGTCTAATATGTGCCGTATCCTTTCCAGTATTTCTCTATTCAAATCTTCATTTTCAGTCATTCGATTTTCAATTTCATGATCTGTATCATATATATATAGTTGCAGAAATCTTGGTCTATCTCCTTCTTTAGGAAGTAGGCTTCCAATATTGTGATATATACAACCTTGAGCACGAAACGTGTAAATACCAGATCTTCCACTTGCTAGGTTATCATCGACATGCACTCCCATTGAAGTGAAGGAAAATACATGGTTATATGATCGAATGTTTCTTTTGAACTGTACACCTTCGTCAGTTGTATCATTGAAAAGCTCCAAGAGTTCATTAGGTGAATGCACTGGAGGAAGTTTAGTTCTTCCATTTAAACAACACAATGATCCACTTTCATGCTGAAATAATTTTGCCGAACAATGCTGACAAAATGTTGGTTGTTTTAATAGATATTTCTGAAATTCAATGCAGTCTACGAAATTTTTTGCAACATTATGAGTTCTAACATTTCTTCGTGTAGTTTGAAGCCCCTGTAGTTGATTATTAACTTGTGATGAGTGTATATGTCCTTGGGCTAACTGCGAACTATCATTTAAAATATGTTGTCTTTCCTCAACAGATGTAGTTTCGGTTCGTTCAATCTCTATTCTTGGGTTCGTTTGTTGTTGGTAAGCAAGAGATTAATCGGCTATAAAATTTGTTTGCGCTTCTAAAGATGCATTTTGGGATCTATCTCTTCTTTGTCGATACATTTCACGACGGCGAGCTAGATAATTTTCTCGTTGTTCTTGACTCATAGCCCTTCTTCGTTCTCTATCCCTCATACGACGCATTTCTCTTTGTTCATCAGTTAAACTACTAGAACCTCTATTTTGCCTTCTTCGATTATTCATCTTTGGTGTATTACTGTTTGAAAAATGAATATTATTGAGTCATTTATTTTGGAACAATGAACAACATAATTGCACATAGCAGTTAGTGGTAGTTGTTAAGCTAGTGATAATTATAATGACAAAACAGAACGAAACTGTATACCAATACCGCATAAATGACAAAGTAATAATATAATCTACAAACGGAAATATAAATTAAAATTTATTTTAAATATCGAAAAAATAACAATGAAGACTATATAACAACGAATTCCCTTATTAGAAATAAAGACATAAATGAAAAAAAAAGCACTAATTAACGTTAATTATTTTTTTATTACAAATAACAAATGGTTATGGTTTATTTGTATATAGTGAATTTTGTTGCCATATTCTTCACCATCCATTTTTCTCCATAAAATCCACCTGCAAAAATAAGAGACAAAACCTCATAAGATAAGAAAATTTAAATATAAAATTTAGCTAAATTTTATACTTGATATATCACTTCCACTGCTGCCGTAAATTCAGCGTTCCAAATAAAATCATCATTTGAGAGAGATTTTTGATCATCGTTTTCCGTTTTGCGGACTTCTACACTATCCTTCATTGCCGGTGGATTTTGGGATATATCATCTTGTTGAGTGGATCTTTGCTTGTCGTAAGGTTCACTATCCATTGTTGATCGATACCTTATGTTGTTTGCTATACTTGATGGAACGACGACAATTATACTATCATTAGGGAATGTCTAAATATTAATATTAATTTAATTTATGTGCTAAAACATATGAGAAGAAGGGTCTACATCAGTTTCATAATTGCCACTGCCTTTTAACTCAATATATCCCGCTAAAGGTAATATTCCGAACATTGGTTTAGAAAAGAAAACAAAAAATGCTGGAAACATAATTGCCTCGTGTTTATATACATGTTGAAAAGAGGTAAATATAAATTGCGTTTTAATATAAGACTATTTAAGTATCTATATTTATAATTTCTGTCTTTTTTTTTTTTTTTTTGGATTAGCATATAAACTTGAATATCAAACTAATTAACGGTACTTGATAAACTGTACTAATAATATAGTTTATAAACCCCAAGGCCCTCCACTTTAATTACATGCATACACTCAATCGAATATTGTTGAGCCAAGCATGCATTAATCGCACAGTGTCTACATATTTTTGAATAATTAAAAGATCAATTTTACATACAAAAGGAAAAAAGCTAAACCATAGAAAAAAACAAAACAGAACAAAAATAAAATATGTTGATCAGACAGGTCATACTTTCAAGTTTGGAACCCCAAAACAGCGCCAGACTACTCAAAATAGTATCATTTTTTTTTGTTTAGCGCAAATGTTCAAACATACAAATCTTTAGGTTAGGCAGATAATAGTGGTAACATACGGACGTTATAACATTAATCAGACAGAGAAAATTCCCGAAATTCATAAACTATTTTGAAGCACCGAAATGTTCAGCATATAGAAAATGAATAATTAATGATGAATAATAGAAAGTAAGCAGAAAAAAAATTAGAAGATTAAAGTGGAATTCACTTCACAATTTATGTATAGTATTCTCCGTTCATAGCTAAACTATACTGATAATATAGTTCACAAAGTTTATAAACTGTATATATCAATACAGAAAAAAACATGATAAGCTACTAAACTTACAAAATTAACATTTTAAGAAAGCTAGAAAGCTAATGCACCTGGGCTTACATATGAGAATTATACTACATTAGGATGGATTAAATTTTGATTACTTGCGTAATGGATGATGTTATGCAAATTCTAAAGTTACCAAGATTTCCCTATCCATGTATGTTGTTGTACAAAATAAATTGCAAAAGCAACTATCATATTGATTAAAGGTGTGAAGATTAGCTGCCTTGAAGGTATGCAAATTCTATTAGCATGTTTGCTTGCTGATAATATTGGATGTTACGCATGAAAAAAAAACGTGAATTTTCATCAAAAAGATGTATCAAAAAGGAAAAAAAGGGAAAAAAAAATTCAAAAATCAAAACTGCATATACCTGTGCTATTGCGTAAATTACCAAACAGAAGTCCTCTATTTGTATGAATTGGTTCCAACGTCTTCTGCAATTTACACGGTTTCTGGAAATAGTGATGTAGAAAGATATGTAGATAGTATGAGAGAGTGGTGGGAAAGAATCTGTAGGGGAGATATATGAATTGTTGTGGATATGGAGTTGTATTTATAGGGCAGTGGTGTGGTTTCTAAAAGCCTAGTTAAGTGGGATAATACTGTATGAAGGATTGAAAAGGTCCAAGGCCGAAGAAAAGGTAGTATTTATTTCTCAAGTACCCCTTAAAAATATATATGCGCCTATATTTAACTTTGTTTAGAACCTGCGTGAATTTCAAAAACTCAGAAGTAGTAATATGCTGCAAAGTTTTAGGGAGGAATAGGTCAAGCCGCATTACAAATTTTATTTTAATACAAAATATAAGTCCCTACAGTATGGTCAAATTTAACGAATGGAATCTTCCTAATTAATAAAATTGTATTTCACCTATACAAATTCATGAATGTTGATCGTACTACAAACTACAAATCTCCCAGTACCATAATCCTTCCTGTTCTACATTGTGGTGTGAAAGAGGAACATAAACATAAAATAATGACTACTGTTTCTCACCTTTCTTTAGTGTTCATGTTGGTAGTATTCATCAGAGCATGGGAAGCCAGCATGCCTGAAGCTCGAAAGCACATTCATAGACAGGAAAGTCATAAATATGCTGCAAAGGTGCAAAGTTTTAGGGAGGAATATGTCAACCCGCATTTTTAAAATACCCTGATAAAACAATATGCGTTAAAGTGCTATATTGAATTATTCAAAACATGAATTATTTCTTGTTTGCCGTGAGTTCTGTAAGAAAAAAAATCATGCAATTATAGAGGATGCTATTTTTAAGGAAAAAGAAGTAGAGTTTTTAAAGAAAATTGAATATATATAGAGGGCAATTTGGGAACTTTACGGTCGGACCAAAAATATGTGTTTTCAAGAGAATTGTTAATAAAGATGTAATAACCTGCATGAAAATCATTATGATAGCTTGGTCTCCAGAATAACTATTCCCAAGAACAATTGTAATAACGTGCATGTGCATTCATCCCCATCTTCCCAAACATTCAATACTTCTCAAGATTCCACCTACTTATCCATATTCAACTTAAAATTTCAAACCAGACATCACAACACCTTCTCTTTCTAAATCATTGTCAACCGAACCAAACCCTCTCAAATCATTCTCAACCTCCCCTTTCACCTTCACTGCTATCACTTATACAAATCCTTCCTCTCTACTAACCAACACTAACTCGGATACAATACAGAACAACCATCCGTTTGTGCAAAAGAAGAATCATCAGCCTGTGCAACATAGTTTGAATGAGACGATCAAGCAATATAAAAACCATTTCAATATTGCTTCCTCAACAAAGTGCATGGAAATATATGAACAACAAGTGTTCCAAGTTAAGAAAAATATGAACTAAGTTGTTTCCAGGTTAGGAAAATATGAATAAGAGGGGCATGCATGTCATGAGGTATAGTAGAACTGGACCCAATGTCATTGTTCCTATGCAACTTATCACTTGTAGTTGTACTCTTATGAAGACTGGGGCTATAATAAGAGCATAAGTCAGCTATCGTGTGGAAGAACATTAAGAAGTATCTTTTCTGTTGTAAGCCACTGGCTCCTTTTTGTCTTCCAGAACATTTCAACAAGTTTGTCGAAGACATGAAAAATGAACTGATCAATACATTTTTCTGCTCAGCTTCACGATACGAGTTAAATGGGATCTCTAGATAGTATAAATTAATTAATCCTCGTTGTGTCATCTATGGGCACAGAAAGGAAAAAACCAGATGTATATAGCAACAGGCTAAATGAACATGATGGCAAGCCCACATTGAAGTAAATCAAAACAACAAAAAGAATTGATGGATCAATAAAATAAAGGTAAAATAACTAAATTTCTAAAGTGTAATAAAATAGTAAAAAAAATAAGATGTAGTAGAATAATGAAGGGAAATACCCAAATTCCTTTTAGTGACTCCGGTGACAAGAGCTGTTTTTCCGTAAAGAGTCCATCTAGTTTTTATGCATTTCTTGTTGTTCTCCATGAATAGTAAAAATTTTGATAGTAAAAAATTATGCATAAACAAAAGATAGACTTTTCGTTTCCTCAAATATTTCTTGAGTATGCATAAGAAAAAAAAAATATTTCTTGAGTGTGTAAAAGTCTACCACATCCTTTTGGTTTACATCTAAAGCTGATACTTGGCAAGCTTGTCTTACTAAACTTAGCTACAATGTGAATACTACAGAGACAATCGAACTAGAATTACACTAAGTTATCCATTGCTTTTATTTACACAGAACATTATTCCTATGTAACATGTAGCTCCTAACTAAGAATCATTCTAGTGCTTTGACTTGACTTTTTCTTAGAAGGGACCAGTTTAGTATAGCAAATAACAAATGTTCTTTATAAAATTACCGATATGCCAAGGTACAATACTTGTCAGGGAAGAAGCAAAACAGAAGCTTATTTTCTATATTTAAAAAAAAAGTTCCAGATATGATATTACACATACGTGGAGAACGGTCTCATTTGATTTTAGCCTAATACACTTTTAACCCTCGGATTTTGTTGAGATATAATTACCCTCATCTGCTGAAACATATATGCATTAACTAGTTTTTCCAGACTTATATGTTCTCCAGATACGATGTAAAGGACAATATACTCTATAAAAGTTAAAAACATGGTCAAAGCAGGTTTTCAGTCCTAATATACTAAATTTCTGTGATATTGTTTTACAAAACAGGACATATGCTCAAGAATTTTACCGCATGGAGTAGAAAATACACGTTCAACTATTTATTCAGAAGTAAACTGCACACGACCATTTTCAGGAGCAACGTTATCAATAGTAAAGGCATCAACAACAAGGGGCCTATTAACATCATTCTTTTTCTGGGTATCCACAATTTGTAAAAATTAAAATGCGAAAGCAAGTTTGTCTTCGTCTGATATGACATACTGACTATGATTTGGTCCTATAAAAGTGGTATCATTATCTGCATAGAAGATCCATTGCATCTTATATGATATAAAATCAATCACAATACTAAATTGTATGCATAAGAGAAAAATTAGAGTGCCAATTTTAAGCATTTTCTTCAAATGAAAACTAATTTAAAGGCAACCATATTAGCCCTGTGGAAAACAAACCAACATAGTAAACACTTTTAATAACGTGTCCAAGATTCCAACCAATGCAATAGCAGTTAATGAATACGAGTATGCTCGAACATGACCCATACATGTTGTTAACTGAAAAGAGAGGAATTAACTAAACAACATTCTTGATTTGCAAATATTGGGAACAGTTACAGGCCAAGCCAAAATTAGAATTTTACCATATCCCCGAAGTACATTGTGCTTAGGTAATAGGAAACACTAAAAACAAATATTAAATAAAGCATAGTAAACAAATCTTTTTAAATTGGTTAAAGCCTAATATATCACAAGAATTTTGGAACTACACAAACTTACACCCACATTTGTCTGTTTTAGCTCTTTTCATTAGCTTTTACTCAGGTGCAACTAATAAAATGCACTATTTTAAACAAAGGAAATATGTGGGGTTTAATACCAAAATCAGAATTTTCTAATGAATTAATCCTGATTCCCACCAGAACCCAATATGATAAACGGAATGTTGGAACTATAGATGGAAACTTCAACTTAAAATTACTTTTTCAACACATTTTTGATTCATACTACATACAGATCGCTGGATATTATAGAACTGTTTACCGAAGCTGATAGGGGAACAAAATTAATATATCAAGGAAGCATTATGACAACCTCCTCCCAAACAACACCTTTTTTTGGTATCAAAAATGCAAATTACCCTCGTTGAGACGTAGAACTAAACCTAAAACTAACTTTTTTATAGGATCTGTTAACCCAAACCTATTGGAATTTATAAAATTATATTTCCTTATATTGCGACAGCCAACATAGCCATTTTCTCATACACATTAAACTCAATATTAAATCCAGAATTAAACAGTTAGCACCAAAAACTTTATTTCACGCATTATACTCGCAATTAAAAAAAGGAAATTTATATCAAATTCATCCCTTCTTACGTTTCACGGCTTCGAGCGTTTCAGATTGTTGAGGATTCACGATGTCAATTTGAGTTAGGCACGGAGTGGAGAGGAGATTTTGCGTTTTTCGAAAAGGAGAGAAAAACAAAAGGCCTTTTTTGGAATTTGGAAAGGAAGAGAGGTGAAAGGAGATTCAAAAAAGTACTTTGATATCTATTAAAATGCTGACGTGGAACAGTTTATTTTATTACAAATCCAACGTGTCTACATCGTAGAAATTCATCGCGAACAAGGAATTAAGATGGGAACCGCTTTCAAACCGCCTTCTCATAAGCAAAACCTATTTTTTTCTTTTTCACGCTTACTCTTCTTCCACCCCACAATTGAAACTTATTGTAACTGAAATTATGAAATTTTCGCGTTCAACATCATTTTTGTGCTCTCTCCGCCATTGCACGTTGGTTTGATTAGGCCACAAGTCCCTGCTTCTATTGCTGCTCTCATAAATGATACGAAATTTGGTCGATCGCCTCCCAAATTCACCAATTTTATCTGACCGTCTCCTTCCTTTTTCCTTATTTCATTAATTTGGTTTCCCCTGAATTCTTTGTTCCGTTCAAATTAGTGCTCGCTAAAATTTCCCCTTTTGACTTCTGTCTTAAATCTGCCTCTTTCCCTTCGCACTTCCTCCTAACCTTCAGGCTTCTAACCAATTTTATTTAAAGTTATTTTGACTCTTAAATCATCCACTATTGAGGAATCGTTATAAATTAGATTAGAAATCAGGTCCCAAAATTGCCGGTCTCTAGGTTGAAAGCAGATCCACAAATGAGAACCTATCCTACTCTAGTGGAGTCGTGGCAAAATGGATTCGAAACTCAGACCCCAAAACTGCCAACTTCAAGGTTGAAAGCAAATCCACAAATATGAACCCACTACAGAGGAGTCATGATAAAATGGATTCGAAATCAGATCCCAAAACTGCCAACATCAGGACTGAAATAAAATCCACAGATACAGATAACCAAACTCACAGTCAATCCTAGAAAACACCGAAAGAAATGGAAAACGAACGATATATTGTAGGCAGTGCTAATTTGGTCGAGGTAACCATTGTTTACTTGCTTCATATGTTGGTTTTCTAAAAATGGTTCTTAATGTGTAATTTTCAGATTATGTAAGTAGTGCTATATTTAAATACCCTTCGCTGAATAATTTTTTTTTTACATGTTTTCATTAACCACGCAGTGCGGGTGTGGGGATTGTGATTCATCCACGTAGTAGCCCTACGAGGTTGATATCATTACCTCGTAGTTGCCCTACGAGGTTAGCAATATTACCTCGTAGAGTCCCTACGAGGTAGGCAACATAACCTAGTAGTGACTCTACGAGGTAAAGGGTATTTTGGTCATGCGAAAGTTTTTTAAAAATTAGGGGGGCTACTCAGCAAATGTCTGGGTCTGAATAGAATTTGCCTTAAATCTTTATTTTGCAACTGAATTCGGTGGTTAACGTATTTACGTAAATGATATATTGCCTCAATGATACTGTTTTTTTATCCTACTATCCTCAGGGACGGAGCCAGGATCTTGAAAGAGGGGGGGCCATTTGTAAAGAATATTTCATGAAACTTTCAACGTAACATAAATTTAAAAAAACCTTTTATTTTAGAGTTCACATATATATAGATTTAGTGTAGAAATGATCATTTCATCATATTGTTCACCAAAAGTACAAACTTGGAGGAATTACATGATTAATGTTAAAAAAACTTTACCAAACATATTTCAAAACATGCAGGCTATCCAGTATTTTGCTTCTGAAAAGTGGATTCCCCTTTGCATGAATCCAATCTTGATTGCTGCATAGTGCATAAATTAGCATTCAAAATAATTACAAGTTTTTGAGCATTCAAACATTCTTGTAAAGCAGAAGGGAAAAAGAAGATACTTGATTTACCTGTCGGTCTTGAAAAACAGGAATCAAAGGAGGCCTTGAAAATCAAAAATCAAAAGAAACTTGTCAACTACCTGCAAAAACATACATCTTCACGTTATTACAAGAATACTTAAATAGCTTTAGATTAACATTAAATTATAAAAATGTCGCATACATATCTGATTATCTTGACAAAAATCCAAACTAGAATATCACATCAAAATAAGAATTATTTTTGCATAAGTTGCACTCGACGGGTTTTCATCTTATCAAACTCTTCAATTATCGAATCATTGTTGAACTGATTTGTAATTTCTTTCTCAATATAAACTGTCATACTATCTGCAAGAAATTCATCCTCCATTTTGTTGCGAAGACTAGATTTAACTAGCTTCATAGCTGAAAATGCCCTTTCAGTGGTCGCTGTAGAAACGGGAAGAGTCAATATAAGACGAATCAATTGATCTACTGAAGGATAAATTTTTGACTTATTTGTCTTCACCAATCCTCGACAAAGTTCAGAAATTGTTGATAAATGTTTTAGGTCATCATCATTAGGTACATCTAAACCATAATGTTGCAACTGATATTTCATGTGAAGTTTTTCTTGCTCGGAAAAATCTTCTGGATAAAACATATCAACTAATTCACAAATATTTGGAATATTAAACGATTTGTATGCATCTTTAGACTCCAAAGAAGAACTAAGAGTGAAGAGCTGAAGTGTGTGCTCATTAAACCGATGATCTAACTCTTGCCATTGAGTGTCAATTGTTTCATGAAATATATCAAAGCGATAATGATGTTCAACTGTAACTTTGTCTTTTTTTTCTCGGGTACTTCTCCCTGAACTATACCAACTATGAAAGTCGGGAATATAAATTTTTTGTTTTTGACAAAACAATATAACTTTGTCAAAAAATGAACTCCAACCATTATCTCTTAAGTCTTCAATAAGTGCTTTTGTAGTTTTCTCTAATTGTATGGCATTTAGTATATCTTGAGACTGGTTTTGTAAATGTTGACACAACCTGTTTGTGATTCCCATAATTTCTTGCATGATGTGCAAAATAAATGCAAACTCAAAAGACATTAAGGCATTATATGCCGCATCAGCTTCTCCTCTTTGTGTAATTGTGCATCCTTTGTCTTTGGTGATATTAGTAAGAACCGAACATGATGCACTATACATTTTTATCAAACTGCAAACCGAGTTAAAATGAGAGCTCCATCTAGTATCTCCAGCTCGTTGCAAAGTTCCAATTTGATTAAGTCATTTACCGGATTCAAGTTCACCACTAGTAATTAGCTGAGATATATTACTCCCATGAATAGCTTGCAACTCATCGTGGCGTTTAGAAGATGCACCCACTACATTAACAACGACACTTAACTTTGAGAAAAAATGGTAAACAGGAAGAACTTCTTTGGTAGCAGCCACTAATGCCAATTGAAGTCGATGAGCTAGACAATGAACATAATAAGCATATGGACACTCATTTAAAAAAAGAGCTTGTAATCCTTTCCATCCACCACGCATGTTACTAGCACCATCATAACCTTGCCCACGAATATTTTGGATACACAAATTTTTACTTGAAAGCAATGTGGATATTTCATGTTTCAAGGTTTCGGCTTTTGTGTCTTTAACATGGACAATATTGAAAAAACGCTCACGTACAAATCCTTCTATATCAACGAATCTTAAAACAAGACCCATTTGTTCTCTTTTGGATTCATCTCGTGCTTCATCAACAATGATACAAAATTTAGCATCTCCAATTTCTTCACGAATAAAATTTCTAACTTTTGTTGCAATAACATGTAAAATATCCCTTTGAATTTGAGGTGAAGTATATTTAGCATTTCCAGGTGCATTCTCTAAGACAACATCTGCAACTTTTTCATTGTACGAGGCTATGGCTTTTATAAATTGGATGAAGTTACCCGAATTTTTAGAACCAAGGCTTTCATCATTTCCACGAAGTGCACAACCTTGAAGCGTTAACCATCGGACAGTGTCAATAGATACCGAAAGTCTTAATCTGTTTTGGGATATTTGCTCTTTAGTTTGTTTCTCCAAAATAGTTTCAATATGTTGACAGGATTTCATTAAATCTTTGCAAGATTGTTCGGCGGCATTATGCGTTGAGTTAGCAGATTTTCCAACATGGTTTAGAAAAGCACATTCACTACCACTATGGACCTTCTTCCAATTTCGAAAGCCATCAACAGTGAATGCATTTGATCTATATCGATCAGTCGTTCCCTTATTAAAAATAAAGCATGGTAAACAAAATGCTGCATCTTTAGCAGATGAATATTCCAACCATGGAAATAATTTATACCAAGAACCATTAAATCGTCGAAGATGTATTCCTTTTTCCGACAATGGAAACTCTTTAAGTATAGGTTGATAAGTCCCTAAATTAACATAAGTCCGTCTAATTTCATCGTGCTTATGTAAAGGATAATCATATATTTGTGAGCGCAATCCAGGATCACGTTCTAAAGCATTTTCTTCAATTCCTATAATCTCAACTCTTTGATACTTTGGAGTTGGAAAAGCATCCGGACTTTGACGGTCGTGATTGGAGATTGAAGAAGATCCAATATATTCTGGAGTTTGGTTAACTTCTCTTTTAAAAAAGTCATGTATTTTAGAAGATCTAACCATGATATCCAATAACCAATATATCTAAAATTCAAACAGAAAAAAATATGAGTAATTTGCATTTCAGTTCGTATATTGAAAAAGGAATTGGTCCTAAAATTCATGATTATTTGAAATTATGAATTCAAAGTTTATAGCTCATAACACCGCAGTCTACACACACTAGCTTGAAACTTAAAAATTGGATATTAGAAGTTTGTTAAACCTGGAAATTCAAGTTACTTCAGTTTTCTTCAAAACTGAATTTGATTTCTTTCACTTGCTAAAACCTGAAAAGTGAAAATGGAATAGGGGAATTAGCTCATGACATTGCATAATTGCATTAATCTAGATACAGGAAATAAAAGCATAAATTAATTGTTTTAATTGGAAAGGAAGAGCCGAATTGGTTTGCAAACCTAGAATTGGAAGCGGAAGAAAATGAGCCTGCAAATGATAGCAAAGTAAGGTGAACGTGTGAGATAAAGTAGGTAGAAAAGTCAGCAAAGTTGAAAAGTAAGTATCTTCTTTTTTTTTAATTAATTTCGAAATTTAGGGGGGGCCATGGCCCCTACTTGTCCCTTACTAATTCCGTACCTGACTATCCTGATGCAGTTTTTGTTTCATTGTTGCTTTCAAAATATTTTATATAGTGATCAATAATAGAGACACATATTCGTTAACAACTATTTACTTCGTGTTTAAAGTAGTAATGGTTTTCAATGTTACACAATATGATTCAACGACTACTCGGTGAAAAAAGAAGGTAACATTTCTACTAATATACTTAACTGAACTGGGAAACTTCACACAATGTCTTTGAACATCCAACCATTTATTACTTCATAAAGTTACCATGTGAGTTGTTGAGATGTTAGAACAGGCCATGGTTGGATTTTTGAAATTTAAGAGTACATGTGTCCTAAAAATCAAATCTGACCAAATGTAAATTTGATATGATGGTTTTTGATACCTTGATGTCCACATGCTTCTTCACTGTCAACAGATTGCTATTGAGCATTTCCTTTAGTTGTAGATACAATAGTTTTGATGGTTAAAGTAATTTATCCTAAGTACCCATATTCAGTTTGACTTATTTTATGTTGTACTATTCATTTCTTTGTTTACACTTTAGAAAGACAGCATGTGTAATTAAATAAGAAAAAGCCTATTTAGACACAATGAAGGCATAATCGTTGACACAATGAAACTCCATTTTTGGATTGCTACATTGATTTCCATCTCTCATATAAGAACAAAATAATCCAGTGATGATCTTCTATGTCTCAATTTGTATCTACTTTCTATTGGGAAATTACGCAGATTTCCTTACGATTATATTTGTAGAGAAAAGAATTGAAATGTAGAATGGTAAGAGACACACAAATTTGATAACGGAGTTCGGCCAATTATGCCTACGTCTCCGGGCTGCTGCAGATCTTTTATTTCAGAATATTACAAAGTGATTACATAGAACACTTTATACACAACACTCGATCTCACTCTCTTCTTGCTCTCCTCTTCTTCTTAGTGGATTTGGAATGAGATTGGGATGAGATATAAGTAGTGAAGGAGAAGGATGTATATATAGAGAGGAGATGGTTGGTGGGGGGGTTGGTGGCGCGGTAGGTGGAGGTTGGTGGCCACCCCATGTCAAAAACATGGGCTGCTGTGAGCTACACCTGCAGCTTCCTAACAATCTCCCACTTGAAGACTGATTTCAATCCGTCTTCACACCTTGATCGATGCAACAGCCATTCTGATCTTTTTACTCTAGCAGACCTTCTGATCTTTTTACTCTAGCAGACCAACTGAAGTTGAACACAACTTCAGTTTATCGATAGTTACTGTCTTTGTCAACATATCTACTGGATTCTTGCTTCCTTCGATCTTCTGTTGAAATCCTTTGGCAACTAGTCTAGTTTTGTATCTCTTGGCACCATCGTGCTCCTCTTTCACCCGATACACCCATTTATTATGAAGTACCTTCTTTTCTATGGGTAACTCAACTAGTTCCCATGTCTGGTTGGAGATGAGATACTCCATCTCATCTTTCATGGCAAGCTCCCACTTGCTAGCATTTTCAGTCTGAAATGCTTCATCATAGCATTCAGGTTTCCCTGCATCAGTCAGCAACAAATAATTCATGTATCTTTTGTTAGGTACATGAGGTCGAGAAGATCTTCTCAATTCAGGAATAGGAGTAGGATGTTGTAGTGTGTCAGACTGGTCCACACTACTCAGATCAACGATTTCATCAGGCTGAGCAATTTCTATAGTCGTTTCTGTGATGAGACTATCTGGAATATCGTTTGCATCTGCAAATACTGACTCACTCTGCTTTGAGTCGTTGACTTCTGTTTTTTGTCTGTCTTTGTACATTACTCTTTCGTTAAAAATCACATCTCAGCTACGGATCACCTTCTTGTTTTCATCATCCCAAATGCGGTAGCCAAACTCGTTTTCACCATAGCCGATGAGAGTGCATTTCTTGGATTTGGGATCAAGTTTATTCCTGCCTTGATCACTAATATGCACATATGCTATGCAACCGAAAACTTTTAAATGTGATAATTTTACCTCTTTTCCACTCCATATATCCTCTGGTATTTTATGTTCTAATGGAACCGAAGGACCTCTGTTGATCAAATAAGCTACTGTGTTGACTGCTTCTGCCCAGAATTGCTTCGGTAGACCTGATTGTATACTAATGCTTCTGGCTCTTTCTGTCAACGTTCGGTTCATACGCTCAGCTACACCATTGTGTTGAGGCGTACCCAACACGGTTATTTGCATTTTGATCCCGTGCTCATAACAGAACTGCTTGAATCTGGTGTCTTTATATTCACCTCCATTGTCAGTTCTAAGCTTTTTGATCTTTAGATTTGCCTCATTTTCAACCATAGCTTTCCATATCCTGAAAGCCTCGAACACTTCAGATTTATGCCTTAAAAAATAAACCCATACCTTCCGCGAGTGATCATCGATGAAAGTAACGAAGTAATGCTTTCCACCGATGGATGAGATGGTCGTTGGCCCCCAAACATCGGAATGAACAAGCTCCAGCTTTTCCTTCTTTGGGGTTTTACCACTTATTTGAAAGCTGACTCTCTTCTGCTTTCCAAATATGCAATTTTCGCATATACCTATTTCACTGACTGTAGACCTGGAAGTTTCCCCTTCGAGTGCATAATCTTCATTCCCTTTTCACTCATATGGCCTAGCCTCTGGTGCCATATGTTGGAATTTTCGTTGCTAGCTGCAACAGTGATCGAACATCGCGCTCCTGATGTCATGTAAAGAGTACCACTCTTCTTGCCTTGAGCAATCGTCATTGCACCCTTCGAAATTTTCCAGTCATCACCATGGAAAGTCGTAGTATAGGCTTCACTAGCTAATTGTCCTACGGAGATCAAATTCTTCCTCAAATCCGGTTTGTGTCTGACATCCTTTAGCTCCCAAACCGACGCATTCAGCTTAATCTTCACAGCACCTTTACCAACGATATCACAAGGTTAGTCGTCACCAAGATATACCTTTCCAAGATTTCCAGAGGCGTACCTTTCGAAGAATTTTTTCTGCGAAGTGGCATGAAACGATGCTCCAGAGTCTAACACCCAAGACTCTTCCTTGCTCTCCAAAGAGCATATCAACGCTTCATCTCCTCCTGAGGTAAAAGTAACATTTGCCTCTGCCTTCGCCTCCTGATCCTTTGGTGCAATTCTGCATTGGTTTTTGTAGTGCCCAGTCATTCCACAATTCCAAAACTCAATGGTCTTTGAGCTGCTGGGATTTCTGGATTTAGATCTCCAGTCCTTCGACCTACCACGGTAGTTCGATTTGCTACGTCCATTTCCTTGTGTTGAATTTCTTCCTCTTGATTGTGTATGCAAAATTGAAAAATTTGACGACTCACCGGAATCTCTTCGTCGGATCTCTTCATTGAGAACCATACCACGAATATCATCAAATCTTAACTTACAGCTTCCCGACGAGCTACTCACTGCTGTGACAGTAGCGTTCCAACTTTCTGGCAGGGAAGACAAAAGTATCAATGCACGTATTTCTTCGTCAAACTCAATTTCAACTGAACTTAACTGAGTAGTAACTGTATTCAGTTCATTGAGATGTTGAGCTACCGATGCACCTTCTGTCATCCGCAAATTGAACAATCGCCTCATCAAATGAACTTTGTTAGAGGCCGATGGCTTCTCGTACATACTGGAGAGAGCCGCCATAAGACCCGCCATGGTCTTTTCTTTTTCTATGTTGAAAGCAACATTGCGAGATAATATCAATCGAATAACTCCAAGAGCTTGTCTATCAAGAAGTGCCCAATCTTCATCCTTCATATTCTCTGGGTTTTTTTTTCTGAGAGAGGTTGATAAAGCCTTTTCTGGTACAGATAATCTTCAATCTGCATTTTCCAAAAGCCAAAGTCGGCTCCGTCAAACTTCTCGATTTTCACCTTTCCTTCATCTGCCGCCATCGCTCCCACTCGAATTTAATTTCTTTTCTAACAAATTATGGCTCTGATACCAGTTGTTGGGAAATTACGCAGATTTCCTTACGCTTATATTTGTAGAGAAAAGAATTGAAATGTAGAATGGTAAGAGACACACAAATTTGATAACGGAGTTCGGCCAATTATGCCTACGTCTCCGGGCTGTTGCAGATCTTTTATTTCAGAATATTACAAAGTGATTACACAGAACACTTTATACACAACACTCGATCTCACTCTCTTCTTGCTCTTTTCTTCTTCTTAGTGGATTTGGAATGAGATTGGTATGAGATATAAGCTGTGAAGGATAAGGATGTATATATAGAGAGGAGTTGGTTGGTGGGGGGTTGGTGGCGCGGTAGGTGGAGGTTGGTGGCCACCCCATGTCAAAAACATGGGCTGCAGTGAGCTACACCTGCAGCTTCCTAACATTGATTTCCATGAAGGCATAATCGTTGACACAATGAAACTCCATTTTTGGATTGCCACATTGATTTCCATCTCTCATATAAGAACAAAATGATCCAGTGATGATCTTCTATGTCTCAATTTGTATCTACTTTCATGTCTAAATCGCAGACCCTAATAGATAATAATATTTTTCTTTGTTTCTTCTTTATGGTAACAACGTCATTTGGATTGATTCTTGGTATCAGTATGACTGGGGCTTTTTAATACTAGAAAACTCTGCCGTTCTCTAAATTTACTTTAATTCCAAATCTAACATCAATTTTTCATGTGTTCTGAATTATTAGCTGTTACATCTTCTGTCCTGTTTACAAAAACCACGATTATTTTGCAGTTTTTTCAAAACACGCTGTTTTTAGGTGCACCAAATTTTTAGAAACTTAGAGATACTTGATTTTCAGTATATATAGAATCTTATCCGCCTGGAGTTCGCTTTGAAAATATACCAGCCCCTTATATATTATTTTATTTCTACGAATGCATCAATTTTTGAAGCACTAATGCTTTTAATATATAGATATAAGTTACATATTCGTATATGCTAGCTTTTGACTTCAAATCTGTACATGAGTTTTGGGGGCATATACAAGTCTTTAATATAATAGATTCCATAGGGGTTTTTGATCCAGATCAGTTTTTTCTTTTCATTTTGATTATATAAAGAAAATAGTTTTTAAACTTGCTAATTTTAGAAGAAAATGGCTTCAAGGGTGACGAATCCCAAAGAAATTTGGATCATTTTAACTTCATCCTGAATTATAGTTTCCCAAAAAGGTACATTAAAAAAAATGACACAACAAGTTTTGGGTATATGAACATGTATTTGTCTGCAAAAATGAATTTTATATAAAATTTTAAATCTATATCATAAGTTTCAAGTGGTCACAAGGCTTTGGGTGTGCGTAGTCTTAAATACGTTTCTATAATATTTAATTTCAGAAGGACTAAAGAAAACACATGAATTTGTACATATGTTGACCGAGAGTGTGTTACAGGATTTCAAAGTATAAAGTATAAGATTTCCCGGATATTAATTTTTATGAATGAAACGGTTATGAAAGTACATAGCCTTAAATAATATCACGGCTTTTGGGTAAATTTTTGAGTATGCATTTGAATTCCAGAGTAAAATTTTAAATCTGCAAATTGCAAATGAATTAGAAATTTTGAAAATGCCAAACTTCAAATTCATTTCTTTAAATCTCAGGAATGATTATCATTAAGTCCCAGGTATATGGAGTTCCAATCAGGTATAAAATATGATGGCTACCTGCTTCAGGTTTTGATTCTGGTACATAATAAGAATACATATTTCAGGCATATACATGCTTTATAAAATTACCTTTCCTGAAGCTTGAATATATGTATTTGAAATTATACGCACTTTTCGAAAACTTAAGTTTTGAAATTGTACGCACTTTATAAGTTTACTTAAGAGTGAAACTTCAAATGCTTATCATACATAGTATAATGCAGATTTTAAAATGTGTGCACCAGTTTGTAAATAATTTTAAGGTTTTGGACACAAGCATAAAAGTTTACAAGCGTAGTTATGCATATACGAGTACTAAGTTTTAAATTGCAAAGTTTTCAAAGGTACTTAAGTTTTTGAATAAGACCTATGCAGGTTTTCAAGCGCATCGAGCATAGGGTTGTCAAAGATGCTTTCGAATGTGGTTAGTATCATATATATTCGCATCCGCATTTGCATCTGCGGAAGCGGACGGATATCGAATAATTATCTGATCCATCAACAAACGGTAAATTAAGAAACATAGATGGAAAATTTTAGTTTAATCCAAAAATTCGATGGTGTTGTTCTTTAGATTAGTTATTAGTGGATACTATATTAAGCTAATAGTGCTTCAAATTTCAAAATTTAGGAATAAATATGAAAATCGTTAATGCTATCAGTCTTTACAATGAAATTTACTAGATGTTTTACTGTTGACGTTAGTTTGTAATCCAAACCGTATTCACTTTGAATAAAGTAGAACAAAAATTGATTTGATATCATTAACATGCTATCAGCAGAGATTAATACGTTTCTCTACTCCTCCAAAATCCAAATACAACAGGCCTTTTGAATCGTGCAACGTCGATGTGAGCATGTTGGGACCTCTGCTCTAATTCATTTGGCAACATCATGAACATTTTGATGGGCATTCGTTTGTTAACTACGCGCTTTCACTTCTGATTTATATCTACAGTACCACATATGTAATTTTAAGTTCCCTATTGTTAATTTTCAGTTAACACATTGTTTTTATATCCTTTTTTAATCGATATCATTTGTCTTTTTCTTTCACTAATGGAATTGCTCATTTGCTACTAGAGCGTTGATCCTAGCATGTAGGCTGTATTTGATGCTTGATAAGAGCTGCGGGATCAAGCAGTGACAGATATTCTCAGTCATGAGTCCATTTTAGGTTTTACTAATGTATAGGGTCAACCAATGAAGCAGCTGTAAATGATATTTAACCCGTGGTGATTTTGCTGAGTATATAAGTACACATTTCACTTGAATATAACAATGACATGTTTGCAATCTCTTTGGAGTAAAAGAATTCTTTTTTGTACTGAGGTGGTACGATGGACGTTTGTTAAGGGATGAAACAGTGTTAAATGTCGACATGATAATAAACTGAGTGCGAGGATTAATCTTATATTATTCTGTATGCATTATATTGAGTCATTGTTTGGTAATACAAAACAATTTATAATGGTTTTAGAAGATGAAAAAATATAGCAACTTGGTTTCTCTCTTACTGCCAGTATTTTTTTTTTTTTTTTTTTACTAATCAACAATCGTTTGCTCTGCAATTGACTAACTTTCATGATCACCGCTTTAGTTGTTAACCTACTTGTAGAGTGTTTGTGAGTAGTGTTTTGTTATGTGTTTGTGTGTTGTTTCTTTCTATCTTGTGTTGTTTTTCCTTAAGTTTGTTGTAACATACCGTTTTAGTTCAGTTTTTGTATTGTAAGGGCATTTTGGTACTTAGGGTATATATATACCCAGGTTGTATTGAAAACATTCAGGAAATAAGAAATTACTTTTTGGTTCTTTCTTCTATCACTCATGGTATCAGAGCTAAGCGATTTTTTTCCCTCAATTTTAACCCTAATTCAATATGCCTGAATCGAGTCAAATTTCGAATACAAATCCAGAAAATCCTGCGAATTCTGCAATCAATTACAATGATCTGTATTTCCATTCTCACGGTGATAGCCTTAATTCTCAATTAGGTCAAATTGTGTTTGATGGTGACAATTATCTTAACTAGAGTCGTAGCGTTCGATTAGCGCTTGGAGCAAAGAATAAAATCGGATTTATCGATGGATCTATTCTTCGACCGTCTGATGATTCTTCAGATCTGCAGAGATGGGTTTGGAATGATTATTACGTGGATACTTTGTTCGATGGAAAAGAAGATTTCAGAGAGTTTTATCTTCAATTCCTCCGCTAGACAGCTCTGGACTGAAATTCAAGAGAGGTATGGACATTCTAACGCTCCCCAGATCTATGAAATCCATAAGAAATTAATGAGTATACAACAAAAAGATGATAATATTGCTACATACTACTCGAATCTTAAGCAAGTTTGGAATCAATTGCAAGTTATAGAACCTTATCCTGATTGTACATGTGGAGCAATTCTTCAATGTTCTTGCGGTTTACTCAAGAAATTTTTGGAGGCTGATCAATTAAGAAAGCTAATACAGTTTATTTCTGGTTTAAATAAATCATATGATTAAGCCAAGATTAATCTTCTCAGTTTGGATCCTTTACCAACTATAAATAGAGCTTATCACATGATTCAGCAAATTGAAAGACAAAATGCTCTTAATATTGCAAATCAGTCAACTGAGATTAGTGCATTTTTCTCTGCAAAGAATGGTCAAGATCATAATAATTTCAATTCATCATTTCAAAAGAAAGATTACAAGAGGGCCAAACTTGACAAATTCTGTGATCACTACAAGTGTAAGGGTCATGTGAAGGAATAATGTTTTAAGATAGTTGGATATCTAGATTGGTGGAAAGGAAGAGTTCAGAAACATCAAAAATTTGCAGCAAATGTGCAAGAAAGCTCTACTGGAAATGGAGTTCTTGGATCTGCTCATGCTTCTCCTATGGAAAATGGTGATCAAGCTATAACTTCGACTTCAGTTAATCCTCAAACCCTTTCTGCTTTATACAAGGAGCTTGTTAAGATGGTTCAGAACAACCAGGGATTTACTTCTGAAGCTTATAATGCTGCTGTGAATTTTGCATGTATTGTCTCTGCATTTAATGTAAATTGTTCAATCGAGCATGCACATAGTAATACATGGATTATAGACACATGTGCAAGTGATCATATGTCCTTTGACTTAAACATGTTTGATAAAACTCATCTTCTTAAACAACCTATAAAAATTGTTCTTCCTGATGGAACACTCAAATTTGTTTCTATTATTGGCATCATTTCGATTAGTCCACATATTATACTTTAGAATGTCTTTTATGTTCCAGAATTCAAACATAACTTGTTATCTGTTGGATGATTATTAGATCAAAATAATCTAATTGCTAAATTCGAGCAAAACTCTTGCTCTTTCCAGGACCTTACAACTAATCAAGTGAAAGCAATTGGATCAAGACAAGGAGATTTGTATAAATTTGTCAAAGATGTTTCAAGTATTTCTCTATCTACAAATAAACTTGTTTCTAATCAGTGTTCTCTTGTTCTAGCTTCTAATACAAAAAAATTTGTTGATCTTTTTCATGCTAGGCTTGGACATGCCTCTTTAGGCAAATTAAAACATGTATCTGATTTTCCAGCATCTTTTACAAATAATAATTTCCATTGTGAGTCATGTATTTGTGGAAAGCATCATAGGTTATCTTTTCCTGTGTCAAATTTCATTGCTAATGCATGTTTTGATTTAGTTCACATTGATCTTTGGGGACCATATCGTGTACCCACTACAATCGGTGCAAGATATTTTTTGACCATTTTAGATGATCATTCAAGAACTACATGGATTTATTTGATTCATCATAAAGATCAAGTTCTCCAGATACTATCTGCATTTTTAGCATATGTGGAAAATCATTTTCAGACATCAGTTAAAACAACAAGATTTGATAATGGAACTGAAATAGTTCAACAATCATGTACAAAGTTATTTGCATTAAAGAGGATTGTTCATCAAAGAAGCATTGTAGGAGTTTCATAGCAAAATGGAAGAGTTGAACGTAAGCACAAGCATTTGGCTGAAACTGCTAGGGCTCTTAAGATACATGCAAATTTACCTAGTAAGTTTTGGGGGGAGTGTTTTCTTACATCAACTTATTTGATAAATCTTATGCCAAGTTCTGTTCTTAACTGGAAGAAACCATATGAAGTTTTAATGAATAAAGTTTCAGATTATTCACATTTAACGGTTATGGGTTGTTTGTGTTACCCTGCTGTAAAGACTCAAGATAAAATGGCTCCTGGATCCAAAAGATGTATTTTTCTTGGCTACCCTTATGCACAGAAAGGATATAAGCTACATGATTTGGAAAATCATAAAATTTTATTGAGTAGAGATGTCATTTTTAAAGAGGATATATTCCCTTTTCATTCAGTTTCTACCGATTCTTCAAGTTCAGATCAACACATCAATTTTCCTCTTGTTAATCCTGCAATATCTTCTGATTATGTTTCCAATTCTCCAATTCAAAATGATATTCAATCAGCACAGAATACCACTGAAAATATTCCTCCTTTCCCTGAAAGAGATTCATCTAATAACTCACATATTTCTCATTCTCAAACACAACAATTAGCCTCTACAACTCCACAAGAATCTTCTCCTTCAAACACAATTGTTCCTATTAGAAAATCTACTCGTGCTACACAATTACCTAAAAAGTTTGATCAGCTTGTTTTAGACAAGCATGTCAAGCCACCCACTGCATGTTCTTTTGTTCAGCAATTTTTTTCTAATCATGAATTGAGCTATTTAACCCCAGAATATGTTAACAGTTTGGCACATTCCTTATTTGTTCATGAACCAAGTTCTTATGCTCAAGCTAAGGAAGTCAAATTGGGTTGAGACTATGAACAATGAGTTACAGGCTCTGGAAAAGAACAATACTTGGGAAATGACTACTTTGCCTCCAAACAAAAAGGCTATTGGAAGCAAATGGGTATATAAAGCAAAATTCAATCCAGATGGTAGTTTAAATAAATGCAAAGCAAGGGTTGTGGCAAGAGGTGATAAACAAATCAAAGGGAAAGATTTCAAGTATACTTTCAGTCCTATGGCAAAGTTTACTACTGTTAGAGTCATTGTTGCTTTGGCTGCTGCTAAAAATTGGGAACTTCATCAATTAGACATAAACAATGCATTTTTGCATGGTTATGTTGAAGAAGAGTTATACATGCAACCACCACCTGGCTATTCTATAAGCAAACCTGGTGAAGTATGTAAGTTGAAGAGATCTTTATATGGCTTGAGGCAAGCAGCAAGGCAATGGAATGTGGAATTGACAAAGCATTTGGTTAATTCAGGGTACAAGCAATCAAGACCAGATTATTCTCTATTCATTAAGTCTGGTAATGGTTTATTTACTGCAATCATTGCTTATGTTGATGACCTGCTAATTACTGGAAATTCTTTAGATGAAATTAAAGGTGTGAAAAATTCTCTTCATTCTACATTTGCAGTTAAAGATTTGGGTCAATTGAGATATTTTTTGGGTATAGAGGTTTTTAGAAATGATGCCGGCATCCTTTTGAATCAAAGAAAATATATTCTGGATTTGTTGAAAGACACAAACATGGAGGAATGTAAGCATGTTCCAGTTCCTATGCAAAAGAATTTAAAGCTTAGCACTCAAGACACACTTTGATTCCAGACCCTGAAGTATACATAAGATTAATTGGTAAATTGTTATATTTAAGTATGACTAGACCAGCTATTTCTTATGCTGTACAACAATTGAGTCAATTTTTTTGTGCACCTGCTGAAAAACATCTTCAATCTGCATTACATGTTCTCAAATATCTCAAGGGTACCTTAGACATTGGTCTTTTTTATTCTGCCAAATGTGATCTTCGTCTTAAAGCATATTGTGATGCTAATTGGGGTAGTTGCCCATTTTCTGCTAAATCCTTATCTGGATATGCTGTTTTTTTGGGAGATTCTTTGATTTTTTGGAAGACTAAGAAACAGAAAACAACTTCAAAAAGCACTTGTGAAGCTGAATATAGAAGCATGTGTTACACTACGAGTGAGCTTATATGGTTGGAAGGACTGCTCGCAGATTTACAGGTCAATATTTCTCTTCCTATCAGTTTATTCTGTGATAACATGGCTGCAAAATATATTGCTGAGAACAAAGTGTTTCAAGAAAGAACCAAACACTTAAGGGTTGATTGCCATTTTGTTAGAGATCATGTGGATGCCAATTTCATCAATATTTTTCATGCGAAGTCGTCTCTACAGCTGGCAGATTTACTAACTAAGGCTTTGGGGGCTGATCAACATTCTTTTTTGTCTGCCAAGCTAGGACTTGTGTCAAAACCACCAAGCCTAGTTTGAGGGGGGGGGGGGGGGATGTAGAGAGTGTTTGTGAGTAGTGTTTTGTTATGTGTTTGTGTGTTGTTTCTTTCTGTCTTGTGTTGTTTTTCCTTAAAGTTTGTTGTAATATACAGTTTTAGTTCAGTTTTTGTATCGTAAGGGTATTTTGGTATTTAGGGTATATATCTACCCAGGTTGTATTGAAAACGTTCAGGAAATAAGAAATTACTTTTTGGTTCTTTCTTCTATCGCTCACTACTATTCTTGCAGTTGATTGTCAAACGGGATTTTGTTAGGATGTTTCGAACAACAGAGACCTTGGCCTAACTCTCTAAAAATAAATTAGGTTGAAATATAATAAGAGACGGAAATAGTAAGGAAATCTCAATTATCCCATTTAAGTTCTTGCAATATCCGTTTATGTTACGGTGTTTTAGATGTCGCATCTCCCATTATAAGTAAGTAAGCAGTGCGTATATAAATTGTATTGCAGTTTTTTTATATGTTTGTAATAGGTGGAAGTAAAGGTTTGATTTGTCGTGCTACAACTTGAGACCTCAGATCTACAACAAACTTACCAGGTAACTAATACGAGTCCTAATTTTACAAAAGGGAATTCATAATTATCTAATATGATATATTTTCAACTATAGCTGCCTCTAAACAATATTTCTAACTTCATTTACATTAATATAATTTGAGTTCACCCAACAGTACTATGTATGAAGACACCTCTGTTCACTAGGGCTGTAAATTTTTACTATATTACCACTTACCAACCATTACCAACCACTATCAACGAAAGGGGTACCGAACAATCGGTAACCAATTTGATTGGTACGGTATGCCAAACCACATGAAAATATGCGGTACGGTAATGGTAACTGAGCATTGAAAATGATAATTACCATATCTACCACATATAAGTTTATTACATAACGAAGAATTTTTAATATGTAATGATTTAATAAAATACCTAGAAAAACACTATTATGATACCAGATTGAATGCAATTTTTATTATATACCTTAGAAACAGTATAATTTAAATGGTATTTTTGTTCATCCATATAGTTTTCATGCATGTTTGACTACGTAGAATAAAATATATAAATAATAATATAATAACAAAAAAAATTAATAGTTAATATTTAATATTTAACGTGAAATATTGTAAACAAAAAGATCTCAAACTAGTAAACGGTAAAAACTTATTACCAACCTCTACCAACCATTACCAACCATAAACCGAACTATTGATAACCGATTTTTTTGGTTAGTAATGGTATGATTTTTCTATTACCATATAAAGTCGGCACGGTAATGGTTTTGAGTACAAAGTTCCAGTACCGAACTGATTCCACCCCTACTATTCACATATTGCTTTTTAAAATATTTCTGGTTAGTTATTTACTTACCCCATTAAAAATATTATTAACAAATCCCGACTATCCTCATCCCGTTTTCTGGATACTTTTATCGTTCCAAATTTAATCATAACATCAGATTAAAAAAGGTCAACATATCCATTCACCATTCTATAACATATAGATCTGTTTCTTAATCGAAATCTTCAACTAAATAATTTTAGTATAGCATTCTGATTGTTTTTGACATGCTAAATTTATTTCACAATCATGGTTTCGGTCCTTATAACCAGCATAAACATTGGTGCTACTATAAAAATTGACTCAACGCTGGTAATTTTGCTGTGTCTTGAGAGAAAATTATGTCTAATTGTAACAGATGTGCACAAGCAAAACACTCACAATTCTTAACACAACTGTGCATGCAATGCCCAGCCCAAAATATATTGGTTTATTATTATTATGTATATAAACCATGTGAGGTTTTCTTTTCAACTGTAATTTATGATGTTCGAATTTTTACATGAAGTTTCAAGAAAAACTTCTACAAAAAGAGTAGTTATTAAAATGGGCATGTCAATAATACGCAGATAAACCTATTGAGTTTAAAACTGCTAATGCTCATATATGATCCTTTGTCCCCAAAACACCATATGCATCCATTCTTAGATTGGCACCATTCATTATTTTGACGATTTAGTTTGACCAATAATAGTCATATTAGATGAATGATGAGGAGAGGGGAAGGCAAAGGGGAGCCATGCTTATTTGGAACAGTAAATCCCATGTTGCACATGTATGGATAAGTCGGTTAGAACCTTAAATTGACTCTGCTGTATCCCATTACATAGCTGAATTCTCTATTGAAAACACCCGAGTTCCTAATATGTGCACTCCATCCACCTAGATTATTAGCATACATTACACTTAACTGCTAAATGAACCTCTCTAAGTGCATTCATACATGAAAATTTGTAACTGTTGCGTGCGAACTGTTGGAAATAATAATTTGAAATTTATATTTCATTTAATATTAGTTTATGAAGTCAAAGTGTCAGTTCGTAAGTCATGTGTCTTTATGTTCAAGAGTCATATGGAAGTTTGTGTGTTTGTTTAAATAAGTATGTGTCTCTTAGTGAAGTGTTGTGTCCATTAGAAGTGAAGTGTCATGTAATGCTCTTATATATATAAAGCCTACTATCATTTGGTTATGAATGTAAGCAAAATTATAAAGAAGAAAAATATATGTAAGGAAAATTATAAAGAAGATTATATTTAAAAAAATATCCTTCAAATTTTCCTATATTTGGTAGCAGAGCCAGAACCACCCTTGGTTTCAATTCCCTTTTCATATCTAATCCAATGGCATTTACAAAAAATGAAGAATTTGATTTTCCTTTTACTCTATAAGGAGTTCCTATTCTCTTTGAAAAAGATTATAAGCTATGCAATGCTCTTATGAAGACTATCCTCATATCTGAAAAATTATGGGATATTGTCGAAGAAGGTTTTACTCCTCATACAGCAGAGGAAATAGTTGCAATGTCAGTTACAAAGAAGAAAAAACGTAATGAGAACAAGGCCAATAATGCAAAAGCCTTGTCTCTTATGTTCCAAGGGATGAGTCGATCAGTCCTTCCATGCGTTATAAGTGCAAAAACAGCACAGGAAGCTTGGAAAAGGCTTGAAAATCATTTCACAGAATATAAAAAAGCAACAGCTCCAGAAGACGAGGAGATTCAAGAAAATAAAGAAGAAAATGCAAAAATTACTGAAGTGGAGGAAGAAATGCACAAAGCTGTGGATGCGGATGAAGATAAGGAAGAAAATAAAGATGCATTTTCAGATGAAGAAGATAATGATAATCAAAAGGAATACATCCATCAAAATGATAATGATAACAAAAATCAAGATAACAAATCCGGTGATAGTTCGGCTAAAAAGAAAGAATTAGATGACACAGTGAACACGAAAGGTGGGGATTTTGTAACACCCCACCTTCACCAGGGCCACTCACGAGTGATTGCACTAGCTTTGGAGGGGTGTTATCTAGGTAAACATGCATATAAATATCACAAGACAGAACATAGATAAATAAATAAGTAAAGCAGCGGTAGAAATTTAAAAACCATAGTTAACCATTTCAAAACCAAAGTCGGCTTACATCAAAATACTTAGTCATTATTTTCCAACTACCACAAGTCTAGAAACATAAACTGAAAATATCATAAAGTAAACTATCCCCAAAATAGATGTGGTGAAGCCATAGCAAGCTCAAGTCCAAACCGTACATGAGCTGTCGAGAAAGCAAGCCAAATGTCCAAGCTAAGCACTAGTGTTCCCTCCCTGAGAACCTGGGGGGGGGGGGGAACGGAAGAAAAAAGGCGAAAGAAAAAGGGTCAGTCATAAAGACTGGTAAGTCCTGCCTACTATTAGTATAAAAACTAATGAACTTAACTAAACATGAGAAACTGAGATGAAACATAAAGATGGTAACTAACTGGCATGATAAATAGATAACAAGGTAGATCAAGTGTGGCATCACATATACAAGGTTTAGTTTTGCACCAATAGTACTAGTATTTTAACCCATGTCAAATAGAAACAAGAAATGATCCTTTGGCCCAATATCATGAGATGACCCAAGTCAAGGTCCAACTACACGATCTAGTCGATCGGCTCCTTATAAGCCTAACTCGTCGAGTGTCAGTGTCATACGGCCCAATCGCGGAATGTAGTCAACTGTGCTAGGTCCACCCTAGGGTGTATCAAGCCCTAGGGTGCCAACCACTGACACAAATCAAGCACGCACAGTCTAAACCTACTGGTGCCCATGTCTGTTTTTTTTTCAACTCCGGACTATGTGCACGACCATAGCCCGCCTGAACCTACACCGGCGCACCTACTCAGTCGTCTTTACAATCAGCCCAGTAATCGTGCCCCACCCTAGCCTAGTCCCCAGGGTATCGTGATACATCCAAGAGGGTTACAGCTGAAAAGGACCACGTAACTAGAGTTTCTAACGGGTTAAGTGTGGTTAACCCTATCCAATCATGTATCAAGTTGGTTAAGTGTATCCAAGTGGTTCATGACTTAACCCTTATCATGTGGCATTAATTAACTTAATGCGCCCAACCTTTCACATTAGACTTTGTTGTGGTTACTGGATGTGCCGGGCGGGTCCGAGCAGCTTTACACCACAACCTAGTCTTATCTCGGGTTTCAAGCGCGATATGACCAACTACTCACATTGGGTCCTATTGTTTGTAGCCACTGGATTTGTCGGGCGGTTCCGGGCAGATTTACGCTACAAACTCAACCCAACCTCGAGTTGGCCACTTTATGGTTTTCTACATGTCATGACCACATTGAAGTTTTCAAACATAATCAATTTTCATGTCATATTTCAAATCATGTTTTTCATGTCATTCCTAGTTCGCCTAACTACCCATAACGTATTCCCATCGCACGTAAATTCGCATCAATACAAATAGATTAAGAAGGAGAACATAACAATATGACAAAGATGGGCATAAAGTGGTAAAGTTGGTCATAAGTTAAACATGATGATATTTGAGGCAAAGGTGTTCATCACGACTAGCATATAGGATTATTGGCCTCAAAACATGTATGACATCAAACTTAGCAAATAGGGTGATAACATGGTAATAGTTGACATAGAGTGATAAACTTGTGACTAGCATGTAGTTCAACATCATAGGCAAGTTAACATCAAGGTTATGAGGGGTTCTATGTTGCATTATGCATAATCCCCAAATAAAGCTCATAGCTTTCTACCCAAAAATCAAGATGAACGGTACTAGGTTCATGATAGTTCCACAATCATAGATCAAAAGAGTCATGAATAGATCTATGCATACAATGATAGACCAAAGACAAGTATTACACAAGAATCCCATTTCAACTTGCTACATGTTCATATTAATTTCATAGTTTAAATCTAAGAATAGAGTGGGGCTTACAAATCGTGGCTATGAGAACTAGAACAAAATAGAACAAGATAGAGATGTTGTAAAAGCTCTAGGAATGATGTAGCAACACTAGAAGCCTTGAGAAATAAGTAGCTCCTTTGATTTGATGGAGAAAGATTGCTCCTTTTGCCTTAGCTCTAGTTTAGAACTCTCAAGCTCTCTTTGATGAAGATGGAGGCCATGATTAGGAGCATTTTGGCAGCACTTAGTTGTTAGGATGATTTGTGATGGTTTGGGCTAGGTCTTAGGGTGTTTTTATAGGTGTAGAGACAAGTTTAGACCATATGATTAACCCTAGTTTAGATCTGAACCATCAAATCCCGTCACAGGCCAACTGAACAGACCCAAAGGAGCAAACAGATGCACCAGGCAAACATGGCTGACCAGGGAAGTCGACCCCCAGGTCGACACTCAAGTCGACTGGGCAGTCGACCTGGGGCTGGGCAGGTCGACTCCCCAGTCGACCTGGGGCTGAGCGGGAAATTTTCCCGCCCAATCTGTTTGGGCTGAATTTTGAATTTTCTGAAATCTTCTATGGGCCATAACTTGGTCATACGGACTCCGATTTACGAAATTTCGGACTCGTTTTCAAGCAGAATTTCGAGACGAACGCAATGGCGTAACCCGTTCCTATTAATTCTTAATTTATAATTTAATTATGCCATGATTTCTTGTTTTAACATGTTATGAAAATTCGGGTTGTTACAGATTTCGAAGCGGAGGAAAAGAAAACACCTTCCAAGAAAGAATTAGATATCGTGTTGATTTGTTGGTTCGAATTGGTTTTGTGTCACAAATTATGTCGCTAAACACGGTCTGTGCGTGTGACGATGTCTGATGGATGTTTTGCTGGACACACAGGCTACTGATGAAAAACAGAGCACGCTATAGCATATGATGCATGAAGGTGATGCAAAGCACAAAATAAGATATAAACAATATATGATTTATCCAGAGGTTATTGCCAGCTTATAGTGTCCAATCATGATTTGATAGTTCTATCGTTTTTGTTTCATAATAACTCAAATGCAATCCTGGTATATATCCCAAAAGAGAAACTGTCAATCCAGGACTTTAATTCACATAGATATTTCATTTTGTTTCATACTTATTCAACCCATTTCTAATATTACATTTCTAAGCTCTGAAGTTCTATCGTTTATAATTATTGTTTAGAAGAGATGTACTTTCAGTTTTTATGTGGTCCTATATATTTGGATCTTTATTCATAAATTTGTTCTGAGATTATCAGTATTAATAAATGCTTAGATCTTAGGGAAAAGCGATGTTGGAGCAAATTGGTCACACATCTGTTAAACGTTAGATTAGCCTATTATCAGTCTACTTTTAAAATATCATTTTTGGATCAATTGGGAAATATGAATATTATAAATATTTTGTGATTGCACACTCTACCCCCTTTTTTTATGTGAACAGAAATACCATGAAACAAACAAAAGGTAATATATGAAAAATAATGTAAAAAAATTAACATAATGTATGTGCCATTGGTGTATATTATATTCATGCTAAAATTTTGAATCTTTGTCCTAATGTTGGAAGGAAATGAAGTTGGATAAAATATCTAAGCAAAGCTAAATGCTTCACTTAAGCATTATTTTTTTGTCTTACAGCATCCTAATGTTTTGAAAGAAATTATGTTTGCCAAGGGGATTTTCAATTTTCAATGATAAAACTGTACTTTATGATATATTATAGGAAACATTAGACGATTGTACATGGTGTATGATTGGTGATGCTAAAATTTTAGATATTTGTTTTGATCTTTCACTCTCTTTTATATATTTCTTTTTTATTTAATTTATAAATAAAATATCGAATCAATATGGCTACTTGATAAGTTATTTTTTGTATTTGAAATTCTATCAAATATAGTATGTGAATGAAGGAGTTATTCAAAATGTCTAGATAAATACTGTAAATAAATTGTATAAAATGACGACAAAAAAGGCTGAAAAAAACCATGAAGTTTTATTATTTTTGCAAAAAGGGTGCATGTGCCATGAGCGCAACCGCATAAAACAAACTTTACATGCACAAAAATTATACTGGAAAATATTACTATCTCCATTTCGCAAATAACAACTGGTTTACTGCAGGTCAGTTAAGCATTTTGCAGGATAAGTAACCATACTTGCATCATTACTAATAACAATCATATCTTCATTATCTCTATGTTTGATGCCGTTTAGTATTTGAAACATTATGTGAGTGTTAAATAACTTTGGACAAATTTTCAAAATAGGTTTGTTTTTAAAACTAATAGCAGGTTTAGGCTGCTTTTAAAACTATTTGCAAAAGTAGGCTAGTTTTTGCCACCTCAACGATGAGCTGACATTGGTTTAAAAATAAAATAGGACAATTCACGTGAGTGAGACTCATTTTGCAAACAATCACTTGTTTAGACCTGTTTCAGAAAATATTTCACAAATAGACTTGTTTTGGTCTACCGGTTAGTGAAGGCGAGTTTTGGAAACACGCCTTCAGTAAATTACGAAGGCGCGTTTCCAAAACGCGCCTTCAGTAAAACCCTGCATACACTACAACTCCAACCCGAGACCCCTCTTCCCCTTTTCACTTCAGCAACCCATTCTCTTCCTTTTCCTCTCTACTTTCTGGTGCGAAAAAAAAACTCAAATCAACTCCATTTTCGTTCATTTTTTCATCCAATTCATTCCTAGAAGACAACAATAGCTAGCATATCCGGCGTACAACACAAAATCGGTAAGATTCTAAACCCTGATTCTCAATTTTCAAATTAGGTCATACATGTGTGGAAATTCATGAATTTAGGTATAGTTCGTATGACAATTGGATAGAAATTACTGATAAAGGTGAATGTACTGATTGTATGTGTATATTGAGTATGTGTGGAAGGACAATATTGGACTAATTATCCGAACCTAATGGCGGTTGCAATATTTCATTATTTTATCAAAAAAATTGATCATGGCGGTAGTAAACTTAAGTCGTTACCTCTGCACATCTTGAGTGTGAGTGTTTCAATGAATGAATTCGTGGGGTATTGGATGTCATGTGTTGAAAAAACGAGTTTGACGACGCAAGCAAGCTGTGTACTGTATTGCTATGAAAATCATTATCTTGGTTTGGAAATGTATGTAATATTTAATCCTGCATTTGTGCAGAGTATTTTGAGATGGAGCCCGGACCAGTAGATCCGAGCGTGTTATATATGCAGCCGCGACACAGGACATCGAATGCTGAACGGACACAGGTAGCAATTTGTTACTATTTTCATATTTTGATGTTTAGTTTTTTACTTGTCACACACCAATTTTTGTTATCTATTAAATTTGCAGAGTGTCAGTACTGCGTTTGTCATAGACCACTCGTCGTCACTTTCGAAAGTGACGTCCGATGATCCTCGCGTACTTGCCGAGATACAGAGGGCTGGATTCATGCATATTTTTCGCTTAGGTTATGTCCAGCTATATCATAGCCTTGTCGGTGCTTTACTAGATAAGTAGAGGCCTGAGACATCCACGTTTCACCTACCAGTTAGTGAGATGACTATCACCTTGGCAGATGTTGCGGTTTTACTAGGATTGCCTATTGGCGACGATGCTGTTGCGTTCGATGGTGCGGAACATGATTATTTGCAGCTAAGTCACGACTTACTAGGGCTGGATCCACCAGCCAATCAAGTAAAGGGTGGCAACATGGTTAATATTAGATGGTTCCGTAACCAGTTGGCAGATGATATTTCTGCAGATGCCACCCAGATAGAGGTTGAGCAACGGGCTCGTTGCATTTTACTACATATTATTTTCTGCAGAATGATGGTCGATCATGCCAAGACCCGTATAGATTTGAGATGGCTACCTTTTTTTGCTGACATCGAGCAGTGTGCTACATATTCGTGGGGTAGTGCAGTGTTAGCCTATGCATATCATGAACTGCCTAAGGTCGCGCTGCAACAGTATAACTGTTTTGCCGGTTGCCCGACACTCCTTCAGGTATGAACCGAATTTCTATAATTTACTGTTATACAATGTGATATGCATCATTCTCTTGTATTAATAGTATATTTTTGTGTACTTAGCTTTGGTCCTGAACTTATTTTCTCGTCGGAAGATAAGTAGTGACTCCTGATCCCATCGACGCATCGATGCCGCTTGGAGCTAGGTATACTTATTTGATCGTTTATTTTATTAAACACAACACATACCATTTCCAATATATGTACCTTTTATTATCGTGTAACAGATGGGTTGGAAAAAAGGATACGCGACATACACCGAGACGAGAGCTGGTCTTTTACCGCAATGAGTTGGACGTCCTTACGGACGAAAAGGTTACATGGTATCCGTAATCTCAGGAGCTACTTGTCACACTACCACCCATGTGCAGAGCTCATAGGTACATTTGGACGGCGAGAGTACCTATGATAGCCTATAGCTTCACCGCTTGGCACCTTCCCGATAGGGTTATGAGGCAGTTCGGCATGAGGCAGCATATACCGGATGATGCACCGCCTAACACTGAGGGTTATAGTACGCAGGACTTTCACTTGCATCATGCTATGTGGAATGACCGCGATAACTGTATTGAATTCGAGAGGGAGCCCCCCATATCTGTGGCACAGTACATGAGGTGGAACTGGAACATAACACGACGTTACGTCCTTAATCCGAGAGTAAATACTGCATTAGCACCGTATGTTCCTAGAGCACCACTAGAGAGGAACGAGGTAAGTTGATTTGTGTACCATTAAATACATTCAGTTTCATTTATTCATTATATCTAATTTTCTTTTAAATGTGCAGGTTGCCGGTATTAACCGTGCGTGGGAGGAGGCAGAAAAGTTTAGAGAGAGGCAGACTGACGACGAGGGACAGGCAATGTGCACAAACGTACAGAAGATTTTAGACATGATTTTGTGCAGGAACAAGCTAGATCGGTCGAAACCACCATCTCCTCCACCTCCTCCTCCTCCTCCTGCAGGTCCTCCTTCTCCTCCTGTAGGTTCTCCTCCTCCTTAACCAGTAGCACATGATGAGTTTGTGCATAGCCCATCAAAACCGGCACCCACATTTCCCCGTTCTAGTAGTGCACGACGCACTAGAAGCAGCAGCGGCAGTGGTTCGTCTTCAACTTCCACACTGATACTCAGGCGGCCGAGGAAAAACTAGTGCATATTTATGTTTGTGTAATTATTTGTTATGTTTTGGTACGTTTATAAATTTCTTAGCTTCTTCCTAGATGGTAGAATGTGTCTTCATGTGTGGGGAACATTATGTAGTTGTGTAAGGGAACATTATGAATCAATTAGAGATGAACTCATTTTATGGTCTTGTTGTTGAACTCCTTTCTCTTCATGTATGGGGAACATTGACATTTGAATCAATTAGAGATGAGCATTATGAATCAAGTGGGATTTGTGGTTCATAATGCAGGGTCTTCATGTATTGGATGTGGTTTGTGTGCAGGGTGTTCATGCATGTAGCTGTGGTTCCTGCTGTGTGCAGGATTATAACGAAGGCGAGTTATTTTTATGAAGGCGAGTTTTGAAAACTCGCCTTCAGAAACCCTGCACACCAAAACCGGTCTACCTGTGTTATTACATTTGAAATAGGTCTGTTAGTGTTATATTTTACAAAAACAGGCTCATGTACGTAAAAAGTCCAATAAAATAAACGGGGAGCACTTGTCAAGTGCGCCCTTTAACTTTTAACTGGCGCACTTATGAAGTGCTCCAGTTATATATATATATATATATATATATATTACTTTCTAACTAATCAGTTGCTGGGCAGTGTCAAACTCAATAAGGAAACAATGAGAAGATATCATGCAAATGTGACAAAAAATAGCAGGAGCAAAAAGCCAACACAGCCCAAGCAACTCTAAAGGCAGCTAAAACTAAAACCTGAAGGAGCTACAAATGCAAGCACAATGTTGTCGAATAAGCTCATACCATATAACCAAACCCAAAGGGTGGTTAAACAAAGGCAAGGTAGCAAAATCAACAGGTCGCCAGCTACAAAAGAAAGAACTACAAAGGGATTACCCAAACTTAACTGGTTGCTCAAAGCTAAGATGCTTAAGCATTCACTATACTAAATCAGCTAGACACAAACTTGCTCGGCAATCACAATAGCCAGAAGGAAACAATGGACAATCTATGTTCGGTAGCACAAGCCACAAACAAGTTTCCTCACAAATTGATAGTAGTAAAGACTTACAAAGATGATAGTATCAAACTGCAATGATAAAGAGCAAAACCAAACTAGCAAAGAAATTAGTTGGATCAGTAGCCTGACAAATCAGCAACCCATTGGAAAGACAGAAATCTAGATCGGAAGCACAAACATACTGAACAGCCAAAACCCACAACAATAGAGAATCTCGCTGCAAATCCCAAGCCAAAAACCTAGCTTGTGCGGCTCTCACGCAAATAGATCTACAGATAAATCGCAAAAATGACACACTGGTGAAAAAACAACTAGCGCACTTGATAAGTGCGCTAGTTAAAAGTTTAAGGGGCGCACTTGACAAGTGCGCCCCTGTTTATTTTATTTTATTTTACCAATGTCACCTCATCGCTGAGGTGGCAAAAACTAGCCTATTTCTGCAAATAGTTTTAAAAGTAGCCTAAATATGCTATTAGTTTTAAAAACAAGCCTATTTTGAAAATTTATCCAATAACTTTTTGTCCTCTTCTTCATCTTACTCTATGGCATGAGCAGTGCTTTAAAGACACAATACAATCTTGGTCCAACAATGGTTAATATTTTACTCTGAAGCATTGCGATTTCTCAAATGATATAACCTTGTGTGTGTATGGACTCACGGTTCAATTTTATAATATTGAAAAAAACTTTTGAGTCCTACCTTAAAAAACCATGGTTTCGAAAAATTGAAAAACGATTACTAAGTTTTTGCTTTCCTTAATCCATATCTTGTTACTCAGTTGTAGTTATAATTGTAATTGATATAGTTAATATTGTCATGTTCACTGCTCTTTTGTAGCATTGGTACAACTCCTTATCTTTGTGCATGAAAAATATCATGTTATGGTTATTATTCTTTTATGATACTTCTTGGCAAGAATATAGTATACTTTTACTACATATTTCAAATGTGGCAAATTAACATCATTTTATATATTATTAATAATATAATTTAGTACACTATATATTACAGATGTCTGTAATACATATTTATATGATTTAATGTATTATATACAATACATTGATGAGATGAATATAATTAAAAAAGAGAAGTGAACGGTTTTAACAGTTCCGCCAGTTTAACCTTTGAAATCTTGAACCATGAACAAATAAATTTCCACGTATTCAAAACTATGAGTATGGGTAGCAGAAAGCCCATATTATATTTAATCTTTTCATTACGATGTATTTGTGCAACGGATGGTAATATTAACGTACATTTTATTTTCTCATTACTTACAGCGAAACAAACAACGAATAAATTGGACCGTCAAACAAGTTTTTCGATAACTTATATTGGAAAGAGATCTCTGATAACTGTGTAAGGGATGGTGTTATGCACTTCTTGGAAAAAATTATATTTGAAAAGAAAACTAACAATCCATAAGTATACAGTAATCATGGATATGTGATGCTGCAATACAAAACTCACACACACATAGGGAGCACTTCTTGCATTCAAAGAAAATGATTCTATAATAAAATATTGAATCACACACACATAGGGAGCACTCTACGACACCCCTATTTAGGAGCACTCTATGGCATCCCTATAGATAGGAGCACCCCATTTGTGTCTCATTTCTGGTTACAAGTTTATATTTAAATAATTAAATAAGAAGTAAGAGAGTTAGTGGAAAGAGAAGCAAAAATATGTGGTTAAAATCCAGGGTCATTTAGGGGAGCTGTATTGTATAGGGTGTAGTAGAACACTTTATTAAATATATATATATATATATATATATATATATCCTTAATACCTTTTTTCCTCTTAAAAATGGCGGACTGAGGAGGGGATTTTCCCCAAATCAATCGCCTAAAACATTTCCTCTTTTATCCTATTTGATTAATGTAATATGGCTAATTCTTCTGGTATTAATCAAACTTCTGATTAAAAGGAAGTTGATATTAATCTCCAATTTGTACAGACTATGACAAATCATGTTTTTCTACCTGAAAGTACCTTCAAGATGTCTGCCGATTCATGGATAAATACAGTGGTTCTTCATCCGGTTGATTTCCGATTATCAGTAATCAAGCAGAGGGAGTATGCTACTAAGGTATGGAAACCAAATGGTAACTTCATAATACATATAGCTCCTGATTTTCACTGTATAGTTAAATTTGAGGATGCCTTAGATTGTTTAGCAGTTTTAATGACATCGACGTATTCTTATTTTGGAAAATTATCGATGGTTTCGGGATATGATTTTGATAAGTTTAAGGCTAGAAGAGTTCAGATCTAGGTTAAGATGTTTGATTTGAATATGGAAATGTGGTCGAATCAAGCTCTGTCTATGATAGCAAGTTTCACTGGGGAGCCCATTAAATCTGATTGGAAAACCGCTAATAAAATAGTGACCAGATTTGCTAGAGTACTCATAGCTATTGATTTGGATTCAGATTAGTTTCCAATATTCCAATAGTTATGCATATTGGTTAGAAAAAGGATTCTCACATTGAATATGAATTTATACCTCCCAAATGTGATAAGTGTGGTAGATTTGGACATAAACCCTTAGTACATGAATATTCTAATGAACCAGGTTAGGTAAATAGACATAATGATAAGCCAAGCTCATCGAATTGTGGACAGAACGTAAAATCAAATGAGCAGTGTGCTGGTAATTCTGATAATACTGAGGGAAATGTAGATAATGCTGATAATAACGAGCAGTGTGCTGGTAATGCTGATAAGGTGGATGATGATTTGAATTTCTTAGATAATGCTTTACCTAAAAATATTCTTCCATAAGGATTACATCATGCAGCTGATAGGTAAAGTGAAGTACCAGAGGTTGTGTAACAACCCGGAAATTTTGAGCCAGTTTAAAATTTTTATTTTGGCAATTTTAATGAATTTTGAATATTTAAAATGAATTATTTTAAATAATAACAACGAGAAATTTATTTTGAATATAACTCAAACGTATATATTTATATACATCGTCGTTAGAATATAAATATTTATTTTAAATTATAAAAGGAATTGAAAATGGCGCGGTAGTTCGATAATTCGATTTCAAATTTCAATTGAACATACCGAATGCAAAATAAACCGGATTTTGGCGAAACCAAAAATATTAGAATCTAGTTGAAAATATATTTCCAACGAATCTGAAAAATCGAAATTTCATAGCGGGAATCAAAAGTTATGCCCAGTTGAAAATTCAGAATAGTCGTTATGTAAATTATACATGGCCCAAAAAGTCATATTTTGCATACGGATGAATTTGGACTCGAAACCACTTCCATTGAGTTCAAAATCGCATTTTTGAGCAATATCTGAGCATATTCGTGATTTTTTTTGAACGGTCAAATGAACTCGGAATTCGACGAAACTTGTTTCGTTGGACTCGTCTTCATGTCTACTATCTCGTGTCTGAAATCCGCGGTGATTGGAGATCGTTAGCGTTCAGGCGATACGCGAGAAACTAGCATATAAACACTTTTTCTCCTTCTCTTCACTCACTTTTCTCTCTTCCGCCTTTCTTCCTCTTTCTCCATTAATGGGGACCTCAACCCCATGCCACCGCTGCCGCCCCTCCTCCGCTGCCACCACCCACCGCCGCCGCTCCTCCTCCCCTCCGGCGCCACCTCCTCCTCCTCTTCCTCCTCCTCCTTCTCTCTCCTCTTTTCATAACCCTAAACCCCCAAATCACCAACCACCACCGCGGCCACCACGGGTCCCACCACCGCCCTTAGCACCCTCCCCCTTGTCCAGCAGGTCCGCCACCGCCCGCTGGCCACCCAACTCCGGCTGTGGGCCCCCCCGGTCACCAAAAACCCATTTTACACTAATCGCCCGTTTTGCAAATAAGCCCCTGACCGTATTACGCCAATAACTCCCAAACGGTGCGTTTTTGGCCAAAGTCCCTCTTGACCAAAGTTGTAGAGAACGAAATTCTCTTAGATTTGGCTATATGGAAGTCATGTTTTGGAGTTCGGAGCTGCTCGGAAAACGCGTTCGATGTCTGCTGTTCAAAAGCGGTAAAATTCGTGTACTTTCGCGAATTCTGGCGAATTGGAGCATTTTCGGCAAAAAGTCCCTTAGGCAAAAGTTGTTCAGAATGTCGAGCTTGTGCTAGAAAAAAGGATGGATTGAAGATTTGAGCTTGTATGCGAAATCTGGAGCTCAAACAACAATTCAGCAGTTCAGAAAAAGGCGTTAGAAAAAAAATCCATGTGAGAACTTCTCACTTTAACTTTTCGTTTCTAGTTATATAAATATATACTAGGATGCAGACGGTGTTTAGTAGCACCTGACACCACTGTCCACAGACCATGGACTTGTTTGTTTGGTTGCATAGATTAGTTAGATTATTTGAGTTGAATTTGATTGTTTGGGGAAATGTAAATTGATTTGATTGATGTGTGAATGGCGCGGGCCATCACTAGACCGGGGATAAGGCTAGGCCTTGTCCCGTTTCTAGTATCGTGCCGTTATGCCACCGAAATTTTCTAAAATAGGTTAGAAAAATAAAGATAGCATTTTATTTAATAAATGAATTGAATAGAATATTCATAGGTTGAATAAAATAATTTGGTCGTTAAAAATATAATTTTTAACGTGAATGTGAATAAATAAATATTCATTTACAAACCGGATGGTTTGTTTATATACAAATATTTGAATGACATTGATTGGGACGATAAATTTTACACATCGCCCAATTGCACAAATAAAATCTGTGTTTGATTGTTTGAAACCCCACACGGGTATTGGGATAAAATACGGCATACACTAATCCCAACAATTAGTTGTAAGTCGATCGATTGATTGACAGGCTGTTATAAGCGTTAGATATCTATATTTGATGCTTATACAGTGTAGTGCACTTTGGATGATGGTTGATTATGTATCGTTGCTATTATATACATGTGTTGTATGGAATCCATATAATTAACTTTGTATGGTAATTGATTGGGCCTCATTCCAATTTAGAAAATAAAGAAACTAACTTCTTTATAAAGTAAAGGTTCATGTGTTGACCGTACTCATCCGTTGAGTTTAGTCATGTGTTGAACGAAATATTTTAATAATAAAATTTACATCTTTATCATTATAAAGTAAAGGTTCATGTGTTGACCGTACTCATCCGTTGAGATTAGTCATGTGTTGAACGAAATATTTTAACAATAAAATTTACATTTTTATCATATATAAAATTAGAAACTAATTGGAAAATAGATAAGATGAGTGGTCTCCTGGATATTGATCTGATGTTGGTTTCGGCTTTCGGGGTTAATATTTAGGGAATCGTTCTCTTACTAATTTACGGTTGGAGTCTGATTTAAATCAAAAGACAGATACCATAATTTTTATAAAATATATTGAATAACAAAAATAGTCACACGTGGACAGTACACATTCGTTGAGATTAGTCATGTGTTGACAAAAATATAGATTCACGTATTGAATAGAATAAATATTCATTTGTTGAATAGAATAACGGAATTATTGAAATATGTAAAGCCGTGTTGATTAGAGATGCGCTATTTTGACGCGAACGGTATTTATATCGATTATATTCGTTTTTATAATGAATATTGAAAAGAGATAAAAATCGAATATATATATAAAGCAAATTCGAATTGAATTGAATATAAAGCAAATTCGAATTGAATATAAAGCAAACTCGAATTGAATTGAATATAAACCAAATTCGAATTGAATTGAATATAAACCAAATTCAAATTGAATTGAATATAGAATGAATTGAAATTTGAATTGAATTGGAAATGGAAGTTGAAATGTTTTTGAACGAATTTAAAACTATTTATAAAATTCGTTTTAAATAGAAATCGACGAAATATATATTATATATATAATATAATGGCCTGAATAGAACGCGCCGCGCCGCGGCAGTTCGTGAATTTCGACCATTGATTTCGAACGGACATTACGGGAGATCCGACCGTCGTATTCTCCTAAAACTGGAACCCTTGGGTTCGTATCGAAAAGAGCTTTCTAACAAATATTAGAAATTTGGAATCTAACGGTTGGATTTGGAGATACATCCAAATCAAATTTGGAAAAGGTCGTTGTAAGTGCAGTTCGATGGCAGTTGATGGAAATCGACTGTACGGGCCTTGATAATTTTTTTTTAAAATAGTAATAATTTGTTTAAAATCATAAGAAATGATTTGGGAAAAATTGGGATGAAAAACTCCATATTTGAAAAGATAAAAATATATTTTTATCGAAATGAACTAGTTTGAACTAAATTTAAAACCCAATTATTTCTAAATAAATAAATTGGCTTTAAAAGGGGTTTTAAATAATCGGAATTTCTGATATATTTGATTGGAATTGATTTGGGGATTTATCGTGAACGGTGTTTTAAATAACACTGGTTCTTTAACCCGATAAGAAATAGAATGTGATTTGGGTTTATCGTGAACTCTGTTTTAAATGACATTAGTTCTTTAACCCAGTAAAAGGAGTTTTAATGAATCTGCAATTAGATTGGAACGTAAATTGATAATTTAAATTATCAAATTTGGAAAATGAGCGAGAATGGAGTATCACCAGTTTTGCTCCTGGCGATAGTCAAATCTTTAATTAGATTTGAACGTGAAATGGTAATTAATTTTACCGATAACACCGTGGTGTTAGATATGGAGTATTACCAGTTTTGCTTCATGGGATGAATAGGTTGGGATTGGGAAATAAAATAAGTAATTACTTCGGTGTGGTTCGCTAATCTCGACTAGTTTGGAAAACCATAATTTGGTTTGAAATGACATCCAAAGGAAGATTAAAGAATAAATTTAAAGAATTTATCTTTGATAAAATTAATGGAAACCTTTCCCTATGAATATGAAATTTAGAAACTAGTTGTAGGTTAGTTAAGAAGAATGGTTTCCTGGGTATTGATCTGATGTTGGTTTCGGCCTTCGAGGTTAATATTTGGGGAATTGCTCTCTTACTGATTTACGGTTAGTGACTAATGAATTGGAATGAGGCGTATGTTGTGTTTGTGTAACATTTGTTTCTAATATACGCGGGTTGTTCGGAAAGGCCGGGTTTATACCCATTCTGAATAACCGATTCGACGATAAGTCGAAGATGAAGACGGTGGTCCAAGACCGGAAGTCTTCACATCGTTTGGATAATTACTGATGATCCTGATTGGGCTGTACACCCTAGAGGATGGAAATAGTTGGTGGTCGTCCAGACGTACGTGGAGATCGATGGATATGCGAGGAAAGTGCCTCCGTTTTCGTTCAGACCCAGAACGAACTTGTAAATGGATTGTGTGTCTGACATTGGATTTTATTCTGTGTTGATTGATTTCTGTTAAATATATATCTGTTTGGCGGCGGAGAATTTATTCTCTTGCTTAACGCCCTTCTCTGAGACGTACGAGCTTAGAGGTTATATATCGATAGATATCAATCGCATGGCATGAATTGCCTGTGTGGCACGCTGAGTTGCATGGATCAAGGCTTCTGTTGAAAAGCAAAGTCTTGTGGTTGATGATCAAAGCACGGCCTTTGTGGCGTAGCTTTGTGTATAACGTGAATTCGCGAGCCTCACACCTCGGTATGAGTCAAAAACGGGATAAGGACTGCAGGGAGAGCACGACGTTTCTTTCTAGCTTTGGTGGTGTCAGTGACTTACCAGCCCTGACGTTTATATACTTTTCACCTATGTGGTTGTTGGATGAGGCGCCTTGATATTAGGTCTGATAGGACTGGGAAACGTGTGTTCAGGAATAATTAATCCTCAAACGTAAGAGAGGACCAGCCCTGAAGCATCCAAGGGTTACCCAGAGTGTGTAGTCCCGAGGCATTTGCTAGAGTGTCTCGAAGCGGAGAGGAGCTTGCCCCTTGCCTCGACTTATGACGGAAATCCAATTTCCAATACGAGATGTTTCGGTTTTATTTGTAGAGCCTAGTATGGCGACATGATAGATGGTACCCATGCCGCCTTGGATTGATATTTATGATTGAAATTGTTTTGACACTATACACTTATTATAGTATCAAATGATTTTTTTTAAACGTACCAAGCATGTTTGGCTATTATAAGGGAAAACCCTATCCTCCGGCTTGCGTTGCATTGTGTGATGGGACCTGGGTCTTATAATAGCTTCATTTTTCGAAAAAGCATTGCGCTGTTTATTCTATGCACTGGTATTCTTGGGAGGAAACTTGTTCCGTGTTATACGGCGTGGTCCCTTGAATTACTCTCTTTTAAAGTAAAGTTTTAAATAACTGTTTTAGTTCTCACACCAGTCACATGACTGACCTGGAGTTTATTGTTTTAACCTAAACTCTGGGTGCCCTTATTTTCGACATGGGCAGTTAGTAGTTTTGGTTTCGCAGATTTATATTCACAGGATCCTGATTTATAGCTGGAACGATGCTCGGAAAGCTCTGTATCCGTGTTTTACTTTCAGTTGTGCTTTGTATTATTTTTCCGCTGCAGTACTGTATTTATCTCTGATATTTATCGAATGTAATTTATTCATTTATACTCTGTATATTCTTGTATCTGATGGAATTGTTGTAATAGCAATGAAATGTTCTTCCGTCTACGTTCATTTGTGTGTTGTTCTCAAAGTATCCGCTCTTTCCTTCACGGGGTAGTTACGGGTTCTCACAGGTTGAAGAAAATAGGGATGCGTCTGATGGTATATATCAAAATACTGAATATATGAATCATTTAAAAGGAAAAAGTAAGATGAACCCTTCAGTTCCCCCTCCAAAAAGGCCATTGAGGAATAATCCTGTTATTAAATGAGTATATTAACATGTAGTCAGGGGGATGAATAATTCATTTCGAATGGGTGAAATATTATCCCTGCCAATTAAAACCAAATCAAATATTGTTGGTTTGGTAGAAAATAAACTCAATATTAATAACTTGAATTTGTTTAGCAAATTGATTCCACATGCATGTGAATTTCTTCCTCAAACTTCTGCTTTATATTTTGGTAGAATTTTATTAATGTGGGACTCCGGAGTTTGGAAAATGAACATTATTTCTTCATCTAACCAACATCTTACGGTTCAAGCTAAAAATTCAGGAGGTTTTTCAATGTTTCTCACTGTGGTATATGCTAGCAACATTTTTTATGACTTACAGACTTTATGGCAACACTTAATACAAGAATCTATATCTATGAATGAAGAGTGGGTAATCATGGGGGATTTTAACAACTCTACATCACATGTTGATAAGAAAGGGGGATTGCCGGTTCCTTTTCAACAAATCAGAGCCTTCAATAATTGCATTCAACAAGCAGGGTTGATTGAAATTAAGGCTATTGGATTTAATTATACATGGAGACGTAAAGGTTTGGCAAATAATATAGATAAAATCTTTGTTAATCACTCTTGTCTTCATAAATTCATAGATATGAAAGCTTTATCTTTATCTCAACTATCAAATGACCATAATTCTTTGTTATTGGAACTAACTTCTTCTTCTGCTACAAAGGGATTTCCATTTAGATTTTCCAATGATTGGGTTTTTAAATCTGGATATGCTAAAAGTGTAGAAAAAGGTTTAAATCATATTGGTTGGGGAATTCCAAGTTATATCTTTTTACAGAAGCTTCAGGCATGTAAGATAGAATTGAAAAAATGGAACAAAATCAGGCCTAAACATGATGTTATATTACAAGAAGAAAAAGCTAATTTTAGAGATTGTGAAATAGCATTAGACTTGATCCAGAAAATGTTGAATTATATGATAAGATGCTCGAAGCTAAACATGCTCTGTCAGTTCAGAAACATATAAAATTTTGAGGCTTCAAGCAAAAAAGCTAAAGTGTCCTGGCTTCAAGATGGTGACACAAATTCCAAAAAAATTCATTCTAAAATTTCAAGTAGAAGATTGTCCAATCATCTTAAAGCACTTATAAATTCAAATGGTGATCTGTTATATAAACATGATGATATTGCAAAAGAGGCTATTAGATATTCAGTTCCATGTTCAATGGTGATATGAAAGATGAGTTACCTTCATTCCAAGCAAGAAATGTAATTAACTCTCATGGCTAACAGGTATTACTTCTACCTATTTCTTTAGAAGAAATTAAGTCTGCAGTTGATTCTGTGCATGGTGATTCTAGCCCAGGGCCTGATGGTCTTAATTCAAAAAATTTTAAACTTCATTGGTAATCTGTTAAATTTGATTTACAGGCTGCTATTCAAGATATTGTTACATCCGCTAAATTGTCCAAAAGTTTGAATCATACTTTTATAACCATAATTCCAAAGACTGATAGGCCAAGTGATATATCTCATTATATACCAATCTTTTGTTGCAATATGTATTACAAGATACTTAGTAAGGTTCTCTGCAATAGAATTAAATGGTATTTACCTCATTTGATTTTTGCAAATCAATGTGCATTCATTACTTCGAGATTTATTGGAGATAATATACTACTAGCTCATGAATTGTTGAGGGATTTTAAAAAGCCTGGAGTCAGTAAATTTTGTGTTAAAATAGATCTCCATAAAGCTTATGACATGTAAATAAGGAATTTATATGTCATACTATGTTTAAAATGGGTTTTCCGGTCATTTCATCAATATAGTGTATGAATACATTTCTTCACCTACATTTTCAATATTGATTCAGGGTATACCAAAAGGTTTTATAAGGTCAAATAGGGGTATTAGGCAAGGAGATCCACTTTCCCCCTACTTTTTTCTATTGCAATGGAATACTTCTCCTTTAGAATGCATGAAGCTGTTTTAGTACGCAAATTTTTTCCTGGGCATAACTTTGAGCCAGTGGTATCACATCTTTTGTATGTTGATGACCTTATGGTCTTTGGAAAATGTTTACCAGTATGTGCTACTTCTTTAAAAGAGATTTTTGATAGTCATAATCACTTTAGTGGATTGACTGTTAGTATTCTCAAGAAAAAAATCTATTTCAGTTCACATGCTAAATATGTTAAAGCAGTTTCTGATATTCTTGGTATACAAAGCAGTCTTTTACCTGTCAAATACTTAGGTGTACCACTGTCAACAAATTATGTAAAATATAATGATTGCCAATCACTATTGCATAGAGTTCAGTCAAAAATACAAGCATGGGATGCAAAATTTCTGAGTTTTGCGGGTAGAGCTGAGCTTATTTGAACAGTTATTATCCCTATTGTATTGTATTGCTGTTTGTGCCAATTACCAGAACATACTATTGATAAACTACATGCTATGTGTGCGGACTTCTTTTGGGGTAGTTCATCACATAAAATGAGCTGGGAAAATTTATGCTTGCCAAAATTGGAAGGGGGAGTTGGTTTAAAATCATTTTCTGATCTGAAAAAGCTACAGGCATAAAATTGATGTGGAAATTTTTGGCAAAATCTTCTTTATGGAGTGAGTGGATTAATAGAAAATATTGCCATGGGAAGAAATTTTGGTACATGGATATAGATAATAACTCATCTAGCACCTGGAAAACTATGTTGAGATTGAGAATAAAGGGTAAGCAACTATTCCATAAAGTAATTGTTTCAGGATCATCTACATGGTTATGGTATGATCCATGGATTAATAGTAAATGTTTAGTTACTTTGTTAGGAATTTCTATGTTACAACAGATTGGTAGACATGATGAGTTAGTTGCTTCTATTGTTTGTGATGGCAGAATTCATGGAAATTTGCATGCAGCAACAAGAGAATTACAACAGATTGTGAATTCTATTTCGTTGAGTAATAAGTATCAAGCAGATTTTTATGAATGGGGAGATGGAGGGAAATTTTCATTTAAGAAGGCATGGAATAAAGTAAGGATTCATTAGTCTGTCAAGAATTTTTGGAATGTGATTTAGCATTCAAAAAATTCAAAAAGAATGTCTTTCATTTCATTTTAAGCAGTCTAGGAAATATTGAATACCAAAGATAGACTAGTAAGATTTGGTATCATTAGCGAAAACATGTGTCTTTTATGTTGTAATGATGGTGACTCTATAACACATTTATTTTTTGAATGTGCTTACACTAAGTATATTTGGACGTTTTTGTTGATGAAGCTAGATTTGAACATGGATCTGGTGGGATCAATAGAGGATGAAGCTATGAAGATTTTACACAGATTTAGGTTAGGGGGCGTAAGGTTTTAATGAGGCATATAATTGAAATATATGTTGGTTTTGAATAATAGAGAACCAATTTTCAAATATATATATATATATATATCCTTTCTCAATATATATATATATATATGTACATATTTCGATATATATATATATATAAATTAATTTAGGTACAAAATATATTAATAATTAGTGACACAATGTATCTCCATCGTTGGAATTTCCAGTGAATGAATCTGGACACAATTGGTGACACAATGAATCTGGACCATTTGATTGCCTTCTGATTTCCACATACTTATATAAGGAAAAAATAATTTAGTGGTTAAGATCCTACGTGTTTCAATTTCTGTCAAATTTAATGGCATATCTGTCATATACGAATAACATATACAATTATAAGTAAAATAGCCATCTTCCTACACAAGCACAAAAAAAATCAATATGAAAATATAGTCATCAATGCAAAACATTTAAAAGCCTTCCCAAATGAAGATATTGTTCAGGACTATAGCTTTAAAATTGAATTTTTCTCAATAAATAAGATAACTATAGTACAAAGAAAAAATTTAGTTTTATTCTTCCCATCAAAAACACATTGCACATTCATTCATAATCTCAAACTACCCGTGCGCGTAGCACGGGTTTCACACTAGTTTGGAAAGGAAGATAAGTAATGTGTGAAGGAGGGAAACGAAAATTTTACCCCGCTAAATCTTGGATTAGGTCACAAACACAGCGACTTATCAAGCTGTGTTTCATCTGAACGTGCACTGGCCTATCGAACTAGAGCAAGTCATGTTTTCATGTTATCCCGATTGCTATTAATTAAACATTTTCTTGTAGTAGGTTTAGGTCTTTGGGGCTTTTGCTTGAGGGATGTTGAGTTCGATTAGGACAGTTTACATGAGATATATAATCTGGATGTCATGAGTGCTTTACCATGATTGAACGGGTGTTCTCATTTTCATGGAAGTATGGTTGAAATGTTAACATAAAGACTATCACTGTCCGATGTGGGGAAGATATGGTTGAGTTCTTCTTTGGTGTTGTGGGTAGATTAGTATGTTTATCTATCCATTCTCATATAGTTTATTGATGAAGTTTGTTAGCTATTTTATCACGCACTAAGACTGTTGTCTGACTCAAGGTTTTATGTTTCATTTTATTACCTTGGGTTGTTCATCCGGTTGTGGATGGGCAGACTAGGTAGCAGGTGGCAGGTGATTAGTGAGGACGATGTTGTTATGCGACAGCGAGCAGGAGGCTGGCGTATTACTTTTACTACTATCTAGTATTTCTATTTCCGCTATTTGAGTTGCTCTATGAGTGTTGTAGTGAGGCCTTATGTACGTACTTGACATTTCCTATGATGTTGGGATAATCTTTCAAGATGTTATGAAAGTTTGGAAAGTTTGTTATATGATGTTTCACTACTATTGCCTGTTGTATATGTTCTATTATATTTTATCCTTGCGCTGTGAGTATTACGACAGGTTCCGCTGTTGTTTACCTACTCTGATGATCATCCATAGCTTCCTAGCACACCTTTCAGCGCACTATTCCTCTTGTTTAGTGCAGGGGTTATGTGCGGTCGTCATAAGGTAATAAGTGGTTGTCGTCCTGACGTACTTGGAGATCGACCGAATATGCAAGGACCTCTCTCCTGCATTAGACATATGGTACGATGAATAAGGTGCTTCCAGTTTTGTTCAAACCCAGAACGAACTTGCAAATAGATTGTGCATCTAACATCGTAGTTTATACTATATTAATTGATCTCTACTAAATATATATTTGTTTGGTGGCGAAGAATTTATTCTTTTAGCTTAACACCCTTCCCTGAGGCGTACAAGCTCAGAGGTTGTGTATTGGTGGAAACCAGTTGTATGGTATGAACTGGCAATGTGGCATGCTAAGATGCATGAATCAAACCTATTTTTGAAAAGCAGAACTTTGCGGTTGATGATAAAAGCACGACTTTAATATAGCGTAGCTTTGTGCATAGCATTAGTTCGCAATCTTAATACCCCGTATAAGTCAAAAACGAGATGAGGGGATGTGGGGAGAACATGTGTTTCTTTCTAACTAGAAGTGATGTCATGGTATGGAGCCTAAATATTTTTTTATTATGTGGATGATGGGAAGCGAGGCGCCTCAGATAAGGCCATAAAAGGCCCATATGTCAACATAATGACTAGGTTATAGGTCCGAAAGGATGGGGAAACATATGATTCGGGCATAACTAATCAACTACGTGCAGGCTGACTGACCTCGCCGATCCAAGGGTCACGTATGTCGATCCTGTACATCTTGTTAGAGATGGTCCGAATTCGGAGGAGACATCCCTAACCTTGACACATGAAGGAAATCCAAATTCCAATATATGATTTTACAGTTCTAGTCGTATTCTACGGCGATATAGTAGAATGGGGTACTATATCTTCTATGATTGATACATTTATATTAGAAGTTGTTTTCTACACTATGCACTTATGATAATATCATAAATACATGCTTTAAAGCATATCAAGCCTGTTTGGCTACTATAAGGTAAAAATGTATCTTCCGGCTTGTGTTGCATTGTGTAATGGGACCTAAGTCTTATAACAGCTTCATTTTTCAAAAAGCATTTGTTTTATTTTAAACAAATATTCATGTGGAGTAAACCCGTTACATGTCATACGGCGTGGTTCCATGATTTCCAAACTTTTAAAGTCAAGTTTTAATAACTGTTTTAACTTCTAACATCAGCCCATGACTGACCTGGAGTTTATTGTTTTCACCTAAACTCTGACTTCCCATATTTTTCACAAGGGCAACTAGTAGTTTCGGTTTTGCATATTTCTATTTAATAGGATCCTGCATTATGGCTGGAGCTATACTCTAAAAAGCTTTGTATCCGTGTATATCTTTCAGTTGTGTTAGTTGATGTATTTTTGTTGTGCATTGTGTCTATACATTTTATCTCTGTTGCATTGCTATAATTTGCTCTCGGATATTTGTATTTCTGATGTGTATATTATTTTTAGTATTATGATATTCTTGTACTCTGATGTAATATTTGTTGTAATAGCAATGAGAAGTTCTGTGTTCTGATACGTCATGTTCTCGAACAAACTGCATTCTTGTTCAATTTAGGCTGGCCAGGGATTTTAGGTCATGTCAATTGTTATGGCCGATAACTCACTTTCTTTTCTCTTCATTTCTTCTATGTAAAAAGGACTGTATTTGTAACAATACAATATAAATATACGAAGTTACCTCAAAGTGGACGTAGGCACATATGCCGAAACATTATAAATCTCTAGTTTTATTTATTTTTTATGCACTCTTCGTCTTGATTATTTGGATTTGGGCATTAACTTGAGAAGTGCCAACTTTTCAAAGTTAGCGCTATATATAGGGACGTTCATGGAATCTAACAATGGACATGTACCCTGAACCACTCTGAAAGATGGTCTAGTGTTGGATTTCTAATCCTATAAGGAATGTATTTAATTTAGTTCCTATAAGGTACACGAGTATAATGGGATCAGGGATTTCCATTAGCCTTTAGCAAAGTGAGGATGCACATACGAGTTATCATATATTCATTAATCTAGGTAGTGATAGCTAGGTTTTGTTTAATGGATGTTATTCATATGATTGTTATTTCTTTTCTCCTAGGTAGGCTATCACCTATAGGAATACTATAAAAGAGATTAGGAATAGGGCCAGTGAATATGGATTCTTAGATTTTGTTTTCCTATTCTATAATAGTATCGTATTTTGTTTTAATTAAATAACATGTTATTTTTTATTGTTATGAACTAACTCGTTAGTTGTAGGGACACGATAAGTATGATTTATATGCCTTATTCAAATATCATATTTTTTAGTATAACTTTTAATAGTCGTTTTCTACTCACACCATACTATTGTTTAATGTAAGGTTCTATGTTTTTGCTTCTTATTGTCAGGGTATTCTTCAAGGAGCAGACTAGATAATAGGCTTGATGACACACTTATTGTACCTGAGACGGGTTAGGAGAGTTGTGATGTATTATATTTTTATATAGATGCTTCCACTAGTGGCACTGTGGATACCGGGTCGTACTGCTTACTCTATTATCTTGTATTCTTAAGAGATTTTTAGTAAGGAGATGTTACATCACATATTATAACATTTTGTACATAACTCAATGATGTAAGCAGATATGTTTTTTCACTATTTATGGCTCACTACTATTTGGTTGCATATTTATTCTATCATATTTTACCCATGCACTATGAGATTTATTATGCTTTGTTTTATTCTTTCATAAGCATCATGTATCGATGTACACGGTAGTAGAGCCTTTTATATAGGTGGTATGGGGTTTCTTCACACTTAATATTAGAGCCAGGTTACATTGTCACTCAAAGTGGATGCTTCGATTTAGTTGATATAAGAAAGAATTTGTCATCTTAGACTGGATCGAGAATATACATAATGATGGATTATACTTACTAAAGTCATGGTTTTAAGCTATATAGTTATAGTACATGCACTTGAGTACCATTTACAACTTTACTTTGTTAGAGAGTACCCACTCTTACTACACATAAGAATAAATCAGAACACGAGGAACACAGTAAGGAATAACTCTGCATATGGAGTAGATGAAGAAGCTGGATCAACTATACTTAATTCCAGGCTATGCTCAATGCGATGATGGAATCGATGATGGGAAGAGTCCAGTCTACTTCTGGAGTGGAGATAACTCCTATGTAAGCACCTAGATTTCACTTTATCAAGTTGTGCAAGGGTTATCCTATTCTATGAGAGAAGTCGTTCTTAGGGATGGTGCAAGCTATGGAGTCTCGGGATTGGTTGGAATCTCGTGAGTGTATCTTCAGTGATGTGGATATGTAGGATGCCAAGAAAAGAAAGCTAGCTTAAATCCTTAATACAACTTCAGGGTCGAGTTATGAATTAGTGGAGTGTTGTTGTCATTACTACTCTAGAAGATCATATTACTTAAGATCAACTACGACTGGATTTAAAGAAAAGTTCATTACTACGACTTATAATCCTATTTTATTTAGGAAATTTGTAGATATAAAACAAGTGTAAATGTTTGTTTATGCTTTAGAATTTGATTCCTTCTTGAGGTATGAGATGTCTTTCATTAACACTCTGCTGAAGAAGAATGGGAAGTTCATTATTGGCTTGCATGACTACTTGGGTGAAAAGATTTTTGATCACATAGGTATGCCATTTTAGAAGTTGGTATAGATATCTTTGGGGCATGAAAATCTGTACTCTAAGGGTAGGATGTCTATTGTTGTTGTTACTGAGAAAGTAGGATATAAGCTGCAGCAGATTGTGGATTAAGAAGAAATAGAATGAAAAGAGAAAGCAACAAGGAAATGGAGACATAAATAGAATAAGATTGAGATTGTTTTACATAGATGTAAGGAGAAATTCCATTATGTTAGATATTGCAAAGCTTCTAAAGAAAATAAGTGGTACAATAGTGATAATCTTAGGCATATAAAGAAAGAATTCCCAGAACTACCTCAGGATAAACAAATTGAGAAAGTGTATGCTTTATAAGCTATCTCGACCTTGTTTAATGTTCCTACTACCAAGGATAAGGAATAGTTGGCCATGGTGTAAGATAAGCTTTCAATATGAGATGCTTTTATTAGATTTTTGTTTGATACTGGAGCTTAATGTCTTTTTATCTGTGGTGACCTAATATGTGTACTAGGTTTGAAATCTGAGAAAATAGACCAACAATTTACTGTGACGAGAACTATTGAAGGTTCTATTGGTTTATGAACGATTTGTTGTGGATTAGTGTTATCGGATCATAGATGTATTATATAGCTTTCCAAATGATGATGCATTGGACAGTTTTCTATGTTCGTTGGAAAGTCTACAAGAAGGATTGTGACGACCGCCCTGTACCTCCCACACCAAACTAAGGAGAAGTGCGCGGCATGACGTTCCGGGATGATATGGTACGATCATCAGGGTAGGATAATTCGAAACAAAACCTATCGTATAACTCACAGTGCATGGATAATATATAATAATAAAATATACAACAAGGTATAGTAATGAAGACTAATTGAATAGAGAATCAAATTTCCATAAAACCATAGAATCTGGGGTGCAATGCTTCTTGATACAAGAATCTCTGAACACAATATGACTCATTACGTCCCTCAGAGTATAATAGTCTCAATAAACAACAAAAATAATAAAATCATTATTATAGTAGGTAGTAACAATATGCCAGCCTCTTGCTCATCACCACACAACACCGGCTCCAAACCTGCTACTTGCTACTCAATCTACCCACCATCAAATTGGTGAACAGCCCAAGGTAATAAGAGGGAAACGTAAAACCTTGTGTCAGACAACAATCTTAGTGAACAATAAAATAGCTAACAACAGTTACACATGATAATATTAGTACAGGTGGGTCAAGTGTCTGGTTTACCCAGCAACCATCAAGTTAACATGTAAAACTATCCATCACATGTCTCATCAGAAATAGGAAATGACGACTCTGATCCCGCTTCTCTTCATCAACCTACGGAGATAGCCAACCTAGAGAAAACAGATAAGAAAGCACACAGAATCAATCGTAACATCCATTGCATCCAATATCCTAGCTATCACTGACTACAACCTTGAATCCATTGATTATCGAAATTTCTTTTCAACAATCAAAAGGGCTAATGGAAAACTCCATTTCTAGCCAAACAATCATACGCCATTGTGACTTGTATGTTTGTCTTTTCCATTCTCGGCAACTAGACCCATTATGACAGCCCAGGGCACACGATCTCTCGAGTATGATCCTAATTTGTGTCCCCATGGTACCCCTGCTTTGAGTCCGCTAGAACACTTTGATAACCAATAATTCCTTGGAACATCAAATTTGTCAAGCCTTTCACTTTGGAAACTCAATCCATATCTCAAGTTGTTCCATTATCATCCGTTATTGACTCACATTTTGCAATACATCATCATACTGGATCGTATATTGATACACAACCAGTTTAACATTAATCCGGCTCCAACCACTCCGTCACAAGTTCACAATCGAAGCACCATCCTTCTTTGAGTTGCACATCAATCATCTGAAGTCCATTTCAATCTAAACTTCACCAGCAACTTCAGGAAGCCAAGATAACCTAGCCCCCAAAAACTCACATCAATCTGGCCTGCCCCCATGGGTCGATGCCGACTCATCCACTTAGCCAAATTTGGCTAAGTGGTCGTCCCATATCCATTCTTGCCTCGAGCATGTTCCTCCAGTCCAATCTCCAATTGTTTCGACATTCATTTTGAAGCTTTTGCCGATCCATTCACATCTCAAGAAATCAACCTTCGACCCATTCAAAATCAATTCCGAATGTCACGAAAATTTGAACATGGCCTCTGCTCATCACCACATTGTGAAACCCCAAAGATTCGCCACTACACGAACCAGCAACATGGGTCGATGCCGACCTATGCACTTAGTGCATTCGACAACATAATTTGTATGATCCATTCCTTCGTCTTCCAGAGCGCCTTCGCCAAGTTTCGTCTGAATCCGATCATTTGAACATCTGATTTGCTCTATTCTGCAATCTTATGATTCTACGACAAACATTCTAACATGCAACCCAATTAATTCAACCAAAAAGAGCATCAATCCATATAACCATGATCATAAAAACATGAACAAATCCATAAATATAGCATAAACATAAGATCTAGCATGATTTGGGTATAACATATGAATAAACATGATTAGTCTAACAATTATCCGGTTAATATGATCAAATTAGGTTTCCTAAGGTTTCTAAACCTGAGTTAAATATTTATGATGAGATCTAAGGTGAATTTAACATGAAACATATGACTATGATCCTAATTTACCCATACAATATATAGCTTCTGTGTGAGAGATATCTATCACTCACCAGTTTCTTCATTTGATGTAGATTCAATGAGATCCGATCTGGACAATGCAGAAATCCCTTTAATTTGATGCAATTTGATGTGATCTAATCTTCCTTGATGATGATCTATCTTATAGGTGCTATCTACAATGATTTATATAAAAAGAGAATGGAGAAATAAAGTTTCCGGTTGAACTGGAGAATCACAGACGTCGTGCCTGAAGTTTAGAATGAAGAGAGTAACCCTAGTTCTCTCCCTAAGTCCCCCTATTTATATCTTCTGATCCTAGGTCTAATGGGCTTGGCTACTCAAACCAATAGTTGTAGATCGGTCTGCTTAAACAACAACTGAAACTTAAAACAGCGATTCCTCCCAAACCGCTAGACCAAATCCTTCATGTGACCACTCTACGGAATTATAAACAACCATTCTGATCCAATGGAATCGATCTTAGCACCTGATTGGATCCCTATCAAAAGTTATAACCCAAATAGTTCAGGGAGAAAATGGTCATAATTGAATTCAGTAAAAATCTTGGACATGTCTCACATTTCCACAAACAAATATTTAAATCTGAGAGTGATCCGACCAATTAGGAATAAAATATAATTATTTTACGATCGTTCGATACGTAAAATACGGGTCGTTACATTCTCCTCCTTGAGGAATTTCGCACCCGAAATCCCAAGAAAATACGAGCAACCACAATATCTCGCATGCCTACCATCCACAAGTAGCTAATCTACCATCCAATCTAGCATTCAACAATCCATTCAATCAAAATCTTATCGTAGCGTGTGGAATCCTAGTAGTGCAAAACACAATGGTACAAGTAAGATATCATATATGGGACATACCACTCAAAGAGTTCTGGATGGGTCGACTGCATTCTCTTCGTACTCGTTCCATTGTACCTTGACTAGTTTAACAAACTTCCTCCTAAGTTATTTCGTGTCATTACCCACGACACGAAGCGGCTTACGAGGCCTAGAAACTTCAGGCTCGAGTTCAAAATCTTCAGACTGATGTGGAGATACCACAACATTCGAGTCGTGCATGAACTTCCATAGGAATGATATATGAAAAACATTATGCACACCCGCCATCTTCTCAGATAAATCCAATCTATAAGGAGCTTTCCAATATGCTCGATAACCGGAAACGGCCCAACAAACCTTGACGCTAACTTTCCTTTCTTTCTAAAATGAACAATATTCCGTAGAGGCAAAATCTTAACAAATACCAAATCTCCGACTGAGAATTCCAAATCCACACGTTTCTTATCGGCATAACATTCCTGACAATCTTAGGTTGCCTTCATTCATTGCCAAATGACTTCAATATTATCCATCGTTTCTCTTATCATTTTAGGCCCAAGTGCCAAATTCTTGCCAGGTTCTAACTAATAAGATGGAGAATTACATGATCTTCTGTACAATGCCTCATGCGGTGTCATTCCAATACTCAACTGATAACTGTTACTGTAAATAAACTTGACTAGGTGCAGATGATCTTCCCACGATCCTCCAAAATCCAGTACAAAAACTCTTAGAAGATCTTCTAATACTCGATTACTCCTTTCAGTCTGACTATCTGTCTGGAGATGACATGCCATACTCAAACAAAGTTAGGTTCCTAGTGTCTTTTGCAAACTCTTCTAGAATCCACTAGTTAATAATTGATCTTGATCGCTAACAATACTATTTGGAATTCCATGGAATCGAACTATCTACTTAAGATATAACTCAGCCAATTCTAATGCCGTCATAGTTGATCTGACAGGAATAAACCTTGCGCTTTTGGTCAAGCAATCAACGACAACCCAAATTCTATCATTTCTTGCCCATGTTCTAGGCAGTTCATCAATAAAATCCATCAACACTTGCTTCCATTTCCACGTAGGAACTTCTAGTGGCTACAAAAGTCTACTTGGCTTCTTCTGCTCGGCTTTGACTAGCTTACAGTTCATACATTTCGAGACCAATTTGCCAACATCCCTCTTCATACCTTCCCAACAATAAACTTACCTCATATCTCGGTACATCTTATTACCTCCTGGATGTATCGTCAATCTAGTGTGATGACATTCCCTTAGAACCTATTCTCTATATCCATCTATACCAGGAACAACCAATTGCTCATTCTTATGAAGCCAACCATCTCGAGCAACTTCAAAATCCTTAATTTTTTTCTTATTCTGCTCTCATTTCTAACCTCCGGACGATTTCTATAAGTTTACCGTCTTACTTCTGGCTTTCACTGATCCTTTCGACGAGAGTCGGTCTAATCGATAAGCTTGCTAACGTCTTGGGTTCTAATTCACAATGAGGTCTAAAATCAAATCCGTCCAAATACTCGAGATGCTTCCATTTTGAAAACATGGCTATTAAGGATGCAGACTAAGGATCTTAAGGTAGAATTAACACAAGGGGGTGAATAGTGTCTCTAAGAAACTTATAGAAATTCTTAACTAAGTTATGAATCACACGATGATTATCACACCATAAATGATCGCAAACACAGAAATAATCACATACACATATATAAGTAAATATAAAATGCAGAAAAGGAAAGAGCCCACCGGATTTTATACTGGTTCGGATTACTCCTACGTCCAGCCCCACGCAACGCTGGATTACATAGAGTTTTATTAATATTAATATCAATCTTGCAACACCCGTATTTAGGGGTGGGCGCGGTTCGATTCGGTGCGGTTTGGAGCTCAAACCGCTTCCGCACCGCATCAAACGATATTTCAAAAATACAAACCATTATACTGACCGTTCAAACGATTCGGTTTCGATGTAATACGGTCCGATTTTGGTTCAGTTCGGTTTGAACCCGTATTAGGTATGAAGCAAGAGAATTACTTCCATCAACAATCAATTTACGATTGTATGGCATTGTGCCACCCAAAGGTTAAAACACATAGTGTTATCTTGATTTGATATAACTACAACGTACGTTGAAAATAGAATATATATCGTTAAAATAAAAAGTTAGATAAAAATTGGTTAATTTTTTATCATAACATCATCGGAGTAGCTATGCAGTTCGGTTCGGTTTAATATGGTTTGGTAACAGTTCAAACCGCAACTGAACTGTGTCATTGCGAGTCGGTTCGGTTTAGGCTGTTTGCGTTAGAGAGAGAATCTGGATCGGTGTTCCGCACCGTTTTGCAGTCCAGTATGGGCGGTTTCCGCATTGCGGTGTGGTTTATGCCTACCCCTATCCTTATTTCATGGCTACAAGGTTACATCGATTCCACGACCCTTGATTTCACAGCTGCAAGGTTCACATCGCTCCCTTTCCTTGATTTTCACGCTACAAGGAACACATCCTTTCCCAAATAATTCCCCAATGATTACAACATCCCTAGAACTCTTGAATAGCAGTACAAATTAGAGAGTATTTAATACATATTATAAAGAGAATAAGTTTGATATAATTTGAGTAGAAGTCGGTAGAGTATAAGTGTAGAAATCAAGAAATTAAGATATGGTAATGGTGGTTAGAGATAGGATGGATATGGAGAAGAAGAATTAATAAAAAATTCTAATTTAACCCCTATTTACAGTATTTGAAAGGTCGCAAGTTTTTGATGCCTTTCAAAATATAAAAAGACACTTCCTTTGAAATTTGGAAAAATATAACAGTTATATGTCGATGTGTCTAATTATGTATGTCGACATATACATATTATTTTGATTTTTAAAATCATTTTTCAAATGATTAAATCAATATATATATATTCTAGAAGTTCTTAAATCAAAACTAATATTTCAAAATGAATTTTGTAAAGTGTAAAAACATATAAAATATAGTAATATATATTATAAACATATTTATAGAATCATATAATATAAAACAATAAAACGTATATATTATAAATATATATATATATATATTACAAAACTTTATAAACTATAAAGATATATTTATATATTTGAAATCATAAGTAAAAATCTTAATAATTTCAAAACATTTTTAGAAAAGGAGTTTGAAATAATTTTGAAATCAATATGGAAAGGAATTTGAAAAAAGAGTTTGAAAAAAGAATTTGAAAAAAGAATTTGAAAACAGAATTTAAAAGTGCTAACCAGAGTTTTACGTATAAACTAGAATCTATTACTTGATAATCTTAAGCTTTTGAAATCTTGTTCCTCGTGAGTCTTGAATTCCTTGATATCCTGAATTTTTAATACTGTAGTGTCTTCAATAATTGTATCCTTTTTATATATCCTACATATATGTTAATACCCTAGGTATTGATTTTGATGAAAACAACCATATAAACATTACTACTAACATATCTTTGAGTTGTGCAGTTACATTAGATATATTGTGAAGATATTAAAATAAGAGTACAAAAGAATAATCATAGAAAAAGGATAATCAGAATAATTGAAGACTAAAGAAGACTAATGCCTATTAGAGATGAATGCTGAAGAACAGTGGTGTTTGAAGTGATGAGGTGTTGGTTGAACCTTAGAATATCTTGTTAAATATCCCATGGCAATTATACTTGAAGATAATCAACCATTGACCTTAACCGAATCACCAAAATCCACAAATATAAGGAAATTTGAAGTGCGGAAAATTTGAAACACCTATAAGTGTTGATGTGCATATTTGCAACACAAGTATGTCGATATACCCATCTTCGTATGTTGACATATAATGGTTTTCCAGATTTTTGGATTCATATTGGGGATTTCCTTCCACTCTCTCACCAAAAGACGCATCCTTTCATACACTATTTAAAGGCCTCCGGTAACGAATTTTTACAAAATAATTTCACATTTTCTTCTAATCCTTCTTCTCCATTTATTCTCTACAAAATTCCATTGAAAACTATCCTATTACTCTTGAAAATTTACTCTCCTTCACTACTATTCTTCATTTATTTGCAAGCCACACAATATCAAAGAATTCAAAGATATATTACCATTGGATGTCTATAGGATCATTGTACCAAATCTGCAATAATTTGTATTGAAGATACGACTACTTATCATTGTTTGTTGCTGTTGATAAGGAGAAGGTGTATCTTGTTGCCCGTGAAATCAAGATTGTAAAGATGCTCTTGCCACCCGTGGAAAGAAAGCAATTATACTGAAATTTTGCATGGTGAAATGCAAGACTGGATGTAGGATTGGTTATTCCGAGCCAGTATAAAAATCCTGATGTTATGTACTTTACTGCATTTAATTTTATTTTTTATTTCTTTCAATTTGAATTTTGAATAGATATAGTAAATACACTTCTCTCTTCTAATGTCTAGATAGCCTTAGGATCCATTACTACTAGGTAACAAACACCCAGTCCCTAACAGTTGGCATCAGATCTTGGTCTTTCAAAAAGTTCATAATCTGATTTTTGAAAATTATAATGGCTAGTGACACTAGTAACACCGCTGTTAGTTCTTTTACATAAGGGAAATCTACCACTAGACCTCCTTTATTTGATGGTAGTTATACTTATTGGGCTTGTAAGATGAAATTTTATTTGCAGTCTAATGGTTTGGATATTTGGAACATTACCCAAGTAGAATACATAGAACCTCAAATGAATATTCAAAATGGATACCAGACCAAAAGTCTCATGCACTTAATAATTCTAAGGCCATGAACATTTTATTTTGTTATATAGATAGAAATGAGTTTAATCGAGTTTCTATATGTAATTCTGCGTATGAAATTTGGATAATACTGAAAGTCACACATGAAGGCGCCAATAAAGTAAAACAGACAAAGATATCTATGCTGACCCACAAGTTTTAGCTTTTTCAAATGAAATTAAATGAATCTATTTCTGATATGTATTCTAGATTTCAAGATATTGTACATGCCTTAATATCATTAGGAAAGAAAATTACTAAAGAAGATCAAGTCAGAAAGATCTTCAATTCACTTCCTAGTGAATGGGATCAGAAGACTCTTGCAATTAAAGAAGCTAATGATATTAGTACTATGTCAATAGAAGAATTAATTGGTAATCTAGTGCCCTGTAAAGTGAAGTTGCGGGTTAGAAAAGAGAATCAAGGAAATGAGAAGAAATCACTAACACCTAATGCTATGATAGACAATGATGAATCAGATGATGATGCTATTTATGACAATCTCGAATTTATTACTAAGAAGAATAATAAATTCTTGAAGTATTGGATAATGAAGAAAAAGTAACAACAATCATTCCAGAAATGGGACTGTTGTTAGATGTTTCAAATGTGATAAACCCGGTCATTTGAAAAGAGATTGTCTCATCTTAAGAAAACCAATGGACAATTCAATTGCTTTCAATAAAGAGAGGAAATAGGCATTCAATGCAACATGGGATGATTCATCATCAAGCGATAGTGATTCAAAAACAGAAAATGCCAATTTATGCTTCATGGCAATGAATGAACAACTATGGAATTTTGATAAAGAAATTACTAAAGTTTTGAATGATACGCATCTGAGATATGAAATAATTAAGAAAGAGTACGATAATAGTTTAGCAGAAATAGATAGATTAAAAATATCTAATGAAAAGTTAAGTAAAGAAAAACAGTGTCTAGAATATGAAATTGGAAGATTTAATGGCCATAAAAATGGAAAGCATTTAACACTTGGAAGTTTTGAAAAAATGAAAATAAGTCCTTAAAATCAGAAAATCTTTCAATGAAGTTATAGATCACTGATCTGAATGACAAAATAATATCTCTAAACAATGTTATTCTTAACCATAGTAAGGGTTTTGATAAAACGAAAACCGAAAACCCATCTTTGTATGTCGACATACCCATCTTTGTATGTTGATATATAATGGTTTTCTAGATTTTTGAATTCAATTTGGGTAGTTATTTCCCTTTACCATTTCACCAAAAGACATATCCTTTCATACACTATTCAAAGGCCTTTAGTAATAGATTTTTACACAATAATTTCATATTTTTTCTACATGTTCTTCTCCGTTTATTCTCTACAAAATTCCATTGAAAACTATCCTATTACTCTGGAAAATTCACTCTCTTTCACTCCCATTCTTCATTGATTTGCAAAACGCACAATATCAGAGAGTTTTACTTGAATTCATATCATTCTCTCTCTGATTTATCCTATTTCCTTAAAGGATTCAAAGATATATTGCCATTGGAGGTCTATAGGATCATTGTACCAAATCTGCAAGAATTTGTATTGAAGATACGACTACTTATCATTGTTTGTTGTTGTTGATAAGGAGAAGATGTATCTTGTAGCCCGTGAAATCAAGATTGTAAAGGTGTTCTGGTCACCCGTGGAAAGCAAGCGATTATCGTAAAATTTTGCATGGAGAAGTGTAGGACTGGATATTGGACTGGTTAATCTGAACCAGTATGAAAATCCTGGTGTTATTTACTTTACTGCATTTTATTTTATTGTTTATTTCTTTCTATTTGAATTTTTAAGATATAGTAAATACGCTTCTCTCCTCTAGTGTCTGAATAGCCTTAAGATCCATTAATACTTGGTTACAGACACCCAGTTCACTAACAATATATATATATATATATATATTCTGGACAAGAATTTTAGTATATATTTAATCAGTAATGTTATTAATTGAAACAAGGTTATTGTTATCAAAATTTCATTCTCCAACAATCTCCCCTTTTTTTATGATGATAACCCTGGTTTATAAAATATTCACATCTAATATTACATGTTGATCTGATTCCTTGATTTTCACCATGAATTCCTTCTGACTCCCCCCCTTTAAATTATGCATATACTCCCACTTCGTCATTATCAAAAGCTATCCTATACTAAACTATATTATATTATATCTATAGTATTATATACTAAACTTAATTACATTATACTAAACTAGACTAAACTAAATTATATTCCCCCTAAATTTATGTTATCTGTGAACCTAATGACTTATTCTATAACACTAAATTCATACTAATAAACTAAAATAATGAACATAAACATTGAATAAACTAAGTAATTCAAATAATGTTTACAAACAAGTTAAACATATACAAAGTATTTATGAGTACACATATTTACAACGAATATACATTTTACAGCATATGTACGAATAAAACGAAAATCTAAACGTCTAATGCTTATATACGATTGGAGATTTATGAATTGGGCAAGGAGGTAGTGAATACAGAACTCCCCACTCTGCTCAACTATATTCCCATCTCTATCAAAGTATACTTCACCAACGCATATTACTTGGTCGTCTTCTTACATGCCCTCAATTTGTGCTTCTTCTTCTTCTACCATTTCTTCCTCTTCCTTTTCTTCATTTTCCTTCGTTTGATTATCATCATCGATGATAATTGGATTAGTGTGGTTATCCATAACAAAGCCTTTGCAGATTTCTCATAACCTTTCCATGTTTCTCATTCTCCTTATTCATCTTGATTTGTAAAACTTGAATTTCAATAAGCATTTGTAGAACATCCTTCACTGTCTCCATTAATTTCATGAATCTAGAGAGCGTAGATTGTTGAAATGGACCTTCGGATGGTTAAACGAATGAAACAGGGGTATTTTGGTTGTTATTATTAGTGGAGGCCATTGTTTTATTTGATTAAGAAAATTTCCAGGCAGAAAATGAATTGATGAAGAAGGAAATTCGAAATAAGAAGTTTAAATAGAGGTTATAACTACCATTTGGTGGGAATTAATTTTAAAAATCTGGCAGTTATAGGTCGACATACCATTTTGAACATGTTGACAGATGTATAATAATTTTTTTAAATTATATTAATATACTTAATTACTCTATTTCACTCAAAGAACAAATGCCTAATTCTCTTCTAAATTTAGTAAATGTTGCTTCATTTAAGGATTTTGTTAATATATCTACTATTTGTTTTTCTGTTTCTATGAATTCAAGTGAAATTTTCTCTTTACTTACGTTATCTCTTAAGAAATGATGTCTCATATCTACATGTTTTATTCTCGAATGATGAGTTGGATTTTTAGACATATTTATAGCACTCGTGTTATCGTAATAGATTAGTGATTTATTTATTTAAACCAAAATCATTTACAGTTTGCTGCATACATATTACTTGTAAACAAGGCAAAGCAGCAGATATATATTCTGCTTCAGATGTTGACAAAGATATTGTATTTTGCTTTTAACTAAACTAGGAAACTAGTGAATTTTCTAAGAAGTGACATGTTTCACTAGTGCTTTTATGACCGGATTTACATCCCGCGTAATCAGCATCACAATAAGAGATTAAATCAAATGAATCACCCTTAGGATAAAACAATCCAAAATCTAATGTATGTTTTACATTTTTTAGAATACGTTTTATGGTTTTTAATGAATTTCCTTAGTTTGCGATTGATATTTTGCACAGAGACATACACTATGCATTATATTTGGTCTACCAGCGGTTATATATAATTATGATCCTATCATTCCTCTATACAATTTTTGATCAACGTCTTTTGATGTATCGTCTTTACTGAGGGCTATATTAGTTACCATAGGTGTGGGTCTACCATTAGTTGTATTTAAATTATATTTGTTAATTAAATATCCATTGTATTTTCTTAATTAATAAATATCCATTCTTTAGTTATTGGATTTGTAAGTCTAAGAAAAGTGTGAGTTCATCCCCATGTGACTCATCTTGAATTCTTGAGTCATAATATCTGATAAATCTTTATTCATTTGATTATTGGTTGATCTGAAGATTATATCGTCAACGTATATTTGTACTAATTTAATATCGTCTTTATTTCTCTTAATAAACAGTATATTATCTACCTTACCAATTTCGAAGTTTGATTGTAATAAATACGTTCTCTATCGATCATACCATGCTCGAAGAGCTTGTTTTAATCAATATAACGCTTTCTTTAATTTATACAATGATTTGGAAGTTTTTCGTCTTCAAAAAGACGTGGTTGCTCTACATATACGTCTTCTTTAACAAATCCGTACAAAAAGGCACTTTTAACATCCATTTTAAATAGTTTGAAATTATTATGATCAAAGAAGGCCAGTAAAATCCTAATTGCTTCTAATCTTACTATGGAGGCAAAGGTTTCATCATAATCTATAGCTTCCTCTTTACTATATCCTTCTGCAACTAGTCGAGCTTTATTTCTTAAGACCTCACCGAGTTTATTCATTTTATTTTTATAAACCCATTTAGTTCTAACTACAACTTTATCCTCTGGTCTAGGAACAAGTTCCCATACATCATTCCTGGTAAATTGATTCAATTCTTCTTGCATAGCAAGGATCCATGAATCATCGGATGATTCTTCCTTTGGATTTTAGGTTCAATAGTAGAAATAAATGCTGAATTACTCACATTATTTAATTGGTTTCTAGATCTAACAATAAATTCAATGTCTCCTAAGATATTTTCTGAAGTCGAATTCTTTTATTTGGTTGATTAATTTCATTATTTGTTGGAGAATGGTGTTTTGATGACAACAAACTTATTTCAATTATCATTGATTATAAAATATATACTAACATCTCTATCTAGAATATATAGACATATATACGCAGGATTTGTATACAGGACTTAAGTACCGAAGACTGTACAGTTTTAGAGTTTCAATAGATTCAGAATTCAAGATAGATTCAAGACTCATGAGTTATCAAGCTATCAAGATTTCAAGAGTTCAAGAAAAATATAGTAATAGACTCTAGTTTATATGTAAGACTCCGAATAACACTCCAGGTTCAAACTTTTTTTTTCTTTTCAAAATTAATTTTCAATTTGATTTCAAACTTCTCTCTCAAAATAATTTTTAAACTTTCAAGAATTTCAAACTTATGATTTCAAATATATTTCCTAATTTATAAGTATTCTTATTTTTATAATTTATTAAATATATTTTACTAAGTTTATATTTGATTATTTAAACTCTAAGTTTTCATATAATCTTTTTTGTTTATATATATAGTTTATAAATATCTCTTTATAAATTCTTATATATATTTATAATTATATTATATATAGTTTTATATCTTATACATATAAAGTTTTTAATCATACGTTTAGATAATATTTTCTTATGTTTTTATACTTGAAAAATAATGTTTTAGCAACTAGTTTTGTTTCAGGAATTTCCAAAATTTAAATATTGATTTAAATAATTTAGAAATCATAAAAACGATGGATATGTTGACATACATTCATGGCTATGTTGACATATAACTGTCAGTAATTTAAATTTGAAAGGAAGTGACTTTTCACCATTTGTAGCGCTCCAGAAATGTTGTAACCTTTCAAATGTTATAAATAGAGGGTGATTTTGAATTTTTTTCCATAGTTCTTCTTCTCTATCTTCACCCCCTTTCTTTACACCATTATTCTTTATCATTTTTATGATTTCTACACTTATACTCTGCTGAATTCAATTCTGTTTTCATTAAACTTCTTCTCACTCTCTACTCATTACTCCCTGAATAAAGTGCTACTGAAGAGTTATAGGGCTGTTTGTAATTGTTTGAGTTGCGTAAGTAATCAGTGATATCCCTTATAGCTGTGAAATCTAGGATGGGTAATCTGTGGTATCCCTTCTAGTCGTGAAATCAAGGATGGGTAATCGATGGTATCCCTTACAGCCATGAAATCAAGGTGGTTGTACTTGACTATTGATATAGTAATAAAACTCTGCGCAATCCAGCGTCGTGCAGGACTAGACGTAGGAGCAATCCGAACCAGTATAAAATCCGGTGTGTTCTTTACTTTCTTCAATTTATTTTAGTTATCTATTTGTTTATGTTTGATTATGTGTCTGTGATTGTTTCTATGGTGTTTGATTCATATAGCTGTTCACATAAGTTTTAGATTTTGTTTAAATTCTCAAAAGCACTATTTACCCCTCCTCTAGTGTTTGTTTTGCCTTAACGATCCATTCCGCAATCCCTAACAATTGGTTTCAGAGGCTGGTCTTTCAAAAAGTTCATAATCTGATTTTTGGAAAATTTTAAATGGCAAATTTTGAAATGATTTATAACACTAGTTTAAATTCATGCCTTGCATCAGTATTAGATGAGTCTGCATTCAGTTTGTTTGAAAATTCAAGTTATCATGATATGATTTCTTGAAAAGTTTAAATAGATATATCACTGAATCATCATAATGTTATTATCTCAAATTATAATTAGTTATTTTGAAAGGTCACTTGATTCTTTGAAAAGGTATGTTGTTTTGCAGGAAAGAAGTTGTTTCTGATGACTGTTGGCCAGAATACACCAAGATGATCATTCATCAATCAAGAAAAGAAGAGTCACTTTTGGGGATATAGTAGTTCAAGTGTCCGTTCATTCAAAATTCAAAATCTAATCCAAAATTTTGGAGCTAAATTGGTTAAACTACTGAATCATCGATCTCATCGTTGAATTTTGGAAGACATAAATATGATTCAATTTCGTCATCAAGTGATGAAGAGCCAGAAATTGGAGATTCAAATATGTATTTCACAACAATTCAGAATTCAAATAATGTTGAAGAAATGGATCTAAAAACTGGGTACGCCTTAATTAATTTTTGAAATTTTTTTGGTTGAATGGATGTTTAGTTTGCCTTGCTTGTTTGCTTTGTGTTGAATTTGAAATTTAAACTTTAAAATTCAAACTTGAAATTTAAAATTCAAATTTTAATTTTGAATTTGAAATTGAAAATATCAATAAAATAATAAATAATAAATATAATAAGGAAATAAACTTTGGATGGTTGTTATGGTTAATATTATTTCAGGAAATAGTTAAACCTGAAATATAAATCGATAATTTAAAACTAAAGACACAAAACCATTTGTTCTTTGAAATTTATACATCTATGTCGGCATACATATGTACTTATGTCGATATAAAGGCATGTAAAATAAAATTCAAATTTTGAATTTCAAAGGTTTAATCTTTCAAACTTCTCTTCATCTTTTTCAATAAGAAAATGCCAGTTAAATGTACCAACCCGGAAAATCAAAACCAATTTAAAATTTTTAATTTGGCTATTTTAAGGGATTTTGAATATTTAAAATAAATTATTTTAAATAAAAAAGACAAGAAATTTATTTCTAAGAGAATTAGAACATATATATTTTTTGAATCGAGGTTAGAAAATAAATAATTTATTTTAATTATAAAACGAGGCCTGAAATGGCACAGCAGTTTAAAATTTTGAATTAGAACTTTGACTGACTGTACAGGATGAAAAATAAAACGGATTTTAGTGAAACCAAAAATATTTAAATCTGTCTGAGATTATCTTTCTAACGAATTTGAAAAATTGAAATTTCATAGCGGGAATCAAAAGTTATGGCCAAATGAATTTTCTGAAAGGTCGCCATGGAATTAATATAGCCCGTAAAAATAGACATTTTGCAAACGACCTCCGTTTTCGACGAAACCACTTTTGTTGGATCCGGAATGTCTTATTACTAGATTCCAAATTCCATAATTTTTGGAGTTAATATGTGAGCGTGGCAAAGGATAATGTGTTTGGTTAATTTCAATCAATTTGGATCGACCAGAATATGGCCATTTTTCAAACGGTCTCCAAATTCGATGAAACTAGTTTTTTTGGGACCATATCGTCCAAACATAGCCAGATTTATTTTTCTGGAATTTTTAGATTCATTATGTGGCCCCGGCAAATTAAAATGTACGTTCAAATCCATATTTGAATGTTTTATATTTTAATTTGAAGAATAATTGACTAAAATAGTCGAATGGGCCTACGAAACATATTCCGTTGTGTTCGGGATAGGGGTATTTAGCTGGGGACAACAGTCATTAGGTTTGAATTGGAGTTTGTTGGGAAAAACAGATATTTTTGGAATTATAAATAGCACGGGCCAATCAGATTTTTTATAAAAAAAGAAAATTCCTTCTCTCTCCCCGATCAAATGACGGCGCTAGGTACTCCGACCTTCTCTCTTCATTTTCTCTCGATCCACGCATCAAAACCCAACGACCTAGTTGAAGATTTTGTAGATCTGAATCCCTTTTTCAAATCCATACCCGTCTTGACCTCCCTCGATGCGTGTGCATGGAGATCCGAGCCCTTGAAGTTGTCGCGCATCACACCGATTTGCTCCTCCGATCTGAGTTCGAGCTGGCCGCGGTGGGTACCCCTGGGCGTTGTTTTCGAAGCCCGGTGCCATGGTATATTCAGATTTTGTCCACGAGCTACGGATTGGAAGTAAAAATTAAACCTAGTTTTGAAGGGTTTAGTTGAAGGCAATGGCTGTTTATTTATTTAACTGTTTATAGCACTTTAAATCGCTACGAATTATGATTTTACAATAAAAATCATATCTTTTTGCTATGTTGTCGAAATCCAGTGAAACAAGAGGCATTGGACTCGTGGCGACTTCTTCTACATTCTAGAAGAGACCGGAGAATTTTTGGAGCTTCCTACAATTTTTGAAGGAGTGGAACCCAATGTGAGATTTCTAAATTCAAAACGATATGGAATGGCGATGTATAAATTATATAATCGATGTATAAGTTATATAAGCATTGTACCCCTCATGTATAAGCGTTGTATAAATTATATGTTCAATGTATAAGTTATATATACGTTGTAAAAATCATATGTGCATCGAATGGAGTTGAAATTGAAATATATTTATCCACACACACACACACACACACACACATATATATATATATATATATATATATATATATATACACACACACTCCCCTCGTCCACAGACCATGGACGATATATATTGGTTGTGATTGTTTGGATTTTGGTTGACGTGAAATTTGGTTGATAAATGTGAATGGTTGATAATGATTGCTTGTGGTTGAAACAAAATTGAAATTTCTTGTGGAAAAATTCATTGGGATATGAAAATGATTGAAATGATTAGATTATTAGGATAAGCCCCTTAGGGAACGCCGCGTGGCGTAAGGTAGTGCGAGGAGCCGTACTCGGGACGGTGCCGGTTTTAAAACCCCTGCCGTTATACTGCCGAAATTTTCTGTAATATTCATGTGTTTGAATTATATTCATATGTTGAATTATACATGTGTTGATAAACTGTTCATGTTTGAAATAAATTGTTTGAACAATAAAAATCACATTTTTATTATATATATGAATCGCTAAAAATATTCATGTTTGAAATAAATTGTTTTAACAATAAAAATCACATTTTTATTATATATATGAATCGCTAAAAATATTCATGTTTGAAATAAATTGTTTTAACAATAAAAACCATATTTTTGTTATATATGCGAAGTGTTAAAAATAGTCAAGTGTTGAAATAAATATTAGTTGGCTAAAAATATTATTTTTACTACATATGTGAAATGAAAATAGTTTGGAAATCGAAGAATGGATTTTATATATATATATATATATAATTAAAATAAAACGACTAACGATGTTGTAGTTCGTGTTTTGAAATCGTGATTTTAAACAATTATTACAGGAGATCCGATCATCGGATTTTCCCGAAACTGTTGGATCCGCTTTGAAAATATCTTTCCAACAATACCAAATTTGTAAAGATCCAACGGTTAGATTGTGTGAAATGTTTAATTCAAATCTGAATAAAAACAGTGCCAGAATGGATTATATTTATATATGTGTATATATATATATATAATTAAAATAAAACGAATAACGATGCTGCAGTTCGTATTTTGAAATCGTTACTTTAAACGATTGTACCGGGAAATCCGACCTTCGGATTTTCCCAAAAATGGAATCGTTGGGTCTGCTTTGAAAAGATCTTTCCAATGATATAAAATTTATAAAGATCCAATGGTCAGATTTTCAGATATGTGTAAATCAAATCTGGAGAAAAACAACGCCATGGCTGCGTTATGGCCTGAAGCGTCGTTTGAATAAATGGGCTATTTTTAAATAAATCAAAATTGCGATAAATCATTATAAAATATTATAAACGATATGGAATAGAAATGAACCGAATTTACTCGGTTTACAGGATATTTGATGGTTGAATGTGTTTGACATGAAAATTACATTAATGAACTAAATTATGGATGTCAAATAATTTAACCATGGAAATGAATTGATTTGAGTTCTAAATATATGTTAATTATTTGAAAAGGCCGAGTTAAATCTCATTTCAAATAATTGGTCGACGATTCGAAACTGACGATAAAGACGGTGGTTGAAGATCAGAGGTCTTCACATCGTTTGGATGATTGCTGATGTCTTGATTGGGAGGCATCCCAAGATAAGGTAATAAGTGGTGGTCGTCCAGGCGTACTTGGAGATCGACTGGATGTGCGAGGACCTCTGTCCTGTATTGGACATATGGGACGAGGAATAAGGTGCCTCCGGTTTCGTTCAGACCCGGAATGGACTTGTAAATGGACTGTGTGTCCGACATTGGATTTCATTCTATGTGATTGATATACGTCAGTTGCATGGCGTGAATTGCCTGTGTGGCATGCTGAGATGCAATCATCAAGGCTTTTGTTGAAAAGCAGAGTCTTGTGTTTGATGATCAAAGCACGGCTTTAAATAGCATAGCTTTGTGTATAGCGTTGATTCGCGGGCCTCACACCCCGGTATGAACCAGAAATGGGAGAGGACATCAGGGAGGACATGTATTTCCTTCTAGCTAGGAGTGGTGTATGGGTTTTACACGCCCAGGCGTTTTACTTATGCGGATGATGGATAGCGAGGAGCCTCGGTTATTTCGGTCTCTGCGGAGCCAATGGTTTGGTCGGGATATGATCAGTTTATGCCCCATAGGGCGGGGAAACGCAGTGTTCAGGCATTTTAATCCACTCCGTGTAGACTGGCCCTGACGATCCAAGGCTTGACTGGGTACTTGCCTGAGGCTCGGGCTAGAGAGTCTCGAAGCCTTAAGGACGATCCCTTGCCTTGCTTCATGACGGAAATCCAATTTCCAAATATGACATCATGCGGTTTTGATTGTAAACCTATATATGGCGACATGATATATGGTACCCATGCTGTCTATGATTGATACTTATGATTGAAATTGTTTTTGAAACATATAAACACTAGTAATAATATCAAATGCTTTTGTTTTATACGTATCAAACATATTTTGGCCATTATAAGGTAAAACTCTATCCCCCGGCTTGCGTTGCATTATGTCGTGGGACCTGAGTCTTATAATGGCTTCATTTTTGTAAAAAGCATTGCGATGTTTAAATGATTTACTTGTTTTAAGCACTGGCAATCCAATTGTGTAAACCTATTCCGCTTTAGCGGCGTGGTCCTATGATTGGCCTTATTGTAAAATAAGTTAAGTAGATTTCTCATACCAGTCCCATGACTGACTCGTAGTTTGTTTCACTTGCAAACTCGGGTGCCCTATTTACTACACGGGCAGCCTTGTATTCAGGTTTTAGCAGCCTCTATCTGGATAGCTATGGAGTTGAAGATGGATTCTATCACTTCTTTTATGCTGTTCAGCTCCTGTTATGTATATTATGTTTGATTCCGCTCTAGACATTTTATATAAAGCTGAAACTATATTTTGTACTAAGTATGATCCTGTTATACTGTGTAACTCTGATGATTATTATTTGATGTACATTATCTGGTGAGTGATATATTTTTGTTCTGTTGTTACTGTTTATGTGTTATATTCCAAAGATTACCCTTGTTGCCGTGGAACGAGTGTTTGGGGCTGTCACACGTGGTATCAGATCTTTGGTTAAGCTTAGTTCTAGAATATAACATATTAATGAACTCGCCAGAAATAGAACCGGTAGTATTCTATGACGAATAACTCATTTCAGATAGGATCAGTAATATCCTAGAATGAGTATAGCAGAATGAAATACACCAATAGACACATTTACATTCATGTATATGTTTCTATGCTTTAAAATACCTTTTCTGTTGGCCTGACGCTTTGTCTGCTATTTGCAGACAAAGAAAATGAGTGGCAGAAGTAGAAGACGTAGATCAGAACCAGATATTGATGCTCTATTAAAGAAGTATCGAAATCTGGGTGGAGTATCATTCTCGGGCAATGAATCCATTATTCAAACACAAGCATGGATGCGCTCTACTGAGAAAATGTTTGAAGGTTCAAAGCTGAGAGATGATCAGAAAAGATTACCGACATCTTGGGCGCTCAAAGACGAAGCTTTAATTTGGTGGGAAATAGTTATTAAGGATAATCCAGAAGGTAATATTACCTGGGATAGATTTAAAGAAATTTTCAATGAAAGATTTATTCCTCCAGAAGCAACTGATCGTCTATAAGATGAATTCTATTATCCGATACAAGGAGATATGACTATTCCGGAATATCATAAGAAATCCAATGAACTTTCTCGTTTTGCCCTGCATCTAATTCAAAATCCTAAGAGGAAGAATCTGAGATTTATTAACGGGCACCAAAGAAAGTACCAAAGTAGTGTAACTGCGCATGTGCAACTTCCTTTTCCTAAAATTATATACATGGCTTACCAGTATGAAGATTTGGATAAGCAAGGTCTTTTGGGCGATGAAGAGGAAGTCAGTACTAGCAACAAAAGGAAATTTGAAACTGATAGCCCAGAGACAAGTACGCACCCTGAGGTAAGTACGAAGTCTGAGTTCAGTAAGAGGCCTAGATTCAATAGGAAAAAGGTTAAATCTGAGAACGACCCAGTAACGACGGCCATATGCTCTAACTGCAATAAGCAAGGACATCTGTCGATAAGTTGCAGATCTTTGAAGAAACAAATAAAGAGTGGGTCTAAACCCAATAAGAAGCAAAGGAAATCTCATGGTACAAGGGAATGCTATAAGTGTCACCGGACATGTCATCTTGCTAGAAATTACCTGCTATCAGGGAAATCTGAAGTAGTACAGGTAAATGAAGTGGCAGAAGTTCATGCATCCTAAGCCAGTTAAGCGAGGCCAGACGTTTTAGAAGGCATGCTTACTATCAAAAACATTCCAGTTAAAGTACTGTTTGATACATGCACGTCACGAAGCTTTATTGCAAGTAATGCGGTTAAGAAAGTAGATTTGAAATTGAAAAAGCTCAAAATACCCATGACAGTCCATAACCCGGTTGGGGTTGCCTCAATCTTAGTTGGATTTATAGGGTGCCGGTTTCTTTTTCCTGTTATCGGTCCCCTACCATCGCGATCATCATGAATTTTACTGAATTTGATCTTATTTTGGGATTCGATTGGTTAACCAAATATGAAGTTGAGATAAAATATGCCGACAAAGTCGTTAAGGCGAAGATTAAATCAGGGAATTATATAATCAAACCATGCGAAGGTCCGAATCAGATAGAAAAGACTTTTGGTCAGCTCTAGATGTTTCTCCTGCTCAGTTAGAACCTATCCCTGTCGTTACAGAGAATATTTCGGTCGACATAGAAAATATCCTTATCGTCAAGAATTATGCGGATGTGTCTGAAGAAGTTGTTAGCTTACCTACGCGTAGAGAAATTGATTTCAAAATCGCTTTAATTCTGAATGCAAGGCCAGTAGTGCACGCTATTCGAAGAATGTCCTTGAAGGAAAAAGAAGAGTTAGACAATCAAACTCGACAACTTATATAGAAGGGTCTGATCAAGCCTAGTTTCTCTGATTGGGGAGCAGAGTGGTATTTGTCCCAAAGTCAAACGGTACTCTCAAACTATGTGTGGATTATTGTGACTTGAATAAGCAGACGTTAAATAATAAATATCCATTGTCGCGAATAAATGATTTGTTGGATCGATTGAATGGCGCACAAGTATTTTCACGAATGGACCTAGCTACAGGTTTCCATCAACTTCGTATAGCTGAAGAGTGTGTTCCTTTGACAGCATTCCAGAGTTGTTCTACGAGTGATTAGTAATGTCGTTCGGCTTATGTAACGCTCCAGCTTATTTTGTCGATCTAATGAACATAGTATTCAGAGAAGTATTGAATAAATTCGTACTGGTTTTCATTGATGACATGTTGATCTTTTCTAAGTTAGAAAGCGAGCACGCGAAACATTTGGAACAAGTGTTAGAAATTCTGAGAAAGAATGTTTTAAAGGAAAAATTTTCCAAATGTATATTCTGGCAGGAAGAAGTCAAGTTTCTTGGCCACGTTGTATCAAAAGAAGGAATTTCTGTGGATCCTAGTAAGATCACAGCTATTCAAGATTGGAAGCAGCCAACTACACCCACAGAAGTCCGAAGTTTTCTTGGATTGGCTAGTTATTATCGTAAGTTCGTTAAAGATTTTTCAAAGATATCTAGTTCCTTAACAAAGCTTACAAAGAAGCACATAAGATTCAATTGGACTCCAGAATATGAGACAGCTTTCCAAGAGCCGAAGTTAAGATTGACAAATGCTCCAATGTTAATAATTATCGATGACAATCAAGACTTGAAAGTCTGGACAGATGCTTCTAAAGAAGGTCTTGGTGCAGTATTAATGGAAAAATGCCAAGTAGTCACTTATGCTAGCCGTCAGTTGAAGCCGCATGAGAAGAATTGTGTAACTCACGATCTTGAATTGTTAGCTATGAAAATCTGAAGAAATTATCTATTGGGTGATAAGTTCGAATTATATACCAATCATCACTCATTGAAGTATTTATTTACCCAGAAAGATCTGAATATGAGCCAGCGGCATTGGCTAGAATTTCTCGTGGCATATGATCTTAATTTTTTGTATACTCCGGGGAAAGCCAATGTTATGGCTGATGCGCTCAGCAGAAAGAATGTGATCATCGACAATCTTACCATTACGCCTTCATTGATTGATAACATATCTACTCTTCAGAAGGAGGATCACTTATTCAGAAGACCAGAGAGAGAATTCAGGAAGGCGAGGCCTCGAGTCTTCAGATTGATAACGATGGGATTCTGAGGTTAAAATGCCAAATTTGTGTTCCAAACATTTCTGAGCTCCGGAAGGAATTGTTGGATAATGTCACAAATCCAAACTTAATATCCATCCAGGGGTGAGTAAAATGTATAATGATATCAAACGCACCTTCTGGTGGAGATCTATGAAATGATACATTTCTTTATGCGTTAGCAGGTGTTCCACCTGTCAACAAGTCAAGAGTGATCAACAGAAACTCGCTGGATTGTTGCAACCGTTGGAGATTCCATGTTGGAAGTGGGAATAAATTTCTATGGATTTCATAGATGGTTTTCCCAGAACCAGGAGAGGAAATGACAGTATATGGGTGATCATGGATCGTTTCACAAAGACCGCCTATTTTATACCTGTCAGATTAAATAGAACCGCTCAGAGTCTGGCGCAGATTCATTTTAAAGAAATTGTTAAATTCCATGGAGTTTCCATGAGTATCGTTAGTGATCGTGACCTGATTTTTTCTAGTAAATTCTAGGAAGCATTCCAAGCAGAATTGGGAACAAAACTGAACTTGAGCACCGCTTATCATCCTCAAACAGATGGTCAAACTAAGAGGGTGAACCGTATTCTTGAAGATTTACTACAAGCTTGTGTTATTGATTTTGGTGGATCATGGGAAGACCACTTGCATTTGGCTGAGTTCTAATACAATAACAGCTTTCAAGTGAGCCTGAAAATGTCACCATTCGAAGCACTATATGGTCGACCGTGCAGATCTCCCGCTTGTTGGATAGAACCTGGTAATAAGCTTGTATTGGGACCTGATATGATTCGCGAAGCTTCAGACAAAGTCGATTTCATTAAGAAGCGACTGCAGACATCTCAAAGCCGACAGAAGAGCTATGCAGATTCGAGAAGAAGATATTTGTCTTTTTCTGTTGGTGACTATGTGTATCTGAGGGTTTCTCCGATGAGAGGAGTAGTCCGATTCGGTAAAACAGGGAAGTTGGCGCCCAGATTTATTGGTCCATTTCCTATGCTCGAACGGATTTGAACTCTTGCTTATAGAGTTCAATTGCCCGATTGCTTACCTAGAGTACATGATGTATTTCACATATCTCAACTTCGAAAGTATGTGCATGATCCAAACTTGGTTGTGGAAGAAGCCGCGCAACAAGATTTGGAAATTACTCCAGAATTGGCTGAGAGAAGAGAGCCGATAAAGATTATTGGCAAAGAAACCAAAGAACTGAGGAACAAGAAGGTTCACTTAGTCAAAGTGCAATGGAGTGGAGATCCATGAGACTGTACTTGGGAAACTGAGGAGAGCATTAAGAAATCATATCCAAAATGCAGGCTGGATATCTCTGATTAACTCTGGTGCAAGGTATATTTACCATATTTTGCATTTTCGTATTGTTTTCTACTTGGTTGTTGTTTCCTTTTCATGGATGCAAATTTTTTAATTATATAGTCTGATGATTTTAAAAAGAGTACATAAATTAATTATTAAATTTTTGAAAAGTTAATCAACGAAGTGATTGTTGTTTGTGTTGTGCGATTGTTAGTTTAAATGAATAACATTGGAATAATAAAAGCAACATAAGAAGAAAGAGTAAATTTATGCAAAGTGAATCAAGTATTGAAGTGATTTGAAAATTGATTGAAATACATACATGTACATTATATATGTTTGAACAGTTAAATGGATTTGCTGTTGAGTAAAGAATTTATTTGCATGCCGACAAATAGGTAAACCTTAATGAGTTTGATGCGCAATTTTATTTATATATCAACTCCTGTGAATGCCATTGGATGCGAAGTGCTGGTTGTTCTGTGTGAAATAATAAACACCACCATAGGATAGTAACAATTAATTTTAAACTATACTACATGGCATACTGCCTGAAGATAACATACCCTATCATATACCACATAAGCATTTGGAGCTTATGTGACGAGGTTGAAGATTTACCATACAAGCAAGAGGCTTGTTGTAACGACCCGCATTCTACGCATCATAGAATCGTAGAATATTTATTTCTGTCACATACGAAGTCGTATGGTCATGTAACTTTGGGGGATGACTATTGGGGTCATTTCCCATGTTCATGATTTTTCCCGATTTTTAAATGACCATTTTACCCCTAGTTGGCACTGTTTTGGCCATAACTTTTGACTGGAAAGGAATTTTGACCTGAAACCACATCCATTGGCTCCGGATGATGGTTTATCTTTCCGTAGAGTGGTCACATTAGCCAAACGGACTCACCGTTTGGGAGATATGGCTGAAGCAAGTTTCAGATGGTGAAAAACAGCTTAATTGGGCTTAAACGGGTGATTAGCAACTAGGCCCAAAGGGAATTTCGGGTTTAGGGGTATATAGGTGCTGATTAGGGTTAGAAAACATTTCTTTAGACATTTTCCAGCCGCCACTTTCATTCCTCTTAACCTAGCCATGGCCTCCACTCTCTAAATCTCTCTAAAACACCCAAAATCACTTCCTAATCAAGGATTAAGGCTTAGAGGCATCAAATCAAGGAGGGTTAGCACAAGGACCGAGGTAGAGCTGCTGTTATATATTGGAATTCGTGCAAATCAGAGGTTCACTTCAGATTTGGAAGTTTTTTTTGTGGCAAAGGTGAGTGATTTGCATAGTTTTTGCACTAATTACGGTAATTAAGGGTAATTAGTGAAGATTAGCGAATCTATACACTAATAAATTCTGGAAAAATGTTTAGAAATTCGAAAATAATATTTTATGCCTCTGTTAGAAATTTGGTTCGATTTGATTAAGTTTTGTTAACCCTATGATCAGTTTTACTTAAACATGCTTAAGGGAAAATAAGGAGCTTTGGCCACTTTTGATCCATTTTGATTCATTTGAGTGATTGTTTGCTGTTGTGGTTGATATTACATGTTGCTATGACTCTATGATGTGTTTTGTGATTGCTTAGAAGTGTTAGTTTGGTCAAAAACGCCGTCGAATGGCGAGAAACTGTCGCTGGAACGAAGTGCAGGAATTTATCCGGATCGGATCGCCCCATGCCCACGAACCGACCCGCCTGCTCGAACCGCGCCACGTGCCAGAGCTCGGAGCCACGAAGGGAAGACCACGATCCAACTTGGAGAGGAAGCGCCACGAGCTGACGAGGCGCCACGATCCAGATGGGTAGCTCGACCCGAACCAGTGGATTGCCACGAACTGATAAGCCCGAACCGACCCGACAAGGCGCCACGAGCTGACGAGGTGCGATCCATATGGTGCGACACGATCCGACGCTGGCGAACCGAACCAGGAAGGCTTCCACGATCCGACCCGAGCGTGAAGGATGATCCGAACCGATCCGAGGTTGATGGCTACGAGCTGGTGACTGCGAACTGAACCAGGAAGTTACGAACAGAATGAAGACCGATCCGGAGGGTGATGACAGAAACCCGAGATGCAAAGGAAGCCCAAATGAGAAGTTAGAGCTCAAGATTCAGATGGGAATCAACGAGTTCGCTTCATGGTTGGGTTTTGCTGCGGGACACGTGCCAAGGGGTTATCGACGTCTATAGCTTTGGACCACTATGGTAGGAGGTACGAAGGCGAATTCAGGGCCATTATGGCATCGGTAGAACCAAGGGCTACGACCAATGAAGTGGGTCATTGAAATGTTTGGTCATGACTCCAAGTGTTTGGCTTGGTCACAGCGGAGTTTCTACAAGTCGGGATTCGTCGTTACCTCAGTTTGTCTAGTGTTCCAAAGTGGTAGATATCGTATACTTTACGCACTGAGTGAGAGACGTGAGGATGGTTGCTATGCTTGATTGTTTGACATGCACACCCCACCCCCGTATTCTTACACTATTTATTATGGCACCTTAGAGCATTGTACGGTATGTGGTACTAACTCTTTGGTTGCAGGTCCAGGTTCAGGTATGGTTTAGTATACCTGTTATTGTTCTGTTTAGATGCTTATCGCTCATACCAGGCTTTATGTCTGACCCAGAGTTTTATGTCTCCTCTTATTACTCTGGGTGCTCACACGAGCAGACTAGAGACAGGTTAGCTGGTGATGCACGGGTAGATGATCCGGAGACGAGCAGGAGGCTTCCACGTAAAATATATACATAATATTCTCCCTGTATTGTTGAAGATCACTGCTTGGGCATTGGTGGTGTATCTTCTACTTTAGCTTTCTTTTGTTTGGAGACAGTAAATTTGGAAAGTTGTAATAAGCTGTATTTGAATTTCCGCTGCTCTGATGTTGATGTTGATGTTGATTTTAGTTATCAGCTTATGCACTGTCTCACCTGTTTTATGTCAAGTATGTTATTATTATATTTTATTCCATGCGCTGTGAGACATTCTACAGGTCCCTTGATTAGTTCATTTCCTTCCTTCCTTTCTTTGGCGACCGTCCCGTGCTAGTCGGGCATGTGTACAGCGCACTTTCGGAGGAAATACAGGCTGGTGCGGGGCGGGCCGTCACACTTGGTATCAGAGCTCTAGGTTGCGTAGTTAACCTAGGGAAGCTATCAGGGAGAGATAATATACGTATACGAGAGAGCGTATTTGTGATTATTTTGATTTTTAAAAGCTATATATACTATTACTAGTATAAGGATGAAGTCGTACCGCACTAGCACCACTATGGAGTCGTTAATCGTTTCCTTTTTCAGATTGACGATGAGCCGATATACTAGAGGTGCTGGTAGGGGAGCCAACAATGGGAATGCTGCTGGCATGAGGACGATGTTTACAGACCTCATGAGAGAGATGCTTAGAGATGTGCAGAGGGCAGCTCCCAATGGTGGAAATGATGGTGGTCCAATAGTGCAGGCACCAAGAGTCGACTTCGCCAAGCTGAATAAGGATTATACTAGCCTTGGTGGGAAGCCGTTCCACGGAACAGAGTCAGCCACAGATTTTCAGGATTGGTTGGATAGTTGCGAACGTATCTTCGAGGATTTGGGTATCGAGGATGCGATGAAGAGAAAGCTAGCATCCCGTCAGCTGCAAGGGCGGGCAATGAATTGGTGGAATGCTATAAAGGCAGCCACTCCCGAAGATCAGATTACTTGGGAGCAGTTTAAAGCTCGCTTTAGCGAGAAGTTCATTCCAGCTGCTCAGAAGTCAGTGCTGTTTAAGAAATTCTTGGAACTCAAGCAGAATGGCAGAGCTGTCTCGGAGTACATTGCTGAATTCGACACTTTGTCGAAGTATGGGTTATCTCTTATTGATACTGCCGAGAAGAAGAATGAGAAATTCATAACTGGTTTGGATCAGTACTTAGGGGAAAAGCTTATTAACCACATCGATGAGACGTTTGAGTCGATTGTGGGGAAAGCATTAAGATCAGAAAGTCTCTACCCTAAGTCGAGGACCGAGGTTGCATCTGCAGAAGAGCCAAAACCACAAGCAAGTGGTGGAGGCAAGGGTGGTTCCCAGAATAAGAGAAAGCAGAACCAAGCTAAGGATGGCCAGAAGAAAAAGAATAAGCAAGATGTTGAGTGCTTCAGCTGTGGTAAGAAGGGCCATTATGCTAGTAATTGTCGGGCCAAGCCAGCGGATAGGAAGTGCTTCAACTGTGGCCAAATGGGACATCACAAGGACAAGTGTCCACAGCCTCCTAAGGAAAAGCAAATGGTGAAAGCATATGCCCTTAATGCTATTCCTTCTTCGTCGAATGCCCCAACTGCGGCGGAGTAGGGAAAGAATGTCGTCATTCAAGGTATGCTTTCTGTTTATGATGTTCCTGTTAGAGTTTTGTTTGATACCGGAGCTTCCAGTTCTTTCATATCTAGTGACCTGGTAGATAGGTTGGGATTGGAGCCCGAGATAGTCGATAGACCTTTAGTAGTGACGAACCCGGTTGGTGGTTCGACTAGCCTTAGCATGATTTGTCGTAATGTGGTCTTATCGAGTCATGGATGCATGTTTGTTTGTGATTGCTTTGTTTTGGGCTTTACTGGGTTTGGCATTATTTTGGGAGTAGATTGGCTCCGAAGATACGGGGTGGTGGTAGACTGTGAGGGCTTTTTGGTGACAGCTAGAGCGGATGATGGGCGGAGGATAGTGTTTGGTGGTCTACCCAGTGAGGGGGTATTGGCTAGTTTTCTAAACTCCCTCGACATTCCGCATAGTGAGTTGTCAGGTTTGCCCGTGGTTGGCCAGTATCCGGATGTTTTCGAAGAAGTGACCGGACTTCCACCACACCGAGAGATTGAGTTCCGTATTGATTTGGTAAAAGATGCCAGGCCTATAGTGATGCCACTTCGTCGTATGGCACCAAGGGAGCAGCGAGAGCTCGAGGTGCAAGTCAGCGATCTTTTGAAAAAGGGATTTATCAGAAGGAGTGTTTCTGAATGGGGAGCACCAGTTGTGTTTGCTACCAAGGCGGATGGTTCCCTTCGTTTGTGTGTAGACTACCGCGAGTTGAATAAAGTGACGAGGAAGAACAAGTATCCTCTACCGCGGATAGATGATTTGTTTGATCAGTTGAGTGGCGCGAGAGTATTTTCTCAGTCGGATCTCGCGACAGGTTTTCATCAGCTTAGAGTGGAAGCTGAGAGTATAGCTAAAACAGCATTTTGGACGCCGTCTGGGTTTTATGAGTGGTTGGTCATGCCATTCGGGCTGACCAATGCTCCAGCATATTTTGTGGATCTTATGAATAGGGTATTCAGAGATCAGTTGAATAAGTTTGTCCTTGTGTTCGTTGATGATATTTTGGTCTACTCGAGGACAGAGGAAGAACACAAGGGACATTTAAGAATAGTGATGGAGGTGTTGAGAAAACACCAATTGAAAGCAAAGTTTTCTAAGTGTCACTTCTGGAAGAGGGAGGTGAGGTTCTTAGGCCATGTTGTATCAGAAAATGGGATTGCCGTGGACCCGGCGAAGGTGGCTACGGTACAGGATTGGCCTACGCCCAAGAATGCAATAGAGGTAAGAAGTTTCTTGGGATTAGCTGGATACTATCGTAAGTTTATCCAAAGTTTCTCCAATATAGCAGCACCATTGACCCAGTTAACTAAAAAGAATCAAGCTTTTGTCTGGGATGGAAGGTGCGAGAATGCATTCAAGAGTCTAAAGGACAAGTTGACAAGCGCACCAGTGTTAGTCATTCCTAAAGGGAATGAAGAGATGACGGTATACACGGATGCCTGTGGTACCGGACTGGGTGCTGTATTGATGCAAGGCGGTAGGGTTATAGCTTACGCAAGTCGGCAATTGAAACCGCATGAGAGAAGATACCCTACCCATGATTTAGAATTGGCAGCGATCGTGTTCGCGTTAAAGATGTGGAGACACTATCTCTTGGGAGAAAGATTTGAGCTGTTTACAGATCATAAGTCGTTAAAGTGTCTCTTCTCTCAGAAAGATCTGAATCTCCGTCAGCAGAGATGGTTAGAGTTCTTAGCTTCCTATGATTTTGACATCGCATACACACCAGGAATGGGCAATGCGGTGGCTGATGCATTGAGTAGAAGACATGCCAGCTTAGGGGCTATGTTCCTTGAATGGAAGCAACTGGAGTTTATCACGGGGTTTGATTTCAGACCAAAGTGCGAATTGGATCCAGAAATGTTAGCAAGTTTGACGATCAGACCCACTTTGATTGAGCGGAACGGCTCTAGTCAGAGGGACGATCCTAACCTATTGGAAATCATCTCCAAGTTAGAGATGGGTATCGATGAGGAGATGAACAAGTATGGGCTTGATCGAGATAGATGGCTTAGAAAGAATGGAAAGCTTGTTGTACCCAATGTCAATGGATTGAGGGATGAAGTGCTTAGAGAATGTCATCACTCAAAGCTGACTATACACCCCGGTGGTAATAAGATGTATAGAGACATGAAACAGACTTACTACTGGGAAGGAATGAAAAGAGACGTTGGGAAGTTTATATCCAAATGCATGAATTGCCAGCTAGTTAAAGCCGAGCAAAAGAAGCCTAGTGGATTGTTACAGCCATTGGAAATTCCCGAATGGAAATGGGAGCAAGTCTCGATGGATTTCATCGATGGTTTACCAAGGACTAGATCGGGACATGATAGCATTTGGGTGATTGTGGATCGATTGACTAAAAGCGCAAGGTTTATACCAGTCAAATCGACCAGAACGGCAGCTAAGTTAGCAGAGTTGTATATGAAGTGGGTAGTGAGATTTCATGGAGTACCTAAAGGCATTGTGAGCGACCGAGACCCGTTGTTCACTAGTGGGTTTTGGAAGAGCTTACAAGAGGCTCTAGGGTCAGAGTTACATCTCAGTACCGCATATCATCCTCAGACCGACGGTCAGACGGAGAGGGTGAACCGTATTTTGGAAGATCTCTTGAGAGCATGTATATTGGATTTTGGTGGATCATGGGATGACCATTTGCATCTAGTAGAGTTTGCATATAATAATAGCTACCAATCCAGTATCGGTATGGCTCCATATGAAGCTTTGTACGGAAGACCGTGCAACTCACCATCATGTTGGATAGAGACTGGCGAGAAGTTTATGCTTGGACCAGATGTGGTGAGGGAAACTTCAGATAAGATTAAGATCATTCAGCAATGAATGAAGGCTGCCCAAGATAGGCAGAAGAGTTATGCTGATAAGAGGAGAAGAGACTTAAAATTCTCCGTTGGTGACTTGGTGTTTGTCAAGATCTCTCCGTTGAAGAGCGTAATACGATTTGGCAGGAGAGGCAGGTTGGCACCAAGATTCGTTGGCCCATTCCCTGTTCTTGAACTAGTCGGGAATTTGGCATATAGAATTGACTTACCGGAGAAGATGGCGGGAGTTCATAACGTATTTCATGTTTCCCAACTAAGGAAATTCGTTCACGACTCAGATATGACTATTTCACCTGATCAGTTGGAGGACTTCGAAGTAGAACCCGATGCGGTTGGGAACCGCAAGCCGGTCCGTATTGTCGAGCACGACATGAAGCAACTTCGAAGGAAGGTGGTGAAGCTAGTCAAGGTACAGTGGAGCGAGAACGAGAATGATTGTACTTGGGAGACAGAGGATAACATTAGGAAGTCACACCCAGAACTCTTTGCCTGGTAAGATTTTGACTTCGATTTAGTTTTCCGCATGCTAGGATAGGCTTGTTTGCTTGTTTTGCATGTTTGATTGTTGTACGTGGCTGTTAGGCATGCGGGATCCTTTGTATGTTTTGGGTTAAGAAATTTCGGGGACGAAATTTCTTAAGGGGGGGAGAGTGTAACGACCCGCATTCTACGCATCATAGAATCGTAGAATATTTATTTCTATCACATACGAAGTTGTATGGTCATGTAACTTTGGGGGATGACTATTGGGGTCATTTCCCATGTTCATGATTTTTCCCGATTTTTAAATGACCATTTTACCCCTAGTTGGCACTGTTTTGGCCATAACTTTTGACTGGAAAGGAATTTTGACCTGAAACCACTTCCATTGGCTCCGGATGATGGTTTCTCTTTCTGTAGAGTGGTCACATTAGCCAAACGGACTCACCGTTTGGGAGATATGGCTGAAACAAGTTTCAGATGGTGAAAAACAGCTTAATTGGGCTTAAACGGGTGATTAGCAGCTAGGCCCAAAGGGAATTTCGGGTTTAGGGGTATATAGGTGCTGATTAGGGTTAGAAAACATTTCTTTAGACATTTTCCAGCCGCCACTTTCATTCCTCTTAACCTAGCCATGGCCTCCACTCTCTAAATCTCTCTAAAACACCCAAAATCACTTCCTAATCAAGGATTAAGGCTTAGAGGCATCAAATCAAGGAGGGTTAGCACAAGGACCGAGGTAGAGCTGCTGTTATATATTGGAATTCGTGCAAATCAGAGGTTCACTTCAGATTTGGAAGTTTTTTTGTGGCAAAGGTGAGTGATTTGCATAGTTTTTGCACTAATTACGGTAATTAAGGGTAATTAGTGAAGATTAGCGAATCTATACACTAATAAATTCTGGAAAAATGTTTAGAAATTCGAAAATAATATTTTATGCCTCTGTTAGAAATTTGGTTCGATTTGATTAAGTTTTGTTAACCCTATGATCAGTTTTACTTAAACATGCTTAAGGGAAAATAAGGAGCTTTGGCCACTTTTGATCCATTTTGATTCATTTGAGTGATTGTTTGCTGTTGTGGTTGCTATTACATGTTGCTATGACTCTATGGTGTGTTTTGTGATTGCTTAGAAGTGTTAGTTTGGTCAAAAACGCCGTCGAATGGCGAGAAACTGTCGCTGGAACGAAGTGCAGGAATTTATCCGGATCGGATCGCCCCATGCCCACGAACCGACCCGCCTGCTCGAACCGCGCCACGTGCCAGAGCTCGGAGCCACGAAGGGAAGACCACGATCCAACTTGGAGAGGAAGCGCCACGAGATGACGAGGCGCCACGATCCAGATGGGTAGCTCGACCCGAACCAGTGGATTGCCACGAACTGATAAGCCCGAACCGACCCGACAAGGCGCCACGAGCTGACGAGGTGCGATCCATTTGGTGCGACACGATCCGACGCTGGCGAACCGAACCAGGAAGGCTTCCATGATCCGACCCGAGCGTGAAGGATGATCCGAACCGATCCGAGGTTGATGGCTACGAGCTGGTGACTGCGAACCGAACCAGGAAGTTACGAACAGAATGAAGACCGATCCGGAGGGTGATGACAGAAACCCGAGATGCAAAGGAAGCCCAAATGAGAAGTTAGAGCTCAAGATTCAGATGGGAATCAACGAGTTCGCTTCATGGTTGGGTTTTGCTGCGGGACGCGTGCCAAGGGGTTATGGACGTCTATAGCTTTGGACCACTATGGTAGGAGGTACGAAGGCGAATTCAGGGCCATTATGGCATCGGTAGAACCAAGGGCTACGACCAATGAAGTGGGTCATTGAAATGTTTGGTCATGACTCCAAGTGTTTGGCTTGGTCACAGCGGAGTTTCTACAAGTCGGGATTCGTCGTTACCTCAGTTTGTCTAGTGTTCCAAAGTGGTAGATATCGTATACTTTACGCACTGAGTGAGAGACGTGAGGATGGTTGCTATGCTTGATTGTTTGACATGCACACCCCACCCCCGTATTCTTACACTATTTATTATGGCACCTTAGAGCATTGTACGGTATGTGGTACTAACTCTTTGGTTGCAGGTCCAGGTTCAGGTATGGTTTAGTATACCTGTTATTGTTCTGTTTAGATGCTTATCGCTCATACCAGGCTTTATGTCTGACCCAGAGTTTTATGTCTCCTCTTATTACTCTGGGTGCTCACACGAGCAGACTAGAGACAGGTTAGCTGGTGATGCACGGGTAGATGATCCGGAGACGAGCAGGAGGCTTCCACGTAAAATATATACATAATATTCTCCCTGTATTGTTGAAGATCACTGCTTGGGCATTGGTGGTGTATCTTCTACTTTAGCTTTCTTTTGTTTGGAGACAGTAAATTTGGAAAGTTGTAATAAGCTGTATTTGAATTTCCGCTGCTCTGATGTTGATGTTGATTTTAGTTATCAGCTTATGCACTGTCTCACCTGTTTTATGTCAAGTATGTTATTATTATATTTTATTCCATGCGCTGTGAGACATTCTACAGGTCCCTTGATTAGTTCATTTCCTTCCTTCCTTTCTTTGGCGACCGTCCCGTGCTAGTCGGGCATGTGTACAGCGCACTTTCGGAGGAAATACAGGCTGGTGCGGGGCGGGCCGTCACACTTGTATGGCAATGACTATATTACAGGTTGAACCGAAGACTGATATGGACTATATAAAATATAACGATAAATTACTAGATTAATAAAAATCCCACATGGGTCTGGAGAAGACAATAAACACGTCTCTTTGGTCATTAAGGCACAAAACCATTTATAGGGCAAGGAGAATTTATTCTTTGGAGTAATGATCTATATACACTCCCATGTGGACACCAGAATATATCATTATAAATATGTGTATGCTTTTTAGGATTTATTGGGTACCTAGTACGGCCCAATAAATTTCCAAACCCCTCCCCGTACAAAGGAGGTTATGGCAAAAAAAATCGAAAATTTAGGGTGTTAGCCAAATTTTTGAAGAATTAGAAAATTCTTAGAAACTGAAAAGTTGAAGAATGGAAGCCAGAATGAAAGTTGAGTTGGTTAGTTAAACAACTTTCAGCTTTGTTCCTTTTCAGAGACGAAAAGATTTTAAGTGGGGGAGAATGTAACAACCCGGAAAATCAGAACCAATTTAAAAAATTTAATTTGGCTATTTTAAGGGATTTTGAATATTTAAAATAAATTATTTTAAATAAAAACCACAAGAAATTTATTTTGAAGAGAATTAGAACGTATATATTTGTTTGAATCGAGGTAGAAAATAAATAATTTATTTTAATTATAAAACAAGGCTTGAAATGGCGCGGTAGTTCAAATTCGAACTTTAACTGACTGTACAGGATGCAAAATAAAATGGATTTTAGTAAAACCAAAAATATTTAAATCTGTCTGAGATTATCTTTCTAACGAATCTGGAAAATCAAAATTTCATAGCGGGAATCAAAAGTTATGGCCAAATGAATTTTCAGAAAGGTCGCTATGGAATTAACATAGCCCGTAAAAATAGACATTTTGCAAACGACCTCCATTTTCGGCGAAACCAATTTTGTTGGATCCAAAATGTCAAATTTTTGCTAGATTTCATATTCCATAACTTTTGGGGTTAATATGTGAGCGTGGCAAAGGAAAATGGGTTTGCTAATTTCAGTCAATTTGGATCGATCAGAAAATGGCCATTTTTCAAACGGCCTCCAAATTCGACGAAACTAGTTTTCTTGGGACCGAATCGTCCAAACATAGCCAAAATTTATTTTTTGGACTTTTTATAATCAGTATGTGGCCCCAGCAAATTAAAATGTACGTTCAAATCTATATTTGAATGTTTTATATTTTAATTTGAAGAATAACTGACTGAAACAATCAAATGGGCCTACGAAACATATTCCATTGTGTTTGGAATGGGGGTATCTAGCTAAGGATGACAGTTGTTGGGTTTGAATTGGAGTTCGTTGGGAAAAACATATATTTTTGGAATTATAAATAGCACGGGCCAATCAGATTTTTTATAAAAAAAGAAAATTCCTTCTCTCTCCCCGATCGAACGACAGCGCTGGGTACTCCGACCTTCTCTCTCCATTTTCTCTAGATCCACGCGTCAAAACCCAATGACCTAGTTGAAGATTTTGTAGATCTGAATCCCTTTTTCAAATCCATACCCGTCCGAGCCCCTGAAGTTGCCGCACATCACACCGATTTGCTCCTTCAATCTGAGTTCGAGCTGGCCGCGGTGGGTACCCTTGGGCGTTGTTTTCGAAGCCCGGCGTCGTGGTATATTCAGATTTTGTCCACGAGCTACGGATTGGAAGTAAAAATTAAACCTAGTTTTGAAGGGTTTAGTTGAAGGCAATGGCTGTTTATTTATTTAACTGTTTATAGCACTTTAAAGCGCTACGAATTATGATTTTACAATAAAAATCATATCTTTTTGCTATGTTGTCGAAATCCAGTGAAACAAGAGGCATTGGACTCGTGGCGACGTCTTCTACATTCTAGAAGAGACTGGAGAATTTTTGGAGCTTCCTACAATTTTTGAAGGAGTGGAACCCAATGTGAGATTTCAAAATTCAAAACTATATGGAACAACGATGTATAAATTATATAATCAATGTATAAGTTATATAAGCGTTGTATAAATTATTTATGCGATGTATAAGTTATATATACGTTGTAAAAATCATATGTGCGTTGAATGGAGTTGAAATGAAATTGAAATATATTTATCCGCATATATATACTCCCCTCGTCCACAGACCAAGGGCGATATATATTGGTTGTGATTGTTTGGATTTGGGTTGACATGAAATTTGGTTGATAAATGCGAATGGTTGATAATGATTGCTTGTGGTTGAAACAAAATTAGAATTGTTTGTGGAAAAATTCACTGGGATATGAAAATGATTGAAATGATTAGATCATTAGGATAAGCCCCTTAGGGAACGCCGCCAGGCGTAAGTTGGTGCGAGGAGCCGTACCCTGGACGGTGCCGGTTTTAAAACCTCTGTCGTTGTGCTGCTGAAATTTTCTGTAATATTCATGTGTTTGAATTATATTCAGATAAACTATTCATGTTTGAAATAAATTGTTTGAACAATAAAAATCACATATTTATTATATATATGAATCACTAAAAATATTCATGTTTGAAATAAATTGTTTTAACAATTAAAATCACATTTTTATTTTCTATATGAATCGCTAAAAGTATACATGTTTGAAATAAATTGTTTTAACAATAAAAAACACATTTTTATTATATATGTGAAGTGGTAAGAATAGTCATATGTTGAAATAAATATTAATTGGATAAAAATATTATTTTTACTACATGTTGAAATGAAAATAGTTTGGAAATCGAAGAACGGAATATATTTATATATATAAATATAATTAAAATAAAACGAATAATGACGTTGTAGTTCGTGTTTTGAAATCGTGATTTTAAACGATTATTACGGGAGATCCGACCATTGGATTTTCCCGAAACCGAAACCGTTGGGTCCGCTTTGAAAATATCTTTCCAACGATACCAATTTTGTAAAGATCCAACGATTAGATTGTGTGAAATGTTTAATTCAAATCTGAATAAAAACTGCGCCAGAATGGATTATATATATATATATAATTACAATAAAACGAATAACGACGCTGCAGTTTGTATTTTGAAATCGTAACTTCTAACGATTGTACCGGGAGATCCGACCATCGGATTTTTTCAAAACTGGTATCGTTGGGTCCGCTTTGAAAAGGTATTTCCAATGATATAAAATTTGTAAAGATCCAACTGTTAGATTTTCCGATATGTGCAAATCAAATCTGGAGAAAAACAACGCCATGGCCACGTTATGGCCTGAAGCGTCATTTGAATAAATGGGCTATTTTTAAATAAATAAAAATAGCGATAAATCATTATAAAATATTATAAATGATATGGAATGGAAATGAACCGAATTTACTTGGTTTATTGGATATTTGATGGTTGAATGTGTTTGATATGAAAATTACATTAATGAACTGAATTATGGATGTCAAATAATTTAACCATGGAAATGAATTGATTTTAATTCTAAATATACGTGAATTATTTGAAAAGGCCGAGTTAAATCTCATTTCAAATAATTGGTCGACGGTTAGAAATCGACGATGAAGACGGTGGCTGAAGACCGAAGGTCTTCACATCGTTTGGATGATTGTTGATGTCTTGATTGGAAGGCATCCCAAGACAAGGTAATAAGTGGCGGTTGTCCAGACGTACTTGGAGATTGACCGGATGTGCGAGCACCTCTCTCCTATATTGGACATATCAGACGAGGAATAATGTGCCTCCGGTTTCGTTCAGACCTAGAACAGACTTGTAAATGGACTGTTTGTCCGACACTGGATTTCATTCTATGTGATTGATATACGTCAATTACATGGCGTGAATTGCCTGTGTGGCATGCTGAGATGCAGTGATCAAGGCTTTTGTTGAAAAGCAGAGCCTTGTGATTGATGATCAAAGCACGACTTTAAATAGCATAGCTTTGTGTATAGCGTTGGTTCGCGGGCCTCACACCCCGGTATGGACCAGAAACGTGAGAGGACATCAGGGAGGACATGCGTTTCCTTCTAGCTAGGAGTGGTGTCTGGGTTTTACCCGCCCAGGCGTTATACTTATGTGGATGATAGATAATGAGGCGCCTTGGTTATTTCGGTCTCTGCGAAGCTGATAGTTTGGTCGGGATATGACCAGTTTACGCCCCATAGGGCGGGAAAACGCAGTGTTCATGCATTTTAATCCACTCCATGTGGACCGGCCCTGACGATCCAAGGCTTGACTGAGTACTTGCCTGAGTCTCGGGCTAGAGAGTCTCGAAGCGGTAAGGACGATCCCTTGCCTTGGTTCATGACGGAAATCCAATTTCCAAATATGGCATCGTGCGGTTTTGATAGTAAACATATACATGGGTGACATGATATATGGTACCCATGTCGTCTATGATTGATACTTATGATTGAAATTGTTTTTGAAATATATAAACACTAGTAATAATATCAAATGCTTTTGTTTTATACGTATCGAGCATATTTTGGCCATTATAAGGTAAAAGTCTATCCTCCGGCTTGCGTTGCATTGTGTGATGGGACCTGAGTCTTATAATGGCTTCATTTTTGTAAAACGCATTGCGATGTTTAAATGATTTACTTGTTTTAAGCACTGGTAATCCAATGGAGTAAACCCGTTCCGTGTTAGCGGCGTGGTCCTGTGATTGGCTTTATTGTAAAATAAGTTAAGTAGATTTCTCATACCAGTCCCATGACTGACTCGTAGTTTGTTTCACTTGCAAACTCGGGTGCCCTATTTTCTACACGGGCAGCCATGTATTCAAGTTTTAGCAGGCTCTATCTGGATAGCTATGGAGCTGAAGATGGATTCTATCACTATTTTTATGTTGTTCAGCTCCTGTTATGTATATTATGTTTGATTCCGCTGTAGACATTGTATATAAAGCTGAAACTGTATTTCGTACTAAGTATGATCCTCTTATACTGTGTAACTCTGGTGATTATTATTTGATGTACATTACCTGGTGTAATGATATATTTCTGTTAAGCTGTCACTGTTTATGTGTTATATTCCAAAGATTGCCCTTGCCGCTGTGGAACGGGGGTTTGGGGCTGTCACATTAAAACTCTAGTTATTAACTTTGTCTGTCTATTTCTTTTCTTATATCTTGTTTCAAAATATATATAAATAAAATTATATAGACATGTTTTCAAACATTTGACATAATTATAAAATATAAATTTATCTTATATATATATAGTTTAAACATACATAGTTTAACTTATATATTATTCGTATGATTTCATAATAATTTTTGGGTTACATTATCACAAATACTATTTTTAACTTAAATACTTATTTTAATTTCTTATTAAGATTTATAAAAACTTGAATATTTTACATGGCATTTTGGTACAAAAATGATAACATATATATACGATTTTATGTCTTAAATATGTACTTTAAATATAAGAAGTTATAATTTTTAATTTATATCCAGATTTCATAATTCTGTTATGACTATAGATTTTTTTTAAAAGTTTTAAAATATAAATGGTTCCTTGGCAACTAATTTTGATTTCTAAAAGTTTAAATTTAAAATTGATTTATATTTCATAATAAATTATATTATAAATCTTTTTAAAAAAATAGTTTTTATATATACAATTATGAATATTGGTTTACTTTATATGATACTATTCTATATTCTCTTTAAAAAGATCTTCAATTTTTACTATATTAAAAAGCATCCTACTAAGTTTACTTAACTCCACGTTTCTCATAGAATTATTTTAAATATTTTATTATATATTATGAATACCATATAATTTTCATCTTTACTATCCTTTAAATCTCTTTCATAAGTGTCATTAACTTAAGTCTAGAAATTAATATTACTTTTATTTGATTAAAATAATTTATAATATATATATGTATATGCATAATAATTAGATAGCACTTTGAATATATTTTACCTAAATAGATATAAATACCAAATTATTCTACATACTATCATTACACATCTTATTTCATATCATACATCATTATTATAAATTACAATACATATCAAAATAAAATCATTCACATCACAGGTTGCATTTCATTCAATATATCACTTCATATAGATTGCATATGACATACTGCATCATAACCAAGACAGTGCATTACATATTAATTTTAACTCCATACATAACAAATATATAGTATTAAAAGTTTTTATCTAATTAGAAATTTAGGATTATTAATCAAGTATATAACATATTTACTTTGTCTTGATTAACTCGATTGATTTATTTAGCTTGGTTGAATTGATTGACTCATTTGATTTGTTTGATTTATTTGACTTAAATAACTTGATTGGCTTACTTGACATAATTAAATTTCATTAGTGGTTGATTGGTTTGTAAGAAATAGACTTATGCATTTGTAGTTGATAGGAGCTTTATAGGTTTTAGGATAAATAGAAGTTACAAGAAATGTTTAATGTTTTGTGACAACAAAACTTAAATTGATTGATTGTTTGGATTAAATTACTTTACTTATATCATTATTTTAAGGATATCTTATCAGAGTTATTTCTTAGTTTAGATTAAAGTCTTATTATAGTTTTAAAGGGAATTATATTTTAGGATAGGTTTAGTCTTGTTTTAAATTCAAGGGGAGTTTTATAGTTTTTAAGGATTAGTTGAAGGTTCTAGAATATTTTGGTTGATTTAATAGTTTAATTTGATTGTTTGAATTGCTTGTCTAAAATGCTTATTTGTTTGAATTTATTGTTTGAAATGCTTGTTTGTTTGAATTGTTTGTTTGAAATGCTTGTTTGTTCGAATTGTTTGAATTGGTTGTTTGTTTGCTTGTTTGGATTGATTTACTTGTTTGAATTGATTATAAATATTGAGTTATTTGCTTAGTTTATTATCCTTTTATTTAGTTTATTAGACTAGCATAGTCATAATTTTAGGGGGAGTTATAACATTTTAAGTTTAGAATCACAGATTTAGAAGGAGATATAAGGGATAGTTATAAACATTTATAGCATAAATTTAGGGGGAGTTATTCATACTAGTACTTAAGAATAGAGACAAATATTATAGGGTAAGTATAGATAGATATAGGATTTAGGGGGAGCATGTTTAGAATTTCTTTTTGATAATGACTAAGGGGGAGAATTTATGAAATATAGGATTCATATGGATAGGGGGAGTATTTGAAGGATCATCATCAACAGGTATACACATGTATGATATTTTATAAACTAAGGTTGTCATCATCAAAAGGGGGAGATTGTTGGAGAATGGAGTTTTGATGACAACAACCTTATTTTAATTATCAATGATTATAAAATATATACTAACATCTCTATCTAGAATATATAGACATATATATGCAGGATTTGTATACATGACTTAAGTACTGAAGACTGTACAGTTTTAGAGTTTCAGAATTCAAGATAGATTCAAGACTCATGAATAATCAAGCTATCAATATTTCAAGATTTCAATAAAAATATAATAATAGAGTCTAGTTTATATGTAATACTCCGAATAACACTTCGAGTTCAAACTCTGTTTTTCTTTTGAAAATTAATTCTCAATTTGATTTCAAACTTCTTTCTCAAAATAATTTTTAATCTTCCAAGAATTTCAAACTTATGATTTCAAATAAATTTTCTAATTTATAAGTTTTCTTATTTTTATAATTTTATTAAATATATTTTACTAAGTTTATATTTGATTATTTAAAATCTAAGTTTTCATATAATCTTTTTTGTTTATATATCTACTTTATAATTATCTCTTTATAAATTCCTATATATATGTTTATAATTATATTGTATATAGTTTTATGTCTTATATGTAAAAAGTTTTTAAACAAAATAATATTTTCCTAAGTTTTTATACTTGAAAAATAATGTTTTAGCAACTAGTTTTGTTTCAGGGATTTCCTTAATTTAAATGTTGATTTAAATACTTTGAAAATCATAAAAACGATGGATATGTCAACATACATTCATGGCTATGTCGACATATAACTGTCAGAAATTTAGATTTGAAAGTGTCTTTTCACCATTTGTAACGCTCTGGAAACGTTGCAACATTTCAAATGTTATAAATAGGGGAGGATTTCAATTTTTTCATAATTCTTCTTCTCTGTCTTCTTTTCCCTTTCTTTACACCATTATTCTTTATCATTTTTATGATTTCTACACTTATACTCTGCCGAATTCAATTTTGTTTTCATTAAACTTCTTCTCTTCTCACTCTCTACTCATCACTCTCTGAATCAAGTGCTATTGAAGAGTTATAGGGCTGTTTATAATTGTTTGAGTTGTGTAAGTAATCGGTGGTATCCCTTGTAGTCGTGAAATCAAGGACGGGTAATCGGTGGTATCCCTTATAGCCGTGAAATCAAGGATGGGTAATCGGTGGTATCCCTTGTAGCCATGAAATCAAGGAGGTTGTACTTAGCTATTGATATATTAATAAAACTTTGCACAATCCAGCATTGTGTGGGACTGGACGTAGGAGCAATCCGAACCAGTATAAAATCTGGTGTGTTCTTTCCTTTTCTGCACTTTATTTTTATTTATCTTTGTGTTGTGTTTGATTCTGTGTTTGTGATTGTTTCTGTGGTGTTTGATTCATATAATAGTTCACATAAGTTTTAGATTTTGTTTAAATTCTCAAAAACACTACTCAGCCCCCCTCTAATGTTTGTTTTGACTTAACGATCCATTCCGCAATCCCAAACATTATTTATTTCCTCGGCCTCATTTTTGCATTCATCTTCATTATTTTGTTGAATTCTTATAATTTTCATCAAAAGATACATTTAAGGTTTCTTCTATAGTACTAGTTCTTAAACTGAAAACTCTAGATGCCTTACTTCTTTCTGAATATCTAACAAATATTCCTTTATCAGATTTAGAGTCAAATTTGTCTAAATTTTCTTTGGTGCTGATAATAAACATTTACTTTAAAATATTTTAAAATATGGTATCTTTTTTTCTTATTGTACAAAAGTTCATATGGTATTTTATGGGTAAATGGTCTTATTAAAATTCTACTTAATACATAACAAGTTATTGCAACTTCCTCATCCCAAAAATTTCTTAGTAAGTTACTATCTGATAACATGTTTCTTGCACACTCTTGAATTGACCTACTCTTTCGTTCAACTACTCCATTTTGTCGAGGGGTTATGTGGAAAAAAAATTATGGGTTATCCACTTTTTATTACAAAACCTTTCAAAATTTTCGTTTTCGAACTCTCCACCATGGTTACTGCGTATTGTTTTGATTTCTAAAGATAATAAATTTTGAATTCTTTTAACAAAGGTTTAAAACTGATCAAAAGCATCTCTTTTATTTTTAAGAAACAAAGTCCAAGTAAATCTAGAGAAATCATCGATTATTACGTAAACATGTCTATTATGATTTATTGACTGAGTTTGGGATGGACCGAATCGACCTGTGTGAATTAACTCTAATGATTTCGAGGTTGTAATATCCTCTTTTGATTTAAATGAACTTTTTCAATTTTTTGAACTGACAAGCGTGGCATAAATCATTTACTTTAAATTTCATTTTGGGTAATCCTCTAATTGAATCTAATTTTAATATCCTAGAAATGTGTTCGAAATTTATATGACTGAATCTCTTATGCCAAATCCAAGGGTCACTTATATTACCCATAAGACATAAATTATCATCGGAAATTTTCATACTTATTATATAGATAGTTTTCTTTCTACCTCCTTTAAATATTATTTTTGAATTCTTATCTTCTATAAAGAATTTATCTTTTTCAAAGTTAATTTTATAGCTTTATCGCAAAGTTGACTTATACTTAGTAGGTTATGTTTTAAATGCCTAACTAATAAAACATCAGAAATTCTAGAAGTTTCAGAACTAACAACATTGCCGATGCTAACTATATATCCTTTAGAGTTATCTCCGAAGTTAACCATTCCACCATCTTCATATACCAAATTATTCAGTAATCATGGATTTCCCATCTTTTATCTTGAACAGACACTGTCCAATATCCATTTGTCCTTTTTGATTTCCACCATTTGACCATCAGAGTTTGAATTTTCAACAGCCATGTAACGCACATTTTCCTTTTTGGAAAACAATTCAATAGATCACTTGAATTTTTTTAACATAATTGAATGTAGACTCTTCTAACATTGATGCAATGCATAACTTAAGATTAGTATTACAAATCATTTCAAAATTTGTCATTTAATATTTCCAAAATTCAGATGATGAACTTTTGAAAACCTATACTCTAATACTAATTGTTAAGGATGCTGATTAAGGATCTTAAGGCAGAATTAACACCAAAGTGGGGGTGAATAGTGTTTCTAAGAAATTTATAGAAATCTCTAACTAACTTGAATTACTATATGAATCACACCAGAAATGATCACAAACACATAAACAATCACAGACATAGATATAAGTAAGTATAAAATGTAGAAAAGGAAAGAACACTCCAGATTTTATACTGTTTCGGATTATTCGTACGTCCAGTCCCACACAATGCTGAATTGCGCAGAGTTTTATTAATACTAGTATCAATCTTATAATACCCTTGATTTCACGGCTACAAGATTAACACCGATTCCACTACCCTTGATTTAATGGCTACAAGGTTAACACTAATTCCACTACCCTTGATTTCACGACTACAAGGTTCACACCGCTCCCTTTCCTTCATTTCCAGTCTACAAAGAATACACCCTTTCCCAAATGATTCCCAAATGATTACAACAGCCCTAGAACTCTTGAATAACACTTCAAATCAGAAAGTATTTGATAGAGATAAAGAAGACAAGAAAATTGATATAATTTGAGTAGAAATCGGTAGAGTATAAGTGTAAAAATCATGAAATTAAGTTATGGTAATGGCAGTTAGAGATATGATGAAGATGGAGAAGAAGAATTAACAAAAAAAATCGAATTTAACCCCTATTTATAGTGTTTGAAAGGTTGTAATGTTTCTGAAGCGTTTCAAAATATGAAAAGACACTTCCTTTAAAATTTGAAAAAAATTGACAGTTATATGTCGACATGTCCAATTATATATGTCGACATATATATATATATATTATTTTGATATTTAAAATCAATTTTCAAATGTTTAAATCAATATATATATTCTAGAAATTCTTGAATCAAAACTAATGTTTCAAAATGAGTTTTTTAAAGTGTAAAAACACATAAAAATATAGTAATATATATTATAAACATATTTATAAATTATATAATATAAAACATATATATTATAAAACTTTATAAACATATATTTATATATTTGAAATCATAATTAAAAATCTTAATAATTTGAAATCATTTTTAGAAAAGGAGTTTGAAATGATTTTGAAATCAATTTGGAAAGGAATTTGAAAACAGAGTTTGAAAACAGATTTTGAAAACAGAATCTGAAAGTGCTAACCGTAGTTTTACATATAAACTAGACTCTATTACTTGATAATCGTGAGCTCTTGAAATCATGTTACTCATGAGTCTTGAATTCCTTGATATATTGAATCTCTAATATTGTACAGTCTTCAATATTTATATCTTGTTTATATATTTGGCGTGTGTGTGTGTATACATATATATTCTGGACCAGAATGGTAGTATATATTTTATAATCAATAATGTTATCAATTGAAACAAGGTCGTTGTCATCAAAATTCCATTCTCCAATAATGGCTCCTAAATTAGCATGTCTCCTACTTAACGCATCAGCCACTACGTTACCTTTTCCTGGATATAGGCTATACCGAAGTCATACGACGCCAAAAACTCTAACCATCGCTATTACCAAATATTCTAATCCTCTTAGAAGAAAAGATACTTCAACGACTTGTGATCCGTAAATAACTCAAACCTAACTCCTAATAAATGTTGCCTCCAAATCTTCAGAACAAATACTATCTCCACTAACTCTCAATTGTGGGTCGGGTAATTCCTTTCGTACTGCTTCAATTGTCGACTCGCGTAGGCCACAACCTTATCTTTCTGCATAAGCACTGCTCCAAGACCGGTGCCACATGCATCGGTATATACTACCATCTCTTCGTTCCCGTTTGGAATAGTCAAAATAGGAGTACTTGTTATTCTCTCTTCCAAAATTCCAAAGTTGGCTCACACTTCGCATCACGGATGAAGACTTAATTCTTCTTCATCAATCCAGTTAATGGTGCTGTTATATTATAGAAATCCTAGATAAATTGTAACATCCCAGATTTTTAACGATTTAATAATTAATTGTTAATAGTTGATTTGAAGATTTAAACGACATGAATTCAACAGATTTGAATATTTAATTAATATAATAATGGTATAATATATTTAATTTTCGAAATATTCGGAAATAGTTGAATTTACAATAATTTTGTGAATTGGATAATTTGAAGGATGTAATGGGTACTTATAATTTTCTTTTCTAACTTAATATACACTAATAAGTGACCCATGCTTCGCACAGGAGAAATAAATGAAGTTGTGGTTGCATTAAATATTGATTGGCTTGTGTGATATTACTGCTATTTTCTACCTTCCATAGATAGACGTCTATAGTAAAATAAACTGTATTGTAAATAGCATACGTTTTGTTAAATATTGTCAATACCCTATCAAACATAATTAGACATGGATTTTGTGAGCCAAATAAAATTAAAAGGCATTAATAGAAAATAACTAATAATATGATACTGATGATTACAATGTTGCAAATGCAACTAATTAAACACAAAGGGAAATATGATTACTTTAGTGTTGCAACGTGGACATGAAAAATATATATGAACATGGGTTCAAATACATTATCATAGTAATTCAAGGCCACCTTTTTTTCTCTGTTATTATCAACAGTAAAACAAAATACCATGCCCTTACCCTGTACATTTAAAACAGCGTATCTGCCAAACTTGTCAAAGCCGTGAGTGCCAAGTAATTCAAAGCTGTGCCTGCCACGCCGTCTCAACTCCGTGCTTACCAAGTAAATCCAATTCCGTGCTACTCAAGCTACTCTTCATTAAATATTTTTCTTCCTATTTCTTCTCATTTTCATGCAAAGGAAGCCCACTGTTGTGGTTTTGTTCTTCTATAAATTTTAGGACTTCAGATCCGAAAAAAGAAAAAAATTAATTAAAAACCAATCATTCGATAAAATTTTGCAAATTCAAATTTACTAATCTCCACGGATTGGGAGCTTCACGGATCTGTGAGTTACCCTGTGCGCAGCGGAGTCTTCTGCCATATGAAAACTGGGCATCAATGGGGTTCGCTATTTACTGTATCAGCGTGGAGGATTTGACGCGGTTCCATATTGGAGGTGTGAGCTGCTCCTCGTGATGGCGGCCGGGAAGGGGTTTCGAAAAAGAAGTGAACACAAGTGGGTTGAGGCTAATCGGTTCAGCGACGAAGGAGAAATGGCATTGAGAAGAATGGACCATCGAGCAAGAAAGGTGCGGGTTCTCACGTAACAGGGTGAAGAAGGGTAACATGGATTAAGAATGCTTATAATTTGAACGTTGGGGGTATTGTGTGATGTTTTATCGCTACCCTGTAGCGATGACAACAACTGACGAAATGATGGGAGGCCGATCGAGATGGTATTAGCGATGACCGGCTTAAGAAGCTCCCAAAGGATTGTTAGCAGTTCATATTTTAAAATGATGGAGATATAGTACTGACTAGTAACGGCCATGGCAGGGTTCAGGAATAGTAAACCATCGGGAGGGAAGAAGAATTATAAGCAATGGATTAAAGCTTGAAAAGTGATTAAGGAGATTGGATGGACGTTTACGGTGTACCTGGTATGAGAAGAAGTATTAACATTAAAGAAAAGGGTTAGTGGTATAGTAAATTTTTATTTTGAAAATTAACGATGGAAGGGACGCAGGAAAATGGTTGAACGTCGAAGGTGACTGATGCTTTTGAGAACGAGGTAATGGTGAAGAGCAGACGCGTTCAAAAATTAATTTGGAGAGGAAGAAGGTTTAACGTAATATAATGGGTAATTAGTTTTAAAATTAATTATTAGTTAATTCAAAATGGTTTTAATTATATAAATTCTTGTGATAGTTATATCTCGTTCGTTCGTGAATAAAATTTAACGAAATCACATCCTTTGGAATCGTAATAATGAAATCTACATTATTTCACTGATGTAGTTGAGGATAAAGCTATTGGAATCTCGTGACAAAATCAAACACTTATTTGATTGTAAACGAGATAAAAGGAGAACCGTCAACTGCGAACCAATGTAAACTCACTAACTCTAGCTCGTCTATATTTTTTTATAAACGTGTTTTAAATTTATTTAGGGTAATTTTAGATTGTGTGATGATTGGTTGGAGAAATGATTGATAAATTGGTTGAAGTGGTTGATATAGTCATATCGTTGACCGATTTTTAATTCTGTTTACTATGATATTTCATATTGATGTGAAATTTATATTATTGGTGTTGATTAACATCTGCAGATGCTGGGAAACAGGTTGGAGGGATCCAACTGGATTCCTCATCATTTATATTATTGTTTTTTATTTACTGTGATATATACTGTGATTGATTGTGCTGTGTTGAATTACCCTGGCCCTAGAATTTTGGTATTTAATGTAACGACCCGCATTCTACGCATCGGAGGATCGTAGAATATTTACTTCTTTTTCATGTGCAGTTGTACGGTCGTGTAACTTTGGGAGACGACTATCGGGGTCATTTCCCATGTTCATGATTTTTTCCGATTTTAAATGACCATTTTGCCCCCTAGCTGATCTTGTTTTGGCCATAACTTTTGATTGGTAATGAGTTTTGACCTGAAACCACTTCCATTAGATCCGGATGATGGTTTACCTTCCGTAGAGTGGTCTATGTGAAAAACCGACTTACCGTTTGGGAGATATGGACGAAATAAGGTTTAGAAGGTGAAAAACTGTTTAACCGGGCCAAATGAGGTGATTAGTGAATGGACCCATAACCCATTTCGGGTTTAGGGTTATGGGGAGGCTGAAATGAGCTAGGTTTTCATTCTATTTCAGTTTTTTAGCCGCCATTTACCTCTTAGAAACCCTAACAATGGCCTCCACCTTCTAATTTTATCCCAGATCGCTCTCTAATCAAGGATTAAGCTTAGCAACATCAAATTAAGGAGAAATAGCATCGAAGCAAGGTTGGAACTGCTGTTAGACATCAGTATTCGCCCAAATTAGTGGAGTTTCAGTTCTGAAAGTTTTAATTGTGGCAAAGGAGAGTGATTAGCTTTGTTTTTACACTAATTACAGTTAATTAGGGTGATTAGTGTTAATTACCGAATTTAAACACGATTAAATTCTGGAAAAATATTTATATATTTTGAAATATTGTTTTAGGCCTCTGTTAGGATTTTGAGTTGGTTTGGTTAAGTTTTGTTAATCCTACCATGAGATTTGCTTAAACATGCTTAAGGGGAAAATAAGGGTTTTTGGGTATGTTTAATCCATTTTACATGCTATGATTGTTGTTTTGGTGTTTATTGTTGATTCTCTATGTTGATATGACTGTATGGTATGTTTTATGATTGATTAGAACAGTTAGAATGGTCGAAAATGCCGTCGTATGGCGTAAAAATAGTCGTCGGAAGTTGTAGGAAAAACATGCAGGGACCGGATCGGATCGCCCCTACCCGACCCGACCCCGCTCGTGGTACACACCCCCTTCACGAACCGGGGTTGTACGAATCGTTTCTCCTCGAGCCTCACGAGTCGCCTGTTTGAATCTTGATGACGAGCCAGCACCAGGAGATAGACCATGAACCCGGAAGCACGAGACGACCGGTGTGCCACCTACGAACCAGAATGACATACCGTGGACTGGAGTTGGAACTTGTCACGACCCGAGCTGGAGGAGGATCATGACCTGGAGATGAAGTCACAAACCGACCCGACCTGGATAGGTGTAACAACCCGCATTCTAGGCATATGAGTATCGTAGAATATTTACTTCTTTCCCATATAAAGTCCTATGGTCATATAACTTTGGGAAACAACCATTAGACCCATTTCCCATGTTCATGTTTTTTGTCGATTTTTAAATGACCGTTTTGCCCCTAGCTGATCTTGTTTCGGCCATAACTTTTGATTGGAAAGGAATTTTGACCTGAAACCATTTTCATTAGATTCGTTTGATGGTTTACCTTTCCGTAGAGTGGTCACATGTGAAAAACGGACTTACCGTTTGGGAGATATGGCTGAAATAAGGTTTGGAAGGTGAAAAACTGCTTAACCGGGCCAAATAGGGTGATTAGTGAATGGGCCCATAACCCATTTCGGGATTAGGGTCATGGGGAGGCTGAAAGGAGTTAGAGATTCATTCCATTTCAGTTTTCTAGCCTCCACTTACCTCTTAGAAACCCTAAAAATGGCCTCCAACCTCTAAATCACCTCCAAATCACCCTCTAATCAAGGATTAAGCTTAGCAACATCAAATCAAGGGATATCTACACCAAATCAATGTTAGAGCTGCTGCTTAGCATTGGGATTCGCACCAAATCAGAGATTTATTTCAGATCTAAGTCTTATTTGTCGCTAATGTGAGTGATTTGCATAGTTCCTCACTAATTGTGGCTAATTAAGGGTAATTAGTGTTAATTAGCGAATTTAAACATGATAAAATTCTGGAAAAACATTTATAAATTCTTAAATGATGTTTTAGATCTCTGATATGAATTTGGGTTAATTTGGTTAAGTTTTGCTAATCACGTCATTAGTTTCACTTAAACATGCTTAAGGGGAAATATGAGGTTTTGGCTATGTTTGATCTATTTTAACCTATCATATTGATGTTTTGGTGTTTGAGGTCACTTCTACTTGTTGCTATGACTGTATGGTATGTTTTGTGATTGATTAGAATAGGTAGAATGGTCGAAAATGCCGTCGAGTGGCGTAAATTGCTTGCTAGAAAAAGTGCAGGAAGACATCCGAACCGGATCGGATCGGTTAGGAGGATCCGACCCGAACCGTTCGTGGGTACTTGCCACGATCCGAACTAAATACCCCGATCCGATGGGGAAAGGAGCTCGAACACGAACTGCGTCACATATTGGAGCACCCGATCCGCCCTTGAATGGTGAGCACGATTTGACCTGGAGAAGTGCTTTCCGATCCGAGCCGCTCGGAGGACCCCGACCCGAACCGGTGATGGCGACTGGACGTGGAGACCCGATCCGATCCGTTGAGGTGATGATGACCCGATCCGATCCAGCGAAGAAGGAGCACTCCGATCCGAACCGAACTGATGACTACGGGGAGATCCGAACCGATCCGGTGATGACCAATAACCCGAGATGCAAAGGTAATCCAAATGGAAGTTAGAGCTCAGGATCCAGTTGGGAACCAATGACTTCACTTCATGGTTGGGCTTTGCTGCGGGACGTGTGCTAAGGAGTTGTCGACGTTCATAACTTCGATTCACCACTGAAAATGGACGATGGGCTACTTATCAGTGCAGTAGAGTCATTATGACTCGAGGGGCAAGGTGATGGTAGCAAGACTACGTTATCAGTGCAGTAGAGTCATTATGACTCGAGGGGCAAAGTGATGTGTAGTAAGACTATGACCCAGTGCATTGGGGTCATTGTGACTGCATGGGGCAGAGTGAAGGATTAGTGAGGCTATGAGCCAGTGCAGTGGGGTCATTGCGACTCCATGGGGCAAAGTGGACATAGCAAAGGATTAGTGGCTATGTATCAGGGCAGTGAAGCCATTTATGACTTCATGGGGCAAAGTGATCATAGCAAGGTATGTTGGGTGATCGAAGTGGTGAATATCGTATGCTTTACGCACTGAGCGAGAGATGTGAGGATGGATGCTATGTTTGATTGTTTGCCATCACTATGACATGCACACACCCACCCCATTATCTTTACACCACATGTTATTGGCACCTTAGAGTGTTGTACAGTATGTAGTGCTAACTCTTTGGTTGCAGGTCCAGGTTCAAGTATGGTATAGTGTACATGTAATTGTTCTGTTTAGATGCTTATCGCTCATACCAGGCTTTATGTCTGACCCGGAGTTTTATGTCTCTTCTTATTACTCTGGGTGCTCACACGAGCAGACTAGAGACAGGTTAGCTGGTGATGCGCGAGTAGCTGATTCGGAGGCGAGCAGGAGGCTTCCACGTATGATATATAGATATTCACCCTATGTCGTTGGTGGTTGCTACTTGGGCATTAGTAGCGTACCCCCTATCTTACTTTTGCTTTTTGAGACAGTTTAAAAAGTTGTAATAATGTTAACTTTGGATCAAAAGCTGTACTTAGATTTTCCGCTGCTATGTTAATTGTTTTCAGCTTATGCACTGTCTCACCTGTTTTATGTCAAGTATGTTGTTATAATATTTTGTTCCATGCGCTGTGAGACATTTTACAGGTTCCTTGTTAGTTCATTTCCTTCTTTCCCTTTTCTTATGACGATCTGTTCTGTGCTAACTGGACATGTGTACAGCGCACTTTTGGAGTAAATGTCGGTTGGTGCGGGGCGGGCCGTCACATTTGGTATCAGAGCTCTAGGTTGCGTAGTTTACCTAGGGAAAGACACTAGGGAGAGATAGTACATATATGAGAGAACGTATTTGTGATTACTTTGGTTTTCAAAAAGCTATATATGTATATACTATTAGTAGTATAAGAATGAAGTCGTACTGCACTAGCACCGCTATGGGGTCGTTAATCGTTTCCTCTTTATAGATTGAACGATGAGCCGATATGCTAGAGGTGCTGGTAGGGGAGCCAATAATGGGAATGCTGCTGACATGAGGGCGATGTTTACTGACCTCATGAGAGACATGCTTAAGGAGGTGCAAGGGGCAGTTTTCAATCTCGGAATTGGTGGTGGTCCAGTAGTGCAGGCGCCTAGGGTCGATTTTGCCAAGTTGTGCAAGGATTGCACTAACCTTGGTGGGAAGCCGTTCCACAGAACAGAGTCGGCCACAGATGTTCAGGATTGGTTGGATAGCTGTGATCGTATCTTTGACGACTTGGGTATCGAGGACGCGATGAAGAGAAGGCTAGCGTCTCATCAGCTGCAAGGGCGAGCGATGAATGGGTGGAATGCCATTAGAACAGCTACTCCAGAAGATCAGGTTACTTGGGATCAGTTCAAGGCTCGCTTTAGCGAGAAGTTTATTCCAGCTGCCCAGAAGTCAGTGTTGTTTAAGAGATTCTTGGAACTCAAGCAGAATGGTAGGCAAGTCTCTGATTATATTGCTGAGTTCGACACTTTGTCGAAGTATAGACTATCTCTTATCGATACTCCTGAGAAGAAGAATGAGAAGTTCATTATTGGGTTGGATGGATACTTGGGGGAAAGGCTTATCAACCACATCGACGAGACTTTTGAATCGATTATGGGGAAAGCTTTGAGATCAGAGAGTCTTTACCCTAAGTCAAATACTGAGGCTGCATCTGCAGAAGGGCCGAAGCCGCAAGCAGGCGGTGGAGGCAAGAACAACTCTCAGAATAAGAGAAAACATAACCAATCTAAGGATGGCCAGAAAAAGAACAAGAAAGATGTTGAGTGCTTCAGTTGTGGTAAGAAGGGCCATTACGCTAAAGAATGTCGGGCCAAGCCAACGGATAGGAAGTGCTATAACTGTGGCCAAGTGGGACATCATAAGGATAAGTGTCCTCAACCTCTTAAGGAGAAGCAGATTGTGAAAGCATATGCTATTGATGCTATTCCTTCTTCGTCGAATGTCCCAACTGCGGTGGACAAAGGAAAGAATGTTGTTATTCAAGGTATGATTTCTATTTATGATGCACCCGTTCGAGTTTTGTTTGATACTGGGGCTTCCCGTTCCTTCATATCTAGCGACCTAGTAGATAGGTTGGGACTGGAACCCGAGATAGTCGACAGACCGTTGGTTGTGACGAACCCGATTGGTGGTTCGACTAGCCTTAGTATGATTTGCCGAAATTTGGTCTTATCGAGTCATGGATGTATGTTTCTTTATGATTGCTTTGTTTTGGGCTTTACTGGGAATGGCATTATATTGGGGGTCGATTGGCTCCAAAGATACGGGGTGGTGGTAGAATGTGAGGGCTTTTTGGTGACAGTTAGGGCGGATGATGGGCGGAGTGTAATGTTTGGTAGTCTACCTAGTGATGGGGTAATCGCTAGTTTTATAAATTCCCTCGACATCCCGCATGATGAGTTGTCAGACGTGCCCGTGGTTGGCCAGTATCCGGACGTCTTTGAGGAGGTGACCGGGCTTCCACCACACCGAGAGATTGACTTCCGTATTGATTTAGTGAAAGATGCCAGACCTATAGTGATGCCACTTCACCGTATGGCACCAAGGGAGCAGCAAGAGCTCGGGGTGCAAGTCAGCAATCTTTTGAAGAAGGGATTTATTAGAAGAAGTGTCTCCGAGTGGGGAGCACCAGTTGTGTTTGCCACTAAGGCAGATGGTTCCCTTCGTTTGTGTGTGGACTATCGCGAGTTGAATAAGGTAACGAGGAAGAATAAGTATCCTCTACCGCGGATAGATGATTTGTTTGATCAACTAGAAGGAGCAAGAGTGTTCTCCCAGTTGGACCTCGCGACAGGATTTCATCAGCTCCGAGTAGCGGATGAGAGTGTTCCGAAAACGGCATTTAGGACGCCGTCTGGATTCTATGAGTGGTTGGTCATGCCATTTGGGTTGACCAATGCACCAGCCTACTTTGTGGATCTTATGAATCGAGTATTCAGAGATCAGTTGAATAAGTTTGTTCTTGTGTTCGTAGACGATATCCTTGTTTACTCGAGGACAGAGGAGGAACACAAGGGACACTTGAGGATAGTGATGGAGGTGTTGAGAAAATACTAATTGAAAGTGAAATTCTTTAAGTGTCATTTCTGGAGGAGGGAAGTGAGATTATTGGGCCATGTTGTTTCAGAGAATGGTATTGCCGTGGACCCTGCGAAGGTGGCTACGGTACAGGAATGGCCTACGCCCAAGAATGCAACAGATGTAAGAAGTTTCTTGGGGTTAGCTGGATATTATCGTAAGTTTATCCAGGACTTCTCCAAGATAGCAGCACCGTTGACTCAGTTGACTAAGAAGAATGGGACGGAGTGTGTGAGAATGCATTCAAGAGTCTAAAGGAAAAGTTGACGCGTGCGCCAGTGCTAGTCATTCCTAAAGGGAATGAAGAAATGACGGTTTACACGGATGCTTGTGGTACCGGACTAGGTGTTGTGTTGATGCAAGGAGGAAGGGTTTTAGCTTATGCTAGTCGGCAGCTAAAGCCTCATGAGAAGAAGTATCCTACCCATGATTTGGAACTGGCAGCGATCGTGTTCGCATTAAAGATGTGGAGACACTATCTCTTGGGAGAAAGATTTGAGTTGTTTACCGATCATAAATCGTTAAACTATCTCTTCTCTCAGAAAGATCTGAATCTCCGTCAGCAGAGATGGTTAGAGTTCTTGGCTTCGTATGATTTTGATATCGCATACACGCCTGGGAAAGGTAATGCGGTAGCCGATGCCTTGAGTAGGAGACATGCCAGTTTAGGGGCTATGTTTCTTGAATGGAAGCAACTGAGTATATCGCAGGGTTTGATTTCAGACCAAAGTGCGAATTGGATCCAGAAATGCTAGCAAATTTGGCGATCAGACCCACTTTGATAGAGTGGATTGGTTCCAGCCAGAGGGACGATCCTAATCTATTGGAAATCATCTCCAAGTTAGAGATGAACATCGACGGTGAGGAGATGAATTTGTATGGGCTTGATCGAGATGGATGGCTTAGAAAGAATGGAAGACTAGTTGTACCCAACGTGAATGGTTTGAGAGATGAAGTGCTTGGAGAATGTCATCACTCAAAACTGACTATATATCCCGGTGGTAATAAGATGTATCGAGACATGAAGAAGACTTACTATTGGGAAGGGATGAAAAGAGACGTTGGGAAGTTTATATCCAAATGGATGAATTGCCAGCTATTTAAAGCCGAGCAAAAGAAGCCTAGTGGGTTGTTGCAACCATTAGAAAATCCCGAATGGAAATGGGAGCAAGTCTCGATGGATTTCATTGATGGTTTACCGAGGACTAAATCGGGACATGATAACATTTGGGTAATTGTGGATCGATTGACTAAGAGTGCAAGATTTATACCAGTCAAATCGACCAGAACGGCAGCTAAGTTGGCAGAATTGTATATGAAGTGGGTGGTGAGATTTCATGGAGTACCTAAAAGCATTGTGAGTGACCGAGACCCGTTGTTCACTAATGGGTTTTGGAAGAGCTTACAAGAGGCTCTAGGGTCAGAATTACATCTCAGTACCGCATATCATCCTCAGATTGACGGTCAGACGGAGAGGGTGAATCATATATTGGAAGATCTCTTGAGAGCATGTATATTGGATTTTGGTGGATCATGGGATGACCATTTGCATCTAGTAGAGTTTGCATATAATAATAGCTACCAATCCAGTATCGGTATGGCTCCATATGAAGCTTTGTAAGGAAGACCGTGCAACTCACCATCATGTTGGATAGAGACTGGCGAGAAGTTTATGCTTGGACCAGATGTGGTGAGGGAAACTTCAGATAAGAATAAGACCATTCAACAACGAATGAAAGCTGCCCAAGATAGGCAGAAGAGTTATGCTGATAAGAGGAGAAAAGACTTAAAATTCTCCGTTGGTGACTTGGTATTTGTCAAGATTTCTCCGTTGAAGAGCGTGATACGATTTGGCGGTAGAGGCAAATTGGCACCAAGATTTGTTGGCCCATTCCCTGTTCTTGAACAAGTTGGGAATTTGGCGTATAGAGTTGACTTACCAGAGAAGATGGCGGGAGTTCACAACGTATTTCATGTTTCCCAACTATGGAAGTTCGTACATGACCCAGATTTGACTATTTCACCTGATCAGTTAGAGGACTTCGAAGTGGAACCCGAGGCGGTTGGGAATCACAAGCCGATTCGTATTGTCGAGCATGATACGAAGCAACTTCGAAGGAAGGCAGTGAAGCTATTCAAGGTTCAGAGGGGCGAGAACGAGAATGACTGTACTTGGGAGACAGAAGAGAGCATTAGAAAGACGTATCCAGAACTCTTTGCCTGGTAAGATTTACCTTGTAATTTAGTTATTACGCATGCTAGGATAGACTTGTTTTGCATGTTTGATTGTTGTTTTATGGTTAATAGGCATGCGGGACCCTTTGTGTGTTTTGGTTAGGGAATTTCAGGGGCGAAATTTCTTAAGGGGGAAGAATGTAACAACCCGCATTCTACGCATAGGAGTATCGTAGAATATTTATTTCTTTCCCATATGAAGTCGTATGGTCATGTAACTTTGGGAAACAACCAATAGACTCATTTCCAATGTTCATGATTTTTGTCGATTTTTAAATGACCGTTTTGCCCCTAGCTGATCTTGTTTCGGCCATAACTTTTGATTGGAAAGGAATTTTGACCTGAAACCACTTCCATTAGATTCATTTGATGGTTTACCTTTCCGTAGAGTGGTCATATGTGAAAAACGGACTTACCGTTTGGGAGATATGGCTGAAATAAGGTTTGGAAGGTGAAAACTGCTTAACCGAGCCAAATAGGGTGATTAGTGAGTGGGCCCATAACCCATTTCGGGATTAGGGTTATGGGGAGGCTGAAAGTAGTTAGAGATTCATTCCATTTCAGTTTTCTAGCCTCCACTTACCTCTTAGAAACCCTAAAAATGGCCTCCAACCTCTAAATCACCTCCAAATCACCTTCTAATCAAGGATTAAGCTTAGCAACATCAAATCAAGGGAGATCTACACCAAATCAACGTTAGAGCTGCTGCTTAGTATTGGGATTCGCACCAAATCAGAGATTTATTTCAGATCTAAGTCTTATTTGTGGCTAACGTGAGTGATTTGCATAGTTCCTCACTAATTGTGGCTAATTAAGGGTAATTAGTGTTAATTAGCGAATTTAAACACGATAAAATTCTAGAAAAATATTTATAAATTCTTAAATGATGTTTTAGACCTCTGATATGAATTTGGGTTAATTTGGTTAAGTTTTGCTAATCACATCATTAGTTTCACTTAAACATGCTTAAGGGGAAATATGGGGTTTTGGCTATGTTTGATCCATTTTAACCTATCATATTGATGTTTTGGTGTTTGAGGTCACTTCTACTTGTTACTATGACTGTATGGTATGTTTTGTGATTGATTAGAATAGGTAGATTGGTCGAAAACGCCGTCGAGTGGCGTAAATTGCTTGTTGTAAAAAGTGCAGGAAGACATCCGAACCGGATCGGATCGGTTAGGAGGATCCGACCCGAACCGTTCGTGGGTATTTGCCACGATCCGAACTAAATACCCCGATCCGATGGGGAAAGGAGCTCGAACCCAAACCGCGTCATGTACCGGAGCACCCGATCCGCCCTTGAATGGTGAGCACGATTCGACCTGGAGAAGTGCTTTCCGATCCGAGCCGCTCGGAGGACCCCGACCCGAATCGGTGATGGCGACTGGACGTGGAGACCCGATCTGATCCGCTGAGGTGATGATGACCCGATCCGATCCAGCGAAGAAGGAGCACTCCGATCCTAACCCTGATGACTAGGGGGAGATCCGAACCGATCCGGTGATGACCAATAACCCGAGATGCAAAGATAGTCCAAATGGAAGTTAGAGCTCAGGATCCAGTTGGAAACCAATGAGTTCACTTCATGGTTGGGTTTTGCTGCGGGACGTGTGCTAAGCAGTTGTCGACGTTCATAACTTCGATTCACCACTGAAAATGGATGATGGGCTACTTATCAGTGCAGTAGAGTCATTATGACTCGAGGGGCAAGGTGATGGTAGCAAGACTACGTTATCAGTGCAGTAGAGTCATTATGACTCGAGGGGTAAAGTGATGCGTAGTAAGACTATGAGCCAGTGTAGTGGGGTCATTGTGACTCCATGGGGCAGAGTGGACATAGTAAAAGATTAGTGAGGATATGAGCCAGTGCAGTGGGGTCATTGCGACTCCATGGGGGCAAAGTGGACATAGCAAAGGATTAGTGACTATGTATCAGGGCAGTGAAGCCATTTATGACTTCATGGGGCAAAGTGATCATAGCAAGGTATGTTGGGTGATCGAAGTGGTGAATATCATATGCTTTACGCACTGAGCGAGAGATGTGAGGATGGATGCTATGTTTGATTGTTTGCCATCACTATGACATGCACACCCCCACCCCCATTATCTTTACACCACATGTTATTGGCACCTTAGAGTGTTGTACAGTATGTAGTGCTAACTCTTTGGTTGCAGGTCCAGGTTCAGGGATGGTTTAGTCTACCTGTTATTGTTCTGTTTAGATGCTTATTGCTCATACCAGGCTTTATGTCTGACCCATAGTTTTATGTCTCTTCTTATTACTCCGGGTGCTCACACGAGCAGACTAGAGACAGGTTAGCTGGTGATGCGCGAGTAGCTGATTCGGAGGCGAGCATGAGGCTTCCACGTATGATATATAGATATTCTCCCTGTGTCGTTGGTGGATGCTACTTGGGCATTAGTAGCGTACCCCCTATCTTACTTTTGCTTTTTGAGACAGTTTGAAAAGTTGTAATAATGTTAACTTTGGATCATAAGCTGTACTTAGATTTTCCGCTGCTATGTTAATTGTATTCAGCTTATGCACTGTCTCACCTGTTTTATGTCAAGTATGTTGTTATTATATTTTGTTCCATGCGCTGTGAGACATTTTACAGGTTCCTTATTAGTTCATTTCCTTCTTTCCCTTTTCTTATGACGATCCGTCCCGTGCTAACTGGACATGTGTACAACGCACTTTTGGAGTAAATGTCGGTTGGTGTGGGGCGGGCCATCGCAATAGGGATCCACGACCCGACCCAAGCGAGGTTGACAACTATGGACTGAACGAGAAGAAGAGAACCGATCTGAATATAAGCTTGTTTCCGAACCCATCCGGAGGAGACCAAACCCGAGATGCAAAGGTAGTCCAAGTGGGAAGTTTGTACTCGGGATCTAGTTGGGAACCAATGGGTTAACTTCATGATTGGACTTTGTTGCGGGACATGTGCTAAGGAGTTATCGATGTCCATAACTTTGATTCACCACCAAGACGGATGTTAGGCTACGTATCAGTGCAGTGGGGTAGTTATTACTCCATGGGGCAGAGTGATTGTAGCATGGCTATGAGCCAGTGCAGTGAAGTCGTTATGACTTCATGGGACAGAGTGGACGTAGCAAGGACTAGTGGCTATGGATCAGTGTTGTAGAGTCGCCATGACTCCATGGGGCAGAGTGATCATAGCAAGGATTTAGGTGATCAAAGTGGTGGATATCATATGCTTTACGCACTGAGTGTGAGATGTGAGGATGATTGCTATGCTTGATTGTTTGCCATCACTATGACATGCGCACACCCCCACCCCCGTATCCTTTACACCATATGTTAGTGGCACCTTAGAGTATTGTATGTTATGTAGTGCAAACTCTTTGGTTGCAGGCCCAGGTTCAAGTATGGTTTAGTATACCTATTATTGTTCTGTTTTGCTGCTTTTCGCTCATACCAGACTTTTGTCTAACCCAGAGTTTTATGTCTCTTCTTATTACTCTGGGTGCTCTTAAACGGGCATACTAGAGACAGGTTAGCTAGATGTGCACGAGTAGCTGTCCGGAGATGAGCAGGAGGCTTACACGTACTATTCTCTTTATATTCTCCCTGTGTCGCTGCTGGTCACTACTTTGGGCATTAGTAGTGTACCTTTCCTTTCTTTTGCTTTAGTGACAGTTTTTAAATTGTAATAATGATGAAGTGGAACATAAGCTGTATTTGGATTTTCCGCTGCTATGATGTTTAGTTTTCAGCTTATGCACTATCTCGCCTGTTTTTATGTCAAAGTATTTTATTATTATATTTTATTCCATGCGCTGTGAGACATTCTACAGGTTCTTTGTTAGTCCACTGTTAAGTTTCCTTCCCTTTCCTTTCTTTGGCGATTGTCCCGTGCTAGTTGGGCATTGGCACAACGCACTTTCCTTGGAAATGTCGGCTGGTGCGTGGCGGGCTGTCATACTTGGTATCAGAGCTCTAGGTTGCGTAGTTAACCTAGGGAAGACACTAGAGAGAGATAGTACGTATATGAGAGCGTGTATTTGTGATATTTTGGTTTTCAAAAGCTATATATATATACTATTATTATATTTAAGGTTGAAGTCGCACTGTACTGGCACCACTGAAGAGATGGTTAATCGTTTTCTCCTTATAGATTGAACGATGAGCCGATATACGAGGGGTGCTGGTAGAGGAGCTAATAATGGGAATGCTCCTGATATGAGGACGATATTCAGTGACCTCATGAGAGAGATGCTTAGAGATGTTCAGAGGGAAGCTCCTAACGCTGCAAATGGTGGTGGTGCAGCGGTGCAGGCGCCTAGGGCCGATTTCGCCAAGCTCTGTAAGGACTGCACTAGTCTTGGTGGGAAACAATTCCATGGAACGGAGTCGGATACAGATGTTCAGGATTGGTTGGATAACTGTGAGCGTATCTTCGAAGACTTGGGTATCGAGGATGCGATGAAGAGAAGGCTAGCATCCCGTCAGCTACAAGGACAGGCGATGAATTGGTGGAATGCTATTAAGGCAGCTACTCCAGAGGATCAAGTTACTTAGGATCGGTTCAAGACCCGCCTTAGCGATAAGTTTATCCCAGCTGCTCAGAAATCAGAATTTTTTAGGAAGTTCTTGGAGCTTAAGCAGAATGGTAGATCAGTCTCGGAATATATTACTGAGTTCGATACTTTATCGAAGTATGGATTATCCCTTGTCGACACTGCTGAGAAGAAGAACGAAAAGTTCATAACTGGCTAGGATGGGTACTTAAGGGAAAGGCTTATTAACCACATCGATGAGACGTTTGAATCGATTGTGGGGAAATCTTTGAGATTAGAGAGTCTATACCCTAAGTCGAAGACTGAGGTTGCATCTGCAGAAGAGCCAAAGCCGCAAGCAAGCGGTGGGGGTAAGAATGGTTCTCAGAATAAGAGAAAGCATAATCAGACCAAGGATGTCCAAAAGAAAAAAGAAAGAAAGATGTGGAGTGCTTTAGCTATGGCAAGAAGGGCCATTATGATAAAGAATGTCGAGCAAAGCCAGCGGATAGGAAGTGCTTCAACTGTGGTCAAGTGGGACATCACAAAGATAAGTGTCCGCAACCCCCTAAAGAAAAGTAGGTTGTGAAAGCATATGCTTAATTCTGTTCCTTCATCGTCGAATGCCCCCAACCGCGGCGGAGAAAGGAAAGAATATCTTGATTCAAGGTATGCTTTATGTTTATGATGTTCTTGTTCGAGTATTGTTTGATACCGGAGCTTCCCGTTCCTTCATATCTAGTGACCTGGTAGATAGGTTGAGATTGGAACCCGAGATAGTCTATGACCTTTAGTTTTGACGAATCCGATTGCTGGTTCGACTAGCCTTAGTATAATTTGTTGTAATGTGGTCTTATCGAGTCATGGATGTATGTTTGTTTGTTTGTGATTGCTTCGTTTTGGGCTTTACTGGGTTTGGCATTATTTTGGGAGTCGATTGGCTCCAAAGATATAGGGTGGTGGTAGACAATGAGGGCTTTTTGGTGACAGTTAGAGCGGATGATGGGCGGAGGGTTGTGTTTAGTGGTCTACCTAGTGATGGGGTAATGGATAGTTTTCTAAGTTCCCTCGACATCCCGCATGATGAGTTGTCAGATGTGCCCGTGGCTGGCCAGTATCTGGACGTCTTCGAGGAAGTGACCGGACTTCCACCACACCGAGAGATTGAGTTCCATATTGATTTAGTGAAAGATGCCAGACCTAGAGTGATGCCACTTCGTCGTATGGCACCAAGGGAGCAGCGAGAGCTTGAGGTGCAAGTAAGCAATCTTTTGAAGAAGGGATTTATCAGAAGAAGTGTTTCTGAGTGGGGAGCACCATTTGTGTTTGCTACCAAGGCAGATGGTTCCCTTCGATTGTGTATGGACTACCGCGAGTTGAATAAGGTGACGAGGAAGAACAAGTATCCTCTACCATGGATAGATGATTTGTTTGATCAGTTAAGTGGCGCGAGGGTGTTCTCCCAGTTGGATCTCGCGACAGGTTTTCATCAGCTTAGAGTGGAAGCTGAGAGTATAGCTAAAACGGCCTTTCGGACACCGTCTGGATTCTACGAGTGGTTGGTCATGCCATTCGGGTTGACCAATGCACCAGCATATTTTGTGGATCTTATGAATAGGGTATTCAGGGATCAATTGAATAAATTTGTTCTTGTGTTCATGGATGATATCTTAGTTTATTCGAGGACAAAGGAAGAACACAAGGAACATTTGAGGATAGTGATGGAGGTGTTGAGAAAACATCAATTGGAAGCAAAGTTTTCTAAGTGTCACTTCTGGAGGAGGGAAGTGAGATTCTTGGGCCATGTTGTTTCAGAGAATGGTATTGCCATGGACCCTGCGAAGGTGGCTACGGCACAGGATTGGTCTACGCCCAAGAAGGCAATGGACATAAGAAGTTTCTTGGGATTAGCTGGATATTATCGCAAGTTTATTCAAGACTTCTCCAAGATAACAACACCATTGACTCAGTTGACCAAGAAAAATGAAGCTTTCGTTTGGGACAAAAAGTGCGAGAATGCATTCAAGAGTCTAAAGGAAAAGTTGACATGTGCACCGATGTTAGTCATTCCTAAGGGTAATGAAGAGATGACAGTATATATAGTTGCATGTGGTACAGGGCTACATGCTGTACTGATGCAAGGAGGTAGGGTTGTAGCTTATGCAAGTCAGCAACTGAAACCGCACGAGAAAAGATATCCTACCCACGATTTGGAATTGGCAGCGATCGTATTCGCATTGAAGATGTGAAAACATTATCTCTTGGGGGGAAGATTCGAGTTGTTTGCTGACCATAAGTCGTTAAAGTATCTTTTCTCTCAGAAGGAACTAAATCTTCGACAACAAAGATGGTTAGAATTCTTGGCTTTATATGATTTTGATATCGCATATACACTAGGAAAAGGCAATGCAGTAGCTGATGCCTTGAGTAGGAGACATGCCAGTTTATGGGCTATGTTTCTGGAATGGAAGCAACTGGAGTACATCGCTGGGTATGATTTCAGACCAAAGTGTGAATCGGATCCAGAATTGTTAGCAAGTTTGACGATCAGACCAACTTTGATTGAGCGGATTGGTTCCAGCCATAGGGACGATCCTAACCTATTGGAAATCATATCAAAATTAGAGATGGGAATCGATGAAGAGATGAACAAGTATGGGCTTGATCGAGATGGATGGCTTAGAAAGAATGGAAGACTGGTTGTACCCAACGTGAATGGATTGAGAGATGAAGTGCTTAGAGAATGTCATCACTCAAAACTGACTACACATCCTGGTGGTAACAAAATGTATCGAGACATGAAGGAAACCGACTACGGGGAAGGGATGAAAAGAGACGTTGGGAAGTTTATATCCAAATGCATGAATTGCCAGTTAGTTAAAGCCGAGCAAAAGAAACCTAGTGGTTTGTTGCAACCATTAGAAATTCTAGAATGGAAATGGGAACAAGTCTCAATGGATTTCATTGATGGGTTACCAAGGACTATATCGGGCCATGATAGCATTTGGGTGATTGTGGACCGATTGACCAAGAGTGCAAGGTTTATACCTATCAAGTCGAATAAAACAACAGCTAAGCTAGCGGAACTATATATGAAGTGGGTAGTGAGATTTCATGGAATACCCAAAGGCATTGTGAGTGATCGAGATCCGTTGTTCACTAGTGGATTTTGGAAGAGCTTACAAGAGGCATTAGGATCAGAATTACATCTCAGCACCGCGTATAATCCTCAAACCGACGGTCAGACAGAGAGGGTGAATCGTATATTAGAAGACCTCTTAAGAGCTTGTATATTGGATTTGGTGGATCATGGAATGACCATTTACATCTAGTGGAGTTCGCATATAATAATAGTTATCAATCCAGTATTGGTATGGCTCCATTTGAAGCTTTGTACAGAAGACCGTGCAAGTCACTGTCATGTTGGTTAGAAACCGGTGAGAAATTTGTGCTTGGGCCAGATGTGATAAGAGAAACCTCAGATAAGATCAAAGTTATCCGACAATGAACGAAGACTGCCCAAAATAGGAAAAAGAGTTATGCTGATAAGAGGAGAAGAGATTTAAAGTTCTCCATTGGCGACTTGGTGTTTGTTAAGATTTCTCCATTAAAGAGCGTGATATTATTTGGCAGGAGAGGCAAGTTAACACCAAGATTTGTTGGTCCATTCCCAGTTCTCGAGCAAGTTGGGAATTTGGCGTATAAAGTTGAATTACTAGAGAAGATGGTAGGAGTTCATAACGTATTTCATGTTCCCCAGTTAAGAAAATTCGTGCACGACCCCGATATGACTATTTCGCCGGATCAGTTAGACGATATCGAGGTTGAACCCGAGGCGGTTAGGAACCGCAGGCCTGTGCGTATTATTGGGAATGATACGAAGCAGCTTTGAAGGAAGGCGGTAAAACTAGTCAAAGTCCAGTGGGGTGATGATGAGGAAGACTGTACTAGGGAAACCGAGGAGAACATAAGGAGGAAGTATCTAGAACTCTTTTCCTGGTAAGGTTTTTATATAGGTATAGTACTCCCTTGTTAGTAAACCGCATGCTAGGATAGGTTTGTTGTGTTGTTTTGCATATTTTATTGTTTTGTTAATGATTGGTAGGCATGCAGGATCCTTTGTATGTTTTGGGTTAGGAATTTCGGGGACGAAATTTCTTAAGGGGGGGGGGAGAGAATGTAACGACCTGCATTCTACGCATCGGAGGATCATAGAATATTTATTTCTTTTTCATGTGAAGTCGTATGGTCGAGTAACTTTGGGAGACGAATGTTGGGGTCATTTCCCATGTTCATGATTTTTGCCGATTTTTAAATGACCGTTTTGCCCCTTGGCGATCTTGTTTTAGCCATAACTTTTGATTAGTAATGAATTTTTACCTGAAACCACTTCCATTAGATCCGGATGATGGTTTACCTTTCCATAGAGTGGTCATATGTGAAAAACGGACTTACCGTTTGGGAGATATGGACGAAATAAGGTTTAGAAGGTGAAAAACTGCTTAACCGGGCCAAATGAGGTGATTTGTGAATGGGCCCATAACCCATTTCGGGATTAGGGTTATGGGGAGGCTGAGATGAGCTAGTTTTTCATTCTATTTCAATTTTCTAGCTGCCATTTGCCTCTTAGAAACCCTAACAATGGCCTTTACCTTCTAATTTCATCCCAAATCGCTCTCTAATCAAGGATTAAGCTTAGCAACATCAAATTAAGGAGAAATAGCACCAAAGCAAGGTTGGAGCTGCTGTTAGACATTAGTACTCGCCCAAATATGTGGAGTTTCAGTTTTGAAAATTTTAATTGTGGCAAAGGTGAGTGATTAGCTTTGTTTACAATTAATTATGGTGATTAGTGTTAATTAGCGAATTTAAACATGATTTTATTCTGGAAAAATATTTATAAATTTTGAAATATTGTTTTAGGCCTCGATTAGGAGTTTGGGTTGGTTTGGTTAAGTTTGTTAATCCTACCATTAGATTTTCTTAAACATGCTTAAGGGGAAAATAAGGGTTTTTGGGTATGTTTGATCCATTTTACATGCTATGATTGTTGTTTTGGTGTTTATTGTTGATTCTCTATGTTGCTATGACTGTATGGTATGCTTTGTGGTTGATTAGAACAGTTAGAATGGTCGAAAAAGCCATCGTATGGCATAAAAAATAGTCGCTGGAAGTTGCAGAAAAAACATGCAGGGACCAGATCAGATCGCCCCTACCCGACCCGACCCCGCTCATGGTACACACCCCCTTCACGAACCGGAGTTATACGAGCCATTTCTCCTCGAGCCTCACGAGTCGCCTGTTTGAATCTTGATGACGAGCCAACACTAGGAGATAGACCACGAACCAGGAAGCACGAGACGACCGGTGTGCCACCTACGAACCAGAATGACATACCGTGGACTGGAGTTGGAGCATGTCACGACCCGAGCCGGAGGAGGATCACGACCTGGAGATGAAGTCACGAACCGACCCGACCTGGAGAGGGATCCACGACCCACCCGAGCGAGGTTGACAACAATGGAATGAACGAGAAAAAGAGAACCGATCTGAATAGAAGCTTGTTTCCGAACCGATCCGGAGGAGACCAAATCCGAGATGCAAAGGTAGTTCAAGTGGGAAGTTTGTACTCGGGATCCAGTTGGTAACCAATGAGTTAACTTCATAATTGGACTTTGCTGCGGGACGTGTGCTAAGGAGTTATCGACGTCCATAACTTTGATTCACCACCAAGACGGATGTTAGGCTACGTATCAGTGCACTGGGGTAGTTATTACTCCATGGGGCAGAGTGATCGTAGCACGGCTATGTGCCAGTGCAGTGGAGTCGTTATGACTTCATAGGGCAGAGTGGACGCAGCAAGGACTAGTGGCTATGGATCAGTGCAGTGGAGTCGATATGACTCCATGGGGCAAAGTGATCATAGCAAGGATTTAGGTGATCAAAGTGGTGGATATCGTATGCTTTACGCACTGAGTGAGAGATGTGAGGATGGTTGCTATGCTTGATTGTTTGCCATCACTATCACATGCACATCCACACCCCCGTATCCTTTACACCATATGTTAGTGGCACCTTGGAGTATTGTATGGTATGTTGTGCTAACTCTTTGTTTGCAGACCCAGGTTCAGGTATGGTTTAGTATACCTGTTATTGTTCTATTTTGCTAGTTATCGCTCATACCAGACTTTTGTCTGACCCAGAGTTTTATGTCTCTTCTTATTACTCTGGGTGCTCTTAAACGGGTAGGCTAGAGACAGGTTAGCTGGTTGTGCACGAGTAGCTGTCCGGAGATGAGCAGGAGGCTTACACGTACTATTCTCTATATATTCTCCCTGTGTCGCTGTTGGTCACTACTTTGGGCATTAGTAATGTACCTTTCCTTTCTTTTGCTTTAGAGATAGTTTTTAAATTGTAATAATGATGAAGTGGAAAATAAGTTGTTTTTGGATTTTCTGCTGCTATGATGTTTAGTTTTCAGCTTATGCACTGTATCACCTGTTTTTATGTCAAAGTATGTTATTATTATATTTTATTCCATGTGCTGTGAGACATTCTACAGGTTCTTTGTTAGTCCACTATTAAGTTTCCTTCCCTTTCCTTTCATTGGCGACCGTCCCGTGCTAGTTGGACATTGGCACAACGCACTTTCCTTGGAAATGTCGGCTGGTGCGGGGCGGGCCATCACATTTAATACCGTAAAATATTTTCGAATATAGAAAATGAAATTTGAGTTTTAAAAAGGAAATTTATTTCCAAAAATAGAAATGTAATTTCGAATAGAATTAAAAATTAAAATAAACATTTTTATGGAGAAAACAAGGATGTTTGTAAACGAGTGTGTAAGTTAAGTAAATTATTTATCATTAGATACAATGAAATATAAATTCAAATTTGAATTTATATCAAAAAGGTGAATATCAGTTTGAAATCAATATTTGTAATGAGATTTGAACTTAACAAATCATAAAGGAAATTATAAACGATATTTTTAATGATTGCAATACAAATGAGATTGGTATGGAAAAATCTGAATAGTTGTTATAAATGGAAATTTGGGTCTAAGATATTATTTACAAGTATGAAATCAAACTGATTTAATTATATATAAAAAAAATATTCACGATTAAAGTGAATAATGGTTTAAATTAAGGAAATATTTTGTAAATGAAATATCTCTGAAGGAAATTTAGATTTAAATATGAATCCAGATTGGAAATGGAATGAAAGGAAAATAGGTAATCGTTTAAAAAAAAAGCAATGAGTTTTAATTCAAAATACGGAATATAAAATAAAGGGTGATAACGTTGTGCAGACTGAATGGTTATAAAGGAATTTGGTAACGATTTGGAAAGGATAAATTTAAAGGTGAATTTGGAATTTGAATTAACCTGAAATGGTAGATAAATTTCGAAGTTCGGAATATAATCGAATATACATTATTTGAGAGAGGGTTATTTATTGGAATTCGATTATATCGAATTTAGGGAAGTAGTTATTTTTACTTTCCATTTTGAATCAAATCTAACTATTTATTTATTTACCTATTAATTGAATTAATAAGTACAAGTTATATTTTTATATACAAATAATTTGGGAACAATGATTATAACGCTACCGTCACAAATCTAAACAACGATTATAATGCTACTGTTATTATAATTGTTTTATAAATCTAAATAGCAATTTTAGCAATGTCGTTATAATAAATGTTTTGTAAATCTAAACAATGATTTTAATGCTGCCGTTATAAATAAATGTTTTATAAATCAAATATTAGGAAAACAGCGATTATAACGTTGTAGTTATAAACGATGTTTTGCGTTAAAGAAGTGGATTCTTAGATTGAATCTGAGAATCACGTAAGCAATGTTTTGATTGAAGTTAGGGGCTTTGACTATTTCAAAATTGATAATGTTGTTCAATTAAGGTCTAAGAGGTAATTATACCTCAACTCATTGCTGGCTGTGTGAGATGGGTACGCATGATAGAGGGTTCTCGCTTCGCGTTAGGTGGCGGACGAGAGACGATATTTTCTCAAATAAGGAAATTATGATATTGGAAAAGTTTTTCCAAGAATCGAGAGAGGAAAGCGAACTTTGAAAGGATACGAAAGGTGGGAAATGGGAAATGGGAATCGGAAATGATAATAAAATGAGAAATTGATTTAAAAGGGGCAATATTGTTTGATGGTTGATCGGTAGATATTCCATTTGGAATATAGGATCATTGATTGAATGATTGTTCCTCTGATAGTTAAATCACCGACTATTCAAGTTTGGATTTATTTTATACCTCTGTTGTCAATACGTAGAGACTGAGATCAGGTTTATTATCTGAAAACCACTCCGTATTGGCATAAGCAATACGAATTAACTTATGCTGAAGATAAATGAAGACAGAGTAAAATGCAAGGGCTGTTCTGTTAATCCGAAGTAGAAATTGCCCAAGATGGATTAGTAGAATAGTGCCTTCAGTTTGTCCTATCCCAGGACAACGTATATGGACGGATCTGACAAATTGATATTCAAAGTAAATGGTGACAAGATGTTATGAAAGATAATCGTGACCCCAACCCTCATCACCCGAGAAATGACAGAAATCGGGCAGGCGGCTTGGCCATGTGGGTCATTCCCATTAGGGGTATTATCACCTGATCTAGAGAAAATTCATTTGCTTCTCATTCTATTTGCTGTTGTATGCTTTCGGTAACGGTTGTTGATCACGACCGTTAGTGATAATATGCTCGATATACTCAAGTTAAATGAGTGGTCAACCATGTGTGGATCGGGTTGCAAGACGTTCTTGTTGAACCCAGTGTATTCCCCTCTAGAGATACACTATCGGAAGGTGGTTCCATACCTTGTCATAGTCGGAATCCAATCTCCAAAAAGCGCCATACAGTTTTTGATTTTATATTATATATGGAGCGTGAGATGCAAGCATTCCACTAGATTCTATTTATTTGATGTAGAGATTATTATAATATCACTGGATTTGATATCAAAAATATTTTTATGGTTATCATAAGGTAAAAACCATCTGTGTTTATATGTGGATCGGTCTTACGATTATGATTTCTTTTGAAAGGATTTTGAAAGTTAAACAAATGGTTGTGGTTTACTCATATCAGTCCCATGACTGACCCATAGTTTATTTTGTTTTGTTTTCCCTAAGCTCTTGGGTGCCCAAATTTGTACGGGCAGTCAAGTAGTCGGGATTTTACAGATTAACTAGGAGGAGTTTGAAGCAGGAGGCTTCACTAGTTAGCGATAGACTATTATATTTTCCGTTGTGTACTATGTTGTATCTGGAAATAGGTGTGTATAACTATTTCAGAAATAACTGTTGTGCTCTAATAATGGTATGTATACAAATTTACTGAATTGTATTTCCAAGTTTATGTTATCTAATATATTTTATTCATTCCGCCGTGAGTTTGTGATCTTCGTTTTCTTCTATTCTAATATTTCTTTCTTTCTATTTCTCATCCTCTAACTTCTTTCTAATAATGATTCGTATTTCTGTGCAATTTGGGTTGGACGTGTGGTGTTATTAGTCGACTCAGAGAGTACAGAAATTCGGGACATTACATTTGGTATCAGAGCTGAAGGTTGAGTAGTAACCTTGGCTCCGTGGCGTGACTCAGTAGAGATGGGGTTAGTAATACCCTACATTGAGTTGAGTGTATATATATATGAACATGTATTTGTAGATTTGATATAAAAAATTGTTTTATATTGTGTTGGTGGGTTTGTTGAGTGATTATGAATTCTGGTCGACACGGATGTACAACTGTATCGATAGGTGTTTCTAAACTCTCAAACAAAGAAATTCAATACAATATTGTTTTTAAAGGGGTAAATGAAATAATTTTGCCTAAAAACTATTTTCGATATAAAAGGAATAATTTTTTGAAATTATTGGTTTAGTTAATTATTATTATAATCAGATGGGATTATAATGGTTATATAAAACCAAATTGAATTTATATGAGAATAGAGTATATAAATTAGTTGAATTAGAATCGTATTCAGACCAGAAGTATGGATTTAAATCTTGGATATTTAGAAAATATTTTCTAAAATGTTTTTAAAAGTAATATAATATTACTTTGATGGATTTCCGGATAAGAATGGTTTTAAATGAGTTTTAAAAGTGATTAAGCACTGAAATCACTTCAGTGGTGAGAAAATAATTCTGATAATAGGTCGCGACATTATCGGTATTCATTTTCAAGTTTCTGAGTGACAGATTGCTACCTTTATGATTTGTTAATCGAATTCTGTTTAAAAAAGAACAAGTGGTTTTAAGAAAATTCAAATGTTTTGAATTTGCAGATGGTTATAAGTTTATGTGTATAATTATATGATTCCAAAATCAATTTGTAAATGAAAGCCGGGAATTTGAATTCTGAAATTAAAATTTAACTTATAAAGTAAATAGATTGAAATGGTAGAAGTAAATCAAATGAATTAAAATTTAACTTAACTTAAATGAAATTGGACTAGATTAGAGATAATCCAGAATGAAATTAAACAAAGAGAAATGCTTGAAATTGGAATTAATAAAGTGAATTGGACTTATGTATAAACAAGTTGAATATATTGGATGTTGTTAGGATTTAAACTGTGATGGAATTGAACACAAATAGGATAAGAGGGTTGATTTTTGAAAATAGAACTCAGATTTGAATTGATAGAATGGAAGTGAACTAATTAGAAGTTGATTAGAGCGTTAAAAACTGGAAGCTGGATTGATTTGAAACCAAGATTGAATGGAAGCAAATGCAAGAGATAGAATTATGCTCGACAAAAAGGTACATGTTTACAATATTACTTGGGGTTGATGGTTTTATGAGCCTATGGGGGAAGCTGCTTGGTTTTTTTATTTTCTTTTGGATTGGAGGAGGCCTAGAAAGGCGAATTGTGGTTGTACCGATTAAGCCGCGCAGAGGAGATGCTGGCGAAATTTTTCAAAAATTTAAAGAGTTAGAAAATTTTCAAGATTTTTTTTTTGATAATTTAAAATCAAGTTGTTAATTGTAATTGAAAAAAAGAGAACCAGAATTGGTTAATAAAAATTTCAAGTGGAATAATGAAATCGATAAATGGATTTAAAATCAATTGGAATGGGTATGGATATGCAGAAGAGCATATGGATTGGAGACAAGAAAGTGATGATGGATTATCCAAAAATCGTGAACAAATAATTTGGAAGGAATTATAAATGGTCGAGTATTGGTATGAGAATTCGAAGGTCGGATAAGAACTGGGTTATGAAGATATGGAATATAAGATTTCGACTAAGTAGGTTATGAGGAGTTAGAGTTATAGCATTTTTACTGCTTAGCAATTTCAAGGACGAAATTATTTTGAGGGGGAAGGAATGTAACATCCCAGATTTTTAATGATTTAATAATTAATTATTAATAGTTGATTTGAAGATTTAGATGACATGAATTCAAATGATTTGAATATTTAATTAATATAATAATAGTGTAATATATTTAATTTCCGAAATAGTCGGAAATAGTTGAATTTACAATAATTTTGTGAATTGGATAATTTGAAGGATGTAATGGGGTACTTATAATTTTCTTTTCTAACTTAATATACACTAATAAGTGACCTGTGCTTCGCACATGAGAAATAAATGAAGTTGTGGTTGCATTAAATATTGATTGGCTTGTGTGATATTACTGCTATTTTCTACCTTCCATAGATAGACGTCTATAGTAAAATAAACCGTATTGTAAATAACATACGTTTTGTTAAATACTATCAAAACCCTATCGAACATAATTAGACATGGATTTTGTGAGCCAAATCAAATTAAAAGGCATAAATAGAAAAAAAAACTAATAATATGATACTGATGATTACAATGTTGTAAATGCAACTAATTAAACACAAAGGGAAATATGATTACTTTAGTGGTGCAACTCGGACATGAAAAGTATATATGAAAGTGGGTCTAAATACATTATCATAGTAATTCAAGGCCACCTTTTTTCTCTGTTATTATCAAAAGTAAAACAAAGAATACCATGCCCTTACCCTGTATATTTAAAACAGCGTATCTGCCAAACTTTTCAATGTCGTGAGTGCCAAGTAATTCAAAGCCGTACCTGCCATGCCATCTCAACTTCGTGCTTACCAAGTAAATCCAATTCCGTGCTACTCAAGCTACTCTTCTTTAAATATTGTTCTTCCTATTTCTTCTCATTTTCAAGCAAAGGAAGCCCACTATTGTTGTTTCGTTCTTCTACAAATTTCAGAACTTCAGATCCAAAAAAAATAAAAAAATTAATTAAAAATTAATAATTCGATAATATTTTGCAAATACAAATTTACTAATCTCCACGGATTGGGAGCTTCATGGATCTATGAGTATCCCTATGCACAGCGGAGTCTTCTGCCACATGAATACTGGGCAGCAAACCCAGTTCGGATTTTTAGGGTTTGCGTATAAATTCGAAGTTGAGATTGAAGAAGCTTGTTTGTGATTGAATTTAGCACATATGTAAAAAAAATATTGGTGAAAAAGGACATCAATGGGGTTCGGTGTTTACTATATCAGCATGGAGGATTTGACGCGGTTCCATATGGGGGTGCGAGCTGCTCCTCATGACGGCGGCCGGGAAGGGGTTTCGAATAAGAAGTGAACGCAAGTGGGTTGAGGCTAATCGGTTCAGCGATGAAGGAGAAATGGCACTGGGAAGAATGGACCATGGAGCAAGAAAGGTGCGGGTCCTCACGTAACAGGGTGAAGAAGGGTAACATAGATTAAGAATGCTTATAATTTGAATGTTGGGGGTATTGTGTGATGTTTTTATCGCTACCATGTAGCGATGACAATAGCTGACGAAATGATGGGAGGCCGACCGAGATGCTATTACCGATGACCTGCATAAGAAGCTTCCAAAGGATCGTTAGCAGTTCATATTTTAAAATGATGGAGATACAGTACTGACAAGTAACGGCCATGGCAGGGTTCAGGAATAGTAAACCATCGGGAGGGAAGAAGAATTATAAGCCATGGATTAAAGCTTGAAAAGTGATTAAGGAGATTGGATGGACGTGTACGGTGTACCTGGTATGAGAAGAAGTATTAACGTTAAAGAAAAGGGTTAGTGGTATAATAAATTTTTATTTTGAAAACTAAAGGTGGAAGGGACGCAGACAAATGGTTGAACGCCGAAGGTGATTGACGCGTTTGAAAACGAGGTAATGGTGAAGAGCAGACGCGTTCGAAAATTCATTCGGAGAGGAAGAAGGTTTAACGTAATATAATGGGTAATTAGTTTTAAAATTAATTATTAGTTAATTCAAAATGGTTTTAATTATATAAATTCTTGTGATAGTTATATCCCGTCCGTTCATGAACAGAATTTAACGAAATCGCATCCTTTGGAATCGTAACAATGAAATCTACATTATTGCACTGATGTGGTTGAGGATAAAGCTATTGGAATCTCGTGACAAAATCAAACACTAGTTTGATTGTAAACGAGATAAAAGGAGAACCATCAACTGCAAACCAGTTTGAGTAAACTCACCAACTCTAGCTCATCTATATTTTTTTATAAACGAGTTTTAAATTTATTTAAGGTAATTTTATATTGTGTGATCATTGGTTGGATGAATGGTTCATAAATTGGTTGAAGTGGTTGATATAGTTATATCGTTGATCGATTTTTAATTCTGTTTACTATGATATTTCATATTGATGTGAAATTTATATTATTGTTGTTGATTAACATCTTTGGATGCAGGGAAATAGGCTGGAGGATTCCAACTGGATTCCTCAAAATTTATATTATTGTTTGTTATTTACTGTGATATATACTGTGATTGATTGTGCTGTGTTGAATTACCCTAGCCCTAGAATTTTGATATTTAATACCGCAAAATATTTTCGAATACAGAAAATGAAATTTGAGTTTGAAAAAGGAAATTTATTTCCAAAAATAGAAATGTAATTTCGAATAGAGTTGAAATTAAATAAACATTTTTATGGAGAAAACAAGGATGTTTGTAAACGAGTGTATAAGTTAAGTAAATTATTTATCATTGGATACAATGAAATATAAATTCAAATTTGAATTTATATGAAAAAGGTGAATATCGGTTTGAAACCAATATTTGTAATGAGATTTGAACTTAACAAATCATAAAGGAAATTATAAAGATATTTTTAATGATTGCAATACAAATGAGATTGGCATGGAAAAATCTGAATAGTTGTTATAAATGGAAATTTGGGTCTAAGATATTATTTACAAGTACGAAATCAAAATGATTTGATTTTATATAAAAGAAAATGTATTCGCGATTAAAGTGAATAATGGTTTAAAGGAAATATTTTGTAAATGAAATATCTCTGAAGGTAATTTAGATTTAAATATGAATCCAAATTGGAAATGGAATGAAAGGAAAATAGGTAATCGTTTTAAAAGAAAGCAATGAGTTTTAGTTCAAAATACGGAATATAAAATAAAGGGTGATAACGTTGTGTAGACTGGAATGGTTATAAAAGAATTTGGTAACGATTTGGAAAGGATAAATTCAAATGTGAATTTGGAATTTGAATTAACATGAAATGGTAGATAAATTCTGAAGTTCGGAATATAATCGAATATACATTATTCGAGAGAGGGTTATTTATAGGAATTCGATTATATCAAATTTAAGGAAGTAGTTATTTTTACTTTCCGTTTTGAATCAAATCTAACTATTTATTTATTTACCTATTAATTGAATTAATAAGTACAAGTTACATTTTTATATACAAATTATTTGGGAACAACGATTATAACGCCACCGTTATAAATCTAAACAACGATTATAATGCTACTGTTATTATAAATGTTTTATAAATCTAAACAGCAATTTTAGCTCTATCGTTATAATAAATGTTTTGTAAATTTAAACAGCGATTTTAACGTTGCCGTTATAAATAAATATTTTATAAATCAAATATTTGGAAAACGGCGATTATAACGATGTAGTTATAATCAATGTTTTGCGTAAAAGAAGTGGATTCTTAAATTGAATCTGAGAATCACGTAAGCAATGTTTTGATTGAAGTTAGGGGCTTTGACTGGTCTTAGAGGTAATTATACCCCAACTCGTTGCTGGCTGTGTGAGTTGGGTACGCATGATAGAGGGTTCTCGCTTCGCGTTAGGTGGCGTACGGGAGATGATATTTTCTCGAATAAGGAAATTACGATATTGGAAATGTTTTTCCAAGAATCAAGAGTGGAAATCGAGCTTTGAAAGGATACGAAAGGTGGGAAATGGGAAATGTGAATCGGAAATGATAATAAAATGAGAAATTGATTTAAAAGGGGCCAATAATGTTTGATGGTTGATCGGTAGATATTCCATTTGGAATATAGGATCGTTGATTGAATGGATGTTCCTTTGATAGTTAAATCACCGACTATCAAAGTTTTGATTTATTTTATACCTCCATTATCAATACGGAGAGACCGGGATCAGGTTTATTATCTGAAAACCACTCCGTATTGGCATAAGCAATACGAATCAACTTATGCTGAAGACAATTGAAGACGGAGTAAAATGCAAGGGTTGTTCTGTTAATCTTAGGTAGAAATTGCCCAAGATGGATTAGTAGAATAGTGCCTTCAGTTTGTCCAATCCCAAGACAACGTATATGGACGGATCTGACAAAGTGACATTCAAAGTAAACGGTGACAAGATGTTTTGAAAGATAATCGTGACCTCAAGCCTCATCATCTGGGAAATGACAGAAATCGGGCAGGCAGCATGGCCATGTGGGTCATTCCCATTAGGGGTATTATCACATGGTCTAGAGAAAATTCATTTGTTTCTTATTCTATTCGCTGATGTATGCTTTTGGTAATGGTTGCTGATCACGACCGTTGGTGATATATGCTCGATACACTCAAGTTAAATGAATGGTCAGTCATGTGTGGGGCGGGTTGCAAGACGTTCTTGTTGAACCCAGTGTATTCCCCTCTAGAGATACACTATCGGAAGGTGGTTCCATACCTTGTCATAGTCGGAATCCAATCTCCAATAAGCACCATGCAGTTTTCGATTTTATATTATATATGGAGCATGAGACGCAAGCGTTCCGCTAGATTTTATTTATTTGATGTAGAGATTATTATAATATCACTGGATTTGATATCAAAAATATTTTTATGGTTATCGTAAGGTAAAAACCATCTGTGTTTATGTGTGGATCGGTCTTACAATTATCATTTCTTTTGAAAGGAATTTGAAAATTAAACAAATTGTTGGAGTTTACTCACACCAGTCCCATGACTGACCCAGAGTTTATTTTGTTTTGTTTTCCCTAAACGCTTGGGTGCCCAAATTTGTACGGGCAGTCAAGTAGTCAGGATTTTACAAATTCACTTGGAGGAGTTTGAAGCAGGAGGCTTCACTAGTTAGCGATAGACTATTATATTTTCCGCTGTGTACTATCTGGAAATAGGTGTTTATAAATGTTCCAGAAATAACTGTTGTGCTCTGATGATGGTATGTAAATAAAGTTACTGAATTGTATTTCCAAGTTTATGTTATCTAATATATTTTATTCATTCTGCTGTGAGTTTGTGAACTTCGTTTTCTTCTATTCTAATATTTCTTTCTATTTCTCATCCTCTAACTTCTTTCTAATAATGATTCGTATTTCTGTGCTATTTGGGTTGGACGTGTGGTGTTATTAGTCGACTCAGATAGTACGGAAATTTGGGACGTTACATAAGTCGCTGATAGTATCCAGCTAAACCAAGAAAACTCCTAACATCTGTCACATTCTTGGGTCAATCTCAATCATGGATTGCTGCTACCTTAGCGGGATCCACCTCTATTCCTTGTCCCGAAACGAAGTGACCCAAAAACCTTACTTCTTCCTTCTAGAAGTGACATTTCAAAAACTTAGCCCTTAGGTGATGTTTTCGTAAGAATTCCAAAATAATTCTCAAGTGCATCTTGTGCTCCTCCTCAGTTCTGGAATAAACCAATATATCCTCCATGAACATAAGTATGAACCTGTTCGACTGATCTCTGAAAACCCGATTCAACGATCTACAAAATACGTTGGTGCGTTAGTCAATCCAAACGGCATCACTAGCCACTCATGTAATCCGGATGGTGTCCTAAAAGTAGTCTTCGGTACACTATCCCTAGCCACTCTCAATTGGTGAAATCTTATCGCAAAGTCATTTGGGAAAACACCTTAGCTTCGTGAAGTTGATCAAACAAGTCATATATTCTTGGCAATGGATACTTGTTCTTTCTTGTCACCTTTTTCGTTCACGATAATCCACGCACAATTGCAATATTCATCAGCCTTGGTCGCAAATACCACTGGTGCGCCCCATTCAGACACGTTTCTCCAAATGAATTCTTTACTCAGAAGATCGTTCACTTGCACCTCTAACTCTCTCTTTTCCTTAGGCGCCATCCGCCTAAAAGGCATAACATAGGTCTGGTTCCATCCATTAAATCAATCTGAAACTCAATCTCTCGCTACAGCGGCAACCCTCTGGCTTCATCAAACACATCAGAAAACTCTCGTACGATTGGCACCGATGAGAATCCCTCCCGTGGAATCACAAGAGAATATAAAAAGCTAACCAGAACTCCATCCTATGGTAGACAACGTATAACAATCGTTCGCCCTTCCACATTCCCGATCATCACCTTGAGGCTTTCGCAATCAACACCGCACACTTCTTAAGCCAGTCCATACCCAGAATAATGTCAAACCCAGCGAAGTTCAAAACAAAACAATCACACACAAAAGAGCAACCATGACTCGATAAAACTAGACCACGACAAAGCATACAAAGGTTGGACGAGCCCCCTACTGGATTAGTCACAACTAATGGTTTATCAATAATATCAGGTTCTAAACCTAACTTGCAAACAAGCTCATTACAAATAAAAGAATGCGATGCTCCAGTATCAAACAAAATGCAAATCGAAACATTTCTGATAGAAATCGACCTTACACAACAACAATCTTCTCCTTCTCCTTCTCGGTCGGACCCTCGAGGAAGATGGCACATCATCCATAACATACTCTCTCACAACCTGCTTATCCCTTAGTGGTTTTGGACAATTCTACTTCATATTTCCGGGCTTATCATAGTTTAAGCACTTATTTTCCACCTTCACGTTCTTACCACTACACCATAACAGCCAATTTGGCACACAACGCTGCAGAGATAAAATACGGTTTATAGCTGTATCATATTTGATAGTGCTTAGAGCCACATCAAACTACATTTTGCGATCCACACAACCCTAAACATGCTAAATCTGACCGTCCATCAAGGAAGCTACGGATCAGTTAATTTGACATGGCCTTTGGCCAAATCTAATGCGTATCATATTATGCACCCTTTAGGCACTCCGAACACAAATTTTGGTCGCCCCCTTTTCCTTTTGTTTTACTTTAACGGTGACCGAAAACCCTATTGGGTTTTCGGTCACCAAATCGTGCCTCCACCTTTCTCTGGAATCTCCTCCTCTGGCAGAGAAGATTCGATTTGTGTGTCTCTAGATTTGCACTAGTTAGATCATTGACATCATTCCGATGTGCTAATCAACCTTCATCAAAGTCTCAGGTATAATTATAAGTAGTCGTACTTTACCTAATTCAGCTATAAAGTGGAATTTGATTTGCCACTGTAAATGTAAATGATGCCAATGATCTATTAGCACAAAGAAAGATTTGCCAAATTTGGATAATCTGAAGATTGTGGACTTTTGGTGTAACACACTTCAAAAATGGTATGAGTCATGAAAAAGATCAACTTATTCTTAATTTCTATCGTTACATTCAGGTAATTCTTTTTACTTGTTCATATTCTCTTAATGTCACTCTAGCTTTTGATTTTGTTACTTTTTCATATCTCAACATACTTACAGAGGTTTTTAGTTCGATGCTTAATGAGATACTGCCATTCATGTAGCAATGATGCTAGGATATATGCATGCTTATTAGAATACTCTTACTTATTATTTATGCTTTCTATGGCTTTTTGTTGATCCTGTGGGGTGATGAGCTGAGGGTGTAATGTCATGTGGGAAGGAGTCGAAGGAGGAATTAGTAAAATTAGCGGAAGGAAAGAGGCTCAAGGTTAATATCTATGGTAACGATCAATATGGTTATTTTGTTGGCAATGTCTATTTCAATAACATTTTTATTTAGGTAATTCTGTCATGGTACAACCCTTCATGTAATACGAGAAGTTGTTAGTGTTTTGAACCGTATAAGTTATAACTATGCAGTAAAACCATAATTGTGCAGGGTCTGCTTGATTGGGATTTCTGTCATGGTACTTAGCAGGAAAAATCAGAGCATTTTCGATATAAAATTTAGGTAATATCTTGCTTTTTTCCATCCCCTCATCTCAGATACACTGCATTATATAAGGGTGATTGAATAGAAAGGGCAAGGCTATAGCAATGTTATATCCACATTGCAGCCAAGTGATAAGGAGAATTATAATAAGTTGTTGGTTCAATACTTTTAGAGCGAATTAGCGAGTCATTACGTGAAAATCATGTTTGCGGAGATTTTGGAGAATGAAAAATAAACTGCTTCAAAGCAAAGGAATTGTTTTGGAGAATGAAATCATGTCAGTAGCATTACATGAACATGTTATACATATAATTGATAAATATGCACACACGAATACAAAGACAAGATATGCCCTTCATTGTTATCAGTACGAACACAAAGACACAATATTTTGTGTGCAATCAGGCGTAAAATTACTTCTTTTTTCTTGTATATTTTGGTGCTTTTTTGCTGCTGGAACTCAGGCGCTGGCTATCACGATTCAGTTTTACTGCCAATCATCAGGTTGGCCTTATAAGCTTTTGTTTTAAACTGTGTACATATATAAATATTTATGCTATTATATATAAAACTTTATGATCAGTATCATGAGCTAGCTTATTCTCATGGTACTGTTCGATTTTCAACAAACACATGGATTTCATCGGCATGATCAGCACGTATGCTCAATCTTCCCGGCCTCGACTGGAGTTATATATATCAGGCTGATCATATGCTTTTACCTTTTTTCGTTAGTTCGTACTGTTATGAAAATCTTTAATAGTTTCCTTTGTATATGTTTGTATGTTACACACTCTGCTCGTGTTATGAAAAATCTTGTAATGCTTTGAGTAGATATATGTACATATATATTGTGTTATTCTTGTGTATAAATTATGGTATATATAATGTGTTATGAAAAATATGTGCTACAATTTCTGTTTATATATATGCATGTATATATATATATATGTGCACACACAGATATAATAAGATACGGTCAAAGGCCGTGTCTGAATATGATTTAGATATGGCTATAAGCCGTATGTTATTACTAGTGAGATCTGGTTTATAGCCGTATCTAAAAAATTAACATGCCGTTTTTTGATACGGCTTTGGCCGTGTTTAAGAGCTTTAGATACGGCTAAGAACACAACTTAATTAGCATATATGGTGTAGTGTTCAATCTTTGGAAAGGTGGCATTTTTGTTCATAATTATAACGAGTAATCTCAACTTTTGGCTTCTTCTTGCCATTCTTTCCTTGTTGTTGTTTTTGTTTATCATTCCACTTTTTCTTATTATCACCACCTTGTTGGGGTTTTGAATCCTCCTTTTTATTCTCAATAATAGCCTCACCCTTTTGCGGAAACAAGCTTTCCTTCCTTAAAACCTTCTCAACTGATTCTAAAAAGAGTCATCAGTATGGTCGATCAGTTGCTTCCCAATATTCTCGTATAATCCCAAAATAAATTTCTCATTTTTCTAATAAGAAGTCTTGATATACGAACGAGCATACTTAGATAAAGCTTTAAATTCGGCCACATAATAAAACACCAGTCGACCTTCTGGCTTAAGGTCAACCGACTTCTTAAACAACATCGATTTCTGGACCCTAGAAATGAACTTTTCCTCAAACTTAGTTCTAAACTGATCCCAAGTAATCCAGTCCTCCAGAGTCCCCAAAGTAATAGAGTTTCACCAATCCATCGCTCGGCCTTGCAGCTGCCTTGATGCAAGTTTTTTCTTAGTTGCATCATCGATTCCCAAGTCTCTGAAAATCCGATCACAAGTATCCAGCCAATTCTGTCCCAATAAATTGTTTTCCACCTAGAGAAGTATAATCCTTACAGAGCTTAGCGAAGTCCACCACTCTAGGTGTCTGAACAAGAACACCACCATCTACTGTTGTTCCTAGAGTCAACATCCTCCTCATGAATGTTGCCATCGTGGCCTCGAACATAACAGGATAATTGGGCACAACAGTTGCAGCTCCTAACTGGCTATCATCGCCTATCCCTCCAGTCACAGGCTCATTCCTAGTAAAGTGTATCGAAGTTTGTTGACTCATCCTTACTCGGATTCGAGAGTCAATTCACATTAGAGAAAGCCACATTGTTGTTCAATTGCTAACTAACCTACCATACTATACTATATGCGTATATAATACAGTAATCATCCAAATAAAATTACAAATACACCTCTCATACATTTTTATGCTAACGAACTTTGGGTAAAATCGATTAACCAAAGCTCGGATATCAAATGTGACAACCGCCCCATACCTCCCGCACCAAACTAAGGAGAAGCGCACTGCGTGATGTGTAAGGCCGGTACAGTAGTATCATTTGGGTAGAATAATTCGAAATAGAACCTGTCGTATAACTCACAATGTATGGATAATATATAATGATAAAATATACAATAGGATATAGTAATGAAGCGCAACTGACCAAAGAATCAAATTTCCATAAAACCATAAAATCTTGGGTACAATGCTTCTCGATACAAGAATTTATGAATACAATATGCTTTATACATCCCTCAGAGTACAACAATCTCCATAAACAATGGAAATAATAAAATCAATATTATTGTAGGTAGTAATAATACGCCAGCCTGCTGCTCGTCACCGCACAACAACATCGGCTCAAAACCTGCTACCTGCTACTCAGTCTGCCCACCATCAGATTGGTGAACATCCCAAGGTAATAAGAGGGAAATATAAAACCTTTTGTCAGACAACGGTCTTAGTGAGTGATAAAATAGCTAACAATAGTTACACATGGTAATTTGAGTACAGGTGGATCAACTGTCTGATCTGCCCAACAATCATCAAGCTAACATGTGAAAACTATCCATCATATGTCTCATCAGAAATAGTAAAGGACGACCCTGATCTTGCTTCTCTTCGTCAACCTACGGTGATAGCCTACCCAGAGAAAACATAGAAGAAAACACACATAATCAGTCATAATATCTATATCATCCAATATCCTAGCTATCACTGACTACAGCCTTGAATCCATTGACTATCAAATTTGCTTTTCAACGATCAAAAGGGCTAATGGAAAACCCTAGTTCTAGCCAAACTACCAAGCCATCATGACTCATAAGTTTGTCTTTTCCATTCTCGGTAACTAGGCTCATCTTGACGGCCCAGGGTACGCGATTTCTCAATTCTGATCCTAATGGAAGTCCCCACGATACCCCTACTTTGAGTCCGCTATAACACTTCGATAACCAATGATTCCTTGTCACATCAAATATGCCAAGACTTTCACTTTAGCGACTCAATCCATATTTTGATCTGTTCCATTACCATCCAAGATTGACTCACGTTTTGTCAATTCAACATCATACCGGATCGTATATCGAATCATGACCAGCTTCACATCAATCCGGCGTCGACCACTCCGTCACGAGTTCATCATCGAAGCACCATCCATCTTTAATTTTCACATCAATCATTTAAAGTCCATTTCAATACAAACTTCACCAGCAACTTCAGGAAGCCGAGACAACCAAGCCCCTAAAAACTCACATCAACCTGGCCCACCCCCATGGGTCGGTGCCGACCCATCCACTTAGCCAAATTTGGCTAAATGTTCGGCCCATATCCATTCTTGCCTCGGGAATGTTCCTCCAGTCCAATCTCCAATCGTTTCAACGTTCGTTTTGATGCTTTTGCAAGTCCATTCACATTTCAAGAAATTAACCTTCGACTCATCCCAAATCAATTCCGAATGTCATGAAAATTTGCACATGGCCTCTCCTCATCACCACATTGTCACGCCTCAAAGATTCGCCGCCACATGAGCCACCCATATAGGTCGGTGCCAACCTATGCTGAAACACCCCACCTCCGTTAAGGTCACTCACAAAGGGAATGCCTTAATTTTGGTGGAGGTTTATAAGTAAAAGACACAGATAAAACACAAGACATATATAAACACATATAAATAAGCAGCGGAAAAACCAACAGACTTTTATTATCATAAATACGTGTTTATACAGAACATTTCCAACATTGTCTCAAAACAAACTTCCAATTATTACAACCATAATACTGTCCTGATTTTAAAAGTTAAAGAAGCATGAAACATAAATAAAGCTGCATAATCCCCATAAATGATATCCAAAGCCATGGTCCAAATGAAAGAAATCCAAGCAATACATTCTCTCTCTTCAAGCTGGATGAAAAACTGACTAAGCTGCGGTGTTTCCTCCCTATGGACCTGGGGGGGGGGGGACGGAAGAAAAGAATATGAAAGGAAAATGGGTCAGACATAAGTCTGGTAAGTCTAGCTATATTCCTAGAATGTTAATAATAAAAAGATCATGACTTGCATAAAGTGAGAATAGGACGATATCAGGATAATAGACTATCCTAGAACTAGATAAGGTGTCCTAAAGCGAACATCCCTTCGCACCCTAATATAAATCTCTATCTTTGCACCTACTAATTCTAATACCAACAGGCATCCCGTGATTGGGGTGAAGTGATCCCTTTCTCTTTCTTTAAAAGATCGGCTCCTACTCGTATATTCACATGTGTCCTACGACCCTATATGGTAGATACCTATGTTGGTCCCACCATAGGGTGTATCAAGTCCCATGGTGGCGGCCCTAACACAATTCTAGCATGCATAAGGTATACTACTGATGCTCCAGTGCCCTGACTTGTCTGTTCCAGAGTGTGTGCACGCCCGCACTCTGTTAGAACCCGCACTGTGCACCAACCGCCGTCGCTTTTGACCGCTTACAATCAGCCCAGTAATCGTGCCCCACCCTGCCTAGTTCAGGGTACCATGATACGTAATTGGGTTACTGCTGAAACGGGTCCCCATTACTAGGTTTTCTAGTCAAACATGTTAAGTGGTTAAGTGTCTGAATGAACCTAACCCCCACCCATCCAAATTATTTAACATGTTGAATTTGGTTAAGTATTTATTAAATTGACTTAACCCTATTAGTCCTAACTCAGCTCTAATTGTCTTATTAGAGCACCAACCTCTCAGATTAGACAAATATTGTTGTGGCTGCCTGTATGCCGATTGGGTCCGGGCAGTCTTACGCCACAACTCAGTTTAACCTCGGGTCTTTATTGGGCCCCATGCCTTAACCTCTCACATTGGATAGCTATTGTTGTGACAACTGGACAGTCGGGCGGGTCCGGGCAGGTTTACGTCATAACTCAATCCAACCTCGGGTTAAGCGCGTTCGTATTTTCTAATTTACATTTTAATTATGTAAATTATTCAAATTACTTTCACATTCATTTCCAATTAATCGCATTAATTAAGGTAATTAATGCCTTTTTGTGCCATAAATCACTTATGTGATTAATGACCAATATGTAAATTAGAAAATATTCAAATTACTGTCACATTCATTTCCAATTAATCTCATTAATTAAGGTAATTAATGCCTTTTTATGCCATAAATCACTTATGTGATTAGTGACCAATTTATAGCAAGTTTTCCTAAAATTATCACCGTCCAATATTAGGCTAACCATCTCAGCCTAATTTATGTTCGCATGATTTTTGGTGTAAAGTATTAGGCTAAAAACTTAGCCTAATTTAATATACGCAAATTGGCATAAATTAGCATGAACATGACAAGGGTATAACTTTGGTATTAATGCCATAATCAATATGAACATAATAGGGTGTACTTGCAAAATAACTAACATGAACATTTTAGGGGTGAACTTGCAAAATAACTAACATGAACATTATAATGTCATAGGTACAAACTTGCAAAAAGACTAACATAAACATTATAATGTCATAGGTATGAACTTGCACTTATAGGCTAACTCAACATATATGTGTTTTTTAACATACGCCATATTAACAACATACATGAGAATTAGCAATATGAACTAATCCATATACATATGTTAATTTGCAACATAGGCAAATCAACATACATATATGTGAGTTAGCAACATAGGCTAATCAACATACACATGTGTTAATTAGTAACATAGATTTAAACATACTTGCAAATTAATCCCAACATATGATAAGTGTGAACATGGCATAAGTTTTGCATAAACATGAACATATAGATTTGACAATTGGTCGCATAACTTCACTACATAAACTTGCATAATAAACTACACAATTCTCATAGGATGTTACAATCCAAGTCCATGCTTATACAAATAATCTAATCCAATAATCCCAAATTTAACATGATAATAGAATCAAGTCACTGGCATAGATTAATATTATAAAACATAATAAACATCATACTTAATAATTCTCAATTCAACATGATAATAGAATCAAATCACAAACGTATATTAATAACATAACGAGTATCATACTATTATCATTTCATCGCAACACATGATATTCATATTAATTCGCATTCTAAAAATGTAGCTAAACTTACAATCGTAGACGGTCTTGTTTTCTGAGTTCTGAAATTCTGAATTTGCAAAGCTTTCCTTTGGGAAGACGTTGCTTTGATTCTAATTTGTTGTTGCTTTTTAATCTTTTAGTCTGTATTCGCTATGTTGTTCGTCTCTTTCAAGTGGAGGCTCCCTCTAGTTCTCAGCAGACAGCATGGTGGCTCTAATTCTTATTTTTTTTTGTGAATTTTTAGTTTGAGACCTAGGGTCTTTTTATAGAGTTTCAAGTTAATTTGAGTCGTCGATGAAGCTAGGGTTAACCAGAGTCGTCCGTTGTAAAGAGAAGCCAATTATGTTCACCATTTCTTTCTTAATGTACATTTACTATTATTTGTCAATCCATATAAATACGTACGCATTAGATACATCTCACTTTTACATATTTTTTATTATTTTTGTATGCACATTAGATACATCTCTCCTTTACACATTTATTTTTTTGTATTAGCAACTTTAGTGTTAACAGAAATACGGGGTGTTACATTCTCCCCTCCTTAAAGGATTTCGTCCTCGAAATCTACAAGTCTAGGAGAACATATATCCTACCATCCAAATGTCCATCTACTCAATCATCAAACACGAGCGTCCATTGTCCTTAAAAGACTTCTAATGCTTCATGATCATATGCATCGTGTGTGTACATGTCCTTATCTAATGCAAAAATCAGGCGGTCTACTGATTCAGTTGACCTCCTTAATGCAAATTATGTAAGTGTCATGAATCCATTATGTATGCAAACTTTTTCCTATTCATAATTCTACGTGAGTGCGCAATCATTCAAACAAATGCGACATCCATATGACAACATATTATGCTTCAACCATATACAAACATAAACACATATATGCATATGCAATATGAAGTGACTGAGCCGATCTAAAACCCTAGATTGTGTGTGTATATGCATCCACGGGCAACCACTAGCAAACATTTGCAACCACTTGCAAGCATCATCCATAACATGTTTCAATTACATGTTTACATCCAAAGGGGTTTCCACCTAAGGATAAAAGGGTAAGGTCGGGGAGATATACCTAAAAAGATAGATACTAACATGACTTTAAGGAAAAAGAGAGATCAAAAATGTACCCTAAAAAAGAAAAGGGTAAGCTGCGTGTATTCTATCCTCAGTTTTCCAAGTCGCGTCTTCCTCGGCATCGCTCCACTGAACTTTGACGAGTTTGACTTCGCGGTTGCGTAGCTTTTTCACTTCAGTTCCTAAGATGTGAGTTGGAACTTTCCTCACAGTTGCTTCGCGTTCTACTTCAGCTTCTTCTAGAATGTTTGGCTCTACCACTTCTGCTGACTCATGTAGATACTTCCGGAGGTGAGAAACATGAAAGACGTTGTGAACTCCGGCCAGTCTCTCGGGTAACTCTAACCTGTAGGCCATCTTCCCAATTTTCTCGATGATAGGAAACGGCCCTACAAATCTTGATGCTAGCTTCCCTGTGGATCCAAAGCGAACGACGTTCCTTAAAGGAGATACCTTAAGGAAAACCCTGTCCCCAACCTCAAATTCGAGGTCGGTCCTTCTCTTGTCTGCATAGGATTTTTGTCTGTCTTGGGCTGTCTTCATTCTTCTCCGTATTAAGTCTACTTTCTCTGAAGTCTCTCGGATCATATCTGGTCCAAGTATGAGCTTGTCAGTAGACTCCCACCAACAAGTGGGTGATCGACACGGTCTTCCATATAAAGCTTCGAAGGGCGCCATTCCGATGGTGGCTTGGTAGCTGTTGTTGAAGGCAAATTCCACCAAAGGAAGATGGTCCTCCCAAGTCCCTCCAAAGTCAAGGACGCAAAGTCTCAAAAGGTCTTCCAAAATCTTGTTCACCCTTTCCGTCTGACCATCGGTTTGGGGGTGATAGGCCGTGCTCAAACATAACTGTGTGCCTACATCTTCTTGCAGACTCCGCCAAAACTCGCTTGTGAAGATATGATCTCTGTCGCTAATAATGCTGGAAGGTATTCCATGGAGTCGAACTATCTCCTTAAGATAAAGAGATGCTAGAGACGAGGCAGTCCTTCTACTCTTGACAGGTAAAAAGTGGGCGCTTTTAGTAAGCCTATCCACTATTACCCAAATGCTAGTGTTGCCTCTTCTAGACCTAGGAAGCCCATCAATGAAGTCCATTGAAATGCTATCCCACTTCCACTGTGGGACCTCTAGAGGATGGAGCAGACCGCTAGGCTTCTTCTGCTCCGCCTTGACTTGTTGGTAAATCATGCACTTAGAAACAAAATCTGCCACGTCCTTCTTCATGCCACTCCAAAAGAAAACTCTCTTTAAGTCCTTGTACATTTTGTCCCCGCCTGGATGTATTGTCATCTTGGAATGATGTGCCTCCTCAAGAACTTTCTTCACCAACTCCTTTGCCTGTGGGACGCATAGTCTTCCATCCCGTCTTAATCACCCTTTGTCGTCGATGGTGTATCTATCTAGGTGACTAGAAGTCTCACCCCTGACGAGCTTATCAACCACTTCTACAAGCTGAGGGTCTTCTCGTTGTGCGGTCCCTATTGAGTCTAAGAGAGTGGGCCGCACTTCTAGCGATGCTAACAGACCGGGTACAAAATCAGAGGAGGGCCTAAAGTCAAAACTGGCTATAAACTCTAGGCTTCGCCTTTCAACAAATAGCGGGCTCAACGTTAGCTTCTTTCTACTCAAGGCATCTGCAACTACGTTGCCCTTGCCAGGAGTGTAGGAAATCTCGAAATCATACGAGGCAAGAAACTCCATCCACCTTTGTTGCCTTAAGTTGAGGTCCTTCTGCGAGAAGAGATACTTCAAAGATTTATGGTCAGTATACAGTTCAAATTTCTCACCTAGGAGATAGTGGCGCCAAGACTTAAGCGCAAAGACGATGGCGGCCAACTCAAGGTCGTGGGTTGGGTAGTTCCTTTCATGAACTTTCAACTGCCTTCCTCCATAAGCTACTACCCTTCCTTCTTGCATTAGGACAGCGCCTAGTCCTGTCCTTCATGCATCAGTGTATACTGTAAACATTTTGCTTCCATCCGGCAAGGTCAGAACTGGGGCTGTTGTAAGAGCCCTTTTTAAGCGTTGGAAAGCAAACTCGCAATCCAAATCCCAAGAGAAAACTAGATTCTTCTTTGTTAGCCTTGTAAGAGGAGCTGAGATTTTTGCAAAATCTCTGATGAACTTCTGATAAAAGCCTGCAAGCCCGAGGAAGCTTCGGACCTCGGTTGCATTCCTTGGTGCCTTCCAATCTTGCACCGCTACTACTTTTGCGGGGTCTACAGCTAACCCCTCTTTGGACACTATATGCCCAAGAAATCTCACTTCTTCTCTCCAAAAGTGGCACTTGGAGAATTTAGCTTTTAACTGATGTGTTCTAGGAGTCTCCATGATTGCCTTTAGGTGCTGAGCATGCTCTTCCTCATTTTTTTGAGAAGATCAAAATATCGTCTACGAAGACCACCACGATTTTGTTGAGGAAATCTCTGAACACCCTACTCATTAGGTCCACGAAGTAAGCGGGTGTGTTTGTCAAGCCAAAAGGCATGACAAGCCACTCAAAAAATCCGTCTGGGGTTCTGAAAGCTGTCTTATCGATGCTATCATCAGCTACCCTTAGCTGATGAAATCCGGTCGCCAAATCAAGTTGGGAGAAAACCGACGCTCCTACAAGCTTGTCAAATAAATCGTCAATTCTGGGGAGAGGGTGCCTATTCTTTTCAGTCATCTTGTTTAGCTCCCTATAGTCAACACATAGACGGAGTGAACCATCCGCCTTTGTAGCGAACACCACTGGAGCGCCCCATTCTGAAATGCTCCGCCTAATGAACCCCTTTTCTAAAAGCTCTTTAATCTGCTTATTGAGCTCTTTCCTTTCCCTAGGATCCATGTGCCTAACAGGCAAAGCAACGGGCTTTGCATTGTCAACAAGATAGATGCGGAAGTCTATTTCCCGTTTCGCAGGTAAGTCCTTCACCTCATCAAAGACATCCGAATATTCTCGGACCACCTTAACTGACTGCAAATTCTCAACAGAAGCGTCAAGCGATTCAAGATAACTAAGCATAACCACATTCGAGGGATTACAAGTAATTTCCAGAGTGTTACCGAGTTGGGTTAAAAGCCTAACCACTTTTTTCTCACAATCAAGGATGGCACCATTACTGGATAGCCAGTCCATGCCCAAAATCAACCCATACCCCGAGAAGCCCAAAACAAAGGTACTACATCTAAATTCTACACTTAGAATAGAGATTTTCAAATTCATACAGATCATTGACAAATAAGCTGGGCCTCCAGTTGGATTGGAGACAACCAAGGGATCCTCTACCATACTAGTTTCTAGGTGCAAAGATTCTACTAAAGCAGATGAAATAAAGGAGTGTGATGCACCAGAATCAAATAAAGTGCGAACTGGGTGATCATAAAGATAAACTACACTTTCTACAGAAGTATTTCTACGTCGCTGTTGCAGAGGAGGTGCCTCCAGTGCATGAACTTGTCCACCCGAAGTGGATGCAGCTTTCTGCGCATGCCCTCGCCTCTTAGAGCAGTCCTTAGCTATGTGTCATGTTTCTCCACAATGAAAGCAACCACCATTCATCTTTGCCTTCTTCTTCCTGCAGTCTTTCACCACATGTCCAACCACACCACAAAAATTACACTTTCTTGTTTCGCGAGCTTTGTTGTTTTTCCCACCCTTCTTAAAGTCTGTTTTCTTAGGCTGTAAAGCTTCTTTCTTTCCCTGAGACCCTTCCGCCTTTGTCCCCTTCTTGCCTTTATCCTCCTCATGTAGTAACGCCATCTGTACCAGCCTGTCATATGTAGCTCCCATAGGTATATGGGTCATGGCCAGGCTATGAAGCGGCTCATTCAGTCCCTTGACAAAGCGGAGAGCCTTCTTGTGTTGGGTGTTGACTAGGTCCAGTCCGAACCTAGCCAGCTGATCAAACTGGTTGACGTACTCTTTGACGGTCATACTCCCTTGCTTAAGGGATAGGAACCTCTCCATTTGAAGACTTCTCTCAGCTTCTGAAAGGAACTTTAGCTCAAATCTAAATCTGAAATCTTCCCACGTTTCTACTGGTCTTTCTGCATTGGTGACTTCCCACCAGTAGGAAGCCTCTCCTTTGAGCAACCACACTGCTAGTCTTACCTTTTGCCTGTCTTCTACCTCGAAGATAACGAAAAGATCTTCAGTCTCTTTCAGCCAGTTCCTGGCTGCTACGAAGGACTCGGTTCCATGAAAGTCTTTCCCGCCCATAGCTTTAAAATCTCTACAAGTCTTGGCAAAAGCATTTCCTCTCGGAGGAGGAGGAGGAGGGGGAATTTCAACAACTGGGGGAGGAGGAGGAGGAATTGCTGCAGCTGAGGGAGGAAGATTCGCTGGGGCCGCCTCATTGGCCCTAGCTTCCAAGTACCTTCTAAACCAACCAGGTACAGTCACACCTTCTGGAAGGTTAAATTCTCCCGACATGCTGAAACGAAAAAGGAAAGATTCAAAACGAAGGATAGATAATTCACATGGCTTTGGGGGATTATGCCTTTCTAAAACTATAAAACAATTCTTTTTCTTGAAAAATGCTTCTTTAAATTTTAATTTGAATATAGTTTCAAAAACTTTTTATCTGGTCTGGTAAACCTATGCTCTGATACCAAGTGAAACACCCCACCTCCGTTAAGGTCACTCACAAAGGGAATGCCTTAATTTTGGTGGAGGTTTATAAGTAAAAAACACAGATAAAACACAAGACAAATATAAACACATATAAATAAGCAACGGAAAAACCAATAGACTTTTATTATCATAAATACGTGTTTATACAAAATATTTCCAACATTGTCTCAAAACAAACTTCCAATTATTACAACCATAATACTGTCCTGATTTTAAAAGTTAAAGAAGCATGAAACATAAATAAAGCTGCATAATCCCCATAAATGATATCCAAAGCCATGGTCCAAATGAAAGAAATCCAAGCAATACATTCTCTCTCTTCAAGCTGGATGAAAAACTGACTAAGCTGCGGTGTTTCCTTCCTGTGGACCTTGGGGGGGGGGGCGGAAGAAAAGAAGACGAAAGGAAAATGGGTCAGACATAAGTCTGCTAAGTCTAGCTATATTCCTAGAATGTTAATAATAAAAAGATCGTGACTTGAATAAAGTGAGAACAAGACGATATCAGGATAATAGACTATCCTAGAACTAGATAAGGTGTCCTAAAGCGAACATCCCTTCGCACCCTATTTTAAATCTCTATCTCTGCACCTACTAATTCTTATACCAACAGGCACCCCGTGATTGGGGTGAAGTGATCCCTTTCTCTTTCTTTAAAAGATCGGCTCCTACTCGTATATTCATATGTGTCCTACGGCCCTATATGGTATATACCTATGCTGGTCCCACCATGGGGTGTATCAAGTCCCATGGTGGCGGCTCCGACACAATTCGAGCATGCATAGGGTATACTACTGATGCTCCAGTGCCCTGACTTGTCTGCTTCAGAGTGTGTGCACGCCCGCACTCTGTTAGAACCCACACTGTGCACCAACCGCCGTCGCTTTTGACCGCTTACAATCAGCCCAGTAATCGTGCCCCACCCTGCCTAGTTCAGGGTACCATGATACCTAATTGGGTTACTGCTGAAACGGGTCCCCGTTACTAGGTTTTCTAGTCAAACTTGTTAAGTGGCTAAGTGTCTGAATGAACAAAACCCCCACCCATCCAAAATATTTAACATGTTGAATTTGGTTAAGTATTTATTAAATTGACTTAACCCTATCAATCCTAACTCAGCTCTAATTGTCTTTTTAGAGCACCAACCTCTCAGATTAGACAGATATTGTTGTGGCTGCCTGTATGCCGGTTTGGTCCGGGCAGTCTTATGCCACAACTCAGTTTAACCTCGGGTTTTTATTGGGTCCTATGCCTTAACCTCTCACATTGGATAGCTATTGTTGTGACAACTGGACAGCCGGGCGGGTCCGGGCAGGTTTACATCACAACTCAATCCAACCTCGGGTTAAGCGCGTTCGTATTTTCTAATTTACATTTTAATTATGTAAATTATTCAAATTCAAATTACTGTCACATTCATTTCCAATTAATCTCATTAATTAAGGTAATTAATACCTTTTTATGCCATAAATCACTTATGTGATTAATGACCAATATGTAAATTAGAAAATATTCAAATTACTGTCACATTCATTTCCAATTAATCTCATTAATTAAGGTAATTAATGCCTTTTTATGCCATAAATCACTTATGTGATTAGTGACCAATTTATGGCAAGTTTTCCTAAAATTATCATTTTAACCCAATGTTACCCCATCCAATATTAGGCTAACCATCTCAGCCTAATTTACGTTCGCATGATTTTTGGTGTAAAGTATTAGGCTAAAAACTTAGCCTAATTTAATATACGCAAATTGGAATAAATTAGCATGAACATGACAAGGGTATAACTTTGGTATTGATGGCATACTCAATATGAACATAATAGGGTGTACTTGCAAAATAACTAACATGAACATTTTAGGGGTGAACTTACAAAATAACTAACATGAACATTATAATGTCATAGGTAAAAACTTGCAAAAAGACTAACATAAACATTATAATGTCATAGGTATGAACTTGCACTTATAGGCTAACTCAACATATATGTGTTTTTTAACATAGGCCATATTAACAACATACATGAGAATTAGCAATATGAAACTAATCCATATACATATGTTAATTTGCAACATAGGCAAATCAACATACGTATATTTGAGTTAGCAACATAGGCTAATCAACATACACATGTGTTAATTAGTAACATAGATTTAAACATACTTGCAAATTAATCCCAACATATGATAAGTGTGAACATGGCATAAGTTTTGCATAAACATGAACATATAGATTTGACAATTGGTCGCATAACTTCACTACATAAACTTGCATAATAAACTACACGATTCTCATAGGATGTTACAATCCAAGTCCATGCTTATACAAATAATTTAATCCAATAATCCCAAATTTAACATGATAATAGAATCAAGTCACTGGCATAGATTAATATTATAAAACATAATAAACATCATACTTAATAATTCTCAATTCAACATGATAATAGAATCAAATCACAAACGTATATTAATAACATAACGAGTATCGTACTATTATCATTTCATCGCAACACATGATATTCATATTAATTCGCATTCTAAAAATGTAGCTAAACTTACAATCGCAGACGGTCTTGTTTTCTGAGTTTTGAAATTCTGAATTTGCAAAGTTTTCCTTTGGGAAGACGTTGCTTTGATTCTAATTTGTTATTGCTTTTTGATCTTTTAGTTTGTATTCGCTATGTTGTTCGTCTCTTTCAAGTGGAGGCTCCCTCTAGTTCTCAGCAGACAGCATGGTGGCTCCAATTCTTATTTTTTTGTGAATTTTTAGTTTGAGACCTAGGGTCTTTTTATAGAGTTGCAAGTTAATTTGAGCCGTCGATGAAGCTAGGGTTAACCAGAGCCGTCCGTTGTAAAGAGAAGCCAATTATGTTCACCATTTCTTTCTTAATGTACATTTACTATTATTTGTCAATCCATATAAATACGTACGCATTAGATACATCTCCCCTTTACACATCTATTATTATTTTTGTATGCACATTAGATACATCTCCCCTTTACACACTTATTTTTTGTATTAGCAACTTTAGTGTTAACAAAAATACGGGGTGTTACATATGCACTTAGTGCATTCAGGCACCAAAATTTGTATGCTTCATTCCTTCATCTTCCACAGTGCCTCCGCCAAGTTTCGTTTGAATATGACCATGTAAACCTCTGATTTGCTCTATTCTTTAATTATATGATTCTACGGCAAGCAATCTAATAATAAACGTAATTAATTCATTCCAAATAGCAATGATCATAAAATATGAACAAATCCATAAACATTGCATAAATATATCATAAACATAAGATGTAGCATGATTTGGATCTAACATATGAATAAACATGATTAATCTAATAATTACCCAGTTAATATGACCAAATTAGGTTTCTAGGGTTTCTAAATCTGAGTTAAACATATATGATCAGATCTAAGGTGAATTTAAAGTGAAACATATGAATATGATCCAAATTTACCCATACAATACATAGCTTCTATGTGAGAGGTATCTATCAATCTATCACTGACCAATTTCTAGATTTAATGTAGATTCAATGAGATCATATCTGGATAGCGCTAAAATCCTTTGAATTTGATGCAATTTGATGTGATCTAACCTTTCTTGATGACGATATATCTTCTAGATGCAATTTACGATGAATTTGTATGGAAAAATATATGAAGAAATAGGGTTTTAGGTTGAACCAGAGAATCATAGACGCCCAACCTAAAGTTTATAATGAAGAGAGTAACCCTAGTTCTCTCCCCAAGTCCCCTTATTTATATCTGTTGATCTTAGGTATAACGGGCTTGACTAATCAGCCCATTAGCTACTGACCAATCTACCTAAACAATGGTTGAAACTTAAAATGGTGACTCCTCTCAAACCACTGGACCAAATCCTTCATGTGACCACTCTACAGAATCATAAACAACCATTCCAATCCAATGGAATCGATCTCAGCACCTGATTCATCCTTGTCAAAAGTTATGGCCCAAACAGTAAACTCAAGGGCAAAATGGTCATAATTGAATTCGTTAAATATTATGGACTTGTCTCACATCTCCATGAATAACATATTAAAATCTGAGAATGATCCAACCATTAGGAAATAAAATATAATTATTTTACAATCGGTCGATACGTAAATACGTGTCGTTACAAGGATTATCATTTGTGCTTGTTGCTCAAGAATATCAAGATGTATTCAAAGAAATCTAGGATTATTTCCACATAAAGAGGTCGGGTTCTAATTGACGTGTGAAGGAATTCAAACCCATAGTTATGCCTTTGAGGTATATGACTCCCTAAAAGCAGGAGTTAGAGATGCAAGTGATTGACATCTTGCGAAAAGAATTCAGTTAGCGAAGTAGTTTCAAGTAAGGTACATCTTTTGTATTAGCAATAAAGACAAATGACTCTTTGAGGTAATGTGTTGACTATCTTGAGCTGAATAAGAAGACAAGGAAGAATAAGTATCCACTTCCACAGGTTAATGACTTGTTTGATCAGTTGCATTGAGCAAGGTTCTTCTCAAATGGATTTGGCTGTAGGAATTCACTAACCTAGAGTGACCAAGGAAATCATGCCTATTACTATATTTCAAACATTATTATGTTTTTATAAGTGTTTAATAATGATTGTTAGATTAACCAATGCTTCTGACATACCTTGTTGATCCTATGAATAAAGTTTTCAAAGATCAGTAAAATAGGTTCATACTTTGTATTTGTATATGATATTCTAATCTATTATAGAACAAAAAAGAGCAAAGGATACACTTAAGAGTAGTACTCAAGATTTTGAGGGAGCACGCAAGTTGAGAGCGAATTTCTCTAAGTGCCTCTTTTGGAATAAAGAAGTGATATTCTTGGGTTATGTTGTATCAGGATAGCAGTGAATCTTACAAAGATAACAACAGTCCAAGAGTTCAATCAACCCAAGAATGCAATGGATATGAGAAGTTTTCTTGTACTAACAGGATATTATAGATGCTTCATCAATAACTTCTTGAAGATTATAACACCTTGGATAATTTGAGGAAGAAAAATCAAGATTTTGTATGGGATGCTAGATGTGAGCATGCTTTTTTGGCTTTGAAGGAAGGTTGAAGAGTGCGTCAATTTTTATTATTCTTAGTTGGAATGAAGAGATGGCAGTATATATAGATGTTTGAGGTATTATTCTAGGAGCATTGTTGATATAGAATTGAAAGCCATCGTTTATGGTAGTCAAAGTTAAAGTTACATCATGATTTAGAGTTATCGGAAATTGTCTTTGCTTTGAATATGTAGAGATACTACTTTTTGGTAGAATGCTATGAGCTAATTACAGACCGTAAATCATTGAAATGTTTTTTTCTTAAAAGGATCTTAAGATTCAACAACAACTGTGTTGGAGTTCTTAATCACCTACGATTTTAGTATTTTCTACACTCTAGGTAAATAGAATGTAGTTGCAGATGCTTAAGCAGAAGATATACGGATTGGTTACGATCATGTTCTTCAAAATGAAGCATTTGTAATTTATATTGATTCTAGGGTATGCTAAAGTGTATGGTAGGCCATAGAGACTCATTGTTTACTATATTAGTTTGGAAAACCTTACAAAAAGCATCAGGAACTAAGATGCGCCTGGGTACAACATATCTTCCTTAAATAGATAGGCAGATAAAAAGAGTGAATTGACTATTGGACGATCTCCTTTATGTTTGTATCAAATATTTTGGAATATCTTGGAAAGAACACCTGCATTTTTTTGAGCTTTCATACAATAACAATAATCAGTAGCGTACTATTATAGCACCATTTGAAGCATTATATGGATGATCTTGTCGTGCATCTTCATCTTGGTAAGAAGTTGTTGAGCAACATATACTAAAGCCAAAAATGATTATACATTAGAGAAGGTGGAGGTCTATCATTTGACATGGTGAAAGTTTCTCGGGATTTTCAAAAGTGTTATGTAAATAAGAGAATAATAGATGTGGAGTTCTCTGTTGGAGATATGGTTTTCTTAAAGGTCTCTCCTATAAGGAATGTTGTCCAATTTGGAAGGAAAAGAAGGTCAGTACTCAAATTTGTTAGACCATTTTCGATAACAAAAAGGAATGAAAAGTTGGCTTATAGGGTTAATCTACCTCTAAAAATGGTAGGTACACACAATTTTTTTCATATCTTATATCGAAGAAGTTCGTGAACACTCGGACATAGTGGTAGCGCCAGATCAACTGGGAAATATAGAGGTGGAGCCAAAAGTTTCTAAGCCTGATAAGCTACTTTGAATCATTGAGAATTACATGAAATATTTTAGGAGAAAAATAATTAAGCTATTTAACATGAGTCAGGATGACAACAATTACATATGAGAGACTACATAGATTATGAGGATGGCCTATCCAGAACTCTTCTAATGGTAAGACTCGTTTATTTTATCTACTTGCATCATTGTATCTTATACTATTAGAATCATAAATACTACGACAAGATTCATTTTGCAATTGTTTGCATGGCTATTTGGTTGAAGTGTTGGATGATTTCTAGGGCTAGTAGGCATATGAGATAATCTTGATTGGTTATGTTTATTTAAGTACTTCGGGGGCCAAATTCCTAAAAGGGCGAAGAGTGTAGCGATGCCTATTCTATAAAGAATCGTAAAATAATTTTATTTGGTTCGTATAAGTTCATATGACCTTAATATTTTAGGATATAATTCTTAGGTATATTACATGCATTTATAATTTTCCTGGATTTATATGCGACCACTTTGCATACGAAAATTTTATATCGATTGTACCTTTTGATAAGAGCTGAACTAGATACTCCATCTTATTTCATTATCGTGGAATGGTGGTTCCTCATTCTATAGAGTATTCATATAGGAAAACTGAACTAGCGATTAGGTAGTTATAACATTTTTAGGTTTTCAAAACTATTGGATAAAACTAGAGGGGGTTGATATGCAAAATTAGAAAATCCATTATCCTAATCACATGTTCCTGTAACCATAAGCCGAGAGGAATCACTTAAAAACTTCCCTCTTATTACACACCAGCTTTAACCCTAGGTCTACTCTATCCCTCCATCAATTTCATCAGTTCTCACTAGATTTCATCCTAGATATCTTTAATTGACAATTAAAATCTAAATCTCCATCTACATTCTAGATTTCATCATTTTGATTGCATTCTCATCCGTTTTATCGGTGTTCGGATCAGATCTCATCTAGATCTACACGAACTGATTGATTTATTAAGTGGTTATGATCACTCATTAGCTTATGATGGATTATATGACAGAATTACGCGATTTTATGTTATAACTCTAGTTTAAACCCTAATTATATGATCTAACTAGAATTTCATATATAAACCCTAATCTAACCGAATTAGCACATAGTCTATGAATTGGCTAGATAACATCCTATATGTAGTATTTCTATATTTTAGTGTAGCTCTTTGCTTGATTTGTCTGCTAGTGTTGTGCTTGCCTAGGATTTAGATCAAATATCGAAGCATATCAGAAGTAGATTTCCTCATAATCACATGAAAATTGGAGCATAGGATAAGAAGCAAGGCGGGAGGCCATATTGTGACTCGCAGTTGAAAATATACTAAGTGCTAGAGTCAGTATGGAGTCATAGGGATGAGTCGATACCAACTCGTAGATATGACTCGGGTGACCCTAATACCTTGTGGAAATTAATGTACCAGGTTTCTGTAACAACCCGCTCGGAATGGGACTATATTTCGACCTAGAAAAGACCCATCGAAATTTAGAGTCATTTAAATGGGTTGTTGGTTCCTGTAAGGATTACACTTGCACATAATATATTCACATAGATACTTCAAATGGAAATCTCACACGATGGAAAGAGAAACTATAATACTGAAAATAAGATGCACCATTTATTTAAAACCACAGAAATATAACAGTCACAGTTACATCTGTTCAATGTTTACATCAAATAGTTCATTCTCACAAGTTTCCAAAAGAAGTAAAGTAATAACTGCTAATAATAACATGACAACTTCTTCTTATTCATCAGCTTCAACCATGACTACATCCAAGGCTTTATCCCTATCTACTGACCTATTAGATATGTTGAGGAGAGGTGTCAGAACATAAAGTTGTGTGTGAATGAAATATAGTGTTACTTAATGCCCATACCCTATATTTTTAGCAGGTTATATATGTTAAGGTATGTCTACGCAGCACACAACAAGCACCAAGTATCTAACCAATGGGGCGGATATCCAAGTCAATCACCCATTAGTGTTTTAGGGTAAAGACCCAACAAGGTGGCATTCTAGGTCACTTACGACCCTATAAAAGATGGATTCTTATGATCGCTTATAACCCTGAGGCGGACCCCTAGCCTTTTAAGACCCCGTCCTAATACGTTAACGTTATTAAGTCTATACTCTCATTTGTAATATGAGAAGTAGTATTGTGAACATTACTACTTAACTAATATTACCCGGTAGTACACTTGTGCCTCTTAAGACTTCCCTTAAACAGTTGGTGAGCATGCAATGGCCATATATCTTTCAGTTACCAATATGTCCCTAGTTAAGCACTTACAAGCTTCTAGAAGAAGTGGACATCCCCGTGAACTACCTTAATCCGTTACCATTTTATGCCTAACCACTTTTAGAGAAGGAGGACCCAAGAACTTACTTCAAATCTAGTAAGTGTGGGTCCCATGACTTCGGTTCCTCTCCGAGGAATAAACATTTGGAGGGAACCTAGTCCTAACCACTTAAGACCCAAACTAGATAAAAAGAGAGTCTCAGCCACTTAAGACCTTCTCAAGGCGTAGTAAATCTGCCTATTTTCACATAATAGACTTATATATATATATATATATATATATATATATACATACATACATACATACATATATATGATCATATATGTATACACACATTTATATACATACATATATATATATATATATAGTCATATATGTATACACACACTAGACCTCTCACATTAAACTGTATACCTGTAGTGTTGGATATGCTGGTCGGTTCCAGGCAGACTTCTACTACAAGTTGATTTAACCTCGTGTCTAGTGTACTCATTTTTTGAATGGCCCATGACACCTAGACATCTCACATTAGTTGGGTCAACTTGTGGTTGCTGGATTTAACGGTCGGTTCCGGGCAGACTTCTACCACAAACGGAAACTAACTTCGTATATATGTGTCATATATATATATATATATATATATATATATATATATATATATATATATATAACCATTCTATATATGCACACATAAGCAAGCAAACATATTTATTATGGGGACATTCCAAATTCAAATCTAACCTAACCGCATTTATTACGCTAATACAATGTTGATTACGTTTATATAAGTATAAAATAATAACGCCTAAATAACGTAAATATTCGTATAAACAGTGAAACGTTCTAACGAGGTGGCAATTGTCAATCTTTTATCCAAATCAAGGCATAAAAGTTAGGTTTTCCATAATTTTATCGCTACAACATAGACATGATTACATATTGACAAGATGACAAATAGCAGTGGATGGAAAAGCATACATACAATTTCAACTTGTATTGTAACAACCCTTAAAATGCGAGCCAGTTTGAAAATTTTAATTTGGCAATTTTAGCGAATTTTGGATATTTAAAATGGATTATTTTAAATAAAATCGACGAGAAATTTATTTTGAATATATTCGAAAGTATATATTATACGCGTCGTCGTTAGAATATAAATAATTATATATATAATTATAATAGAATTGAAAATGGCCATTTTTCCGGGTGCAAAACTTCAATTGAATGTACCGGGTGCAAAACTTCAATTATATATAAATAATTATTATATATAATTATAATAGATTTCAACTTCAATTGAATGTACCGGGTGCAAAACAATCCGGATTTTAGTGAAACCAAAAACATTAGGATCTAATTGATGATATCTTTCCAAGAATCCAAAAAAATCAAAATTTCATAGCGGGAATCAAAAGATATGTCCAGTTGAAAATTCTGAATAGTCGCTATGAAATTCAGGCCCTTAAAAATGGGAATTTTGCAAACGACCTCGGATTTCGACGAAACCACTTTTGTTGGATCCGTAGTGTCAAGTTATTGCTAGATTCCAAATTTCATGATTTTTCGAATCAATATGTGAGCGTGGCAAAGGAAAACGCGTTTGACCAGTTTTAGTTGATTTTAATCGACTGGAAAATGGCCATTTTTCCAACGGTCTCAGAATTCGATGAAACTAGTTTTGTTAGTACCGTATCATCAATACGAAGCTAGAAAATATTTTTCTGGAATTTTTCTAGTTAGTATGTGACCCCGGTAAATTGAAATGTGTGTTTAAATTTAATATATAAAGATTTATATTTTCAAAACCAACGATAACTGATTCAAACAGCCGAATTGACCTGCGATACATATCCCATTGTGTTCGGAGTGGGGGTATTACGCTAGGGGCGACAGTCATTGGGTCTCGATTGGGGTTCGATAGGAAAGTCAACCTTTTGAATTTTAAAGTTGAAATTAAATTAAAATATATACATACACTCCACTCCCTTTCTCTCTCTTCATTTCAGAATCAAAAAAATAAAAAAAAAAGAAAAGAAAAGGAGATCAGCGATCGACTCCACCCCATCGCGCCCCTCCAAGGCGGCGCCGCCCATCGCCTAACGTCGGAGCTCCGCTCAGGGCGCACTGCCACCGCCGCCCTCTCCCTCCGCTCCGTCTCCTTCTTGAAGCCCTAGCCCCCTTCTTACCCAACCCGATTTCCGCCGCCCCCCCCCCCCCAATCAGCAATCGAGCACCGCGAAGCCCCCTCGCCTGACCTCCGCCGCCTCCACCGATCTGACCAACCACGTCAGCACCCCGTTGCCCCACTCCGCCACCAAATCGCAGCAACTCCTCCCCGCTTCGAACGGCGAGTTTTCGTTTTAGTTTATTGATTTTAATTGTTTTATAAAACTGAAATTCTTTATTACTTAAAAACTGAATTTTTATATGGTTGAAAATTAGATTTTTATTATAGAAAGACGATATTTTTACAATAGAAAGGCTTGATTTTTATTGTGAAGAAAGATTTGATTTTTTTTAACGTATAAAAATATGATTTTTATATTTTTAAAGTAATAAAAATATGACTTTTATATTTTTAAAGTATTAAAAATATAATCTTTACTATATAGAAGATGTAAAAATATGATTTTTGGTTAGGTAGAGAATTAAAAATATAATTTTTTACATGATAGGAATATTAAAAATATCATCTTTATATGTGTAGAAAAATAAAAATGAGATTTTTATAAAGATGAAAACTTTAAATTGAAAAGTCGAAATCTTTATTTTTATAAAGTTGAAATCTTTATTTTTATAAAGGCGAAATCTTTATTTTTATAAAGTTGAAATCTTTATTTTTATAAAGGCGAAATCTATATGTTTATAAAGGCGAAATCTTTATTTTATAAAGGCGAAATCTATAAAGTAAAAATAGAATTTTTATCTATATAGCAACATAGTAAAAATTCGATTTTTATATATTGAATAGCGAAGTAAAAATTCGATTTTTACATATGTAGAGAATACGGGCAACGAAGATAACAAAAGGGCGAGAACAACGAAGGTTTCTGCAAAAGAAGAGTCAAGATGATTGGATAGCTTTCTGTGAGAACTTCTCACTCTTTAATTTCTTTTCTAGTTATATATATATACTAGGATGCAGACGGTGCTTAGTAGCACCCGACACAATCGTCCACAGACCATGGACTTGTTTGTTTGGTTGTATAGATTAGTTAGATGATTTGATTTGAATTTGGTTGTTTGGTGATTTTGATTGATGTGTGAATGGCGTGGGCCTTCACTAGACCGGGGATAAGGTTCATGTGTTGACTGTACTCATCCGTTGAGATTAGTCATGTGTTGAACGAAATATTTTTATAATAAAATTTACATCTTTATCAATATAATATAAATGTTCATGTGTTGACTGTACTCATCCGTTGAGATTAGTCATGTGTTGAACGAAATATTTTTATAATAAAATTTACATCTTTATCAATATAATATAAATATTCATGTGTTGACTGTACTCATCCGTTGAGATTAGTCATGTGTTGAACGAAATATTTTTATAATAAAATTTACATCTTTATCAATATAATATAAATGTTCATGTGTTGACTGTACTCATCCGTTGAGATTAGTCATGTGTTGAACGAAATATTTTTATAATAAAATTTACGTCTTTATCAATATAATATAAATGTTCATGTGTTGACTGTACTCATCCGTTGAGATTAGTCATGTGTTGAACGAAATATTTTTATAATAAAATTTACATCTTTATCAATATAATATAAATGTTCATGTGTTGACTGTACTCATCCGTTGAGATTAGTCATGTGTTGAACGAAATATTTTTATAATAAAATTCGCATCTTTATCATATATAGAATCAGAAATCAACTGGAAAATAGATAAGATGAGTGGTCTCCTGGATATTAATCTGATGTTGGTTTCGACCTTCGGGGTTAATATTCAGGAAGTCGTTCTCTCACTAAATTACGGTCGGAGTCTGATTCAATATCAAACGATAGATACCTTAATTTTCATAAAATATATTAAATAACAAAAATAGTCACACGTGGACGATACTCATTCGTTGAGATTAGTCGTGTGTTGACAAAACGAAATATTTGAAACGAAATATTTGAAACGAAATATTTGAAATAGAATATTTGAAAATAGAAATATATGAAGCCGTGTTGATTAGATTGACGCCATTTAGACGTGAACGATATTTATATCGATTTTACTCATTTTAAAATGTATATCGAAAAGTGATTTCGAAATCGCATATTTTGAAATGAATTGAATATATAACGATTTCGAAATGAATTGAATATATAACGATTTCGAAATGAATTGAGTATATAACGATTTCGAAATGAATTGAGTATATAACGATTTCGAAATGAATTGAATATATAACGATTTCGAAATGAATTGAATATATAAGCAATTTGATTTAAGTCGAATAGAAAACCAATTTGAATTGAATCGAATAGAAAACGACTTTGAAATTGGATTGAATTGAAAACGAATTCAAATTGAATTGAAAGCGAATTGAAATGAATTCAGATTGAATTGAAATTTGAATTGAATAGAAATGGATTTCAAAACGAATTTATAAAGAAGAATTCAATTTTGCTTTGGATTGAAATAGAAGTTGAAATGGTTCTTGAAACGAATTCAAAACTATTTATACAATTCGTTTTAAATAGAAATCGACGAAATATATATATATATATATTATATATATATATATATAATGGCTTGAATAGAACACGCCGCGGCAGTTCGTGAATTTCGACCATTTATTTCAAACGGACATTACGGGAGATCCGACCGTCGGATTCTCCTAAAACCGGAACCGTTGGGTTCGTATCGAAAAGAGCTTTCTAACGAATATTAGAAATTTGAAATCTAACGGTTGGATTTGGAGTTACTTCCAAATCAAATTTGAAAAAGGTCGCTATAAGTGCAGTTCGATGGCCATTGTTGGAAATCGACTGTACGGGCCTTGATAAAATTATAAAAAATAGCGATAATTTGTGTAAAATCACAAGAAATGATTTGGGAAAATTTGGGGTGAAAAACTCCATATTTAAAAAGATAAAAATGGACTTTTATCGAAATGAACTATATTGAACTAAATTTAAAACCCGATTTGTTTTTAAATAAATAAATTAGATTTAAAAAGGGGTTTTAAATAATCGGAATTCCTAATATATTTGATTTGAATTGAACTAGAATTGATTTGTGGGTTTATCGTGAACTGTGTTTTAAACAACACTAGTTCTTTAACCCGATGATAAATAGAATGTGATTTGGGTTTGTCGTGAACTGTGTTTTAAATAACACCTAGTTCTTTAACCCAATAAAAGGAGTTTTAACGAATCTGCAATTAGATTGAAATGTGAATTTACAATCTAAATTATCAAATTTAGAAAACGAGCGAGAATGGAGTATCACCAGTTTTGCTCCAAAGCGATAGTTAAATCTTTAATTAGATTTGAACGTGAAATGGTAATTAATTTTACCGATAACACTGTGGTGCTAAATATGGAGTATTGCCAGTTTTGCTTCATGGGATGAATAGGTGGGGATTGGGAAATAAAATAAATAATTACTTCGGTGTGGTTCGCTAATCTCGACTAGTTTAGAAAACCATAATTTGGTTTGAAATGACATCCAAAGGAAGATTAAAGGATAAATTTAAAAGAATTTATCTTGGATAAAATTAATGGGAACCTTTCCCTAAGAATATGACATTTAGAAACTAACTGTAGGTTGGTTAAGACGAATGGTTTCCTGGATATTGATCTGATGTTGGTTTCGGCCTTCGGGGTTAATATTTGGGAAATTGTTCGCTTGCTAATTTGCGGTTAGTGACTGCTGAATTAGAATGAGGCGTATATTGTGTTTGTGTAAGATTTGTTTTTAATATACGCGGGTTGTTCGGAAAGTCCGGGTTTATACCCATTCTGAATAACCGATTCGACGATAAGTCGAAGATGAAGACGGTGGTTGAAGACCGGAAGTCTTCACATCGTTTGGATAATTACTGACGATCCTGATTGGGCTGTACACCCAAGAGGATGGAAATAGTTGGTGGTTGTCCAGACGTACTTGGAGATGGATGGATATGCGAGGAAAGTACCTCCGGTTTCGTTCAGACCCAGAACGGACTTGTAAATGGATTGTGTGTCTGACATTGGATTTTATTCTGTGTTGATTGATTTCTATTAAATATATATCTGTTTGGCGGCGGAGAATTTATTCTCTTGCTTAACGCCCTTCTCTGAGACGTACGAGCTTAGAGGTTATATATCGATAGATATCAATCGCATAGCATGAATTGCCTGTGTGGCATACTGAGTTGCAATGATCAAGGCTTCGGTTGAAAAGCAAAGCCTTGTGGTTGATGATCAAAGCACGACCTCTGTGGCGTAGCTTTGTGTATAACGTGAATTCGCGAGCCTCACACCTCGGTATGAGTTAAAAACGGGATACGGACCGCTGGGAGAGCACGACGTTTCTTTCTAGCTTTGGTGGTGTCAGTGACTTACCAGCCCTGACATATATATACTTTTCACCTTTGTGGTTGTTGGAATGAGGCGCCTCAATTATAGGTCTGTAAGGACCGGGAAACGTGTGTTCAGGCATAATTAATCCTCTAACGTAAGTGAGGACCGGCCCAGCCGCATCCAGGGTTGCCCAGAGTGCGTAGCCCTGAGGCATTTGCTAGAGTGTCTCGAGCGCGGAGAGGATCTTGCCCCTTGCCTCGACTCATGACGGAATCCAATTTCCAATACGCGTAATTCGTCTTTAATTGTAGAACTAGTATGGCGACATAGTAGATGGTAGCTATGCCGCCTATGATTTATATTTATGATTGAAATGTTTTGACACTATACACTTATTATAGTATCAAATGATTTGTTTTAAACGTATCAAGCATGCTTTGGCTGTTATAAGGGAAAACCCTATCCCCCGGCTTGCGTTGCATTGTGTGATAGGACCTGGGTCTTATAACAGCTTCATTTTTCTTTATTTAGCATTGCGCTGTTTGTTCTATGCACTGGTATTCTTGGGAGGAAACCCGTTCCGTGTTATACGGCGTGGTCCCTTGATTTACCTAACTTAAAACCAATATTAATAACTGTTTTAGTTCTCACACCAGTCACATGACTGACCTGGAGTTTATTGTTTTTAACCTAAACTCTGGGTGCCCCTATTTTCCGCACGGGCAGCTAGTAGTTTTGGTTTTGCAGATTTATATTCACAGGATCCTGGTTTACAGCTGGAATGATATCCGGAAAGCTCTGTATCCGTATATCACCTTCAGTTGTGCTTTGTATTATTTTCCGCTGGTATGTAATTTATTGTAATCTCTGATATTTATCGAATGTAATTTATTCATTTATACTCTGTATATTCTTGTATCTGATGGAATTGTTGTAATAGCAATGAAATGTTCTTCCATCTGCGTTCTATTTTGTCCTGTTCTCAAACGATCAGGGGTTTCGAACGGTCTAGATCGGTTTAACGACTGATTCAGATCGAGCGAAATTCCAGGCCGTCACATTTGGTATCAGAGCTTTGGTTTACAGAGCTCGAGAACAAGACACATTAGAACCATACGAAAGAATTCATCAGATATTGGATTAGTAATATCCAATTAGAATGACTCGTTAGAGATAGGATCAGTTGTGTCCTAGAACGAGTGTGAAGAGTATATTTTTCAAATGAAAACAATTTTGTTTTGAAATTTAAATCGTTTTATACGTATTTGAATATTTTATTTGTATTGAATTTGGACAATCCAATATATAAAGGTTTTGCATATACGCGTCATGAACGTATATTCAAAGTTTTAATATACTGGATAGATATAGAATCACATTCTAGTCACCCGGAGATGGTACTGATGATAGCACGTGCATCATCAGTATTTATGTTCGAGTTTCGAAGGTGTGATATCTATATATTTCCATTAGGCTGGTGTGAGAACCAAAACTTATATAGCTAGAACACATTGTTGTGAATTGGCATCAAAAACAAGATTTTCAGTATATGTATCAAAATTTATGAATTTGAAGCGTTAAATCCACTAATTGATTGATGTTTGTGTTGTCTGTTTATTTGTTTGATAATTTTGAACCATTAAGCCTAATTGAATCAAATATTGAACTATATTGAAAATTGGTCGCATTTGCTTGCATATGCATGTACTTACATTGAACAGGTCATAGCAAGGAGGCTAGAGCAGAGAATAAAATTTGTTTGCCCGACAAATAAGTACATGTTTACTAAAATTTACTGTTTTGTTTGGGTGATGATGATTTTATGAGCCTATTGGCTAGCCGCTTGGCTTTTTCTTTTTCTTTTTGAGATTAGAAGGACCGGGGAAGCTATTTGAAATTCCCCGATGCTCCCGGTGCAGGGGAGGTTATGGCGAAATTTTTCGAAAATTTAGGGTGCTAGCCAAATTTTTGAAATTTTGAAAATTCTCAAAAACTGAAAAGTTGGAGAATGGAAGCCAGAACGAACGTAGAGTTGATTAATCAAACCACTTTCGACTTTGTTCCTTTTCGGGGACGAAAAGTTTTAAGTGGGGGAGATTGTAACAACCCGTAAAATGCGAGCCAGTTTGAAAATTTTAATTTGGCAATTTTAGCGAATTTTGGATATTTAAAATGGATTATTTTAAATAAAATCGACGAGAAATTTATTTTGAATATATTCGAAAGTATATATTATACGCGTCGTCGTTAGAATATAAATAATTATATATATAATTACAATAGAATTGAAAATGGCGTGGTAGTTCGATAATTCGATTTCAAACATCAATTGAATGTACCGGGTGCAAAACAATCCGGATTTTAGTGAAACCAAAAACATTAGGATCTAATTGATGATATCTTTCCAACGAATCCAAAAAAAATCAAAATTTCATAGCGGGAATCAAAAGATATGTCCAGTTGAAAATTCTGAATAGTCGCTATGGAATTCAGGCCCTTAAAAATGGGAATTTTGCAAACGACCTCGGATTTCGACAAAACCACTTTTGTTGGATCCGTACTGTCAAGTTATTGCTAGATTCCAAATTTCATAATTTTTCGAATCAATATGTGAGCGTGGCAAAGGAAAACGCATTTGACCAGTTTCAGTTGATTTTAATCGACTGGAAAATGGCCATTTTTCCAACGGTCTCAGAATTCGATGAAACTAGTTTTGTTAGGACCGTATCATCAATACGAAGCTAGAAATATTTTTCTGGAATTTTTCTAGTTAGTATGTGACCCCGGTAAATTGAAATGTGTGTTTAAATTTAATATATAAAGATTTATATTTTCAAAACCAACGATAACTGATTCAAACAGCCGAATTGACCTGCGATACATATCCCATTGTGTTCGGAGTGGGGGTATTACGCTAGGGGCGACAGTCGTTGGGTCTCGATTGGGGTTCGATAGGAAAGTCAACCTTTTGAATTTTAAAGTTGAAATTAAATTAAAATATATACATACACTCCACTCTCTTTCTCTCTCTTCATTTCAGAATCAAAAAAAAAAAGAGAAAAGAAAAGGAGATCAGCGATCGACTCCACCCCATCGCGCCCCTCCAAGGCGGCGCCGCCCATCGCCTGACGTCGGAGCTCCGCTCAGGGCGCACCGCCGCTCTCTCCCTCCGCTCCGTCTCCTTCTTGAAGCCCTAGCCCCCTTCTTACCCAACCCGATTTCCGCCGTCCCCCCCCCCCCCCCCCAATCAGCAATCGAGCACCGCGAAGCCCCCTCGCCTGACCTCCGCCGCCTCCACCGATCTGACCAACCACGCCAGCACCCCATTGCCCCACTCCGCCACCAAATCGCAGCAACTCCTCCACGCTTCGAACGGCGAGTTTTCATTTTAGTTTATTGATTTTAATTGTTTTATAAAACTGAAATTCTTTATTACTTAAAAACTGAATTTTTATATGGTTGAAAATTAGATTTTTATTATAGAAAGACGATATTTTTACAATAGAAAGGCTTGATTTTTATTGTGAAGAAAGATTTGATTTTTTTTTTTAACGTATAAAAATATGATTTTTATATTTTTAAAGTAATAAAAATATGACTTTTATATTTTTAAAGTATTAAAAATATAATCTTTACTATATAGAAGATGTAAAAATATGATTTTTGGTTAGGTAGAGAATTAAAAATATAATTTTTTACATGATAGGAATATTAAAAATATCATCTTTATATGTGTAGAAAAATAAAAATGAGATTTTTATAAAGATGAAAACTTTAAATTGAAAAGTCGAAATCTTTATTTTTATAAAGTTGAAATCTTTATTTTTATAAAGGCGAAATCTTTATTTTTATAAAGTTGAAATCTTTATTTTTATAAAGGCGAAATCTATATGTTTATAAAGGCGAAATCTTTATTTTATAAAGGCGAAATCTATAAAGTAAAAATAGAATTTTTATCTATATAGCAACATAGTAAAAATTCGATTTTTATATATTGAATAGCGAAGTAAAAATTCGATTTTTACATATGTAGAGAATACGGGCAACGAAGATAACAAAAGGGCGAGAACAACGAAGGTTTCTGCAAAAGAAGAGTCAAGATGATTGGATAGCTTTCTGTGAGAACTTCTCACTCTTTAATTTCTTTTCTAGTTATATATATATACTAGGATGCAGACGGTGCTTAGTAGCACCCGACACAATCGTCCACAGACCATGGACTTGTTTGTTTGGTTGTATAGATTAGTTAGATGATTTGATTTGAATTTGGTTGTTTGGTGATTTTGATTGATGTGTGAATGGCGTGGGCCTTCACTAGACCGGGGATAAGGCTAGGCCTCGTCCCGTTTCTAGTATCGTGCCGTTATGCCGCCGAAATTTTCTAAAATATGTTAGAAAAATAAAAATATCATTTTTATTGAATAAATGAACTGAATAGAATATATTCATATGTTGAAATAAAATGTGTTATCGTTAAAAATACAATTTTTAACATGAAAGTGAAATAAATAAAATATTCATTTACAAACCGGACGGTTTGTTTATGTACACCTATTTGAAGGACATTGATTGGGACGATAAATTTCACACATCGCCCAACTGCACAAATAAAATCTGTGTTTGATTGTCTGAAACCCCACACGGGTGTTGGGATGAAATATGAAGTTCACTCATCGTGATTGATTAAATATGTCGATCGATTGATTGACAGGCTGTTATAAGCGTTAGATGTCTACATTTGATGCTTATGCAGTGGAGTGCACTTTGGTTGATGGTTGATTATTTTTCAATGCTGTTATATACGTGTGATGTATGAAAATCCATATAATTAACGTTATATGGTGATTGATTGGGTCTCATTCCAATTTAGAAAATAAAGAATATTATAAAATAAAGGTTCATGTGTTGACTGTACTCATCCGTTGAGATTAGTCATGTGTTGAACGAAATATTTTTATAATAAAATTTACATCTTTATCAATATAATATAAATGTTCATGTGTTGACTGTACTCATCCGTTGAGATTAGTCATGTGTTGAACGAAATATTTTTATAATAAAATTTACATCTTTATCAATATAATATAAATGTTCATGTGTTGACTGTACTCATCCGTTGAGATTAGTCATGTGTTGAACGAAATATTTTTATAATAAAATTTACATCTTTATCAATATAATATAAATGTTTATGTGTTGACTGTACTCATCCGTTGAGATTAGTCATGTGTTGAACGAAATATTTTTATAATAAAATTTACATCTTTATCAATATAATATAAATGTTCATGTGTTGACTGTACTCATCCGTTGAGATTAGTCATGTGTTGAACGAAATATTTTTATAATAAAATTTACATCTTTATCAATATAATATAAATGTTCATGTGTTGACTGTACTCATCCGTTGAGATTAGTCATGTGTTGAACGAAATATTTTTATAATAAAATTTACATCTTTATCAATATAATATAAATGTTCATGTGTTGACTGTACTCATCCGTTGAGATTAGTCATGTGTTGAACGAAATATTTTTATAATAAAATTTACATCTTAATCAATATAATATAAATGTTCATGTGTTGACTGTACTCATCCGTTGAGATTAGTCATGTGTTGAACGAAATATTTTTATAATAAAATTTACATCTTTATCAATATAATATAAATGTTCATGTGTTGACTGTACTCATCCGTTGAGATTAGTCATGTGTTGAACGAAATATTTTTATAATAAAATTTACATCTTTATCAATATAATATAAATGTTCATGTGTTGACTGTACTCATCCGTTGAGATTAGTCATGTGTTGAACAAAATATTTTTATAATAAAATTCACATCTTTATCATATATAGAATCAGAAATCAACTGGAAAATATATAAGATGAGTGGTCTCCTGGATATTAATCTGATGTTGGTTTCGGCCTTCGGGGTTAATATTCAGGAAGTCGTTCTCTCACTAAATTACGGTCGGAGTCTGATTCAATATCAAACGATAGATACCTTAATTTTCATAAAATATATTAAATAACAAAAATAGTCACACATGGACGGTACTCATTCGTTGAGATTAGTCGTGTGTTGACAAAAAGAAATATTTGAAACGAAATATTTGAAACGAAATATTTGAAATAGAATATTTGAAAATAGAAATATATGAAGCCGTGTTGATTAGATTGACGCCATTTAGACGTGAACGATATTTATATCGATTTTACTCATTTTAAAATGAATATTGAAAAGTGATTTCGAAATCGCATATTTTGAAATGAATTGAATATATAACGATTTTGAAATGAATTGAATATATAACGATTTCGAAATGAATTGAATATATAACGATTTCGAAATGAATTGAGTATATAACGATTTCGAAATGAATTGAATATATAACGATTTCGAAATGAATTGAATATATAACGATTTCGAAATGAATTGAATATATAAGCAATTTGATTTAAGTCGAATAGAAAACCAATTTGAATTAAATCGAATAGAAAACGACTTTGAAATTGGATTGAATTGAAAACGAATTCAAATTGAATTGAAAGCGAATTGAAATGAATTCAGATTGAATTGAAATTTGAATTGAATAGAAATGGATTTCAAAACGAATTTATAAAGAAGAATTCAATTTTGCTTTGGATTGAAATAGAAGTTGAAATGGTTCTTGAAACGAATTCAAAACTATTTATACAATTCGTTTTAAATAGAAATCGACGAAATATATATATATATATATTATATATATATATAATGGCTTGAATAGAACACGCCGCGGCAGTTCGTGAATTTCGACCATTTATTTCAAACGGACATTACGGGAGATCCGACCGTCGGATTCTCCTAAAACCGGAACCGTTGGGTTCGTATCGAAAAGAGCTTTCTAACGAATATTAGAAATTTGAAATCTAACGGTTGGATTTGGAGTTACATCCAAATCAAATTTGAAAAAGGTCGCTATAAGTGCAGTTCGATGGCCATTGTTGGAAATCGACTGTACGGGCCTTGATAAAATTATAAAAAATAGCGATAATTTGTGTAAAATCACAAGAAATGATTTGGGAAAATTTGGGGTGAAAAACTCCATATTTAAAAAGATAAAAATGGACTTTTATCGAAATGAACTATATTGAACTAAATTTAAAACCCGATTTGTTTTTAAATAAATAAATTAGATTTAAAAAGGGGTTTTAAATAATCGGAATTCCTAATATATTTGATTTGAATTGAACTAGAATTGATTTGTGGGTTTATCGTGAACTGTGTTTTAAACAACACTAGTTCTTTAACCCGATGATAAATAGAATGTGATTTGGGTTTGTCGTGAACTGTGTTTTAAATAACACCTAGTTCTTTAACCCAATAAAAGGAGTTTTAACGAATCTGCAATTAGATTGAAATGTGAATTTACAATCTAAATTATCAAATTTAGAAAACGAGCGAGAATGGAGTATCACCAGTTTTGCTCCAAAGCGATAGTTAAATCTTTAATTAGATTTGAACGTGAAATGGTAATTAATTTTACCGATAACACTGTGGTGCTAAATATGGAGTATTGCCAGTTTTGCTTCATGGGATGAATAGGTGGGGATTGGGAAATAAAATAAATAATTACTTCGGTGTGGTTCGCTAATCTCGACTAGTTTAGAAAACCATAATTTGGTTTGAAATGACATCCAAAGGAAGATTAAAGGATAAATTTTAAAGAATTTATCTTGGATAAAATTAATGGGAACCTTTCCCTAAGAATATGACATTTAGAAACTAACTGTAGGTTGGTTAAGACGAATGGTTTCCTGGATATTGATCTGATGTTGGTTTCGGCCTTCGGGGTTAATATTTGGGAAATTGTTCGCTTGCTAATTTGCGGTTAGTGACTGCTGAATTAGAATGAGGCGTATATTGTGTTTGTGTAAGATTTGTTTTTAATATACGCGGGTTGTTCGGAAAGTCCGGGTTTATACCCATTCTGAATAACCGATTCGACGATAAGTCGAAGATGAAGATGGTGGTTGAAGACCGGAAGTTTTCACATCGTTTGGATAATTACTGACGATCCTGATTGGGCTGTACACCCAAGAGGATGGAAATAGTTGGTGGTGGTCCAGACGTACTTGGAGATGGATGGATATGCGAGGAAAGTGCCTCCGGTTTCGTTCAGACCCAGAACGGACTTGTAAATGGATTGTGTGTCTGACATTGGATTTTATTCTGTGTTGATTGATTTCTATTAAATATATATCTGTTTGGCGGCGGAGAATTTATTCTCTTGCTTAACGCCCTTCTCTGAGACGTACGAGCTTAGAGGTTATATATCGATAGATATCAATCGCATAACATGAATTGCCTGTGTGGCATATTGAGTTGCAATGATCAAGGCTTCTGTTGAAAAGCAAAGCCTTGTGGTTGATGATCAAAGCACGACCTCTGTGGCGTAGCTTTGTGTATAACGTGAATTCGCGAGCCTCACACCTCGGTATGAGTTAAAAAGGGGATACGGACCGCTGAGAGAGCACGACGTTTCTTTCTAGCTTTGGTGGTGTCAGTGACTTACCAGCCCTGACATATATATATTTTTCACCTTTGTGGTTGTTGGAATGAGGCGCCTCGATTATAGGTTTGTAAGGACCGGGAAACGTGTGTTCAGGCATAATTAATCCTCTAACGTAAGTGAGGACCGGCCCAGCCGCATCCAGGGTTGCCCAGAGTGCGTAGCCCTGAGGCATTTGCTAGAGTGTCTCGAGCGCGGAGAGGATCTTGCCCCTTGCCTCGACTCATGACGGAATCCAATTTCCAATACGCGTAATTCGTCTTTAATTGTAGAACTAGTATGGCGACATAGTAGATGGTAGTTATGCCGCCTATGATTTATATTTATGATTGAAATGTTTTGACATTATACACTTATTATAGTATCAAATGATTTGTTTTAAACGTATCAAGCATGCTTTGGCTGTTATAAGGGAAAACCCTATCCCCCGGCTTGCGTTACATTGTGTGATAGGACCTGGGTCTTATAACAGCTTCATTTTTCTTTATTTAGCATTGCGCTGTTTGTTCTATGCACTGGTATTCTTAGGAGGAAACCCGTTCCGTGTTATACGGCGTGGTCCCTTGATTTACCTAACTTTAAAACCAATATTAATAACTGTTTTAGTTCTCACACCAGTCACATGACTGACCTGGAGTTTATTGTTTTTAACCTAAACTTTGGGTGCCCCTATTTTCCGCACGGGCAGCTAGTAGTTTTGGTTTTGCAGATTTATATTCACAGGATCCTGGTTTACAGCTGGAATGATATCTGGAAAGCTCTGTATCCATATATCACCTTCAGTTGTGCTTTGTATTATTTTCCGCTGCTATGTAATTTATTGTAATCTCTGATATTTATCGAATGTAATTTATTCATTTATACTCTGTATATTCTTGTATCTGATAGAATTGTTGTAATAGCAATGAAATGTTCTTCCGTCTGCGTTCTATTTTGTCCTATTCTCAAACGATCAGGGGTTTCGAACGGTCTAGATCGGTTTAACGACTGATTCAGATCGAGCGAAATTCCAGGCCGTCACATGTATCCTAGGCATGTAGAAATGATTTCAGTACTGAATTGAACATAGTATTACATACACTTACACATGTATGCTTATAATTCATATTTTATCCAATTCACCCTTTTTTGGTGTTATACACATAAAAATGTTTACATTTAACTTATTTCAATTGCGAATGCATTTATACCCAAAATAGGATCCAAACCCAATTCAAATCATGAAACAATCAAATCCAAACCTTTTTAGGATGAAATCAAATGATAATAAAGGTGAATTACATTAAATATTAATAATAATAGCAACATCCTTTTTCATCTTTAATCCAATATAAAAGCCAAACATCCACAAAACCCAAATTATCATGACAATTCATACACAATCACAACATAAAGGATTTGGGGGCTTTAATGTTTATGTTATCAATATCCGAATCCTCCTAGGCATATCTATTCACATGATAGGCTAATAAAAATAAGAATATGCCTAAGTATACTAGATTTCACTCACAGATCTATGCAAAATAAAGAGAATTCTATTATAGATCTAGATCCGTGCTTTAATCTTTGCGGCCAAACGTGCTCCAACAATTCTCCTAATTATGTATATTAGAGATATGTATCAGAATCTCATATATATATATATATATATATATATATCTTTATGCCAATTTTAGAATATAAAGTTAGAATAGAGAGAGGTTAAGAATAGAGTTGGAGAAATAGAAGAAAACCTTAACCTTATCTTTTATTTTTCTATGGAATTTAGTAATGGTGGAGAGGCAGCACGGAGGTAGGGGTAGAGAATGATTAGGGTTTCATAGTGTAATAGGAGGGGATATATATAGTTGCCCGTGTGGGCATAGACTGTTGGATTTATTAGAATAAATCCAAGCCTTCTATTCATATATATCCCTCAAAGAATCGTAACCTGCTTGATTTATTGGGATGTCTAGCAGCCGAGCGGTCGACTAGCGGTCGATACCCCTTATTGGGGCGGTCGACCCCTTCGAGGCTGGAATGCCCAATTAGGCTGTGTTGTTGAGTTGTTTATTTTAATTAATATGTTCCTTAATCTCTTAATCTTATTCCATACATACAGTATACGTTGTCCCCATGATCTTATCTTCAATTCAAAATTCAAAATTTTCCCTCTTTATTTTGAATTTATCTTGGGCATGTATATGCATGTATATATATTATCCACTTAAATATATATATATATATATGTGTGTGTGTGTGTGTGTGTGTGTGTGTATATATATATATATTTGCGTTTACCGTCCAAATTTAATTGTTCATAACTTTTTCACACATTGCTCGTTTTCAACATATTATAAATGAAAACGATTCAGAATTTCTCCGCGAATTCAAATAAAAGAATTTCGTAGTCAAATTCCTTAAGCTGCAAAATCTCATTTTCTTACCATATTATTTAATTTATTATTTTTAACTATTTATTTTATTATTAATACTTATGAATTTTACGGGGTGTTACATTCTCCCCCTTAAAATGGATTTCCAACCGAAATCTGTTTAAGGGGCGAAAAACACAACTCGCACGATCACATCCATGTTGTACGTCAATCTTATTTTTAAATCAACCATAAACATCCATGACTCGTAGTGATTATGAACTGCAGACCCACTAAAGTGAGCTCTATCCTAGCATGTAAGTGTAATAGGTGATGCAATATGTATGCAAACAACCTAATTATGCATATGTTTCTATATGAATGCTCAGTGCAAAAGGTGTTGCATCCATTTCGTAACATCCAATCAAGCAATAATATTACATCCTTAAACATAATTTGAGGAAAAATTACCTAGAAAAGCTCTGGGTGAGTCTGTCTCATCTTATCCTTGGTTTCCCATGTGCTTTCTGCAGGGTTATTTCTCCACTGTACTCAGACGAGGCTGACGGTTTAGTTGTGGAGTCTCTTAATTCCGTGCTCTACAATCCTTGCAGTGGCATGTGACACCCTGGACTCGAAATTGAGTTTTTAAAAGTCCCCAATTTCATTAATTTTGAGTCTGATAGCAGAATCATGAAGTCATTTCCTTAGACGAGATACATGAAAAACATTATGGATCACCGATAGACGCTCTGGGAGATCCACTCAATAAGCCAAAGATCCTATCTTCTCAATAACATGAAAATGCCCAATAAATCTGGGAGCCAACTTCCCAGTCTTTCCAAACCAAATGGTGTTCTTAAGAGGGGATACTTTTACGAATATCAAGTCGCCAACACTAAACTCAAGTTCCCTCGTTCGCCTATCAACACATGATTTCTGACGGTCTTAGGCTGCCTTCATCCTCTGCCTAATCAAAGATATCTTTTTTATGGAATCACGGACGAAGTCTTGTCCGAGTATAACGTTGTCGATAGTTTCCCACTAACAAGTTGACGATTTGCATAGCCTCCTATAAAGCAATTCAATAGGGGCCATACCAATCGTCGTTTGAAAATTATTATTATACGTGAACTCTACAAGTGGTAGGTGCTGCTCCCAAACTCCTCCAAAGTCGATGATGCAAGCTTTGAGCAAGTCTTCCAAGATTCTATTTACTCTTTCGGTTTATCCGTCAGTTTGCGGATGATAATCCATGCTTGGATTGAGGGTCATTCCCAATGTTGCTTGTAGGTTTCTCTAAAATTCGCTCGTGAATAAGGGATCTCTATCACTTACGATACTTGATGGAATACCATGGAGTCTGACTATCTCTTTAACGTACGGTTAGGCTAATGAGGCTGCAGTCCTTGTCTTCTGAAATGGTATAAAATGGGCGCTTTTGGTTAGACGATCTACCACAACCCAAATGGCTTAATTACCCTTTTGGCTTCTAGGAAGTCCATCTATAAAGTCCATGGAAATATGTTCCCACTTCCACGTGGGGATCTCTAAAGATATAGCAGTCCTCCAGGCTTCCCTTGCTCGACTTTCACTTTTGTGCATGTTAAACATTTGGCCACAAACTTGGTTGCGTCTTTCTGCATTCCTTCCTAGTGGAGATTCCTTTTCATATCCTTATACATTTTATCTCCATCGGGGTGTATGGTCAATTTTGACCTATGGCACTCCTCTAAAATTTCTTTTGTCAACCCTTCATCTTTAGGGACATAAAGTCGTCCATCCCAAAGTAAACTCCGTCACGCTGATCGAATACCTAACCGAATGAGGAAAGGACCTTTTCTTTTCCACTTTTTCTTTTTTGCTTCTTGATTCCTCATCAAGGTCTTGTGCGCTTTCGATGCTTTCTCTTAGGGCAGGTCTAATTATTATAGCCCCAAGAAAATCATTAGAAGCAGTTGGTGAGGATTGCAATTTAAAATTAGAGAGGAACTCTAATTGTTTCCATTCTATTGTTGCATTCAAAGTCGCATGTTTCCTACTTAAAGCATCTGCCACAACATTCCCCTTTCCCGGGGTTTACTGGATCATGAAGTCAAATAAGTCAATATATTCCATCCATCGTTGTTGTCTCATGTTTAGGTCGCGTTGAGGAAATAAATACTTTAGGGATTTATGATCAGTAAAAAGTGCAAACTTCTACCCTAAAAGGTAATGCCTCTGCATCTGAAGGGCGAACACTACTACGACTAACTCAAGGTTATGAACTGGGTATCTCTTCTCTAGTCCTTGAGTTGTCTTATAGCATAGGCAACTACTCTTCCTAAAACGGTCCTACACGCGTCAGTGTAAATGGTGAACAACTTTGAACCGTCGGATATAATTAGGACATGTGCGCTAGTTAATACCTCCTTTAATTTCTTGAAGGCTATATCACATTTATTACTCCAAGCAAACACCAAATTCTTTTTTGTTAACTGGGTTAAAGGAGTAGCAATCTTGGCAAGATCTTTAATGAATTTTTTACAATATCCAACCAATCCAAGTAAGCTTCTCGCTTCAGTAGCATTCCGAGGTATCCTCCATCCCTTGATTTCCTGGATATTTGCAAGGACTACGACCAAGCTTTTTCTTGACACGATGTGTCCTAAAAATCTTACTTCTTCACTCCAGAAATGGCACTTCGATAATTTTGCCTTCAATCGGTTCTTTCTTAATATCCCTAACACTTGTCTTAAGTGCTTTTCATGCTCTTTACGGTCTTTTGAGATTATAAGGATATCATACACGAAGACTACCACAATTTTATTTAGAATGACCCTAAAATTTTACTCATGAGGTCAAAGAAGAAGGCGGGTGCATTCGTTAGTCCAAAGGGAACCTTGTTGTCCTCCGCAATTCTTAACTGGTGAAATCCTGTAGCAAGGTCTAGTTGGGAAATACTCGGGCTCCTCCCAAGTGGTCAAAAAGGTCATCAATTCTAGGTAAAGGGTAACTATTCTTCATAGTCAATTTATTGAGCTCTCTGTAGTCCACACAAAGTCTCAGAGATCCAACTGCTTTGGCGGTGAATACCACAAGTGCACCCCATTCTAAATTTCTTCGACGAATGAAACCTTTTTGCAATAACTCTGAAATCTATTTATCTAACTCCCTTCTTTCCTTTGGCGCCATATGCCTCAAGGATAGTGCTATAGGTCTAGCGTCCTTTTTTGGTCAATACAAAAAGAGATTTCTCTGTAGGGCGAAAGTCATGTGACCTCCTAAAAACATCCAAGAACTCACAAACTATACGGACCGAAGATGGTCCTTCAGAACTAGAAGACAAAGAATATAATAAGGCTTTATCCATGTTTCTAACATTACAAGGAATATTTAGTTTGCATCCTCCTCGGCTTCTAAGACAAACGAATCTCTTATCGCAATCTAGGATGGCCCCATAGAACGATAGCCATTCCATACCTAGGATATATAAGGTCATACCCCATGAAATTTAACGCATACATTTCGCAATGGAACTCGACATTATCAATCTCCAATACTAGTTCTTTACACAACAACCCAAGATACTTAGATCCTGCGATAAGGTTGTCCACCTCTATCAGACTGTTTGAGATGGATATGGAAAGATTCAACAGATTTATTAATCCCTTGGAGATAAAAGAATGGGTCACCCCAGAATCGAAAAAGGTGTATACAAAATTTCCCAAAACAGAGCTGATACCTTCAAGCATGGGATGCCCTTGGTCTCTTGGGGGCCAGCTTTGAATTGGTGTTGCCTCTATTACATAGTTCTGGCCACTCTTGAAAACTTTGGGCTTTGGGAAATCCTTGGACATGTGTTCTTCTTCATGGAAATTGTAACATTTTCCCTTGAAATCCTTCTTCATCAACGAGGTCCTACAATCCTTGTCCTCATGGCCCTTGCGATTGCACCTCGTACAAGTCTTTGCATCATTTTTGAATTTGTTTTTCTTCTTGTTTTTCCACCATTCTTTCTTCTTATTTTTGCTGGAGCTTTCTCCTTTCTCACCTTCCTTACCCTCCTTGGGGCATTCCGCCATGCATAAAATAGCTGCCTCAACTAGAGTCCCAAAAGTTACCCCAAATGTTACTTGGGCTAATATGGTTTCTTCCAACGAAGAGTTCAGTCCTTTAACAAATATCAGGGCTTTGTTCATAGGGGTGTCTACCAATCCCCATCTAAACTTACATAATTCGGTGAATTCGGATACATACTCTTGTAGGCTCAAGCTTCCTTGCTTGAGATGGATGAATTTCTCTAGTTGGATAGTCGTTTCTACCCTTGGCAAAAACTTTACTTCAAAACGGGTTTTGAATTTGGCCCACGTAAATACTCGGCACTCGTTTTCCATAGATATTAAGTTTCACCATTCAAGGGCCTCATCCTTCAAATGCCAGGCCGCAACACCTCATCAAGCCAGCCAGTAGCTTCAAAAATTCTTTCACAATCCATAACCCATGATTGGGCACTAGCAAAGCCTTCCTTTCCAGAAAACGATTACCCTCCAAGATGCGTAAAGGTCTTACAAAGACGGGAAAAGTCAAAAGCTCCCTCAACAGCAGAAGCTGCAGGTGCCGCCGGGGCAGGATTGGAAACAGGGACCTATTCAACAATACGGAGATACTGATGAAACCATTATGGCAAGTATCTTGGCCTTGCATTGTTACCCTGCTTAGTTGGGTTTTTAGCCATTCTACTATCTGAAAGGGAAGAATCCTTTAGTGGATACTCCTGAGATAGTATTTAAGCTGAAAAGGAAGAAAACGATAAAGATGCCTAGTATAAATGCGTATGCTTATTGGGGTAGTTATATATATACACACATATCACATATATATATAGTTTGAAAAATCTTTTTTAGATTACAAATATGTCTCTTATACATATAGTTCCCTTATAATCGGGTAACCTAGGCTCTAATACCAAATGTAACAACCCTCCCGGAATGGGCCTAAATTTCGACCTAGAAAAGGCCAATCGAAACTTAGAGTTATTCTAAACGGGTCGTTGGTCCCTGTAAGGATTACATTAGCACAGAATATATATACACAAATACTTCGAATGGAAATCTCACATAGCGAAAAGAGAAAATAATGAAAATAAGATGCACCATTTATTTAAAACCACAGAAATACAACAGTCACAATTGCATCTGTTCAATGGTTGCAACAAATAGTTCATTCTCACAAGTTTCCAAAAGAAGCAAAGCAATAACTGCTAATAATAACATGACAACTTTGTCTTCTTCATCATCTTCAATCATGACTTTGTTCATGACTTTAACCCCGTCTACTGACCTGTTGGATATGTTGAGGAGAGGGGTCAGAACATAAAGTTCTGTGTGACTGAAATATAGTGTTATTTAATGTCCATACCCTATATTTTTAGCAGGTTACATATGTCAAGGTATGTACATGCAGCACACAACAAGCACCAAGTATCTAACCAATAGGGTGGATATCCAAGTCAATCGCCCGTTAGTGTTTTTAGGGTAAAGACCCAATGAGGTGGCATTCTAGGTCACTTATGACCATATTAAAGGTCGACTCTTATGATCTCTTATAACCTTAAGGTGGACCCGATGCCCTTTAAGACCTCATCCTAATACGTTAACGTTCTTAAGTCTATACTCTCATTTGTAATATGAGAAGTAGTATTGCGGATGTTACTACTTAACTAATATTAACCAGTAAGACACCTATGTTGCTTAGACTTCCCTTAGACAGTTGGTGAGCATGTAATGGCCACATGTTTTCAATTACCAATATGTCCCTAATTGTGCCCTTACAAGCTTCAGAGGAAGTGGACATCCCCGTGAACTACCCTACTCCGTTACTATTTCATGCCTGATCACTTTTAGAGAAGGAGGATCCAAAGACTTACTTCAAATCTAGTCCTCTCTAAGGAATAAACTATCGGAGGGATCCTAATCCTAACCATTTAAGATCCAAACTAGATAAAAAAGAGAGTCAACCACTTAAGACCTTCTCAAGGCGTAGTAAACCTGCCTATTTCCACATAATAGACTTATATATATATATATGGTTATATATACACACACTAGACCTCTCACATTAAACCATATACATGCAGATGTTGGACATGCCGGTCGATTTCAGGCAGACTTCTACTACAAGCAGGTTTAACCTCGTGTCTAGTGTACTAAGTTTTTGAATGGCCCATGGCACCTAGACATCTCACATTAGGTTAGTCCACTTGTGGTTGTTGGATTTGCTACTCGGTTCCGGGAAGATTTCTACCACAAATGGTTAAAAAACCCTCATGTATATGTGTCACTATTATTATATATATAACCATTCTCTATATGCACACATAAGCAAGCAAACATATTTGTTATGGGGACATTCCAAATTCAAATCTAACCTAACCTCATTTATTACGCTAATACAACGTTGATTACGTTTATATAAGTATAATAATAATAACGCCCAAACAACATAAATATTCATATAAATACGTTCTAACGAGGTGGCAATTGTCAATCTTTTATCCATATCAAGGCATACAAGTTTGGTTTTCCACAATTTTACTGCTACAACATAGACATGATTACATAATGACAAAATGACAAATAGTAGTGGATGGAAAAACAAAGTTATATGAATCTCATACATATATATATAAGAGACATGTATTGGAATCTCATATATATATATATATATATATATGTATGTATGTATGTTTATGCCAAATACGAGAATACAAAGTTATATGAATTAGAATAGAGAGAGGTTACGAATAGAGTTGGAGAAATAGAAGAAAACCTTAACCCTATTCTTTTATTTTTCTCCGGAATTTAGTAATGGTGGAGAGGCAGCATGGAGGTAGGGGTAGAGAATGATTAGTGTTTCATTGTGTAATAGGAGGGGATATATATAGTTGCCCGTGTGGGCATAGACTGTTGAATCAATTAGAATTAATCCAATCCTTTTATTCATACATATCCCTCAAAAAACCCTAACCAACTAGATATATTGAGCTGTCCAGCCACCGAGCGGTCGACCCCTAGTAGTCGACCAAAGGTCGACACCACTTAAGGGGGGGTGAGCGACCCCTTCGGGGCTGGAACGCCAAATAAGGCTGCGTTGCTGAGTTGTTTATTTTAATTAATACGTTCCTTAATCTCTTAGTCTTATTCTATATATACAATACACGTTATCCCCCCGATCTTATCTTCAATTCAAAATTCAAAATTTTTCCTCTTTATTTTGAATTTGTCTTGGGAATATATATATTATCCATTAAACTAACTATATATATATATTTCTGCATTTACCGTCTGAATTCAATTGTTCATAACTTCTTCATATATTGACCGTTTTCAACATATTATATATGAAAATAATTAAGAATTTCGCCGCAAATTCAAATAAAAGAATTTCGTAGCCAAATTCCTTATATGGGGATGTCCGTGGAGTGGTAGCAATGGTCGTATATTCTAGACTGCTTCGACTAAGGGTCTAGTGCTAGATTTCAGATCCCGTATCGTATGAGAGTATAACGGGGACAGAGATTTCCATTAGTCTCTGAAAAAGTGAGAATGATTATACGAGTTATCATATATTCAAGGCTTTAGACAGTGGTAGTTATGTTTTGTTTGATGGATACTATGGCTGCTATTATTCCTCTTCTGGATAGGCTATCACCTATAGAAATAATAGTAGGGTCGGTAAAGGGAGCCGCCTTGATTCTTTCATTCCGTTCTGCTACTGTCTCCTTTTTCGTTTTGTTTGAGTAACACGTTTTATATTATTATTATGTGTTATCTCTTTGGTGGTGTGATATAAAATGTATGATATATATGCCTATGTCTAGTACTATATTGCCAAGTATAACTTTTGATAGTCATTTACAGCTCCCACCATAAAGTTTTCTAACCTAAAGTTTAATATTTTTGATTCTTATTATCATGGGTACTATTGAATGAATATACTAAATGACAAGTTTGGTGACGCAACTGCTATACAAGAGACGAGCTAGATGTCTCCAGTGGTGGCACTATGGATACCAAACCGTGCTATTTTCTTTGTTGTCATGTATTCTTGGGAGGCTTATAGTGAGGAAATGTTGTATATGTTATTATGACATTTTGTACACAACTCAGTGATTTAAGTAGAGATGGTTTTTCACTATTATGATTCACTACTATTCTATTATATACTTGTTCTATTATACTTTACCCATGCCCTGTGAGATATACAGCAGATCATTATGCTTTGTTTTCTTCTCCGATGACTTTCTCATATTGATTGGGCATTGTAGAAAAGTTCCTTTATTAACTTTTCATACAGGCCGTATATGGGTGGTTGTCACATGATGCCACTTTTATTTATCATTTTAAAAATTACAAATTTTTATACATATAATATTAGTTTAATTTAGCATTATTTAAACAACGCAAAGGTATATGTCATTATATTAATATTATGCTGGTTTAATTTAGTATCGTTGATCTTTTTAGTTCATCGTTGCTTACTTGTTAGTTAGTGTTCTAGTATTATAGCCTCGTAGGAAGGAGCAGGTATTGACCCGACCCAAAAAATACATTGTTCCCCATTATTGACCAAATTGGATAAAACAAAGTACCGATTTTTATTCTTCATTTGATGAGTAAATTATACTAAGATCAAGTGCATTTGGCGACACTCTTTATAAACAAGTTGCTAAACGCATTTCAAATTCGAATAAGTTGAAATGATTATTTCAATATTCTTAATATTGTTGTGGAGTACCAAAATAAGTAGCCTTCTGCAAAAATTTAAGATTTACCGACCACAACTTTACGATTTTCTTTCCAGTCAAACTCCTGCAAATTTTAGAATTTTGATAATTTTTTATAAGAATTTACCAAATTATTATTATTATGATTTTTTATTTAATTAAATTGAACATAGTACATGGATAACTAATTTGGAAGACAATCATCATTTTTGTCATTCCAAATTACCATCCATCGTTGTTTTTGTTTTATTTTTTCAATACCACTTTCAATAGGAAGCTATGGAATTTGCTTTGATTTGTTTAATTCATAATGAAATATTGTTGAGTTTGCTTTGAACCGAGTGTAAATCAGTCAACTATTTGATTTGATTCCTTTTTGTCATAATAACCATTGAGTATTGTAAATGAACTTCTTTTTTGGAAATAAGCAAAATTTAAGCCTCCACCTAAGGAAAAAATGTTATAGGGACTATACCCCAATAAAACAATTAACAATTTTACCCCCTGTGCAAAGAAAAACATGATAAGAAACTCACGAAAAGTGATAAAGGTTCAGTAAAAACAATTTTCAATAGGGTCTGTTGGAAAAGAAAGTGAGAAAACGATGTTTGCTCACTGAAAAACTAAGGGTAATTACAGATTTTATTTTATTTACTTAAGGAGAGATGATTTTTTTAATGCTCTGGCGACTTTTCAAAAATTAATATTCCTTCGATAAATCCCTTTTTTTAATGATAAAACCCCTCTAAATTATACCACTTTCAAAAAGTTGTTACATCTGTTTTCTCTTCAATAATTACCTTTCCCACTTTACGTTAAAAGAAAAATTCCTCGTTTGCTCGCATTTCCTATAACATATTTCCTTCCAACATATTCTCGAACCTAATTGGAAACATTTTATGTTTATGTGTAACTTTTTCTCAATATTTGAAGAAAATTTAAATATAATTCAACAAGCTTCAATTGTTGATTGAATTTTAACAAAATAATTATTATCTTAAACCTGATTAAAGTGTTATTTTATTGATGTAACTTTTGGTTTCTTCCACAATGCTCATTTCAGTAAAGATTTGATAGGTAAAATTGTTGAGAAGTTTTAGCTTCAATTATCATTAATTGAACAAAAAAGAGAACACAACAGAAAAAATAAGTAAGAGAAAATTAAAAGAAGAAAATAAAAATTATTGACACGCTTTTTGGCAAAAGCTATCACAAGAGAATTCTCTGGCTAGCAATTAGCTCAAGCATTGGGAACATCGTCAGAAGACAAGAAGCGATTTGGTTGAAGTCGCATAGCAAACAATGAACGGCTTGAAACTCCTAATAGATGACCTCTTTTGGGCCCGAAATCATCAATCATAGGGCTTTGCCTAGTAACTCTTGTAGCCCTCTAAATTAACTTCATGAAGAGCTTTCGTTTGACAAAAATGGACTTACAGTTTGGAAGTTATGTCCGTTTCTGTGAACGCGCACAGACTTAGAACTTGGACTTTTACATTCATGGATCCGCAGATCGGATCGGATGCCCCGGATCAGATTGGACCCGCTCTGGCCCCACAGTTTGAAGAGGCTCGGACTTGGACTCTGGCTCGCGTCGGTTCGGATCGAACCATCCGGACCCAATCCGCCTTGGCTTCGGTTACACAGAAGTGCACAACAGTGGTTCGGTTCGAAACCGATCCGACCCGCCTAGACGGAGCTCTGCATAACTCAATATTAACCTATTCTTAAGGAGTAATCGCCTCCTACTTGCAAGGACCGACTTCCACATGACGTAGCACGATCTGGAGAGGCTTTCTCCACTATATTTCGAGATTGATGGGATGCACGCCACGTGGTATCCAAACCGGAACTTGCATACTACTATAAGTACACTGTTCGAAGGATTTTGAAGGGATATTTTTTGGCCATTCTAACCCTTGGCCTCCATTACAACAACGCAAGGACATTATGCTTCATTCAAAAAACCAATTGACACGTGGATTGCGTGTATAAACTCTTATAATTTCATTGAACGCACGGATTGTGTGCTTGCATGTAACCGATTCTTGTAATCTGTCAGTATAACAATAAAATTATAAAGTGGACGTAGGCTATATCCACAGCCGAACCACTATAAAAACCTGGTGTGTCTCCTCTTATTTTACTGTTTCTGCATTTTGTGATTTACGATCTGTGATTGTGGGGACTTCACGTTGCATTTGGGTGTTAGTACCAAATTTAGGTCTAACATTTTTGGCGCGCCAAGAAAGGGGCACACCCAATTTCTAGCTTTAAAGGAAACAGATTGTTTGGCTATTGAATAAATGGCAAAACGAAAGAAAGACGAAACCTTCTCTCATGCTGAAGATGTTGGCACTGAAGACGCAAGGAACGAGGCAAGCCAGGAAGCTTCCTCTTATTGAAATCCATCAGTATACATGACCAGAGATGAAATGGATGGCGTTCTCGCTGAATTGAGAACTCAGATGGCAAGGCAAGATAATCTCCTCCGGAAACAACAGGAGACGATGTATGAATTTTTCGCTCGGATGAATGGAAACCCTAGCAACAACACTCAACTCGATGGATATAATGCAACGAACTCAACACCTACAGGTGCACCGAAACGAATCGAACACGATCCAAACCGCAGGAGTTGGGGACAACCTGCCTCCCATTGGAAATGTGTAGCAAGCATTGCTCAATGTACTGGATGAGAACGCTAGAATCATGAGGGACTCAGGCCAGGCTTGGCCAAACTCTGCTCCGGTTCAGGTAGGAAATGCAACAACATGACCCTAGGATGGAGCACATAATGCCGGTGACCACAGACCCATTCGGATCGAGCACGATGAGCCGGATCAGTTCAGGACCACCAATTCGAACCAGTTATCCGAACCGGTTATCCGAACCGGTTGGTTTCCCTGGCTTCCCACACACTTCCAATCTCTTCTGGACTTAATGTTGGGGGCACTAACTCTGACTTAGGCAATCTGCAACAACTTTTCGATGGTAATCGACTGGAAGATCCGATTCAATGCCTCTCGAGAAGCCGTACTTATCAGAATGACATGAATGACGTCACTCCGTTCACACAGGAAATCAGGAATTTCCGCAATCCCCCAGATTTCAAGCTTCCTATTCTGAAGCCTTATAACGGCAGGACAAATCCTATCATGCATTTGATGAGCTACAAACGACATACGGAAGTTCGATCGGCATCGGAAAACATCATGGCAAATATTTTCCTCTCTTTTTGACAGATATAGCTGCTATGTGGATTCGGCAGCTGCCACAGGAATCAATCAATAGCTGGAACATGTTGGTTGCTCGGTTTATTGAACAGTGTCGGGTCCATATATCTTGACCCAAGAATGTCATGTCCCTCACCTCAATCAAACAGAGGTCTGGTGAAACTCTGCGCTCGTTTCTTGAGAGATTCAACGCTACAGTAGCATCTGTTGGTAGACCTGAACCATCATTAGTATTGATGGCGGCATTATCTGGTATTCTGGATACATCGAAGTTCAAAACCTCGTTGTACCGGGACCCACCGCGAGATCTCAGCGAATTTTACTTTGAAGCAGATAGATTTCTATGTGAGGAAGACGAAAAGTCCGAAAAGGCTATTCTCGATGTCAATATGCTTAAAGGCGGAGCACCATTTGATCCTGAAAGGGCAATGACAAGGGCAAAGGAACAGCCGCTGCAAAGAATTATCGCAACTCTCAGCCCCGGAGAGGGCCTAGATATGAAAGTACACTGAACTCAATTCAACGCTGACTGGCATCTACATGGATACAGAGGATGCCACCTCTTATCCAAGGCTTCCCAAGAGGGAGCCAACGCTAGCACAGCGCAACTCCGGAAGGCATTGCATATTTCATGACATAGACGGTCATAACACAAATGACTGCAGGCATTTGCGAGATTTGATTGAGGATCGGGTCAGACGAGGAGAGCTGCCCGAGTATGTCACACAACCAAAAATTCCTGTGTCTGTCCTGGCGGTGCCACCACCTGTTCCCCGGAGAGGGAACGATCCTGGATCGAGCAATCGCAGGATTATCATTAACTGATCCCACTGAGTGGATCTTTTCAGTTTACCAGACTCTAGTCTGTAGTTCATGTTTTTAGGCTTTTAGGCAACTCCTCGCCCCTCTTTGTTTTTTCTGCATGTAATAAAAGTGGCCACATCAGCCCACACGCACGGAACCGGCTTGTGGTCTCCAGCCGTGTCCGGCTAATGACTGCTGCACTTTTATGAATTAGTAATAAGCATTGAGCTCCGGCTCCGAACTGGATCCGTCTAGTATAAACAAACCTCATTAGCATTTCCTTGGTTGTCTTACTCCGGTAAGACCGTCTTGGAACCTCATTAGCATTTCCTTGGTCGTCCTCGATAAGGCCGTCTTGGAACCTTATAGCACTTCCTTAGTCGTCTTACTCCGGTAAGGCCGTCTCGGAGCCATTTTTCATTGTTTGTCTTATCTTCTTGCAAGTACAGACTTCTGGATTCCTCAGATTATTCAGAACACATCTTCCTTCAATAAACAAGATATGTTCTGAGGGGCAAACATGTTGACACGCTTTTTGGCAAAAGACGTCACAAGGTAATTCTCTCGCTAGCAACTAGCTCGAGCATTGGGAATATCGTCAGAAGACAGGAAGCGATTTGGTTGAAGTCACATAGTAAACAAATAATGAATCAAAACTCCTAATAGATGACCTCTTTTGGGCCCGAAAACATCAATTACGGGGCTTTGCCCGATAACTTTTGTAGCCCTTTGAATTAGCTTCAGGAAGAGCTTTCATTTGACCAAAACAGACTAACGGTCTTGAAGTTGCGTCCGTTTTCGTGAACGCGCACAGACTTGGAACTTGGACTTTTACATGGATGGATCCCCAAATCAGATCGAACCCGCTCTGACCCCATAGTTTGAAGAGGCTCGGACTTGGACTCTGGCTCGCGTCGGTTCGGATCGGGCCATCCAGACCTGATCCGCCTTGGCTCCGGTTACACAGAAGTGCATAACACTGGTTCGATTCAGAGACATCAGTTCGGTTCGGAGACACCGGTTCGGTTCGGAACCGATCCGACCCGCTTGGACGGTGTTTTGTACAGCTCAATATTGACCTATTCTCAAGGAGTATCCGCCTCCTACTTGCAAGGACCGACTTCCACATGACATAGCACGATCTAGAGAGGCTTTCTCCATGTTCTCCACTACATTTCGAAATTGATGAGATGCGCGCCACGTGGCAACCGAACCGGAACTCGCATACTGCTATAAATACATCGTTCGAAGGATTTTGAAGGGATCTTTTTGGCCATTCTAACCCTCGGCCTCCATTACAACAATGCAAGAACATTGCGCTTCATTCAAAAAAACAAATTGACACGTGGATTGCATGTATAAACTCTTGTAATTTCATTGAACACAAGGATTGTGTGCTTGCATGTAACTGATTCCTGTAATCTGTCAGTATAACAATAAGATTATAAAGTGGACGTAGGCTACATCCACAGCCGAACCACTATAAAACCTCGTGTGTCTCCTCTTATTTTACTGTTTATGCATTCTGTGATCTACGATCTGTGATTGTGAGAACTTCACGTTGCATTTGGGTGTTAGTATCAAATTTCAGTCTAATAAAAATAAAATCTATAGGATTTGACGTGAACAAAGAAAATTACATGATGTTATCAACATAGCCGGTAGGAAAAGAGAATTAAGATGTGATAACAGATTTAGAGTAGACAAAAACTTATTTCAAACTTTTTAAAAGTAGTTTTGAGTAGTAACCTATAAATGGTTTTGGGTAAATTGCAATAAATAAAAATATTTGAATACGTAAGTTAAGATAATGGAAAAACCTAGTTGTAAAGTTTTAAACAAGCCATAAGCCTAAGCATGTATTTATTGCTCATGACTTATAATTTATGTTCATTTTATAGTAAAAAATTTAGTTGTCGTCAAGCTATTTACTCATTAGCCATTTTTTAGCTTTTGTTTCAATTCATTAGTTCATTCCCCTCTAAAAGATTAGGAATTGCATGTTTTACCCTAACATAAAATAGAAAGTAAGGTGGTATGTGCCTTAAAATGATGGCATTTTAACCGGTTTTAAATCCGGCTAACGAAGCTAAGTCCAAAAGATTATACCCGATCGCCTAAACAAAATCACCCTTTTCTTCAATTTCGCCCCACGGCCGCGAAATCTGAGATTATATCGTGAGCGAAATCACCTTCTTCTTCAGGTATCATCCTAGATTCGCCCAAAATCAAGTAAATTTGATCTTTTTTTTTTTTTTTTCCTTTTGTGAATTAGGGATCTGCTTGTTTTATTGCTGCTTAGGAGGATATACTAACATTTGTACTATGTTTATATTTTTTTTCAGAGTGGTAAGATATTTCTGGAAAATCACCCTTTTATTCACAACAGTGGGGAAAATCTCAGAGATCAAAAGTGGGGAAAATTAGAAAATAAAGGAGAAAAATAAATCAAACTTACCTCTGAATCCTAGACGCTTCAATTCAGGTATGATACTGCCGCTTCTTCTTATTCCTATTCTTTTTCCATTTTTGTGCTGAACCGAGTTCGCGATTGTGAACTTGATCTCTTTTGGTTTTGCCTTAAGTTGATATTTGAATTGAATTCGCGAGTCAATATGGGGATTCGATGTTTTCGTCCTGAAATACGATTGCATAAGTACATGGGTTGCGATCCGATTTAACTTTTGGATTGGGTTGGCTGTGATTTGTTTCAAACCGTTTTGGATCTTATGATTTTTGTATTAACTTGTTACAAAAAAATTTATTCCAATTAAACTAGATAGTTATAAGTTTTACAAAACACAAACTAACCAGGTTTAAAGTTCTACAATTTACAGCATTAAGATTCGAAATTAATCTTCAAAAACCCAAGTTGAATAATCTTTGATAACATAGGATACGCCTATGTTAAAATAAGTCTAGCAAATTTGATGGAATCATGGATATCAAGTTAAATTTGAGTTATGTAATAATTGATACACGCACATCGTGCATGTAATTTGTGCAGTGAAGTTATTGAATATGGTTTGTAGCTTATTCCATATTCCTAGCTCACATGACCTTATTTTGGTAGAGGATTTTGAAACTAGATTTAATAATTATCCCTCTATAATATTTTACGATAATTGATTTCGCAACCTCTCACTCACATATATTCTTTCTTCGTTTTGCTATCATTTTATGTATGTTTCATTACTACAATCAGCTGACGATAATGTTGCATGTTGTCCATTCTGTTAGTAGACAATGCCTGCTCAAAAGATAGAGACCGGTCACCAGGATGTAGTCCATGATGTAACAATGGACTATTACGGCAAAAGAATAGCGACATCATCTTCAGACTCCACAGTTAAAATAATCGGAGTGAGCGGGTCGACCCACACCCTCCTAGCCACTCTCACAGGCCACCAAGGCCCAGTCTGGCAAGCTGCATGGGCCCATCCCAAGTTTGGGTCCATGATCGCCACATGCAGTTATGATGGTCGAGTCATCATCTGGAAAGAAGGCACCAAACCTGAAGAATGGATCCAATCTCATGTCTTCACCGAGCACAAATCATCTGTCAACTCCATCGCATGGGCCCCGCATGAGCTTGGGCTCTGCCTGGCCTGTGGATCGTCTGATGGTGACATATCCGTGCTCACTGGTCGATCTGATGGTGGATGGGATACCACGAAGATCAATCAGGTGTGAGAAATAATACTTTTTCGTTTTGAGAACCATATGACATAACTAATATAATTTTTACTCATGTAGATATCAACATGGGTATTATTAACTAGGGCTGTTATAGTAATGTTGAATTTACCAATACCAAACAACTGGTAACCAGTATCGAGCTACATCAATATTATGGTAACAGTAAATTTGCCATTGTTAACTGTGAACATAGCAGTTAAGAAATGTCAAAAACAGTGGTAATGGTAAATATACTGGTCATGTTTATTTTATTTTTTAACTATTTTTATTAGTCCTAACCACAAAAAGTTGTGATGGTTTACTAGATTTAAAGCTGATGCTTACAGTAATATTTATCATGATATTTATACTGGTCATGTTTATTTTATTTTTTAACTATTTTTATTAGTCCTAACCACAAAAAGTTGTGATGGTTTACTAGATTTAAAGCTGATGCTTACAGTAATATTTATCATGATATTTCTTTTTGGTTTTATTAACTTCAAAGTTAAAGATTAGCAAAATTATTATTTCACATTTTTGTAAATAATCTGCTGTAGGTAGAGAAAATTTTCTTTGTTAACTAACTCAATTTTCTTTACGTAAGTATTAATTGAGTTATAATTAGTAATGATATACTTACATTATTATTATTATTATCAAAATTCTAATGTAACGATTTTTTGATGGCTTTTTCTGTCAATAAATTTATCATTACCAGTCAACAATTTACCAGTATACCAATGAGTGTTTTGCCACCGGTAATGGTATAGTGTCTGTAACCATTTTTGACTTCCCAGTAGCAATGCTGTTTCTGATACTGGTAAAAGTTGTTAACTGGCATGAAACAAATTTATTGTGTATATTATGTAGACAATTGATTTTACATTAAACTTGATTTGGCTGGTGGAAGTGTGGATAACATCCTTACAGCAGCTCCACCCTTCCAACGTGCGGTACTATCAACATAAACCCTAATACCCTATGTGCCTAGCTTTTTGACGATAGAATCAATGTCATATAAAATATACTTCATAGTCCAATGTAGAAACTAACTATAGTATACATCAATTATCTTATTTTATATATTGGTAAGACGAAATATTAAAAAAAAAAAAAAAATGGAGATAAAATTTTCACTAAAATTTAACCTAATTACTTCCACATTGAAATGCAACACATGCAGTTTGGCATTGCACTTAGCATTGTTTATTACTTTCAAGTTTTAACCACGTCTTCACAATTTAATTTGCATTGCTCTTGGAAACTGGATTTTGAATAATATTGCAGATTTATTATACAAAGTTTACATCACATCTACATATGGGCTTAAATATGCCCTTGCAACTAATACTTGCCTACTTCATATATAACATGGCGACCTTGGTGAAAAGATGCTAAGACCCTGTTCGATGGTTAGTTGTTTTTAATCTTTTTAAAGTAGTCTTAAATAACGACCTTTAAGAAGGTTTGATTAGTGATAAAGTAAAAATGGTTGGATTTAATTTGATTTTTGTATTTGGTTCCTATGTTTTATGTGTAAAGAATGTGTATCCAATAAGACGATGAGCGTTTTGCTTGCGAACTGCTTGAAGCAGCAAAGTTCGTATCATAAGTCATAAGAAACAAATAATCGCTGTTTCAACTTTAACATATAAACTGTTTATGCTATTTTTACTAAGAAGTTATGTAAACATCCAAAACCCCAGTAAGTTAATTCCAAGTAATTTTGACCGATAAGAGTTGCCAAACATGATGTGAGTTTACAAGCAGACATTATATATTGTTTTCGTGTGATGAATATACCTGTAGCAAAGGGACCTCTTATGTAACCTGCTCATTCAATACTACTGCCATGTAACTGCCTTTTAATTTGAAATTCAAATGTTTAAATTTATAATTGCATGTAAGGCCGTTACAGTTGAACCATCAGCTGAACTCATTGTTTACAACGCTACTCATTGTTCACATAGTTATCATCTACTACTGTAAGAGTTACAGTACAGTTACTGATTTTGGTTACTGCAGTAAACAACCAATCATGCATGAGTTTTTATATTGTATTCTGTAATAATCTATGCAATTTAGTAATTTAAGCTAGACGAATAACTTGTACACTTTGGCTTTCATGGACTAAAAATATGTGTGTGTACGATTCATTTTACAAAACAAATTAGCACATGAGAAAAAAAGTTAGGCATAGCCATATATCAACAAGAATGTTAAATGTACATAGCTGGCAATACTGATTGTGGTTGAAATTAGAAAAGTCATAATCGCCAAGAATGTTAAATGTATATAGCTTTCATGGATTAAAAATACGATTTTATGTATTATTTATTTATTTATAAAGCTATGATGGTTGAAATTAGAAAAATCTATAATCGCCATGAATGGTTGATGTTGGGGATATTAATTGTGGTTTTCATAACCATGGTTTAACTTGTTTTTAAATAGTCCTTTTCTTGGGCTGAAAAGTTTCCTGTCAGATAAAACGATAAATGCTTTCTAGTTTCTTCGTACCATAATTGACTATTTGACTCTTGCTTTTAAATAATCAGAAAGTAGTTTTTTAAAGCTATTCAAATGGAATGTAAAATAAGTTAATTTGTGTTTGGCTTACAAATGGTGAATGCATATCAAATTTGCCTTATAGACATTTATGTACAAGATGACATTTTGCTTGTAAATTTCTTCCAAACAGATATCATGAAGCTTACCTATCATGAAATAGTTATACTGTATAGTCCATATATGCTTTTAAATTGAAATTCAAATATTTAAACTTGTAGTTGCATATGTTTGTTCTTTACATGATATAAATATGCATCATAATTTGAAAATATAAATAATTTCAACATCAGGCCCATCCAGTTGGTGTAACATCAGTGTCTTGGGCACCATCCACAGCACCGGGCTCGCTGGTGGGAGCAGGCCCGCTGGACCCAGTTCAGAAATTAGCATCGGGTGGTTGTGACAACACGGTGAAGGTGTGGAAGCTGTACAACGGGGGGTGGAAGATGGACTGCTTTCCGGCACTGCAGAAGCACTCGGACTGGGTGAGGGATGTGGCTTGGGCCCCCAACCTAGGGCTGCCCAAATCGACCATAGCCAGCGCTTCGCAAGACGGGACGGTTGTGATATGGACGGTGGGGAAGGAAGGGGAGCAGTGGGAAGGGAAGGTGCTCTGCGACTTCAAGACTCCCGTCTGGAGGGTGTCTTGGTCGCTCACTGGCAACATCTTGGCTGTGGCCGATGGCAATAATAATGTCACTCTCTGGAAGGAGGCCGTCGATGGTGAATGGCAACAAGTCAGCACTGTTGAGCCTTGAGCTTCTCTTGCTTCTGCATTGCGTTTTGTTCTGTTGTATGAACTTGTGTTTCCTTTTGTTATTCCGTTGTTGGTTCAGCATATAGATGTGATTCGAGGATGTTTCATGTTTGCCTTTGTCTTGGGTCGTTAATCTTACATTTGGTTGCACTGGATGAACAGCTTGTGTTTCTAGCCAGTTCTATGATTTTGCTTTGAATAATTGTTCAGGGATGGAAAATAGACTGAAATATCGTTATGGTACATGATTAGTCTTCAACTTGAGTGGTTCCTGCTCATGATGGTCTATCTTTTCAATATTTCGATGTCTCGTCAAGCACTTTGAAATTGCCTAAAATCAATGATTGATGCATGCTTTTGCTTAAATTTAAGACTGTCAACAGATGGCTTCGGATACGGATAATATTATTTTCGTATCTGTATTTGAAATTATTTTTGGATATTGAATATCTGTATTTGTTTAATTTTTGTATATTCGTATTCATTTAACGGATATTTATCCGCTTTGCCTGTAATTAATAAATTTAAAAGTATAAATAAAAAGGTTTGGATCAACATAAAATAATTTTTATACTAATGTTTGTAAAAACCAGAAAATAAAGAAATGTGATGATGAAACATTGTTTTAGACATATATCCATAAGTATATCAAAAAATATTCCAAAATTAGACATAAAAACTATCATTTTTCACTAAAAATGAGCAAAAATTTATATTGTAGTAACATCCAATAAATACAAAATTATTATTATTTTATCTGTTTTGAGTTATATATATTACATCAGTTAGTTGGACGGATATTTGTCGGATACAGATAACATAATAACTATATCCGTATCCGAAAAGCTTTTCGAATATTGGATATTTGTATTCGCTTTATCGATAATACTAGATAATGAATATTTTTCATATTTTCAGATACGAATTCAGATGAATATCGAAATTTTCGGGTATTCATTAACAACCCTGCTTAAATTAAAGGTTTGACTGCATGTGATAGAAATTCCTGGGTAAGACGTTGCAAAGTTTTTCTACGTGGATTTAGGGTATGCGAGTTTGTGGGCCTCCATTGTTTGTTTGTATGTGTGTGGGGCTAGTCCATCTGTAATAGATTCAAGATATTCGAGCCATTATTTCCTTCAAGTTCAAGGGTCGTTCTACACTAATTATTCGTTTGCCTGTTCAGCTGACGTCCAATTTATCTTGGCTAATTGACGTATGAAGTGTCACAAATATTGAATTAATGGGTTTGGATTTTTGAGGGTGCATTTGTACACATTGGAAGCAAGAGTTTTTCAACTGAGTATTTAAACGTAGTAGAAAGCAAAACAGAAGAATAGAATATGCGTTTCAAGTAGAGTATTTAAATTTATAATTTTTGATTTAATCAATTTGTAGTTAATTAATCTTTTATTTTATTTTGTAATATGTATTTAATAGTTGCAAATGAAACACACCAAAATATGCTAGATATTTCATTCAATCACAACAATACATTTTTATAGTACAAATACAAGCGAATCAAACAAACTAAAAAAATCTAACAAACGAGAAAAACATATCAAACCAAAATAAAACAAACTAGAGAAAACTACTATCAACCACGACGGAACTTGTTCAACTGATAACTAATACATTCAAGTAGCTTCCTCCGTCATATCTAATACTGAGAGACCAGTGCCAAAACTCTCTTATAATCTTCTATTTTTAAATGAGAGCAATTAGCATATAAGAGAGGAACGCAAAGCGTTGCCGTATCAGAGGATCGATATAACTGAACAAAATTCGGTCTGCCCTGAACTCTCATGTCCGTTGAAGAAGGGGCATCTGAGGTGAACACGTGTATGCACTCACCAAACATCTCATCTTACTCTCTGAGTTTTAATGAAGCATTCCTCTGAATTTTTCGTACTTGAGCAACATTGTTCCACCATTCTTTTGGTCCGTCAGGACAATCATTTTTAACGTCCAATTCACTTTTCGATATTTCGAGCAATCTGTTACAATCTCTCCAATTGATGTTTCAGATTGTTTCATTCGTTTTTCATCCTTGTCTCGATCCAATTGTCCTTAAACCGTTCGTTGAAATCTAAGGCTACAGCAGACGTCGACGAGCAAGTAACTGGTGCATATGTCAATAAATGCTTCGGCATTGCAATTAGCGTAAATTAAGAAGCATATGTATTAATGGCAAAAGCGTACGACATAACGTTGAAAAGTTAAAGTTTCAGCAACATTTTTTTTTTACAAAAAAAAAAAAAAAAAAAACCATGGATACAATTAAATAAACAAATTAGTGAAGAAAATTATCTGAAAAATGTGTGCCAGCATTGAAAAGAAAATGGGAGAATAGGAAAGGAGCAGGAAGTGGTTGTTGGTTGGAGTGGGAAGGAGGGAGCGTAAATGAGTTTATACCACAGTGGAGAAAATCGAACCATTGACGCTCGATGCACTGGAAGCCAATAATTCAGTTTTCTCAATGAAAAAACCGGTCTATTGGACTTGTTACCCTTTCTGATGCTTCCGACGCACCGAATGCGTCGAAACAGTAATGGTCTAAATTCATGTTGTGAACGACATCGAAGTAAGATTTGATGTTTAACCAAGGTTGTCTACCACGGTGTAGATGTGCTTATGCTTTCTTATGACATCTCATGTTGCTTGATTTTTTTTTCTTTAAAAAAATTACTTTTAAAGCGATTGGATTAAATCATACTAATTTTTAGGAGTAGTAAACATGTCTGATGGGCATGCACCTGAAATTTTGAGCTAACTACTTTTTAGTTCAAAATAATACAAATTCACACAAAATCATAAAATTAATTTCATTATTTTTTGGATACTCATTTGGTAACACATAAAATTCAATCAAATTAATCATTCTAATACTTTTTTCAACATATGGTGTCTAAACCATAAGTTATATGTCACTAGGGTTGAAATCATTGAATAAAATAAAACAAAATAGACAAGAAGATGAAAACAAAGAAGAAGAAGGAAAAATAATAATCAAAATAACCACTAAAGGCATCTTCATTAATGACTAGATTAAAAATTGAACATAACATGACCTATATTTGGATTACTTAAAACCTAAGTAATAATGACATTAAACTATTACAACCAGGGAAAATACAAAATAATTGATAAATGTTAAGTAATGTGATCTTCTACCATATTCTTTAACATTGTTAATCGTCATTTGAACCCGACAACTTTAGAGTACATGGTGATTGATAAGGCTTGACGAAACGATGACGCAGGATGTTCAAAATCATGGAATGTACCGTATACATCTGGACTGGCCTGGCCTAGGTCGACAAAATCAACAAACACTCTCGGGAGCTTCAGATTAGTCAAAACTATCAACTCCGCATCGGTTGGCACACGTCACTTCGGTTCGTTGTGTATACCAAGACTTGGATGGGTCGTATAATATCATTGGAATCAAATAGGCATAAACTCCACGACATATGATCGGACTGCCTACATCGACATGGAGTGACAGTATCGCTCGAGCATCGGATCCGCGTAGATGCTTAACGAAAGTTGGGACTGGGCACAACCGACTTGGACTTGGGTTTATACTCAACATGGTGTGATAACTCCAAATGCGTGAGCACCAACATGGGATTCAGACCAGACGAAATAAAGATGTTAAGATCGAGGCGCGAATTGAACTTAGGTGGAAATTAGAGATTCATTCTTCAAATGAAAGATATTGCAAAGCTGATCCCTCTCTAAGTTGCCGTTTAAAGCAGGTTTCTATTTTACTGTCGCAACATTGTTTTGTGATTGTTTGCGCTACTATGTTAAAAAAAAAAAAAAATCGTAAATACTAATCGATTATAAGTATTGAAAAGGGGTAAAACAAGTGTAGCAATGTCTGCATTTATTATAAATATTTGCAGAGATATCTACGACTATTTTACAGTGTGTTGCAGACATATGTTAGCATATGAAAAAATTGCAAATATATCTGCAATTTTTGCAAGTAGTTGCTTCTTTTTGTGAAATTTTATTGAAAATGAAATATTTTTCAAATGTATGCAATTTTTGTCAATTTTTTTATTAATTTATCTGCAATAATGTGATGTTTAAACTAGTATAACTGCATAACGGTGAAAAAAACCGACTTTGTAATAACATACAATTGATAAAAGAATTTATTTTATTGTAGTTTTCATATTAATTGAAACTACGTACTGTTAGAGATTTTCCTATGATCTCTACACGAATAGATTTTACAAGAGATAAGAAATGGAAAAAAAATGACAAATAAAAATTCCTCCAAATTAAACCTTTATTAATAATTCCAAAGATTACAAGAAAGACCTAAAAAATTGAGAATTAATCTTAATCCTCAAACCAAGAAAAATAACTTTTTTTCTTACACATACAATGAACCATATACATGTTTATTTATATTAGTATTGAGAACATATCTTCATTAATAAGCGTTTGATTACTTTCACCCTTTAAAAAATCTTTCCCATATTGATAATTTGTTGCTTTCTTTTATGCAATAAGAAAGGCAATAAATGACTACCAAATCCGTTAAATACATAAATAAGGCAATGTATTTTTGACATAATCCTACTTAATTTAAATATCTCCACAATCTATTAATATATGGAATATCATAACATCAAATTTCAACACATACTAACAAAAATATGTGATTTTTTTTACTTACGTTATTAAAAACCAAAAATAACTATTTTAACCAATGGTGCAAGCGTAGAGATTATGCACAAATAAATATTCATGAAAAGGGTCACAATAATTTAAAACCATATCAAATGGACTTTAAAATTCCTTTTAAAAATGGTTTAATAAGAGAAAATATTTATGTACACCAAGCCCCCGCTACTTAAATATAAAAGCACCTTGACCACGTTCGTAAACTCAAGATAAAACTTTATGGTTGTACATTGACACCTCACATTTGGAATGATTCTATTTCAGCCAACCCCTTACGTTAATACGTTATAATAATGTAATTAGAAAAGTTTTTTTTGTTGTTGTAAATGCTTAGGCATTTAATTCCATAAGAATTCCTTGACAGTAAATTCTAAAGGCCTAAAAAAAAGTTACTAAAGGCCTAAAAAAAGTTACTACTAGTAACGAAGGCAGAAGAAACCTTTAGTATGATTAACAAATGACATTGCAAAGTCCACACAAGAAAATTAAGAGTAATAACAAAATGCATATATTTCTATTCGTTTCGCCCCATGCATGGAGGAAGCAAAATCATTGCAACTTAATATCCTAGATGCTAGAATCTAATATTTTGTCTGCTTTCAACATACAAGCAAAATAAATTGCTAATAGGATCTCTAGGAGCATATCTGTTTGATTCTTTCATTTCTACCTTCTTAATGTTTGCATAGCCTATGTGCATTGCCAATTTAAACAATCAATACTAGTGCTAAGTTAGATATATAAAATTCAAAAGAAACTCTAGTAGGGCTGGACATTTTTACCATATTACCACTTACTAACCATTACCAACTAATACCAATAATATTGGTACAGAACAAACGGTAATCGATTTGATTGGTACGGTATGTCAAACCACATGAAAATATGCTATGCGGTAATGGTAATTAAGCATTAACAATGGTAATTAGCATACCTACCACATACCTTAAACAATACATATATATTCTTATAAGTTGGTAGTAGAGCTCAGATCATCGCATAGCTTGGAGTGATTTTGGATTGAAGATTGTAGATATCAAAGATGTTGTTGCTTTTGTGAATGACTATTTTTAAAGGTAGATACTGGGGGATTTGGAAGCCTATGATGGTGGATGTTCCATGCCTTAATGGTCTGATTGATGGAGATGAGAAGAAACCCTTTGATATGGATGAGAGTAACGAAATAATGGAAAAGCAATGGTCACATGCCTATTATAACACTGCAATGGTCACATTCCCATTATAACAATACAACAGTCACATTCCCATTATTCAAGCCTATTTGTATTTATTTCTTGTATTATAAATAGAGGTCATCTATATACAGTTTGTATTTGTTAATACACTAGGTATTGATTTTGATGACAACAACCATACAAACATTACTACTAACATATCTTTGAGTTGTGTAGTTACATTAGATATATTATGAAGATGTTTATAAAGATAAACATGAATACAAAAGAAGAATTACAGAAGAAGGATAATCAGAACAATTGAAAAGCAAAGAAGACCAAAGCCTAAGAGAGAAGAATGCTGAAGAACAGAGGTGTTTGAAGTGATGAGGAGTTGGTTGAACCTTAGAATATCTTGTTAAAGATTCCATGACAATTATACTTGAAGATAATCAATCATTGACCTCAACCGAATCACCAAAATCCATATAAGGAAGTTTGAAGTGCAGAAAATTTGCAACACTTATAATGTTGCTGTGCTATTTACAACACAAGTATGTCGACATACCCTTATTTGTATGTCGATATATAATGGCTAGGGCAGAATTTTGAATTCAATTTGAGTAGTTATTTCCCTCCATCCTTTCACCAAAAGACACATCCTTTCATACACTATTTGAATGCCTCTGGTAACGAATTTTTACACATAAATTTTACATTTTCTTCTACTCCTTCTCCATTTATTCTTTACAAAATTCCATTGAAAACTATCCTTTTACACTTGCAAATTCATTCTCATTCACTCCTATTCTTCATTGATTTGCAAGCCACACAATATCAGAGAGTTGTACTTGAATTTATATCACTCTATCTGATTTAATCCTATTTCCTCAAGGAATTCTAATATATATTGCCATTGGAGGTCTATAGGATCATTGTATTAAATCAACAAGAATCTGTATAGAAGATACGTCTACTTGCCATTGTTTGTTGCTGTTGATAAGGAGAAGGTGTACCTTGTAGGCCGTGAAATCAAGATTGTAAAGGTGTTCTTTCCACCCGTGGAAAGAAGGCGATTATAGTGAAATTCTGCACGGTGGAGTGCAGGACTGGATGTAAGATTGGTTAATCCGAGCCAGTATAAAAATCTTGGTGTTATTTACTTGACTGCTTTTTATTTTATTGCTTATTTCTTTTGATTTGAATTTGAATAGATATAGTTTATATCCCTAGTGTCTGAGTAGCCTTAAGGTCCTAATAATTAGTATCAGAGCCTGGTCTTTCAAAAAGTTCTTAATCTGATTTTTGAAAAATTATAATGGCCAGTGACACTAGTAACAACATTATTAGTCCTTTTACAGAAGGGCAATCTACCACTAGACCTCCTCTATTTGATGGTAGTAATTATGTTTATTGGGCTTGTAGGATGAAATTTTATTTACAGTTTAATGGTTTGGATATTTGGAATATTACCCAAGTAGAATATATAGAGCCTCAAACTGAACATTCAAAATGGACACCAGACCAAAAGACACAATCACTTGATAATTCTAAGGCCATGGACATTTTATTTTTCTCTTTAGATATAAATGAATTTAATCGAGTGTCTATATGTAATTCTGCATATGAAATTTGGAAAATACTGAAAGTCACACATGAAGACACAAATAAAGTAAAACAGACAAAGATATTTATGCTGACTCACCAGTTTCAACCTTTTCAAATGAAACCAAGTGAATCTATTTCTGATATGTATTCTAGATTTCAAGATATTGTACATTCCTTAATATCATTAGGAAAGAAAATTACTGAAGAAGACCAAGTCATAAAGATCTTAAATTCACTTCCTAGTGAATGGGATCAGAAGACTCTGGCAATTGAAGAAGCTAACGATATTAGTACTATGTTAATAGAAGAATTAATTGGTAATCTAATGTCCTATTAAGTGAAGTTGCAGGTTAGAAAAGAGAATCGAGAAAATGAGAAGAAATCACTGGCATATAATGCACTGATTGATGATGATGAACCAGATGATGATATTGTTGATGATGATATCGAGTTTATTACCAAGAAGATCAAGAAATGCTTAAAGTACTGGATAACAAAGAAACTTCGAAAAAATAACAATAATAATTCCAGAAATGGAAATGTCATTAGGTGTTTCAAATGTGATAAACCCGGTCATTTGAAAAGAGATTGTCCCAACTTGAGAAAACCAAAGCACATTTCAAATACTTTCAATAAGGAGAGGAAATAGGCATTCAATGCAACATGGGATGACTCATCATCAAGCGACAGTGATTCAGAAACAGAAAAATGCCAGTGTATGCTTCATGGCAATGGATGACCTGGTATGGAATTTTGATAAAGAAATTACTAAAGTTTTAAATGATATGCATCAAAGTTATGAAATACTTAGGAAAGAATACAATAATAGTTCGACAAAAGTAGATAGATTAAAAATATCGAATGAAAAGTTGAGTAAAGAAAAGCAATGTCTAGAAGATGAAATTGAAAGGTTTAATGGTCATAAAAATGGAAAGGATTTAACACTTGAAAGTTTTGAAAAACTGAAAAGTGAAAATGAGTCCTCAAAATCAGAAAATCTTTCAATGAAGTCGCAGATCACAGATCTGAATAAGAAAATAACGTCTCTAGACAATGTTATTCTTAACCATAGTAAGGATTTTGATAAAATGAAAACTGATATTGATAAATTTAACAAAGGAAAGGATAATCTAGAGAAATTATTATCTGCATCTAAAAGCAATAGGAATAAGCATGGACTTGGATATATCCCTAAGGCTAAATCCAAGAAAGATAGTACTCAATGTACTAAGTTTGTTAAAGCCACCAAGTTCAAACCAAAACCTAGGAAATTAAAGTTAGACCCTCCAAATAGGTTCAATAATTTATGGGTTCCAAAATGGTTCGATAATACTGAAAAAGAAAAATATATTGATTATTTTATAAATAAGGTCCATTTATCTAATGATTATATTTTGAAAGGGCATTCAAACTCTTCATGGGTTTGGCATCCTAAAACTTAACCCCATGGACTCCGAAATAAAAAGGGTACCAGTGTGCATATTCGATAAATTTTCAGGCACCAAATAGTCGATGCTCAAAGCATATGACAAGAAATCTATTGAACCATGGATAATTATGAAAAGGGTTTGTTATTGGCATCAGCAAAGTCGGTAACTCTAAAAATCATATAATTATTTAGTTTATTTCAAGTTTTGATTTCCCCACTTGTTTTATTTATATGCAAATTCTACATATTGTCGAGAAGTTAATCAGACATTTTTTTTTTACCTTTTTGTTGATGACAAAGGGGGAGAAAAGGTATAAATATACTAGACATGGCGAATGATAATGAAGAAACTTCTGCTGTATCTGACAGCAATGCTAATGGCTTCTCTCCAAACATCATGAACCTGATCAAACCTAAAAGACAAGTTATTACCACTTTGTTAGACGAAGATAATTATATTTTATGGAAATATCAAGTGGAGATTGCTCTCAAAGGTTACGGACTGCTAGATTACATCAAAGGAACATTAATTATTCCACCTATAATGATCACTAATGAAGAAATCTTTTTTTAAAGGCAAAAAGGTGCGTGAGATCTCGTAAATGGCGACAGACAATTTTTTCTTTCCTTTTCTCCTTCTTTCGTTTCTTTTCACTTTTCTTCTCCTTTAATCCTCCTCTTCGTCTCTGACCCGATCTCTCTCTCTCTTCCTTCTGCTTTTGCCTCCTTTCGTTGTGCGTGAGATCTCCCAAACCCTAATTTTAATTTCAGATCTAAATGGTTTCCTCTAACCCCAGCTTAAGTTTCGCAACCCCTCCAACATCCCTTTGCTTCCTTGCTCCAGTCTCCGCCTCCAATCCAAGAGCGGAAGCCATATCTTTTGCTGCTGACCTCCTCTCCACCGCGAATTGTGAATTCAGGCCTCGCTCGGGTCTGATCCTCATCGTGTCTTCACTGGTTCTTTTTTGTGTTACCTGCCTCCTTGAGCTGAACCGCATCTCTTCTCCCTTGCCTGGTAAGCCGAGTCTTTCCTGCTGAGTACTTTCTGCTTTATTTTCTGTGGTCTATCGTGTATTCGGCCTCGGCTTCAACAGTCTTTGGGATTGACTGAGTCGGATCTTCTTGTGGCGATGGGTTGCAGTCTATCTTGCTAGCTGCTTTATGTTGTCTATCTGTGAACATGGTAGCTTTTGTGGATTGTTGTGTGTCGTTTTGGTTGGTGTTGGGGGTCGCCGGTTAGTCTTAGTGCTGCTGTTGCTTTTGTTTTGTGGCCTTGTTTTTGGGGCTGTGTATTTGGGGTGTTGGTTTCTTCACAGCATTGTATTGGAGGCAAAATATCTTCTAGAACTATTTTTTGCTGCTGATTTAGTGTGGGGTCTTTGCTGGCTTGTGTGGTTTCTTTGTCAGTGAAAGTGATGTGCGGGTGTGCGCTGTGTTGTGTTGCTGCTATGGATTGGGTCTTGCTTTCTGTAATGCTTGGTGGCCATGTTTTTTCCGTGCGACTATAAGCATCTCTTGAGCTCAAACTATCAATCTCGTCTGGTGCTCAGCTCCTCCGATTTGTTCTTCTAGCAAGTTCACGCCTTCCTTTAGGTATGCGCTATCTCACCTCTGTGACGCTGTAATGAATCGGTTTGGCGTTTGGTGGCCCGTTTTGTGTAATTGCTTGGTTATGGCAGATTTGCTGTAGGCTTTAGTGGTTTTTGGTGATATTGTCATGGTATTTTTTGAAGGTTGGTGCTGTTGATCTTATGGTCTCTTGATCTTGTAACAGGTTCTGCCTGTTTGGTATGACTCCCTGCGTGGAGATGATTGTGCTCCCTGCGTGGAGTTATGTTGTAGCCTAGATTCAATGTTTTAATCCTTTTAAGGATGAAGTGGTCGGTCCACTATAAAAACCGGTGTATCTTTTTAAGTTTAATATGTATATATATATTTTTGTTTAAAAAAAAATCACTGATGAAGAAAGAAATACTGTACCAAATCCAGAATACACCAAATACCAAAGACAAGATAACTTATTATCATCATGGATTTTATCTTCTATAAATCCTAATATTTTATCATAGATCGTTCGGTGCAACTCATCGTATGAAATTTGGACTACCGTCGAACAAATTTTCATCTCGCAATCCGCAGCTAGAATCATGCAATATAGAAGGGAACTTCAAAATTGCAGAAAAGAAGATACTAGTATATGAAAGATTATTTGGGAAAAATTAAAAACATATGTGACAAACTAAGTGCTGTCGAGCATAAATTCAGCGATAGTGAAAAATACTTTTTATTACCAGAGGGCTTGGTGAAAAATATGAATCTTTAGTAACGTTCCTGGCTATGCAACAAACTTCACCTGATCTGCAGTTCGTTCGATCTGCATTCCTTGCTCATGAAGGAAGAATTGATCAAAGAAAAACAACATAGGGTGAGTTTTCTACAAATTATGCTGTAGCTAAAAATAAGCAATCACAGGGAAGCAACAACAACATTAATGCAAACATACAAGAAAATCAGTATCCAAGGGGTCTTCAACAACAAATAGGAGGTTTTTAGCCACAAATAGGTCAAGGACGAGGAAGATGGAACAACAATAATCGAGTAAAGTGCCAAATATGTCAAAAATTTGTTCACATGGCAAACAAGTGCTATTTCAGATATAATAATGACAGTGGACATCAATATAATCATGCTAATTCAGCACAGAAGGAACCACAAGTCAATATGGCCGTGGTGAACTCAAATAGAAACAACAATGATGCTAATAAAAATCAAAATATTAGCAATGATGATACTACCAAAATTGAAGACGACAATTTTGAAGAATGGTAACAGGATTTGGGTGCCACTCATTACATAACCAGCAATCTCAAAAATCTCAACATTGGAAGCAGAAACTACTCAGGTACGAAATCTTTACATATGAGGGACGGTAAAACTATACATATAACACGCATTGGCAAGGGCACTATCTTAGGAAAAAGGCAACTTAATCTAAACACACTTCTTAGAGTACCCTCTGTTAATAAAAACTTGCTAAGTGTATCAAAATTTGCTAATGACAATCATGTGTTTTTTGAATTTCACCCAAAATTTTGCGTTGTTAAGGATTTACTGAGCCACGAAATATTATTACGGGGTAATCTACATGATGGACGTTACAAATTTGACAACTTGAAGACTGGGGATACTAGTGGAAAATTCTGGCGTAATAATGTTGACTCAAGTAATAATGATGTAATAGGAGTATTAATGTTAGTAGCAGTAATAATGAATGTAATAAAGATGGCAAACAATGTAATCTTGATTTATGGCATAGGAAATTAGGACATCCTAGTATTGAAGTTGTTAAAACTATTTTATGCAATAATAATATTTCTTTTAATAATAGTGTACTTGCCAAACACACATGCACACACTGCCAAATTGGAAAAAGTCATAAACTTCCTTTCAGAGATTCTGAAACTAGATACAATAAATTTCTTAAGCTGATAGCTGCTGATTTGTGGGGACCAGCACCACTGAATTCATATCAAAGACACAAGTGATATCTTTCCTTTGTGGATGCCTATTCGAGATATACTTGGATATATATGGTAAAGAATAAGTCAGAAACATGTAATACTGTCATATAATTCATAACTCACGTTGAAAAACAAACCAATTGCAGTGTTAAAAATTTTCAAACCGATGGTGGGGGTGAGTTTAAACCTTTAACTAATTATTTTGCTAAAAGAGGAATAAAATATAGATTGATTTTCCCTCACACATCTGAACAAAATGGTTTGGTAGAAAGAAAACACAGACACATAGTAGAGATGGGTCTAACATTAATGTCTCAAGGCTCAGTGCTAATGAAATATTGGAATGGAGCTTTTTACACTTCAGATTTTCTCATCAATAAATTACCAACTAAAATTCTAGATAACAAAACTCCATATGAGATGATATATAATGTTAGACCAGACTATAATTTTTTGAAAACATACGGTTGTCTGTGTTTTCCATGCCTAAGAGGTTACAATAGGCACAAACTAAGCATGAGATCAAGCCCATTGGGTATGCACAGAACCAAAAAGGATATAAATGCTTAGACAAAAATGGGAGAATTTACATTTCCAAACACGTTTTTTTGATGAAAATACGTTTCTCCTTGCAATTAAACAGGAAATTAGGGAGAATCATGCAGAAAATTTTGTAAGAGGGGAGCAATTCAAGCAAGTTTTTGCAGAATCATTGACTGATAACATTAGTGAAGATCATTAAGACATAATTAATAAAAAAATACAAAATGACTCCACGGAAGAAACAAATGCACAAACAGCAGGGACAAATGATAATTCAGAAAGTATGGACACAAATCAGATAAATCAAGACATGCAGAGCAGCAGTGATGCAGAAATCAGCAGCAATACAGACATAGGAACAAACAACAATACTGAAACACATCAGCATCCACAACAAATGCACACAGGACATCACATGGCAACAAGGTCGAAAAGTGGGATTTTCAAACCTAAAGTGTACAATTCCTTATGTATTGAAGCAGAACCAACCAACTTTGAGCAAGCAATAAAATCAGGAAAATGGAAAGAGGCCATGAATATTGAATATCAGGCACTCATGAAAAATAATACATGGAGTTTGGTACACAACCAAAATACAAAAAAATTATTGGATGTAGATGGATATTCATGATTAAAAGAAAAAAGGATGGATCTATTGACAAACACAAAGCTAGATTGGTCGCTAAAGGTTATGCACAGCAGTTTGGATTTGATTTTAATGAAACTTTCTCTCCAGTCATAAAGCCCACAACAATTAGATTCATATTAACCATTGCTATAAGTAAAGGATGGAATATAAGGCAGCTAGACAACAACAACACTTTCTTAAATGGGGAGTTGACTGAAGAGGTTTACATGTATCAACCTGAAGGCTACAGCTATGGCAATATAGTATGCAAGTTACATAAGGTTATATATGGTTTAAAGCAAGCTTCAAGAGCTTGGTATGAGAAACTTAAGTTAACTTTGTCCAACATGAACTTCACACAAGCCAAATCAGATAATTCACTATATATGAAGAGAGGTACATATGGAAATATCTATATCTTGGTATATGTTGATGTATATTGATCACAACAGATCAAGAAATAGATAACATCATACGAAGACTTGATCAAAACTTTGCCATAAAAGACATGAGAGAACTAAAAATTTTCCTTGAAATACAAGCTATTAAGAAAAATGGCAAAGAATTAATTTTTAATTTTATCTCAACAAAATTACATTTCAGAAATTCTTCAAAGGAAAAAATTGCATCAGGCTAATTCCTTGCCGACACCTATGATTAGCAGCCTAAGACTGTCAAAATATAAAGGTGAAGCTATCGACAATGCCAAACAATATAAAAGCATAATTGGAGAACTACAATAGGCAATGATTACAAGACCTGACATATGCTATAGTGTTAAGAAGCTAAGTTAATAAATGCAGAACCCCCTATCAGAACATTGGAATGCACTAAAAAGGATTCTACGATACTTGTAAGGCACAAAAAATCATGGCATAATTATAAAACCTGAAAAAAGAGCTCAACTTACAGTGTTTTAGTGATGCAGATTGGGCTAATGATATTGATGATCGAAAATATGTTTCAGGGTACTATGTCTACCTTGGCTCCAATATTATTTCTTGGTGTACTAAAAAGCAGCAGGCTACTTCCAGATCTAGCACAGAGGCGGAATACCGAGCATTAGCAAGTGCGACAGCAGAAGTTACTTGGATTGAATCATTGTTGCAAGAATTAGGGTTTGCTCTAAATCGAAGACCCGTCATTTGGTGTGATAACAAGAGCATGATTTCTTTATCACTCAACCCGATTCAACATTCGAGGATAAAGCATCTTGAAATTGACCTTCATTTTGTTAAAAAAAACTCAAACAGGAAAACTGGAGGTTTGTCATGTCTCCCGTATTATCAGCGAGTTGATGCACTTACAAAAGCTTTGTCTACCAAGAATTTTATGAGATTGAGGGAGGATCTAAAAGTCGTTGATGGAGGCGGAGATAGAAATGGGAACCCTAGTTTGGTTTGAGGGAGAGTAACGAAATAATGGGAAAGCAACAGTCACATGCCTATTATAACACTGCAACGGTCACATTCCCATTATAACAATCCAACGGTCACATTCCCATTATTCAAGCCTATTTGTATTTATTTCTTGTCTTATAAATAGAGGTCATCTATACACAGTTTGTATTATCTTACAATGGAAATTCATCAATAATAAAACTTCTCTTCAATCTTGTTTCTTCTATTCTATTTTCTAACAGAGTGAAGATGGAACAAGACGAAGAGAAGGCAGGTGACGGATGAAGAACCTAGTCCGCAGCAAGGTGGAGAGGTTAATATGGTCACTGTTGATGGTCCTAAGGTGGAGGATCATGGTATCAACAAGGGTCTAGATGTTGATGATGCTCGAGGGATCCCGGAGATGAAGAGATCATGTCAAACAGAAGACGGATGTCAAGTTGTGAAATCCACAAAGACGAGATGGAGGTCTATGTGGTATTACAAGCACTTTTAGACCGTTAGTTTTTCGCGGTGCAACTCAGGTTGTAGATGCATCTTTTATAGGCAGTGGGTTGTGTTTGTAATTAAGTTGTGGTCGTAGTACTTTCAAATCGACTGGGGTGTATCTCGTTGTCTTGAAATCGAGGTTGGTTTTAATTTAGAGTAGGTGTTGTTGAAAGAGCTAGGTTGATTTGTGTAACACCCCATGCCCGCTATAGTCACTCACTAAGGGAATGCCATAGCATCGGTGGAGTATTTTAGCGAATATAGAACAGAAAAATTACAACAAGACAGATATAACTAGTACTTGAAATTTTAAAACATCATCTCATAACAGCGGAAATAAACATGTCTGGTTACATCATAAAACCACGATAAAAGTCAAGTACAATATCCATCAAAATAAAGAAGTACATAATCCCACTCTCTCATACAATAGCCATAACCAAAGATAACTGGATAACTGGAGCTTTACATCTACCCAAGCTCCTCAAGACTGGAAACAGAAATCCGATCAAGCTCTACTACCGCTAGGATCCACCGTAGGACCTGAGGGTTGGAAAAAGATAAAAACAACGGGGTCAGACATAAGTCTGAGTGAGTCCTATAACTTTAACAATACAATCATTAAAGTAACCAGAGAAGACATAAACTTGACCTACGGTAATATCTGGGGATGAATGGCTACACTAAGCAGCTTGGTAGACTTAGGATAAACTAAGATAATCGTCAGGACGCATCTACCCACCCAAGGATAATTACTAACTGCACCATACCAGTCATTCCTACTTAAAGGTTGATCCCTTCCAAGGACTTAGAAAATTTCCCCAGTAGTCTCGTGTACCCCTAGCTTACTACATAGGTGCCGTCTGCCCCTATCTCCACTAGGTGTACCCAGTATTCTTACCCAGTAGTTTCGTGTACCCCTACATAGGTGCCGTCTGCCCCTATTTCCACTAGGTGTACCCACTACTCCCCAAGCGATCGGCTCTCTACCGTAGATACCCGTGCTGGTCCCACAGTGGGGTGTATCACTCCCCTAAAGTGGCTACCCAATACTAACGGTGCACGGCTTTATATCTACACGATGCAACAACGGCTTATCTACCAGCCCGGGCCCACACACGCATATGAAGCCCGTTGGACTTGCGTTGCCACCGCTAACCCGTTTTGGCCTCTTATAATCAAGCCCAATATGCGTGTCCCGTCACTCGACATGGGTCGAGCCCACAAAGATACGTTGGGATATTGGTTGAAATGGGCCCGCACAAGCTACCCACTTAAGCTTGTCCAATATCTAGTGTATCCCACTTAACCCTTTAATCATGTTTAATTACATGTGTCCACTTGGTTAAGTATTCTAATCGTATTTTCTATTGCCACCCAAGGCAACCCACTAGATTCCACATGCCACCCATGGCACCCATAAAATTTCCTCATGCCACCCAAGGCACCCACTTAACCCCTCATGTCCCACTACATGCTACTATGGTTAAGTGTTTCTTAATTAATTGAGACCGTGATCTCCCATAAAGACCTCCCACATTAGACTGGCTGTTATGACCGCCTGGTTAAGCCGGTAGAATCCGGGCAGTCTTACGTCATAACAGAGTCTAATCTCGTGTCTTTACCTTAATCACGTATTTAATTTATGGCTAAGACCTCTCACATTGGGCTGACGTTTGTAGCAACTGGTTAAGCCGGTCGGGTCCGGGCAGTTTTACACTACAATTGAGTCCAACCTCGTGTCTTAGTCGATTAATTACACCTAATTAATCACCCCCATATTAATTATCCCTAATTAATATCAAGTTTTCCATAACATGGGTAGACCTAACTCAATAGGTAAATTCCCATGGGGTAGACCTAACTCAATAGGTAAATTCCCACTTATGGTGATTTATTTTTATGGTATGCTTAATCATACCCAATCATTCATCTAATTAACATATTTACCAACCCCATCGTTCCCCACGTAAATCGTTCTCGTTACATGACATAATAAGGGGAAGATCATCACAAATATCATGGGTTTAGCATACAACTTTGTCATGGGTTAAGAGGATGTCAACTTGCATATATGAGCATATATTAACCCAACTACATATAACCCAAACTTGCATATTATCATACATATGATTTGCATAACATGTTGCATATGAGCTTGCATATTATCGTACACATATCTTGCATAACATGTTAAACTTGCATATAGGCATTCTCAATCTTGCATAACATGTTAAACATACATTTAAGCATACACATAACTTGCATAAGCATTCACATACTTGCATAGGCATCCACATACTTGCATAGGCATTCACATACTTGCATAACTTGCATATCATGTCATTTAAGCATATACATATCTTGCATAAGTATTCATATACTCGCATAAGCATGCATAACTTGCATATCACATAAATCTTGCATTTAAACATATACATGACTTGCATAAGCATCCATACACTTACATAAGCATGCATAACTTGCATATCACTTTCAACTTGCATTTAAACATACACTTTACTTGCATGTCACTTTCAACTTGCATTTAAACACACACTTAACTTGCATATCTCACTTTGCTAAACATGCATAAATTCACTTATTAAACATGCATATATCAACTTGTTAAACATGCATAAATCAACTTATTAAGCATGCATAAACCAACTTGTCAAATATGCATAAACATAGAACAACATAGAGTAACATATCATTATACATGATTCATACTCACTAATCCGCATTTAAGACCATAAGTCTCATTACACCCAATCTACTTACTTTAACAATTGATGTTAAAGTGATAGAAACTCACCAAACTCAAGATTAGCAACCTTATGAAGTAGAATTAGTTGCTAACTATGAAGATAATGATGATTAAAGATTGATTAGAGAGGAATTAGCTTGCAACTTTCTTTATGAACTAGTGGAGGCCATGCTCAAATTTCATTTTGCCATAGTTTAGTTACAAGACTTAATTATGAATGAATTAGGGTAGGGTTGGGGTCTTATTTATAGGATTAGGTGAGTGTTTTAGGCCCTTAGATTAACCCTAGATTAGATTAGGACCCTTAGATTTAGGAAATCTCTAGAACCAGCCCTCCTAGCCAGCCTGAAACCCAACCTGGTGCAACCTGGTGCACCCAGGTTCACAGAACGGCGCCACCCTGTCGACAGGCAAGTCGACAGGCATGTCGACACCCCTGTCGACAGGCCTGTCGACATGGGTTGGGCGGGAAGCTTCCCGCCTGACCCCGTCTGGCCCATTCCAAATCTGAATTTTTAAATTTTTAAATCTGTTTTAGTTTTGAATTTTCTGCAAACTTCATCGGGCCATAACTGGGCCATACGGACTCCGATTTTCAAAAACTCGGACTCTATTTTGCGTATTTTTCCGAGACGAACGTAATGACGCAGCCCGTTTCCCCCAATTCCCACGTCTGAGATTATTTATCCTGTAATTAGTGAATTTTAGTATTATCCCAAAATTCGGGGTGTTACATTCTCCCCTCCTTAAAGGATTTCGTCCCCGAAATCTCTAGGCTAAGGAGAATGCATATCCTACTATCCAAACAACCATCTACTCAATCCATCAAACACAGGCATCCATTGTCCTTAAAACAATTTCTAATGATGTATGAGCATATGCAAAAAGTGTGTGTATATGTTCCCTATCTAATGTATGAACATATGCAAACCATGATAGTGCCATGCATCCATTATGTATGCGAGAAAACCCTATTGACACATACAATATCTACATGAGTGCACAATCATTCACCAAAATGCATCATCCATGTGATAACACAACCATTATACATCCATAAATATATTTTCCTACACACAATTTTATGCAATATGCAATATGAAGTGACTGAGCCGATCTAGTACCTAGAGTGTGTGTATATGCATCCACGAGCAACCACTAGCGAACACTTGCATCCACTTGCATCCATCAAACATAACATGTCTCAAACACATGTTTCAACCATAGATTTACCCTATCTAAAGGTCAAAGGTACTAACGAGAGGACATACCCAAGATAAGATAAGTACTAGACAAGCGATAAAGGAGAAAGTAAAGACATACCCTCAAAAAGAAATGGGTACAATGAACGCATCTTCGCTTCCGTCTCCCAAGTCGCGTTGCTTTCATCTTCTCCCCATTGCACTTTGACTAGCTGAACCTCTCGATTCCTTAATTTCCTAGTCTCTGACCCAAGGATGCGAGTAGGAGCTCGTCGAATCGTTGCATCACGCTCAACCTCCATATCCCTAAGCAAGCTCGGCTCTACCACCTCTGCGGTCTCATGTAAGCATTTCCTCAAATGGGACACATGGAATACATCATGGACACCACTAAGTCTGTCAGGCAACTCCACTCTATATGCCATCCGTCCAATCCTTTCCTTGATAGGAAACGGCCCAACAAACCTTGGTGCTAACTTCCCAACGGATCCGAAGCGAACAACATTTCTCAACGGAGATACCTTGACAAAAACCATATCCCCAACCTCAAACTCAAGATCCGTCCTTCTCTTGTCCGCATAAGATTTTTGCCTATCCTGCGCTGCTTTCATCCTTCTTCGAATCAAGTCAATCTTCTCTGAAGTCTCCCTAACCATATCAGGCCCAAGCAAGATCTTATCCGTAGATTCCCACCAACATGTAGGTGATCGACAAGGCCTTCCATAGAGAGCTTCGAAAGGAGCCATACCAATACTGGACTGAAAGCTGTTATTATATGCGAACTCCACCAGTGGAAGATGCTCTTCCCATGTACCTCCAAAATCTAAGATACAAAGCCTCAAAAGGTCTTCTAGAACACGATTCACCCTCTCAGTTTGGCCGTCTGTCTGAGGATGATATGCGGTGCTCAGACACAATTGAGTCCCCATTGCTTCTTGCAAACTTCTCCAGAACTCGCTAGTGAAGATAGGATCTCGATCACTAACTATGCTAGAGGGTACCCCATGTAATCGAACTATCTCTCGAAGATATACTGAAGCTAGCCATGGAGCAGTCCTCTTGCTCTTTACAGGTATGAAATGGGCGCTCTTAGTAAGTCTATCTACCACCACCCAAATTCCTGTATTACCCTTCCTCGACCTGGGTAACCCGTCAATAAAATCCATCGAGACGCTATCCCACTTCCATTGCGGAACCTCCAATGGGTGAAGCAACCCACCTGGTTTCCTTTGCTCCGCCTTCACTTGCTGGCACACCAAACATCGAGCGACATAATTGGCCACATCTTTCTTCATACCGGCCCAGAAGAAAACCCTCTTCATGTCTTGGTACATCTTGTCCCCACCGGGATGAATGGTCATCCTAGAACGGTGTGCGTCATCAAGAATAGCCTTCCTCAAACCCTCGTCTTGCGGTACACAAAGTCTACCGTCTCTGCGCAAGCACCCTCTATCATCTAGGGTGTACCTACTCAAATGGCTGGACGACTCCCCCCTTATGAGCTTCTCTACTAACTCAACCAACTGTGGGTCGCCCCTCTGTGCTTCTCCAATCCGCCCCAAGAGAGTAGGTCTAACTTCCAAAGAAGCTATCAAACCGGGTATATAGTCAACAGAAGGTCCGAAATCAAACATCGAGATAAATTCCAAGCTTTGTCGTTCCACGAACAATGGACTCAAGGACAACCTCTTCCTACTCAAAGCGTCCGCCACCACGTTACCCTTGCCAGGGGTATACGCTATCTCGAAATCATAGGATGCTAAAAACTCCATCCACCTTTGCTGTCTCAAGTTTAGATCTTTCTGAGAGAACAAGTACTTCAAAGATTTATGGTCAGTGAACAACTCGAATCTCTCACCAAGAAGATAATGGCGCCAAATCTTAAGCGCAAAAACAATAGCGGCCAGCTCTAGATCATGGGTAGGGTAATTTTTCTCATGCGCCCTCAACTGCCTTCCACCATAGGCTATTACCCTTCCCTCTTGCATTAAGACTGCGCCAAGTCCTGTCCCACAGGCATCGGTATAGACAACAAATGGCTTGCTCCCATCTGGCAACACTAAAACTGGAGCGGTGGTTAAAGCTCTCTTTAACCGTCGGAACACATCATCACAATCTACGTCCCATGTGAAAACAAGATTCTTCTTTGTTAAGCGGGTTAATGGGGCTGATATCTTCGCGAAGTCTTTGATAAACTTCCTATAATAACCCGCCAACCCCAAGAAACTTCTTACTTCGGTAGCATTCTTCGGAACCTTCCAATCCTGAATTGATACTACCTTCGCGGGATCCACAGCTATCCCTTCCTTGGAGACCACGTGCCCCAAGAACCGCACTTCCCTCCTCCAAAAGTGACATTTAGAAAATTTAGCCTTAAGGCTATGTGCTCGAAGACTCTTCAATACTTCCCCAAGATGTAGGGCATGCTCTTCTTCACTCTTAGAAAATACTAAGATATCATCCACAAAGACCACCACAAATTTATTAAGGAACTCCCTGAACACCCTACTCATCAAATCAACGAAGTATGCAGGGGCGTTCGTCAACCCAAATGGCATCACCAGCCACTCATAGAAGCCATCCGGAGTTCTAAAGGCAGTCTTGTCTATGCTATCCTCAGCCACCCTCAACTGATGAAACCCCGTGGCTAAGTCCAACTGAGAAAATACTGAAGCGCCAACCAACTGATCGAAAAGATCATCAATCCTCGGCAATGGGTGTCTATTCTTCTTTGTGAGCTTGTTGAGTTCTCTATAGTCTACACAAAGTCTGAGGGACCCATCCGCCTTTGTAGCAAATACTACTGGAGCACCCCACTCCAATATGCTCCGTCTTATGAACCCCTTCTCAAGCAACTCCCCCACTTACTTATGGAGTTCCCTCCTCTCACGAGGAGCCATGTGGTGCACTGGTAAAGATACCGGTTTAGCATTATCCACCAAATATATTCGGAAGTCAATCTCCCGCTTCGGAGGTAAGCCCTTCACCTCCTCAAACACATCCGGATATTCCCGGACCACTCTAACAGATTGCAAACTCTCGACCGAAGCGTCAAGCGATTCAAGATAACTTAGCATAACAGAGTCCCTGGGATTACAAGAAATCTCGAGAGTGTTACCCAAGCGGGTCATCAGCCTAACAACTCTCCTTTCGCAATCAAGAACGGCACCATTACTGGATAACCAGTCCATGCCCAAAATCAACCCATAGCCCGTGAAGCCCAATACAAAAGCATCACATCTAAACTCAATGCTAAGTATAGAAATCTTCAAACCCAAACATCCCCAATTGGGTTTGAAACAGCCAAGGGATCATCTACCAGACTGGTGTCTAAGTGCAGTAACTCAACTAATGATGATGAAATAAACGAATGCGATGCGCCTGAATCAAACAATGTACGGACAGGATGGTCAAATAGAAAAACCAGACTTTCAACGGAAATAGTTCTACCTCTCTCCTGAATCGGTGGAACCGCGAGAGCCTGTACTTGCCCCCTAGCCTGACTCGGTGCCATAAGAGCTTGCACCTGTCCTCCTGAGGTAGATCCCGTCCTTTGCCCTTTCTTAGGGCAATCCTTCACTAAATGCCCTGCTTCGCCACAGTGGAAGCATCCGGTCTTCTTCTTCTTGCGACAATCCTTGCTTAGGTGGCCAGGTGTCCCACAATTGAAACACTTCTTCTTCTTTCCCTTGCCACCGTTGCCTTTCCCACCTTTGCTTTGTTGTTGTTGAGGCCTCTTTTGATCTCCCTTTTTCTCGGGTGCCTTATTAGCATTAGGACCCTTCTCTTCCTCATACATGAGTGCCATGTCAACTAGCTTCTCAAAGGTGGCCCCCATAGGGATGTGAGTTATAGCCAACCCATGCATAGGTTCATTCAAGCCTTTCACGAACCTCAAAGCCTTCTTCTCCGGTGTATTCACCATGTCTAGGCCAAACCTTGCCAATTGATTAAACTTGTTAACATATTCCTTCACCGAAAGATTCCCTTGTTTTAGAGTCAAGAATCTTTCCATATACAAGTTTTCCTCTGCCCTTGAGAGAAACTTTGCCACAAATCTTTGCTTAAAATCCGCCCAAGAGTCAACGGGGCGTTCTCCATTAGTGACCTCCCACTAGAATGAGGCCTCTCCCTTCATTAACCAAGCAGCCAACTTGACTTTCTTCCCTTCTTCCATTTCAAAGATATCTATCAACTCTTCCACCTCTTTAAGCCAATCTCTAGCCTCCACAAAGGTTTCAGATCCTTGAAAAGGTTTCCCTCCCATAGCTTTAAATTCCTTGCAAGTCTTAGCAAAAGTATCCGTGCGAGGAGGAGGGGGAGGAGGAAGATCGGGTGCTACGGTTGGTGGAGGAATATTTGCTGGACCCATAGTGGTGGCCCTAGCCTCCATCAATCTCCTATACCATACTGGTACCGCTACACCCTCCGGAAGATTAAGATTCTCGGCCATACTGAAACGAAAAAGGAAAGATTCAAAACGGAGAATTCGAAGGATATAGATATGGCTATTGGGGATTATGCTTTTCTTTCAAAAACTTTTCTCTCAAAAGACATGTTTTTGAAAATATCTTTTCCAAAAATGTTTTAGAAAAATAGTTTTCTAAGAATTTTATCTGTTCCGGTAACCTTTGCTCTGATACCACGTGTAACACCCCATGCCCGCTATAGTCACTCACTAAGGGAATGCCATAGCATCGGTGGAGTATTTTAGTGAATATAGAACAGAAAAATTACAACAAGACAAATATAACTAGTACTTGAAATTTTAAAACATCATCTCATAACAGCGGAAATAAACATGTCTGGTTACATCATAAAACCACGATAAAAGTCAAGTACAATATCCATCAAAATAAAGAAGTACATAATCCCACTCTCTCATACAATAGCCATAACCAAAGATAACTGGATAACTGGAGCTTTACATCTACCCAAGCTCCTCAAGACTGGAAACAGAAATCCGATCAAGCTCTACTACCGCTAGGATCCACCGTAGGACCTGAGGGTTGGAAAAAGATAAAAACAACGGGGTCAGACATAAGTCTGAGTGAGTCCTATAACTTTAACAATACAATCATTAAAGTAACCAGAGAAGACATAAACTTGACCTACGGTAATATCTGGGGATGAATGGCTACACTAAGCAGCTTGGTAGACTTAGGATAAACTAAGATAATCGTCAGGACGCATCTACCCACCCAAGGATAATTACTAACTGCACCATACCAGTCATTCCTACTTAAAGGTTGATCCCTTCCAAGGACTTAGAAAATTTCCCCAGTAGTCTCGTGTAACCCTAGCTTACTACATAGGTGCCGTCTGCCCCTATCTCCACTAGGTGTACCCAGTATTCTTACCCAGTAGTTTCGTGTACCCCTACATAGGTGCCGTCTGCCCCTATTTCCACTAGGTGTACCCACTACTCCCCAAGCGATCGGCTCTCTACCGTAGATACCCGTGCTGGTCCCACAGTGGGGTGTATCACTCCCCTAAAGTGGCTACCCAATACTAACGGTGCACGGCTTTATATCTACACGATGCAACAACGGCTTATCTACCAGCCCGGGCCCACACACGCATATGAAGCCCGTTGGACTTGCGTTGCCACCGCTAACCCGTTTTGGCCTCTTATAATCAAGCCCAATATGCGTGTCCCGTCACTCGACATGGGTCGAGCCCACAAAGATACGTTGGGATATTGGTTGAAATGGGCCCCCACAAGCTACCCACTTAAGCTTGTCCAATATCTAGTGTATCCCACTTAACCCTTTAATCATGTTTAATTACATGTGTCCACTTGGTTAAGTATTCTAATCGTATTTTCTATTGCCACCCAAGGCAACCCACTAGATTCCACATGCCACCCATGGCACCCATAAAATTTCCTCATGCCACCCAAGGCACCCACTTAACCCCTCATGTCCCACTACATGCTACTATGGTTAAGTGTTTCTTAATTAATTGAGACCGTGATCTCCCATAAAGACCTCCCACATTAGACTGGCTGTTATGACCGCCTGGTTAAGCCGGTAGAATCCGGGCAGTCTTACGTCATAACAGAGTCTAACCTCGTGTCTTTACCTTAATCACGTATTTAATTTATGGCTAAGACCTCTCACATTGGGCTGACGTTTGTAGCAACTGGTTAAGCCGGTCGGGTCCGGGCAGTTTTACACTACAATTGAGTCCAACCTCGTGTCTTAGTCGATTAATTACACCTAATTAATCACCCCCATATTAATTATCCCTAATTAATATCAAGTTTTCCATAACATGGGTAGACCTAACTCAATAGGTAAATTCCCATGGGGTAGACCTAACTCAATAGGTAAATTCCCACTTATGGTGATTTATTTTTATGGTATGCTTAATCATACCCAATCATTCATCTAATTAACATATTTACCAACCCCATCGTTCCCCACGTAAATCGTTCTCGTTACATGACATAATAAGGGGAAGATCATCACAAATATCATGGGTTTAGCATACAACTTTGTCATGGGTTAAGAGGATGTCAACTTGCATATATGAGCATATATTAACCCAACTACATATAACCCAAACTTGCATATTATCATACATATGATTTGCATAACATGTTGCATATGAGCTTGCATATTATCGTACACATATCTTGCATAACATGTTAAACTTGCATATAGGCATTCTCAATCTTGCATAACATGTTAAACATACATTTAAGCATACACATAACTTGCATAAGCATTCACATACTTGCATAGGCATCCACATACTTGCATAGGCATTCACATACTTGCATAACTTGCATATCATGTCATTTAAGCATATACATATCTTGCATAAGTATTCATATACTCGCATAAGCATGCATAACTTGCATATCACATAAATCTTGCATTTAAACATATACATGACTTGCATAAGCATCCATACACTTACATAAGCATGCATAACTTGCATATCACTTTCAACTTGCATTTAAACATACACTTTACTTGCATGTCACTTTCAACTTGCATTTAAACATACACTTAACTTGCATATCTCACTTTGCTAAACATGCATAAATTCACTTATTAAACATGCATATATCAACTTGTTAAACATGCATAAATCAACTTATTAAGCATGCATAAACCAACTTGTCAAATATGCATAAACATAGAACAACATAGAGTAACATATCATTATACATGATTCATACTCACTAATCCGCATTTAAGACCATAAGTCTCATTACACCCAATCTACTTACTTTAACAATTGATGTTAAAGTGATAGAAACTCACCAAACTCAAGATTAGCAACCTTATGAAGTAGAATTAGTTGCTAACTATGAAGATAATGATGATTAAAGATTGATTAGAGAGGAATTAGCTTGCAACTTTCTTTATGAACTAGTGGAGGCCATGCTCAAATTTCATTTTGCCATAGTTTAGTTACAAGACTTAATTATGAATGAATTAGGGTAGGGTTGGGGTCTTATTTATCGGATTAGGTGAGTGTTTTAGGCCCTTAGATTAACCCTAGATTAGATTAGGACCCTTAGATTTAGGAAATCTCTAGAACCAGCCCTCCTAGCCAGCCTGAAACCCAACCTGGTGCAACCTGGTGCACCCAGGTTCACAGAACGGCGCCACCCTGTCGACAGGCATGTCGACACCCCTGTCGACAGGCCTGTCGACAGCCCTGTCGACATGGGTTGGGCGGGAAGCTTCCCGCCTGACCCCGTCTGGCCCATTCCAAATCTGAATTTTTAAATTTTTAAATCTGTTTTAGTTTTGAATTTTCTGCAAACTTCATCGGGCCATAACTGGGCCATACGGACTCCGATTTTCGAAAACTCGGACTCTATTTTGCGTATTTTTCCGAGACGAACGTAATGACGCAGCCCGTTTCCCCCAATTCCCACGTCTGAGATTATTTTTCCTGTAATTAGTGAATTTTAGTATTATCCCAAAATTCGGGGTGTTACAATTTGTTTGTGGATTGTTGAAGATATGTGATATTTGAATCAAGGTGGAGTGTTGAATTTTTTGATTCAAATATTTTATGAAGAGGGTGTAATCAATTAACTAATTTGATTAATTGATTGATCTGATTGATTGATTGGTTGGTTGATTGATTTGATTGACTGATTTTATCATAGAAGGAAAGAAATGAATGATTATATCTTGGAGATATTTTGAAGGGGCAATTTGAATATTTGTCAATGTCTTCTATTCTCCTATATATGCAGCCTTCTTTGTTATATCATAACTCAACAACAAGAAATCATGTGAGAATGTCTGGTGAGGTTGTGTGCCTCCAAAGGCTTGCGCCCCAGAGAGGAAGATGTAGGAATTTGGGCTGAGGATTGTTATTGCTATTTACTGCTGAAAGACGTAGTTGGTGCCTCCAGATTGTCCAAGGATTTGTCGTTGTTCTTCATCGCTCTTATGCTCCAACAATATTTGTAGTCATCTAGATATTCTTTACCTATCTCAATACCCAATGAGGTTATTGATTCAATTGTATTTTGTTATTTTTTGTTTTGGTCCATTGAGTGTATAAATTTTTTTTTTTGGTGAATCAATAAAGAGGGTGATTGGGTGGAATATTTGTGTATTGCTATTATTTCCGATTTATTCCGTTGTTATTTTCAATCAAATTCATCTTCAAGTAACTAGGTGAAAAAGATCCTATTTTTCTAGGTGTTTTGTCAAACTTCCGCTATGCACAAAACTCCAACATTATATTTCATCATATATGTTTATTACATGACATCAAACTTCTTTATATATGGTTTAATGAATTATCTAGGAAAATACTATTATGATACAAGATTGACTTCAACTTTTATCATATATCTTGAAAACAATATAACTTATATAATATTTTAGCTTCATCAATAATGTTGACTATATGAAATAATTTTTAAACAATAATATAATAGCAGAAAAATCTATTTCACTATTTAATCTTTTAACGTAAAATATTGTAAACAAAAAGATCTTATACTAGTAAACGGCAGAATCTTATTATCGACCTCTACCAACCATTACCAACCATAAACCGAGTTGTTGGTGACTGATTTTTTTGGCTGATAATGGTAAGATTTTTCAATTACCATATAAGTTGGTATGGTAATGGTTTTGAAAACAAAATTCCAGACTCTAGCATCCATGCTAAGGAAAGACAGAAAGAAATCATACAAAGGAGATCTGATGGCAATGGACACCCATTGCCTTCATAACTTGAAAAACCAAAGTTAGAAAGGGAAAAAAGAGTTATATTAATACTTAGGATAAAGACGCAAACAATCATACATACAAAAGAATTAATAAATGCCATTAAGCAAAAAAAAAATGTAAGATTCTTTTCAGAAAATAAGTCCAAAGAATCTTTGGTCCTCCAAGTTTAGTAAAGGGGAAATGGTACCCATACACGGTCGATGAAAGGAAAACCGGATATGGTCCTCCAAGCAAAGACCTCAAAATCAGTAGTGGAATTTTTCGCTAAATTATAGCGTATAGGTTCCTGCAAGCATAAATTTGGTTCAGCAAACTTCATGCCACTTATATTACAAACTCAAAATGTCATACGATTGGTATTATAGCCTGTCAGCAGGCCTAATGCGAACAAGGTGTTTGTTCCAAGTAACAGGAGAAAAGGATAATCTAGTTTCTCCTACCCTTTACTATCAGAACACTAAACAATTAAATCTATGCAATTATTTGCTTTGGCAGAAAGTAATCAATTAGGTTAAATAGTCACCTTGAATAGGAGAGCTATTCAGACTTCTTTATTATAGGGATTATTTTTTCGATTCGGCCATCTTTTAAAAACTAATCGCTGAATTAGCCTGGTTTTAAAACTTATTACGGTCGTAGCCTGATTTTGGTCACGCAGACAAAAACGATTATTTACAGAACGCGGCATTTGAGAAGGCGTAGTCGTGCGTTATTTTGGATAACGCATTGATGATTCTGAAACAAAATAAATTTTGGAAAGTTGCATTCTTGAGTTATTTTAAATGACGCAAAGTGAAATCACAAATTAAAGTATAAATCATCATGCAGCTTTTTGGATAACGCAAATTGCGGTTTTTCAGATGTCGCAACTTGCGCCTTTTGAAATGTCGCTTTTACGTGTTTAACAACAGCTACCCAGCCCTTTCTTTCTTTCTCACTTACTAACTTTTCTAAAAAAGAAAAAAAAAGAAAAAAAAAAACCTAAAATCTCCAATCAGATTCTGCAATTAAATCCTTCGTTAATTGTAGCTTAGATCATCAACAACTTTAGATTTACGTCAACGGTATCCTACTCTTCGTCATTTGAATCATTACAAGGTTTGAATTTTAAAACCCTTAAGCATTTTTGGATCTTAACATTGAGTAATATATTCACTTTTGTGGTTGTAAATCAAAATGACTCCTAATTTTTTTAGATCTTACTCTGTAAAAAGATTAAAGTACAATATAAGAAATACATACAAAAAGTTGAAAAATAAAATTATGTCAAAAAACAAGAAATGTAAAAGCATACCGACAACAAATCAAAATTTCTCGTTCTATGCCTTTCTTGCAAGTATAGAACACAACCATCAATAGGTCCCGGTTCCATCTCAACGGTCTCTACATAAATCAAACTTTCAACAACATAAGTGCTACAAATACATAGCGAACGAAACCACGTACATGTTGAAAACTATAAGATTTCAACTACATTGATCACATGAAACCAAATACTAGCATATTGATATACACGTAAATGTGTATATTTTATCCGCATATTTATCTTATTTTATCTTTTAAATAATTGATATTGTGTATTTATAGCTGTGTTTTCAGATTGTTGACAAGAATGATGGTTTAGAGCATTTGATGAATAAAGCATGAAGAATTTGCTGAAAAAGAGTGAAGTTAAAATTACTAAAGCTTGAAGAGTTTAAAGCTTGAAGAACGGTTGCAAATAGAGTTCAGTTGGGTAGATTTGACTCACTAAAGACTCATATTGTGTTCACATTGGCTCAATTGCAGACCATTTCACTCATGTAGCGTTCACATTAGCTCCCTTGCAAGGCTTCTCATTCATGCACTACACGCGTTCACACTGGCTCACTTACAAGGCCTCTTACTCTACAACCCCGTTCACACTGGCTTATGTGTTATTTGGGCTAATTCTTTAGTCCCACATTGTGGAATTTGTCAAGTAGTCTTTCTCATATCAGCTATAAATACCTTGTATCTCATTCATTGTAGAACACACTCAGTTTTATTCTGTAATCCTTTTCTTGGAATAAAACTCTTCTTTCTCTCTACTATTTAGTTTTTATTGCATTTTATTTATGTCGCTTATTTTCTTTTTATTTTCTTTTCTTTTAGCTATGTCTAGCTAATCCCCTTTGATTAGGGGGTGATGACGCTGATAATATGATTCAATATGAATCACATAGCCAAAAGATGAGGACTGTATACATGTAGATCTGGATCTGAATTAAGGGTTAGATCTGAACCTTCATATTTTGTGTCGTTTAAGAGCTATGCTCCTTCACAGGATAAATTCGTGTTCGATCTAACGTTTATCAGATCTAGATCTAATTTTAGGGTTTTAGAAATTAATTAGTGAATCTGTCCTGATAGTCTATGGTTGTAGAGCTGAGCTCCTGCATAGGCTATGCTTGTCGTTATTTACATATTTGTTTCTAAAAACCTATTATCGTTGATTCATGTTTGTGACAGAAACATGTATTAGATCTGGTTAATCTTTTGGCTATTGCTGATTATGAATCTGATCTATGTCATTATCCCCTAATTGCTTTCACTTATTGTTAAAACTCTCTTTTATTTAATTTTGCTATTTTCTTTGTTTTCAACCAATCAAAAGTTAGGGATAACTTGATTGGATTTATTAATTAAAATATTTTTGGTCCCAGAGTTCGACACCCTCTACAACAATCCTTGTTGTTTAGGAAAGCCGAACGGATTAAACAATTGTTTACAGTTGTTAATTTGTTCGCAAACACATATTCACAAGTTTCCTCAATCATAGAAAAACCCTAGATTTCTAAAAAAAAAATCAAAAAAATTGTGTTTTTTACCTTCTAGAGCTTCTTGTGCTGACGAGCTTGCCATAATGTCGATTTTTGATCAAAAAACTTAAATTTCGGTATTGTTGGAGCAGAATTAGGGTTAGGAAGCTTTTAGGTTCGGTTTGGACGAAGTTGAGGGAGTGAAGAAGTGAAGAGGAAGAGAGTTGTTGTTTTCTGTATACCCTGTCGGAGTGCCATTCGAGATGACGCAAATATGCGTCATCTCGAATGGCGCTCATTGAGTTCCTTTTAAAAAAAAATCTATGCGCTATCCCAAATAACACATAAATTCGCCTTCTCAAATGACGCATTATATAAATAATTATTTTTTCCTGCGTGGCCAAAACCAGTCTGTAATAAATTTTAAAAGCATGCTAATTCGGTGATTAGATTTTAAAAGGTGGTTGAATCGAAAGAAATCCTTATTATATTTGCTTTCAAACACGAATACTCTATATACTTATTAACATCATATTAACACACTTAGCCAATCAATTCATCTATAATATCAAGTCAAGAAGTTTGTAAATACATATCGGTATCTTTATTGAGAATATGATAGAAATAATCTTTTATTAATAATCGATGGAATTGATCTACAAAGAGATTGTATGTATAGGCTATTGTCAATGGTAACAACACTACAAGAAACATTGCTATTTTCGACAGGGGGTGACGACGGCTTTCGTCGGTTCATTTCCGACGGGACGTGGGCGGTAGTCGGAAGCCGTCGAATACTCGGATATAATCGAATTATACAGCAGCCGATCCCTTTCTTCCCTAAGTCCCAACTCATTTCTCCATTTCTGACATACGGGCTTCAAACCCTAACATCCCAAAATTCGAATTTTTTGCGTCCAAACACTGATTTTTACGCATAGAATCCTCCCTAACTCCAATTCAGATCCCTAGGGCATCTAATTTGAGATATAAGCTCTTGTTTTGCATAAAAATCAACTTTTTACCTAATTCTATATTTGCTTGTATTAGGAAATTAGGGTTATCTATTGATTGCAAGTGTGTCTAATAGTGTTGTACTGAATTATATCATTCTATTATATGCATATTTCATTTGATATGGTGAAATTGTAAATTTTAGATGCGCTGTTTGGTTATTTGTGCATATGTCCCCATAGTGTGGTTTTCACCGTTATATAATTGTGGTTACTTGCGTGCGTGCATGTGTGTGTGTGTGTGTGTGTATGTATATGTGTATATATATATATATGCACCATTGTGTATGTGTGATTCTTGTATTGTGTTAGTTGATATAGGAAAAACTGAATGCACGAGTTAGAAATAGTACCTTGTGCACATCTAATTGGCTAATGTCCACTAGAGTGTTTTCGGCCTCGTCTGACAAGTGTTGTACATGATCGTTATATAAATAGTCGTTTTTGTCAAGAAAATGACCATTATATTCATATGGTACAATATTTGTTGGATTTGTTCTTGTATTGGACAAGTTATAAGCGCAGTAAACATTTGCATTTTGTATACTACTTTGTTTCAAATGATTAACAAGATTTTGGTTTAACTTTTCTTTTTGTTTCATGCGTACATGCATTTGTGTACAATGCAGAAAACGAAAGGGAAATGTTGCCGAAATTTTATTGAATCGTTCGAGACGAAGTAATATACAAAACGTAAATGTTTACTGCGTTTGTAATGGGAAGTAGAATGTTTGACCATGTAAAAAAGTTACATTAAAAAAAATATGCTATATATATATATATATATATATATATATAAATATATATTGATATTGTTATTTGTTTTCAACCATTATATATACATGTGTTGTACAACCACAAAAAAAGCGTTTTCGAATTTGTATTCTTGAAAACAAATATTAATTTTTGAATTTTTGACTAAATTTCTCAAATAGGAAAAATAATTAATTACTTTGTTGATTGGAGAAGTTGGATGTATCAAAGAAGAGAACAGAGAGGTTCCATAAAAGAAGATTTTTATAATGGTATTAAATTCTTTGTTGAATTCGCTTTAAGCAACAATGGAGGCGATCAAGAAATTCGTTATCCCTGTAGCAATTGTATGCATTTGAAGTACTTATTAACCGAAGTTGAGAATGTCCGTTTATGCAAAAACGGATTTGTACCTGAATATTATTTTTAGGATCGTCATGGAGAAGTTGTAGCGCCAAGTACTGTAGAGCCTGAGGGAGGTAGTGTTGTTAACAAAAATGTTAGTACGACCCGTATTGAGAATATGGTTTAAGATGTAGCACGATCCATGTTTCCTATGGTTGCAGTTGACGACGATGATGGAAATGTTGAAGAACCGAATATTGAAGCTAAAAAAAATTATAATTTACTGGATGCTACTAAAAAAACCTATTTGAGACGGTTGTAAAATTGGCACTCAGTTGTTGGTAATCGCAGAATACATTGTAATGAAGTCAAAATATAACATTACTGAAGTTGGGTTTACGGCTATTGTACAAGCTGCGAACAGGCACATGCCGCTGGATAATTTGATGTTTGAAATTACTATGAAGTTAAGAAACTTATGTCGGCATTTGATTTACCGTATCATAAAATAGATACATGTGTAAAAGGATGCATTTTTTTTGGAAAGATGACATAAACCTTAGAAATTGTATAAACTAAGAAATAAGAAGGGAATGGAAGTTCCGTTCAAATGTGTGCATTACTTACCCATTACTCCAAGGTTTAAAAGGTTATATGCATCTTCGGTGATTGCATCTCATATGAGATTGCATAAGGTGAGATCAGAGGAAGAACGTGTGTTGACTCATCCAGCCGATGCGGAAGCATGGAGCATTTCGATAAAACTTATCCTGATTTTGCAGTGGAGAGTCGTAATGTGAGACTAGAATTATGTACAAATGGTTTTTTTACCATTTTTTCAATTTGGTTCTAAATATTCATCATGGCACATTATCGTCACACCTTATAATTTACCTCCATGGATGTGTATGAAAATGCAATATATGTTTCTTACTATTGTTGTCCCTAACCCTGATGATCCGACATAAGGAATTGTTGTTTATTTACAACCGCTGATTGATGAATTGAAACTATTGTGGAATGAAGGAGTAGAAATATACGATGTTTCAAAGAAGATATTATTTTTTTTTGGTATATTTGCTTCTTTATTGTGGACTATAAGTGTTTTTCCTGCCTATGCAATGATTTCGGGATAGAGTACTGCTGGTCGTCTAGCATGTCCTTATTGCATGGAAGAAACACGAGCATTTTCTTTACCGCATGGTAAGAAAATTTCATGGTTTGACTGCCATCGATGTTTTCTACATGCAAATCATTCTTTCAGAGGAGACATTTTTTTTTATCTAATAGAACAGAAAACAGACAACCACCAACGATATGGGCAAGAGAAGAAATATATGAACTGGTTAGAGATTATCTGAAGATTCATGAAAATGGAGTTCAAATAGAAATTGAAGGCAAATCGACTGTTCACAATTGGTGCAAACAGGCTATTTTTTGGAACTTGCCATATTGGACATATCTTTCGCTTCGTCATAATATTGATGTGATGCACAATGAGAAAATTGTCTTTAATAATGTTTTTAACACAATTTTTAATGTCAAAGGGAAGACCAAAGATGATTTGAAATCAAGCCGCAATATAGAAGAATTATGCAAACGTCCCGAGCTTCATATGAATTCAAATGACAGTAAAAAAACCCAAAGCATGTTATGAATTAGATAATAATCAAGTTAAAGTTCTGTTAAAATGGGTTGAAGGGTTAAGATTTCCTAATGGGATTTCATCGAACCTCCGTAGATGTATTGACTATTAAAATGGTAAATTGAGCGGAATGAAAAGTTACGATTGTCACATTATGATGGAGCATTTTCCCATTATGTTCAAAGAACTACTGTCGTTAAAAGTTTGGAAGGTAGTAACAGAGGTTAGTATGTTTTACAAAGAGCTTTGTTCGAGTACTTTAAAAATGAAACGTTTATGTAAACTTTAAGCAAATATTCCTATATTTCTCTGCAAATTAGAGAAAATATCTCCACCAAGTTTTTCTTAATGTAATGGAGCATTTACCTGTTCACCTACCAACTGAAGCATGACTTTGAGGTCCCGTCCAATATGGATGGATGTATCCATTTGAGAGGTATGAGTAAACATGTTACCTAATACTTTAAATTACATGTAAAATATGAAATAGTGTAAGTTATTTTTGCACAGGTATCTGAATCATCTAGAGAAAAAAGTGAGACAAAAAGCACGAGTTGAAGGTCAATATGTAAATCTTACATCGAAGACGAAGCTTCGTTCTTTTTCTATAATTATTTCAGTGATCATGTGAATATATCATTTGAAAGTATTCCTCGTAATGACGAAGGAGGCGAACAAGAATCATCTCAAACAATATTATCTATTTTTAAACAACATGGTCGACCTTCTAGGAAATGTGTAGACATACGGCTTAACTGTAAAGATCTTCATGTAGCACACACTTATGTTCTTCTTAATTGTGCTGAAGTTGCACCATTTGTTAGGTAATTTGAAATATCATTTACTGTTTTATTCATTTCTATAGATCTTACTTGTATACAATCTAATGTAATATTTATTTATATATACAATGTTTATAAACGTCAACATCCAAATGGAGATTTTAGTTAAAAAAATTGCTTTGTTTACAAATTACGTTTATAAACCTAGAAATTGTGTTAATGATGAAGGGTTGAGACATTTTGCATTGGGACCAAAAAAATGGTCAAGACATATCCAATATATTTTGTTAACGGATACAAATTTAACACCATAGAATACAGTGCTGAGAAACTAACGAACAATACAGGTGTATTCATTAAAGGCAGTGATGATCCAGAAAATCACATAAATGATTTTTATGGCGTTTCAACATAAATTTTGCAACTGACATATTTCTCACGACCCGCATAGGAGGTGCTTCTACTTAAATGCAATTGGTTTAGCAATGTTCCAGGTTCTAGGATTAACGTGCACAAGGATTATAATCTGATTGAAATAAAGCATACATCGCACTATCATATATGATCCTTTTGTACTAGCCAAACAAACATTTGAAGTTTATTATGCTCCTTATCCATCTGTAAAAAGAGATAAAGAAGATTGGTTGACAGTTTTTAAAACAAAGGCCAAATTTACTATTGATGGGAAGAATATTCTAGATGAAGAAGCCTATCAAGCAGATCTTGAGCAAAACAATGAAGTAATAATTGAAGACAGGATCATGCAGATTTTGGACCTCTGATCAATGAATCAAATGTTTTGGTAGAAGCATTCGAGAGTGCGGAAGAAGATATCGAAGAACCTAAGACCGATTATGAATCAGAAGACGATGGTGACTGATGTAGTTGATTGGTATTATCTTTTAGTTGTAATGTAATAGTGGTGGATACGACGTATATTTAGCAATTCATATAAATCTGTTAATTTTTGAATATTTTGCAATTCATGTAGCTCTGTTAAATTTTTGTTTATACGAAACCCAAGCTAATACAGATATAATCAATTTCATTTTGTTTTATGTCATTTATATAACAACTTATATCGTTTGTTTAAGTTAACTGTAAAATAAATTTCAATATAATGTTATTATTATAAGGTGGTGCTTAGCGCAATGGTAAGGTTACCCGGCTGGTAATCTGGAGTGCTTGGGTTCGAGTCCCGACCACTTCACATAATGTGAGGGAAAGGTTGTGCGCACTAACTGACCACCCCCAGTACTCGGAATGCTGTGAGAATAGTACCAGAACGGGAGACTGATCTGGGAAGACCTCACGCTTGAGTACGGGAGCCTTCCACACTGGGTATCCACCTATAATATTATTGTTATCTTTTTAACTGATTTGTATGAGACAACTATGTCATGGAGTGGAATTCTTCAGGCGCTTTGGGCTCGGTAGTCCTAGTAAGTATTTCTTATGTAAATTTTTCCATTTAAAATTTTGTAATCTCTGATATATAGCACATATTTTAATGCACGTGTAAATAATTTCATTTTGTTTATATGAGACCCAAGCTACTACAGGTATAAACAATTTCATTTTATTTTAAGTCATTTATTTAGCAACTTATATCATTTGTGTAAGTTAACTGTACAATAAATTTCAATATAAAGTTATTGAAATCTTTTAAAATGAATTGTATGGGACATGTATGTCATCGAGCGGGATTCTTCAGGATATTTGTTTAACGTGAAATAGAGACCGAGGTAGATATGCAGACCCACGACTCATAGGCCTACACGAAGGTAAGCGTACTAATTTTATTTGAATATCAATAATATTTATTCAATAAGCAATGCATCAAAATACCTAAGTGATTGAATTTTTGTTGATTTTTTGAGTTAGAAGTGGTTTTATTTTGATATTTGTTTGGTATATGGTATGCTGGGATTATGTGTGGTTGTTGTGATAGTGGTTTGTGCGAGAAATGTAGTTGGAAGACCGAATAGCAGCTGAAATATAAAAAAAAGGCTGCAGGTTTTCCAATAGCTACCGACGGCTTACAGGTAATTGATTTTGTAATAGTTTCCGATGGCTTACAATGGTTTATTTGAGAAGCATAAGCAACAGTTTCCGACGGCTATCGACACTCAATGCAAGGCATCAGAAATCGTCACAAACCATTCTCCGTTGTCGAAAACATAAATGACGGGCTCTGTCGAAAACCGTTGGAAACTTTGATTTTCGACACCTACGAAAGCGACGGTTATTTCCAATGGCTCATGATGGCCCTCAACGGCCGTTGATGGTTTTGAGCCGTTGGAAATAGCATGTTTTCTTATAGTGCAATATGTAAAATAAGAAAATAATGTAACATGGGCTGAATACTGGGCCCAATGTATTGTGTGTGTGTGTGTAATATGCTGCACTTTGGGCTTTGTAACAAATATAGATTATATGTCGATTGTGAGTTTATTATCTCCAATATTCCCCCTTAAGCTTAGCTATGGTTTCAACCGTTTTCATTTCTGTCTTCATTCTGCTCGATTCTTCTTTTTAACACTGAAATTGGACGGTTCGTTGATGTTTCTGGTCTATCGGTTATTCCTAGTTTCTTCTCGTAGCTTTTGTATTCTTCGATTTGTAGCTCTTTTCTTAGTCTGGTGAAACTGGTAACAGATAAGGGTTTTGTTAAAATATCTGCTTTCTGGAAGAAGGAAGGTATGTGATTTACTTTCAATTGTCCATAATAACATGCTCACGAACAAAGTATAAGTCAAATTCCATGTGTTTTGTTCGTGAGTGAAGTATTGGGTTTGCGGTTAGTGAAATTGTGCTCAAATTATCACACCATACTATTGGTTTTCTGCCAGTTTTGATCTTTAGTTCACTGAATAATGATTCGATCCACATAATTTCTGATGTTGCACCAGCTACACTCGTGAATTCCACTTCTATAAAAGAACGTGATATTTTTGTTTGCTTTGCACACCAAGAAATTGGATTGTCACCCATGTAGATACAGTAACCTGTAGTGGATTTTCTATCATCTAAGTTGTTTGCCCAATTTACATCTGCAAATCCAGCTATATTTAAGGTTTTACTAGCTTTCATGCTTAGTCCGTAGCTCAATATTCCTTTTAAGTATCTTAGAATTCGTTTGACTGCTTTCCAATGATTTGTTGATGGAAGTTTTTTTTTGAAATAAGGGTGGTGAATTGTCAGATTCACGCCTTGATTATGTAAAACAACAAAAAGGGTCTACAAAGTGATAATACAACCAACACCCCACCAAAAGAAAACAAATACATCCCCAACCATACGAACTACGTCCAAAATACCGTGCATCAGACACCCAAAACACATACAAAGGGTTACATATCATATTACATTTACATCAAGTACCAAGTAACAGCAGCACCTAGCATCACCCATCTTCAATGCTCACGTCCTCTAGCTCTATCATGCACCCTTGCTCCAATACTGTCCACGTACCTTCAGTTTGAAACTCCTGTCCATGAAAAAACCAGTTTAAGAATCAAGATGATAATAGAATTACCACTTTTCATCTTAACTTGAATTTTCTTGAGTTTCCCTCATTCCAAAGTATCCATTTATATGCAAAAAACAGCAACACAAAATCATTCCTTCCACTAACAAGCAACATTTCTCCAATTTTAAATTGCCACAAAACAAACGGGTCATTGATGTAATCCGTCCATGCCAAATCAACATTCAAGAAAACCAGACATTTTATCCTGACATAAAATGCAAAATCGCATTCCCAGAAAATATGCTTATAATCTTCCACACTACCATCACAAAACAAGCACTTCTCTGTATAATTCATTCCTTTCCTCCTCAAACTAGCAGTAGTATTCAACTTGCCATGTATCACAATCAACATATGAACTCTAATTTTTAAAGGTACTACTTTGTAACTCCACATAACATCAAAACCCGACCATCTTCTCCCACCAAAGTTAAGTAAATCGTACATGCTTCTCACACTAAAAGTTCCTCCAGCACCACTTAACTTCCAAACAAATTTATCCTCTTCATCACATAATTAAATCCCTTTGAGCAATCTAACCAAAAAACATAACTGATTCAATGTCGAACAAATAACCACTCTACAAAAAGTAAGTCTCTATTTGAAGTTTACAGCCTCCCTATCAAACATGTCCTCAATAGAAAAATCTTTATTACACGCCAAAACGAATAAATCTCCAAATTCAACTTTCAACGAGATTGGAAGAAGCCATCGATCTTTCCATAAAGAAATATTCCTCCAACATTTCACTAATATTTCAATACCAATCTTAAACCAACTCACATTACCCATCACTCCCCCCAAAACATCGAATAATTCGAAAAATCACTATTCTAATCGAAACTTCCATCATAACACTTGCTAATAATCTACTTCTTCCAAAGCACACTTCTGCCACTAATCATATCCCAAATCCACTTGCAAAGCAAGGATGAATTCATACTCATAAAATTAAGCACACCTAACTCTCCTTATTCCTTGGATTTACAAACTTCTTGCCAAGAAATGAGACAAGATAAACTGCAAGATTCTTTAGAATTACTCCAGAAGAAATTCCTCCTCTACGCATCAATTTTGTTCACCATCCAGTTTGGACATCGCACAAACGAAAACCAGTAAAGAGGAACAATAATTAGAATTGAATTTACCAGCACCAGCCTCTCTGTGCTCCATAAAGAACTGCCCTTCTATCTAGCTAGTCTTCGATCAAAATTTTCAATTAACAATTGCCAGTCCTGTCTTAAGAGTTTCTTCGGCCTGATACACATGACCAAGTATTGAGAGGAAATTCGCCAACATTGCAATTCAATAGCTCAGCATAGCAAGACTTGAGCTCCTTCGAACAGCCAATTGCATACACACAGCCTTTATGAAAATTGATCTTCAAGCCTGATAAACTCTCAAAAGCAAAGAGTAAAAATTTCAATGCAGGAATATATTTACATACAGGTTCAATAAAAATGATAGTATCATCTGCATATTGCAAAGAATTAATGCCTCCAATAATATGTTCACTGCCAAAGCTTTGAATAATACCTTTCTCACTACGAACTCCCAGAATTTGAGAGAAAACGTCTGCTCCTAAATCAAATGACAATGGCGAAAGCGGATCACCTTGTCTAAGACCTCTCATAGACTTGATAGTTTTTCCAGCAATGCCATTAACACAAATGTTTGATCTACTAGATGGCATAACAAAGAAAATCCACTCAACCCTAGGAAAACCTCTAGCTTTGCAAACATCAATAAGAAATCTCCAATCAATAGTATCGAAAGCCTTCGCAAAACCCAATTTCAGAACTGCACATGGTTCATTGTACTAATTACAATGTGAGATTACTTCTTGTACCAAAGCAGCCCCATCCATTATCGATCTCCCCTTAATGAATGCAGTTTGAGATTTATCGATTAGCACTTCCATTTTCATCTTCAGCCGATTAGCAAGTACCTTTGTAATCAGCTTGAAAGTGCTATTCAACAAACTAGTGGGTCTAAAATCTGCAGCAGTAACATTGTCCTCCTTCTTTGGAATTAACACCACATTAGCATAGCTCAATTTATCTAACCTCAAAACTCCTTTATGAAATTCATGAAGCTGCTTTAACACATCAGCTTTCACCCAATCCCAATATTTCTTGAAAAAGAAATTTAGGAAACCTTCAGGACCTAATGCCTTGTTGCTTGGCACTTCATTAAGCGCAACCATAATTTCTTCAACAGCGAATGCTTCATCCAAACCGCTTAAATAAGCAGTGATTGGATACAACAAATTCCAGTCCACTTCCACTCTTTGCTCACTACATTCCCCAAAAATCTTCTTATAAAATTCAGTAAAAATATTGTTTAATTCTTCCTGTTCACTAACCTCCACACCATTCTTTTCAATGTTGTTAATCAAATTCGATCTCCTTCTACCATTAGCTACTCAATGGAAGTAACTAGTATTATTATCTTCTTCTTTCAACCACTGTGATCTCAATCTTTGTCTCCAATATGCTTCCTCTTGATCTATCACTTTCAACCATTCTCTCCCTTTATTTTTAAGTGACACCTTTTCCTCGACATTAAGCAACCTCTCCTCTTCTAAAATGCTAAGTTCAAGAATTTCATTCTCCAACTTCTCCTTCTTAATTATGATATTTCTGAACACTTCACTATTCCACTTCTTTAAAAAAAATCTAAATAATTTCAGCTTCCTGCAAATACTACCTGATGCATCCCCAACAACCCCAAATTCCTCCCACTTCCTTCTAATCAAGTCATTGAAGCCCTCTTCCAAACACCGCATCTTTTCAAATCTAAATACCGCCTTCCTCTTCACACTATCACCAGTGTCAAATAAAATAGGACAACGATCTGAAATCAAAGATGACATCTCTTTCTAAGAGGAAAGAGGACGAACATCTTCAAATTCAGGGTTGATGAAAAAGCGGTCCAATCTTACTAAAGTAGGAGGGTTTCTTCTACTACTCCACATGTATTTTCTATCTAACATCGGCAAGTCAATGAGGTTACACTCTCTCACAAACTCACTGAAGTCTTCTAGATCACCAGAATGATCAACACTTCTAATATTTCTTTCAAAATCAAGTCTGGTGACATTAAAATCACCCCCAATTACCCATGGTCCACGTATGAAATTTTAGAAGTCAATCTCCTCTTCCTACAAAATCTTCCTCTTTCTTTTCGAATTGGGACCATAAACATTAGAGATGAAATATGTCACTTTAGAAGCTCTACATTCCAGTGCTACATGAACACAATGATTCTGTTTAACTTCTTGCTTCAACAACCATCTATCACTATTTCAACTAGTAAACAAACCACCCGTTCTACCATTAGCTGGAATAAAACTCTAACCATCCAAAACACCCTAACCCAAACATCTAAACACATTAACCTATGGATTTTCAAGCTTTGTTTCTTGCAACAATACAATGCCTGGCTTACATGATTTCAAATAATTCTTAATTCTGTAACACTTATCTAAAGTGCCCAGTCCTCTCACGTTCCAAGAAACAATAATAATGGTGAATTGCTAACCCTCCCCAATTCCTTCTTCTTAAATTCATTAATCAACTTCTCATTCAATACAAAGCCATAACTACTTCCCAATGCATGCAGTTGTTCACTAGATAATGTATTTAAAAAGGTAGGAATAAAAACAAACAATACCTTCTAGAGGATGATCCAAGCTCCTTGCGCTCCTGCGCAGCATTAACACTCCTCCATGCTCCAATGCCCTTTTGCCTTTGCCATTCATAGTCCTAGAAAAAGCATCAAATTTCACCGGAGTAGCATCCCTTTCTACACATTGACCATATCTCCCCTCATAACCATCAAGTTCCCATGCTTGTCAGTCACAACCTCCGCACCATTAATAATACCCACATTAAAGCCTCCAACATCCTTCACCCCTATACCATCATAAGAATCCCCATCATCCTCCACAACCTTATCAGACGACACAATGATAGGATTCTCCGCACCACCAACATCATCAACATCCATCCTTACACCCATACTAGGAGTCCCCACTTCAGGAGAAAAACTTTTCTTGTTGCATAATATCTTCAGCTTCCCATTCAAAGCCTTTGCAAACACATACCCTTTAATAATCTTGTTGTCCATTCGAAAGTTTGGATCTCCTTCATACTTCTTGAGCAACATCCCATGATCATAATTCTCAACACATACACAAACTGTAGTTGGAAGTTCACAAGATTCATCAACCAAAATCTCTTCCCTGATATTGGTAAAATCAGTTCCAACTGCAATTTCGTTACATTACCAATATCCCACATCGCCCTCCTCAGAACATCCAATTGAAGACAAACCACTGGGACATTCCAAAGAATTATCCACATCTTCTATTTTTTTTCTTGCACCCACACTTCCTACATGTGTACTCCATTTCTTCAACCTCAAAGTACCACCCTGAGAAATTATAGAACCAAAGAAATTATCCTTCAACAAAGCAGGAGGGAATCGAACAACAAATTCATCACCCATTCTCTTGACATCCCACCTCCAATTAGGCGCCTTATCACCATACTTCAACTTAAGCAGCTCTTCTTTGAAACCTAGAGAAAGAACCCTGAGCAATCGAACTTACTGTCAAAGATCTTGCCCATTGAAAAGCCTCAGAAAAATTAGTCGATGAAATATTGACATGTTTTCCAGTTCGCTATTTTTGGAATATAGGAGAAATTACGATTAATCTAGAAATTATAACCCATATGCCAATTTTCTTGCATTTAAACATACCAGCGCACTTCTACAATCGCGTGCCCAATGATCTGATAATCCACACCGAAAACATCCTTTCGTGGATTTAATACCGCTAAGAAATTCAGTATAGTTGTTATTATTTCGAGATGACGATTTGAATTTCTTGTTTGGGGCTGAAAATCTCGCAGGATTACTAATCACACATCTTTATACGAAGGTGCATGAGAAGCATCACTTCTCGCTGTAGGATTGGGAAAAGAATCAAAGAAGTTCGGAAAATCGCTGACTGATGACGCAATTTTAGTGAACGCGTTCATGGAGGACACCATTAAAGTTTGTCATTTGGAGGACGCCATAGTATTCTATTATTATTGATTTCATATTATTCATATATATGTTGATGGAAGTTGCATATAATGACATACCATATTCACACTAAACGTTGTGTCTGGTCTTGTAATGGTAACATATTGCAGTGCACCAACTACACTTCTATATTGTTTGTCATTTGGAATTGTTTCCCCTTGATGCCTTGCCATATTTAAGCTACTTATCATTAGTATGGGTAGTGCATTTTCTTTATTCATCCCAGATTTGTTGAGTACGTATGTCTGATATGTACTCTCTTTGACATTGATGCAGTTCTGAACTTGAGTTCTTTCAGACATTTATTCCCATAAAATGATTTAACTCTCCCAGGTCCTTAATAGAGAATTCGTTGTCCAGTTGTATGATTGTTTATTTCCTCTTTACTGTTATCTGTCACAATAAAGTCATCCCATATATATATATTAATATGTAAATAGTAATGTTATTAGAAATCTTAATAAAGAATGAGTTGATAGATCTGGTTGGTTGGAAATTCAATTCAGTCAACACTGATTTGAGTTTGCTGAACCAAACTCTAGGAGCTTGTTTTAATCCATAGATAGCTTTTCGAGTTTACACACTATATTATCATTGCCATTGTCGAATCCCATAGGTTGTTGCATGTATACTTCTTCTTCTAGAACTCTATTGAGAATGCATTTTTTACATCAAATTGTCTGATTTTCCAGTTGTTGTGTAATGCTATTGTTAGAAAATTCTTATCGTTTTTGGTTTAACAACTGGAGAGAAGGTTTCATTGAAATCCAACCCATGTTCTTGTGTGTAACCTATTGCTACAAGTGTTGCCTTGTACTTTTGTTTTGTTCCATCAGAGTTCTGTTTGATTTTTGTAGGTCCATCTATTACCCACTATGTTTTTGTATTTTGGTTTTTCCACTAACTCCCATGTTTTGATTTTCATAAGTGCATTTATTTTTTCTTCCATAGCTTTATTCCATTTGTCACTGTTCATAGCTTGCTGTAGATTCTCTGGTTCTTCTATTTCCAGATTTGTTGTATATACTTTTGGCTTGAAAATTTCACTCTTTGATCTTGTAGTCATGTGATGTACTGGTCTTTGACTTGTTGTGGTTGCACTTGGGTCATCTGTTATGGCTGATTGGCTTTCAGAAGTTGGTTCTGCACTTTGATTATTTTGTGTAGTAATGGCATTTGATTCTGAAGATTCAGATGCAGCTTCAAGCTCATGATTTGTATTGTGATCATGCATGTTGTGTTGGTGGCCGGATATGCACTGGTCTTATTCCCTGTTTTCTTGATATAATGGTATATTTGGTATGGAAAAATGAGGGTTGTACACTTTTTGGGATGTTTTATAGTTTTACTAGAAAGTAGAAACTTTTGTTCGTTGAATACAACATGCCTCGATAATTTTATTTTCCATTGCTAGTCAAACATTTGTAGCCTTTTTTATCATTAGCATATCTCAAAAATGTACATGGAGAAGACAAAATTCTAGCTTATGTTTGTTTTAGGGCCTTAGATGAGGGAAATACAGGCAACAAAATACTTTTAACATTGAGTAATCTGGTTTTGTACATAACAGTTTCTTAGTGGGGATTGAATCATTCAGCGCTTTGCTTGGTAGTTTGTTAATGAGATATACTACTATGTTGAATGATTCAGGCTAGAATTTCAGTGGTTGATGAGATTGAGCTAATAATGTAAGCCTAGTTCCTATACTATGCCTGTGTTTCCTTTCATCTAAGCCATTTTGTTCAGATGTATAAGAACATGTCACTCTATGAACTATTCCCTTTTTGTGGGCATATTCACTGAGTGTCTTGTACTCTGTTCCTCCATCTGATTGAAGTACTTTCGGTTTGTGACCGGCGAGTCTCTCGGCTTGATTTATAAACTGCACAACTGTCTTACCCGCTTCAGATTTGTTTCTTAGGAGATATACCCAGGTGTACCTGGAGTGTTCATGAATGAAAGAAATGTAATATTTAAATCCAAAATCAGAGTTGACTGGTGCAGGACCCCATAGGTCCTTTGCAACCAGTTCAAGTGGATTGTGATATTTGGTTGTTGAGTCATCAAAGGCAAGTTTGTGACTCTTTCCCATTTGACAGAATGTGAAAACATAAGTTAAATCAATATTTATTACTTTTATATTATTATTATTATTATTATTTAAAACTTGTTTTACAATGTTAATGTTGGAATGACCCAATTCATAATGCCACATGTCTACAGTTTTCATGTTACATTGTAATTCAGATAAATTACTACTTTTATTTTTATTCCTAAAACTACTTTGATGATTGGCTGTCTCTTTGGCTTTAGTGCCATGGAGTCTAACAAAGTTAAGTCTGTAGATTCCATTCCACTCTTCACCCTGCAAGAGTATGTCATTAGTCTGCATAACTTTTACTAGGCAGTATTTAGGGTAAAATATGAAATACACATTGTTGTCACTTGCAAATTTTGAGACACTTAGTAATATTTTCTTTATTTCAGGTACCATAAGTAGGTTATTTAAAAATAAATGTTTTTCACCTTTAAAGCAAGTAACACCAGTGTGTGTGATTTTAATAGACTGACCATTACCTATGGAAATAAATTTTTACCTCTGTACTCCTTATTGTCAATATTGAGTTTTCAAGTTTGTTAGTTACGTGATTAGTTGCTCCACTGTATGCTTGTTGAATCGTTGGTTGTAGCTTGATATTTGCCATTGTTCTGCATGCTTGCCATATTTGCATTGTAGTTTATCGCATTGTTGTTTGAGTTAGTTGTAGCATGTTGTTATCCTTTAGCATTTTTTTCACCAATGTTTACATTGTTATCAAATCTAAAATAGCACTTATCGGTTGTGTGTCCCAGTTTTTTACAAATTTGGCATCTGGTTCTGTAGTTGTTGTTGCCATACCAGCCAACTCGACCTCTGCCTCTTTGACTTCACCTTTTAGAAAATTATGATTTTCTCTTTGAAAGTCTTGATTAAAGTTTTGATTATTTCTTTGCATGTTTGAATTGAAGTTGGAGGTTATGTTCCTTGTTTGTGATTGTGTAGCAAGATTTACTGACATATCCATGTGGAGTTTCTTTTGTTATATTCTTCCTTTATGAGCCATCAGTGTTGAGTGCACATACTTTATACTGGGCACAGTGGGTAAAGACAGAATAACTGTTGTTACAACTTCATAATAATCATTTAGTTCATTCGTGTTGTGTAGTACGTGCTCATTATCTGGTATTTTGTTACTACTAGTTTCTAGTAGATCACATAATGACCTTATTTTAGTCAAGTACTCTATTATTGGTAGGTTATCTTTCCTTAAGCTTTGAATATGGCTTTTGTAATGTAGGATTTTCCTGATGATCGAGTACTAAAAATTTGCTCTATCTTTGACCAAATTTCCTGAGCAGTTTTACATCCCACTATTTGCGATATGAAACTGGTTCCAATAGATGATAGTAGCTAAGCACTTAACATATTATCTTGTTTGATGTATTTGATATAGTCTTTGTTGCTAAGCATTTTTTTTCCACTAACTTCAATGAATTTTGGTGGTATGGTGGTAGTTCTTCTAATGAATTCTGTCAGCTCATAGTCATTAATAGTTGTCTCCACTTGATACTTCGAAAGGTAAATAGTTATTCTCATCCAGTTGATGAGTAATTAGTTGGGTATAAGGAACTATTATGGTTTTTAGACTATCATCAATGCAAGGCACTTGATTTTCGTTGTTTGGTGATTGCAGTAGAGGGTCATCTACTGTACCTTCGGCCATGGTGGGTTAGGTTGACTAAGTCTTGGATGAAAAAGTGGAATGCAAATAAAAAAACTAGATTTTGATCATAGAGATTCAACTTCTGGATGGCTGAACTGAAGTTTGATTATTGATCAACTTCTGGATGAAGCAACCGATGCTTGAACATGATCAATTTCATATTGAGGTTGAAATAAATAAGAACAGACTACTTGATCTATAAGAAGTACACTTGATCTTTGGCAATTAGGGCTCTCTTCAATGATGAATGAGTCCAAGGACGGCAATACCTGGAACTATCTACAACCAGACTTACAAACTGAGAAAAGGGGTTCAATCTTCCCAAGAATCAATCAGAAAGAAGAAGAATTATGTCATTAGGCTTTAAGCATCTCTGATACCATATTGAGAATATGATAGAAATAATCTTTTATTAATAATTGATGGAACAGATGTACAAATTGCCAACGGTAACAATATGTAAAATAGGAAAATTGTGATAACCCTAGGTTTTATACATTTATAATTTGGTAATTTTCAATGGTAGTTCCTCTTTACAAAGTGGAATATTAATAAAGATATGCATTATTGAACATAATTAAAAATCAGTATAAAAAGACAATGGTAACATTTAGGCAAGTGATCATGTTTTAACATAGGATATGTGTGAGTATAATATATACATACACACACACACATATATATATACATAGATATTTAACATGGTAGCTGAGGGAAAGACATGAAATTTGAATTTCATGTATCGTTCTTTTGTGATCCATTTTATTTTGTCCTCTAGCTTTAAAAAGAAAAAGCAGAAATAAGAGTAGGGGACCAACCAGAGTCACACCATTTGAGTGATAATCATATTGCCAATTATAGCCTGAAAACTGAATGCATTAAGGGCAGTACACCTGAAAGATTTTACAAATCATAATGTATCCATACTAGTATACATGAACAAGGACAATATTGGTATTTAATATGAGGTAAAACCCTAGGGAAAACACTAGTTATAAATAACAAATAAACCATTTTAGAATAGGATAATGCCATAACATTATCTCTAAAAACGCTTTTTGAAGAAGTCATAGAGATTAAGGAAGGAAACTGGAAAACATATAGTTAGGAGAAAGAAGAACTCTGGTGAGTATATCTCACACTTTCAATGGCTATAAGACCTATTCAGGCAGCCTTTGTTGTACCAATAATATTGTTTGAATATGGTATAAAGTCTCCATGTTTGGTTAATCATTGGATTGCATGAATGAAGGTTAAATGATTGATTAACTAATAGGACTCTTGTAGATCTGAGATCATAATGATACATGTATTGTCATAAGGTAGGGTTTTATAGTTAAGAGCAGGCAGCATTGAAAAAGGAGGTTCAAGGCTTATGTGTGCTCTTAATAATGGGAAATGGAGCTATGATAAGTGCTCATAAGCTTATCCATTTTCCCAAGATACTCCCTGATTCAGATCACAGATTTGTTAAAGAGAAATACTAGGTCTAGGGGTTGTCCTCATCATCCCTATCCTATGCTTATGGCAATAAAAATTCATAGTTATAGTATATTAGTATTTGAACACTTCTCATTAAACACCTGTATAAGTCTACCATGTTTGATATGTTTCTGAATGACTGTATGTTGATGATACTTTGGATGAATGTTCACCTGAATCTCCGCATAGATACTCATACTTAATTTGGGGTAGTTCATTCATCTTTAGGAATGAAATAACATGCATCAGGTAAAGGGATGTACGGGGTGCTTGGGTCAAAACAATAAGACCTAACTAGTAACATGAAAGTGGATCAGGTTGGGGTGCTAGTCACATGTTGTGTTGATCTATTTATCCTCAAGTATGGAGGTTAAATATGCATATGGCTTAATATAAACCCAGTAGGCCTTTTTGTATTTGGTAAATACACTGTGCACTTGTGTTCAACACATGGTATTTTAGGATGGTGATCCACTAGTATAATTGGTTGTTAGTCTAGGGTTATGGAATACATGAAGTTATGGGGAATAATGACATGTATGAGAGGGACTAGGGTATGTATGTAAATTGTATAGTGTTAAGTAATGTCTTCATATGCCATGACTTTTTTATGTATATAAATGCTTGCGTTAAAAGATTTCTAATTAAGAATTCCACGTTAATACTAATTTATACTCACACTAGATTGCAAATCTGACCCCATTTGATTGTTTATCCAATCTTTGGGGTACCTCATTGGCAATGGGGTAGCTCAAGGAATTAATTCAGGAAAGGAGGCTTGAGTGTAATGTCCTGAAAGTGTTGTTTGGGATGCTTTATCAAGTGGATTTGTTGCAGTTAATTAAAGGAGTTTTAAGTAGTTTTTATAATTAAAATAAGTGTATGCTTATGTTTGCTAGAAGCTAAGAAAATTGTCTATTATTTGAATGAAGAAAATGTAATGCATGAACATCTAAGGAACTAGTAAAAGTAATATTTTATGCTGAGGAATCATTGCACAGATGGGTAATCTATTGTACCATGGTATGTGGTATAATGGAGATCCCTACAAAAACAGTTTTGGCACAAGAAAAACCATAGATGGGATGCATCTTTGTAAGAGAATTTGTATCTCATTATTGCTTATTAGCAGGAATGAACTAAAAGTGGTAGTTGCACAGTTTCAATATGCATATCCTATCACTGAATCATTCTCATGTCCTATTTACTATTTATACTATATATATCTATAACTTTATTGGTATTCAGTAACCCCTTTGTTATTAAATGCTATTACTTATAATGTATAAGTAACTCTTTTCATTTATTTATCCCATGAATATTACTGTATGCCTTGGTACACTAGTGCATAGCCAGTGAACGAGCATGATTATCATATTCATTTGAATATGATTTTAGCAACCATAACAATAGTTTAAAGGGAACTTTAATGAAAGATCTTAACTTGTTTATGTCAAAATATGAGTTTCCTGACTAGGCTTTTGAAATCCTTTCTGCGTAGGCATTTCATCATATATTTTGTCATGTGTTTAAAGAAATGCCACTTTAAGTATTTAAGGTGTATTTTTCATAATCCGATCTTAAAGCATACATATGAATTCCTCTATATTTATCTAATAGACGAACCTTTTAGTTAATGATATATTGAGCCATGAAAAAGGGCCTGTGCATGTGTGCACCCGTGCACGTGCACACACACTCCAGGCTTTGTACACTCAAAGCTTTGCTTCTTTTGAACTTCCATAAAAGAAAACCCTATTAATTAAAGGTTTCAAAAAAATATCATATTTATATCTTTAAGAATACAGATTTATATCCTTTAGGACTTAAAGGAGATATGACTTTAGATAATTTGTTGGAATTTGCATTTTAATTAAATAAAGAAATTATGCAGAAAGCTAAGGTCTTCATGAATGAAGAATATTACTCAATAAGTTTCAAATAACTATACCAATATTTTTATATTGGTGAATGTGTGATCTTGGGGGCTTAATAAGGGAATTTATTAAGCAAGTGATCCACTGGTTCTCTGATAATTAACTCAGTACAATTGTTTATTAAACAATTGGAGATAAAAGAGTGGGTCATTTCATTTGGTATTAGAGGCTCAGAGCTATATTAGCATTAAATAATAGCTAGAATAGGTATCACATGTCTGTTTGTATTGCTTGTTTTGATTGAAAATGGTTACATATGTGATTGTGTGTTTGTTTTATATGAAAATATTTGCAAACAGTAATGATAATAGTTAAGTTACTTTGATATATCAATAACTAACATAATGAAAGTACGGATTATCACTAGAGATCCATGGTTGGGAGAGGAGCTCATCAAGGAGCAGGGGGTTCAAATGACCCTCCTATGATTAATGTTCAAGAATTTATGAGAGCAGTGAGAGATGGGATATGGGCAAGGCCTGAAAACCCCTATGAGGAGTTGTCCAAATTGCTGAAGACCTATATCCATCTAGGAGGAAAATAATTTAAAGGCACTAAAGGAGTCTTGGGTGTGAAAACTTGGTTAAGGAATTTGGATAGGATATTTGTTGATATGCAAATAAATGATCAAAGGAAAAAAAAATTGCTTCAAGGAGATTGAATGGGGTAGCCTTGGATTGGTGGTAGGTGATGATAGCTGGGAGGGCAAAAAATGACATCACCTGGAACCAGTTTAAAGAAATGTTAGAAGCAAGGTTTGTTCCAGCATCTGTAAGAGCCAATTTACTGGAAGAATTTACAAGGCTTAGACAGAACAATATGAGTTTAACTGAATATACCCATAAATTTGAGAGTTTGTCAAAATATGGCACTGTTCTGATAGTTGATGAAACAACTAAAAATGGAAGGTACATTCAAGGACTTGATGCAGGCTTGAGTAGGGCTATGTTGTCTTATATAGATAGAACTTTTAATCAAGTTTTGGACTTAACCCTGAGGTTTGAACAGCATGAAAATGCAAGGGAAAAATTCAGAAATATGAAGAATAACAACAAGGGAAAAGTAAGGGTTCAACCTTATGAAAAGAAGCCAGCGGATTCTAATGTTAAGAAAGGAGAAGGTGGAACAACATCTGAAACTAAGAAGAAAATCTTCTGCTTTAATTGTGGAAAGGAAGGCCACATGAAATCAATTTGCAGATTTGTAAAAGTGGCAGCATTTAAATGCTTTAACTATGGGAAAGAAGGTCATATTAAAAAGTATTGCCCTGAACCAAGGAAGCCAGCAAAAGCTGGAGCTTTGGAGGGAAAGGAGGAAATGGCGGTCAAGTGGAAGGTATAATTTTTATTGAAATTTTACCCATACCAGTGTCCAAAAATTGAAATTAGCTTGTATGTATGTTCAAAACCCTTTGCATATAAAAAGTCCTTTAGGAGGTACATGTGTTTTAGAAATGCAATGCCTAGGGGTAAAGGTGAAAATAAGGGGCCATATATTTTTAACAGATTTATATGTATTAAAATATCCTGGAATTGGATTAATTCTGGATGTTAATTGGCTACAAAAACACAAGGCAGTAATCAACCTGGAAGAATTCACTATTTCTTTGATAAATTCAAATAACAAAAGAATAACCATTGAGTGTGAGACCATTAAGTCTGGATTAGGAAATGTTTGGGAAGTAAATGGGGATTATAATATGATAAAATTAGAATGCATACCCATGGTCAATGTAACGACCTAGATTTTTCTGGTCGATTTATTTTGAATATTTAATATTATTTTAAATATTGAGCTGATAATATAATCAATTTTTATATTGAATTATCGATATAACTATCGTAATACGAGGATCTTAAGTAATTAAATTTGAAATGGAATCAAATTGATTTACATGAAGTTTTATTTGAATTTAAACGATAACAAATAATAATTTATTATCGAAGAATTCATTTGTTTGAATTTAAATTATATTGTGTTGATTTAAAATGGTTATTTTATATATAGGTTCAAATAAATTTTAGAATCTGTTTGGTTGAGTTCAGGAATATCGTTATAATCTGAGAACAACGGTCGTTACGTTGAATAGCGGTTTGGGGTTTCAAGTTAGGGACAACGAAATAAATTAAACCAAACAAAATCAAATCAATATAAAGAAAGCCTCTTATCAGCCAACCTACCTATTTTATTTCTTTTCGCAGAGTTAAGGAAACATAATCGTACAGATGTTTTCTCGAGCAAAATGTTTTGCCTCTCATTTCTTCAACATCAGGGAAACATCAATTTAATGGCCGACCTTTTGCTCCCTACCTCGAGCAGCAATACTTGTTCCCTCTTTGTATATTTAAAGCCGCTACCCCTCTCTTCTGTTACTCATTGTCCTCAGCCATTTCACAAAACAAAATTCCCCAAACAAAACCAGAAATCGAAACCGCGAAGCTCCTCAAGGCTGACGGCAAGACACTCTCGAATTAGGGTACAAGGATGGGGTTCGGTCGTGAGTTCGTTCTGCGTTGATGAAGCGATTCAGACGAGTCGAGTGTTCAAACTTGAGTGTGATGGTGATTTGGTCGACGCGATGAATTTCCGTTCAAACGAAGCAGTGAAGTTACACTGTCGTGCCTCTAAATCATCGACGTTGGAGTTGATTCGATGGATACTTGGTAGTGCGTGAAGTAGGAGACTGAGTCGAGATGCGGTGTCTGGATTGGGAGGAGTTGTTGAACAAGTATAGGGTTGCGACAGATTTATCTATACCAGGTGGATTTAGTTCGAATGGATATTGTGTCCTGTAGGGTTTGCTGAAGCCGTGAAGCATGAGTTCAACTTCGAGGTTGATAGTATGAGGCTGGGATGAACGAGCTGTTTATGGTGTTGAGAGGATCGAAGGAAAATTCGAACCAAGGGTTCGATGCCTGTAACAGGAAATGAAATTTGTTGGGGTTTGTAATCGTGAATGAGGGGAGGAACATCGAGTTCAACATTTTGGTGAAGGACCGAGAATGAAAATGGATTTAATTTAGTTATTAAGGTAATTATATTAATTTAGTTAATTTAGTTATTTATTTATTTTAGTCAATAAATTTTAGGCTTAGTAAGGTGTAATTCAATTACTTAATTCAAGTGATTTAGGTACGGAAATTATTTCCAGATAGGAAATTAACTTAGGCATTTTACTACTGTAAAATGATTTTAATTTAATACATGGAAATTATTTTATATAATTGGTTTTTGATTAAAATAAATTAGTTGATATAATTAGTGGTTACAAAGGAAATTAGTTAATAAAGAAATAAAATGTGTAGACTAACCATTCGAGAAAGGTTAAGGTTAAATTCGAAATTTGTTACATCTGAGAAGTTAATTAAATTAGTATACTTCGGTAATGGAAATTTTATTTGTTTTACATTGAAAAACAGTGAAATGGAGGAACCACTGTACAATCTACATAATAGTCTTCATCGGGTATTCAGCGTATATAGACACCCTGGTGATTAAATCTCACTCACCTTTTATTTATAATTATTTTTACTTCGTAAAAATAATTGTTGTTGCTTGTTTGGATTTTTCTGCTTGTTTTATATATATTAGTTACTTAGGGTTACTATTATATATATTGGGTTGATGATTGGTTGGATTCCCGCAGTCTCATTAGCGGATGCCCGCAGTTTCATAGCGGATGATTACCCTATACGCCCCACGCTATGATTAGTGGATGACCTTCTATACCACGATATTCTGCCACGAAGCAGAATGGGTATTATTTATGTGCTAACATATGTGGATGCAGGAAAACAGGTTGGAGGAATCCAACTGGATTCCTCAAAAATATATTATCTGTTTGTTTGTTGTTTGTTTGATTCCATATATATTTTTCATATATGACGTGTTAAAAATCAAATGATTGAAAATTGGGTGATTTGATTTTTTTAAATATCACTGGGCCAAGTGTTAATTTATTTAAAATATCGTGGAAGGATATTTGAGATTTTAAAAGGAAAAATTCTACTTTTAAATAGAATTTGAATTTTTAATGGAAATAAAAATATAAACTTGTTTTTGAAAAATAAAACAAGTAGTTTCTTTATAAACGAAGTTTATAAATAGTTCTTTTATAACGAAGTTATAAATGAAGTGAAAAGAATTATCATTTGATAATTCAGAAATAGAAATACAAGTGTGAAATTGGAATTTGAAATGAAATTTCAAAATAGGATTTGAAATGAAATTTTTAAATATATAACTCAAATGAAATTTGAGTATAACATTTGAATAGTAGAATTAGAAAAGGAGTTTAAATATTTGAATTTTAAATAAAAGAAAAAAAAGGATTGAATATTATAAATTCAAATATAAGTTCAAATAGAATTTGAATAGACGAAATTGGAATGAAATATAGAATTTGAATTCAAAGAAATTAAAATAGAGTTTGAATCCGTAGGAATTCAAATAAAGAAAATTCAAATAGAGATTTGAATATGAAAATTCAAATGGAATCGAATATTTGAAATGCAAATAGATTTGAAATATAGAAATTCAATGGGAATTCAAATATGGAATAGAGAAAATATGACGGGAATTCAAACATAGAATTTGAATATAGAAAAGTGAAATGGAATTTGAAGGAAGAAATTTTAAATATAAAATTTGAATATAAAACTTTCAAATGGAGTTTGAATATAGAGAATTTGAAATAGAATTTCCAAATAGGATTTGAAATAGATTTTCAAAAGAGAATTTGAAATAGACTTTGAAAATAGAATTTCAAAAATAGAATTTCAAAAATAGAATTGCAATGAAATTTGAATTCAAATATAATTGAAAGAGAATTTGACTATAGAAATTCAAAAAAAGAATTTAAATATGGGATTTGAATTCAAAGGAATTGAAATAGATTTGAAGTCAAAGGAATTGAAATAGAATTTGAATTCAAGGAATTCAAATAAGATTTGAATAAAGAAAGTTCATATGAAACCTGAATATAGAATTTGGATAAAAGAATTCAAACGGAATTTGAATAAGAGGTTTGAATATAGAATTTTGAATATAGAAATTCAAATGGTACTTAAGTATAGAATTCAAATAGAGTTGAAATGAATTTTAAATATAGAATTCAAATAGAAATTCAAATTGGAAATTTGAATATTTAAAATTCAAATAGAAATGAAAATGGGATTTGAATATAGAAAATCGAAAATATTATTTTGGATTGAAAAGGAAAATGGATTGGATATATATTAAAATATATATCAAAAATAGAGTTGAATTTATTTTAAAAACAAAGTTTTAAAAGTATATATATATATATAGCGAACTCGCCACGGCGCGGTAGTTCGTAAATTGGCGACTCGAACTTCAATCGAGTATATAGAACTCAATTGAAGTCAGAATTCTTTGAAACAAGAAACGTCAGGACCGACTAGATAATAGTTTTCTAATAGAAGAGCAAAATCTGAATTTCGTCGTATAGATTTTGAGTTATGTCAAAATCAAATTTTCAGAAAAACAGCGCCAAAACCACTTTAAAATCGTAACGGTTTATTCAAATAAATAAAAGGATTTTTATAAATAAAAATCCGAATTTCCATAAAAAAATCCAGACTGGAGATATAAAATAAATATGAACTCCAGTGAAGTAAGTGAAATGATTTTGAAACAAAAATCGGATTTTTAACTACTGAATAGAAATAACTAGCCTGGGTATATTTGATTAAAAGAGATTTTGAATCGAATTTGGATTTTGGTAAAGTAAACTGAACGGGTGAATATATTTGAAATCGAATCTGGGATTTGAGTTGGAAACAAAAATGAAATTAATTTATAAGCAAGATAACATATTTGAACATGCTATATTCAATTATGGAAGTGAAATAGGCAAAGGTGCTAATTAACAAATGAATTAACAAATTGAGTTAAAACGATTAGGTCAAGTTGAAATGAATTGAAAATGGTTGGATATATGTTAAACAGGTTTGGAATGAAGTGTATGAAGTATAGAAGATATATATATATATATATATATATATATATATATATATATATAGAATGCTCGACAAAAAGGTACGTATTTAATTCACATATGGGTTTTTATGCGCCGTATCGGCAAGCCACTTGGCTTTTTCTTTTTGAGATAAGAAGGACCGGGAAAGCTATTTGAAATTTCCCGATGCTCCCGGTGCAGGGGAGGTTATGGCGAATTTTTTCGGGAATTTAAGGAGATAGAATATTTTTCAGATAATTTGATAGTTATAAATCAATGTATCGATATATGTAGAATTCGATAAGGAAATGAAATCAAAATAGAGTATTGGAAACAAAAAGGGAAATCTATAAATTAGAAATAGAAAGCGAACTTTATACATGTTTTAAAAATGAATAATTGGATTGTATAGTGTGTTTATTCGAGGTAAGTGGTTTTGCCGTTTTGAAGTTGAGGATGTTTTCAGTTAAGGTCTGAGAGGTAATTTTACCCCAACTTCATTGATTTCATTTTTAATGGATACATAGCAAGATCCAGTCTCAAAGAGAAGTGTTTGAAAAGGGTTAGTTGAATAAAATATTTTGGGTTGTTGTAACGATTTACACAGCATTCGTTTTAAACTCAAGTGATGGAATTTTGAAAATATAACAAGTAAATATTTCCTGAGTATAATTAAAATAGCCGGGATAGAGATAAGTGATTGGAATTGTTTCCAATTGCAAATAGAGATATTTTCTGATATATAGAAAATAAAAGAAGTTGATATTGGGAAATGCTTTCCAAATAGCGTAAAGGGCCAATATGGTTATTGAAAATATTTGGTTAACAAATATTGATAGGGGAAATGGAGAAGAGATTTAATTAATGAAATATTAATTAAAGAGCCCAGTAATTTGTTGATATGTTTGGATGAACACTTGTTTTTATTCGATAGTTAAATCACAGACTATCGAAGTTTTGACCATCATTGTCAATATGGAGAGACCGGTTGGATTATTATCCGAAGAACCACTCCGTATCGGCATAAGCGTTGCGAACCAAGTATGCTGAATATATTAAAGACGGAGTAAAGTGCAAGGACTCTTTCTATCAAATAGAAATAGTGCCTTCGGTTTCGTTCAATCCCAGAACGAACGTAAATGGACGAATGTCTGACAGAGTATTTCCAATGATCAAATGGGTTGGTCTGTATATATATATATATATATATATATATATATATGGTTGCAACGGATTTATTCCCTTAGCATAACATCCAGAATATTTGTGCAAATTCAACTAGTGATTAACGGATCTGACAATGTGGCATTCAAAGTGATTGTGCTATCAATGAATGGTAAGTATTCGTAGCCTCAGGCCTCAACAACCGGGAAAGGACAAAAATCGGGCAGGCAGCATGGCTATGTGGGTCGCACCCATTAGGATGTATAATCACCTATCTAGAGGTTCATTTAATTTCTTATTCTATTCGATGCGGTCCCAGTCGGGAGACGGTTGCTGATCCCAACCGTTGGTGACATACATTCGATACACTCAAGCGAAATGAGTGGTCGGTCATGTGTGGGCCGGGTTACAAGATGTTCTTGCTGAACCCAGTGTATTCCTCTCTAGAGATACACTAGCGGAAGGTGGTTCCATACCTTGTCATGTTGGAAATCCAATCTCCAATAAGCGCCATGCGGTTTTTGATTTTATACTATGTATGTGGAGCGTGAGATGCAAGCGTTCTGCTATTTGGTTATTTACTTGATGTAGACATTATTATAATATCACTAGATTTTCGTATCAAAGTGTTTTGGGTTATAGTAAGGTAAAAACCGTCCATGTTTATGTGTGGGCTGGTCTTACTATTATCTTTTCTTTTGAAAGGATTTTAAATGTTAAACAAATGATTTGAGTTTACTCACACCAGTCCTTTGACTGACCCAGAGTTTATTTTGTTTTGTTTTCCCTAAACTCTTGGGTGCCCAAATTTGTACGGGAAGTCAAGTAGTCGGGATTTCACAGATTCAATTGGAGGAGCTGGAAGCAGGAGGCTTCACCAGTTAGCTGTAGATTATCGTATTTCCGCTGTGTACTATGTTGTATCTGGAAACAGGTGTTTATAACTGTTTCCAGAAATGACTGTTGTGCTCTGATGATGGTATGTATATAAAGTTACTGATTTGTATTTCAAAAATTATGTTATATAATATATTTTATTCGTTCCGCTGTGAGTTTGTGATCTTCGTTTGTCTTCTATTCTAATATTTCTTTCTTTCTATTTCTCATCCTCTAACTTCTTTCTAATAATGATTCGTATTTCTGTGCAATTTGGGTTGGACGTGTGGTGTTATTAGTCAATTCAAATAGCACGGATTTGCGGGCCTTTACAGTCAACCAATACCCTAATATATTTGAAGAGGTAAGTGAAGTTCCACAAGAGAGACCAGTAGAGTTCGAAATCAGGTTAGTTCCAGGAGCAAGCCCTATAATTAAGATACCAACTAGAATGGGTCCTAAAGAGTTAATTGATCTTAAACAACAACTTGAGGATTTATAGAAAAAGGGGTTTATAAGGCCTGGCAGTTCTTGTTGGGGTTCCCCGGTTGTTTTTGTTAAAAAACAGGATGGATCTTTAAGAATGTGTATTGATTACAGGGAATTAAACAAAGTAACTATTAAAAACAAATATCCACTTCCAAGAATTGATGATTTGTTTGACCAGCTGAATGGAGCAAGGGTTTTTAGCAGGCTAGATCTAGCATCAGGTTTTCATCAGATGAAAGTGGAGGAGGAAAGCATCAAATATACTGCTTTTAGTACTAGGTATGGATTATATGAATACTTAGTAATTCCCTTTGGCTTAACCAATGCTCCATCTTACTCTGTTGACTTGATGAATAGAACCTTTAGAGATTATTTAGATAAGTTTGTTTTAGTGTTCATAGATGATATTCTGGTTTATTCAAAATCTAGAGAAGAATGAAAAGCACTTACATTTAGTCCTAACCAGATTGAGACAACATGAATTAAAAGCCAAGTTTACAAAGTGTGTTTTCTGGAAATCTCAAGTAAAAATTTTAGGACATATCATATCAGAAGAAGGCATTGCAGTGGATCCTCAGGAAGTGATAGCAGTGCAAGCATGGCAAAAACCAAGGACAGTGACTGAAGTCAGATCATTTTTAGGCATAGCTGGATATTATAGGAGATTTATAAAAGGTTGTGCAAGGGTGGACATACCCTTAACTATGTTAACCAGAAAGGATCAGCCTTTTATTTGGACAGAAAAGTGTAATCAAGCCTTGATAGAAGCACCTATATTGCAAGTTCCAAAAGGAAATGAAGGGTTGGTGGTGTATATTGATGCTAGTGGTTCTGATTTAGAGGCTGTGTTGATGCAACATGGATAGGTAATTGCATATGCATCTAGGCAGCTTAAACCAAATGAAACTAGGTTGCAACCTATGATCTTGAACTTGCAGCTGTAGTTAATGCTTTGAAATTGTGGAGACACTACTTACTAGGAACAAAATTTGATTTATACACTGATCACAACTGCTTAAAGTATTTATTTTCACAAAAAGATTTGAATATGAGGCAACATAGATGAGTTGAATTCCTTGCTGCATATGACTTGGATATCTTGTATACTCCAGGCAAAGCAAATAAAGTTGTTGATGCACTGAGTAGGCAACAAGTTATATTGGCTAATCTAATGATAGAAGAGTTCAAATCTCTAACTGTTTTGAGTGAGGCAATTGAGATAATTGAGAGGAAAGAATCAGATGAAGGGCTAAATTATGGGAAGTTAAGCATGATCACCATAAAGCCAGTCATAATGGATAAAATAGGATCACTATAAGATCAAGATCCATACTTAAAGGAAAAGAAAATTCATTGAGTAAAGAAGGGTATTTAAAATTTAAAGAAAAAAAAATGTGTTTTCCAGATTTAAGAGAAATTAAGAAGGAGGTCATGGATGAGCATCATAGAACAAAATATATAATTCATCCAAGAGGGATGAAAATGTATCATGATTTTAAAAGAAGCTACTGGTGGAAAGGTATGAAGAGTGATGTAGTTAAATATGTTTCACAATGTCTGGTATGCCAACAGGTGAAAGCAAATTACCAAAAACCTTCAGGTATGTTGCATCCTTTAGAAGTACCCATGTGGAAATGGGAAAGTATTTCCATGGATTTCATTATTGGATTTCCTAAATTAAGAAAAGGAAATGATAGCATATGGGTTGCAGTAGATAGGCTTACCAAATCATCTCACTTCATCCCAGTAAAATCAAACATAACTGCTCCAAAATTGGCACAATTGTTTCTCAAGGAAATAGTAAGGTTGCATGGGGTACCCAAAAACATCATAAGTGACAGAGATGCTTTGTTTACATCCAAATTTTGGGGATGTTTTCAAGAGGCAATGGGTATTGAATTAAGCTTAAGTGTTGCATACTACCCACAAACAGATGGACAAACAGAAATCATAAACAAAGTGTATGTATTAGACTTTGGTGGCAAGTGGGAGGAATATCTACATTTCGCTGAATTCACTTATAAAATTAGTCACCAATTTAGTATTGGGATGGCTCCCTTTGAAGCTTTATATGAAAAACCTTGTACTTCACCACCATGTTAGATAGATGGGGTTGAAGGAAATCTGTTGGGTCCATAATACATCAAAGAGACAACTGCTAAAAAAGAATTAATAAGACACAGGATGAAAGTGGCACGGGAGAGATAGAAAACATATGCTGATAGAAGCAGGAAGCCAGTGGAATTTAAGGTAGGAGATTATATGTTCCTTAAAGTTTCTGCAATGAGAAAAATATTAAGGTTTGGCAAAGCAAGAAAAATAGCACCAAGGTATATTGGTCCTTATGAAATCTTGGAAAGAATAGGTACATTGGCCTATAAACTGGAATTACCTGAAATGTTAAGAGGCATTCATAATGTATCCATGTGTCAGCTAAGAAAGTGGGTACATGGTAAAGATACTATTTTAGAATAACCTACTGAAGTTAAGATTAAAACAGATTACAGATTTAAGTTATACAAAGGAACCAGTGGGGATTGTGGCAAAAGAAGAAAAGAAATTAAGGAACAAAGTCATAAAGCTGGTTAAAGTTCAGTGGAGCTTCGATTCAAATGATTGCACATGGGAAGTTGAAGATAAAATGAGGATTAATTATCCAGGATTATTTTCTGATATGAAGGAAAAACTTGAATTAAGACTTGGGTAAGTATTCACTACAAGAAAAGTTGGTTTTCATAACGCTTATAGATAACACAATATTTGGTTGTGTTATTTTTTAGTTTAATTTGATATTATTGTTTAGTTTAATTTGATTTATGCAGAGTAAACACATTTGGTAACGGGTCCATTCCCAATAATGATATTCATTCCCGCATCTTCTCTGAATTATCTTTCGATTCCCTCTACTTTTCATCCCCAAATTTTCACTTCCCTCCTCAGTTTCTTTCAAATCTCTCCATCGCAAAGCAAATCCTCAAACCAGCAAATCCACCGAACCCTGCTGCCCTTTATGCTTGTTGTGCTTCAAATCACACTTTCCAAATCGTGCACGCTGCCCTAAATTGGAAAATCGATCATCGACGCGGCTAGTTGCTTGATGTTGGGTACTTAATCATTAGTATTTTGTCTTGTTAACTCTTTTATTTTTTCCTTTCTACTTTCGTTGATTTACTTGAAGTACATGGGTAAATTTGGAGCATGCTGCTCATAGATTATTGACGATTGTTGCTTCAAATATTTGAAGCATGCTGCTCTTAAATCGCTCCGTCGGTTTGAATCGCGTGTTGCTCTGGCATCTGTGACCGAAGATTGCGATTGGTAACTTCATCGAAGAATCCTCATGCAATCTGAACTTAGAGTGTTGACAACCTTCTCCTGGCTCCTATGATCTACTCTTCCTAAGGTATAATTTGGTAATTTATTACTGCTAATTTTGGCGCTGTCTTAAGTTCATTTGAGATTAACTGAAAGTGACATCTTCGTAATTGTATAAATAAACGACAATTGTTGATAATTGATGGTTTTGTAGTGTTTTGAAACAATAAGAAACATGATATTCATTATTTACACTTGATTATTACTTCATTGAAATATTCTACAATCATATTATTATGTGTTATAATTAAATGTTGAAGGTAAACATTTTAGCACTATATATTTTTACAGTGTTAAACTTGAGAAGATTTGTACGATTTATGTTATTGTAACATCAACTAGAATCAAATTTTGGAATTTGTTTACAAGATTCTAAAAAGTTGCATAAATCAGAATAGATTATTGAAAAAGCTTACTTAGGTGTTCTTGAATGTTTATTCCAACAAGTGGGAAAGTTCCAACTTGTGGCATAAATCATATTCAAAGCATCATGAAGTTAAATCACCACAGTCGATAACACCAACACATCTGGAAGGTAATTGATTGAGCAATCAATTTGATTTTTTTTCAATTTTTCTAGTAGCTAACACACAAATTAGTTTTTGTTATTAAGACACAGGGCCGGTGCTGGCCTAGTGCGAGCCGTGCGACCGCACAGGGCCCATTAGGTCAGGGGGCCAAAAAAAAAAACTGTATTACCTTTACTAGAGCTGCTTTTTCTTGGTAGTATGCGTGTACTTGATAGTAATTTATCTATGCAAAAGTAGATATGATTGTATGCTTTGTTGACATCAATCAATATATTAAAATGGAGATGTGGCTTATGTGGACCTCTAGTTGATAGATTGAAAATGTGAGTAAAACTTTATGAATTTGCTGAAACACGCAATTTTCTCAATGGAGATGCACAATAGAAAAAGCACATTTTCACTTAAGTTCAACTTCATAAAAAAAATTAAGGGCCCAAAATTTTGGGTCCGCACTAGGCCCATAAATACTCAGGGCCGGCCCTGTTAAGACATAAAGTGTTTAAGTTTGAAAAAATGTATATACCGGCACTGGTTTCACCATCTTCATTCGAGACTTAAATACCCTGCATGTAGTGAATTAATTTACAATGATTCTGCAATTCAATATGATATTGACAGATAAAATATAGCAAACCAACCATTTTTTAGAAAATGTATATACTATGTGAAGTGTATTTTTTTACCAAATTTAAGTTTGATGTATCTTCTACTAAACTTAAAATTAAGTCATACCTTTATATCCCCAGCGATCTTTTTCTTACCTTGACATCAGCAGGTAAAGCAAAAATTTCTTGGTCATTTCTTTTAAGCTTTTTAGAACCAGTAATCCAAGACTACTACTTTTTTCACCGTCTTTGGTTTCCGTTAGTTTTTTTCCTTCTGAAATTGAAATGAATTTAGCATAAACCAACAAATAATTTGCATGTAGTTACTTTTCAAGTTATCAGTAACCATCGGTTATGCGTCCAAGTTTCTTGAATCTAATTATTGCTTCTATAAATAGTTGGGAGAAGCTATGTATACTATTCCCACTCGACTAGGGTCTTTAATGACAATTAAGCATGGAACTTAAATAGTTAGGCATTTTTCTGTATGCTTGACTAGTTGGTATACTACTTCCACTTGTATCAAGTGGAGTATCACGAGAAAATAAAATAACCATAGCGACAACTATAATTGACAAACTTATTTGTCCTTTTCATGTTGTTGGGAGAAAAAAATAATAGCATGGCGTTTTTGAATTGAAAATTCATTATACATCATGTTGTGAGTTAGCGGTCTATTTCATTATACATCATGTATTATATATTTTTCGTTGATTTTGAATTTAAAATCTATTGTTTGGTAAATGTGTGTATTATATTTAGATAAGGACAAATTCGAGCATTGACTCATACTTCGTTTAGATTTTCCAAATAGTATTTTCAAATATACTGATGTGTGTGTTTTAGGAATACAATAAATGATAAGTCTATATCTTAGGAATGCAATATGTACATACTTCACTAATTCATGTATTACTTTCTGTTTATATTACTATCATGTACAATATTTAATTTACGTATTAGTTGTGTAGGTGTTTTCAGAGTTTTTGTATACTTTAAGCTTCAGTAGAAAAAAAAATCAATGAGAAGCTTTGGTTTCATTTCTTTGGATTTATGTAAAACTAAGATTTGTGATGCCCTGGGCCATGTCTAATATATAATTTGCTGCTCTTTATTGATCAAATTAATAAGTTAGAATGGGAACCGAGAAGATGATCAACTTGTTGAATGATAACTTTCTTCGATTTCCATCATGTAGCATTACAATTTACATTATGTAAGCAGTGAATGCTAATTAATGTTGTTTTTCAACTAAAAAATCACCAATTTGAAGAATAATTGTTAAGTAAATTTCTTCTTGTAACTTACTTGAAATATTGATTAATTCTTGCTTGAGAAGATATATGTCAGCGTGCTGCAACTTATGAGCATGAAAACTGATTTGTAACAGTACAAAATATAACTCAGAAGTTATCTTTAGTGACTAACTAAAAGAATTGTTAGATTTTGTGTACTGCTCGACCAATGATAGACTGGTTGTTCACAACATTGGAGGCAATAGGTGATGTTTGGTTATGAATAGCGAGGTCGGCGTAATTATATATCATTCTTGCTTTAAGATTTTAGTCCTGTTTTTGCAGTACAATATTTCTTCCAGTTTTCCCACTTAAATTGATTTTTTGTTGGTTGTTGGATTCCTTATGTTAGGGAATTTGGGGGCATATGTGTTTACAGACTTGTTATATACTTTTCTTGCTGCTTTAACCATGTAGGATTATGGGTGGTACTAGGAAGCAAGGAATGACGTGGTTGCAAGAGCATATTCTTCACATTTATGGTAAACATATCAGTCTAACCTGTTATTTAAGTGTTGGTTGATTTCCGTATAGGAAATCAAATTGCATATTGATGGTGATACATGATGACTATAACATGTATTTAAGCATGCAGCAGGCATTGTGAATGCAAACATTGCAAGGTATTTTATTTATGCAAATGGAAATTGGTATCTTTGATCAGTTTATCATGTATATTGCAATATTAATGCAATACATGGGCATCTGGGTTGTCATTTGATATTTAAATTCACATAAATTTATTTGCATAATGAACTGTGAAGTATCGTCGATAGCCAATCAACTAATTAAAAAGTTTTTTCCTCTATTTTCTATGTAAGTGCATTAGAACTTGATATTTATATCGTTGCATATATGTAACAGCCAGCTATTCTTAACGTTTAAAATGTTCATTTTTAAATTAAAATTTTTGGATTTTGAATATTCATACATTCTAGACTTGAATTAATCCTTTTTGACGTTAAATAATCTTTTAAACATGGTTTCGGTTCGGTTGCAGTTGTAGAATGGGAGTCAGTCTGCCTGTGACAACAGGAGACTTAACAAGAAACATATTGAGGTTTAGGATCTTTTCTATCAACCAGGTTGATAAAAACTTTAAAAGTAAAACATTTATACCATTTGTTAGATTTAAAAACAAAATGTGGTTGCCAAAAGAAGTTTATGTGATGTCTTGGCTATTTTCTAGCATTTATATTGTAGCATTCATGTATTGCAACCCCACGTCCTTAAGTGAATTGATCCAACGCTTACTGTAGAACATTTGACTCATATTCAAAATATGAGTTATCCATCAAGAGTATCTAAACCAATACTTCTCAGTAATTTTTGATAGTACAATTAAGTAGGTTAACAGATTATCATATCGGGTACTTGAAGCACTCTTCATGGTTCATTCATAATGGTATTTATAATTTTAGCTTAAAAAAACACTTTTTCATACTCCTTTTATTCTATCTTGTGAAGCCTGGAGAAATGCTTGAGACTTTTACAAGAGAAAAAACATGTACTGGCAAATAGCTGCACATGCCCACTCAACATACGACAAAGGTCAGTGAAATTCTCGTTGATTAGACAATTTGACTAGCTTAATTTGTTCAGACGCAAACTTTATTTAGTTTTGCTACTGACAATCAAGTTGTTTGGTCAATTAAACTTTAGTCAGTTAGATGTAACTTCCGTATCTGAAACCACTTCTTTTATATAGTCACAAATAGTTCCCTTGGAAATTTAGAAAAGAGGCAACTTCCAAAATTATTTAGTTAGCTAGTAGCATTAAATATATAGCTTCTATTTATATTTTGATGGTGGACATAATTCAGTTTTAATACAAAATGTTTTGGTTGAAGTGGAGGATACAAATCATGTGTGCATGTTTGCTGAAATATGTAAGTACTTAATAGCATTATAAGTACAATGCTTGTTATAAATAAATATAAAATCATTTAAAAGATTCTAGTACAATACACATGTTTTGTTGATAACCTAAATATATAAGCAATTAAGAAGCAAATAAAATAGAAAATTATTGTCTTTGATATATGTAATTTTTCCTAAAACATTAAGAATACATGAACTATGAAGGATTTGAAAGAAGAATACTGAAATTAATTTTCTGTACAAATGTTAGCAAATCCAAAAATGAGAAGGTATGTCTTCATTGTCAATTTTCAAGTGGTTACATTACTTTAGTTCCTCAGCATTCCATTTGCTGATTTAACTATATACACAAATTTAGTTTACTAACTTCTCTCAATCATGAATTCAATTCAGTTGGATCCACTTTCCATGGTAGTATGATACCGTACCATACTGCTAATTTTGTATATATAAGTAACCATTTAAAAAAACTTCTCTCCACCATAGTAATTTATATGATTACGTATGAAGTGCTTACAACAACAACGCATTTATATAATTGACTGACCACATCAACAATTTAACAAACTAGTCAATGAAATACAAATTAAAATAGATGTCAAAAGGATGGATTATGCAAATTGAAAATATTTACCATTAGATTTACGAGTAAAGAAAAAAAAATGATTTTAGCTTATTCATTTTGTGGTACTACTCGTCTAGAATGTAGAAGATTTAATGTAACTATGAATTTATTGGGAATAGAAGAAGAATTGTAGAGTTTCATAGAACTCGATAAATATCTGTTTGCTATTTTATTAAAAAAACTTAGGTGAAAATGGAATTGGGGAAGTACTTTTAGTACAAAGTTTGTATCAGGATGAAGATCAAAGAAGAAGCATATTGGGTCATGCGCTTGTACTGTTATATGTATATATGTCACGCATGGCCTTATTTGCACACCACATGATGCCTTGATTTTCTTTTATTTTGTTTTTCTTTGCTTTTTTTCATCCTTTATATTTTCTTTTATTTTGTTTGTACTGTTATACGTATATACTACTATGGCTTGATGACTATATCAAATGCTTGTTGATTCAAAATTCAAGGACTGGAATGAAATACCTATAAGCATTTGTTCACAATGGCTTTCATTATTTTTTATTCTGCTACCTCTATTTTTTAACATCGCAGGATATCTGAAAAAATGAAATGCTTTTATCCAAATGTTTTGATTTTTAGGATTCTGATGTTGGAGATAATGATGAAGCAGTGCACATGAAGGGCTTTTCATATGATGAACAAATGGGAAAGAAACATTGAAGGAAAATTCTCTTTCCAATGATGTGCTGATTTTATGATGCAACTAACATAGATTCAAAGTTAAATTAATTTGTTTCAAGCGATAATTACTTTCTTTTTTCCCCTACAGAACAGCTGTGGAGAATTATCCTGGAAATTGAATGCTTGGCCGTTGCGAAATTATTGATGGGAAGGTTCAATTTTTTTTTAAAAAAAAATTTGTGTTGTTAAGAGAATTGAAGGTGACACAACTGGGCAGAAGCACTGTACCGGTCAATACTTTGATTACTGGTCATGTATAGATGAATGCGTAATTTATTCACTTCATTTGTTTATTATTTTTATGCGTTTTCCCTCTTGACTTCCTCAGCATTTTCGATTATAGTTGATGATTCTTATTCGTTATTTTGATTATTGCTGAATAAAATTTGCGAAACATTGCAGGTGGCTTTCAAACTCTTTCAAATGCTTAAGTGATAATTCCATGGAGTTTTCTGCCGTTGGCTATATTAAATTTATAAATTATGGATATTTAGGGTGGAACTTTATTATTTTTGCCAATTATTAATCAAGTCCATTAATTTGGCTAATTCCGTGAATTCAGTATTATTCAATATACTTGTTATTATGGAGATGCTGCTGCCTGTAGACATAAGTAATCATGTTGCTTTCCTCCGTGGTCAAGGGGTATGTGATAATTATATTGATGTTCAACATTAGATATTTGTAAGCTAGTCTACTATGTTTCTTTAAATCATTTAAATATGACAAAAGTACTTATAGATATGTTAGCTATGTTACCTGGAACAAGTGAAAAATAGTAATATAACAAAATAGTCACAAATTGTATATAACATATTTATGTTTTTAAATATATGTTTTAGGTTAAGGTTCAACTTTGAAGAGTACGTTGCTAGAGTTTCCATATGAATGATGCAGCTGGTGGTCATGGTGTTTTACAGAAACAGGTATACAAATTTGCATTGCACTAATATTGATCTGTCACTGCCGTAGTTTTTATAAAATTGGGTATCGGCATATGAAATTGCGTTAGCAAAGGTATTTGGCTTTATCTGTTTCATGTTCCTATGGTCACCTCATGTTAGAACATTCATTAAGCCCTCGTTTCGACCAACTTAAGACTTATATGAGTCATTTTTTGAGTTTTCAAAAGTCGAAATGAATAGGTTTTGCCTCAAAAAAATCACTGATTTAAGTTTCCAAATCATACTCAGATTGTTGGTATTCAGTGCTATTAGTTTATCATGTTCTTTTTTTGGAAAGGGAAAGCGTTGATAATCCTCTTTTGGTTCTAGGCTTTCAAATCATTCTTCTACCACAAAATTGATAGCCAACCTCTTAAAGTAAAAAATCATGGTTTAGCATTTTATCTCTGCATCCATTTGTGAATTGTGATTGACAAGTGAGAAAGCCTACTTAGACACAAAATTTTGACATAATTGATGATATAGTTGATCTTCATCATACCCTTAAATTCCATCTCTTCATATAAGAATAAAAAGATTCAACTATTTAGCTGAGTATAGGAATATTTAGCTGAGTATAGGAATATTTGCCTTGCAACTTAGTTGATTCTTATTTTGATCGAGCCTTTGGTTATGAAAAACTTGTCAAAGTGAAGATTCTTATTATCTGTGCTAGTTATGAAATGTGTCATGCTGCTATCATGAGGGGTACTGTTGTCATGATTAAACCGTCAATAATGAATGATTTTTTTAATGTGTGTTTGCGAAACTTTGTTCTTGATCCAAAATATGAACAAATGATGATGCATGCATTATGCCAGGGTAGTTAAAGCTTTGGTTCTGTACTTTAGAGCTGGGCTTGTTGATATGCACAAAACAATGATATGAATTTATAATGCATTCATTCTTGTCTGTTATCATTTTGTAACATGTAAAAAATGAAAACCAAGTGCAAGAGGAGTGAAGGAAGAATCAAGTTATATATAGTGATATGAGAGATCAGTTAGAAAGGCTACTATGTCTGTTGTAGGGTCATAGTGAATCGCGTGTATTGCTTGTAAATGAGGATAATCAGACAACTGCTCCATAAATATATTATTAAGTTGTTCCATTGGCTCTACGTGAAGATAAATTTATGCAATCATGTCAAACATCAAAATTCATACCTCTATACTGGCAAGAATACAAGACTTGTCCAAGTGGTACAAACATCAGACCAACTGGAAAAATTTACCTATGCAGGACTTGAATATTTTTGGTATTTATTTAGATGTATACTCTCATTTGAAGTTTTTGAAATGTCAAAAACATCTCATTCATCTTATGAAAATTCGGTTTAGAGCTTTAGATATGCATAGCTTGTAACTGGTTAAATATGCTTTCAGATCATATATGGATGAACATGCAGTGATAATGCAATGGTGCAATGGTGAGTGCAATGGTGATAGTCTTCGACTTGTGCATTTGGACAGTGAATGTGTGGAGTAGAGATCGGATGGGTAGCATGGCTGTGGAAGTTTGATGGAGGAAAGCGGTTAGTTGGCGTAGACTTTATTTGAACTATGTTTTATTTTTTATTAACTCAAATTGACATTAATATGAAATTGAAAACATATGTATTAAACTTATTTTTTATTAGTTGATCATTTATCTTGCTATCATGAACATGTGTTACATTTGTTGGGTATTATAATTTTTTGGGTCATATACTGCTTTTGAAATTGTTGCAGAGATTCATTTGATCGTTATTATTATAATATATTGAAAAGCAATATAAAAGATAATGTAATACAGGAGCTTGCTGGTAAAGATATCATCAAATAGTTGTTATATCTATGTATTTTATAGTGGTATATACAGGCTGTAAAAGGATTTAGAAATGCTATCCTATTGATTTACAGCGCGATAAACCTGCTATTGAATTAATAATTTATAGCAGCTATACAATGTTATAGAAATTCATTATTTTCATGAAGAATGACATGTTTTATAGCGACAATAGCGAGCTATTATCCTTACATATCATAGCGGTATATAGCCACTATAAAATCATACCTTTTTATAGCGGCAGTTTCTGTGTTATACTTATTCAACTGTTTTTTATAACATGTCAATATACAGCGCTTTTCGGGCCGCTATAGTATTATTTAATAGCGGCTATAAGCCGCTATAAAAGACTATTTCTGTTGTAGTGATTAAATTTTATTATGCAAATCTTACGGTGAATGTATGCTTTGTTTGAAAAATTATGGGACACAATTCCTAAAGTAGGGGTGTATGTGATAACCCTAGGTTTTATACATTTATAATTTTGTAATTTTCAATGGTAGTTCCTCTTTACAAAGTGGAATTTGAATAAAGATATGCATTATTAAACATAATTAAAAATCAGTATAAAAAGACAATGGTAACATTTAGGCAAGTGATCATGTTTTAACATAGGATATGTGTGAGTATAATATATATATATATATATATATATATATATATATATACTTAGATATTTAACATGGTAGCCGAGGGAAAGAAATGAAATTTGAATTTCAGGTATCCTTCTTTTGTCCATTTTATTTTGTCCTCTGGCTTTAAAAAGAAAAAGCAGAAATAAGAGGAGGGGACCAACCAAAGTCACACTTTTTGAGTGATAATCATATTGCCAATTATAGCCTGAAAACTGAATGCATTAAGGACAGTACACCTGAAAGATTTTACACTTTACAATGTATCCATACTAGTGTACACGAACAAGGATAATATTGGTATTTAATATGAGGTAAAACCCTAGGGAAAACACTGGCTATAAATAACATATAAACCATTTTAGAATAGGGTAATGCCATAACATTATCTCTGAAAACACCTGTTGAAGAAGTCGTAGAGATCAAGGAAGGAAACTGGAAAACCTAGAGTTAGGAGAAAGAAGACCTCTGGTGAGTATATCTCACTCTTTTAATGGCTATAAAACCTATTCAGGCAGCCTTTGTTGTACCAATAATATTATTTGAATATGGTATAAAGTTTCCATGTTTGGTTTAATCATTGGATTACATGAATGAAGGTTAAATGACTGATTAACTGATCGGACTCTTGTAGATCTGAGGTCATAATGATACATGTATTATCATAAGGTAGGGTTTTATAGTTAAGAGCAGGCAGCATTGAACAAGGAGGTTCAAGGCTTATGGGTGCTCTTAATAATGGGAAATGGAGCTATGATAAGTGCTCATAAGCCATTTTCCCAAGATACTCTCTGATTCAGATCACAAATTTGTTAAAGAGAAATACTAGGTTTAGGGGGTGTCCTAATCATCCCTATCCTATGCTTATGGCAATAGAAATTCATAGTTATAGTATATTAATAACTTGAACACTTCTCATGAAACACTTGTGTATGTCTACCATGTTTGATATGTTTCTGAATGACTGTGTATTGATGATACTTTGGATGAATGATCACCTGAATCTTTGCATAAATACTCATACTTAATTTGGGGTAGTTCATTCATCTTTAGGAATGAAATAACATGCATTAGGTAAAGGGATGTATGGAGTGGTTGGGTCAAAACAGTAAAACCTAACTAGTAACATGAAAGTGGATCAGGTTTGGGTGCTAGTCACCTGTTGTGTTGATTTGTTTATCCTCAAGTATGGAGGTTAAATATGCATATGGCTTAATATAAGCCGAGTAGGCCTTTGTGTATTTGGGAAATACAGTGTGCACTTGTGTTCAACACATGGTATTTTAGGATGGTGATCCACCAGTATAATTGGTTGTCAGTCCAGGGTTATGGAATACATGAAGTTGTGGGGAATAATGACATGTATGAGAGGGACTAGGGCATGTATGTGTATCGTATAGTGTTAAGTAATGTCTGCATATGCCATGACTTGTTTATGTATACAAATGCATGTGTTAAAAGATTCATAATTAAGAATTCCATGTTAATACTGACTTATACTCACACCAGATTGCAAATCTAATGCCGTTTGATTGTTTATCCAATATGTGGGGTACCTCACCAGCAATGGGGTAGCTCAAGGAATTAATTCAGGAAAGGAGGCTTGAGTGTGATGTCCTGAAAGTGTTGTTTGGGATGCTCTATCAAGTGGATTTGATGCAGTTAATTAAAGGAGTTTTAAGTAGTTTTTATAATTACAACAAGTGTATGCTTATGTTTGCTAGAAGCTAAGAAAATTGTCTATTATTTGAATGAAGAAAATGTAATGCATGAACATCTAAGAAACTAGTAAAAGTAGTATTTTATGCTGAGGAATCATTGCACAGATGGGTAATCTATTGTACCATGGTATGTGGTATAATGGAGATCCCTACAAAAACAGTTTTGGCACAAGAAAAACCATAGATGGGATGCATCTTTGTAAGAGTATTTGTATCTCATTATTGCTTACTAGCATGAATGAACTAAAAGTGGTAGTTGCACAGTTTCAATGTGCATATCCTATCACTGAATCATTCTCATGCCTTGTTTAATATTTATACTATATATATCTATAACTTTATTGGTATTCGGTAGCCCCTTTGTTATTAAATGCTATTAATTATAATGTATAAGTAACTCTTTTCATTTATATATCCCATAAATATGACTGTATGCCTTGGTACACTGGTGCATAGCCAGTGAACGAGCATGATTATCATATTCATTTGAATATGATTTTAGCAACCATAACAGTAGTTTAAAGGGAACTTTTATGAAAGATCTTAACTTATTTATGTCAAAATATGAGTTTCCTTACCAAGCTTTTGAAATCCTTTCTACGTAGGCATTTCATCATATATTTTGTTATGTGTTTGAAGAAATGCCACTTCAAGAATTTAAGGTGCATTTTTCATGATCTGATCATAAAGCATACATAAGAATTTCTCTATTTTTATCTAATAAACGAACCTTTTAGTTAATGATATATTGAGCCTTGAAAAATGGCCTGTGCAAGCGTGCACCCATTCACGTGCACACACACTCCTGGCTTTGTACATTCAAAGATTTGCTTCAATTGAACTTCCATAAAAGAAAACCCTATTAATTAAAGGTTTCAAAGAAAATATCATATTTATATTTTTAAGAACATATGGATTTATCTCCTTTAGGACTTAAAGGAGATATGACTTTAGATAATTTGCTGGAATGTGCATTTCGATTAAATAGAGAAATTATGCAAAAAGCTAAGGTCTTCATGAATGAAGAGTAATACTCAATAAGTTTCAGATAACTATACCAATATTTTTATATTGGTGAATGCGTGATCTTGGGGTGGGGGCTTTAATAAGGGAATTTATTAAGCAAGTGATCCACTAGTTCTCTGATAATTAAATCCGTACAATTGTTTATTAAACAATTGGGGATAAAAGAGTGGGTCATTTCACAAATAATGTAACGTGGGCTGAATATTGGGTTAAGCCTAATGTATTGCGCGTGCGCAATAAGAGTGGGTCATTTGTGATTTTTGTTCTGATTTCCAATCTGATTTCCTCCACAAACTGACTCTCACCAAATTCTCGAAGCATGGATAGAATCATAGAGACAAGGCAAACGGTAATACAGCACCGATAAAGAAAGGGACAGGCAGCGTTACAAAAACAAAAGGCAAAGCAAGCACGTGTTGTAACTAATGGAGTTTCGAAGAGCCGGGTAATGCAATCGGACAGTTTTCATATTAAACATTATCTGCACTTCACGCCAATGGTATAGCTATTAGGTATAGCGGTTCACGAATATAATAGTATTGTAATGGAAGGCTGAGAAAACCACAAAGGTATTGGAAATTAACAATTCGCAAGTGCTCCGACCTTTGTGGCTCTGTACGAAAAAGAATGGAAATGGCGTCAATTTGTTAAATCATCGTCGACAGACTTGGAAAAACCGACACAATAAAAATATGTGATCAACTCGGTCCGATCAGCTCAAAACGCTCGAGTGTATCGGCCCAATCAAGTGGCAAAGCTCGTCGTGGAAAAAAAATATAGATTTGGTAAAAAGCAGTGTCATGCACTCAAATACAGGTGATCGACATAACACGATTACGAAAAAAGGCACGATATTTGGCTTGCCTGTCCCGTGTCTGGCACGATATTTGAGATGCGAGATATCTTGGCATGGGGATGCGAAACTTCCACTATGACATGGTTTTTTAGGTTGATTTTTCGCTTCCTTTCAGGATATGAAATTCCTATAGCTACCCCCAAAACTCACATATAAATAGCCTCTTGCTTGGCATTCAAAAGGGCGGGTTCTCATTTGGTATTTTGGACTTCTTAGAGCTCCGAGACATCACTAATGGCAGTCACCTTCTTCTCTATGACTATTGGACATAACTTGGATATTCAAACGTTGCATAAATGTTTTCCATCAACTTTTGAACATCTAATTGGACATTTGACATGCTTTTGGATATATTTCCACATTTTTAGACACTGGAGCTATTTCTTGGACATTGAAGATATACTTCTGGATAGGACTGCATACAATCCAGATCCAATCCGACTCAGCCCAACCCAACCCACATAAACTCAAGCCACCCTAATTCGGATCGGATATGGGTTACAATTTGTAACACATACTAAATGCGAGTCCGGTTTGATATTTTGTTCAACCAAGCCTTATTTTAACCCAACCCACCCTATTGTAAATAACTATTTTAATATTAGCCCACTTCAAACTAGAATAGTATAATCATAGAATAATGTTTATGTATTCTATAATAAATATTCAAAAAAAAAAAAAAAAAAAAAAAACATATTTCATGTCAATCCAAGCTAGATAGAGTTTGAAAATATATCTTAAAGAGTATTTTAATGTATTTTAAAACAAAACACTAATTTTACTATGTAGTAAATTAGTTTCATATGATGTGTTTTGTAATGAAATTTTGATAAAATATGTCTTATAATGAATCAATTATTTTAAATGTATTATGCTAGATAAAATTTGATACATTATGCTGAATATTTTGATATTATTTAAAAAAAAAATCCTCATATTACCATTTTTTATTATATTTAGCAACATAACCCAACCCTACTAATTCCGACCCAACACATACTTCAATCCAACCCATATCCAACATCATATAGGGTCAGTTACGTGTTGAACTACATCAAACTCATACCTATACGGGTCGGATGAAGCATTTGGTCTAACCCGACTCAACCCATATTTTGTGCAGTCCTGCTTTTGGACATTGTTGACTGAGTTAGTACATTTCTCACTCAATGAAGAAAAAAAAAGAAGTGCATTTTGGTCAAAATTCAGAATTAATAAATATTTTGTTGTTCTATTGTAACACTTTGTACACAAGTAGTGTCCGAACTTGTACAACTCTTGTAATCAGCAATTATGTGATGAATGATTACTATAAAACGAACGTAGACGTTAGTGTTGAACCACCATAAAAATCTGCATTCTTTTTGCATTTCATTATCTTTGGATTTGGATTACCGTTCTTTTGCAAAACATACACTTGGGCATTCGCGTGCGTGAACAGTAACAAAATCTTAAATCCAAAAAATCTCCTTTCCTCGTCCCGAACCCCACAAGCCACCTCCATCCGCTCCACCTCCGCCCACACCACCTCCGCTCATGCTGCCTCTGCCCGCGTCAGCTCACCCCACGCCACCTCCGCCCATGCCACCGACTCCCGCGCCACCTCCTCCCGTGCCACCTCCGCCCGCACCACCTCTGCTCATGCCACCTCTGCCCATGTCACCTCACCCCACGCCACCTCTATCCGTGCCACCTCCGCCCACGCCACCTTTGCCCGCGCCACCTCCTCCTGCTCCTCCTCCGCCAGCGCCACCTTCAAAATATAAAACTCAATTAATAAATAGCAGTTTTTTGGTATCTGTTTTGCAACCAAACCGATATCGGTTTTGTCACCTTTGTTCTGTTTACAATGGTATGGTATTAGTTTTTCCAGCACACTGGTATCAATTTTGTTACTGTTATTCATGTCTATTTTAATTGTAAATTATATTCACAAAGTAAGTACATAAACTTTAAATTAAGCGATAATTTTAATTTTAAAACCAAGTTATTCACCGATTTGTACAATGCTACATGGTTTATGCTTGTATTCGGTACAATCTAGAGGCCCAAAATCATCACTTACAAATAGTGTGTACTAACATGCAAATAACACGTGCATGCATTTATATAAAGAGAAAACAACCTGAAACATTTATATTAGATAATCGAATAGAAAAATATAATGATTGCAAACATAAGCATCTTATTTTACAACTTAAATAATCACTTCCGTACTTGCTTTATGTACAAAAACTTTATTAAAAACTAATATCCTAGCAGTATAATCAGTACAACAATAGACAAAACTGATACTGGTGTTGGTTAAAAACTGATATAATATTACTGTAAATAGAAAAATAGTGAAAAAACTAATATCATTTTTAGTTCAAAATTGATACCCTATTACCATAAATAGAACAATGGTGACAAAACTGATATCAGTGTGGTTGTAAAACTGATACAACTACTACTATATTAAAATAAGATCTAACGCACATCCATCACTGGGTCCGACGTCCTCCATCGGATCTAACCATCACTTACACCACATACGAGCAATCCGAGAGGACGGCTATTTAGTCACGTATTGAAGGCGGCGCTAAGTTTTCGTGTACTATCCTCAGGGAATTTCTTTGGATGGGTTGTCCTTGTGATTTAAAAAGCCCTAAGTTTTTTTTGGCAAGGCCGACCAATTTTAGAGTGATCCGTTACCCTTTTATTAATTTAAAACAATAATATAAGTTAATCGGAGATATACAACACATATACCTATGAAATAGGAGATTCCACGCAGGGAATCAAAGGTGAAACAACAATTAGCAAAGCAAACGACCCTACAAAGCACGCATATCATGGTACAAGATTACATACGTTGACAATTACAATTTAGATATCAATAGGAATATCCAAAGCCAAAAGTAGGACTCGACAACCATGTCCAGCAACCAACTAACCTTTGTCATGTAGAGAATTCAACATCTCTTTCTTCTTGCTACGAGTAACCGGGGATTAGATCCTAAGACATTGGGAATTGCATCAGGCAAAGAAGCAACCACAGGGAGTGAACGAGGCACTTTATATGCAGCTGGCGGAGCTATGTGAGCGTATGGGTTGACTTGAGTGTTCTTGGACTGTGACTTTGGTGAAGCTGAAGGTTTCTCACTGCTTAAGGATGCAAAGTTCAAATAGGCCTTAAGAGGACTTTGAAAATTCAAGAATCCAGGCTTAAGATGTAGAGGAGTAGTTTGCTTCGGGCTGCTGTTTTTGTGAGCAAAGGAACAAGATTGGAAGGCTGCACTTCCACCTCCTGCATAGTCACTCTGAATGGAGATGGCAACTTTAAGGACTTGCTCCAAAGATTCAGTCTTTCTAGCGTACAAAGAATTAGTCTTCCTAGCGTAAGAAGAATCAGACTGATTAACATAGCCAGGCCCGACAACCTTTTCCAACTCAGCTCGAACTCGAGCATCGTCAACATCATTTTCACATATAGCAGCAGTACTTGACTCCGTAACAACATGCTGTAAACCAATATTGGTATCATCTTCCTTCTCTTGTATTACTTCAACATCGTCAAAATTTCCATTTAAAGAATTGTCAAGTATACAAAAGCAATTAGATGTACCGATCCCAGATACATTAGCCACATTCATGAAACCTACGGAGGTAGGTGAGACATCTACCATATCTTCTTAGCCCTTCATTTTGCTACCTATATTTGAAACTCTAACCTTTTTGTTTTTCTTAACGGTTTTTCTTTATTGTTGCTTCTTACTAACATCATTGACCTTAAGTTGTTTCAACATATGCTTAGCTACAATTCGATCAACAACGCTCTGTTTCATCATCCGATTCAAACCTTTGACACTGCTTTGCATAGGCTTATAAACCATTTTTTTTCTTGCTAAAAGCTATAGCTTCATCCTCAACTTACCTTTCATCTGAATTAACCGTCCTAGAACAACCAATATCTTTATGTCCAAAAACTTTACATATAGAGCAAACGTCAGGTTTCCATAAATACGAAACTAAAACCACCTGCTTAGATCCATCAGAAAACTGAATAGGGAAGGAGTCCGAGAGATCATTACATGAAGAAATCTCGACCAAGCATTTAGCAGATACAAGCCTTTCAATACTCTCGGTGGAAGTATCCATACAAAGAATTAACCAAACTATATGCTGCGCAAGCCAACTGATCCCTAACTTAGTTCAGGCAAAAGGCAGAATATTTGTTAACTTGATCCATATTGGGACGAGACTAATACGACTTCTATAATTATTTAAGTTAGCTTCCCAAGGCATAACTATAAACAACTTGTTCCTGATGATTATAGGATTGGATTCCACTATTTTTTGCCTGTCTACATGGCTCGAAAGATAGAAAAAACATCTTCCCATTCTATTTGCTTTTAATAGTACCTAAAAGCTTCCAGTTTCTTTTGAGGTGGTTTATAACCGCTGTGTATGAGAGCGGTTCGTCTAGGAAATAACCGACCAAGCAGTCGTTCCATTGCTCAACTCCTGCCTGGACTATTTCTTTAGTAGCAACAAGTTTCTTACCGTCAAATTGGACAATGAGCGAGGAAGGAGAGAATTGTCCAACGTTCTTAAGCTTTGACGAGAAAAGTGAAGACCACTTCTTTGAAGGCACAGTGAAGACAGAGAGGGAAGGAGGCGTGGTTGGAGGAGGAGGTGGAGCCAGAGAAGGAGGGATGGGAGGTGGTGGCGGGTTCAGAGGATGAGGAGACTGATTGGATTGGGTGAGGGCGATAGGGGAAAGGAAATTTTGGGAAATGGGAAAGATCGAAGCGGCCATTGAAGGGCTCGGGGAATGTATTGCTTCATTTATTTCCTAATTTGGGTTTTCCCCAAACTTGAAAAGCCCTAAGTTTTGTGCTTCATGGTGGATAAAATGAATATGTTAGGAACTGAAATTATGGTTTTGATCACAACAATCTTTTTAACTATTATTATACCAAATAAACTAACAGTTTTGTCCCTCTCTCTCGGCAGCTTTTTTGATACAAAATTAGACACAAACATAGAGGTTTCCTTTTGTGAAGGAGTACAATTCAGGGGACAATTCAATAGTGGAGATCAATTATGTCACCAAATGTGTCAAAAATTTGTGTCTAAATAGACTTACATATATATGGGGAAAGACTTTTTAAACACAAAGTTTTGACATAAACTGAAGGACACAAAATGTGAACAATAAGATTACCCCATAATTTGCACCCTGCACATGAAGAAAAATTAATTATGTGGCTGAAATTTTGTGTCTTCTGATTTGTATCAAACATTTGTGTCCATATAGCCGCTCATATATATATATATATATATATATATATATATATATATATATATATATATATATATATATATATATGTGCAGGTATTGAGAATGAAGATTGTACAGTATAAAAATTCAAGATTGAATATTACAAAGATAAAGAATTCAAGATTGAAGACTCATAAGTATCAAGAATTCAAGCTATCAAAAGTAACAGAGTCAAGATTTATGTTAAAAACTTCATAATAGCACTAACATCTTTATTCATATTTTAACAATGGGATAGAACCGACGAACTTTCTAAAGTGTTTTTCAAAATTATTTTTTAAATTTTCTTTATGATTTTTTTGCCTCAAATTCAAAACTATTTAGAATAACTTATTTTTTATTCCTATATATTTCTTGTTTTTAAATATTTAACTATCTGTTATCTTTGTAATTTATTATTATTTTTATATTTCAAAGTTTTAGCCTTAATCTCAAATTATATTTTTAATTTAATTTTCTTATATTCTTATTTATAGTTTTATATGTTAAGTATTATTTTCAAATAATTTTCTAGAATGTTTAACAAGTGTTATTATTTACTTATATTATGATTATGATGTTTTACAAGTCTAAGAATTGGTTTAACAAGTTTTTAAGTCAAAATTTTTATATATATATACTTAAGTTTTAATGTCACTTTTTTATATTATAAATATATGTTTTTAAATCTATATTCTTACTTAATTATACTATTTTATAATATAGGAAAATAGTTTGTTTAAACTCCAAAATTACCTTGATCTATTTAAACATCATTTATATTATTTTCAAAAATTCAAATTTCAAAAATATAAAAGGCATGTCGACAAAGGGGATGACCCATGTCGACATCATAGCCTTTTTTCAAAAATTTCAAATTTAAAAATAAGTGTTTATTCATTTAAATCTCTTTGTGAATGGATATGGCTGTTGTTCCCTATAAATACCAACCTAGAAACAATATTTTTAAATTATTTTCATTATCTTCTCCTTTTCTCCATTTTCTTTCTAAATTTCAAGAATTCTTAACTAAACTCCTTTGAAATTCAAAGAGAATCAAGCAAGAATATCTCTAGTTTAATTTTCTCTGCTCTCTCTCACTCTCTCTCAAAGAACTAAGTGTTATTCAAAGTTATAAGAGAATTTGCAATTAAAGATTGAAAGATCAAAGTCTTATCTAGTCCCTCTCTACCAAACTATTACTGAAAAGGTGTGGTTGTATCCCGTTCAAATCAATTGGGTGTGATTATTGTCTATAAGTCAATTAGGTGATCTTATAGCCTGGTCAAATCAAGAGAGCTTCATGTTCTCGTAAGAAAGTAGGGGTGGACCCAAATGTGGTAAATTTACGGTAAAAAAATGTAGAGACGGGAAATGAAACAAAAATGAGAATTTAATGCATAAATTGATTTGAAAGTTAGAAATAGCTTAGTTGGTTGGTTAAGAAAATAAGATATATTTTCATAATTCGATTTTGTAAGAAAGACGGTAAACGTGGGATTAGTGAAAAATATGGATGTAGTCGTATTTTGTACTGTTTATCAACTAACACAACACCATAAACGGCCTAACGCAACGCAAAAAAAAATGTTGATACAAGCCTAAAAAATGTTGGCATAGGTCTTTGGCAACGTTTTTAGGGTGATGCAATTTTCACCGTTGCTACAGACCTCAAAGGCAACATTTTGACTATATAGGACAACACAACAAATATTGTTACAGTAGAAGCTTATTTAGGTCTCTAGCAACATCCTTAGGTGTCTTTAGCAACATCCAAAAATGTTGCTATAGATATTAAATTTCTAATTTGTTTGGGTGAGCTATTTGCATAATATCACATATAATAGTACGATAGCTACTTGCATAATACCACATACAATAGTACAAAAGCTACTTGCATAATATCACATACACCACTTTCATAAAACACAATTCGTAGTTCATTCCAAAACATAAAGCAATACACATCACAATCTACCATCAACAACTCCAAAAAGATGAAACATAAAAAAATTTATGAAGATCTACTATTTCACTTGGATGGTACTTCACTGCACTACATTGCCAAAAGTATACACAAAACAATCTCAATCATGATCCAGGACATAGCTAAAGCTCTTACAAAGAATTTTTCGTGCTTTCCACATTTAACGCGCATTAAGGCCAACTCTACCTTCATATAAGCCACAAATTCATCAGCTTTTGCCCTCTTTTGCTTTCGCTTCAACAGCTTGTCTTCAAGTGTCTTTCTTTCCATGAGCAATTGCGATATGGTATTTTCTTTTTCCATCAATTTAACAGTAATATCTTCCATTTCAGCATTGTTATTGATTTCATACACTTCGTCATGCTAATTGTTAACCCTGCTAAAGCACTGAATCAACCTCAATCATATGGGTCGGTCAGCACAGAAATATCGGTTCGGTCGGACTGCTCAAAGGCATTGGGTCGATATATAACAATGGACCGGTCACTGCAGAGTGGATCAATCAGTATCGAAGAACCGGATCGGTCACTATTGTTGGACCGGGTCGGTCCAATATTTGGATCGGTCAATACAAAGACCATTTATTCTATGTGCATGACCAGAAAATGTTCAGGTATTGACATAAGCATATATATAGCTTGCTAGTACAAACCATGAAGTTGGGATATGTTAACATGCAATTATTAATACATTTGCAAGGCTACGTCGGTTTGATGTACGACACGTAAAAGAAAGTTAAACACAAAAGAAAGATTAAGTGGATATAAACATGTTGTTCAAATATAGGTGGTTCTGGAGCTTATCACGCATGGTTTCATTTGAGAGTAGTTCATATGTTTTGAATCCTCATTGTGAGCTGCATGTAAGCAACGTGTGGATCACTTTTAAGTAATGTATGGATCGACCATCTCACCATGTTTACACAGATCGTCCAATGTACAAAAAAAGAAGTGAACTGAACTAATACATGCACACGTGGATCGGTCCTGAACATTGTAGTCAAACTGGATCGGGCATGTTGTATACGCGGTGGCACAATTGTAATTTGGAATGGATCGGTCCTGTGAAAGAAAAATGGATTGGTCCGACGTATAGAAAGAAGTGGCAATTTTGGTAATAAAATGGATCGGTACATTAAAGTTAAATGGATCGGTGCATTTAAATAAAGGTGGAGGCTACAGTAATGCAGAAAGTGGATCGGTCATATAGTTGTAAATTGGATCGGTACATTGCATTAAAAGTGGAACGGTATGATAAAGGCAGAAGCTCCTTAAAAGCAAGTCCCGATCCAAGTCAAAACCGATCCAAGTCCACCTCGATCCATGTTCAGCCCGATCCAAGCTAGCGCCCGATCCAAACTTTGCACCCCTTAATTACGAAACTGCCACTACCTTCAAACTTCTTCTATAAATAGCCCCTTGCTCCACAATTCAAGGGACGGATTCCACTACCTCGAAGGGTTGCTTAAACCATTCCTACACCGTTCTAAAGCTTCTAAAAACTTCATTAATGGCCGCCAAACTTCTCTCCTCCTTTCTTCAACATGGAATGGATCTCATCTTCTCCGAGCTCCATTAATTCACACTCCGATCCACTCCAAGTGATCTCCAACCACCATAGCTCATCTTCAAGCACGGATCTAACACCATTTTCATGACGGGACCAAGGAAAAATGTACAATTACATAATCCAATCCATTCCTCCTCGAATCTAAGTGTGATCTAAAGCACAAAGAGAGCAAAAGTGGTGAATTATCTCAAGAGTGGTCAAGTGCAATTAATGCGATGTATGGGATCCTAAAATTTGTAATTCTTTCCATAATGATGAAGAATGATTGAAAAGTGGATGTAGATTCACATTGAATCGAACACTATAAAAATCTCGTCTTCTTATTGCTTTTACTTTTATTTTGTGTTTGTGGCTTCAAATTTCATACCATTTGCTTGGTGATGTGCTTTTCTAGCATCATTTGGTGTTAGACCATTTTTGCGTTCACTTCTCCTACCTCCTCTCACACTCCCACAAGGTTAACTACTTTGCTATTAAAGTTTTAGGTTGCATCCTTCTTCAAAATTATGGCCAAGTCTAAGAAGACCGCTAGCAAAATCGTGGTAGAAGCCAATGATGTTGCTAATGAAGAAACACCGCTCGCAAACCACTTTGAAGTTGGCGAAAATTCAGAAAGCGGAGCCGGTGTGACAAGAAATGAATTAAAAGCCGCTATTGCCAATGTCAACAACCGAATGGATGCATCTACTAAAATGATGATGGAGAAACTTGACGCCATTCTTAACGCTCGATCAAATCCAACCCCTCCGAAAGTGCATGTAGATCTCGAAGGGAATGATAAGTCGTCTGCTTCCAATCATAATTGCAACAACGATATGGAAGACGATTATGATGGGGTAAGTGACAGGGACGAAGCTAAAATCGAAGAATTGGTATCAAAAGCTAAGAATCATTCCGAAGTGGATGCTCGGAAGATCGCTAACCCAACCACGGGGGCACCCCCTCGTGGAGAAGGCAAAGCACCTAAGCCCTCTAATCAAGATCATATGCCTAGACGAACATTTGGCAAAGAGCTCAGCTTCATAGAGCGCCATAACACCGAAGAATACATCTCGGATATGATCGAACGAGCCATGAAAAAGAATCAAGCTAGCAAAGACGACGAAAGAGAATGAGACTTCTCCCCCAATAGGACTCCGTTCACCGGAAGGATCCTCAAAGCAGAATGTCCAAAGAAATTTAATCCTCCGACTTTGCCTCCATACAACGGCCTCATTGATCCAAACTACTTTCTGTTCAAATATGAGTGGCATATGAGCGCAGCTAAAGCAATCGACGAAATGAGATGCACCTACTTTCCCCTTTATCTAGAAGGTGCCGCGTCATTATGGTTCACAAAGCCACCACCCAAATCCATAGACCATTTCTCCGACCTAACCAAAAAGTTCAAGGAACAGTTCTGCTTGTATGCTACCAAAGCCAAGGACACTATAACTCTCTCAGAAATGAAGCAGAAGCCATGGGAAACTGTCAACGCCTTCCTCGGTCGATTCAATGTTGCCTTGTCTGAAGTGAGGAATCCAGAGCCACGCATAATTCTCATGGCTCTACTCGATGCTATAGATAAAACAAGCGAATTCAGGTGATGGATAAAGATGAAGGAACCGACTATGCTTGACAAGTTCTATAAGAAAGCAGAAGAGTACATGAGGGTGGACGATAATCCTATACCTCTTCAGATCATTGGTGGTAACCAACTCCTTGAGGCTCCTAAAAGTGCAGCTATTTAACCTAATTAGAAGAGTACGCAGGGGTAGAAGCGAGCCAACAACGGAAACGACAACAAAGCTAATAAAAAGTTTCACCCTCTTGACTCGTCTGATCTAACACCTCTGAGTGATACTCCTGAGAACATTTACCTTGCCACAAAGGATGCAGAAGATTATCCAGAGCCTCGGTCAATGAGAATGAATGACCATCTGACCAAATCTGGGAAGTTTTGTCGGTATCATAATCAGCCGGGCCACAACACCAACGAATGCAGACAACTAAGATCATTGATCGAAGAGCTGATTAAGAAGAACCATTTGCAACAGTATGTGGAAAATTCTCAAGATGCAAATCCTTCTGCGACTACCCAGGGGCAAGGGGCATCAAATGACCAATCCGGTCCAAGCAACGTAGTTTCTGCTCACGCTATGCCAAGGCTGATAATCAACTGATGACCGTTGATGATGATCCAATATCTACAGCTCAAAATAAAAGATCTCTATCACATTTACTTTACTTCTCGCATTACTTTACTTTCCGCTATGTTCAACTTTCCTGTAAATAGTCTGTAATGATTTACATGCATTGTACCGAACAATGACATTATGAATGAAGTATTACCTAAATGTATAAATCTCTATCTTGCTAAATTTATTCGAAAATTTGCTAATAGACAATTTCTCATTACAGGCTATCCGACGAGCGCTTGCTTCCTCACAACCCGACGAAGTGAGACAACCCCGATAACACCGATTCAATGGTAGATCGAGAAAGTCCCGATGAATCAAACGCTCAAGAGATTAGCAAGTAGCCATGGATCCAAAACCCTAAAGGTTTGCGGGAGTCTAGGGCACCTCAGTCGGGCAACGATCACTTACCGAGTTAAGTGACTCCGACCGATGACTAAGGTTCGCACTGCGGATCGATGCAACCTTAACCCTTACCTCATGGTTCATGGAGGTCCAGGATGCTTCAGTCGGGCAGCGATCACTTACCCAGTTAAGTGACTCCGACTGATGGCTGGTCACCGCTCCGTGAATCAACCTTAACCCTTACCTCATGGTTCATGAAGGTCCAGGATGCTTCAGTCGGGCAGCGATCACTTACCGACCGATAACTGATCACCGCTCCATGAATCAACCTTAACCCTTACCTCATGGTTCATGGAGGTCCAGGATGCTTCAGTTGGGCAGCGATCACTTACCGAATTAAGTGACTCCGACCGATGACTGATCACCGCTCCGTGAATTAACCTTAACCCTTACCTCATGGTTCATGGAGGTCCAGGATGCTTCAGTCGGGCATCGATCACTTACCGAGTTAAGTGACTCCAACCGATGACTGATCACCGCTCCGTGAATCAACCTTAACCCTTACCTCATGGTTCATGGAGGTCCAGGATGCTTCAGTCGGCCAGCGATCACTTACCGAGTTAAGTGACTCCGACCGATGACTGATCACCGCTCCGTGAATCAACCTTAACTCTTACCTCATGGTTATGGTTCATGGAGGTCCAGGATGCTTCAGTCGAGCAGCGATCACTTACCGAGTTAAGTGACTCCGACCGATGACTGATTATTGCTCCGAGAATCAACCTTAACCCTTACCTCATGGTTCATGGAGGTCCAGGATGCTTCAGTCGGGCAGCGATCACTTACCGAGTTAAATGACTCCGACCGATGACTGATCACCACTCCGTGAATCAACCTTAACCCTTACCTCATGGTTTATGGAGGTCCAGGATGCTTCAGTTGGGCAGCGACTACCTACTGAGTTAAGTGACTCCGACCGATGACTGATGCCCGCTCCATGGATCGAATCAACCTTAACCTTATCCCAAAGGTTCGCGGGAGTCCAAGGCACCTCAGTCAGGCAGCGATCACTCACCAGGTTAAGTGACTCCGACCGACGATTGATGTTCGCTCTGCAGATCAATGCAACCTCACCCCTTACCCAAACTTCGCGGGAGATAGCATTGCAAAACGATGTGACAACCAAAAATCATTTCCATAAAGAAAGCAATTTCTCTACAGGGAAAATCAATAACGCTCGATGAGCTCCATCATTTTGACTCAGTCGACAAGAGAATACAAAATGTTGGATTAAATTGACCTCTCCAAAACACGGGGCATCCGGTGGAGTCTCCAACGTCAAAACTGATCAACAAGGAATTGAGCTATAGGAAAAATTCTTCTCATAATGAAGACTGGTGATGACCTCCAGAGCCGGGGCACCAATGATCAAAAACTTCTCCGAAGAGAAACAGAAAATAATCACAGATGCATAACATCAAGCATATGGATTCAAAGCATGGATCGTCATTGTAAGACAAAAATCCATAATTGGATCTCAATGCAGAATATATCAACAACAATGTTTATTTCGATGCCGCATTTCCCGCAAGCGAAAAATACAAGCTTCGAGGAGCAAATGTTAACCCTGCTAAAACACTGAATCGACCTCAATCATATGGGTCAGTCAGCATAGAAATATCGGTTTGGTCGGACTGCTCAAAGGTATTGGGTCGATCCATAACAATGGATCGGTCACTGCAGAGTGGATCAGTTAGTATCGAAGAACCGGATTGGTCACTATTGTTGGACCAGGTCGGCCAATTCCAGTATTTGGATCGGTCAATACAAAGACCATTTATTCTATGTGCATGACCAGAAAATGTTCAAGTATTGACATAAGTGTATATATAGCCTGCTAGTACGAACCATGAAGTTGGGATATGTTAACATGCAATTATTAATACATTTGCAAGGCCACGTCAGTTTGATGTGTGGCACGTGAAAGGAAGTTAAACACAAAAGAAAGATTAAGTGGATATAAACATGTTGTTCAAATATTGGTGGTTCTGGAGCTTGTCACGCATGGTTTCATTTGAGAGTAGTTCATACGTTTTGAATCCTCATTGTGAGCTGCATGTAAGCAACGTGTGGATCACTTTTAAGTAATGTATGGATCGACCATCTCACTATGTTTACACAGATCGTCCAATGTACAAAAAAGAAGTGAACTGAACTAATACATGCACACGTGGATCGGTCCTGAACATTGTAGTCAAACTGGATCGGGCATGTTGTATACGCGGTAGCACAATTATAATTTGGAATGGATCGGCCCTGTGAAAGAAAAATGGATTGGTCTAACGTATAGAAAGCGGTGGCAATTTTGGTAATAAAATGGATTGGTACATTAAATTTAAATGGATCGGTGCATTTAAATGAAGGTGGAGGCAACAGTAACGCAGAAAGTGGATCGGTCATATAGTTGTAAATTGGACCAGTACATTGCATTAAAAGTGGAACGGTATGATAAAGGCAGAAGCTACTTAAAATCAAATCCCGATCCAAGTCACACTCGATCCAAGTCACACCCGATCCAAGTCCACCCCGATCCATGTTCAGCCCGATCCAAACTAGCGCCCGATCCAAACTTTGCACCCCTTAATTACAAAACTGCCACTACCTTCAAACTTCTTCTATAAATAGCCCCTTGCTCCACAATTCAAGGGACGGATTCCACTACCCCGAAAGGCTGCCTAAACCGTTCCTACACCGTTCTAAAGCTTCTAAAAACTTCATTAATGGCCGCCAAACTTCTCTCCTCCTTTCTCCAACATGGAATGGATCTCATCTTCTCCGAGCTCCATTTATTCACACTCCGATCTAGTCCAAGTGATCTCCAACCGCCATAGCTCATCTTCAAGCACGGATCTAACACCATTTTCATGACGGGACCAAGGAAAAGTGTATAATTACATAATCCAGTCCGTTCCTCCTCGAATCTAAGCGTGATCTAAAGCACAAAGAGAGCAAAAGTGGTGAATTATCTCAAGAGTGGTCAAGTGTAATTAATGCGATGTATGAGATCCTAAAATTTGTAATTCTTTCCATAATGATGAAGAATGATTGAAAAGTGGACGTAGATTCACGTTGAATCGAACCACTATAAAAATCTCGTCTTCTTATTGCTTTTACTTTTATTTTGTGTTCGTGGCTTCACAATTTCATACCATTTGCTTGGTGATGTGCTTTTCTAGCATCATTTGGTGTTAGACCATTTTTGGTTACAATACACATAAAATACCCACAATCGCCATTCTGCACATATGTTAAATTCTAGACTAAAACATCACTGAAAAATACGATAATCGATAAAGTAACCAAAGTTACCTAATTTATACCAAAAGGCACATGGACCAACCAAAAAACTTCTTCCCCGCGTTCGACCCTACCTTCACAATCCTCATCTTCGCTGGGATTTTGTGGTGGCAATGCTTACTTCCCGCCGCTGTTGTTGAAGTTGAAGTAGAAATTGATTGAGTGGTCACTGGACTCGAAGATGGACAGATCAACTACATATATATACGCATACATGTGAATATGAATATATGCATGTATACTTGTGTGTGTGAATTAATTTTTTAACAACTACACATGTTCAAGAAAATGGACATATCAATTACACAAGCTCTCGAACAACAAATAGGGTAATGGACAAACAACATATTGTATTTATCAGTACTAACCGGGTGATTTTGGATGGCCCATTGCTAACAGGTACGGTCTACCAGACTCATTTTCATATTTTAACATATTCTTACAAATCCACAGATGAACAAACAAAATTAAAGTTGAAACAGATTAGATTGACATAGTAGTTAGGTTAGACATTCCTTTATCACAACGTGAAGTTGATGGTCTTGCAAAGATGAAGGACTTAGTTGTTGAAGAAAATAATTGGGAAATAAAGCGGGAAATTGAAAATAAAACCGGGATTGAAATAAGTGAGATGTGGATTGATGGCATGGATGGATGGCTGAGATATTGTTTTAACTAGTGGTGCGGATCGCCACGTAGGACATGAAAAGGTCTACTATAGCAAAACTGTACAAACTGTTGCATCGTGTAACATTTGTTTATCTAAAGCAACACATTTTTATGGCTAAGGTGACACTGAATAAAAAACGTTGCAGTAGGACCAAAATAGTATAGCTATTGTGACATTCTGGCTGGCAATACCTTACAAATTCGTTGCATTAGGCCGTTTATGGCGTAGTGTAAGAAATTAATAAAAGAAAATCTTGCAATTACATATTACTGTTTATAGGACTATTTGATATTAAAATATGAAAACATGTTTTAGTCCAGTTTCAATGACTAGCCAAGTGGAATAGAGCTAACTTCCTAAAAGAAAACTTATAATGACAATAAGAAAATAAAGAACGAAATAGACAAGACTTGACAATTCAATTATATACAATTTTCTGCAATCATTTACATGTGTTCTTAAAAATGCATAGATTTGTAAATGCTGGTTAAAAGATGCAGATTTAATCTTCCTTTTTGCGTGTGAGAAAACAGAATAAATGGAGTAAACTTCACAAATATGGATTAAATAAAAAAAACTAAATAAATATATGTATAAATGGTAGGTCTGTAATAAAAAGGAATTAGACATAATTAGGAAAATTTATATGAATTTACAATGAATTATGATAAGTGTTATAATTTAAAAATAACAGAAAATAAGCATATATTATGATAATTAAGAACTGCAATGACACGTTAGAAAATCATCATGAAAAGAAGAATGTAACATATTATGATAAAAGTAAAATATCATAGGCTTAGACTAGCAACTGAGTCCATAGGTTGGGCAGGATTATGATTGTGTTAATAAGAAAAGAAATAAAGGTAATAATCTGGTAAATACTTGAAAGGCCTAGAATAAAAAGAAGTAAATATGTAATATGAATAAGATCTGATGTTGTAGTGCAGACAATAAGAAATAAAGCAATTACAAATGATTTATGATAAGTAGACACAATTTCGGACTGAGATTGCCATAAAATGTAAGAAAGATAAAGTGAGTATAATATCATAATAAAATAATAAAAGCAAATTAAGAAAAGATAAGATAAATTAACACATAAGAGAAGGTTGGACATAGAGTCTAATAAAAAAGCGAGGTGCATTTGAAGAAGTCCAAAGGGGATCTAAATGTAAGTCTAATGAAGCAGACAATGGGAGATCCCTTAGAGTAATCTAATCTCACGAGGCATGTTTGTAGCAGCATTCTCATTAAGTCGAGGACCGATGATCTCAGGAAGATCGAGAACCACTTTCAGTCTAGAACTGATATTCTCAGGAAGATCAGACACGTTATGCTAAAAACAGGAAGTGTAAGCTTTAATACGAGACTTGGAGCATACCTCAAGGATGATCCTCCAATGTAGACATAGAAGAGCAATCCACTGGAATCAAATCTGTAGTTTTCATCTAGAGGGTATGCCTTGACTGCATTTGTATTGGAGGCCTGTGAGGGTTGTCCTTTATAATCAGTCAAAAGATTGATAGGTGATTTGAGGGTTCATGAGGCTTCCCGGAGCAGGCGGTCAGGACCAATAAGGATAGTAGCCATTTAGATACCTATCATCGTCAGTGGAAATTGATGTGGGTTGAACTGATAAGCCAGTGATATTTTGCTATCGAGACGTTGGATGAGGTGGCAACGCTAGTTGTTTTCTCAGTTTATTTGTTATAGGGAAAGATTTTAACCTATCAGAAATTCTTCCAACTAGCCGAGGGTTGGCTGCATGGGGTCATAGCCAAGATGAGAAGAGATATACTGAAACACCCTATGCCACTTAACGTTCTCTAATGTAGAGTCCCTCTATGAATTATGAAGCATTATGGGTATAAAGACATACATATACATATGTGGATATACATGTACATACATACACATCACAGTGGCTAAGATTCACAAGACATAAATAGTAAAACACGGCAAAAATATGTTTAAAACAGAATACATTGCATTTATTTCAAAAGCCTGATAATTAATCTGTTCCAAAACACAACCATCACATGTCTTATGAAAAACCACATCTCAGTCATAATCAAAGTACATGAAAATGAGTATCCCTCAAACTAGCCATCAATACAATCAACATCGTGGAATAAAATATAAAAGAACCAAATGATGAATACATCTGTAGCAAAGATGAATCTCTAAGAAAAGACGTCCAACAATACATACTAGTCACTTCGACCCTGCGAGCCTAGCGGAGAGAAAAAAAAGGTGAAAGAAGAGTGGGTCCGACATATAGTTTGGTAAGCAATATAATTACTAGCACAATTTATAGATAAAAGGAAACTAGTAGGAAAAATGTTTTAATATCATATAAGGTAAGAGTCCGTGTACAACTATAAAGGTGAGCATGATGTACAAAAGATTATACATGAACTATAGAAGTAAAAGTTTGGTCGATTGCTATCTCATTCAACTGGTCTTGATTGTTTGCACTTACCTGAATTACTGAACATGATAATCATAATTTGGATAAATTCCTAATAGTACCCATCGATCGGCATAACCTACCAACTTATCATTTTATATGATAACTTATATCACTATGTGCATCAGGTTTTATCTGATCCGACCCATCAGTAAAAACATAACTAATTGCCATTTGGATGCAATAGTGACTAATTTTCTCTCGCCGGTACATATACACGCTAATTGCACCGTCAGAACGTATCTACACACAACCTTTGTCTCTGTTGACCCCTTATTTACCCCAAGTAGCATAAGCATGCCCATTTCATCATCTGTTTTTTGTGAGACCATCAGTGATAAATCCGAAAAGAAATATTGCCGGTACTGGTCCTAGCAAACAAACATACTGATTTGCGCCCTACCTAGATTTCCCGTGATCTAAGGCTTACTCTTGACCACTTATTTTACTAAATCAACCTCATACTGCCAGAAAGAACACCACTAACATGTGCTTATTAAACTTAGCATTAGTCTTTAGTTATTTAATAATAAGCCATTTCATCCATTATAATCTTTTGTTATAATTATATCTATTACTAAGTCAAATTTGTTCATTATTATTCTTTGACGTTTCTAGAAACCAGCTCAAATCATTGTATAACATGACATCATTACTGTGCAATTCCATCAAAGCAAGTTGCTTTTCACAATAAGCAAAAGAGCAATACAATTCAAGGTTATATTCTCTACTAAAATCATCAAGCGCATCTCTAGGCTTCTTTCTAGGATGATGTTGAATTTCATCAATAATCATTGATTTAACAATTGAACGAGAAGGTGGGGATTATTCAAATTTCTAAGGCACCTTCACAAGAATGCTGCTCATTAACCAAATTCTGGATAAAGAACCTTATAAGTTGTCCATAATCACAATAAGCATGTACTTTAAAATGACATCAACTTGAAGATGAAGTGCAAACAACCGTTATCCTAGTAGAGCTATTCTTAAAAAAAAGAACTCATATCCCTTTTGAATTTGGTACCATTAAAACTTCTCTAAACTTATCAGCTTCACCAAAATAAAAACCAATAAAATCGAAAATGGATAATGTAAAACCTCTCTTCATCATATCTTTTACATAATTTTTGTTATGCACAACAATATTTGATCACAAAGGTCCACTAGACGATGGGTGTATTGAAATATTAGACGAAATTGAAATAGGACCATTTTCGATATTTTCCAATTGAGAACTTCTCACCTTAACAGTAGAAGAAAAGAAAACTCTCTTCTTATGTAGTTGAAAACAAACTATACTCCAAGATCAAAATCAGCATCAACATTAATAGTTTTATTCTCATGCATATAGCTAATCTTGATGGATAGAGGAATTGCTTGAGACTATTGATAACACATTTCATTTTTCAAATCATAAAATGAGCATTTAAGGACAATATTGGATACAAACAGAACAAGAAGACTATTGTTAGCACTGCAAAAGAAATTTAATAAATAAAACTAATCAGCAAAACAATTATTTAAAACTGATACCTACATTAAACAATTTTGGTACCTACAAATATAAAACCGATACCTGTATAATGTAAAACTGATATCCAGAAACTGCTACTATATTTTAAAACAGAATGATCCATAATCAAAACATCGCAAAGCGTTTGATTAAAAAAGCAGCAATTCAATTAAAAAATAATGGCGAATGATCTAAAAAATAATTTTAAAACAATTACGCTCTTCATTAAATTTAAACTAATACTAAAGAAACACAAGCTGATACCCAAAATCCGAAATAAACCAAACTAAACACATCAATACAATTTCATCAAATGCAATGTAAATCATGTAACTAACTACAGAACAAACCCGAACAACATTCAAATAAAAAATAAGAAGCAATATTTCTATGTCAATATCGCAAAAAAAAACTATCAGACCCGCCATATTGTTCAATGACACCATTAATCATGAAAAATGAAAAAAAAAAAAAAACTTCATAAAATCCTCAGTAAATAATATTGGCTATGAAACTGATACTTACATAATATGAAACTGGTACCAATGCAGTTAAAGCGCTCAGCGGATCCAATGTGGTAGAGGTCCAAAAAATTATAGCGGGGATAAAGCGAGGAAGTAGGGGATACGACGGATGAGTCTAAAATAACATATAAAACTCGTATTTTATGCTTTTACAAATATACAAATGATAAATTAATGAAAAAAAACATTCAACTTAGTTATAATTAGTACGTTGTTAATTTTAAATAAAAGCATATTGAAATATATATATATATATAAATAAATGTAAACTTTTATTTAGCTTAATTAAATTTAATAGAATATTATAGTATTTTCTATTCGAAAAAATATATGTTAAAAAATTATATTAAAAAAATAATTTTATAATGTATAGATGTCACTTTTAAATTCATTTCTTTCATAGAAGATATAACAAAAATAGCGGAATATAGCTGAAATAATTGGATATATCCGGAATATACGAATATAGCGGGGCTTAAAGTGGAAACTCTATTTCATAACTAGATATTATGAATTGTTTGATTAAAAAATCAGCAGTTCAATTCGTACAATTACGATGAATGCAACTATATAAACTATATATCAACTACAATACCAAAACTAGAAGATTAAAAAAAAAAAACAATAGTACTCTTCATTGCAATGTACATCAAACCCAGCAATACAATTTTAGTGATTGCAATGTAAATCATATAAATAACTACATACTTAAACAACATTCAAATCAGAAATAAAAAGTAACATTTCTCCATCAATAACAAAAAATAAAATAAAATATTGAAGCTACTGCTACCGTCCAGACATGTCATTAGTCATCACTGGATAATTCTAAACCCGACCGCAATTTTTCAAAATGAATTAAAACACCGATGAAAAGAAAAGAAAAAAAAAGCCCAAGTGTACAAATTCGAACCTTAATCTAACCCAATTCAGTCGGAAATGAAGATCAATCAATCTTGAACACAAACAAATTTCAGTTTGTACGAATTAACACAAATTTGAGTTCGTGGAAAATAGAGCGACCGTAAAGGAATTAGTCAGAATGATGAAAAAGAAAAAGAGAAATAATGCGTAGAAATTAGGACTCGTTTAAAATTATTAACATTTTGTTCTTTTCAATAATTTTTAGGAGGACTGTCTTGAACTTGAATTTTTTTGCAATTTTGAGCTTATAAATATTTTTCTGTACAAGTTTATTGTAACATGGGTAACAAGTTTAACACTGTCTACCAGCTGACCGTGACATGTGGATATCTTCTGAAGCCATTCTGCTCATCTGTGACTTAGCTCCACCGTGTTAAATAGACCTGGTGAAACTTTCCCACTTTAGACTCCTCGTCTGAAAAAAAAAAAGCAACCCCTACGAAAATGGCGGCTGCAACCAATGCTCATTTCTCATCTTCGATTGCCTGTCATTCTCCTTCCAAAGCCGCAAAGAGCCCGTTTCTACCCAAATTCCTAGGTTTCAATTCTGGATTCAAATCCCTTGCCCGACAGATTCAGTCCAACGGTGGAAAAACCGCCGTTGGTGCTCGTATGGTTCAGTCTGCGCCGTCGATTGGCAAGCAACCCGAGCTTGATTTTGATACTAGCGTTTTTAAGAAGGAGAAGGTTACTCTTTCTGGCCACGACGAGGTAGATTTTTATGTACTGAAGCTGTGCTGTTTATTTAGTTTAACCATTTCTCTAATTTCGCTTCATTTATTTAAAATGTTTAGCAGTATTCAAGATCAACTTCTTGTTGTTCAGTCAACTGAGCAATGCAATGAATTTTGTTTGATTTATTTGTTACTATTTTGTGATAATCTATGTCATGTTCTGTTGTTTGTAATGAGCAGTGTATTGTGAAAGGAGGGAGGGATTTGTTTTACCTGTTGCCAGAGGCTTTCAAGGGGATTAAGCAAATTGGAGTTATCGGTTGGGGATCCCAGGTGAGTTTTTAAGTATGTTTAGTCCGTTGTTAGCAACGTTCTCTACTAGTTTTCTTAATCACTTTCAAAGATGCTCTGTGGTGGACCAACAATTATTTTATAACCGTCCACTATCTCATATCTTATGTGTTTATACATGTATTCCCATATGATTTAACGCAGCATGATGCAGACGTGATGTAAATATGCAAGCTTACAATAATGCAATGCTAAATTATATTTGTATGGCAGACCTTATTATAAATCCAAACAGACAGGCCAGTGGAAATGATTAATCAAACAAAATTAACAGTTACACATGAATAATACATACTTCAATAAAATATTTATATTCACACGATTTTGAAATACTGTGTTATCAGTGTTATTTACTTGAGTGTTAACATGGAATACTATTCCAATTCAGATTAAAACATTTTATCCTAAAAACATGGCATAGTCGTAAATTTCAATAATAAAAGCAGAAAGCAACGTTCTTACCAAAATTGGAGCAAAGTAGCTAATTCTATCACTTCCATTCTCAGTTTCTACTTGACATATTTGATGCAAGTTGCTAAACTTTCTTTATGAGAAACTGCACTCTTTTATGATTCGAATCAGGTTTTGGAAATGACAAACATTTTTTTTCATAATGTAGACACAGCAGCATGTGTCTATTCTAATCATTATGAATGGTATTCCTTTTTCACTTCAATACACTTGTTTGCTTGCATTAACTTGTTTTGTCTAATTTAATTTCTATTCCTATCATTTCTAAGGTTCCTTTTCTTTTTTTTCAAAAAAAAAAATTGTTTGTTTTGGTTGTTGTTGTTGTTAAATTGCGGTTTTAACTAAAAACTTTGGTATCACAATGGTATTAGACTTCTAATAGGCAGAGACTACACATCATAATTGTAAACTAAGTTTACCAGCAGAAATGATAGTATGCTTGAAAATAAGGCTGATTGCATTATTACTTCCTGAAACGGGCATTTTGTACAGTTAAGTCTCTGTATGGAAGTACCACCATTCTTTTAAGCATCCCTTGTCAGAGGCTCAGAGCCTACAAATTCTCTTCAAAAGCCTATTCCATTCAAGTATAACAAGACATGCTGAAGCTGGATTTCATGACACTCCATAGATGGTGTAGTTTTTCTGCTTCCATGACATTTCCATGGATGGTGGAACCGTTTTCCTCTTCTACTAACTCCCAAATCTTTGTAATACGTTTGTGCATCGATCGTTCTTTACTGTCTTTTGCAGCCCACCTTTTGTTGTTGTTGTACTCTTGACATTGATGTTACTACATGAAATTCAAACAAAGTAAGATGACTTCTGTGTAAAGAATATTGCAAATAAATAATTAAATGAATAGCACCTTGTGTCTCATAATGTGATCACTCATTGGATCATACAATATTAATTACTATCCTACTATGCAGGGACCTGCCCAAGCTCAAAATTTGAGAGACTCGCTTATTGAGGCCAAGTCAAACATTGTTGTCAAGGTCAGTTTATTTGTATTATGGATCTAAACTAAGTCAGAATATTATGTTTAGTGGTCGGGGCCTTACTATAGTTGGAACGTGATACTTAACTCCGTCATAGAAGTTCATTTTAGCTAATACTGAAAGCTAAGTACCGGTATCGAATCCTACTCCATTTTGTCATGAAAAATATGTTCTCCATTTTTATATTTTGCAAATTGGTAATCACATTGACCAGAATGGACACTTACCTTTCATTAAATTTTATTTTGGTAAACTAGAAAATGGGTAGAGAGGAACTTCATGTTGTATCTTCCCCCCTTTTTAAATTAGACTTGTATATACAAAAAAGAAGAAGAAAAAAGAAAGTTTCTATACGCTCTTAAATCGTGTTGTTTCTTTTCTGGTCAGATTTTATTTTTGAGCATGTTTTATTGGTTCTAATTATAGCGGCGTAAATTTCGAACTACACAATTATATGAGCTTATTTTTGGTTTGGTATGTTTGCTGCTCTTCCTAGTGTTTACGAACCGTGCATTTGTAACTAATAACATACTGGTCATAGTTTCAGCTTCAATATTTGAGATTAAACAGAAAAAGGGGGAATAAAACAAGAAGAAGAAAAATAAAGTGCAGAAAACATAAAGATAGTAACGGAGGAAATACACACAAAATCGCACATTTTAATCATTATAGATGTCTTTTGACCAAGAATTATGTCCCAAGTTTTATGGACATGAAAAATTCATCGAAGCCTAGTTCTATGGTGGTTTTCCTTTGTTAGTGTATTTCCTTGTCAACAAATAAATCTTTATTGATGAGTCGACACAAACGTAGTATCCTAGTTTTTACCAGCTTGTTGTGAAACCTATTAATGCTTCCTAAATTCGTGAAATTTTTTCCGCTACATGACAAGATTTTTGTACATCTCTGTGCAGATTGGATTGAGGAAGGGTTCACGTTCATTTGAAGAAGCACGCACTGCTGGGTTTACAGAAGAAAGTGGAACGTTGGGTGAGATATGGGAGACTGTCTCAACTAGTGATCTTGTTCTGTTGTTAATTTCAGATGCTGCACAGGTTAGTCTATGACAATTAAATTTGTGCATTATCAAAAGACAGTGTATGATTCCTACAAAGTGTATATTCATGTTTCTACATGATTTCACATTTTATTCTGTATATTTTCATGTGAAATGTATTTTCTATTCGTTAATCTTTATATGCTCTCCCGGTGCACAAATATGAGTTGATAAGCAATATTTTTGTGTTCAGTCTTTAATGATAATCTACTGATTGGTCTACTAGATACTTTAGGGCTTGTTTAGTTCCTGTGCATAGGCAAATTTGAGAGTTGAAATTTTAAATTCGTTTGCAATTTTGATATTACAGGCGGATAACTATGAAAAAATATTCTCGCACATGAAACCAAATAGTATTCTTGGACTCTCCCATGGATTCCTTTTAGGCCACCTGCAGTCGCTTGGCCTTGATTTTCCTAAGAACATCAGTGTAGTTGCTGTATGCCCCAAGGGCATGGGCCCATCAGTAAGAAGGCTCTATGTCCAAGGAAAGGAAGTCAATGGTGCTGGCATTAATGCTAGCTTTGCTGTTCACCAGGTACTGTTTTAAGTGCAGCTATTATCATTTTTCACGTTCTAATGTTTTTGTTGCCAAATAAGAATCTAATGTTTTCCAAATAAGAAGGGACATACATGAGTTTGACAAAATCTGTTTGATCTATTTAGTATTTATACTTTAACCGTGGATAAGTTGTCTGTAGCTTTTTATGATCATTTGTTATCTACATTTTAATAGTAACTGGCTTGTTAGTTTTTTTTCCTGTTCTCCTACTATAGTTAGCAATGTGAATCTGAACTCTTTGCGAAAATTTATATAACCACACCACCTTCTTAAATTTAACCTGTTTTAGAATGTGCAAAAAGCTTTATATTGGGAGTTACATATATTTGAGAGTAATTTGGATGGATTAATTACGTTTCATATGAACTATGATTTTCTTGTCTGATGATACCCGGTTGGAATTTCATTACAGTCCAGTTGTGATTGCTGTTTTGTGGATGATTGGCATAATTCATGATGTACTTTTGTGCTATAAATAGGATGTTGATGGTAGAGCTACTGATGTTGCTCTTGGATGGTCTATTGCTCTGGGGTCACCCTTCACATTTGCCACTACGTTAGAGCAAGAATACAAAAGTGATATCTTTGGCGAGCGAGGTGGAATTTGAACATGTAGAAATGACACATTTGTGTATTCTTATAATTAGCTTATATTCGTCTCTATTTTGGTTTAGGTATTTTGCTAGGCGCTGTTCATGGTATTGTCGAGTCTCTGTTTAGAAGATACACCGAGAATGGAATGGGTGAAGAGCTAGCTTATAAGAACACTGTTGAATGCATCACTGGAATTATATCAAAGACAATCTCTACCAAGGTAATCAGCTACGGCTAGAATATTTCAACAATTTAGATGACATGGCTTTTGAAGGAAACTTTTAATATTAGGGCATGCTTTCTGTCTATAACTCATTGTCGGAAGAAGGGAAGAAAGAGTTCAACGCTGCATACAGCGCTTCATACTATCCTTGCATGGATATTTTGTATGAGTGTTATGAGGATGTTGCTAGTGGAAGCGAGATCCGTAGTGTTGTGCTTGCTGGTCGGAGATTTCAAGAAAAGGAGGGTCTTCCAGCGTTCCCAATGGGCAAAATTGATCAGACACGGATGTGGAAAGTTGGTGAAAGAGTTCGCTCTGTGAGACCTAAGGGCGATTTGGGCCCTCTGCATCCCTTCACTGCTGGAGTTTTTGTCGCTCTTATGATGGCTCAGGTACCACTTGCTTGCGTTTATGGTTATGCTTCATATTTATTTGGACTGGAATCAGAAAGTTGCAGCTGAACAGCCTTCTCAGATTTTTGATTGCTGTCCAGCCTTCTGAAATTTTCACTTAGCACTCTCCTATGTATATACCATGTTATCAGGTTTCGGCCGGAACCCTGAGATTCCGGCAATTTCGGTTCTGTCCCGGCCAGAGGCAGGATGTGATTAGGCCAAAATCCTGTCCCGTGCTTACAGTCGAAGAGAAAAAAATAAATCAAAATAGATCTTAACTGCGTTGCCTTCTGTAGTCGAGAATCACCATTGTTCATCGGCAGCCGCCTTTGTTCATGGGGAGTCGGCCGTCATTCGAGAATTGCCTTTGTTCATTCATTGAAAGTAGCCTTCGTTTGTTTGTCGAGAGTCATCAATTCACTTTTGTTCTTTCAACGAGAGTCGATTTTGTGTTCATCGTCTTCGTTCATCCTTACTGTGTTTCTTTTTTGTTTCCGTAGAGCTGAGAGAGAAAGAGACCCGTTAGGGTTGTTTGTTGCTAGGTTTACGTAATAGGGCTGAATCTTAATGGGCATGTAAATTAGGGTTATTTGTTGCTAGCTTAACTTAATAGTGCTGAATCTTAATGGGCTGGCTGCCGGAAATTAATTATTCAATTCAGGTTAAATGCTCATTTTATGCTTAGATGGACTGATGTTAATTTATATTCGAATTTTATTTAGTATATTATTTATGTTTGATCATGTTGTTAATATTATATCAGTATATTTTGGCAAATCAAATTGAAATATGCTATTGGACCGTAGGTCCGTAACCAAAAAATAAGGAAACTTCCGAAACTAAAGAAATTTTTTGAAATAATGAAAATTTTCAAACAAACGAAACCGAGACCGAAAGCGAGTTCTCGAATCTTGGTGTATACATGTTATCGACTTCATTAAAACAATAAATTTATTTTTAGCAACCAATTGCAGCATTTCATCCATTCAGCTACTAATGCTATTCTGTACTAGCAATATTTGATATAGCCGTGGGTTACAGTTTGTAATATCATGATAATACTACAAATTTGAAATTGTTTCTGTAAAAGTTGGTGTGATTATTTTGGGCGTATGATCAAACAACAATCTGAAAACGCTTCCTGTTGCAAATCATATCCTTTTGACTATGCATTTGTAATTGAATAAAACAGGATTTTTTTTTTTCAAACTTAATAGTATGTACTAATTAAGCAGGTGTGTTTCCTGAACAAATGTGCTTCTCAATGCTGTTTGACTTGTCGAGTATTGTGCATTTGTAATAATCATGATTCATAATCCGAATATTTCAGATTTTTTTTATAAAAAAGGGTACATAAAACTAGTCTTAGGTAGTATACAACATACTACAAAATCAATATATGTTCGAATCACCTTATGCAAGTTTCGAACCATCTTACGTCAAAGTCGAAACATCTAACCACTGAGAGAATGGTGTTTGTCGTAATACCATGGATCTGTAATAATCATTATTCATAATCTGTTGGAAATGCATGTAAACCGTGTGCAATTTAGAATGATCACAATAAAATTCTGAAACTTCATAATATGAATGTAACATATGTTCCTTTCATATAATATACGACATGCCTGGCTGATATAATTATTCATGAACATACTACCGTGTGTGTACAGATTGAAGTTCTAAGAAAGAAGGGACATTCATATTCTGAGATCATTAATGAAAGTGTGATCGAAGCTGTAGACTCCTTAAACCCATTCATGCATGCTCGTGGCGTTTCATTCATGGTAGACAACTGCTCTACAACTGCCAGATTAGGATCCAGAAAATGGGCTCCTAGATTTGATTACATACTCATGCAGCAGGCCTATGTAGCCGTTGATAACGGCTCTTCTATTAATCAAGACCTTATAAGCAACTTTTTGTCTGACCCAATCCATGAAGCAATTCAAGTATGTGCTCGGTTAAGGCCCTCGGTTGATATATCTGTGCCGGTCGATGCTGATTTCGTACGCCCTGAACTTCGTCAGGTCAGCAATTGAGTTGTATTTATCTTTTGTTTATTGCGTATTTCTACATGCTAAGTTGTGCTTTTTCTTGAACTTTGCCTGTATTTGAGCAGTTTGCAATGTATTTGGAACTTAAGTTGATAAATTGTATGAATGTTTGAAGTTATTTTGTCTCTAGTTTGATGCTCTTTTTAGGACGGATTGTATCCACCTGGTGAGTAACGACTGGTAACTTTATTTCAGATCATTTTTTATGGCAACACTTAACGGAATTGTCATTTTGGTTTGTGAAACAAAACATTTAAAGATCATTTTTATTTTTATTTGTGCTATTGAGCAGTAATTGGAAGTCAAACATGCATTTTCTATGGACATATCAAATGGACGTGCATTTTGTACTAATACATATGATGGGAACTTGTTCTGAAGAAATTCAGGGCGTTCCCAACCCAAAGTTGGATTGAGATATCAGGGTGTCGGTTGGTTGCTAGTGGATTGCTTAGGCAATCCTCGGAATTTCAAAGCAACCGATTGGTTGCTTGACAATTAGGGATATAGCTGGCTTTTATTTAGTTGACTAAGCTAATCGGGTTTTATGAAGCCGGTTAAGCTCCATTTGGGGTGGTAAAAAAAATATGACCGTTGCCCCTTAGTCGGTTAAGGGCAACGATCACTTTTTTGATTGTTGCTCCATCCCTACTTTCCTCTTCTTCTCTCCTTTATGTATATAGAGTAACGTTCAATGACATCTTAAATAGTGCAACATCTCTTTAGCTCCTCTGATTTCCAGAACATTCTCGTTTCTCTTTCCTTCCACTAATTCTCTCTTTCTTCACTAACTTATTTAACTATAAATACTTGACAATAAATGAAATGCAAACGGAAGGCTAAAAAAAAGGGATATAACCCTCCTTATATATATATATATATATATATATATATATATATATATATAATATTTTATTTTAATAAATTACACAACGATCTTCATTCTTTTTACTCTCTTCAACACAAAACATTAAATAGCAATAATGTTGAAATAATAGAAAGAAAAATCTGTTTTACAACCCCGTTTCGATAACAAGATCCCAAAATAATGTATTCAAAATCAGTTTTAATCGCAGCACAATCCAAATCAAAATCAACCCCACTATGGTATCAATTCGTATCAACCTCCACAAAATTCGATTTACCGCAATTTTCAACAAAATTGAAACCACTACTAAAATTCAAATTACTCTGAACATTCTTCTTTTGAGCAAAACTGCAATTTTGAACAAGATTACATCTTTTCTAATAGCTAACATCGAAGATAGACTCCTTACCCATCTCAGAATTTGAATAGAAACCTGAATAATCAATTCAGATATAGAGACCGAGGAACTGAAGAATCACAGTTCGAAAATGTTGAAGTCACAGAACAAGATAACAGTAATGCATATATGCTTTCAGTGCGATCCAGACGGCAATAAAATTCTTGAAATCAACATCAATGAATTTTCTATCGAGGAATTTGGACAGTAAGCTCTGTTTCTACAAAACTCCGTAAATGGCCATCGGATGCGCAAGCTAAGCTTTCTTACTGTTGGGTTAAATGTTCAAAGGACAAATGGAATAGTACCGACCAAAGCGGAAGTTCTTTTTGAAATTCTGTTTGCAATTTGTTCACGAACGACATTCAAATTATCTTCGTAGAACGGTTGATTCTTTGAAACAGTCTTAAAAAGGAAATAATGGTCAGTTTATATGCAAGCCAGCAAAGCGGGCTAATGACATTGATATGATAATGTTTTATATTAGTTCATTTATATTTCTAGGTTTATTGAGTTAGGTTTATTGAATTTCGTCAAATATTGCTAAGTCAGACGCATGCATTATATTTGGCTGAGCACAACAGCCAACCTTTCAACATGCAATATTGCTATAAAATATTTTCGAAGGAGAACAATTGAGAAAGAGCGCAATAAGTACACTCAATTTTTTGGTTCCGACCTAGGTAGATGGGTGATGAATCAAGCCTAAGTAGTTCGGATGCACACAAAGATACCCCATTCACAACTAGTAGCGACGACAGGCCATGCAGGAAGTTCAAGGAGAAGAAAAAAACGTCCACTAATTATACTAGACATTATGAACAAATCAGTGGAAGTCTTGCTACCGTCGAACAAACTACGCAGAAATACATCGAAGCAAAGAAAGCAAGGAGACTTGAGAGAGATTTAGAACGATAACGCGACCGCGACGAATTAAAGCAGGAACGTGTTGAAGAGTTAGAGTTAAGGAGACGAGGATTGATTTGTCAACATAATGCGGATGATTAGTTTTTGACTAGTTGCAACTTAAATAACCTCAATCCAGTGCAAAGAAAGCACATGAAAAAACGAATTAAGGAGTTTAATAGGTGGAACAAAAATCTGTAGTGATCTGTCCTTACTAAGTATCTTAGTACTATGTATTTGTTGTGTATTACTACTTGTATTTGTTGTGTATTACTACTTCTATTTGTATGAAACTATATGAATACTATGTATCCTAGTATCAATGCTTTGATCTGTTACTTATTAATGATTGTATTTGTAAGGAGTTGTATATATCTCGATGTTCCTATAAGTTAGTACCAACATTTGAACCCTTACTCTATTCAAGTGATATTCGATAAACAAACAGACAACACGTAAAACAACTTAACCAACTTCCTAGTGCAATAGAAAAATGTTAGAAATTCTAAATCTCAAATAAGAAATAAACTAAAACGTCTAGTTTACGATTGGGTTCCTACATCTTCCCAATAATGCTCCATTAAATTTTCTCTGAGGTCGAGATGAGTCTGTAGATCTCGAATATCTTCAATTCACTGCTTGTATTGGGAAAATGTATTAGTCTTTATATGTTTTATTTTTAAATGCAACAACAATGTTAGAGTAGCATCAAAGTAGTAGCTTATATTCACAAAGTTCTTCTTCGACAATTGTATTATGAAAAATTATATAACAATACATGATGTTCGATAACACTTCAAGGTCGTGGTAGTGTACCTCCTTTCGTAATATATGAAATCTTTCTTGAAGTGCTCCAAACGCTCGTTCAACATCTTTTCTCCAACTTTCTTGTTGTTTCGTGAACATTACCTCTTTAGCATTATCGGGCCTTTTATAAGTTTGTACAAGAGTTTACCACTTTGGATAAATGTCATCCATGTAACAACCTGAATTCCAACAAACCGATTTTATTTTTAAAATCCCAATCTATCGAAACTCGAGTTGGCTTGTCTGGTATCCTGCAGAAAAGACAGAGATATAAAATATATCAAATCTGAGAAGGCAACTCACAACAAAATGAAATTAAATATAATATAATCAAATATAGCCTTACCAAAGTAATAATACTGTCTAACCAATATCCGAAACTATCATATCTCTGCCATAAAGCTAACCTGTGAGTATGTTATGTGGAGGAGGTCAGAACACAAATTTTGGTGACTGGACTTAAATTACACATACTGAAATAACCCTACATATATCGTTCAGGTGCATTTTCTTGTTTATTAGGTTGTTTTGGGTTAATAACACTCAAGGCTTTACATATACGTCGTACTCATCTATATCCTAGTAGATTAACCTAATATAGTATATATGTAGCTACCCCCAATATACCAAAGTATTTCCCATAGCACCCTCCTCGCACGACACCCGTCGTCATGCCATGGAAGTGTATCCTACGCTGAAACGACATACGGATATCCAATTCATAATGCCACGTTACCGCACAAAACCCTTCTCGCTATGCCATGCAATTGTATGGAGTATTGCCCTAACGTCTACGATACACCACCCGGTGCGGTGTACATGTACCTAGATCCTTACATGTACGTTCTGTCTACTGTACACCGAGTCCCGTAATAGGACTGCATCTGAATGCACGAAACTGGGTCGAGAGCCTTTCCATATCTGTATAGGACTGCTAATAAGGCTTAAAGTACAGATATCTAAACTATGAGATGCATTTCCACGGTGGCTATGGTCCCACCTCGACCCCTCCCTCGACTAGTGAAAGACTACATCAAGAGCTAAGTGACGTGCCCCTAACAAACATTCTACATCCAAATTGGTGTGTCCCGCAACCAAAGTCTTGATAGTGAAAGATGATGGTCTATAGGTTTAGCTCTAGTCTTTCCGCATCCCATTGACTGTCGATGACAAGTAGCCAACGATTACTATCCTTTATTTGGTCCTGACTAGCCTATCTGTAGGCAAATCGTCGAATCACCCCAATGCCATACCACCACAACCTTCTAACTGCCAAACTATCGTTGCAGTCAAGGTATATTCACCAGGTGGTAAAGCCCAGACCCGACCTCTGCGAGTACTGCCTAAGCATGCACCACAACAGAAGATGACCGCGGAGTGCCTTACCACGTCCATCGAAAGCCGTGCACTTTCTTCCACTCCCGCAGAGCCAACAAGCAGAATATCAAGCAGACAAATCAGATGGATGCACTCCTCTCGTGCCTCCAGACACCTTGATGATCTACCCTGTTGGGTTCTTCACCTTCAAATGTGCGGACTGGTCCAAGCGCATTACGCCGTCGTGTTATTAGACCCTATGTATAATCATTCAAACATGCTGAGGCGACCCGAACTTCCCCATGAAGGAAAGCCCGGATTGAGTTGAGAACACGACAAATCAGAACACAAACAGAAGGACATTTCATTGCTTATTACAACAATTCCATCATAATACAAGAATATAACAGAGTATGAATAAATAATATACATTCGGTAAATATCAGAGATCTAAAATTACATTTAAATTCATAGCAGCGGAAAACTAATACAAACACAACTGAAAGGAATATACGGATACAGAGCTTTCCGAATATCATTCCAGCTGCAAACCATGATCCTGTGAATATAAATCTGCAAAACCAAAACTACTAGCTGCCTGTGTGTAAAATAAGGGCACCCAGAGTTTATGTTAAAACAATAAACTCCAGGTCAGTCATGTGACTGGTGTGAGAACTAAAACAGTTATTTAAATCTTTACTTTAAAATAAAGTAAATCCAAGGATCACGCCTTATAACACGGAACGGGTTTCCTCCCTGGAATACCAATGCATAAAATAAACAGCGCAATACTTTTTGGAAAAATGAAGCTAATATAAAACTCAAGTCCCATCACACAATGCAACGCAAGCTAGAGGATAGAGTTTTACCTTATAATAGCCAAACATGCTTGGTACGTTTAAAACAAATTATTTTGATACTATTATAGTGTAAAGTGTACGAAAACAACTTCAAATATAAATGTGTCAATCATAGACGGCATAGTGCCTCATCCCTCTATGTCGCCATACTAGGCCCTACAATAAAAACCGAAATGTCACATATTGGAAGTTGGATTTCCATCTGTGAATCAAGGCAAGGGATCGTCCTTACCACTTCGAGACGCTCTAACCCGTGTCTCAGGATCAGAGCTCGAGTGACCCTTGGATCGTTAGGGTCGGTCCACTCGATACGGATCAAAATGCCTGAACACTGCGTTTCCCCACCCTATGGGTCGTCAATCTGGTCTGTATAAAGACCATACCATCCATCGGCCTTGTAGTGCCGATATACCCAAGGCGCCTCGCTATCCATCATCAACAAAAGTAAAACGTCTGGGCGTGCAAAACCCAGACACCACTTCTAGCTAGAAGGAAACACATGTCCTTCCTGATGTCCTCTCCCATTTCTGGTTCACACCGTGGTGTGAGGCTCGCGAATCAACGCGATACACAAAGCTATGCTATATTAAAGCCGTGCTTTGATCATCAACCACAAGATTCTGCTTTTCAACAGAAGCCTTGATCCTTTGCATCTCAGCATGCCACACAGGCAATTCATGCTATGCAACAGATATCTATCAATCACACAGAATGAAATCCGATGTCAGACACACATCCATTTACAGGTTTGTTCTGGGTCTGAACGAAACCGGAGGCACCTTATTCCTCGTCCCATATGTCCAATACAGGAGAGAGGTCCTCATATATCCGGTCGATCTCCAAGTATGTCTGGACGATCACCACTTATTACCTTGTCTTGGGTGTACAGCCTAATCAAGACACCAGTAATCATCCAAACGATGTGAAGACCTATGGTCTTCAACCACCGTCTTCATCGTCGACTCATTGTCGATTCAGTTATTCAGAATGGGATAAACCCGGTCTTTCTGAATAACTCGCGTATATAATAAACAAGTGCTATAAAACACAACATACTCCTCATTCCAATCCAGAATATTCCTTTATTCAAATATTCTTATACTTTGGGAAATGTTCCCATTAATTTTATCAAAGATAAATTCTTTAAATTTATTCTTTAATCTTCCTTTGGGTATCAATTCAAACCAAATTAAGGTTTATCCAAACTAGTCGGTATTAGCGAACCTTACCGAAGTAATCATTTGTTTAATTTCCCAATTCCAACCTATTCATCCCATGAAGTAAAACTGGTAATACTTCATATCTAACGCCACAGTGTTATCGGTAAAATTAATTACCATTTCACGTTCAAATCTAATTAAATATTTAACTATCGCTTGGAGCAAAACTGATGATACTCCATTCTCGATCATTTATTGAATTTGATAATTTTAATTATCAAATTCACCTTTTAATCTATTAAAGATTCATTAAAACTCTAATTCATTTTTAATTTCCAAAAATGATTACTTAATGATTATTCAAAGTTAAGAAATTAATTTTATCTTTAACTGGGTTAAAGAACTAATGTCATTTAAAATACAACTCACGATAGACCCAAAATCACATTACATTAACAATGGAATCTTCCCGGAAAACCGATCAATATATGTAATCGATATGAATTTCCGTATTCGACTAATAATATAAACGGAATAACGACAAAGCCTTTTAAATTCCATATATATTAATAGTCTTCCTCTGCAGAAACTCACTTCGATTATTATCAAATCGAATTCCATTCCATTCCAATATATTAATTTGAAAAACTTTACTTTGGAAAATCTCTACTAAATCTTTAATAAAAAGATTTATAAGTTTCAAATCTCATTTCAATGTAAATTGGGTTAAAGAACGAATGTCGCTAAAAACACAGTTCACAATAAACCCAATTCACATTCCATTTCAAATCCAATTAAATGTTAATTAATTGGTAATTCTTCTCTACATCTTAATTAAAAGATTTATTCTTTTCACACGGGGTTTAAGAACAGTGTTACTGAAGACCTCATCCCATCAGTTTCTAACCGTAAATTAGTAAGAGAACAATTCCCTAAGTATTAATCCCGAAGGCCTAAACCAACATCAAATCAATACCTAGGAAACCACTCAACTTAGCTAATCTTCAGTTTGTTTCTAATTTTCTTAACTCCATTGGGTTTAAGAACAGTATTATTAAAGATACCATTCGGGACAAACCCAAAATCTCATTCCATTGTTAATCGGGTTAAAGAACAAGTGTTATTTAAAACACCGTTCACGATAAACCCAAACCCCATTTAATATTAAATACAAAGCTCTGAATAGAAAATATATCGGCTTATATTCAATATTAAATTCTGATATCAACAAATATCATGTTGGAATAATGATATATATATATATATACATACATACATATATATATATATATATATATATATATATATATATGTCTTCCAAATTCCTCCACAATGTCTGTATAATCACGAAATCCAATATCGAAATATTCCGAAGATAATTTTGATTCAAATCCATTCCAATTTATATATTGGAAATTCCGGTTATTTTTAAAACCATTTCAAATTCAATTTATTTATTTTAAAATATTGGATTATAATTCTAGTTCATAACTAGTTCATTTCGATAAAAATATATTTTTATCTTTTCAAATATGGAATTTTTCATCCCAATTCTTTCCAAATCATTTATTATGATTTTACACAAATTATTGCTATTTTTAATAATTTTATCAAGGTCCGTGCAGTCGATTTCCATAAACGGCTATCGAATTGCACTTACAACGACCTTTTCCAAATTTGATTTGGACATAATTCCAAATCCAACCGTTAGATTTCTAATTTATTGTATTCGTTAGAAAGCTCTTTTCGATACGAACCTAACGGTTTTGGTTTTAGGAGAATCCGACGGTCGGATCCCCGTAATGTCCATTCGAAGTCAATGGTCGAAATTCGCGAACTACCGCTGCGTGGCGCGTTTTATTCAGGCCATTTAATATATATATAATATATATATATATATTATATATTTCGTCGATTTCCATTTAAAACGTATTTTATAAATCGTTTTAAAAACTATTCCAACTTCATTTCAAATTTCAAATCAAATTTGAATATTCCTTTACAAATTCGTTTTAAATTCATTTTAAAACGATTTCGCTTTCATTTCAAATTTCAAATAAAGTTTGAATATTCCATATCATTTTAATATTAAAATGATAATATTTTTCAAAATATTAAATTTTGAAATCGGTTTTCGATATTCATTATAAATTCGACAAAATTCCCGTTCGTGTTAAAATGACGTTTAACTACTTAACACGCTTCACATTTCAATATTCGCTGAATATTATTATAAAATATTCGTTAATTCTGAACTGGAATCAGACACAGTCAATTACCACATAATTTTATTTATATGGATTTCATACACACATGTACACAACAATAATCAAACAAAGTCAACCATCATCCAGAGTGCATTACACAACTGTATAAGCGTTAAAAATAAATAATTAACGCTCATCACAGCCTGTCAATCCATCGATTGACATACAACTAAATATTGGGATTCGTATATGTCAAATATCATCCCAACACCCGTGTGGGGTTTTCAAACAACCCATACTGAACATTATTTGTGCAGTTGGGCGATGTGTAAAATTTATCGTCCCAATCAATATCAGTCAAATGGGTGTACATAAACAAATCGTCCGATTTCTAAATGAATATTTATTTTAACACATGACTATTTTATACAGTTCATATATATATAATAAAAAATGATATTTTTGTTATTCAAATATTTGATTCATCACATGAATATTTTATACAGCTTATTACACATCACTATCACAATCAAATTCCACAACACAATACAATCAAACAAGTCGTCCATGGTCTGTGGACGACGGGGAGCAGCTCATATATGCAGTTATAAAATAAATAACTATACATAAATAATTTTAGTGAGAAGTTATCACATTGGGATCCACTCCGTCCGTTTTATTTCTGAATTTCTATTCGGTTTGGATTTGAATTTGTCCGGAATTCCAACATGCTCCGAATTGGACCCAGTCAATTTTGTTGCGAAGCTCTTGGTTCCACAATCACAATGGATCTAGTTTCACGCGATTTGGACCTCGTATGCAAAAGATATTGATTTTAACACATTGGATAATTTAAAAAGGTCATTAATTAAAAATTAAACCTTCCTTAATGTTAATTAACGTTGCCAAATCCCCTTCCTTCTCGTTTAAAACCTTCAGCCCGTCGCCGTTATGTTATTCCAAACTAGGTTTCGGTTTTGCGCGCCGCCCGGAGCCTTTGACCAAGATCCACCACCATCATGCCATTCGCCGGCGAAGCCTCCAACATCGCCTCCAAGGTCGACAAACTCGGCCCCCCCACCGACCTGGAAACGGCCTAGAAACACACACCTTTGAGCCGCGATTCCCAATGATTCCGGCCACCATCCTTGATCAAACCTATATGGATCGGAAGAACATGAAGAGCTCTAAAAATTTGTCTTTTGGACGGGGGTTTAATTCGATGTGATTCGGGAATTGTTTGAAGGGGAAAAATCGAGCAGCTTGGGCCTTTGATTTAATGATGGCGGTAGCGCTGAAAGAAATTAGGGTTGGGGAGGATTTTTGTAGAATTTTTTTATTTTTTATTTTATATTTTATTTTTAATTCCTATAATATTCGTTTTTGTCACCAGCTCCAAATCCAACCCAACGACTGTCGCCCCTAGCTAATTACCCCCATTCCGAACACAATGGAATATGTTTCGTAAGCCAATTCTATCGTTTTGATTAGTTTTTTTAATCAAAATTTAAATATAAATTGATATATATATATATATATTGAATTTAAACGTACATTTTAATTTACCGGGACCACATACTGACTCCAAAAATTCGAGAAAAATAATTCTAGCTATGTTTTGACGATACGGTCCTAACAAAACTAATTTCGTCGAATTTGGAGACCATTTGAAAAATGGCCATTTTCTGGTCGATTAAATTTAAACTGAATTGACCAAACACGTTTAAATTCGCCACACTCACATTTTGATTTCAAAAATTATGAAAATTGGAATCTAGCAATAATTCGACATTCCGGATCCAACAAAAGTGGTCTCATTGAAAACGGAGGTCGTTTGTAAAATTGCTATTTTTAAGGGCTATATTTTATATAAAATTCAATAGCGACTATTCTGAATTTTCAACTGAACATAACTTTTTATTCCCGCTATGAAATCTGAATTTTTCAGATTCGTTGGAAAGATATTTTTAAACAGATTCAAATATTTCTAGTTTCACTAAAATCCGGTTTATTTTGAATCCTGTACATTCATTTGAAATTTGAAATCAAATTTTCAAACTACCGTGCCATTGCCAATTCCTTTTATAATTAAAATAAATATTTATATTCTAACTTTGATTTAAATAAATTTATGCATTCTAATTCCATTCAAAATAAATTTCTCGTCATTATTATTTAAAATAAATCATTTTAAATATTCAAAATTCATTAGAATTGCCAAAACATTTTTTTTAAATTGGTTCAAATTTTCCGGGTTGTTACAATCTCCCCCACTTAAAATCATTTCGTCCTCGAAAAGGAATGGTGCCGAAAGTTGTTTATCTGATCAACTCAACTTTCTGTTTGGCTTTCATTCTTCAACTTTTCAGTTTCTAAGAATTTCTAATTTTCCAAAAATTTGGCAAACACCCTAAACTTTCGAAAAATTTCGCCATAACCTCCTTTGTACAGGGAGCATCAGGAAAATCCCCAAACCGCCGCACAGGCCCTCTCATCTCAAAAAGAAAAAGAAAAAGCCAAGCGGTTAGCCAATCGGCTCATAAAATCATCCAAACCCAATAAATTTGTAAATATGTACCTATTTGTCGGGCATACAATTTTATTCCTCTTCTCTAGCCTCCTTGCAATGACTTGTTCAATGTATATACATGTATATGCATGCAATTTCAATCAATTTTCAATTCAGTCCAATATTTGATTAAATTTGGCTTAATGGTTCAAAATTTTAATTAATCAAACCAACAATCAAACAACACAATCAACAATCAATTAGTTGATTATCGTTTCAAATTCATTATTTTGAAATATATACAGAAAATTATGTTTTTGATGCCAAATCACAACAAGTAACCCTATCTAGTTTTGGTTCTCACACCAGTCAGTTAGAAGTATATAGATATCCCACCTTTAAAGCTCAAAAATAAACAACTGATGTCGTACGTCATCAGTAGAATCATCTCCGAGCGACTAGAGTGTAATTCTATATCTATCCAGTATATTAAAACTTCGAATATACATTCATGAAGCGTATATGCAAAATCTCATATACTCGATTATCAAATATGTATAATTGGATTTAATTTTCAAAACAAGATTTGTTTTTACTTATATTTTAAAACAACACTCTTCCAACTCGTTCTAGGATGCTACTGATCCTATCTCTAATGAATCATTCTCATTGGATATTACTAATCCAATCTCTGATGAATTCTTTCGTTTGGTTCTAAGGTGCCTTGTTCTCGAGCTCTGTAAACCAAAGCTCTGATACCAAATGAAGCGACCCTCTTCCAAATTTGATTTGGACATAATTCCAAATCCAACCGTTTTCTTGTATTCGTTAGAAAGCTCTTTCCAATATGAACCCAACGGTTTCGGTTTTAGGAGAATCTGATGGTCGGATCTCCCGTAATGTCCATTCGAAGTCAATGGTCGAAATTCGTGAAATGCCGCGGCGCTGCACGTTCTGTTCAGGCTATTTAATATATATATGTATGTATGTATGTATATATAATATATAATATATATTTCATCGATTTACATTTAAAACGTATTTTACAAATCGTTTTAAATTCGTTTTAGAAACTATTCCAACTTCATTTCAAATTTCAAATCAAATTTGAATATTCCTTTACAAATTCGTTTTAAATTCATTTTAAAACGACTTCGATTTCATTTCAAATTTCAAATCAAATTTGAATATGCCATCACATTTTAATATTAAAGTGATAATATTTTTCAAAATATCAAATTTTGAAATCACTTTTCGATATTCATTATAAAATTAATAAAATAGACAAAATTCCCGCTCGTGTTAAAATGACGTTTAACTACTTAACACGCTTCACATTTCAATATTCGCTAAATATTATTATAAAATATTGGTTAATTCTGAACTGGAGTCAGACACAGTCAATTACCATATAATTTTATTTATATGGATTTCATACACACATGTACACAACAATAATCAAACAAAGTCAACCATCAACCAGAGTGCAGTACACAACTGTATAAGCGTTAAAAATAAATAATTAACGCTCATCATAGCATGTCAATCCATCGATTGACATACAACTAAATATCGGGATTAGTGTATGTCAAATATCATCCCAACACCCGTGTGGGGTCTTCAAACAACACATACTGAACATTATTTGTGCAGTTGGGCGATGTGTAAAATTTATCGTCCCAATCAATATCAGTCAAATGGGTGTACATAAACAAATCGTCCGATTTGTAAATTAATATTTATTTCAACACATGACTATTTTATACAGTTCATATATACAATAAAAATGATATTTTTATTATTCAAATATGTTATTCATCACATGAATATTTTATACAGCTTATTACACATCACAATCACAATCAAATTTCACAACACAATACAATCAAACAAGTCGTCCATGATCTGTGGACGACGGGGAGCAGTTCGTATATGTGGTTATAAAATAAATAACTGTACAGAAATAATTTTAGTGAGAAGTTCTCACATTGAGATCCACTCAGTCAGTTTTGTTTCTGAATTTCTGTTCGGTTTGGATTTGAATATGTCCGAAATTCCAACGTGCTCCGAATTGGACTCGGTCAGTTTTGTTGCGAAGCTCTCGGTTCCACGATCGTAATGGATCCAGTTTCGCACGATTTGGACCTCGTATGCAAAAAATATTGATTTTAACACTTTGGATAATTTAAAGAGGTCATTAACTAAATTAACTAAAAATTAAATCTTCCTTAATGTTAATTAAACGTGGCCAAATCCCTTTCCTTCTCATTTAAAACCTTCAGCCCATCGTAGTTATGTTGTTCCAAACTAGGTTTTGGGTTTGCGCACTGCCCGGAGCCTCTGACCAAGATCCACCACCCCCATGTCGTTCGTCGGCAAAGCCTCCACCGTCGCCCCCAGGGTCGACGAACTCGGCACCCCCTCTGGCTCGGAAAGGGTCTCGAAATGCGCGCCTTTGAGCCGCGATTCCCAATGATTCCGGCCACCATCCTTGATCAAAACTATATGGATCGGAAGAACATGGAGAGCTCTAAAAATTTCTCTTTTGGACGCGGGTCTAATTCGAGGTGATTCGGGAATTGTTTGAAGGGGAAAAATCGAGTAGTTTGGGCCTTCGATTTAATGAAGGCTGCAGCGCTGAGAGAAATTAGGGTTGGGGAGGGTTTTTATAGAAATTTACTTAATTTTTTTATTATGTTTAATTCCTATAATATCCGTTTTTGTCACCAGCTCCAAATCCAACCCAACGACTGTTGCCCCCAGCTAATTACCTTCATTCCGGACATAATGGAATATGTTTCGTAAGCCAATTCTATCGTTTCGATTAGTTTTATATCAAAATTTAAATATAAATCAATATATATTGAATTTAAACGTACATTTTAATTTACCAAGGCCACATACTGACTCCAAAAATTCCAGAAAAAATATAGCTATGTTTTGACGATACGCTCCTAACAAAACTAATTTCGTCGAATTTGGAGACCGTTCGAAACATGACCATTTTCTGGTCGATTAAATTCAAACTGAATTAACCAAACACGTTTAAATTCACCACGCTCACATATTGATTCCAAAAATTATGAAAATTGGAATCTAGCAATAATTTGATATTCCGGATCCAACAAAAGTGGTCTCGTCGAAAAAGGAGGTCGTTTGTAAAATTTCTATTTTTAAGGGGTATATTTTATATAAAATGCCATATCGACTATTCCGAATTTTCAATTGGACATAACTTTTTATTCCCGCTATGAAATCTGAATTTTTCTGATTCGTTGGAAAGATATTTTCAAATAGATTCAAATATGTCTGGTTTCACTAAAATTCGGTTTATTTTGAATCCTGTACATTCATTTGAAATTTGAAATCAAATTTTCAAACTATTGCGCCATTTCCAGTTCCTTTTATGATTAAAATAAATGTTTACATTCTTACTTTGATTTAAATAAATTTATATGTTCTAATTCTATCCAAAATAAATTTCTTGTCTTTATTATTTAAAATAAATCATTTTAAATATTCAAAATTCATTAAAATTGCCAAAAAAATAAAAATTGGTTCAGATTTTCTGGGTTGTTACAATCTCCCCCACTTAAAATCTTTTCGTCCTCGAAAAGGAACAGAGTTGAAAGTTGTTTATCTAATCAACTCAACTTTTCAATTTCTAAGAATTTCTAATTTTTCAAAAAAATGGCAAACACCCTAAATTTTCGAAAAAATTCGCCATAACCTCCTTTGTACGGGGAGCATCAGGAAAATCCCCAAACCGCCACACAGGCCCGCTCATCTCAAAAAGAAAAAGAAAAAGCCAAGCGGCTCATAAAATCATCCATACCCAGTAAATTTGTAAATATGTACCTATTTGTCAGGCATACAATTTTATTCCTCTTCTCTAGCCTCCTTGCAATGACTTGTTCAATGTAGATATGTGTATATGCATGCAGTTTCAATCAATTTTCGATTCAGTCCAATATTTGATTCAGTTTGGCTTAATGGTTCAAAATTTTAATTAATCAAACCAACAATCAAACAACACAATCAGCAATCAATTAGTTGATTATCGTTTCAAATTCATAATTTTGGTATATATACAGAAAACCATGTTTTTGATGCCAAATCACAACAAGTTACCCTATCTAGTTTTGGTTTTCACACCAGTCAGTTGGAAGTATATAGATATCCCACCTTTGAAACTCGAAAATAAACTACTAATGCCGTACATCATCAGTAGAATCATCTCCGAGCGACTAGAGTGTAATTCTATATCTATCCAGTATATTAAAACTTCGAATATACGTTCATGACGCGTATATGAAAAATCTCATATACTCGATTGTCCAAATTCAATATCAAATAAATAATCAAATATGTATAATTGGATGTAATTTTCAGAACAAGATTTATTTTTACTTATATTTTAAAACAACACTCTTCCAACTCGTTCTAGGATGTTACTGATCCTGTCTCTAACGAGTCATTCTCATTAGATATTACTAATCCAATCTCTGATGAATTCTTTCATTTGGTTCTAAGGTGCCTTGTTCTCGAGCTCTGTAAACCAAAGCTCTGATACCAAATGAAGCGACCCTTTTCCAAATTTGATTTGGACATAATTCCAAATCCAACCATTAGATTTCTAATTTCTTGTATTCGTTAGAAAGCTCTTTTCGATATGAACCTAACGGTTCCGGTTTTAGGAGAATCCGATAGTTGAAACTCCCGTAATGTCCAGTCGAAGTCAATGGTCAAAATTCGCGAACTACCGCGGCGCGGCGCATTCTATTCAGGCCATTTAATATATAAAATATATACATTATATATTTTTTGTCGATTTCTATTTAAAACGTATTTTATAAATCGTTTTAAATTCGTTTTAAAAACTATTCCAACTTCATTTCAAATTTCAAATCAAATTTGAATATTCCTTAACAAATTTGTTTTAAATTCATTTTAAAACGATTTTGATTTCATTTCAAATCAAATTTGAATATTCCATATCATTTTAATATTAAAATGATAATATTTTTCAAAATATCAAATTTTGAAATCACTTTTCGATATGTTAAAATGGCGTATAACTACTTAGCACGCTTCACATTTCAATATTCACTGAATATTATTGTAAAATATTCGTTAATTCTGAACTGGAATTAGACACAATCAATTACCATATAATTTTATTTATATGGATATCATACAAACCACCGCCATGTCGTTCGCCGGCGAAGCCTCCACCATCGCCTCCAAGGTTGACGAACTCGACACCCCTACGACCTGGAAACAGCCTCGAAACGCGCGCCTTTGAGCCACGATTCCCAATGATTCCGAGCACCATCCTCGATTAAACCTATATGGATCGGAAGAACATGGAGAGCTCTAAAAATTTCTCTTTTGGAAGGGGGTCTAATTTGATGTGATTCGGGAATTGTTTGAAGGGAAAAATCGAGCAGTTTGGGCCTTCGATTTAATGAAGGCGGCAGAGCTGAAAGAAATTAAGGTTGCGGGGGGTTTTTATAGATTTTTTTTTATTTTTAATTCATATAACTGTTTTTGTCACCAGCTCCAAATCCAACCCAACGACTGTTGCCCCTAACTAATTACTCTCATTCTGGATACAATGGAATATGTTTCATAAGCCAATTCTATCGTTTCGATTAGTTTTTTTTATCAAAAAATTTAAATGTACGTTTTAATTTACCGGGGCCACATACTGACTCCAAAAATTCCAAAAAAATAAATCTAGCTATGTTTTGACGATACGGTCCTAACAAAATTAATTTCGTCGAATTTGAAGACCATTTGAAAAATGGCCATTTTCTAGTCGATTAAATTCAAACTGAATTGACCAAACACGTTTAAATTCACCATGCTCACATTTTGATTACAAAAATTATGAAAATTGGAATCTAGCAATAATTTGACATTCCGGATCAAACAGATGTGGTCCCGTCGAAAACGGGGGTCGTTTGTAAAATTTCTATATTATTCCCGCTATGAAATCTGAATTTTTCAGATTCTTTAGAAAGATATTTTCAAACAGATTCAAATATTTCTGGTTTCACTAAAATCCGGTTTATTTTGAATCCTGTACATTCATTTGAAATTTGAAATCGAATTTTCAAACTACCATGCATTTCCAATTCCTTTTATAATTAAAATAAATATTTATATTCTAACTTTGATTTAAATAAATTTATACGTTCTAATTCTATTCAAAATAAATTTCTCGTCGTTATTATTTAAAATCATTTTAAATATTCAAAATTCATTGAGATTGCGAAAATAAAAAAATTTAAATTGGTTCAAATTTTCCGGGTTGTTACACATGCGCTTGCTGTAATAGCTCGCATTTTACATATCGGAAGATCGTAAAATATTTTTATTTTATTCCCTGAGGGTTGGATCATTCTCATATTTTAATATGTTGCTTATGTGGATGTGAGACATATCCATATTTTTTACCAATTTTGTTTGTGATCATTTTTGCCTCTGTCAGTCTTGTTCATGTTATTACTTTTGACTGCGATCGAATCAAATGCTGAAATCTATGCCATTAGAAAGGAAATGATGATTCTCTTTCCATAGAGTGGTCACATTAAATATTTGGCTCAGCGGTTTGGGAGGAATCGTTGTTTAAGGTTTTTCAGTTTGCTATCCAGGTTTTAGGAGCCTTAACGGGTTGATTTGTTGAGGCCCATTGGTGGAAAGCTATAAATAGGGGGTGAGAGGTATGGAGAATAGTTTACTTTCTCCATTCTCTCATTTGGTGGCCTTGTGTTCCTCCTTCTCTAACACCTTTCCACTATTAAAATCGAGATCTAAGAAAGGGAATCCAAAATCTACACAATTTGAAGCTAGATCTACATCATTTGAAGTGAGAGTTCATCAAATCAAAGGTTTGGATCAAGCTCTTCACTGTTCAGAACCTAATTTCACCATTTTCGCTTTGATTTGGAGAATTGGTGAGTGATATGCATCTCTCACATGGATTCAATCAAGTATATGAGAGTTTGATCTTATTTTTCATCAAATTCAGGTCGTTTTCCTTAGATCTACATCATGGTAAGCTTTATTTCATATGAATCGCCATAGGATCTAATTTAACAACTGAAAACTGGTAATTTCTATGTAATTTCGTATGTTTATGCAAGTTTTATCCGTAATTTAGTTCATATGTTCATTTATCATAATTTTGGTGTAAAATTACATGATTTTGGTGAAAATTGTCATAGTCATGTTGTTAATGATTTCATATCATGTTTATGGTTGAAATTGATGAGTTGGATAAATACATTTCGTCGAGATAGTCGATTGGCAAAGTTCTGGTCGAAATTGGACTTGGATTGGCCTGATGCAGGTTTTGGGTTGGTCTTCTTTTGGTCGGTCAGTCGAGCATGCAATACAATGTATAGTACATGGTGTAGTACAAGCGTTCTGGTCAGTCGGCTTCATACGGGTCGGTTTGGTGGTTTCGGGTCGATCAGGTTGAAGCTGGTCGGTCGGTAATGTGTAGACATTGGGTCGGTCATCCAGTGTTGGGTCGGGCGGTCTGGTGGCTTCGGGTCGGTCGATCAGGTGTGGAATTGAGGGATCGGTCTGGTGGTTTCGGGTCAGTTGGTCAGGTGTGGAATTGAGGGATCGGTCTGGTGGTTTCGGGTAGGTCGGGCTGAAGTTGGCCGGTCGATCTCTTGTTGGAAGGACCGGGTCCGTCGAGGTGGAGTAGCACGGGTCGATTGTGCACATTCTGATCGGTGAAGCTTGGCACAGTGATGTAATTTGTCTCAGTGATGTTGTGACTTCAAAGTAAATTCAAGTGAGAATATTCGAAGTGTCGTATGTGTTCGTTGATCGGTTAGAACAAAGAATGAGGTGGCAACTCAACGGTCGTGAATTGGTGGATAACGGTTGCTCGAGAAGGTTGCTTGGGTTATGGAACGTCGTCAGGTTGGATGACTAGAAATGCGAAGGTCGAGAAGTTATCGTTGTCATAAGTTCTAGCAGGCTCAAAGTAGGGGTACAATGGGGGCACCCGAAAGACTGGAAGGTTGTTGGTCGAGTATCGTGGGTATCGTTGAAAGACCTGGTTGTCAAGATTGGACAAACATTCGTCTCTTTGAAAGGGGTATGGAGTTTATCCTAGGACTGGGGTTACCATTAGCCCTTGACATATAATAAGGTTGGCCGTCATACATTAACGATGGTTTCAAAGCAGGATTGGCGGTGATAGCCAGAGTCTGTCATGGTTGACTGGTTATTTGGTTTGTATTGTCTCACATAGATTGTCCAACGTCGAAGGAGATGTTCCTTGGGTGCTTATCAGATATTGGTTTAGGCCTCTGGGGCTTGTGCTTGAGGGATGTTGAATTCGATTATGACAGTTTACGTGAGATCTAAATTCTAGATGCCATGAGTGCTATTGATGGTTATTTCTGATTGCCATGAATAAATGGTTATTCTTGTTTCCACGAATGAATGGTTGAAATGTTTGATGTAAAGGCTATCACTGTCTGATGTGGGGAGGACGGGGTTAAGTTCTTCTCTGGTGTTGTTGGCAGATTAGTTTGTTTATTTACCCATTCTCATATACTTTATTGATGATGCTAGATAGCTGTTTTATCGCTCAATAAGACTTGTTTGACTCAAGGTTTTATGTTTCCCTCTTATTACCTTGGGTTGTTCATCCGATTGTGGATGGGTAGACTGAGTAGCAGGTAATAGGTGATAGTTTGGTGAGACGATGATGCTGATCGATGTCGAGATGGAGGCTTACGTACTAGTTTTATTACTATCTAGTACATGTTTCTGCTATTTGATTGTTCTACTCTTAGTGTTGTGGTGAGGAAAATTTGTACAGACTTATGTTGAATCCTAGTGTATAGATATACTTTCTAGTTGTTTGAAAGTTTGATGTTTTCTGCTCAATATGCTTTACTATATATCACCTGTTGTATATGTTCTATTATATAGTATCCTTACTCTGTGAGATTTATGACAGGTTTTGATGTTGTTTATCTATGATGATCGTCCATAGCTGCCTAGCACATTTTCAGCGCACTATTCCTCTTGATAAGTGCAGGGGTTATGGGCGTTTGTCACATTTTGTATCAGAGCCCTGGTTAACAATTTTAGCCAAAGTTTGAAGACGTAATTACGTATGAGAGACAGATTGAGCGTGCACCGCAACAGAAGGTCACCACGGAGTACCCTCCATGTCTCTCGGAAGCTGTGTGCTTTCTTCTAGTCCTACAGATTCAGCGAATAGAATATCAAGCAGAAGATTCAGATGGATGCACTCCTCTCGTGCCTCCATACGCCTCGATGATCTATACCATTGGGTTCTTCACTTTCAAATATGCGGACTGGTCCAAGCGCATCACATCGTTGTGTTATTAGACCATATGTACAAACATGCGCTTGCTTTATTAGCTTATCAACTAACTTGATTATTCAAGTTACCGAGTTTTTTTTTAGCCCCTTATATCTCGAAGGAACGGGCCCCTCTCGCTTATTAATTTAGTGATATAACTTAACCCGTTTAAGTTCATTAGTAAGCTCACAACATGTTATTCCCTATATTGTAATTAACGAAAGTAATCTACAATCACTTTACATTATTACCATGTAATTCATTGTCCAATTTCATGTTTACAAGTTACAATAACATGTTACACTGAATGTATATGATTAAATATAACTTATATCATTCATAAGTCTACCTCATTCTTTCTTATTTAATCATAACCTCATCTTACACTGTTATTACAGCTTGTTGTTTACTTATTAACTTAGTTCTTTTAACTAAGGTTTATTAATAAGTATAATGACCTAAGAATTTTCGACCCCAAAAATCGACATAAAACACTATATCGACTATTCAAGCATCGGAAATACCAGATCATTAGTAGCAAGAAGTTAGAGGGCGAGAAACAGAAAGAAAGAAAGTTGGAATAGAAGAAGAAGATCATAACATAACAGAATCAGAGTAAACACGAATCTCACAGCAGAACGAATAATATATTATACAACATAACTTTGAAATAAAAAACCTTCTTTGTACTTACATATATGATCCAAGTACATCACATAAATATCACAGCATAAATAAACTTTTTATATATATATATCTAACACTGAAGCCTCTTGCACCAAGCTCCTCCGATTGTATCTGAAAAATTCCGACTACTTGATTGCCCGTACAAATTTAGACACCCAAGAGTTTAGTGTAAACAAAACAAAATAAACTTTGGCTCAGTCATGGGACTGGTGTGAGTAAACTGCAACCACTTGGTTTAAAATTCCCAAAATCCTTTCCGAAAGAAAAGAAAATTGTAAGACCGATCCACACATGTAACACCCCACCTCCGCTAGGGTCACTCACAAAGGGAATGCACTAGTTTTGGAGGGGTATTATCGAGATAACATCACAGAATTATCACAAGACAGAACATTAATAAAAAAGTTTAAGTAAACAGCGGAATAATTTATGAGCAAAACAGAACTTCATTTTATTCCAAAATAAACCATGTCTCTTACAAACATTTCAAATAACTTCATTACAACTGTCTTGTAATAATAGCCAAAGAAGCAATAACTTAAAAACAGAAAAACAGCTTATTCCCCAAGTGCAGTAAAAAGAAGCAGCCATAGCAAACCGTACATGCTGAGCCAAAGCAAGTGATATCCAAGCTAAGAGCTAGTGTTTCCTCCCTGAGAACCTGGGGGGGGGGGGGAACGAAAGAAAAAGAGGCGAAAGGAAAAGGGTCAGTCATAAAGACTGAGTAAGTCCTAGTGACTTTCAGTGTAAAAATGGTTAAAACAACCTGTCATGTATGAACTGGAACTAAACTTAAGAATGGTGTCAAGGTGAACAAGATAGACTAAGGTGATCAGGATAAGTCAAGACAAGTCAAGTAAAGCATCACATGTTCGAGATTCGTTGCATCGACTGTACTAGTATACTAAGCCCATATCACAAGTTAATCACGAAATAAATCCCACGGCCCAATATCATGAAATGACCCTGAAACGGGGTCTGACCCAAGTACGGGGTCCTTCGGAGCGATTATCTAGTCGATCGGCTCCCTACAAGTTCTAGCTCGTCAAGTGTCCGTGTCATACGGCTAATCACGAATGTAGTCACCTGTGCTGGGTCCACCTTCGGGTGTATCAGCCCTAGGGTGTCAACCCCTGACACGATTCAAGATGCACAGATAAATCTACGGATACCCAGTGCCTGCCCCGGAATACGTGCACGACCGTAGCCCACCGAACCTGCACCGGCGTACCCCACTGCCGTCGTTCACCTCTTACAATCAGCCCAGTAATCGTGCCCCACCCGGCCTAGCCCCAGGGTACCTTGATACATCTAGAGGGTTACTGCTGAAAGGGGTCGTGTCTAGGGTTTCGCCTAACAGATTAGGTCATGTAATTCATGACCTAACCCGCCTAACCGATTAAGTCATGTAATTCGTGACTTAATCCTTTTCCAGTCTAGTCATGTCAAGATGGTTAAGTATGCCATTTAAATTCGTGACTTAACCCGCTTACGTGTCATGTCAAGTTGGCTAAGTGTTGTCGTTTCAAGTCCATGACTTAGCCCTACAAATCGTGTTCAAGTTGGTTAAGTTGTCTTTTCATGTTCATGACTTAACCCTAATTGGCATTAATTGATTCGTTAATGCACCGAACCACTCACATTGGATCTTATTGTTCGTAACCACTGGATTTGCTGGGCGGTTCCGGGCAGGTTTACGCTACGAACTCAACCCAACCTCGGGTTTCAAACACGATGTGACCAACTACCCACACTGGATCCTATTGTTTGTAGCAACTGGATTTGCCGGGCGGTTCCGGGCAAATTTACACTACAAACTCAACCCAACCTCGAGTTGGCCACTTTCTTGTTTTCTAAAGTCATGCCCATGTTCTTATCAGATTCGTACTATTTTCATAGCCTGTTCATATGTCAATTTCGTTCCCAACTAAGGCATGTTTCAAGTCAAGTTATGGCATGTTCAAGTCGAGTTTTCGTGCCATATTTCATGTTCTACTTATGCCAAATTTCACGGTTTATGATTATAATCAATTCAAGTTTTGCCTATTCTACCCAATCGTATCCCCAACGTATATAAACGTACTTCGTTCACAAGCATAAACAATTCAAGAGATAAAGGGGAATAACACCAGACATGTGATAGGCATACGTGACAATTCCAACATTACTTGCATAATAAACAGGCTATAACATATCACATGGTTTCAATACTAGCATGATGATAACTTGGCATAGTAATGGTTCCAACTTAGTTCAACATGATGAATTCAACTTTACATCCTAGGCATAATAATCATTTCGGGCATAATAATAATTTTATTACAAACATGAAACATTAAAGGCATGGTAATTCTAATAGGCATAGTGGATTCCAATTTAGTATTTTTAACATAATGATTCTCATCTAGCATTATAAACATAATGATTCCAACTTTTCATCATGACCTAGCAATTCCCAATTTGTCATTAGCATGATAGGTATATTAACATCACAGGCATAGTTTCATTAATATCATAGACATGGTTTAATTAGCATCATAGGCATGGTTTAATCAACATGAGGATTTCAATGAACATAATGATTCCATGGACATGTATTTGTTCAACTTGCAATAAAATTAAGCCCAAGTGATTCATAACAACATCAACATCATGATAAGTTTAACTTGCAACATTAACATAGCAATATTCCCAAATTTTGATTCAAAGTTAAACAATATAAACATGGATTAATAATAGTTCCTAAATCCGGTTTCAATTCATAGCATGTCCATGTTATTTCAGCGTTTTTGCCTAAAAAGTGACATAGAACTTACAATATGAAGCAAGCAATCCAAATCAAAACTTTAAATCAAATAGCCCCAAATCCGTTGTCTAAAGCGTTGTAGTTGTTGTAGCTTCTAGTTGTAGCCTTCAAGAATCATCCTTCGTCTTCTTTAATTTTTGTTCTTTGTATTTTTAATTTAGAGTTCTAGGTTTAATGGCGGCTGCATGAGTGCTAAAATGAAATAGTATGATTTAGGCTAGGTCTTAGGGTCTTTTTATAGTTGTAGGAAATTGATTTCAGCCTTTAGATTAACCCTAGAATAGGTCTGAGCCATCCAAAATCGTCACGAGCCCCTAAAACAAGACCCAGGAGCCAAAACAGGTGCACCAGAAAAATTGGTCCGACCGGGGGGGTCGACCCCTGGGTCGACATGGGTGTCGACCCATTGGGGGGGGGGTCGACACTGGTGTCGACCCCTGTGTCGACCCTGCCTGAGGCGGGAAAATTCCCGCCCATTCTGCCTTGGTTGTAATTTAAATCTGAATTCGAATTTGAACTGTTTTCGGGCTTGGAATTTTCTGAAAACTTCATTGGGCCATAACTTGGTCATACGGACTTCGTTTTTCAAAAACTCGGACTCTATTTCGCGTATTTTTCCGAGACGAACGCAATGGCACAACCAGTTTTCCCTGATTTAGATTTTAATATTTAATTCTGCCATGATTCTTGTCTTAACACGTTGTTAAAATACGGGTTGTTACATTCTCCCCTCCTTAAAGGATTTCGTCCCCGAAATCTCCAAGTTAGGGAGGATGTGTCCTATCATCTAATCATCCATCTACTCAAAACATCATCCACAGGCAACCATGGTCCTTAAAAGACTTCTAATGTTTTATGAACACATGCAAAGAGTGTGTGTATATGTTCCTTAGCTAATGCTAATGATCATGCCTGATTGATCTTCTAAATGCAAAATATGTTTAGTGAAATGAATCCAATATGTATGCAAAATTTTCCTATTATAATTCATAATTTCTACATGAGTGTACAAATATTTAATCATATGCAATAACCAAATGATAGTACAACCAAGTTTCCAAAATAAACACTCATGCATATGCAAGTATGAAACTGTGACTGAGCCGATCTAGTGCCTAATGTGTATTCATGCATCCACGAGCAACCACTTGCGACCACTTGCAACCATTTCGCAATCATAACATGTTTCAATTACATGTTTACATCCAAAAAGATTCTACCTATGGTCTTCAAGATAGGATCGAGGGGATAACAAGATAAAACAAAGCATCTAGAAAAAGAACTTAACGATGTACCCCCAGAAGGTCCGGTCTGCTTTTTAGGGCAGTCCTTGCTGATGTGTCCAGTCTCCCCACAATGAAAACATTCACCTTGCTTTCTCTTCCTCTTTCTACAATCCTTGGCTATGTGCCCTTCCGTACCACAGAAATTGCATTTCCTTTTATCACGTGAGTTGTCGTTCTTGCCTCCTTTCTCGGGGTCTACCTTCTTATTCTGAGAATCGTTGGGCTTGACTTTCTTGCCCTTCTTATCTTCCTCATACAGTAGGGCCATATCCACCAAGCTTTCAAAGGTCGCCCCCATGGGCACATGAGTCATGGCCAAACCATGTAGTGGCTCGTTCAAGCCTCGTGCAAAACGTAGCGCCTTTTTCTTAGGAGTGTTGACCAACTCCAATCCGAAGCGAGCAAGCTGATTGAAACGGTTCACGTATTCTTTAACTGTCATATTTCCTTGTTTAAGGGCCAGAAACCGTTCCATTTGGAGACTCTCCTCTGCCGATGACAAGAACTTAAGCCCAATTCTCCCTCTAAAGTCCGCCCAAGTCTCAATGGGCCTAGCAGCGTTGGTGACTTCCCACCAATAAGAAGATTCCTCTTTCATGAGCCACGCCGCCAACTGTACTTTCCTATTGTCCTCTACCTCAAAGATAACAAACAAGTCTACGGTTTCCTTCAACCAATTCCGCGCCTCAACAAAAGTCTCTGTTCCTAGGAAATCCTTTCCGCCCATGGCCTTAAAGTCCTTGCATATCTTTGAAAAAGCGGTTTCTCGCGGAGGTTGAGGAGGATGAGGAGGAAGATTGGCTGGGCCTGCCACATTAGCCGAGCCTCGAGGAAACGACGGAACCAAGTGGGTATATTGACACACTCGGGAAGATTAAGATCGTCGGCCATGATAAGCTGAAAACGAAAAAGGAAAAGATTCAAACGAGGAAACAAAGATTGTGCTAATGGCTTTTTGGGGAATAGCCTTTTAAAATAAACCAACTTTTCTTGAAAAGTGCTTCTTTGTAAATGGTTTTGAAAAAAAAAATCAAAAGGTTTTCAAAACTTTTGCCCAGTCTTGGTAACCTCGCTCTGATACCAAATGTAAGACCCCACCTCCGCTAGGGTTACTCACAAAGGGAATGCACTAGTTTTGGAGGGGTATTATCGAGATAACATCACAGAATTATCACAAGACAGAACATTAATAAAAAAGTTTAAGTAAACAGCGGAAGAATTTATGAGAAAAACAGAACTTCATTTTATTCCAAAATAAACCATGTCTCTTACAAACATTTCAAATAACTTCATTACAACTTTCTTGTAATAATAGCCAAAGAAGCAATAACTTAAAAACAGAAAAACAACTTATTCCCCAAGTGCAGTAAAAAGAAGCAGCCATAGCAAACCGTACATGCTGAGCCAAAGCAAGTGATATCCAAGCTAAGAGCTAGTGTTTCCTCCCTGAGAACCTGGGGGGGGGGGAACGAAAGAAAAAGAGGCGAAAGGAAAAGGGTCAGTCATAAAGACTGAGTAAGTCCTAGTGACTTTCAGTGTAAAAACGGTTAAAACAACCTGTCATGTATGAACTGGAACTAAACTTAAGAATGGTGTCAAGGTGAACAAGATAGACTAAGGTGATCAGGATAAGTCAAGACAAGTCAAGTAAAGCATCACATGTTCGAGATTCGTTGCATCGACTGTACTAGTATACTAAGCCCACATCACAAGTTAATCACGAAATAAATCCCACGGCCCAATATCATGAAATGACCCTGAAACGGGGTCTGACCCAAGTACGGGGTCCTACGGAGCGATTATCTAGTCGATCGGCTCCCTACAAGTTCTAGCTCGTCAAGTGTCCGTGTCATACGGCTAATCACGAATGTAGTCACCTGTGCTGGGTCCACCTTCGGGTGTATCAGCCCTAGGGTGTCAACCCCTGACACGATTCAAGATGCACAGATAAATCTACGGATACCCAGTGCCTGCCCCGGAATACGTGCACGACCGTAGCCCACCGAACCTGCACCGGCGTACCCCACTGCCGTCGTTCACCTCTTACAATCAGCCCAGTAATCGTGCCCCACCCGGCCAAGCCCCAGGGTACCTTGATACATCTAGAGGGTTACTGCTGAAAGGGGTCATGTCTAGGGTTTCGCCTAACAGATTAGGTCATGTAATTCGTGACCTAACCCGCCTAACCGATTAAGTCATGTAATTCGTGACTTAATCCTTTTCCAGTCTAGTCATGTCAAGATGGTTAAGTATGCCATTTAAATTCGTTACTTAACCCGCTTACGTGTCATGTCAAGTTGGCTAAGTGTTGTCGTTTCAAGTCCATGACTTAGCCCTAAAAATCGTGTTCAAGTTGGTTAAGTTGTCTTTTCATGTTCATGACTTAACCCTAATTGGCATTAATTGATTCGTTAATGCACCGAACCACTCACATTGGATCTTATTGTTCGTAACCACTGGATTTGCCGGGCGGTTCCGGGCAGGTTTACGCTACGAACTCAACCCAACCTCGGGTTTCAAGCGCGATGTGACCAACTACCCACACTGGATCCTATTGTTTGTAGCAACTGGATTTGCCGGGCGGTTCCGGGCAGATTTACACTACAAACTCAACCCAACCTCGAGTTGGCCACTTTCTTGTTTTCTAAATTCATGCCCATGTTCTTATCAGATTCGTGCTATTTTCATAGCCGGTTCATATGTCAATTTCGTGCCCAACTAAGGCATGTTTCAAGTCAAGTTATCGCATGTTCAAGTCGAGTTTTCGTGCCATATTTCATGTTCTACTTATGCCAAATTTCACGGTTTATGATTATAATCAATTCAAGTTTTGCCTATTCTACCCAATCGTATCCCCAACGTATATAAACGTACTTCGTTCACAAGCATAAACAATTCAAGAGATAAAGGGGAATAACACCAGACATGTGATAGGCATACGTGACAATTCCAACATTACTTGCATAATAAACAGGCTATAACATATCACATGGTTTCAATACTAGCATGATGATAACTTGGCATAGTAATGGTTCCAACTTAGTTCAACATGATGAATTCAACTTTACATCCTAGGCATAATAATCATTTCGGGCATAATAATAATTTTATTACAAACATGAAACATTAAAGGCATGGTAATTCTAATAGGTATAGTGGATTCCAATTTAGTATTTTTAACATAATGATTCTCATCTAGCATTATAAACATAATGATTCCAACTTTTCATCATGACCTAGCAATTCCCAATTTGTCATTAGCATGATAGGTATATTAACATCACAGGCATAGTTTCATTAATATCATAGACATGGTTTAATTAGCATCATAGGCATGGTTTAATCAACATGAGGATTTCAATGAACATAATGATTCCATGGACATGTATTTGTTCAACTTGCAATAAAATTAAGCCCAAGTGATTCATAACAACATCAACATCATGATAAGTTTAACTTGCAACATTAACATAGCAATATTCCCAAATTTTGATTCAAAGTTAAACAATATAAACATGGATGAATAATAGTTCCTAAATCCGGTTTCAATTCATAGCATGTCCATGTTATTTCAGCGTTTTTGCCTAAAAAGTGACATAGAACTTACAATATGAAGCAAGCAATCCAAATCAAAACTTTAAATCAAATAGCCCCAAATCCATTGTCTAAAGCGTTGTAGTTGTTGTAGCTTCTATCTGTAGCCTTCAAGAATCATCCTTCGTCTTCTTTAATTTTTGTTCTTTGTATTTTTAATTTAGAGTTCTAGGTTTAATGGCGGCTGCATGAGTGCTAAAATGAAATAGTATGATTTAGGCTAGGTCTTAGTGTCTTTTTATAGTTGTAGGAAATTGATTTCAGCCTTTAGATTAACCCTAGAATAGGTCTGAGCCATCCAAAATCGTCACGAGCCCCTAAAACAAGACCCAGGAGCCAAAACAGGTGCACCAGAAAAATTGGTCCGACCGGGGGGGTCGACCCCTGGGTCGACATGGGTGTCGACCCCTGGGTCGACATGGGTGTCGACCCATGGGTCGACATGGGTGTCGACCCATGGGTCGACATGGGTGTCGACCCATTGGGGGGGGGGGTTGACACTGGTGTCGACCCCTGTGTCGACCCTGCCTGGGGCGGGAAAATTCCCGCCCATTCTGCCTTGGTTGTAATTTAAATCTGAATTCGAATTTGAACTGTTTTCGGGCTTGGAATTTTCTGAAAACTTCATTGGGCCATAACTTGGTCATATGGACTTTGTTTTTCGAAAACTCGGACTCTATTTCGCGTATTTTTCCAAGACGAACGCAATGGCGCAACCCGTTTTCCCTGATTTAGATTTTAATATTTAATTCTGCCTTGATTCTTGTCTTAACACGTTGTTAAAATACGGGTTGTTACATTCTCCCCTTCTTAAAGGATTTCGTCCCCGAAATCTCCAAGTTAGGGAGGATGTGTCCTATCATCTAATCGTCCATCTACTCAAAACATCATCCACAAGCAACCATGGTCCTTAAAAGACTTCTAATGTTTTATGAACACATGCAAAGAGTGTGTGTATATGTTCCTTAGCTAATGCTAATGATTAGGCCTGATTGATCTTCTAAATGCAAAATATGTTTAGTGAAATGAATCCAATATGTATGCAAAATTTTCCTATTATAATTCATAATTTCTAGATGAGTGTACAAACATTTAATCATATGCAACAACCAAATGAGAGTACAACCAAGTTTCCAAAATAAACACTCATGCATATGCAAGTATGAAACTGTGACTGAGCCGATCTAGTGCCTAATGTGTATTCATGCATCCACGAGCAACCACTTGCTACCACTTGCAACCATTTCGCAATCATAACATGTTTCAATTACATGTTTACATCCAAAAAGATTCTACCTATGGTCTTCAAGATAGGATCGAGGAGATAACAAGATAAAACAAAGCATCTAGAAAAAGAAGTTAACGATGTACCCCCAGAAGGTCCGGTCTGCTTTTTAGGGCAGTCCTTGCTGATGTGTCCAGTCTCCCTACAATGAAAACATTCACCTTGCTTTCTCTTCCTCTTTCTACAATCCTTGGCTATGTGCCCTTCCGTACCACAGAAATTGCATTTCCTTTTATCACGTGAGTTGTCGTTCTTTCCTCCTTTCTCGGGGTCTACCTTCTTATTCTGAGAATCGTTGAGCTTGACCTCTTTCTTGCCCTTCTTATCTTCCTCATACAGTAGGGCCATATCCACCAAGCTTTCAAAGGTCGTCCCCATGGGCACATGAGTCATGGCCAAACCATGTAGTGGCTCGTTCAAGCCTCGTGCAAAACGTAGCGCCTTTTTCTGAGGAGTGTTGACCAACTCCAATCCGAAGCGAGCAAGCTGATTGAAACGGTTCACGTATTCTTTAACTATCATATTTCCTTGTTTAAGGGCCAGAAACCGTTCCATTTGGAGACTCTCCTCTGCCGATGACAAGAACTTAAGCCCAAATCTCCCTCTAAAGTCCGCCAAAGTCTCAATGGGCCTAGTAGCGTTGGTGACTTCCCACAAATAAGAAGCTTCCTCTTTCATGAGCCACACCGCCAACTGTACTTTCCTATTGTCCTCTACCTCAAAGATAACAAACAAGTCTTCGGTTTCCTTCAACCAATTCCGCGCCTCAACAAAAGTCTCTGTTCTTAGGAAATCCTTTCCGCCCATGGCCTTAAAGTCCTTGCATATCTTTGAAAAAGCGGTTTCTCGTGGAGGTTGAGGAGGATGAGGAGGAGGATTGGCTGGGCCTGCCACATTAGCCCGAGCCTCGAGGAAACGACGGAACCAAGTGGGTATATTGACACCCTCGGGAAGATTAAGATCGTCGTCCATGATAAGCTGAAAACGAAAAAGGAAAAGATTCAAACGAGGAAACAAAAATTGTGCTAATGGCTTTTTGGGGAATAGCCTTTTAAAATAAACCTACTTTTCTTGAAAAGTGCTTCTTTGTAAATGGTTTTGAAACAAAAAATTCAAAATGTTTTCAAAACTTTTGCCCAGTCTTGGTAACCTCGCTCTGATACCAAATGTAACACCCCACCTCCGCTAGGGTCACTCACAAAGGGAATGCACTAGTTTTGGAGGGGTATTATCGAGATAACATCACAGAATTATCCAAGACAGAACATTAATAAAAAAGTTTAAGTAAACAACGGAAGAATTTATGAGCAAAACAGAACTTCATTTTATTCCAAAATAAACCATGTCTCTTACAAACATTTCAAATAACTTCATTACAACTGTCTTGTAATAATAGCCAAAGAAGCAATAACTTAAAAACAGAAAAACAGCTTATTCCCCAAGTGCAGTAAAAAGAAGCAGCCATAGCAAACCGTACATGCTGAGCCAAAGCAAGTGATATCCAAGCTAAGAGCTAGTGTTTCCTCCCTGAGAACCTGGGGGGGGGGGGGGGGGGGGACGAAAGAAAAAGAGGCGAAAGGAAAAGGGTCAGTCATAAAGACTGAGTAAGTCCTAGTGACTTTCAGTGTAAAAACGGTTAAAACAACCTGTCATGTATGAACTGGAACTAAACTTAAGAATGGTGTCAAGGTGAACAAGATAGACTAAGGTGATCAGGATAAGTTAAGACAAGTCAAGTAAAGCATCACATGTTCGAGATTCGTTGCATCGACTGTACTAGTATACTAAGCCCATATCACAAGTTAATCATGAAATAAATCCCACGGCCCAATATCATGAAATGACCCTGAAACGGGGTCTGACCCAAGTACGGGGTCCTACGGAGCGATTATCTTGTCGATCGGCTCCCTACAAGTTCTAGCTCGTCAAGTGTCCGTGTCATATGGCTAATCACGAATGTAGTCACCTGTGCTGGGTCCACCTTCGGGTGTATCAGCCCTAGGGTGTCAACCCCTGACACGATTCAAGATGCACAGATAAATCTACGGATACCCAGTGCCTGCCCCGGAATACGTGCGCGACCGTAGCCCACCGAACCTGCACCGGCGTACCCCACTGCCGTCGTTCACCTCTTACAATCAGCCTAGTAATCGTGCCCCACCCGGCCTAGCCCCAGGGTACCTTGATACATCTAGAGGGTTACTGCTGAAAGGGGTCGTGTCTAGGGTTTCGCCTAACAGATTAGGTCATGTAATTCGTGACCTAACCCGCCTAACCGATTAAGTCATGTAATTCGTGACTTAATCCTTTTCCAGTCTAGTCATGTCAAGATGGTTAAGTATGCCATTTAAATTCGTGACTTAACCCGCTTACGTGTCATGTCAAGTTGGCTAAGTGTTGTCGTTTCAAGTCCATGACTTAGCCCTACAAATCATGTTCAAGTTGGTTAAGTTGTCTTTTCATGTTCATGACTTAACCCTAATTGGCATTAATTGATTCGTTAATGCACCGAACCACTCACATTGGATCTTACTGTTCGTAACCACTGGATTTGCTGGGCGGTTCCGGGCAGGTTTACGCTACGAACTCAACCCAACCTCGGGTTTCAAGCGCGATGTGACCAACTACCCACACTAGATCCTATTGTTTGTAGCAACTGGATTTGCCGGGCGGTTCCGGGCAGATTTACACTACAAACTCAACCCAACCTCGAGTTGGCCACTTTCTTGTTTTCTAAAGTCATGCCCATGTTCTTATCAGATTCGTGCTATTTTCATAGCCTGTTCATATGTCAATTTCGTGCCCAACTAAGGCATGTTTCAAGTCAAGTTATGGCATGTTCAAGTCGAGTTTTCGTGCCATATTTCATGTTCTACTTATGCCAAATTTCACGGTTTATGATTATAATCAATTCAAGTTTTGCCTATTCTACCCAATCGTATCCCCAACGTATATAAACGTACTTCGTTCACAAGCATAAACAATTCAAGAGATAAAGGGGAATAACACCAGACATGTGATAGGCATACGTGACAATTCCAACATTACTTGCATAATAAACAGGCTATAACATATCACATGGTTTCAATACTAGCATAATGATAACTTGGCATAGTAATGGTTCCAACTTAGTTCAACATGATGAATTCAACTTTACATCCTAGGCATAATAATCATTTCGGGCATAATAATAATTTTATTACAAACATGAAACATTAAAGGCATGGTAATTCTAATAGGCATAGTGGATTCCAATTTAGTATTTTTAACATAATGATTCTCATCTAGCATTATAAACATAATGATTCCAACTTTTCATCATGACCTAGCAATTCCCAATTTGTCATTAGCATGATAGGTATATTAACATCACAAGCATAGTTTCATTAATATCATAGACATGGTTTAATTAGCATCATAGACATGGTTTAATCAACATGAGGATTTCAATGAACATAATGATTCCATGGACATGTATTTGTTCAACTTGCAATAAAATTAAGCCCAAGTGATTCATAACAACATCAACATCATGATAAGTTTAACTTGCAACATTAACATAGCAATATTCCCAAATTTTGATTCAAAGTTAAACAATATAAACATGGATTAATAATAGTTCCTAAATCCGGTTTCAATTCATAGCATGTCCATGTTATTTCAGCGTTTTTGCCTAAAAAGTGACATAGAACTTACAATATGAAGCAAGCAATCCAAATCAAAACTTTAAATCAAATAGCCCCAAATCCGTTGTCTAAAGCGTTGTAGTTGTTGTAGCTTCTAGTTGTAGCCTTCAAGAATCATCCTTCGTCTTCTTTAATTTTTGTTCTTTGTATTTTTAATTTAGAGTTCTAGGTTTAATGGCGGCTGCATGAGTGCTAAAATGAAATAGTATGATTTAGGCTAGGTCTTAGGGTCTTTTTATAGTTGTAGGAAATTGATTTCAGCCTTTAGATTAACCCTAGAATAGGTCTGAGCCATCCAAAATCGTCACGAGCCCCTAAAACAAGACCCAGGAGCCAAAACAGGTGCACCAGAAAAATTGGTCCGACCGGGGGGGTCGACCCCTGGGTCGACATGGGTGTCGACCCGTGGGTCGACATGGGTGTCGACCCATTAGGGGGGGTCGACACTGGTGTTGACCCCTGTGTCGACCCTGCCTGGGGCGGGAAAATTCCCGCCCATTCTGCCTTGGTTGTAATTTAAATATGAATTCGAATTTGAACTGTTTTCGGGCTTGGAATTTTCTGAAAACTTCATTGGGCCATAACTTGGTCATACGGACTTCGTTTTTCGAAAACTCGGACTCTATTTCGCGTATTTTTCCGAGACGAACGCAATGGCGCAACCCGTTTTCCCTGATTTAGATTTTAATATTTAATTCTGCCCTGATTCTTGTCTTAACACGTTGTTAAAATACGGGTTGTTACAACACATAAACACAGATGACTTTTACCTTACGATAACCCTTTTTTTTTTAAATCAATATTTTTCTGATATTATAATAGTATCTATATCAAGTAAATAGAAATATATCAGAACACTTACATCTCACATTCCACATACATAATATACAATCAAAAACCACGGGCTCTTATTGGGGAATGGATTTCCAACTATGACAAGATATTGAACCACCTTCCAATCGGTGTACTCTAGAGGGGATACCCTGGAGTTCAACAAGAACTTTTTGCAACTCGGCCACACATAACCGACCATTCATTTCGCTTGAATGTTCCGAATATAGTGTCACCTTATAGTTGGTATACCAACATAACCAACCCCGGGAGATATAGAAGTAGAAGAAGTCTAAAAATGAAAATTTCTAGATGGTGACAATATACCCTAATTGGGAGCGACCCACTTAACCATGCTGCCTGCCCGATTTTTTTCATTTCGCGGTTGATGAGGCTTGAGGTCATAACGTATCCTTTGGAACATCTCACCATCATTCACTTTGAATGCCACATCGTCAAACCCGCCAAATCACAAATTGATTTCCCTACAAATACCACGGGTATAAAGCTAAGAGAAACGAATTCCTCCGCCATCAACGTAAATACATCTGAAGAGGTCATCTTACGCGATCTATTAGATATACTCTGTCAGACATTCATCCATACAAGTTGTCCTTGGACTGGACAAACCGAAGACACTATTCTGTAAATCCAGCTTTCGCAATTTCTACCTAGGATCGCCCGAATAGCCCTTGCATAAACTCCGTCTTCAATTTATTTCCATCTAATTTGATTTGCAAAGCAAATGCCCATACAGGGTGGTTTTAAAATAATAATTTTGATTCTCTCCGTATTGACAATGGAAAAATGGTCAAAAACTTTGATAATCAATTATTTAACTATCAAAGGAAAAAATTTATACAAACAACGGTCGTATTTCCAAATGGAAACATTACCAATCAATCATTATTTCATTTCCCAATTTCCCTTTAATATCTTTACCCGAATATTTTCCCAACTCTCTTAGCCTCTCGCGATTTGTTGGAAAACGTTTCCATATATTCACAACTCCTTATTCCCATATTTCGAACATATACGTTATTAACATTGGAAAACATTTCCTAATCTTATTCACGCATCACTATTCTTTCACATCCATCAATCCCTAACCGTAAACTTGTAAGAGAACAACTTCCTAAGTATTAACCCCGAAGGCCGAAACCAACATTAGATCGATACTCAGAAAGCCGTTCAACTTAGCTAGTCTCCAATCAGTTTCTAATTCCCTTAATTCCATTTCTTAATTTCTTATCAAATCATTTCTTATGCAACTCTTGGATTCGGCTTACGAATCCACTTCTTTTACAGAAAATATTGATTATAACGATAGCATAATAATCCCTGTTTCTAATATATTTAACTTTAAAATATAGCTCTGATTCGTTACTTTGAATAAATAAATAATAATTAATTAAATAATTAAATAATTAAATAATCTTCATCTACTAAAATGGAAAGTAAATATTACTTTCCTTGATTTTGATATAATCGAATTTCAATTTATAACTCTCTCTCGAATTATTTATATTCGGTTAACGTTTCGAACCTTGGAATAAACTCATCGTTTCAGGTTAACCCAAATTTCTAAATTTCACTTTGGAATTTATCACTTCCAGCATTTACCAATTTCCTTTTATCACCATTCCAACTTGCAAACGTTCACTTCTAAACCATTATTACTTTAAAATGTGAATAATATTTCTATACGGAAATATGGACTCATTTTATTAAATCAAATCTTGATTTAAATAATAAATGCCATTTTAGTTTAAAATTCCATTTATCTTGTTATTTATAAATCCATACTTCATATTTCATTTCATAAGCTTATGTTATAAGTTATAACTTAATCTCGATTATATATTCGATAATAAATCCAAGTATTAATTATCTCATCAAATTTTGAATTTCATTATATACAATTTATAAGAATAAATTATTTTTAATACATTCAATATAGTCAAATTCTAATTATATATCCTTTGGATTTATTTTAATCTTATTTATATTTAAAACATCGAAGTAATTTCATTATTTTCTTTTGAAATGATTTTCCAATTTCCCCTTCCTAAATTCATCCTCGTATTTTCAAATTATTTAATAATAATTACTCCACTTTATTTCTAAACATCTTTTATAAATCGAACTGCTTGTTTTCATATAATTAAATAAGTTATTATTTATAGTTTATTCGAAATTCAACTTCTATTTTAAAAAAATAGATTTTTTTCCTTTTTAAAACTCCAAGTTCTTTTCCAATATATTCGAATATATTTCATGATATTTAAATATTAATTATTTCAAGGTCAATGTTATTCAAACATCCCAAACACACAATAATAAACACTAGATTATTTGTCACATCTTATAATACAATATATGAAAAACAACAGTATAATTGTTGAGGAATCCAGCTGGATCCCTCCAACCTATTTACCTGCATCCACAGATGTTAATCAACATAAATATCAACAATTCCATATCAATATGAAATATTAAAATAAATAGAATCAGTGTTTAATCAACTGTTTATATATATATATATATATATATATATATATTATTTCAACCAAATAAATAAGCAATTTATCCAAACAACCATCACACATAATTCAATCATTATTTATCAATATTAAATAACATTTGTAATATTAAACCGAACAGAGTTAGTGAGTTTACTCACCTTGGTCTTTAATTCTTAAATGACGATTAACATTAGTTGATTCAGTTTAAGCATTTTAATTTGCATAGAATTCAAACGAGCTTCAAATGGCTCCAAACCAGCTTCATCGTGTAGCCTATGATCATAATATCCCAACAGATCCAAGTTTATGAAATTCTGATAGCGAATGAATAGGATATGATGATATAAAATTAACGTACTATTTTTATTTTATTTGAAGATAATTCAATTTAGTTTTTGGGCTTTACCCTTTAAGACCATCACGTTATCCCCTTTAAACTCACACCTGATATCAACATTTCCTCTACACCCTGAAAATACACAGTTTGCATATCACATTCATCATATTCTTTCCACTCGTGCATATTATATATATGTTATTAATTTATCTTAAACTTAAATAGATTTAAACAATTGGGCCTTACCCTTACTGCTTGGCCCAAACCGTATCTTAAATCCCAATCCCGCTCATGAAAAGGATCATCTTCCTTCCCCATTTATATGTCGCCTCCTCCAGAGTTGTTTACGCAAAAATAGAGGCCATGACTGATACTTCATGACACCCCCTCTTCTTCATTTCACCACCGATTCACACATGAACATTACCAGTAAACTCATCATCCCGAGCTCCTTCATCTCATCCCCTAAAACTCTAACATGCATTGCCTGAAGAAACCCTGTCCTCGACCTTAAAGCTCACGAACTAACACAGTATCGACAAGAATATTCCTCGAAAACACACCCAACTTCGCCAGTCAAAGCCCAAAGCCCCTAGAAACCCAACGTCGTGGCCAACGAGCCCAACGCTCTATCTACATCTTGCGCAAGTAAACCTAGTTCACTACTCCATTTTTCTAGCTCAGATATAAGTTCGAACCCTTCAATGAGCATATCAGATTGAAGAGCTTTACACCAAGATTCTAAATATATATATTTTTAGAGTTTTTAGGAATTTACTGAATTTCTTTTGAATTTTGATGGCCACGAGGATTGGCTGTGAAGTTTTTTCGAAAACGATGGAAAAATGAAGATGCCCCTGTTTATATAGACAGAAATTATTTGGCATCCAAGTTTTAGGTATATAGGGTAGTGCTTGCTTTTATCCTAGCCATGCTTAGATTTCTAGAGTAGTTTAAATTTTCGATACATAGGCTGTTTTCCTACTGCGTGAAAGGTAGACAAACAGGTCAGGCTTTTGACTGTGCAACGATTTCTTAGGGGGAAAGGTACTACATTTTTATTAATATAGATGTGTACTCGAAACTTGCATATGACGTAATAAAATGAAACCACCACATACGAGTTGCTATGGGCAAAAATAAAAATACTGTAGTGACGTGCAATGTGCCACGATCCCAAATTTATAATAAAATAGACAAGTTAATTTATTCTGTGAAATTCCAAAAATGCTGATATGGGGTGCAAAATACTTCAAATAAAATGTTGCTTATTTTCCGAATTAAAAATTACAAAAAATTCTATAAATTAAATAAATAATACATTTCAAAAATCTTGTCCAAATTCGAAACCAATATTTAATTATATTAAATAAATCGTTATGGTTTATAAATGATTCCATAACGACTATTTGAAAATTTGATTTGGACATAACTCACAATCTATAAGATGAAATCTCTATTTTTCACTTCAATTAGAAAAATATAATCAATTAGATTTGAACGTTTCTTATTTCGAAGAAATCCGACTTATAACGAATCTTGTACACTCAGTTGAAGTTCAAAACTCTAAATAATTAACTACCGCAACGTTATGGGCTTGATTATAATTATATTATAATTAATACATTTAACTGTCATTTAAATAATATATTCGTTATTATAATTCAATTCTAAGCTGAATTAAATCTATTAAATTATCCACTTCATATAATGTTGCAAATTCAACAATTTCTGACCATTTCAGAAATTAAATATATTATTCCACTGTTTATATTATTTAAATTCTAACCAATTAAATTATCAACCCGATATATTAAAATAATTAAATAAATTAGTAATTAAATCGCTAAAATTCCGGGATGTTACATTCCTTCCCCCTTAAAAGAATTTAGTCCCCGAAATTATTAAGCCAGAAATATGTCATCACCTTATTAACTAGATTAAAAATCTTTTATTTTACTCCTTAATTTCAGTTTCAACTGAACCAATTAATTTCAATTAAAATATTAATTAATTCCAACTAAAAAAAATTTCAAAAATCCTCAAAATTTTCTAACATCTTAAATTTCTATGAAATTTCGCCAGCGTCTCCTTTGCATGGCTTGATTGGTACAACTTCAACTCGCCTCTCAGGCCTTCTCTAATCCAAAACAAAATCAAACAGCCAAGCATCTTGCAAAACAGGTCATAAAAATCTCATATTCAATATAATATAAACTTGTACCTTTTTGTCGGGCATTCAATTCTATCACTTCAATTTGTTACCACTTCGGCATACAATGTTATTCTAACTGGTCTCCACTCGACTTAGCCTTAAATCCAATCATTCGCTTATACCCAAGCCAAATTCAAACTCAAGTTCCAATATAAATCCCAAATTCCTACTCAACAATCCAGTTTTATTTAACTTAATTTAAGTTAAATTCTAGTTTATTTATTCACTTTTACCATTTTAATCTATTTAACTCCATAAGTTAAATTTAAATTTCAGAATTCAAATTCCTGGGTTCTTATTTCAAATTAGTTTGAAATCATATGTATTTCCATTTAATAATCGCAATTCAAAATTTGAATTTTCTGAACAACTTATTTCCTCAAAACAATTCAAAAAAAAATATGTGGTAGTAATCTGTCACTTAGAAACTCAAAAATGAACACTGATGATGTGGCCAACATCATCAGGGTTATTTCACAGCAGTCGAAGTGAGTTTAATACCATATCACTCTCAACGATTCTTGGGCACTTCCGTTTTGAAATTATTTCAAAATATCCTTCGAAATGATTGGAAAACATTTACAAATTCACCCAGGATCTTGAAATTTACATATTTTGAATCCAAAATTCATTTTCAAACATTTTTCCAAATTCCTAAGTTTTAGTCTCAATTCTGATTTAAATCTAGATTTAATTCATTTGAATTTATATATTACATTTATATGAATTCATATTTATTATTTGTAAAACCATCTCAATTATAATCTTATTCGATTATAATAACAACGAACACATCCAAGATATTATAATAAGTCCAATATCAATTATCCTTTTATATCAAAATATATTTTAGGTAAATTTATTCCATTTACCCTCATTTCAAAAAAATACTGTGTCGGTTCACCGTATTTGAGTGTTTAGAAACCCCTATCGACTTTGTGGTGCCTTATTGTCGACCATAAGCCACTCAACCAATAAATCTCCACAAAATAAAACCATTTTTTATAAAATCTATAAATACGTTCTGTCATATAATTACACTCAAACTCAATCTTGGATATCACTAATCCCATCTCTATTGAATTACGCCACAGAGCCAAGGTAATCACTTAACCTTCAACTTTAATACCACTGTAACTACCCAAGAATTTTTGACCCCGAAAATCGGTGTAAAACACCATATCGACTATTCAAGCGGAAGAAGAAGATCATAATAAAAAAGAACAGAAATAAAGTTAGAATAGAAGAAGAAGATCATAATAAAACAGAATCAGAGTAAACAAGAATCTCACAGCGGAGCCAATAAAATATATTATATAATAGAAATTTGAAATACAAAACCATCTTCGTACTTACATATATGATTTGAGTACATCACATAAATATCACAGTGGAAATAAACTTTTTATATATATATCTAACACTGAAGCTTCCTGCTCAAGGCTCCTCCAATTGTATCTGAAAAATCCTGACTACTTAACTGCTCGTACAAATTTGGGCACCCAAGAGTTTGGGGTAAACAAAACAAAATAAACTCTGGGTCAGTCTTAGGACTGGTGTAAGTAAACTCCAACCACTTGACTTAAATTTTCCAAATCTTTTCCAAAAGAAATAAAATTGTAAGACCAATCCTCACATAAACACGGATAGTTTTAGCTTACGATAACCCAAAACATTTTTAAAATCAATACTTTTTTGATATTATAATAGTGTCTGTATCAAGTAAATAGAAATCTTGCAGAACCCTTTCATCTAATGTTCCACATACATAATATACAATCAAGAACCACGGGCTCTTATTGGGAAATGGATTTTAGAATATGACAAGTTATGTAACCACCTTCCGATCGGTGTACTCTAGAGGGGATACACTGGAGTTCAACAAGAACATCTTGCAACTCGGCCACACACAACCAGCCAATCATTTCACTTAAATGTTCCGAATATATAGTCACCTTACGGTTGGTATACCAGCATAACCATCCCCAGGAATATTCTCTAGATGGTGACAGTATACCATAATTGGGAGCGACCCACTTAACCATGTTGTCTACCCGATTTTTGTCATTTCCCGGTTGATGAGGCTAGAGGTCATAACGTATCTTTCAGAACATCTGGCCACCATTCACATTGAATGACATATTGTCAAACCCGCCAAATTACAAATTGATTTCCCCAAAAATACCACTGGTATAAAGCTAAGAGAAACAAATTCCTCTGCCACCAATGTAAATACGTTTGAACAGATCAACTTACGTGATCTATTAGATATACTCTGCCAGATATTCGTCCATACAAGTTTTCCTTGGACTGGTCAAACCAAAGACACAATTCTGTAAATCAAACTTAGGTAATTTCTACCTAGGATCGCCCGAAAAGCCCTTGCATAAACTCCATCTTCAATTTATCTTCATCATATTTGATTTGCAACGCTAATGCCCATAGAGAGTGGTTTTCAGATAATAAATCTGATTCCAGTCTGTCTGTATCGACAACGGAAAAATGATCAAAAACTTTGATAGTCGGTTATTTAACTACCAAAGGAAAACATACATACAAACAACGGTCGTATTTCCAAATGGAAAATTTACCAATCAATCATCATTTCATTTCCCAATTTCCCTTTAATATCTTTACCTGAATATTTTCCCAACTCGCTTAGCCTCTCACGATTTATTGGAAAATGTTTCCATATATTCACAAATACTTATTTCCCATATTTCGAACATACACATTATTAACATTAAAAAACATTTCCATATCTTATTCCCACATCACTATTCTTTCACATCCATCAGTCCCTAACTGTAAACTAGTAAGAGAACAACTTCCTAAGTATTTACCCTGAAGGCCGAAACCAACATCAGATCGACACTCAGAAAGCCATTTAACTTAACTAGTCTCCAGTCAGTTTCTAATTCCTTTAATTCCATTTCTTAGTTTCTTAACAAATCATTTCTTACCCAACTCTTGGATTCGGCTTACGAATCCACTTCTTTTACAGAAAATATTGATTATAACGATAGCATTATAATCCCTATTTCCAAAATATTTAACTTCAAAATATAACTTTGATTCGTTGCTTTGAATAAATAAATAATATTTAATTAATTATTTTAATAAATAATCTTGATCTAAAAAACAGAAAGTAAATATTACTTTCGTGGATTTAATATAATCGAATTTCAACTTAGAACTCTCTTTCGAATAATCTATATTCGATAAACGTTTAGAAACTTGGAATAAACTCATTGTTTCAGGTCAACCCAAATTTCTAAATTTCACTTTGGAATTTATCACTTCCAGCATTTACCAATTTATTTTTATCACCATTCTGATTTGCAAATGTTTGTTTCTAAACCATTATTCACCTTAAAATGTGAATATTGTTTCTTTACAAAAATATGAATTCATTTATTAAATCAAATCTTGATTTAAGTAATAAATGCCATTTTAGTTTAAAATTCCATTTATCTTGTTACTTATAAATCCATACTTCATAATTCATTTCACAAGCTCATTTTATAAGTTATAACTTAATCTCGATTATATATTCGATAATAAATACAAATATTAATTATCTCGCCAAATTATGAATTTTATTATATATTTTAAAAGGCAAGCCTGGTTTTATAGTGGTATGTGCCATTGTTTATTAGAAATGAGATAAGAGAAACAGGAGTTCTGCACAGGCATAGAAACTCCATCTGGTTTGAAGTGCCAGAACACTGTACATTATGAACCAAGAGAGTAGCATGACACTACTACTATTATAAAAACTCACAATTGTTCCTCATGAGAGGAACTACTGGAGCAATCACTAGATCCTATAACATTTGCGTACTCCAGAAAGGGTACAACAAGGTTAGGAATGAAACAAGGGTTACGACTACGAAACTCGCGATTCCAATCCCCAGAACTGTCGCAAAACAGAGATTTGTTATGCTCTTCAACCTCTCCATCCTACATGAGCACAAAATCTTCTCCTACTACTTTGTAAAATAGTCTTCTGTTATCATCTTCTAGGTCATTAAAATAAATATAGTACATATTTTCCCTAGGATCATATCGCATACTAGAACTGATGTGAAGCCACGCTCTATCATCTGACTGCCAATATATGCCATCATCATCTGAATCTTCAACTGAAATGTCATCTTCAACTTCGTGTTGACCAATTTCACCATTAACTTCTTTCTCTGTGCTAGCTTTATTAATATATATCTCAACACCAACAAAAAATTGGTCCAAAGACCAAGAATTAGCGGAAGACTTGATTACAGTAGGAGAGGAAACCAACTGAGGCGGAGGAGCAATCACGGGGGGGGGGGGGGGGGGGGGTTTCTTTCATACCCACTTCACAACAGGAGGTCATGGGATACGATCAACAAGGGATACAGGAGATGGATCAACAAATGTGGGAACCCAAGTACATGAATCCTGTAAGTAACCAAAGGTGTGACAAGCAGAGCAAATATCCGGCTTCCAACCATATCTGGCACGAACCTCAGCAATGTAGTCAGTGTCAATTCTTACTCTAAGAGTCTCGGGGAGAGGCTTATCTGGAGTGATTTCTATAAGATCCTTGGCGTAAAGCAATTTCTCCCACGCAACTGTTCTCTCATCAAAACACTTAAGCTTCCCAATTTTGTTCGATAACCAATGCAAACCAATATTAGATTGAAGGACCGAAGGAATGTGAGATATATAAGTCCAAACTGGCATAGATAGGACCTTCTCCCTGGCTCTAGCAACTTTAGGATACCAAGGAGTAAATGAATGGTTTATCTCTAATGAAAGTTGGCTCGAGACTTAGAACACGTAGTCTTTCCTCCAGGAGAAAGAACTTCAAAAAGAACATGTCTCTATCCATTCTAACTTGGAGGCTCCCCCTGATTTTCCACTTCTTGCCACATAGATCCTTGACAACCGAATAGGGAGGCACATGACCTAAGAAAAAACCCACCAAGCAATCAGACCAAAACTCCACACCTGCTTCAACCACCTCTTTCGGGATAACGTCATCATTCTCAGTTACAGGATATTCAAAGTCACGCGGAACATAGCATCGTTTATTCTTTGGAGTGTTATCAAATAAAGAGCACCATTTGGGGACTGACATAGTAGCAGCTATAGGAACAAGCGAAATACAAGGCTGTTCATGTGCCACAACATTACTATTTTCTGCGATTGCATTTTCGCCTAGCACTTGGCACATAACCAGGTCTGGTCTAACACTTGGCGCATCATGTACTGCATCCATATTGCAGTCAATATGTTTAGAATGGTTAGCTACAAACTTGTTTTCCATTACATCATCAATACTGGAAGTAGTAAAAGCCGAATTCACACCATCTATAACTCTAGTAGTTTGTGAGAAATGCAGCTTAGTACCCACTAAAGGCACATCAGCACAATTATCACGCATTTTCACAATTATCCTTTTTGATGAGGGCTGACCGCAAAGAAGGATAGGGATTTTATCACTATTAGTTAAGGATTCATTACTTGTTGAAATACCAAATGTACATAAAGCTTTTGCTTGAAGGTTCAAATCACCATTTTCCATACATTTCGATGCACTATCGTTGTCAGCAACTGAATCAACAATTGCATTATTGCCCGAACATGTATTTATTTCACCCTATGAGCATCTACTAGTGTAGCAGCCAATAGAGGATTAATAGTAATACCTGAAACCAGCGATTAGAGGGTTGATTCACAGGCGTGTTCAGTGCTTTGGCACTGTAACGAGTTGGCCAATTGCAACCTTTTTAATTCAGTTAAAAGCGATTGGAATGACCCTGCTACAGCTGTGTTCAGATCACCAGGCTTCGTAGCATCTGCCATCGAGAAACGGGACGCTGACACAGCAGGGATAGGCGCAGTCGTAATCGCAGGCTAAGAAGCTTTCAGTGACGCGGTATTAGGCATAGCACGAAGAAGAGGGTCATTGGTAAAAGTTTTCCCAAATCTCGTTGATGAGAAACACAGATCTAGACGGACGGGTTTTGCTTTTTTGGGACCATTGATCTGAGAGAGAGATGAGTAGAGAGGAGAGATGCGGGGAAGGAAGAGACGGAGCTTAACTTAGAAGAAGAGAGAGACGAGAGTAAAAGATGTCGATTTGGGGACCGAATTAGTCGCCGTTGATTTCTTAAACTTTCATGAACTTCATTATATAAAATTTATAAGAATAAATTATTTTTAATATATTTGATATAGTCGAATTCTAATTATAAATCGTTACGAATTTATTTCAATCTTATTAAATTTCGAAAATCAAAATAATTTCATCGTTTTCTTTTGATTTTTTTTCTAGTTTCACCTTCCTAAATTCATCCTCGTATTTTCAAACTATTTAATAATAGTTATTCCACTTTATTTCTAAACATCTTTTATAAATCGAACTGCTTGTTTTAATATAATTAAAACAATTTATTACATTCTAGTTTATTCGAAATTCAACTTCCATTTGAAAAAAAAAGTTTTTTTCCTTTTTAAAACTCCTAATTCTTTTCCAATATATTCGAATATATTTCACAATATTTAAATATCAGTTATTTCAGAGCCAGTGTTATTCAAACATCCCAAACACACAATAATCAACATCGGATTATTTGCCACATCATATAATGCAATATATGTAAAACAACAATATAATTGTTGAGGAATCCAGTTGGATCCCTCCAACCTATTTACCTGCATCCACAGATGTTAATCAACATAAATATCAAATATTCTATATCAATATGAAATATTGAACTAAATAGAATAATTGTTCAATCAACTATTTATATGTATAACTATATATTATTTCAACCAAATAAATAAGCAATTTATCCAATCCACCATCATACATTATTCAATCATTATTTATTAATATTAAATAATGTTTATAATATTATAAACTGAACAGAGTTAGTGATTTTTCTCATGTTGGTCGTTAATCGTTAAGTGACGATTAACATTAGTTGATTCAATTTGAGCATTTTAATTTGCCTAGAATTCAAATGAGCTCCAAATGGCTCCAAACCAGCTTCATCGCGTAGCCTATGATCATACGATCCCCATGGATCCAAGTTTGTGAAATTCTGATAACGAATGAATAAGATATGATGATTTAAAGTTAACATACTCTATTTATTTTATTTGAACATAATTCAATTTAATTTTTGGGCTTTACCCTTTAAGACCAGCCCGTTATCCCATTTAAACTCACGCCTGATGTCGACAGTTGCTCTCCAGCCTGAAAAATACATAGTTTCATATCACATTCACCATATTCCCCCCCCCCCGTATGTATTATATATATGTTAATTATTAATTTATCCTAAACTTAAATAGATTTAAACAATTGGGCCTTACCATCACTACTTAGCCCAAACCGTATCTCAAATCCCAAGCCCGCTCGTGAAAATCATCTTCCCTCCCCATTTATATGCCGCCTCCTCCAGAATTGTTTACGCAAAAATATAGGCCATGGCCGATACTTTATGGCACCCCCTCTTCTTCATTTCACCGCCGAATCACACACGGATATTACCAATAAACTAAACATCCCAAGCTCCTTTATAGTGGCCCGAAAATCCAACCATCTGAGTTGACTAAACAACACCCGTCCAACCCAAATAATACAGAATTACGAGTCATTAGGGTTAAAGAAATAGAAATAAACAGAAAAAGAACAGAAATAACAAAACTGAACCTCACAGCGGAATGAATAAAATATATTATATAACATAATCTTTTGAAGACAAAATTTTGTATCATATATACATACCATTATCAGATATCAGTACAACATTTGATACAGCGGAAAATAACTCTAAAATAACTAATAGTGAAGCATCCTGCTTCTAGCTCCTCCAAGTGTATCTGTAAAGGCCTGAACACTTGATTTCCCATACAAATTTGGGCACCCAAGAGTTTAGGAAAACAACAAAACAAAATAAATACTGGGTCAGTCATGGGACTAGTGTGAGTAAACCCCAACTAATTTGTTTAACTTTGAAAAATCCTTTGAAAGAAAAGGTAATAGTAAGACCAGCCCACACATAAACATGGACGGTTTTTACCTTACTACAACCAAACCGTTTTTGATATCAAAATCCAGTGATATTATAATAATGTCTAATCAAATAAATAATCAAATAGCAGAACGCTTGCATCTCATGCTCCACATGCATAGTATAAAATCAAAAAAAAAAACCACAGGGTGCTTATTGGAGATTGGATTCCAACTATGACAAGGTATGGGACCACCTCCCGATAAGTATACTCTAGAGGGGATACAATGGGGTTGAACAAGAACATCTTGCAACCCGACCCACACCTGACCGACCACTCATTTAGCTTGAGTGTAGCGAATATATTGTCACCCACGGTTGTTGGCCATCCAACCGTAATCCGTAAGATACAGAATCGAAAGAAGAACAAATAATTGAATTTTCTCTAGATCGGTGACAAATATACCCTGCTTGGGTATGACCCACCTAGCCATGCTGCCTGCTCGATTTTTGTCATTTCCCGGTTGTGAGGCTTGAGGCTACATTAATCTTTTTAGAACATCTGATCACCATTCACTTTGAACGCCACATCATCAAACCTGTCAAATCACTAGTTGATCTTCCCAAAATATTACGGGTATAAAAAGCTAAGAGAAACGAATTTCTCTGCCACCAGACGTAATACCTTGGAAAGATCGTTGTAAAGGCCCATAAATCCGTACCAAGTTGAGCTGACTAATATCCTACACATTCAACTCAAAGTGCACGAAAATACAGATCTTTAATAAAAAGAAATAAGAGGATGAGAAAGATAAGATAGAACTAATAGAATAGAAGAAGAAGAAGAAGAACACAACTGAACAGAATCAGAGTAAACACGAAACTCACAGCGGAACGAATAAATCATATTATAACATAACTTTGAAATACAAAATCTGAATTTGTACTTATATATCATATCAGAGTATAACTCATATACATCACAACGGAAATAATCTCTGAATAACTAGCAATGAAGCCTCCTACTTCGAGCTCCTCCAAGTAAATCTGCAAAGCCTGAAACACTTGACTGCCCATACAAATTTGGGCACCCAAGAGTTTAGGGAAAACAAACAAAATAAACTCTGGGTCAGTCATGGGACTGGTGTGAGTAAACTCCAACCATACTGTTTAACTTTTGAAAATCCTTTTGAAATAAAAAGATAATAGTAAGACCAGCCCACACATAAATATGGACGGTTTTTACCTTACTATAACCCAAGATATTTTGATATCAAAATCCAGTGATATTATATTAATGTATAATCAAATAAATAACCAAACAGCAGAATGCTTGCATCTCATGCTCCACATATATAGTATAAAATCAAAACCATAGGGCGCTTATTGGAGATTGGATTCAAACTATGACATGGTATGGGATCACCTCCCGATCAGTGTACTCTAGAGGGGATACACTGGGGTTCAACAAGAACATCTTGTAACCCGGCCCATACTTGACAGACCACCCATTTAGCTTAAGTGTATTGAATATATTTTCACCCACGGTTGTTGGCCATACAACCGTAATCCGAAGACACAGAAACGAAAAAGAAGAAAAATTTTGAATTTTCTCTAGATCGGTGACAATACACCCTGCTTGGGTATGACACAATTAGCCATGCTGCCCGCCCGATTTCTGTCATTTCCCGGTTGTGACGCTAGAGGCTACTGGTATCTTTCAGAACTTCTATTCACCATTCACTTTGAATGCCACATCGTCAAGCCCGTCAATTCACTAATCGATTTCCAAAATTATCATGGATATAATATGCTAAGAGGAACGAATTCCTCCGCCACCAGACGTAATACCTTTAAGAGATCAATCGTATGTGATTGGTTAGGTATACTCTGTCAGACACTCGTCCATACTAGTTGTCCTGGGACTGGACAAACGGAAAGCACCATTCTGGAGCAGAATGACCCATGCATTTCACTCCGTCTTCAATGATCTTTAGCATAATCTAATTCGCAGCACTTATGCCTATGCGGAGTGGTTTTCAGATAATATATCCAACCGGTCTCTACGTATTGACAACGATGGTCAAAACACTTCGATAGTCGGTTTTTTAACTATCGAAGTAAAAACAAACATTTCATTCAAATGTGCGGCTAAACATCACACAACCACGGCCCTTTTTATTTAACATTCATTCTTATTATTCAAATTTCTATATCTTACCAGATATTTCCCAAAACCCATTTAGCCCTTCACATTTCTTGGAAATCATTCCCAGATATTATAAACTCTTATTCTCCCATGTTCCAGGAAATATACGTTAGTAACGTTCAAAGCATTTCCATTCTTTTCATATTCTTTATTTTCTACACTTGGATAATATACACTATTTACATTGGAAAAATATTTCAAATTTCATTATAAACATTTTAATCTGCCAAACGTTCACTTTTAAAACATTATTCACTTTAATTGTGAATATCATCCCTATTATAGAAATCTGAAACCCTTTATCAAATAACTCTTTATTCAAGTAATAAATACCCTTATCTTGTTTCGAAAACTCTTTCATAATCTTATATTCCCATTCCACTTTAAAAACTTTGTTTCTAAGTCGACTTCTTGCTAAATCAATATCAAGTTTATAACTAAGTATTGATTACATATCCTTATTCTAATCTATTGGTTCAAAACTAAATATTAACTTATCCTATCATATTATAATTCCTAAAAATAATTTACTTTAATATATTCGACATCGACGGATTATAGTTCCAATTCCTAATTGTATTATATATAAAAATCACGCTTAAGCTTGGTCAACAACGTTAATTTATTTTTACAGTTCAAAACTGGCAATGCGCTGCGATATCCCCTTTATAACTAATCTCGATATAATAGTCACGCTTAAGCCTAGTCAAAAACGTTATTTTATCGTTATAGTTCAAAGACTTACCATACGCTGCAATATCCCTTTTATAACTAATCTTGACATCTCTTTTCGTTACAAACTTATACCATTCCTCGATAATAGTGAAAGCGTTCAAGTTAGGGTATTTTATTTACCTTTCAGGTTTTGATCAACAACATTCTTATCTTAGAATAGATATAAGTTCGTAACCATAACCCCTTATACTTTATAAGCCATCAAATCGTATTTCTTGTTTATTTTATATATGGTTTTATGACGCCATATCCTTAATTTAAAAACCCATTTGTTTACAACCATTTATTTAAATATTAACTCTTTGCTGCGTCTTTGTTATACAATTCTATTTATAACTTCTTTTACCAAAATCCATTTACGTTCTTTGTCTCTTGAACTTTTACTTTTATTTGAGTCGTTTTACTTAATGCAAATACATCTCATTACAATTCAGTAACATCTTAAATGAGGTCCATTTAAGAAGCAATTATTTAATTAAAAATAATTAAATAATATTTTACTTCATCATTGCTGAAGTAAACAGTTAACTTCATCATTAATCTAAAATAGATTGGTTGCTTACTTTATATAAACAATACTAATTACATTAGTTCAATAATTATTTAACACCTCATTAATTAAAAAGGGTAATTAATAAGGAATCTTATTAGTTTTTGATCAGTTTACCGCTAAGTTATTTTCATTAGATTAATTGAAGACCAATTAATCTAATAATCGTTTTCTAAATAAACAGTTGATTAAATCAAATTCATTCCATCAGTGAATTCGTTAACTGATTTTAATTACTTCTTACCATTAAATTAATATAATTAATCTAATAATATTTCTTAACTGTTTGCTTTAAAATAATTATCCAAATTATTCACTCACAGGATAATTATATCTTAATAACTTATTTAAATGTCAAATAATCGTATATATTTACTTTATAAAATGAACTATAAAATACTAGTTTATAATAGTAGAACTTTTATTATAATTTAAACTTCGCTTAAATTATAAAAATATAATTTTTGTAATTATCTTCGTTGATTTGCCTGAAGGTCAATCTACTTCTTAACAAAAATGGGTTCATGGTCGACTGTTGTTATTTTCTTGATCAATATCGTCTATTTATTAAATCGACATAACATTGAATTTCTATTCAACATCAATATTCACACAAAGTTTCAAATGTCATTCGGGTTCAAATAGTGCATACATAAAACAAGCAGTACATATAAATATTGAGGAATCCGGTTGGGTTCCTCCAACCGGTTCCCGCATCCACAGATGTTAGTCAACACAAATCACATAATTTCCATAATATTGAATATTTTAATTGATAGAATTGGTATCTAATTGATGATATATATATATATGCAACGATATGTCTATGATTCAACCAATTGAACTGTAATTTACCTAAACGACCATCACACAGCATTCAACCGTTATTCAAATATAATTATAATATTTTAAAATGGATCAGAGTCAGTGATTTTACTCACCTTCGCGCATTAACCATTAAATAACGATTTGCGTCAGTTGGTTAGACCCGGCGTTCAATCCTGCCATAAGTTCAAATGAGCTTCAAACCGCTCCAGATAAACACAAACCTGTTATTTGTCATTAACCGATCATTGCTCACCATTTTCTTCTCAGTCCACAGCACTGTATTCTTTGCCATATGGTTCATTTCCGCACAGCCTTGCCGTCGCACTTCGCCACTTCATCACTTTGATGATCGGACTACGGTCAGTCCCCGCACATAACAGCCACCCGATAACTTCACAAAACTATATTCCATTTTCATGGGACCGAAAGCACGAGCTTCCACCCCATTTCTAGTCGTCCGACAACAATCCTTAACACCGTGCCCTGAACGCCACCCTCGTTTGCCATGCATTCATCCCATGCACTTACCATTTTTGTATTATCCGCCATCTCATCGGTCTCATCAAACGTGCGTCTCCTTCTCCTTCACATAAAACTTCAGTAACCATCCGCATGCCCCCAACGCCAACACATACCCCAAATCATCCAAAGACTAACCACCCAACTACTTCCTACTAGCCCTTGTTTTCTACATGCACAAAAACCCCTACTGCTTCTTTTGTTTGCTGTTGAAAACACCATGCATGCCTCACGCTAGTGCATTTACTCACCACAAAAATGACTGAGAAACGGAAATTCAGTCACCACCCTTTTTAATACCTTGCTAGCGTTTCTTTCTCTGTTTCATTTACACGAATCGCTCCTCTCTTTGTTCATTTTAGTACGGAACTTTCTTCTTTTAATTACTGCATCTCGTAACCATGCACATCCCCAGTATCCACTCTCGAACCCACACTTTCTGTCCGACTTGACTTCATGCTTCAGAAACTACATGGAACCGCTACATTGAACGTCCCCAGACCACACCAAAACATCACCAGTTCCAATAAGTACCCTACAACCCATGAAATACCATCCAGTCAACCCAGCGACGGTGAACACTCCCCCCGAGCGACTGTCATGATTTCTGGCTCTAGAGAAATGAAACGAAATCTTCATTTTGCGTAGAGAATTAAAGTCCTTGAGATTACAGATTCAAGGAACCCAAAAACTACGTTTTCATCTAAATACAAGCTCCAGGACACCCTGAATCCACTGCTCCATGCGCCTGTTTCTCAGCCAAACTCACACTTGAACACCAAACCCCCTCACGTTATTTTCCCTCTACAATCACGCAAATACAATCCCACTTCCTGTACAACCTTCTAAATCCCACACACTAAATTTCCTTCAATTGCTACCGCTCCTCCATGACCCCCATACCAAACCCAAACTTGTGTGAATTCCTCTTCCCGTAAGACAAAATCCCGCTCTCCTGCTTAATTTTCGAACAACCGCTTCGTGCTTAAGAACCAAGTCCTTCTCCCCCTCACAAATGACACCATCCCATGCCTTCTTTTCTTTTTTTAAGTATAAAGTTTTGTTTTGATTTCAAAAAATGAAGAAAAAGCTGGATCGCGATATGTATTTATAGGATTTTCATGCTTGAGGTCTAAGGAATAGGCACAATACTATATTATAGACATAGGTAGCTGGCAATGAGGTGACCATTCATGCTATTCGGGCATTGCTTAAGCGTTAAGGTATAGTAATATATTTATGGATTTGTAGCAGTATAGAATAGGATATGACCGCACTATTCCTTTCGCATGAAGTAATGGAAGTCTTCTGTCTTGTTTAATACGTAGGATAGGACTCGTTGATTTGAAGACTCATGCTTCCTTTGGTATGAAGTAATAGGGTATGGTCTGGACAAGCTAAAAGTAATGAATAAATATGTATATTTTGATCAATGAGTTGTACTATATTTGCTGTTTTAGATATTTTGTCTAACAAATAATATCCAAACCACCATAAATCCTAGTTGTATATATTTCTTTAGAGTACTGTGTAACCCAACAACATATTTAAAAAACGTTATATGTTTACTGCTAGTATAAGAATATGATGTTAGTCTTGGCGTACATAAAATCTTAGGCTTGATATGTGTTAAGAGTTTCATAAAAATGAAGTTTAACAGTATGCCATTTCATAAAACTCAGCTCGCGTACGAGCAGATATAAAAATACGATTGTGTCGAGCGTTGTGTCACGATCCCAAAAATATAATAATATCGCTAGGTTAACTCATATTGTGAAACCCCAAAATATTGATATAGGGTGCAAAATACTCCAAATAAAAAGTTGTGTATTTAATTAATTAAAAATTATAGTAAAATTCTATCACTACACCTCAAAAGAATCTTGTCCAGATTTGGAACCGGTACCTAGTTATATCAAATAAACTGTTACGGTCGATAAACGATTATATAGAGACTATTTGGAAATTTTATTTGGACATAACTCACACTTTATAACACGAAATCTTGGTTTTTCACTTCCATTAGAACAACACGTTCAACAGATTCCAATGTTTCTTGTTTCGAAGAAATGCAACTTATAACGAATCTTGTACACTCAATTGAAGTTGAGAACGTTAAATTACGAACTGCAGCGTCGTTATGAGCTCGATTATATTTAATATATATTTTTATACGTTCAACTTCGTTTTAATTAATATATAAATCCACTTATATTATGAATTCAATATTTAAACTGATTTGAATATTCAAATACAAACTGATAAAAATGCGGAACGTTACAATCGTCTTACGTAATCTGTTAGGAACACTCTGTCAGACATTCATCCATACAAGTTGTCCTGGGTCTGGACAAACAAAACAGCTCTTGCTATTTATTCCATCTTCGATTTTTTTCTTCTTCAAATAATCTAATTCGCAACGCCTATGCCTATACATAGTGGTTTTCGGATATTAAATCCAACTAGTCTCCGTATTGACAATGATGGCAAAAAACTTTGATAGCCGGTGATTTAAATATCAAAGGAAAAACAACATCCATCAACAATCAAACAATCACTGGCCCCTTTTAATTAATATTCGTTCTATTTTCCAAATCCCTTATCAAATTCTATATATATCGACATATTGATTTCTATTTTCAAAATTTCTTAAAAATATTCTAACTCCTTAAATTTCCAGAAAATTTTGCTAGCACCTCCCCTGTACGGTCAATCGTTCAAACCCCAACTCGCCTCTCTAGGCCCTTTCCATTCAAAAAGAAAATCAAAAAGCCAAGTGGCTTGCCGATTCGGCGCATAAAACTTCATATGGAAATTTAAACATGTACCTTTTTGTCGGGCACTCAATATATATTCTTCATTATCTTCATTCCATACCTGTTTAAAATATACATGGCCATTTCCAATTCATTTTAATCAATTCGTCCATTTTTACATAACTCACCTCCCATTTTCTAATTAAATTTCCTAATTAACTTCTTGGTTTCATTTGCATTTACTTTGAACATATTTCGTTCAAATATATTGGTATTCACATATATACAAACCAACGCAAATTCCGTTTTCACTTCCCAATTCTAATTCACGTTTCATACCCCAATCCCCAATTTCAGTTTACAAATTTAGTTTACTTAACAAATGTTAAGTTCAATCAAAAACCATATTAACTAATTTCTTTTGAAATTAGTTAACTTTATACGATAGTTAAAAATCTGATTTTTTTTTTGTTTCAAAAATTAATCTATTTACTCGACTTGAGTTCATTTTTATTTTATAAATCCAATCTGGATTTTTCTAAAGGAGATTCGGATTTTTATTCATTCAAAATCCTTTTATTTTATTTAATAAACCGTTATAGTTTTAAAACAATTAGGGTGCTGCTTTTCTGGAAATTTGATTTTGACATATCTTAAAATTTATAAAACGAAATCCAGATTTTTCTCTTCCATTTGAAAACTATCATTGAATAGGTCCGGACGTTTCTTGTTCCATTGAATTCCGAGTTATACTGAGTTCTATATACTCAATTGAAGTTCAAAACGCCAAATTTCGAACTACCGCACTGTGGCGAGTTTGTTTTAATAAAGGTTTAAGAACTACGTTTACTAAATGAATTCCTTTCTTCGACAAGTTAATATAAATTAGACCATGCTTCCAACTTTATCTTAAAACTCCGATTTATTCAAAATCGTCGATTATTTCATTTAGATTCACAAACCAATTGTAATTTATATTACAACTCAATTTCGGTATTAAATCCTAATTTCCTTGGACAAAAATTCGATATAATCAAATTTCCATTTATAAATTCCTTTTACGGGAATGAATCAATTTATTCAACATTCTTTACCATTACAAACTAATATCGTCCCTTGATAATAGTGAAGTCGTTCAAGTTGGGGTATTTTATTTACCTCTCAGACCTTGACCGACAACATTCTTATCTTAAGACGGATAAGAGTTTGTAATACAAAAACTGTCATTACTGATCATAAAAATTTCCTCTTCTATTCCATTTAAAAATATGATTTTTTAATGTCGGTTCTTATATTTGGAAAATTTATTTTCAATCTATCCAATGAAAATTTCTTCATTTCATTTATAACATGGTTTATAAATCGCTTCCTTATTTTATATCAAATAAACTTCCATATTTAAACTCCATTTGAAACTAACTTCAAAATTTTACAATGCCAATAAATATCGATTGTAAATTAACTAGTTTTATAATTTAAAACAAGCTTTCATTTAAAAACACATTTTTAAATTCAACTTTTATTTGGGATATTTTATTATCATAGCTTATATATATATAAAACATAGCATCTATTTTCCTTTTAAAATCTTATATTTTAGTATTTATCTAAAACAAATTCCAATATTCTTTCTGGAAATAATTTATTTCATATATTCGACATAATCAAATTCAAACCATAACTCTGTATGGATTTATTCCCATTTTATTTATATTCCGAACATCGGAAATAATTTTATCGTTTCCTTTTTAAAACAATGCCCAATTCCCCTTTTTAAATTCATATCTGAATTTATATAATCCAATATCCTATGATAATTATTCATTTCCATTTATGACCATAGTTTATAAATTTCATTTACTATTTCAAATATTAAAACAAGTTTCCGGTTCCAAATTCCATTTGAAATCCAATTTCCCTTTTTGAAACATAAGTTTCCTTTTTTGACATCATACTTGAATTTACATTCTAAATTATCCGACGATAATTTATAGACATCGTTTGTAAGTAAAACCACCATTTTTTATTATTAAAATAAACTAATATTTTTCTCTCCAAATCCGAAATTCAATTCTATTTCGAAAAATAAACTTTCCTTTTTAAAATCATGCTTAGATCCGCCAATTTTCAAATTATCCAATGATAATATTATTTTTATTCGTTTATAAACATTGTTTATACATAACACTTCCTATTTTAAATTATTTAAAACAATTCCTTACTTCAAATTTTATTTGAAATCCAATTCCCATTCTGGAAAATACTTTTTCCCTTTTTAAATTCAAATTTGAATTTAAAAATCTAATATTATCAAACGATAAATTTTCTTTCCATTTATAACATTGTTTATAAATTCAGTTACTTGTTTTTATTATTAGAAACAAGCTTATATTTCTGAATTTATTCGAAATTTCCATTTCCATTTCGAAAAGAAAATTTCCATTTTTAAATTCAAATATCCCTTTTTGATATTTTAAAACATACGTATCTAGGGCCAGTGATATTCTAATATCCAAACAAACAGATCATTAATTCAATTCACACATCACACACATATAAATTCGTAAATAACAGTAAATAAATTTGTGGAATCCAGTCGGATTCCTCCAACGTGTTTTCTTGCCTTCAAAAATGTTAGACAGCATAAATAATACCAATCCTGCTTCAAGGCAGGACATCGCAGTATAAAAGGTCATCCACTCATATATCGTGGGGCGATAGGGTCATCCGCTAATGATACTGCCGCATATGCTAATGGTTCTGCGGGAAATCCAATATATATATATATATATAATAACCATAACCACCAAGCCTAATGTAACTAATATATATATAACCACAATTCATTAATAACAGCAATGCAACCAAAACAACCAACAATTTATTTTTAATGATAAAAATAATTTTTTAAGTGAGATTGCTCACCTCGATTTTCAATTTGTCGATTATCCATTTTTTTCCATATCGTTGCATCTATGGAGCGGCTTCAATGAATTATTCCAATTAAATCAATATCGCACCTACTATAATTTAATTTCTCTTAATGGTTAAAGTATATTAATTTAAATAAACTACTAACAACTATAATCTAATTAATAAATAATATGTAATTTAAATTTTTTAAAAATGTATATACCTATATCTTTCGCACTACTCGACTTACTCGAAGCAAACCCGTCTTCACCATTTGATTCCGCTGCAACACTTGTCATACATCCATCGGCCATGTTGTCCAGACCACTTCTCACTTCGACAATGCCTGCACCATCATCAAACTCACACAGACCTCTTTTGCCAACCATAGAACTCCAAAAATCACCCATTCCAGTCAGTCGTCTATCCATTTTAACCCCGTACTATGTTCAACTAACAAACATGATACATCACACTCCATTCCAATTATTCCCAATCCCTACTGAAAACGCAGCATCTCTAAACTGAACTTGCAAGCCTCCACAACAACCTCCCATAACCACGTAGGCTCCACCAGAACCCGGTACTTCCTTCTTTACGCCATAAAAATGCAAACTGACTTTACCATTGCTTAAACATAGACTGTAACGACCCGGAATTTTGGGGCCAATTTAAAAAAAAATAGAAATTTTAATGTATTTTAATATTTAAAACAATTTATTTTAGATAATAACGAATAAAAATTTATTTTAAAACGAATGAATTATAAAAGGAGTTTAAAATAGCGCTGCAGTTTGAAATTTTGAATTTGAACTTTAACCGACTGTACATAATTCATTTTAAATCAGAATTGAAAGAAACAAGAAATATTTGAATCTACTTAATAATATCTTTCTAACGGATCTGAAAAATTGAAATTTCACCTTGAAAATAGAAAGTTATGACCAGTTTAAAAATCTAGAAAAGTCGCTGTGGAATTTATTATACTTTAATTAAATATATTGGCCTTGAAAATAGCCATTTTGCAAATGACCTCGGTTTTCGACGAAACCACTTTTGTTGGAACCGGAATGTCAAATTATTGCTAAGTTTAATTTTCCAGAATTTTTCGAATTAATATGTGAGCGTGGCGAAAGAAAATGTGTTTTGTCAGTTTCGGTCAAATTTAATCGACTATAAAATAGCCATTTTTCAAACGGTCTCAGAATTCGACGAAATTAGTTTTGTTAGGACCATATCATCAAAACATAACCAAATATAATTTTTTCTGTAATTTTTAGAGGCGGTACGTAGCCCCGGTAATTTAATATGTACGTTTGAATTTTAAATAAATAAATTATATTTTAAAACTGAGAAACGGGGGTCAAGATTATCATTTGGGCCTGCGGGACATAGCTAGATGAGTTCGGAACGGGGGTTAATGGGTAAGAACAACGGTCGTTGGACCTGAATTGGAGTAAGTGGCTAAACGGACCTTAAGAGTCCAATTAAATAATATTTTAATATAAATATTCATCAAACAAATGACACAAACCCTAATACCCTATTCTACAGCCGCCACTTATTGTTTTCAATGGCCATTCTTGCTCGGATTTCAATCCTTAATCCATCATAATCCAAAGCGTATTTGTACACGAAATCAAAACAATAATCGAAGAGCAAACTGAGAGCTTCCAAATCATACGGCTATGATCGGAGATTGATCATCACGGTGGCCGGGGCGGAGCTCCAAACTCGCACAGTTCAGGTCCATTTTCCCAAGCCTGGGACCCACCGAGTTCGACGCTGACTTGGGAGTGGGGCGTGGAGGAGCAGGCGATGACGAGGCATGTTCAGATCGACTGGCGGTGGGGCCCAACGCGAGCAAAGGCAAGCCCTAGAGGGCGATGATGGGTTCGGTGTAACCTGGAGGAAGACGATGGAAAACTGTTGGCTAGGGGATCTAAATGTAATTAACAAAATAATTATTTAATTAATTATTGTTTATTATAATGTAATCAAAATTTTAAAACCATGTAACTTTGTCATACTGAATCAGAATTCAGCGAAACTGATTGCGTTAGAACCGAAATTTCTAGATCTACAACATGAAGCTGACTAGATCTGAAACTGAGCAAATCAAGATTTGAGGAAAATTTCAGATCTGAATTTATTGGTGAGATTTCTTATTTTTAAAAATTTAAAATAAATTGTTGTGTATTGGAAATCTATATTTATTTGCTGTTAAAATCCATGTTGTGTATGTGATTTGATCGTTTGATGTTTGTTGTTCGGTTGACATGATGGAATGCTTTTGTTGTATTAAAATTGACAACATAAGAGTGTAAATTTTGTTGTATTAAAATTGACTAGATAGAAATGTCGATTTGTTGGATTAGGTTATTGTCAAGACAAAAATAACATTTTGTTAAGACATATTAGATTAGAATATAATTGTCCATCTTGTTAAAACATATTATATTAGAAATAAATTGCCAATTTATTGCCATGTTAGATTAGATTGTCATTTTTATGATAAATGTCTCATTAGAATTAAATTGTCATTTTATGATAAATGTTATATTAGACTAAAATTAACATCTTTGTTAGAAAATGTTACAATAAAATAAAAGAAATACATTTTATTAGAAATTGTTACATTTAAATGAAATTGTCATTCTGGTTAGAAATAAAATGTCACTTTGGTTAAAAGTGTTTCATTAGATTTGTTATGTCACTTTAGTTAGAAAAATTACATTAGAATTAAATTGTCAATTACATTAGAATTAAAATGTCAACTATGTTAGGATTAAAAATGCCATTTATGTTAGAATAATGTTATGTAAATAAAATCAACATTTTTATTTGAAATATATTATGCATATAAAAATGACATTTTGATTTGAAAGTTGTTATATAAATAAAAACCACATTTTTGTTAGAAATGGGTTTTGCAAATTAAAATATCATTTTGTGTAAAACATGTTTAGTGAAGAAAAATATCATATTTTGTTTATTAAAAAAGATTAGACAAGAACTCACATTTTTGTTTATTTAAAAAGGTTGGATAAAATCATCACATTTTGTTTGCATAAAAGGATTAGACCAAATCATCACATTTAGTTTACAAAAGAATTAGACAAATTTGTCATTTTGATTACATTAAAAGGATTAGACAAAATTATCAGTTTTGGTCATTTTAAAAGAATGAACCTTTGTTTGAAAACTTGTTAACATGTAATTTCCATTTTTAATGATGATTAGAATTAATTAAAAAGAATGAATCTTTGTTTGAAACTTATGAACATGTAATTTACATTGTTATATAAATGAATTATTAAAAAGAATAAAACCTTGGTTAGAATGTGTTACCATGTAAAATTACATTTCTATGTAATTAATATTCATCAAAAAGAATTAAACAAAAATGTACATTGTACTCATTTAAAAAGGATGTTATGAGGAAATATCATTTTTGGGTAAAACATGATTAGTGAAGAAAAAGTTTCACATTTTTGTTTATTTAAAAAGGAATTATAACAAATTTTACATTTGGTTTACATTAAAAGGATTATAACAAGATTCATATTTTGTTTACATTAAAAAGAATTAGTCAATTCTGTCAGTTTGTTTACAATAAAAAGATTGAGATAAAAGATTATATTTTTATTGACACTTTGTTTTTCAATAAAAAGATTATACATTAAAAATTACATTTTCAATGTAGTTTAGATTCCATTGAAAGGATTAGAATAAAAGGATTATATCTTTATAGTCATTTGGTTACAATCAAAAGATTAGAAATAAAAGTTAAGATTTTTATTGTCACTTGTTAACAATAAAAAGAATTGGAATAAGAAATTAGATTTTTTTTTTATTGTCATTTGTCCACAATAAAAATAATTGAAGCATATGTATATGATGTTGAAATGTTTGATGTGATAAATATAATGTTTAGTATATTCCCATTTGAATATTACACTTCCATTTACAAGTCATCCGACTTGTTTATGTGATTGGGTCGATAATTTTTACACATCGCCCAAGTACACAAATAATTTATTATTTGCTTGTTGGATGAAACCCCACACGGGTGTTGGGGTGATACTTGATCTACACTAGTCCCAATATTTAGTGTAGAATTCACTTTGGATGTTATTTGGGTGTTTGATAATTATTTATCATGATGGTTGATTTCATGCAATATATGGTTGTTGATTAAGTCACATTCCAATAAAGGATATTCTAGGAAAGAATATTTTAGAATATATTTTAGGGAAGGATATATTTTAGAAAAATATATTTTATTGAATGAACTAGTTATTAACTAGAATAGATCATTAAATTAAGATTTAATGAAGTTTTCCAATTAGTGAATATTTAATTGAAATTAAATTAAATAAATTGGATTTTGGGTTTGTCGTGAATGGTGTCTTCAATAACACCTTTTTGAAACCCAGTTGAAAAGAATAAATCTTTTAATTAAGATTACTAGAGTTTCAAAATATATTTTGTAATTGGAATAAAAATGATTTGTGAATTGAGTTTATCGTGAACAGTGTTTTTAAACAACATCTATTCTTTAACTCAATTAACAGTAAGAATATGATTTGGAATTTATAAATCTTGTATCAAGATTTAAATGGGAATTTTCCAAAGGTAAAGTTTTCCAATTTAATATATTAGATTGGAGTTGAATAGAATTCGAATTAATTATAACCGAGATAAGCTTCTGTAAAAGAAAACCGATACTACATATGGAATTTAAAAGGCTTTGCCATTATTCCATTTATATTATTGGTCGGATACAGAAATTTATAACGATTATATATTGATTTGATTTCTGTGAAGATTCCATATTCAATGGAAGTCGATTTTGGGTTTATCGTGAACGGTGTTTTGAAATGACATTAGTTCTTTAACCCAGTTAAAGATAAGATTAATTGCTTAAATTTAATTAATCATTGAATAATAATTTGTGATATTTAAAACCAAATTAGGTTCATAATAAATCTTTAAAAGAAAGATTTAAGAATAAATTTGAAGAGTTTATCTTTGATAGAATAATACGAATATTTTATTAGAAGAATATTCTGAATTGGAATGAGACGTTGGATGTGCTTTTATAGTACTTGATTTTTAATTATAAAATTACGTGAATTATTCGGAAAGACCGGGTTTAACCCATTCCGAATAATTACTACGACGATGAAGAGTCGAAGATGAAGACGGTGGTTGAAGACCGACGATCTTCACATCGGATGGATGTGTTGCTACTGAGACCCATAATCGGAGTAGCTACCTTGAAGGGGCTTCAGTGGTGGCCGTCCGGACTATTGTTGATTGTTCGGATTTGGTTTTCGCTCAGACCTAGAGCATAAGCTAGTAAATGGATGCGTATCTGACATTGGATTTCGTTCCATGTGAATTAAATCGATTTCTATTAATGTATGTCTGTTTGGTGGTGGAGGATTTATTCTCTACTTAACACCCTGGTATATATTAATAGTGATTGATCGCATGGCGTGGACTGTCAATATGGCACGCTAAGATGCAAATGATCAAGGCTTTTGTTGAAAAGCAGGGCCTTGTGGGATGATCAAAGTATAGCCTATTACGACATAGCTTTGTGTATAGCGTGACTTCACGAGCCTCACACCCCGGTATGAGTCAAAAACGGGATTAGGACTGCAGGGAGTGCACATGTTTCTTTCTATCTAGGAGTGGTGTCAGTGCTTAAACTGGCTGACATTTTACTTATGTGGATGATGGATTTTGAGGCGCCTCGGATTTTTATAGGCCGTTAGTGGTCATACTATAGGTCCAAAAGGACCGGGAAGCGTGCATTCAGGCGTAATTAATCCACTACCCTTAGGTAGGGACCGACCCTGAAGATCCAAGGGTTCACTGCGGGGGATCCTGAGGCATTTGCTAGAGTGTCTCGAATCGGAGAGGAGCTTTCCCCTAGCCTCGACTCATGATGGAAATCCAACTTTTGATATGACCTTGCGGTTTTGATTGTAGAACTAGTATGGCGACATAGTAGGATGAGGTACTATGCCGTCTATGATTAATACATTATGGTTGAAATTGTTTTTGAAATATATATAATCATATATATACACACTAATACTAAATCCGTTTTATCGTATCAAGTATCTTTTGACCATTATAAGGTAAAACCCTATCCTCCGGTTTGCGTTGCATTGTGTGATGGGACTTGGGTCTTATAATGGTTTCATTTTTCTAAAAAGCATTGCGTTGTTTAACGTTTTACTTTATTTTATGCACTGGCAATCCAATGGAGTAAACCCATTCTGCGTTAGCGGCGTGGTCCTGTGATTAGCCTTATTATTAGATAGTTAAGTTAAGATTTCTCATACCAGTCCCATGACTGACCTGTAGTTTGTTTCACTGGCAAACTCAGGTGTCCTTATTTTCCACACGGGCAGTCGAGTAGCTTTTTCCAGATATATTTACGGGATCCTGGCTTACAGCTGGAGCGGTATTCGGAAAGCTCTGTATCCGTGTATTCCTTCCAGTTGTATCTTTGTATTATTTTTCCGTTGCTATTTAAATGTAATTTAAAACTTTGACATTATTGTATTTCTATTGTGTAGTAAGTATTCATACTCTGTGATTTTCTTGTACTCTGATGTAATTGTTGTAACCAGCAATAAAATGTTCTTCAGTTTGTGCTCTGATGTGTGTTGTTCTCAAAGCAATCCAGCCTTTCCTTTACTGGGAAGTTTGGGTTGTTTCACAGACCCAACTCTCCACTTCTTCCAACTGCAGAACAACAATTTCCCTCATTCACCATCAGCCCTAGATATTATTAGCAGAGATTAAAAAACGAACTCCACTATCCAAAACTCATTGACCAAATTCCCTTTCTAATTGCGACTTCATCTTGCTCCAAACCATCCATGTCCTTCGCTGCTACTGTCGAATCCAAATCAAAAATATGAACTCCACTATATTCGCACAAATTCAGAACAATATACCCCTTTGAAACCTATTCTAGTTCAACTCCTTTAGAAATACCATCAACAACAGCACCATCTCCAGAATTCATCATTATGTTCGCATCGCTCCAAGATCAATGTGGCACTCGAAGTCGCAACCACTACGCAAGCGTCACCAAGATGATGTCGAGCTTCAGACTACACCGTGACTTTGATGCCCAAATGTCATCGTCGATCGATGTATCCTTGTAAACAATTCTTGTGAATGACCTGCCATCGCACCTCAGGATCTTTGCCTTCCATCACGACAGACCCTTCCCTTACCCAACTCATACTCGCCTCCTCCTGTTGTCGTCACTGTTTCCCCCAAAAACAAGCCCTAAATCGCGATACTTGATTTCGATCACAGAAATAACGAGGTCGAGCTTTGGATTTTGAATTAAAGGGAATCGACATATATATGATATATTTTATTATAAAGGTGGAATTGATTTTCTGATTTCGAATAAATGGGACAAGGGAAAAAGAACAAAGCAATTAGGCTGGAGTGTTTTCTTCGTGAGTTTAAAAAATGAAGACTGGGTTGATTTATAGAATGATCGGGGAAGACAGAGGTATCTTGCCATTTAATTTCATGTCTGCTTGATTTTGAGGAGGAGAGGTAGATTGTAAAATATAGGTCTGCGATGTAACTGAATAGGTTGGCCTGTTTAATTTTTAATAAATTTTGATTTGATTTTGTTTTTAATTAAATAATCAAAATATCTCGCGGTCCCTTAATTTAAAATACCGACCCGCTATTTCAACGTAACAGTCGACATTCTTAGATTATGGCGTTATTTTGAAGTTCACGGAACTGATCCTGGAATTTAAATTCGACTGTATAATGGAAAAAACAATTTAAATTGACGATTTAAACTAAATTCGATTTAAAATAAAAATCGATTTCAAATAATTAAATTTATTAAAATAAATCATTATTACCGTTTTAATTCAAATAGAATTTATATTAATCGACTGAATTTGTTTAGATTTAGATTTTAACTATGAATTCAGTTATTACTATTTCATATTACGATAATTAAATATATTTGATATTTAATTTATAAATGCAGTATAAAATTCATTTATATATCCAATTCAACATTTAAAATAAATTTAAATGTTTATTATCATAAAATAGCTTAAAATCCGGGATGTTACATTCCTTCTCCCTTAAAAGAATTTCGTCCCCGAAATTACTAAGGTAGAAGAAATGCTACAAACTCATTAACTTCCCAAAAACCCACTTTGTTATAACCAAGTATTTCATATTCTTTAACTCAAGCCCCATACAATTTTAAGTTGTCATGAAAATGTTTAATTTTCAGTTCATTTATCTGGTTTCCATCATTTCGATTTATTTTACTTGCTTGAGCTAAATTTAGATTTCATAATTCAAATTCCCGGTATTTATTTCCAATCCTTTTTGAAATCACATAAATATATTCACATATATTTATAACTATTGCAAATTCAAAACATTTGAATTTTTAAACCAACTTGTTTTTTCTAAACAAATTTTTCATTGGAAATTTTATCATGGTAGCAATCCATCACTTAGAAACTCGAAAATGAACACCAATGATGGCGCGCTTCATCATCAGAATTTTTCTCCAGTGACTGAAGTGAATTCAATTCTTTTTCTTTTTCAAAATCCATTCAAAACTAATTATTCAAAAATCCTTCCAAAACAATGCTATATTAATTTATAGCACTTCAGAAAGTATTTTCCAAACAATCGGGACTTAAATTCCAAATTCTATTTCAATTTAATTCAATTTCATTTATATATACAAGTTCTATTTGGTTATATATAACGATTTCAATTTTATAATCTAATTATAGCAACCAACTCATCCACATATAAATAATTCTAGAAAATCATTCATTTTTATATCAAAATATAATTTTGGGCAAAATTATTTCATTTACCCATTTTAAAACAATATTATGTCGAACTACTCTGTTTAAGCTTTAAGAAACTCCTATCGGCTTCGTGGCATCCCATGATTCGACCAGAATTCATAAACTACTCAACAGACAAGCCAACACAATAAATTTTTTTTATATCAACATACAAATACGCTCTCTCGTATATATACACTCAACTCATTTTAGGGTACTACTGACCCTATCTCTAATGAGTAACTCCCAACAAAGCCTAGGTGTTCGCTCAACCTAAGCTCTAATACTAACTATAGCGGCCCGAAAATCCATACCATCTGAGTTGACTAAACAACACCCGTCCAACCCAAATAATACAGAATTACGAGTCATTAGGGTTAAAGAAATAGAAATAGACAGAAGAAGAACAGAAATAACAAAACAGAACCTCACAGCGGAACGAATAAAATATATTATATAACATAATCTTTTGAATACAAAATTTTGTATCATATATACATACCATTATCAGAGATCAATACAACATTTGATACAGCGGAAAATAACTCTAAAATAACTAACGGTGAAGCCTTCCGCTTCTAGCTCCTCCAAGTGTATATGTAAAGGCCTGAATACTTGACTGCCCGTACAAATTTGGGCATCCAAGAGACTTGGAAAACAACAAAACAAAATAAACACTGGGTCAGTCATGGGACTCGTGTGGGTAAACTCCAACCAATTTGTTTAACTTTGAAAAATCCTTTGAAAGAAAAGGTAATAGTAAGACCAACCCACACATGAACATGGACGGTTTTTACCTTGCTATAATAAAACCGTTTTTGATATCAAAATCCAGTGATCTTATTATAATGTCTAATCAAATAAATAATCAAATAGCAGAACGCTTGCATCTCACGCTCCACATACATAGTATAAAATCAAAAAAACCGCAGGGCGCTTATTAGAGATTGGATTCCAAGTATGACAAAGTATGGGACCATCTCCCGATAAGTGTACTCTAGAGGGGATACACTTGGGTTCAACAAGAACATCTTGCAATCCAGCCCACACATGGTCGCCCACTCTTTTAGCTTGAGTGTAGCGAATATATTGTCACCCACGGTTGTTGGCCATCCAACCGTAATCCGTAAGATATAGAATCGAAAGAAGAACAAATAATTGAATTTTCTCTAAATCGGTGACAAATATACCCTGCTTGGGTATGACCCACCTAGCTTGCTACCTGCCTGATTTTTGTCATTTCCCGGTTGTGAGGCTTGAGGCTACGTTAATCGTTTTAGAACAACTGGTCACCATTCACTTTGAATGCCACATCGTCAAACCTGTCAAATCACTAGTTGATCATCACAGAATATTACTGGTATAAAAAGCTAAGAGAAACGAATTTCTCTGCCACCAGACATAATACCTTGGAAAGATTGTCTTATGTGTTCTGTTAGGAATACTCTGTCAGACATTCGTCCGTACAAGTTGTCCTGGGTCTGGACAAACAAAATAGCTCTTGCAACTTACTCCATCTTCGATTTTATTTCTTCAAATGATCTGTGCCTATACGGGGTGGTTTTCGGATATTAAATCCAACCGGTCTCTCTATATTGACAACGATGGTAAAAAAACTTTGATAGCCGGTGATTTAACTATCAAAGGAAAAATAACATCCATCAATAATCAAACAATCACTGGCCCCTTTTAATTAATATTCCTTAACTATTTTCCAAATCCCTTATCAAATTCTATATATATCGACATATTGATTTCTATTTTCAAAATTTCTTAAAGATATTCTAACTCCTTAAATTTCCAGAAAATCTCACCAGCACCTCCCCTGTACCGGTCAATCGTTCAAACCCCAACTTGCCTCTCTAGGCCCTTTCCATTCAAAAAGAAAATCAAAAAGCCAAGTGGCTTGCTGATTCGACGCATAAAACCTCATATGGAAATTTAAACATGTACCTTTTTGTCGGGCACTCAATATATATTCTTCATTATCTTCATTCCATACATGTTTAAAATATACATAGCCATTTCAAATTCATTTTAATCAATTCGTCCATTTTTACATAACTCACATCCCATTTTCTAATTAAATTTCCTAGTTAACTTCTTGGTTTCATTTGCATTTACTTTGAACATATCTCGTTCAAATATATTGGTATTCGCATATATACCAATCAACTCAAATTCTGTTTTCACTTCCTAATTCCAATTCACGTTTCATACCCCGTTCCCTGATTTCAGTTTATTTAGCAAATGTTAAGTTCGATCAAAAACCATATTAACTAATTTCTTTTGAAATTAATTAACTTTATCCGAAAGATAAAAATCTGATTTTTTTTTGTTTCAAAAATTAATCTATTTACTCGACTTGAGTTCATTTTCATTTTATAACTCCAATCTGGATTTTTCTAATGGAAATTCGGATTTTTATTCACTCAAAATCCTTTTATTTTATTTAATAAACCGTTATAGTTTTAAAACGATTAGGGCGCTGCTTTTCTGGAAATTTGATTTTGACATAACTCAAAATTTATAAAACGAAATCCAGATTTTTCTCTTCCATTTGAAAACTATCATTGAATAGGTCCGGACGTTTCTTGTTCCATTGAATTCCGAATTATATTGAGTTCTATATACTTGATTAAAGTTCAAAACGCTAAATTTCGAACTACCGCGCTGCGGCGAGTTTCTTTTAATAAACGTCAAAAAACTACGTTTACTAAATGAATTCCTTTCTTCGACAAGTTAATATAAATTAGACCATACTTCCAACTTTATCTTAAAACTCCGATTTATTCAAAATCGTCGATTATTTCATTTAGACTCACAAACCAGTTGTAATTTATATTACAACTCAATTTCTATATTAAATCCCAATTTCCTTGGGCAAAAATTCGATATAATCGAATTTCCATTTATAAATTCCTTTTACGGGAATGAATCAATTTATTCAACATTCTTTACCATTACAAACTAATATCGTCCCTTGATAATAGTGAAGTCATTCAAGTAGGGGTATTTTATTTTCCTCTCAGACCTTGACCGACAACATTCTTATCTTAAGACGGATAAGAGTTTGTAATACAAAAACTGTCATTACTGATCATAAAAATTTCCTCTTCTATTTCATGTAAAAATATGATTTTTAAATGTCGGTTCTTATATTTGGAAAATCGATTTCCAATCTATCCAATGAAAATTTCTTCATTTCGTTTAAAACATGGTTTATAAATCGCTTCCTTATTTTATATCAAACAAAATTCCGTATTTAAACTCCATTTGAAACTAACTTCAAAATTATCCAATGCCAATAAATATCAATTCTAAATTTACTTGTTTTATAATTTTAAACAAGCTTTCGTTTGAAAACCCATTTTTAAATTCAACTCTTATTTGGGATATTTAATTACCATAGCTTATATATATATAAACATACCATCTATTTTCCTTTTAAAATCTTATATTTTAGTATTTATCTAAAACAAATTCCAATATTATTACTGAAAATAATTTATTTCATGTATTTGACATAGTCGAATTCAAACCATAACTCTGTATGGATTTATTCCCATTTTATTTATATTCCGAACATCAGAAATAATTTTATCGTTTCCTTTTCAAAACGATGCCCATTCCCCTTTTTAAATTCATATTTGAATTTATATAATCCAATATCCTATGATAATTATTCATTTCCATTTATAACCATCGTTTGTAAATTTCATTTACTATTTCAAATATTAAAACAAGTTTCTGGTTCCAAATTCTATTTGCAGTCCAATTTCCCTTTTTGAAACATAAGTTTCCTTTTTTGAAATCATACTTGAATTTACATTCTAAATTACCCGACGATAATTTATAAACATCGTTTGTAAGTAAAACCACATGTTTTTATTATTAAAATAAACTAATATTTTTCTAGCCAAATCCGAAATTCAATTCAATTTCAAAAAATAAACTTTCCTTTTTAAAATCATACTTAGATCCGCCAATTTTCAAATTATCCAATTATAATATTATTTTTATTCATTTATAAACATCGTTTATACCTTTCACTTCCTGTTTTAAATTATTTAAAACAAGTCCTTACTTCAAATCTTTATTTGAAATCCCATTCCCATTCTGGAAAATAATTTTTCCCTTTTTAAATTCAAACTTGAATTAGATTTTAAAAATCTAATATTATCAAACGATAACTTTTCTTTCCATTTATAACATTATTTATAAATTTAGTTACTTGTTTTTATTATTAAAAATAAGCTTATATTTCTGAATCTATTCGAAATTTCCATTTCCATTTCGAAAAGCAAATTTTCCTTTTTAAATTCAAATATCCCTTTTTGATATTTTAAAACATACGTATCTAGGGCCAAAGATATTCTAATATCTAAACAAACAGATCATCAATTCAATTCACACATCACACACATATAAATATGTAAACAACAGTAAATAAATTTGAGGAATCCAGTCAGATTCCTCCAACCCGTTTTCCTGCCTTTAAAAATGTCAGACAACATAAATAATACCAATCCTGCTTCAAGGCAGGATATCGCGGTATAAAAGGTCATCCACTCATATATCGTGGGGCGACAAGGTCATCCGCTAATGATACTGTGGCATCCGCTAATGGTACTGCGGGAAATCCAATATATATAGTAACCACAACCACTAAGCCTAATGTAACTAGTATATATAAAACCACAATTCATTAATAACAACAATGCAACCAAAACAACCAACAATTTATTTTTAATGATAAAAATAAAATTTTAAGTGAGATTACTCACCTCGATTTTCAATTTGTCGATTATCCATTTTTTTCCATATCGTTGCATCTACGGAGCGGCTTCAATGAATTATTCCAATTAAATCAATCTCGCACCTATGATAATATAATTACTCTTAATGGTTAAACTATATTAATTTAAATAAACTACCAACAACCATAATCTAATTAATAACTAATATGTAATTTAAATTTTGTAAAAATGTATATACCTATATCTTTCGCACTACTCGACCAACTCGAAGCAAACCCATCTTCGCCATTTGATTCCGCTGCAACACCTGTCATACATCCATCGGCCATTCTGTCCAGACCATTTCTCACTTCGACAATGCCTGCACCATCATCAAACTCACACAGACCTCTTTTGCCAACCACAAAACTCCAAAAATCACCCATTCCAGTCAGTCGTCCATCCATTTTAACCCCATACTATGTTTAACTAACAAACATGATACATCACACTCCATTACAATTATTCCCAATCCCTGCTGAAAATGCAGAACCTCTAAGCTGAACTTGCAAGCCTCCACAACAACCTCCCCTAACCACGTAGGCTCCACCAGAACCCGGTACTTCCTTCTTCATGCCATAAAAATGCAAACTGACTTTACCATTGCTTAAACACGGACCCAACTCTTCACTTCTTCCAACTGTAGAACAACAATTGCCCTCATTCACCATCAGCCCTTGATATTATTAGCAGAGAAAAAAAACGAACTCCACTATCCAAAACTCACTGACCAAATTCCCTTTCTAAATGCGACTTCATCTTGCTCCAAACCATCCATGTCCTTCGCCGCTACTGTCGAATCCAAATCAAAAATATGAACTCCACTATATTCGCACAAATTCCGAACAATATACCCCTTTGAAACCTATTCTAGTTCGACTCCTTCAAAAATACCATCAACAACAGCACCATCACCACAATTCATCATTATGTTCGCATCGCTCCAAGATCAATGTCGCACTCGAAGTCGCAACCCCTACGTGAGCGTTACCAGGATGATGTCGAGCTCCAGACTACACTACGACTTTGATGCCCAAATGTTATTGTCGATCGATGTATCCTTGTAAACAATTCTCATGAACGAGCTGCCATCGCACCTCAGGATCATTGCCTTCCATCGCGACAGACCCTTCCCTTACCCAACTCGTACTCGCCCCCTCCTGTAGTCTGGTTGTTTCCCCCAAAAACAAGCCCAAAATCGCGATACTCGATTTCGATCACAGAAATAACGAGGTCGAGCTTTGGATTTTGAATTAAAGGGAATCAACATATATATAATATATTTTATTATAAAGGTGGAATTGATTTTCTGATTTCGAGTAAATGAGATAAGGGAAAAAGAACAAAGTAATTAGGCTGGAGTGTTTTCTTCGTGAGTTTAAAAAATGAAGACTAGGTTGATTTATAGAATGATCGGGGAAGACAGAGGTACCTTGCCATTTAATTTCATGTCTATTTGATTTTGAGGAGAAGAGGTAGATCATAAAATTTAGGTTTACGATGTAACTGAATAGGTCGGCGTGTTTATTTTTTAATAAATTTTGATTTGATTTTGTTTTTAATTAAATAATCAAAATATCTCGCGGTCCCTTAATTTAAAACACCGACCCGCTATTTCAACGTAACAGTCGACGTTCTCAGATTATGGCGTTATTCTGAAGTTCACGGAACTGATTCTGGAATTTAAATTGGATTGTATAAAGGAAATAACAATTAAAATTAAATTCGATTAAAAATATAAATCGATTTCAAATAATTAAATATATTGAAAATAAATCATTATTACTGTTCTAATTCAAATAGAATTTATATTAATCGACTGAAATTGTTTAGATTTAGATTTTAACTATGAATTCAGTTATTTCTATTTCATATTACGATAATTAAATATATTTGATATTAAATTTATAAATGCAATATAAAATTCATTTATATATCCAATTCAACATTTAAAATAAATTTAAATGTTTATTATCATAAAATAGCTTAAAATCCGGGATGTTACATCCTTCATTTCATCCCCTAAAACTCCAACACACATCGCCTGAAGAAACCCCGCCCTCGGCCTCAAAGCTCACGAACCAGCACAGTATTGACAAGAATATTCCTCGAAAGCACACCCAACTTCGCCAGTCAAAAGCCGGACCCCCCTAGAAACCCAACGTCATGGCCGACGACCCCAACGCTCCCTCTGCAGCATGAGCAAGTGAACCTAGTTCACTACTTCATTTTCTAGCGTTAGATATAAGTTAGAACCCTTCAATGAGCATACCAGATTGAAGAGATTTACTCTAGGAATATAAATATATTTGTTTTGGAGTTTTTAGGAATTTACTGAATTTCTTTTGAATTTTGATGGCCATGAGGATCGGCTGTGAAGTTTTTTCGAAGAAGATAGAAAAATGAAGATGTCCCTGTTTATGTAGATAGAAATTACTTGACATCCAATTATTAGGTATATAGGGTAGTACTTGCTTTTATCCTAGCCATGCTTAGATTTTTAGAGTAGTTTAAATTTTAGATACGTAGGCTGTTTTCTTGCTGTGTGAATGGTAGACAAACAGGTCAGGCTTTTGACTATGTCACAATTGCTTAGGGGGAAAGGTATTGCATTTTTATTAATATAGATGTGTACCCGAAACTAGAATGTGAAGTAATAAACTAAAACAGCCACATATGAGTTGCTATGGACAAAAAAAAAATATAGTTGTGATGAGCAATGTGCCGCAATGCCAAATATATAATAAAATATACATGTTAACTTATTCTGTGAAATTCCAAAAATGCTGATATGGGGTGCAAAATACTTTAAATAAAATGTTGCTTATTTTCCAAATTAAAATTACCGAAAAATTCTATAAATTAAATAAATAATACGCCTGAAAAATCTTGTCCAAATTCAATACCAATATTTAATTATATTAAATAAATCGTTATGGTTTATAAATGATTCCATAGCGACTATTTGAAAATTTGATTTGGACATAACTCACAATCTATAAGACGAAATCTCGATTTTTCACTTCCAACAGAAAAATATAATCTATTAGATTCAAACGTTTCTTGTTTCGAAGAAATCCGACTTATAACGAATCTTGTACACTCAGTTGGAGTTCAAAACGTTAAATTATTAACTACCACGACGTTACGAGCTCGATTATAATTATAATATAATTAATACATTCAACTGCCGTTTAAATAATATATTCTTTATTATAATTCAATTCTAAGCTGAATTAAATCTATTAAATTATCCAATTCATATAATGTTGCAAATTTAACAATTTCTGACCATTTCAGAAATTAAATATATTATTCCACTATTTATAGTAATTAAATATTCAAAATATTTAAATTCAAACCAATTAAATTATCAACCTGATATTTTGAAATAATTAAAATAATTAGATTAATTAATTATTAAATCGCTAAAATTCTGGGATGTTACAATAAGTTTTCCTTTTATTTATTATAAGCCATGTTATAATTCCACTAGTTACTAGGACAAGCCTACCTATTGTATTGCATTCTCATTAATATAATTAATTATAATAAGTTATATTCCTCGTTCATTGCATTTTCCTTGGTTCGTTAATGTTAACCAAATTCTTACCATTGTAACATTTATCTCCTTACTGTCTTGTAAATTTTCACACATACCATTCATTTCCATTGCATGCATACATTTTTATATATGTTTAGGCACCATACCTCTCACATTAACTTGACCACTTATGGATGTTGGATTTGCCGGGCGGTTCCGGACAGGCTTCCACCACAAGTTTAACTTAACCTCATGTCTCAATGTGGTTATATACAATTTCCCAATTACTGTAATTTTTTCATACAAATTAGGCTTATCTATTCTTTTTCTATTATTCCCAATTTTACTGTTGTAACACCCCGTGAATTCTATAACGCTAAGCTTCACAAATTAAAGTGAAATTAATTCTAAATAAAAGAATTAAGGGAAATGGGTTACGCCATTGCGTTCGTCTCTGAATTCTTCTTGTAATAGAGTCCGAGTTTGCGCGAATCGGACTCCGTATGAAGGAGTTATGGCCTTCGGAAGTTTCAGAATAAAATTTAAATCCAAACAGCTCAGTTTAAATTCAAAAATCAAATTTCAGGTTCAAACTGGGCTGGGCGGGAAAATTCCCGCCCAGAAGACCAGGTCGACCATGGTGTCGACTTGGCCTCCCCAGGTCGACCATAGTGCCGACCTGGCCCCCCCAGGTCGACCATAGTGTCGACCTAGGTGTCGACCTGCCTGTTCGACCTGGCTGGCCAGGTCTGGCTCTGGCTCGAATTTCTGTGGCCCTGTGTGTCACTAGGGCTGACGTGTCACCTTTTGATTGGCTCTTTGAAATTTGTATGGCCTAGATTCCTCCTGTCCTCATCTGACGGCTCAAAACAATTTAAAAATCTATAAATACACCCTAAGTCTCAACTGAAAATTCACACAAAAAAATAAGAAAGGAGTCGTCATGCTGCTAGGGAGGAATTGAACATAGACATCAAGAGAGAAAAGCCTAGAGACGAATCAAATTAAGAAGAAGAACAAAGTTTAATCAAATTAATCAACGCAACATTAGTCTACCCAAAGGAGTGCATCTCAATTTCAGAATTCAGAATCCAGAATTCAAGATTCTGCATTCGTCGTAAGTATAGTGACCTTTCAGAATATGAATAAAAATTGTGATGTGATTCGATGTAAATGAAAATAGAATTATGTTATTGTATTGTATAAATTCTATGTATTGTGATGGTTCTATCATGACTTGTGTATTTATGTTTGTGGCATAAAGTGATTGATGCAAGCCTATTGAACAATTGTATATGAAAACAATGGCACTTGTAAGTTTGTGGCAAAAATTAGAAATTGATCCCTTTATGTATATGTCGAAGGCATGGACTATGTATATTCCCTTAGTCTAAATTAGAATTTATGTAAACATGATTTAGACTTGAAACCTTTTATGCCTACATGACCCAAAACCTATGACATCACTTCCATGTTTATTTGGAAGATAATTGGATCTATGTTTAGTATCGTTTGTGTTTCATAAACTACGCAAGTTCATGTTTATTTGCAAGTGTAATTGGATCTATGTTAAGTATCGTTTGGGTTTCAAAAACTATGCAAGTTCATGTTGAAAAAAAGGCTATGTGATTAGATGTTATAATTGGACCTTTTGGTGGATATACATCATGCTAGTTTTGTGTTTGACATTATGCCAAGTTAAACATGTTTAAACACAAGTTTGTATTAGCCTAAAATATGCCATTTCATATGTCACCTACTTAGTTATACTTTGATTTTAATGCAAGTTCACATGACCCATCATTTATGTTAATATCGCTAAATTGCAAGTTCATGCGCCACACACCCTAATATGTTGTAAAATATTACATGTTCTTGATTTCCCCCTTTCTCACGCTTTTAAAAGTTGGGCTGAATTGTGTCGAGCCCAAAATTTGTTATAACGTTGCGAACGTATAAACGGGGGTAATAACGTTGGGTGTAAAACATGAAAATATATGTTGGCGTGGTTGGCACATGCCAACGACAATGGCATTTAAGCGGTATGAATTGTTATACCCAAAAATAAAAGATATGACATTTACATATATAATTGAGAAGTGATAAAATATGTAAATTTAGAAAACACGATATGCTTAACCCGAGGTTGGATTGAGTTGTGATGTAAACTTGCCCGGACCCGCCCGGCTGTCCAGTAGTCACAACAATACCTATCCAATGTGGATGGTTAAGCATTGAGCTCAATAATGACCCGAGGTTAGACTGAGCTACGGTGTAAACCTGCCCGGAACCGACCGGCATATCTAGTAACCGTAGCACTACCTGTCTAATGTGAGTGGTCAGGTGCTCCTAAGAGGCTAAGGACCGGCATATCTAGTAACCGTAGCACTACCCGTTTCAGCAGTAACCCAAGTTAGGTATCAACGGTACCCTGAAACTAGGCAGGGTGGGGAACGATTACTGGGATGATTGTAAGCGGTCAAACGACGGCGGTGGGTACACAGTGCAGGTCTAACGGGGTGCGGGCGTGCACACACTCCGGAGATGACAACCAGGGCACTGGGGACACCGGTAGTATAACCTATGCCTTCTAGATTTGTGTCGGGGCCGCCACCATGGGTCTTGATACACCCCATGGTGGGACCAGCATAGGTATCTACAATTCTTGGGGGGCGTATGACACATGTTAACGCGAGTAGGAGCCGATCTTTCGATATTGGGGATCACTTCACCCTCACCACGGGGTGCCAGTTAGAATAAACTCAAGTAGGTGCAGAGATATAGTATGGGTGCGATAGTACATTCGACACTCCCTTAGCTTGTGACACCATCCTATTTTCAGTATATATCTATCATGCCATTTTCTTATTCATATACTGAAGAGTTACTAGATTTACTCAGGCTTTACGTCTAACCCTATTTTCTTTTCGTATTCTTTTCTTTCGTTCCCCCCCCAAGGTCCACAGGGAGGAAACATCTCAGCTCAGTCAGGCTCTTTACAAGCTCCAAGAACGTAGATGTATGATTTGGATCTCTTCTGCTCGGATTATGGCTTTGGATGTCACTTTGGGGTTTTTTGTCACTTTATTTATTTTTTATGCTTATTTAATAATCAAGACAGTTATGAGGTTGTAATGATGGAAGTATTTTGAGACAATTATGGAATGTTATGTTTTGAACACGTATTGATGAAATAAAAAGTCTGTTTGGTTTCCGCTGTTTAAAATATGTGTATTTATATCTGTCTTGAGTTTATCTGTGGCTTTTACTTATAAACCTCCACCAAAATTAAGGCATTCCCTTTGTGAGTGACCTTAATGGAGGTGGGGTGTTTCACTTGGTATCAGAGCATAGGTTTACCAGATAAGATAAAACTTTTTGAAATTGTTTTCAAAAAGAAAGTTTAAAGAAGCATTTTTCAAGAAAAAGTGTTATATTTATAAAAAGACAAAATCCCCCAAAGCCATGTGCCCTATCTATCTCTCTCTATCCTTCGTTTTGAATTTTTCCTTTCTGTTTCAGCATGTCTGGAGACCTTAACTTCCCGGAAGGAGTGCCGATTCCCGGCTGGTTTAGGAGGTACTTAAAAGCAAGGGCCAATGGCGCGGGCCCAGCAGACATCCCTCCTCCAGTGGCAGCGGTTCCTCCTCCTCCACCTCCTCGTGGAAATGCCTTCGCAAAAACATGTAGAGACTTCAAGGCAATGGGTGGAAAAGACTTTTATGGGACATAATCCTTTGTAGTGGCAAGAAACTAGCCAAAAGAAGACTGAGATCTGTTTGCCATCTTCGGGGTTGATGACAGGCAAAAGATATAATTAGCGGTATGGTTTCTTAAAGATGAAGCTTCCTATTGGTGGGAAATTACCAATGCTCAGAGGGCGGTCGAAACATGGGAAGACTTCAGGACAAAGTTTGAGATGAAATTACTCTCCCAAGCAGAAAGAAGCTTGCAAATGGAGAAGTTTCTAACTCTGAAACAGGGAAGCATGACGATCAGGGAATATGTTAATCAGTTTAATCAGTTGTCCAAATTTGGGTTATACTTAGTAAACACACAACACAAGAAGGCACTTCGCTTCGTCAAGGGTTTGAATGAGCCTCTACACAGCCTTGCCATGACCCATGTATCCATGGGAGCGACTTATGAAAGCTTGGTGGACATGGCATTGCTACACGAGGAAGACCACGGTAAGATAGAAACTAAGGGGGAAGAGAAGAAAGAGGGTCTACAAGCAAAGAAAATAGACTTCAAGAAAGGAGGGAAGAACAATAAGCCCCATGAGAAGAGAAGGTGCAATTTCTGTGGCATTGTGGGCCATATATCAAAAGACTGCCGAAAAAGGAAGGCGAAGATGGGTGGTTGCTTCCATTGTGGAGAGACTGGGCACCAAGCTAAGGACTGCCCAAAGAAGAAAGGGTAGGGACAGAAAGCCGGATCCACTTCAGGGGGTCAGGTTCATGCGCTAGTGGCACCTCATCAGGAACGAGGTAGTAATATTTCTATAGAAAGTGTAGTCTATCTTTATGATCATCCAGTTCGTACACTTTTTGACTCTGGCGCATCACACTCTTTTATTTCATCTGCCTTAGTAGAATCTCTGCATCTATACACTAGTATGGTAGAAGATCCCTTAGTAGTTTCAAATCCAATTGGGGGCTCCACTTACTTGTCAATGGTTTGTTTGGGTTTGAAAATCTCTATTTTCAGCGTTGAGTTTTGTTGTAATGCCTTTGTTTTAGGCTTCTCGGGATATGGTTTGATCTTAGGCATGGACTGGTTATCCAGTAATAGTGCCATTCTTGATTGTGAGAAAAGAGTAGTTAGACTCTTAACTCGTCTTGGTAACACTCTAGATATTTCTTGTAATCCCTTGAATGTTGTTATGCTTAGTTATCTAGAGTCGCTTGATGCTTCTGATGAGAATTTGCAATCAGTAAGAGTAGTCCGGGAATATCCGAATGTCTTTGAGGAGGTGAAAGGCTTACCTCCGAGGCGGGAAATAGACTTCCGCATATATCTTGTGGATAACGCAAAGCCTGTAGCTTTACCTGTAAGACACATGGCTCCAAGGGAGAGAAAGGAGCTCAGTAAGCAGGTTAAAGAACTTCTCGAAAAAGGGTTCATTAGACGGAGCATTTTGGAATGGGGTGCTCCAGTGGTGTTCACAACTAAAGTGGACGGTTTGCTTCGCCTTTGCATCGACTATAGGGAGTTAAACAAATTGACCAAGAAAAATAGGCACCCTCTTCCCCGAATCGACGATTTGTTTGATCATCTTGTTGGTGCGACGGTCTTCTCCCAACTTGATCTGGCAACTGGGTTCCATCAGCTAAGAGTAGCTGAAGATAGTATTGATAAAACGGCGTTCAGAACCCCAGACGGTTTCTTCGAGTGGCTTGTCATGCCTTTCGGCTTGACAAACACACCCGCTTATTTCGTAGACCTAATGAGCAGGGTGTTCAGAGAATTCCTCAACAGATTTGTGGTTGTCTTCGTAGATGATATCTTAATCTTCTCAAAGAATGAGGAAGAGCATGCTCAGCATCTAAAAGAAATCATGGATACTCTCCAGGCACATCAGCTAAAAGCCAAATTCTCCAAGTGTCACTTTTGGAGAAAAGAAGTAAGATTTCTTGGGTATATAGTGTCCAAAGTGGGGTTGGCTGTGGACCCCGCGAAAGTGGTGGCGGTGCAAGATTGGAAGACACCAAGAAATGCAACCGAAGTTTGAAGCTTTCTTGGGCTAGCCGGTTTTTATCGAAAGTTTATTAGGGATTTCGCGAAATCTCAGCCCCACTCACAAGGCTAACAAAGAAGAATCTGGCATTCACTTGGGATTTGGACTGCGAGTTTGCTTTCTAACGATTAAAAAGGGCTCTCACAACAGCCCCCGTTCTGACTTTGCCAGATGGAAGCAAAATGTTCACAGTATACACGGATGCATGTGGAACGGGACTAGGCGCTGTTCTAATGCAAGAAGGAAGGGTAGTAGCTTATGGCGGAAGACAATTGAAAGTTCATGAAAAGAACTACCCAACCCACGATCTTGAGTTAGACGCCATCGTCTTTGCGCTTAAGTCTTAGTGCCATTATCTCCTAGGTGAGAAGTTTGAATCATACACTGACCATAAATCGTTGAAATATCTCTTCTCGCAGAAGGATCTTAACTTGAGGCAGCAAAGATGGATGGAGTTTCTTGCCTCGTATGACTTTGAAATTTCCTATACTCCCGGCAAAGGCAACGTAGTAGCAGACGCGTTGAGCCGAAAGAAACTAACCTTAAGCCCGTTCTTTGTGGAAATGCAAAGCTTGGAGTATATAGCCAGTTTTAACTTTAGGCCCTCCTCAGATTTTGTACCGGGTTTGTTAGCATCTCTCGAAGTACGCCCTACTCTCTTAGACTCAATAGGGGCTGCACAGCATGAAGACCCTCATCTTATGGATGTGATTGATAAACTTATTAGGGGTGAGACTTCTAGTCACCTCAGTAGGTACGCCATCGATGATAAGGGTTGGCTGAGGCGAGATGGAAGATTATGCATCCCACAAGCAAGGGAGTTGACAAAGAAGGTTCTCGAGGAAGCGCATCATTCCAAGATGACTATACACCCTGGCGGTGATAAGATGTACAAGGATATAAAAAGGACTTTCTTTTGGAGCAGCATGAAGCAAGACGTGGCAGATTTCGTCTCTAAGTGCATGACCTGCCAACGGGTCAAGGCGGAACAGAAGAAACCTGGAGGACTATTTCATCCTTTAGAGGTCCCACAGTGGAAGTGGGATAGCATTTCAATGGACTTCATTGATGGACTACCTAGGTCGAGAAGAGGCAACACTAGCATTTGGGTAATAGTGGATAGGCTTACTAAGAGCGCCCACTTTATACCTATCAAGAGTAGAAGGACTGCCGCATCTCTAGCATCTCTTTATCTCAAGGAAATAGTTCGACTCCATGGGATACCTTCCAGCATCGTTAGTGACCGAGACCTTATCTTCACAAGCGAGTTTTGGCGGAGTCTGCAAGAAGCTATAGGCACACAGTTATGTTTGAGCAAGGCCTATCACCCCCAAACTGATGCCAGACGGAAAGGGTGAATAGGGTTTTAGAGGATCTTTTGAGACTTTGCGTTCTTGACTTTGGAGGGACTTGGGAGGATCACCTTCCTTTAGTGGAATTTTCCTACAACAACAGCTATCAAGCTACCATCGGTATGGTGCCCTTCGAAGCTTTGTATGGAAGACCGTGCAAATCACCAACTTGTTGGTAGGAGTCTACATATAAGCTTATACTTGGGCCATATATGATTCGAGAGACTTCGGAGAAAGTGGACTTGATACGTAGGAGAATGAAGACTGCCCAAGACAGACAGAAATCCTACGCCGACAAAAGACGGACCGACCTTGAGTTTGAGGTTGGGGACAGGGTTTTCCTTAAGGTATCACCTTTAAGGAATGTCGTTCATTTTGGATCCGCAGGAAAGCTAGCACCAACATTTGTAGGACCGTTTCCTATCATTGAGAAGGTTGGGAAGATGGCCTATAGATTAGAGCTATCTGAGAGACTGGCCGGAGTTCACAACGTCTTTCATGTTTCTCACCTCCGGAAGTATTTGCATGAGTCTGCAGAAGTGGTGGAACCAAGCATTCTAGAAGAAGCCAAAGTGGAACGTGAAGCAACTGTAAGGAGAGTTCCAACCCGCATCTTAAGAACTGAAGTGAAAAAGCTACACAACCGCGAAGTCAAACTCGTTAAAGTTTAGTGGAGCGACGCCGAGGAAGACGCGACTTGGGAAACTGAGTACAAAATACGCGCTGCCTACCCTCTTCTTTTTGAGGGTACATCTTTGATCTCTCTTTTTCCTTAAGTTATGCTTTATCTGTCTTTTTAGGTATATCTCCTCGGTCCTTTTCCTAACTCCTTAGGTAGAAAACAAATGGATGCAAACATGTATTTGAAAACATGTTATGGATGATGGCTGCAAATGGTTGCTAGTGGTTGCTAGTGGATGCATATACACACACACCCTAGGTTATAGATCGGCTCAGTCACTTCATATTGCATATGCATATATGGATTCTCATTTATATATGGTTGAAACTTGATATGTTGTCATATGGTTGTCGCATTTGTATGAATAAGTTGCGCACTCATGTAGAATATGAGTAGGAAAATTTTGCATACATAATGGATTCATGACACTTACATGATTCGCATTAAGTAGGTCAACTGATTCAGTAGACCGCCTGATTTCTGCATTAGATAAGGACATATACACACACTATGCATATGATCACGAAATATTAGAAGTCTTTTTAGGACAGTAGATGCATGTGTTTGTTGGTTGAGTAGATGGACTGTTGGATGGTAGGATATACATTCTTCCTAACTTGAAGATTTCGGGGATGAAATCCTTTTAAGGGGGGAGAATGTAACACCCCGTGAATTCTATAACGCTAAGCTTCACAAATTAAAGTGAAATTAATTCTAAATAAAAGAATTAAGGGAAACGGGTTACGCCATTGCGTTCGTCTCGGAATTTTGCTTGAGATAGAGTCCGAGTTTGCGCGAATCGGACTCCGTATAAAGGAGTTATGGCCTTCGGAAGTTTCAGAATAAAATTTAAATCCAAACAACTCAGTTTAAATTCAAAAATCAAATTTCAGGTTCAAACTGGCTGGGTGGGAAAATTCCCGCCCAGAAGACCAGGTCGACCATGGTGTCGATCTGGCCTCCCCAGGTCGACCACAGTGTCGACCTGGCCCCCCCAGGTCGACCATGGTGTCGATCTGGGTGTCGACCTGCCAGTCGACCTGCCTGGTCGACCTGGCTGGCCAGGTCTGGCTCTGGCTCGAATTTCTGTGGCCCTGTGTGTCACTAGGGCTGACGTGTCACCTTTTGATTGGCTCTTTGAACTTTGTATGGCCTAGATTCCTCATGTCTTCATCTGACGGCTCAAAACAATTTAAAAATCTATAAATACACTCTAAGTCTCAACTGAAAATTCACACAAAAAAATAAGAAAGGAGTCATCATGCTGCTAGGGAGGAATTGAACATAGCCGTCAAGAGAGAAAAGCCTAGAGACGAATCAAATTAAGAAGAAGAACAAAGTTTATCAAATTAATCAACGCAACGTTAGTCTACCCAAAGGAGCGCATCTCAATTTCAGAATTCAGAATACATAATTCAAGATTCTGCATTCGTTGTAAGTATAGTGACCTTTTAGAATATGAATAAAAATTGTGATGTGATTCGATGTAAATGAAAATAGAATTGTGTTATTGTATTGTATAAATTCTATGTATTGTGATGGTTCTATCATGACTTGTGTATTGATGTTTGTGGCATAAAGTGATTGATGCAAGCCTATTGAACAATTGTATATGAAAACAATGGCACTTGTAAGTTTGTGGCAAAAATTAGAAATTGATCCCTTTATGTATATGTCGAAGGCATGGACTATGTATATTCCCTTAGTCTAAATTAGAATTTATGTAAACATGATTTAGACTTGAAACCTTTTATTCCTACATGACCCAAAACCTATGCCATCACTTCCATGTTTATTTGCAAGATAATTGGATCTATGTTTAGTATCGTTTGTGTTTCATAAACTATGCAAGTTCAGGTTTATTTGCAAGTGTAATTGGATCTATGTTAAGTATCGTTTGGGTTTCAAAAACTATGCAAGTTCATGTTGAAAAAAAGGCTATGTGATTAGATGTTATAATTGGACCTTTTGGTGGATATACATCATGCTAGTTTTGTGTTTGACATTATGCCAAGTTAAACATGTTTAAACACAAGTTTGTATTAGCCTAAACTATGTCATTTCATATGTCACATACTTAGTTATACTTTGATTTTAATGCAAGTTCACATGACCCATCATTTATGTTAATATCGCTAAATTGCAAGTTCATGCGCCACACACCCTTATATGTTGTAAAATATTACATGTTCTTGATTTCCCCCTTTCTCACGCTTTTAAAAGTTAGGCTGAATTGTGTCGAACCCAACATTTGTTATAACGTTGCGAACGTATAAACGGGGGTAATAACGTTGGGTGTAAAACATGAAAATATATGTTGGCATGGTTGGCACATGCCAACGACAATGGCATTTAAGCGGTATGAATTGTTATACCCAAAAATAAAAGATATGACATTTACATGTATAATTGAGAAGTGATAAAATATGTAAATTTAGAAAACACGATATGCTTAACCCGAGGTTGGATTGAGTTGTGATGTAAACCTGCCCGGACCCGCCCGGCTGTCTAGTAGTCACAACAATACCTATCCAATGTGGGTGGTTAAGCATTGAGCCCAATAATGACCCGAGGTTAGACTGAGCTACGGTGTAAACCTGCCCGGAACCAACCGGCATATCCAGTAACCGTAGCAATACCTGTCTAATGTGAGTGGTCAGGTGCTCCTAAGAGGCTAAGGACATATGGTAGGGTTAAGTCAACTATAACACTTAACCGAATTCAACATGTTAACAAGAATTGATGGGTGGGGTTAGGTAAATACAGACACTTAACATGTTTGACTAGAAAATCCCGGTAATGAGGGACCCGTTTCAGCAGTAACCCAAGTTAGGTATCAACGGTACCCTGAAACTAGGCAGGGTGGGGCACGATTACTGGGCTGATTGTAAGCGGTCAAACGACGGCGATGGGTGCACAGTGCAAGTCTAACGGGGTGCGGGCGTGCACACACTCCAGAGCAGACAACCAGGTCACTGGGGACACCAGTAGTATAACCTATGCCTTCTAGATTTGTGTCGGGGCCGCCACCATGGGTCTTGATACACCCCATGGTGGGACCAGCATAGGTATCTACAATTCTTGGGGGCCGTATGACACATGTTAACGCGAGTAGGAGCCGATCTTTTGAAAATGTGGATCACTTCACCCTCACCATGGGATGCCAGTTAGAATAAACTCAAGTAGGTGCAGAGATATAGTATGGGTGCGATAGTACATTCGACACTCCCTTAGCTTGTGACACCATCCTATTTTCAGTATATATCTATCATGCCCTTTTCTTATTCATATACTGAAGAGTTACTAGATTTACTCAGGCTTTATGTCTGACCCTATTTTCTTTTCATCTTCTTTTCTTTCGTTCCCCCTCAGGTCCACAGGGAGGAAACAGCTCAGCTCAGTTAGGCTCTTTACAAGCTCCAAGAACGTAGATGTATGATTTGGATCTCTTCTGCTCGGATTATGGCTTTGGATGTCACTTTGGGGATTTTTGTCACTTTATTTATGTTTTATGCTTATTTAATAATCAAGACAGTTATGAGGTTGTAATGATGGAAGTATTTTGAGACAATTATGGAATGTTATGTTTTGAACACGTATTGATGAAATAAAAAGTCTGTTTGGTTTCTGCTGTTTAAAATATGTGTATTTATATCTGTCTTGAGTTTATCTGTGGCTTTTACTTATAAGCCTACACCAAAATTAAGGCATTCCCTTTGTGAGTACCTTAACGGAGGTGGGGTGTTTCAACTGTTGTGATTTTTCTTTCTTTATTCACTGTCATGCATGTTCCTTGCTTCTTTAAGGAAAACATTTCATGCACCTTACTAGTTAGATCTACAGAAAGAGATTTATTTCTATAATGTATGTCTATTTAGATCCGTACTTGCAAGTTATTTCTTTTATTTTTCACTATGGCTTTCTTGCAACTACGTTCTAAGAAATATGTTACTTAGGGAAATAAATCACTTTTCCTTCGAATTCAACTAACTCGGTCCACTACATCCCTTCCTTTCTCACTTTTTGATTTAGACATTTAATTTCTGTATAGCACTACTGTAATCTTTTCTCATGAACCGCTACAGGCATATAAAATATTACTTTCATGTTCACTTCTCAATTCAGGTTTCATGATTACAGTATTACAGAAGTTACTTAACTCAAACGGAGGATATATATATACCATTCATGTTTTATACAACAATAACAATTTCAACATATTCTAAAAAGGTTTAGCCAATTTTCACAATTACCAATTGTTCAGCATATTAAATATAATGAGGAATGCAAACGGTAGATATACCATTATCTAAAAGGTATAATTTAAACCCACTCACTAGACAACTTTCCAATCCTTGAATCTGATCGAGATCTGTTATTCCATGGATTTCCTAACTGAATCTATTATCCAAATAACCACCGATTCACAAATCTGATACTGAAAGAAGAGGAAAAGAAAGAAACCTATATAAATCAGATTTAAGAACTTACCTCACATTGATCAGAATTCTGAACACCTATTTGTAGATTTATATCTCTTATCTTCAAATCTTGAATAAGAACCCCTATGATCTAATATTCTAATTTTCTGAAAAAAATTGGAGGATGAAGAGAATGACAGAGCCTAGACAACATCTCAAAAAATATGAGATTAAAGCTAAGCCCTACTAGTCTATTTATAGGTGTACGAGAAAGTCTATACCATCGGATTTAATCCATTAAAATGTGAACCGCACATATCAGAATTACACGTCACATAAAAAAGATCTAGGCCCACTTGGGTTGACCCCTGGGTCGATCCATAGGTTGACCCATGTTGAACATGGGTTGACCCATTCAGGTCCACGCGTGTTTGTGCGACACAGTGATTTCTGAATTTTAACGTTTAATTAACAATTTTAATTGCTTGTTTTGTATACTCCTCTTAATTTATTTTATTCCTATAATAAACCATGTTTAAGTTTGAACTTCAATTCTACACGTATATATATACACACACACATACATACAATCCTCCAATTAATTCATTGATAACTTACCTTTCAATTCCTTGTTCGTTAATCAATGAAATTAATACCGCCATCAATTAGTTGCTATATTCCTTTTAATGCATTCTTATATCAGTGGCAGTTAAATTTTTTGTTCATTTTCCATTTATTATGCATTAACTATATTCTGCTCCAAACTTGCACATTTTATCTCAACATTTGAATTTATATGTATATATATAGGCGCAACTTTTATCTCTTTTCAAAATTCGAACGATGTTATGCCGTCATTTAATTCTTACCTACTTTTATAAAATGTAGGTTTATTTTGGATTTCTTATATATATATATATATATATTTGCACGTACATATGCATAAATTTACATATGCATGTATACATATATTTTTATACTCACTTTTACGTATAATTTTTCTTATACGAGCGTTTATACATATTTTTCTCTTAGAATGTGTACTATTTTAGTCATTTCTCTAAAATAAAAATATGGCGCCAGCGGGACTAAAACTTGCACCATTCACTTGGGAGAGACATGTCTTTACTAACTGAGCTACATAAGCTTTTGTTAACAAGACTAAAAACAATGATGATCAATGTTCTTTTCTTATATATTCTTTTCATGTTTGCTGTAATATTTCATTTAAAGATTCCTTTTTCATCATAAACCCGTTTCCTGCAAACCATAGGTCTAAATTGATCATAAAATCGCCACAGACGCAATAATGCTAATTCCATGACCATATTCTATAAGCTTTTCAAAATTTATTATTTAAATTAAAAATGGGGGGTGTTATATTCTCCCACCCTTGGAAATTTCATCCCTGAAATTTGGTAAAGGTAAAATTAAATAATTCCTCGCATAATTCACCACCATCATGTGTACATCCAATTTTTCAACCATTTGTGCACTTATGCAAAGTGTAATGCAACATATTAACAAATGAATGAAATGAATGCCTAAACAGGAACTCCTATATGAATGCGAATTTTTCTTGAAAATCATTTTGAAAACATGACGCACACATCCGAAATATACTTGCAACTTCGTATGAATGCAATATTTTGAAATTCAAATTACTTTACAATAAATTTTTCCTACACTCTTACAGAGCAAGAATGTAGTTCATCCAATTTTTGCATCCAAACCCTACCAAACAACTTTAAATTTTCGAATTACATATAATTCTAATTTTCTGAATTTAATTTCTTATTTTAAAAAAAGGTGGAAAACGGAAAACTTCACATCTTCCTTTTTTCTTTTATGTACATTTTCTACATGTACTTGGATTTTATGCAAGCACTGTATAATAATTTCCTACCTTCCCATCCAAGCACAACTTATATTAGAAAGTTTTCTTTGTTATAATTTTTCTTTTCCAACATACCTTGGAAAAATCCCAAAAAAAATCTTGAAATTCTCTGCTTTTCTCAATTATCATATTTGTTGCTTTATTTTCACAGTTATCGTTATTGTTTATTTTCCTTTAATTATGTCATTACTCTTTTCTTAGCTTATTTATCTTAATCCACTAATTAAGTTTAATTTTCAAATAAGCCTTCTAATCCTTCAACTAAAACAGGAAAACATGCATCTATACATCTACTATTGTGACGATCTCAAAACTTTGTACGACATAATTGAGGATAATATGTAACAACATCAGCATGACAATGGAATCATAATATGTAACAACATCAGAGTAGCATAGTGTAGCATACAACTTAGTGCATAAAAGTAATTGATCAGTCTACATCGAGATCACTGGTACATATACATCATAAATACATAATAGAAGTAAATCTGTCTACATCGCGATAAGCGAAAATCATATACATATAGTACTAATAGCGGAATATCACATAGCCAAAATACTGAGAAGTCAAGTCCTCGCCATACAAGCCAAAAGATGCACTCCATGCTATAGTGCAAAAGCCAACATATACCCTGTTACATGTCACTAGGCTGCCCCTGTGAAAATAAGGGCACCCAGTTTGCAAAGTGAAACAAACTACGAGTCAGTCATGGGACTGGTATGAGAAATCTACTTACTTGGATAAACAACAATAACAAGGTAAATCATAGGACCACACCACTTTCGCGGAACGGGTTTACTCCAATGATTGCCAGTGCATGAAATAAATAAATCTTTTGAATCAACGCAATGCTTTTTATAAAAATGAAGTCGTTATAAGACTCAAGTCCCATCACACTATGCAATGCAAATCGGAGGATAGAATTTTACCTTATAATGGCCAAAATATGCTTCATACGTGTAAAAAAAATCATTTGATATTATTACTAGTGCATATATATTTCAAAAGCAAATTCAATCATAAATATCAATCCTAGACGGCATGGGTACCATATATCATGTCACCATATATAAGTTACAATCAAATCCGTAATTTCGTATTGGAGATTTGGATTCCGTCATGAGTCGAGGCAAGGGGCAAGCTCCTCACCAGCTTCGAGACACTCTAGAAAATTCCCCAGGACTACACACTCTGGGTAGCCCTTGGAATCGGCTGGGCCGGTCCACACTTACGTTAGTGGATTGGCAATTCTTGAACACACGTTTCCCGGTCCTATCAGACCTATCCATCAGCTCCGTAGAGATCGATATATCGAGGCGCCTCGCATTCCAACATCCACAAAGGTTTAATAATCAACGATGTCAGGGCTAGTAAAACACTAATACCACCCATAGCTAGAAAGAAACGTCGTGTTCTCCCAGTGGTCCTTATTCCGTTTTTAACTCATACCGAGGTGTGAGGCTCGCGAATCAACATCATACACAATGCTGCGCTATCTTAAAGCCTTGCTTTGATCATCAACAACAAGACTCTGCTTTTCAACAAAAGCCTTGATCATTTGCATCTTTGCATGCCACGCTGTCAATCCACACCGTACCACTAATATATACTGATATACAACCTCTGAGCTCGTACATCTCAGAGAAGGGCGTTAAGCAAGAGAATAAATTCTCCGCCGCCAAACAGATGTACATTTAGTAGAGATCAACGAATACAGCACAGAATAGACGTCAGACACACATCCATTTAGAAGTCCGTTCTGGGTTTGAAAGAAACCGGAGGCACCTTATTCCTGCTCCCATATGTCCAATACAGGAGAGAGGCCCTTGCATATCCGGACGATCAACAAGTACATCTAGACCGCTACCACTGTAACCTCATCAAGGGAGCTGCCCATCTCAAAGGCATCAGTAGTAATCTACATGATGTGAAGATCACCGGTCTTGCACTGTCTTCGTATCTTCGACATTTATTCGTCGATCAATTATTTGAAATGAGTATTAACTCGGCCTTTTCAAATAATTCACGTATATTAGAATTCAAATCAATTCTGTCTGTGGTTAAATTTTTCGATATCCACATTTCAGTTCTTTATATAATTTTTAATGTCAAACACATTCAACCATTAAATATCAAGCAAACCAAGTAGAATCGGTTTATTTCCATTCCATATCACCTATAATATTTTAAAATGATATATCGCTGTTTTTATTTTTTTGAAAATGGCGCCATTTAATTAAACGACGTTTCAGGCCATAACGTGGCTATGGCGCTGTTTTTCTCAAATTATGATTTAAACATTTCTCAAAATCTAACCATCGGATCTTAACGAAGTTGATTCTATTAGAAAGATCTCTCCAAAGTAAACCTAACGGTTCCGGTTTCGGGAGAATCCGACGGTCGGATCTCTCGATATAACCGTTTAAAGTTACGATTTCAAAATATGAACAGCAGGGTCGTTATTCGTTTTGTTTAATATATATATATATATATATATATATATATATAAATACAATTCATTCTGGCGTTGTTTTCATTTAGATTTGAATTAAAATTTTCACATAATCCAACCGTTGGATTTTAACAAACTTTATATCATTGGAAAGATTTTTCCAAAGCGAACCTAACGGTTCCAGTTTTGGGGAAATCCGATGGTCGGATTTCTCTATATAATTGTTTAAAATTACGATTCCAAAACATGAATTGCTGCGTCGTTATTCATTTTATTTAATATATATATATATATAAACATAATTCATTCGGCGATTTCCATATCATTTTTCACTTCAAATATTTCACTAAGGCCTTTAAATTTCAGAAAATTTCGCCATAACCTCCCTTGTACGGGAAGGGGTTTGGAAATTTATTGGGCCGTATTAGGCACCCAATAAATCCTAAAAAGCATGCACATATTTATAGTGATGTATTCCGGTGTCCACAGGGGAGTGTGTATAGATCATTACTCCAGAGAATAAATTCTCGTCACCCTATAATTGGTTTTTGTGCCTTAATGACTAGAGAGACGTGTTTATTGTCATCTCTAGACCCGTATGGTTTTTTTTATTAATCTAGCAATTTATTGTTGTATTTTATATAGTCCATGTCAGCCTTCAGTTCAACTTGAAATATAGTCATCACCATACAAGCTTCTCGCTTGTATGGTACGTCTTCCACCTCGTCACATAAGATCCAAATGCTTATGTGGTATGTGATAAGGTATGCTATCTTCAAGAAGTATGCCATGTAGCGTAGTTCAAAATTAATTGTTACTATCCTATGGCGACGTTTATTATTTCACACAGAACCACAAGCACTCTGCATCCAATGACATTCACAGGAGTTTATATAATAATAAAATTGCGTAGCTAACTCATTAAGGCTTACCTTTTTGTCGGGCACACAAATATATTCTTTACTCAACAGCTAATCCATATTCCTGTTCAACACACATATGTATATGCAGAACTAAACTACAAGTAATATTTTTAGCGAGCAATTGTTTTTTTCAATATGTGGTTATTTTTAACACTTCATACATAGGATAAAAATGTTATTTTTGGCGAACAAAATATGTTTCAACATATGTGTATTTTTAGCTAGTCATATGCATGATAAAATGATATTTTTATCGTTCAAATTATTTATTCCACATATGAATGTTTTTAGCACCTCATATTCACAATAAAATGTAAATTTTATTGTTTAATCCTTTTATTCAACACATGAATCCTTTCCAACATATGAATATTTTAATTAGTTCATACATATAATAAAAATGAAATTTTTATCATTAAAACAATTTGTTTGAAACACGAATATTTTATATACTTCATAAATAAGATAAAAATGATATTTTTGAAGTTAAAATTATTTATTTAAAACACTAATATTTTATATAGTTCATACATTAGATAAAAATGGGATTTTTATTATCTAAACAATTTATTCAACACATGAATATAATTCAATATATGAAAATAATTCAAACACATAAATATTACTAAAAATTTCGGCAGCATAACGGTAGGGGTTAAAAACCGGCATCGTCCCGAGTACGGCTCCTCGCACTACCTTAGGCCTCACGACGTTCCATAAGGGGCTTATCTAAATGATCTAAGATCAGTTTCATATCATATGAATTTTCCACAATAATTTCCATTGTTTCAACCACATACAGTTTCTTTCAACCACAAACAATTATTTCCAACCATTCGCATTTTAACTAATTTTCAACCATTCGCATTATCAATCAATTTCATGTCATACACAATCAATTAATATCGTCCATGGTTTGTGGATAAGGGGAGTATATATATTCGTATATAAATATATTTCATTTCCATTTCAACACATATATGATTTTTACAATGCATGTATAATTTATACATCGCTCATATAACTTATACAACGCTCATACATATGGTGTACAACGCATATATAATTTATACTTCTCTCATATAATTTATACAACGCATTTCCATTCCATATTGAATCTAGTTATCTCACATTGATTTTAATTCTTCTGAAATTTGTAGCGAGCTCGGAACACGTTCTAACTTCTTCTAGAATGTAGACGATGTCGCTATGAGTCTGATGTTTCCTGTTTCATCGAATTTCGTCAACATAGCAAAAGGATATGATTTTTATTTGAAATTCACGATTTGCAACACTTAAAAGTGATATTTTCTATTTCAAAAGTAAAGGCCATATACCTTCTTTGAATGTTTAAAACTAGGTTTTGAAATAACTTTGAATCCGTAGCTCGGTGACACGATCGAGTTACATGACGTCGAAGGGGCTGGAGTGGCGCACCGGAGCCTGGGGGTGGCGTTGAACTTAGCGCAGCGTGGAGGGCCCGGCGGTTGATCGAAGTAGGTGACTTCAGTGGCGCGAATCTCAATGAACACGAATCGATGCTGGACAAATTTGGTATGGATTTGAAGAGAAGAGAGAGCACCTCAAAATCCCCAACTAGCTCGTTCGACTTTACTGAGTGGATTGGCCAGATTTTGGGAGGGAAGCGAAGAACACAAGACACCGTCGAGATATAGGGTTATCGGGGGTTTTCTGAACTTTTTTATAAATTAAAATAATGAATGAATAAATCTTATTGGCCAATATATATGTTATTTCAAAAATTAGAGTTTTTCCATACGAACTCAATTTCAAACCCAACGATTATCGCCCCTAGCTAAATACCCCCATTCCAAACACAATGGAATATGTTTCGTAGGCCCATTCGACTGTTACAGCCAGTTGTTCTTCACATTAAAATATAAAACATTCAAATTCTATTTTGAACATACATTTTAATTTGTCGGGGCTGCATACTAATTCCAAAAATTCCCGAAAAATAAATCTAGCTATGTTGGGACGATACGGTCCTAATAAAACTGGTTTCGTCGAATTCTGAGACCGTTTGTAAAATAGTTGTTTTCTGGTCGATCCAATTTGACTCAAATCAACCAAACACATTTTCCTTTGTCATGCTCACATATTAATTCCAAAAATTATGGAATTTGAAACATAGCAATAAATTGACATCCTGTATCCAACAAAAGTGGTTTCATAGAAAATGGAGGTCGTTTGCAAAATGTCAATTTTCAAGGGCTATATTTATTATATAGCGGCCATCCTGACTATTCGACTGGCCATAACTTTTGATTTCCGCTGTGAAATTTCAATTTTTTAGATTCATTAGAAAGATATTCTTATACAGATTTAAATATTTTTGGTTTCGCTAAAATCCGTTTTGTTTACGTTCAGTCAAAGTTCGAATTCAAATTTTTTAAACTGCCGCACTGTTTCTAACTCATTATATTATTGAAATATTTTATTTCAATTTCTCCAAATTCATTAAAATAACAAAATTAAAATTTTAAATTGGCTTGTATTTTCCGGGTTGTTACAATTATCAAGGGCTAAGAATCCTATGACTATGTCCTTACTGACAAAGAAAAGTCCAACCCACATGATCTAAACAACTTGGTTGTCCACTACCGTCTACTTGTCTAAACTAGTCCTTTTTGTGTACTGGTCATCTTTTCCAAGCAGCAAGATAGACTCTATAGTGCTTATGCACTCTATGGGAATTCACTGTTATTCGAAAACAATTCTTGCTATCTACTTTATAGCTTCAAAGTATTCCTTGTCTTTTCTAGGTATTAATCCTTACCTACTCCTTGATTTAAAAAAATGATTTGGCCTTATCCTTTATTTCCTTCCAAAAATTCCAAAGTTTAAAAAAAAATTCCTTTTCTTCATTAAAACTTATTTTTTCCAAACCACAAAAATATGACATCTTATAAAAAACGAAACCCTTTTTTCAAATTATAAAAAAATGGAGTAGACAAGGACAACTCTTTCTTAATCAGTTTCATAACTGTTCATGTTTACAATGTTAGTTTAATTACTTACAACTAAGTGTAAACATCTACTCTATTCTTAATTTTTACAACTTATTTTGTCCATCCATTAAGGTTTCATGTCAAAACAATTGTCAAAAGAATAGGGATTTTCAAAATTTTCCTTATCGAAAATTTAGTTTTTGACAAAAATGCAATCTTTTCTATGTATTGTTATTTAATTCTTTCGTACTTTAAAACTAGTGAGTTGTACATGCCCTTTATTGTACATATTTTTCTGAAAGAATTGAATTTTGGAATAATTCCATAAGAAATCACTATTTCCAAAATATACCCCAATTTTCCCAAAATCCAGTATGTACTTTTCAAATATGTTACTTACATTTTTTTTTTCAAACATAAAAGATACCTCTTTTTATTTCAAAAATTGTTTCTACATAATTTATCTAGTACATACTTTAAGAATTATAAACTTTTAAGGTCAAAACTTGGAAAACACTGCAATTAATTACCCAAAAGCTTTTAAAATTTTCAAGTTATTAAAAGTCTACAATGAGGCTAGACTCAAAGTGGGTTTCTAACATACTTAGACCTCTATAAATTATTCCCACAAAGTCGTTTCTCTTAAATATATATATTCCTAATCGATTTTTATTCCCAATTTATAAGGCTCTACTGCCGAACCCACCAATCTGAGATACTATCATTTCAGATACAACCAATGGGATCTATCTTTTTTTTTTCTTTTGCAAAACACATTATAGAATTTCCACCCAAACCATCTAAAGGCCTCTTATTTTCATATTTCCATAACCATTCCTTTGGTGTACATAACAGATATCCCAACTTTTTCCATTTGTCGTTCTTTCTATTTTGTGGGTTCCTTTATGATCTAGGTATGTATGTATATAATATTTATATTTTTAAAAATACAAATATGTTCACTCACTATCTATACAAGAATCCTAAACCTAAGCTCTAATACGAGATGTAACAACCAGAATTCCGACATGCCGATTTTTTTTTTTCAAAAATCTCAATCTATCGAAACTCGGGTTGGCTTGTCTAGTATCATGCAGAAAAGACAAAGATATAAAATATAACAGAGCTCAAAGGAAAACTCATGACGAAATGGAATAAAATATAATATAATCAAATATAGCCTTACCAAAGTAATAATATTGCCAAACCAGTGTCCAATGCTATCATACCTCTGCCATAAACCTAACCGGCGTGTATATTATGAGGAGGGGGTCAGAACACAAGTTTTAGTTACTGGACCTAAATTACACATTTTAAATAACCCTACATATACCGTTGAGTTACATTTTCTTATTTATTAAGTTGTTTTGGGTTAATAGCACTCAAGGCTTTACACATACTTCGTACCCTTCTACATCATAGTAGATTAACCTAATATAGTATATATGTAGCTACCTCCAATATATCAAGGTACTTCCCATAGCACCCTCCTCGCATCGTCCCCGCCATCATGCCATGGAAGCTTATCCTACGCCGAACGACGAACGAAATCCAATTCATAGCGCCATGTTATCGCACAGAACCCTCCTCGCTATGTTATGCAAGTGTACAGAGTATTGCCCTAACTCTATGGTACACTATCCGGTGCGGTGTGCATGTTCTTAGACCCTGACACTTGCGTTCTATCTATTGTACACTGAGTCCCGTAATGGGTTGCATTTGAATGCACGAAACTCGGTCGGGAGCCTTTCCATTTCTGTATAGGTATGCAAAAATGGCTTAAAGTACAGATATTGAAACTATGATCTGCATTTTCATAGTGGCTATGGCTCTTCCTCGACCCCTCTCTCAACTAGTGAAAGACCACATCAAGAGCTAACTGACGTGCCCCTAGCAAACAATCTACATCCAAATTGGCGAGTCCCGCAACCAAAGTCTCGATAGTGAAAGATCAATGGTCTATTGGTTTAGCTCCAGTCTTTCTGCATGCCACTGACTGCGAATGTCAGATACTCGACGATTACTGTAACGACCACGAGATTTTCGGACTTGAAAATCAACACAAAACATCATGTCGACTATTCAAGCATCGGAAATACCGGAACGTTAGTAGAAAGAAGTGAGTGGGGGAGATAAGAAAGAAAGAAAGTTAAGAATAGGAGAATGGAAAGAAGAAACAACACAACATAAGTCTCACATTGTAGCGGAACAAATATAATTATAGAAATAAATCTTTATTAAGAGCTTTTATAAGAAAAATACTTACAATAATCAGAGTACATTATCACATCTGGACAGTTATAACAACCTGTCCTCATATACAATCACACAGCGGAATAATAACTAGATAATATGTCTGAACACCTCCAGCTTGTTTCTTCAAAGCACTCGATAACCTGAACCTGTACAACCCAGTCTAACCCGAGCATTACAAACGCCGGATCAGTCTAGTGAACCAAAGTGAGAAAAATGCACTAAGTTTATAAGCAACATCCAATTTGATTTTAAAGTCAAAATTCTTTTCGAAAGAAAGGATAATCATAAGACCAAATCCACACATAAATACGGACAGTTTTTCCTTATGATAACCAAAAACAATTTTTTTTTAAAAAAATCTTTTTTGATATTATAATAATGTCTAAATACAAATGAATAACAATATAGGAGAACACTTGCATCTCACGCTCTACATACATAGTATACAATCAAAACCGCAGGCTCTTATTGGAGAATGGATTCCCATGGCAAGGTATGGGAAACTACCTTTCCGATAATGGACCTCCGGAGATTAATACATTGGGGTTCAAAAGAACATCTTGCAACCCAGGCAAAACAGGATCGACCCCTCACTTCGCTTGAGAGTACCGAATATATTATTACCACGGTTGGGGGCCAGCCAACCGAATCGATAACATGTATACAAAAATAAAAGGGACAACCGAAGGAGTTTAATTTCTCTAGATCAGGTAATGATATACCCTTTTAATGGGTGCAATCCACATAGTCATGCGACTTACCGAATTTTATGCCATTTCCCGATTGATGAGACTTGAGGTTAACATTACCTTTAGGATAACATATCACCATTCACTTTGAATGCCACATCGTCAAATCCATTAGATATGACGAATTGACATCCACAAAAATACCCTAGTTGTTAAGCTAAGCGAAGGTGTCTTCTCCGCAGCCAACCATCGTATGTTTGAAGAATTCAAAGTACGTAATCCCTTTGGAAATACTCCGTCAAACACTCGTCCATACAAGTCATCCAGGAACAGGATGAACCGAAGGCACCCTCCTATGAGTCATACCACATCTTTATATAGGAATCACCCTATGGAACAGTCACGAGTAGTCCTTGCAATCCGCAAAATCTCAGCCATGACAGAATCACATCAGAATACCTCGGGTTGCTCTCCAGAGAATATTCGACAAGTAATCCTTTCTCTTATGAAGATCCACGATCTTCAATTGCTCCATCTTCTCTCTTTAACGTTACATATTTTTGCTGGTCGGAATGGTTTTCGAATATAAATTCAATCCCGGTTTTTCCATACCAACAATCATATGGGTTAGATTTGGTAGTCGGTTGTTTAACTATCAAATAAACAATCATTAGAACAAAATGACTTCATTGACTTAGTACTCGGCATTATTTGGCCTCTTTTAAAAATAATTAAAAAAGGATTAATTTAAAACTTAAAAATCTTTTCAATATATCAACATAACATTTCACTGCTTATTTAACATAAGATTATTTTCCAAACTATTTTATTTACTTAGAACTAAATCATATATATATTATATTCCCACTTTGGTTTTATCAATTTCACATAAACATCGTTTCTTGAAAACAATACCCAACTCATATTCTTTCAAAATAAACTTATTCTAAAACTTAACTTTTTATTTCCTTTTACATTTGGAAATATCATTATATATATATTCTCAAATCTTTTCATTTCTGTTACTTTGGAAATTTCATTATATATTCTCAAATCCTTTTTATTTCCATTACTTTGGAAATCTTATTATACATATTCATATCTTTTTATTATCGCTGCGTTATTATTTCTCATATGGAAATAAATAATTCATTCTATACCCCTTTACCATTACAACTAATATCATCCTCAGATAATCCTGAAGTCATTCAAGTTGGGGTATTTTAATTACCTCTCAGATCTTGATCAACAACGTTCTTAACTTAAGACAGAAATGAGCTGTAATTCAAAAACCGATATTTCATTCTAATATCAAAACGAATACCATTTAACTATTTTATTTAAAATATGTTTCTATAAAAACCTTCTTACTTTGGTAAATTCCTTTCTCGAACATAACCATTATTTCTTAATTCATTGATTAAGAAATTACTTACAAAAACGTCATCTTTTAATGTCTACTTCTTTTAACAATTCGTTTTGTAACTCAGATTTAGTTACAAACTCCTATTACTCACTTCTTTTACCAAATTCACATTTATTAATCCCATTTCTAAACCATTCAATCATTTCCCGCTTTGAATATCATATTTCGATTCCATTCATTACCCTTAATTCCATTCTTAAAGAACGTAAATTTAAAACTAAAACTTTAACACATCACCTCTTTTTACAGACCTCATTTATATAATTCTGGTTTAATATAAACCCATTTTATCTCAATTTCCGTTTACTTAATTCAAATATTAAGTAAACATTTAATTTAAGCTATGTATTTTCTTAAAAATTCCTTTTATAACTATGTTATAAAAACTTGGATTTTGATATACACCCATTCATACACTTCTTTTACAATCAACTTCGATTACTTTTAAAATGAATTTCAATTAAAAAGTAATCTCCTAAATTAATATTATTTAAAATAATAATTTACTTCATCATTAATTACAGTAGCAGCAGTTAACTTCTTAATTAACTAAAATAAATAATAAATTACCTTTTTAAATTTCTATTAAATTAAAACCATACTCGTTAACTATTTTATTAGATTAATTCAAAACAAACTAATTTAATGACCAATTCCAGTTAAAACAGTTAACTTAGTCAATCTCAAAACACAGTTATCTTGGTAACCAAATTCAATTGATCCTTCCTTGAAATTAATTAATAATATAATTAATTTAAATAATTCTATTTAATTGCTTCTTAAAAACAACTATCCAATCCTTAACCTTAGGTTAATTTCTGCTCATTTGCTTATAAATCTGATTAATATCAGAATTTGCTTTATAAATCATTTAATCCTTGCTTATAAATTTAATTAATAAATAATAAATATTTATTTCCATTTAGTAACTTTTATTTAAAATAATATGTTTTAAAAAAATCTATCTTTAGTTATAAAAATAATTTTATAACTTCATTTCTGCAATTCACTTAATGGTAAATCGATATTTATAAAACGATTGATTTATAAGCCATATACTGCCAATTACTCAATCAATATTACCCATTGGTTTAAACAAAACAAATGTTGAATTTCAGGTCAACGGTCAATAATCAAATCAATCATCCAATCAAAACAGTTCGTATAATGATAATATGAAAACAAACAACATTTAATATATTTGAGGAATCCAGTTGGATCCCTCCAACCTGCTATTCCCTGCACCCAAATACGTTATCTCAAATAATAATATTAAATTTAGTTAACTGGTGATTTCTACAACAGTAAATAACGACTATTTAACATCAACCAATTTATTTAATATTAACAAACAATTCATTAAATTAAACACGTTTATTTTATAAACATGACCAACAAGATGAGTTACCTTCATTAGGTCAAATCATTAGAATAATGATTTGTTTTCAACTGAAATTAAACAATGTTTAATTTTATCGGTTCAATCAATCTATGAATATATATTTAAAAAACAATCAACCATAGCACACAATTATAAAACCCGACTTATATAAAATACAAGTGGGAAGTACTGAGTGAGTTTAACTCACTTTGATTTGATTTGGTTATAATTAAATTAAACAGTCATTTTATTTAACTGTAATTTCCAGCTATCTCCGTCCATGTCTAAACAATTCCAAAATGTTGTGCTTGTCACCACGATTCCAATGCAAATTGTTTGGTCAAATTCTGTTCACGGCATAAGAAGTTATACAAGTTTTACTATATGATTTAATTAAATAATTAACCCTTGATCTAATTATAAATAAAACTAATACTTTGTTTTAAACCCGCTGTCGATTATGTTCCTTGTCTGCTCCTTTTTATCCCGTTCAAACATACCCAACTCTGTAAATTCGATTGATAATTCTAATCCAAATCTGCTCAACCTTTAACCTGGTTTAAACAGTGACAACCCTTTAATAATTTATAACATAACTAAGTAATTGATTAAACACAAATCTATACTGAATTTCTTTGTACTATCAAACCAAGGAATAAAGGCCGATCTAAAATTCACTATTTCCTTTCTTCTGTTTCTTCTGAACCCACTTCGTTCATGACACCCTATTCATAGTTTAAATAATCTAAGTTATTTAAGAATTTTTTATACTCAATTTAAAACTTAAATATGTTAATTACTGGGTTAAGCCTTAATCATTTGGTTGAGGGATAATCAGACTGCTCATCACGTTTTTCCCTTTTTCTTCCTTCAGCATACCATAGAGCACAATATCACCCAACACAACTCCTTCATTCCTTTTGTCTCCTTCTGCCGGGCTCGAAATACTTGGTTTTGCCTTGCTACTGGTTGCCATGTTAAAAACCTGCTACTTCGTTTGAACCCTCCATCATAGCGTGCTTCAAATATTCCATGCTCGCCTCCAAACATTTGATTGCCGAGACCACTAGCATCCATCGGAGTCCGATCAAGGGTTTCCCTCTCCAGCATCGCACCACGCTTGCCCCTCACCCACAACCCCAAGCGACTCGATGATGCCATTCATCCCCAATCTCACTCGAAACGTTTGAGATTGAATTCTAGCCAACTCTGCGCCTCACCATCGATCTCTACCGTCTATGCCCAAGATCTCGACAAGCTCGAGATTTTCTAGTTGATGATATTAGATTTAATTGAGCGAGTTGTGAGGAAATGGATTGGGAAATTTTTGAAACACTAATCGTTCATTATAGCTAATGGCAGCTAAAAATATACCTTGACCATGCGTAAAAATTATTTAGGGTATTTGGCCTGTGAAGCTTATCTATATAGGATAAGTTATAATACTAAATTATTAAATGATACTTACGCGTGAAGTAACAAGTACAACTAACCACAAACGACTTCTGTTTTCAACGAAAATTGTAATCTTAGCGTAGAAAAATATTCTGGGGACGATGGAAAAGGTTTCGTTGAATTCTGAGGTCGTTTGTGAAAATCCCTTTATAATTCACAAGTGAAAAATCATGCATTTAAATTTCCCATGATCAGAAAATAAATCCTATCAACATGAAACTTTAAAATTCCACTAGTCCTTTTCCTTACGGATCCAATGAAATTTGTTTCGTTGAAATCGGAGTTCTTTTGGCCAGTCATTTATCCCTTTAAAGTTACCCTTGTCTAAATTGGCCAAAATAAAATAAACGACTAAATAAAAACAAGGGCGTTTGACGTTGCCACGATCACATGGTTAATCGGATTGCTACCAAATTTAAAATGTAACAATAAGTTATTAATACTGATCCAATAAAACTCGTTTGGTTGAAATCCGACTCCGTCTGGAAAACGACGATATTTTATAAGTTAGTTTGTTTGTCAGTTTATAATTAAATTTCATACACTCACATGTTAACTCCGTTTGGCCTAAAATTTACAACATGCTATGTTTTGACGTTACAGATCCAACAAAATTCGTTTCATCGCAGACAGTGGTCGTTTCAAAATTGGCTATTTTAAGGCTTATATTAATATCTATAAAATATTAATTTAATTCCAAAATAATTCAATTAAATAATAATAAATTATTTTTATAATAATTATCTACTGGAAATATCATATAGCTTCAAATATAACCTAATATTGATTTATAACTCAACATCACAAATTTTGAGTCAAAACAGTATCGAAATTATATAAAAACCTTTTGAAAATATTAAATAAACGTTATCGTTTATTAACGAATTCCATAACGACTATTTTGAAAATTGACTTGGACATAACTAACAAACTATAACACGAAATCTGGAATTTTTTTGCTCTTTCATTAGAAAATTATAATCAATAAGATTCAAACATTTCTTATTTCACGGAAATCCGACTTATATCGGATCCTGTATACTCAATTGAAGTTTAAAACTCAATATTACGAACTTCCACGCCATTTCGAGACCGTTTTAAACTAAATATAAATTTAACGTTCAAACTTCATTTTTAAATAACGAATTAAATATTATAATCCATTAATATTACATATAAAATATTTAAAATAATAAATTAAATTAAATATTCATCTACCAAATATACGGGACATTACAATTACTATCCTTTATTTGGTCCTGACCAGCCTATCAGTAAGCAAATCGTTGAATCACCCCAATGCCATACCTCCGTAGCCTTCTGCCAAAATACCGTTGTAGTCAAGGTATACTCACAGGATAGTAACTTGCAGACCTAACCTCTACGAATACAGCTCGAGCTTGCACCGCAACTGAAGACCACCATGGAGTACACTACCATGTCCCTTGGAAGCTGCGTTCTTCCTTCCAATCCCTCAGAGCCAGCAAGCAGAAGAATCAAATGGGCGTGCTCCTCTCATGCCACTAGATACTTCGATGATCTACCTTATAGGATTCTTCACCTTCAAATGTGCGGGCTGGTCCAAGCACATCACGTCGTTGTGTTATTGGACCCTATGTCTAATCATTCAAGAACGCACTTGCTTATCTTATTAGCTTACCAATTAACTTGAGTATTCAAGTTACCGGGTTTTCTTTGAGCCCCTTATATCTCGAAGGAACGGACCTTTATCGCTTATTAACTTAGAGATATAACTTAACCCATTTAAGTTCATTAATAATCCCACAACATGTTTTTCCCTAGATTGTAATTGACGAAAGTAATCTACAATCACTTTACATCATTACTATGTAATTCATTGTCCAATTTCATGTTTACAAGCTACAATAACATGTTATACTTAATGTATATGATTAAATATAACTTATTTTATTCCATAAGTCTACCTCATATTTTTTGTATTGCAAGCAGAGTTAAATGGCCCCTACCACCTTATTAAATAACTGAAATAGTACAATATACAACTATAAGACCATTACAAGAAACAACAACTAAATCAGTTTATACTACTTGCAATAGAATGGACCAATACATGTTTAGGAGTAGCAACTCCACCAAACACCCTATTGTTCCTTTCCATCCACAAAATATAAATCAACTTTTTCATAGCTTTCAAAAGTTAGGCACAACTTATACTCTTCCATCTCGATGATCTAAAGATAAGGTACCATTCTTCTGTAGATTCTCTTCGTGGATTATGAAGCCCAAAAAATAAGAGCACTTGCTGGCTATACAAATAGAGTATACTCACATTCAAAATACAAATCTTGAATAGTTTCCGAATGAATGCCACATAACAGACAGGAATCCACATGAATAATTCCATAGTCTTTCAATTTCTTTCTAGTATGAACCCCATTTCTTAATATTCTCCACAAGAATAGATTTTCTTTAGGAACAGAACTCGAAACCCAAATTCTTGAATGCTAAGGAAAGGGAATAACATCATTTACCTGCATCAAGCCTTTATAAACCCTTATTATGGCAATTGTTTAACAATTCCAATATGCATGGTTCTCATCAGATGGTAAAGCAGTATTCATTAAAAAAGTCCAGACACTACTGGTGTTCGACGAGCTAGTATGAGGAAGGTTAAGAGCATTATTATCACACATACTAGAAAGTGAAGCTTTTTCGTTAATTCTAGAGAGAACTCTTCCATTATATTCAATCAATGCAGCAAGAATTAGTCCTTTGGCAGACCAAGGATCAAACCAAAAATATGTTGCTTATACTTAAGGCCACATTGAAATAATGGAAGAATACCTCTATGCTAAAGCATATTTCTCCAAGACCCGCTACAATCTAAGGGAATATCCATAGTCCAAAAGTTCTTGTCTCTAATAAGGAAACTACTACACCAGTTAGCCCATAAAATGCTACCACAATTTATGATCTTATCAATTCTAGATGAAAGAGCAGACTTATTCCGCATTTCAGGTTCGTAACTCCTAATACACCATCAGCTTTTGAGTAACACACATATTTAAATGAGATTGTCACTAATTTCCTTGAATAAGGGTTGTTATGCCAAAGAAAATGATTCAAGGCAGAATTAATCATGTTAATTATTTTGCAAGGCAAAATAAAGATCCTAGCATAATAGATACACATCAATAGTGCTACAGATTTAACTATTACTAGTCTACCAGCCATTAAAAATTTGGAAGAAGGCCAACTTGCAAGTTTAGTAATGACGCTTTCAAATAATGGTAAACACTGAGAGGATTTTAACATAGAAGTACAAAGAGGAACTCCAAAGTATGCTTCGTCTTCATTAAAATGAGATAATCCAGTTTATGCAATAATGTATGACCTATGCTGTCCAGAAACTCCACCAATTTTTATTTTTATTTTCTCATATTGATCGACATGCCCGATAATCCCATGAAGGGCAGCAAGAATTCCAGAAACTGATTTTGTATTAGGCTTAGTGAAGAGAAGGAGGTCATCGACAAATGGAAGAGATGAGATATTTGACCTCTAGCAGAAAGGATGGAAGTCTATCTGCTTATTGATCATTGCTCTACCAGTAAGAATTGTAAACAACTCCATTACACATAAAATAGATAAGGTGACATTGGCTCACCTTGTCTAGTCCCCTATCTAGCTCTGAAGAAACTAAATGATGACCCATTTAAGCTAAGAGAGTAATGCACAGTTGAAATACATGTGTGTGTGTGTATCCAACAAAGGAATGGGATCAGGAAGTTCATTTTAAAGAGTATATAAATAATTGAATCCCATCTTACTAAATCATATGCCTTTTGGAAGTCCAATTTCAGAACACATCTATGTGAGATAAATGATTTATTATATCTTTTCATCAATTCATTGGCTAATAGCATGTTATTAGATATATCTCGGTTGGGTAAAAAGGCACTCTAGTTTGGAGATATTAAACTGACTAACACATTTTTCATTCTCTCAGCAATAATGTTAGACATGCACTTGTAAATTACGTTACAATAGGCTATAGGACAAAATTAGGAAACTACATTCTTTCTTATTTAACCATAACCTCATCTTACACTGTCATTACAGCTTGTTGTTTACTTATTAACTAAGTTCTCTTAACTAAGGTTTATTAATAAGTTTTCCTTTTATTTAATATAACCCATGTTATAATTCCAGTTGTCCCTAGGACAAGCCTACCTATTATATTGCATTCTCATTAATATAATTACTCATAATAGGTTATATTCCCCATTAATTGCATTTTCCTCTATTCTTTAATATTAACCAAACTATTACTGTTGTAACATTTATCGCTTTACTTCTTGTAAATTTCCACATATACTATTCATTTCCATTGCATACACATATTTTTATAGATGTTTAGGCACCAGATCTCTCACATTAAGTTGACCACTTGTGGATGTTGGGTTTTCCGGGTGGTTCCGGGAAGGCTTCTACCACAAGTTGAACTTAATCTCATGTCTCAATACGATTATCTGCAATTTCTCAATTAATGTAAATTTTTCATACAAATTAGGCATATCTATTCGTTTTCTATTATTCCCAATTTTACTTTTGTGATTTTCCTTTCTTTATTCACTGTCATGCATGTTCCTTACTTCTTTAAGGAAAACAATTCATGCACCTACCTAATTTGATCTGTAGAAAGATTTAGTGATTTATTTCCATAACGTACGCCTATTTAGATCCGTACTTTCAAGTTATTTCTTTATTTTTCACTGTGGCTTTCTTGCAACTACGTTCTAAAAAATAAGTTAGAGAAATAAATCGCTTTTCCTCTGATCCAAAAAACTCAGTCCACAACATCGTTTCCTTTCTCACTTTCTAAGTTAGATATTTAATTTATGTTTCACACTACTGTTATCTGTTCTCTTTAACCACAACAAGCATATAAAATATTACTTTCATTTTAACTTCTCAATTCAGGTTTTATGATTATAATATTACAGAATTTACTTAACTCAAAAAGCGAATATATATACAATTCAGGTTTTATACAACAGTAACAATTTCAACATATTCTAAATAGGTTTAATGGCGAATTTCCACAATAACCAATTGTTCAACATATAAAATACAACGGGGAATGCAAATGATAGATATATCGTTATTTAATAAGGTATAATTTAAACCCACTTACCAGATAGCTTTCCAATCCTTGAATTTGATCCAGACCTGTTATTCCATTGCTTTCCTAACTGAATCTATTACCCAAATAACCACGGATTCACAAATCTGATACTAAAAGAAGAGAGAAAGAAACCTATATATATCAAATTCAAGAACTTACCTCATGTTGATCAGAATTTCGAACACATATTTGTAGATTCATATCTCTTATCTTCAAATCTTGAATCAGAACCCTTATGAACTAATATTCTAATTTTTTGAAATGATTTGGAAGAAGAAGAGAATGACAACGTCTAGGAAGCATCTCAGAAAATATGAGATTAAAGCTAGCCCCTGCTAGTCTATTTATAGGTGTACGAGAAAGTCTGAACCATCGGATTTAATCCATTAAAATCTGAACCACACATATCAGAATTACATGTCATAGAAAAAATACCTAGGCCCACTCGGGTTGACCCCTAAGTCGACCTGCCCTCATATGGGTCGACCGATAGGTCGATCCGAGAAGAACATGGGTGGACCTATACAGGTCCAGGCGTGTTTTGTGCGATGCAATGATTTCTGAATTTTAACGTTTAATTAACAATGTTAATTACTTGTTTTGTATGCTTCTCTTGATTATTTTATTCCTATTATAAACTATAGTTAAGTTTGAATTTCAATTCTAAGTTTGAATTTCAATTCTACACGTATATATACATACAATCTTCTGATTAATTAATTAATAACTTACGTTTCATTTCCTCGTTCGTTAATCAATGCAATTAATACCGCCATCAATTAATCGCTATATTCCTTTTAATGCATTCTAATTTCTTTGTTCATTTTCCATTTATTATGCATTAATTATATTCTTCTCTAACCTTGCACATTTTATCTCAACATTTGAATTTATATGTATATATATAGGCACAACTTTTATCTCTTTTTAAAAATTCAAACGGCGTTATGACATCATTTAGTTCTTATCTATTTTTATAGATTATAGGTTTATTTTGGATTTCTCTTATATATATATATATATATATATATATATATTTGAACATACATACGCATATATTTACACATGTATGTATACATATATTCTTATACTCACTTTTATGTATAATTTTCTATATATGTGCATTTATACATATTTTCCTCTTAGAATGTGTATTATTTTAGCCATTCCTCTAAAATAAAAATATGGCGTAAGCGGGACTCAAGCTTACGCCACTCACTTGGGAGAGACATGCATTTACCAACTGAGATACATAAGCTTTTGTTTACAAGACTAAAAACAATGATGTTCATTGTTCTTTTCTTATACCTTCTTTTCATGTTTTTTGTAATATTTCATTTAAAGATATCCTTTTCATCTTAAATCCGTTTCCTGCAAACATAGGTCTAAATTGATCAGAAAATTGCCATGGACGTAATGACGCTAAATCCTTGGCAAAATTCTGAAAGCTTTTCCAAATTTGTTATTTAAATTATAAATGCAGAGTGTTATAATCTACCAAGTAATAATCCATAGTATAATCTATTCCTACTTCGTAGTTGCATGGAGGTGTTATATCGTTGCATAAGAAGTCGAATGAATAAGACTATTATAGAACGTCCATATCATTTAGAGAATTTGATGCCTTAAAAAATGCATGAAAAATATACATCAAACGATGCAACAACTTTCAGTACGAGAGTAGGCTTTCTGTGGAGTCCTGGGTAATGGCCCTGCAATGAAATCAGAAAAAACTCCACCTTTAATGCATACAGTCTAAGCTACCTTACATAACTAAAAACTCACGTTGTTCTTCAATTGCCAATTATTGTTCAATATCAAGAGCATTTGGGGACCGAAGATATTCTTCACCAAATTGCATAACATTTATGCAAAAAAAATCATGCTTAATTTTTCATATACCGAATTTCCAGATACACCATATGACTTCATATGAAGTGAAACCGTTGCTTTCTAAAGTGGAGAAAGCTCGAGTTCGTCGAGTCTGTTAACTCTGTTTGAAAAAAAATGTTTGTTTCGATTAATTTGTCGAGAAATCTATTAAAGACATTCTTGGGCATGCGAAATCTTCATTTAAATTCAACTTCTCCGTACACAATATTTTCAGCAAAATAATCGTAAATAAGTTTGTTGTGACTAGCAAAGTAATTTCTTCCATATCGCATATCCCGCCTTCCAAATACCCTCACCTTAGGTAAACGATTGCTTTCTTGGTTTTCATGACACATTACATCCAACCTTTGATGCGTAATTACTCTTTGATGTTCTATATGAGTTTAAAAGAACTCATCCAAATAGGATGACTATGATGAGGAGTAGCACCATAACCTTTTTAGTTTATTCATTTCATAATGATTTGTAAACGATAGCGAAGAAGAAACATGTTTTTACCTGTATTTATAATGAAGTTTCCTTGAATTATACGATTGGTCAAATTCACTATAGTCATGATGAATTGTTTGCCACAGTTGATTAATTGATTGATGTTGACAACACGCTGCTTTTTAATACTGTAGCTACGATAGGTTGTCTTCCATAAATTTTTGATGCTGACAACATGTAGCTCTTTAACACTGTAATCATGTTTTAGCGAGTAAAGAAATAGTACAATACACTATATTCCAGATAGGCAATCTTCCATGGATTGTTAATGTTAACAACACGTCACTTTTTAATACTATAGCCATGTTTTAGTGAGTAAAGAAATACGATAGGGTTACACTGTAGCCAGGATATGTTGTCTTCCACAGATTGTTGATGTTGACAACAACGCTTTTATTTAAAGTTGGCAACTAGCATTGTCCGTATTATTGTTTTTTAATTCCACCACATTACTTAAAATGTAAAATCTTTGAACAAAATGATAAATCAAATAACATAAAAGGACCACATACATAGTACACGGATATACTCAACTAAGCCCACAATAGTACAACACAAATAAACTACACGTTATGTTGAAGCCTGTGAAGTTAATGCCCCGATATTACCCCGCCATATCCCCGCTATATCGTGTAGCGGGTTTCTACCGCTACGCTATTTCCAAAAAGCCTATGAAATAGCCTTTCCGCTCTAAACCCCACTATTTCAGCTATATTCCACAATTTTCGCTATATCTTTTATAAATGAAATGAATTGAAAAATGACATTTATATATTATAGAAATAGGTTTTTAATATAAATTCTCAACATATATTTTTCAGAATAGAAAATACTATAATATCTTATTAAATTTAATTAATCTAAATAAAAGTTTATATTTATTTACATATATTTGCACATGCTTTCTTTTAAAATCAAGAATGTATTAACAACAATTAGACTGAATGTTAAATCTCCCTTTATTTATCATTTATATATTTGTAAAATCAATAAATATGAGTTTTATATGCTATCTTAAATGCAACCGCTATATCCTGCTATTTCCTCGCTACAACTTTCTACACCTCTACCGAATTGGATCCGTTAAGCGCTTTAAATGCACAAGTTGTAGCAACAGTTCTTCTATAGCATTCCTAAAACGCCTTATCTTCTGTTCTCACTCATTTGCATAGGTGATGCCCCATGCACATAAACGATCATCAACCCATTCAGAATAGTCGCAATAGTTCGGCCAAAATGAACATAGCTGGATTCTACGGTTAATATTTTCTCCATCATCACTAATTACAACCTCCACGCATACCCGTAATGGCAACAAACAGGATATGAGTCAACCTCTTGATCATATGGAGGTTGAATAACCACATCTCGGTTCACCTCTTTTTTCTATAAAGGTTGAACAACTGAAAATTGTTTCGTCGTTTAGTAAGTTAGAGGATGAGCAAACAAATCCTTTATCAACCACTTGTTCGTGCAGAGGATCTACATGCTCTTGAAATCGTAGTTGACAAAAAGACGGACATTTTCATAGTGCCGCTATTAATACTCGATAATACAATCTTTATCAGTTCGTGCACTCGGTGGGAACCAGTCAGAATCAATAAATGAAGGCCATGACGCCATTGTTGGTAGTTTGGAGAGTCGTGAAGCAGTAGAAGATTAACCGAGTAAAGAATTGCGAGGAATATATATATATATATATATACTCATATTTATATACAAAAAGTTATGCATGGAGAAGACAACTATACTAATATAATTGACTATACACTGCACGCCATTAAAGTTGTTGAAATGACTATACAATGCATAATAGTAAAGATTTGTTGTCGACAATATTAAAGATTCGCTGTTGACAGTACGTTGAAATGACTACATATTGCACAATAGCTAAACTGATCTATTAGTAATTATTATAATTTTAAAGAAAATTAAATGAGATATTTATATTTAATTAATTCAAGCTCGTCGCGTGTGGCAGTTCATAAATTTCCGGTTCAAACTTCAAATTGATACATTGAATCCAATACAGAAAGAAATTCTATGAAACAAGAGTCTAGCAGATATATTAAAATATGGTTTCGTAATAAAAGAGAAAAACCAAAATTTCGTCATTTTGATTTTGACACATGCCAAAATTGAATTTTTAAAACAATTCGGTATGGTAGTTCGTAAACCTAAACTAAATATTATATATTAATGGAAGATTTAGGACAAAAAATACATTAAACAAGTAATACAACAAACACGAAGTACGAACAAGAAATATGAACTACCAGAATATCAACACAACAAACAAAACAAACACAATGTGCAAACAAAAAATACGAAGTACAATCAGTGTAATGCATCAGACTAGCGATGCATTAAATCGACCCATTTTAATATAAAGTTCGTGCTATTTTTGAGTTCTAAACGACTGATTTTGAATTCCAATCGTCTCACTTCAGCTTTCAAAGTTTGAACTTTACCTTGCATCTCTCGGGAATATTGAACTCCTATCAGGAAAATCTCAGGATCAACCCACTCTACATATAACATACCAACTTTTTCGTACCTTTTGGGTCAACTAATTACACTTCTGTCCAACCCAAATTGTATGGAAAAAATATAGTTAGAAGAAAGAAGGTGAGAAAAGAAAGAAATGTTAGAATAGAAGAAGAAAAATAACACCATAAAGTCTCACATCGCAGCGGAATAAAATAAAATATCAAAAAAAAACTTTATTGAGAGCTTGAAAAATAATACTTACATTCATCAGAGTACAGCAGAACACCAATACACCTGGACAGTTATAATATCATGTACACATATACAACACACAGTGGAATAAATAAATATATACGTCATACGCCTGGACCTCTTCAATGTCTTCTAACATTTGTAGCATCCTGATCTGAACCGGCAAAACTCGGCCTGACCAGAGCATTGCAAACGCCATGGATCAATCTGGTGAACCAGCACGAGTAAACTCACTAAGTTTTAACATAAAACTGATTTAAAGTTAAAAATCCTTTTGAAAGAAAAGGATAATAGTAAGACCAGTCCACACATAAACACGGACAATTTTTACCTTATGATAACCCAAAACTTCTTTTATATATCAAATCCGGTAATATTATAATAGTGTCCATCAAATCACAAATTAATAACTATGTAGAAGAACGCTTGCATTTCACTCTCCACATATATAGTATATAATCAAAAACCGCATGACACTTATTGAAGAATGGATTCCAACTATGACAAGGTATGGGGCCACCTTCCGAAAGTGTACCTCTAGAGAGTAATATACTTGGGTTAAATAAGAACATCTTGCAACCTGGCCACACATGACCGATCACTATTACACTTGAGTGTATCGAATATATTATCACCCTTCGGTTTTTTGTCATGACCACCAAAATTCCCGGAAGATACAGAAATGAAAGAAGAAAAAAAATGAAATTTCTCCAGCTAGTGACAATACACCCTAATGAGAATGACCTACATAGCCATGCTACCTGCCCGATTTTGGTAATTTCCCAGCAGACAAGGTTTGAGGTCATGATTACCTTTTCAGAGAACATCTCAATATCTTTGAATGTCACGTCATCAGAACCGTCAAATTACTAATTGATGTCCACAAATACACTCTAGGTGTTAAGCTAAGAAAAGTCTCTTTCTCCGCCACTAAACTTGGTATATTTGAAAAAATCAACGTATGTGACCCTCAGAAAATACTCTGTCATACATTCGTTCATACAAGTCATCCAGGAAAAGGATGAACCAAAGACACCCTCCTACTACATCCTATATAGGAATCACCCGAAGTATCAGTAGCGAGAAGTCCTTGCAATCCCATAGATTTAAACCTCAATAAAACGACAATATATCTCAAGGGCCAACCAAAGATTATAAGTAGTCATGCCGTTTTATGAAGATCTACGTGTCTTCAAATGCTTTATCTCGATCATCTTCTGATATCTTTCACGTTTTCGTATTTTCTGGTCGGAATGGTTTTCGAATATAAATTCGATCCCGGTCTTTTCGTATCAATAATCGGCAGTTGGCCAAATTTGATAGTCAGCTATTTAACTATCAAATGAACAACAATTAAATCATAAAATAAAATGGTTCAGTGGTTCGATACACAACATCATTCAGCCGCTTTACCCATCCATTAATAAAAACTTCAAAATCCTCAAATATTTGGAACACGGTATTTCACTTCTTATAATAATATATGAGTATTCATTAAAAACCATTAGATCTCAATACTTAGGAGATATCGTCTAAATATTCCGTTTGAAAATTTCATCTTCCAAACCATTTTCTAAATATCATCACCCATTGCCTAAAACCAGAAATAAAGTCCCTTTTTATAAAGATATAGGTTTATTAACTAAATCAATTCAACTTATCATTCATAAAATGACGTTACGTATTCCATTTTTTATATCGTTAACTTCTTATTAAGGTAGTCATTTAATTCTAGAAATCAATTTGCCATTTAAGCTTCTATTTAACAACAACTTTTTATTATAAGAAATTCAATTTATAATCATTTTTTAAATTCACTTATACATGTAATTCTATTTATAAATTTATTATTAGGAAACTGTATTATTTTCATTACATAGAAAATAGTGATATATACTTAACTGAATTGTATAATTATAGTCACACTTTCTACTTGGACCAACAATGTTAATTTACCCATTGTTTATTTCTTAAAATCTAATAAACTCAATTACATTTCAAAATCTTGCAAACAAATTTCAATATTTCTCTTTTGGAAATAATAACTATTTTCAATATCCCCTACCATTACAAACTAGTACCATCTCTTGATAATTGATAAATAGTTCAAGTTAAGGTATTCTAATTACTTCTCAAACCTTGATCGATAACGTTCTTATCTTAAGATAAATACGAGTTTGTAACTCTATAATCGATAATAAAAACCTCATTTACTATTAAATTTTAAATATGGTTTAATAAACCATTTCCTTGTATTTGAAAGATCACTTCTGATTATAATTACTTTTAAACACGGTTCATTTAAGTATTAAGTTTCTTTCAAATAAATTAATTAACTTCAAACAACTATTTTGTTAAAACTATATATAATAAATTAATTAAGAATGAATTAGTTTAATGACCAATTCCACTTCAAAAGTCGACTTAATTCACTTTGAAAACATCAATTAAATGGTTACTGATCCTCCCTCTTAAATTAACAACTTAATTAATTTAAGAATATCCCTTAATAATTATCACAAATTATTACTCCTTAGGTTAATTTCTGATTATCCGCTTATAATTAAAAAAATGAATTTTCAATATAAAATATTTATAATTATTTTATAAAGGTCTATCAATTATATACATCTATTTTTATAAACTTATAATAATATAATCGAAAACTTATCCTAGTTAAAAATAATTTTTATACTTGAACTTCGTTGATTCGCCTAATGGTAATCAACGTCAAATAGGTATAAATCTTAAATTGTTTCAGACTCGATTAAAATCGATTCCAAAAATATTTCTTAATTTATCGATGGTATTAGAAAGCCAAATTAATGCTAAAATACCAAACCGTGAAATAGGGTTTATTTCATCCAATTTCACATTCAGACAGACATATTCAATTTATGTGATAACATATGTGATAATCAATATAAGTGAGGAATCCTGTTGGATCCCTCCAACCTGTCTTTACCAGCATCCAAATAGGCTACCTAGAATAAAATCATTCATTTAGTACAATAATACAATTATCGTTATCCACTTTGATAAGCAGAAATAATAGGTTCAACTGATAATAATCAACCAATTACAATGATCCAAGCATCCATCTTTCTATTTAACACGTTTATATTATTATAAACGTGACCAACAAGGTAAGTTACCTCAATTGGTCACAATCATTAAAAATAGTGATTAATTTCAATTAAATTAAACGAGTGTTTAATTTAATCAGTTCGATCAATATATAAATAAATATTTAGTAATCATCCAAAATAAACACCCGTAACACACAAATATTAAACCCGACTTATATAAAATATAAGTGGGACAAACTGAGTGAGTTACACTCACCTTGTTTTCCATTGTTGCTAAACCGGTTCGGTTTAATTAAACCAAACAAGTGTTTAATTTAATTAAAATTCCCAGTAGTCTCCAATTCTTTCTAAATCAGTTCTGAAATGTAGTGTTCCTCGCTACGGTCCCAACGTAGCTTGTTTCGTTCTATTCTATATACATATGCATGAGATATATAATTATAAGCATAAATTTAAATAACTATTTCCTTAATTAAAATTTTTAATTAGTTATTTACTTTGTCAATCAACTTAATCAGGTCGATTTTCGTTCCGCACGTATACCATCGTTCTGCAAAGACATCAATCACGCACCGCTCCATTTTAACACCTACCGCGCCCATCTCCGTTGATTGAAGTTCCATCAGGACCCTCCACAGCGTGTGCCAAGACTGACTCCCCCTTCGCCCTAAATCTAGTCAAGTCCAGCACCTCCAGTCGCCCCCAGTTTCATCTCGAATGCAGCAACATCGAGCTCAAATCCTAGCCATCATTATGAAAGAAACTCCATCGCCATCGTTGGTTAGACGGTTCTCATTGAGCCCAACACAAACGCAGTTAAAAATTCTCAAAGTAACGAACTGATTTGATGATTTTTCAAGGAAGAAACAAGTGATTTATGGTCATTGATGCGTATTAGGGTGGAGGCGCGAAGCGTTGACCAAGGATGGAGAGATTAGGGTTAGACCGGGTAATGTTGGGTATATATATGTAATTTCATATTATTTTATCATATGCGAAACTTACGCCGTAAGTTTCAAGCAAAAACCACCTCATACGATCTCCATTTGCGACGAAAATTTACGTCCTTGCATAATATTCCGGACACGATGGAACAAGTTTCATCGAATTCTGAGATCATTTGTTAAAGTTTTTTTTATAATGTCGCAATGTGAATCGATACGCATTTAAATTGCGGACGATCATAGAAGAACTCCAAAAATCTTGAAACATGAAATCTTACAATAATAAATTACTATGGATTTAATAAAATTAGTTTTGTTGAAAACCGAGGTCATTTGAAAATTGGTTATGTTTAATTTTCATATTAAATCGATAAAACGATTAAATAAAAATCTAGGGGTTTACCTTCCGTATGATCAAACGATAAGTCTAATAGATACAAAAATTGAAATCCTATAATAACTTACTAATACGTATCCAATAGCACAAGTTTCAACGCATTCCAAGATTGTTCTCTTGGAATGATATTTTACAGGCAAACACTACTAGAAAATGTTGTTATAGTGATGGAAAATTCCATCACAAAACTATATTTTGCAACGGATTTGTGATGGATATTGCCCTCCCAATTCATTAGGTGTCAGATCCGTCACAGAATGGAAAGTCAACAAATTTTGTGATGTTTCTATCATGGTTCGTAGCAAACCATTTGTTTTTCTATATTTCATTTTGAAAAGCATGTGAAATTATTTCAAATTTCCATCACAATTCCATTAAAAAATTGTTGTGGATTTGCTACAAAATGTTCAAACAACAAATTATTAAATATATTTTCAAAAATCCATTGCAAATCCATAACAAAATTAATTACTGAAATTTTGTTTCACTTTGCAAATCCGTGGCAAATCCATAATAAAATCAAACACTAAAATTTGGTTTTACTTAGCAACTCCGTGGCAAATCCATCACAAAACATATAACAATTGTTATGAATTTTTGTTACTTTCATTCAACCTGCATATACACTATTCTTTGGAATATTACACATAAAAGATTCCAATGGAAAACAATACAACAATATAGATAAAGATAACTATATATAAAATAAGTGCTCCTAATATAAATACATCACCAAAATACAAAGTTGACACCTCAGGTTCAAACCACAACAAAAAAATAGCTACTATCCAAAAAAAAAAAATTATAGCTCGTCGCATCTAAATATTGTCTAAATTATATGATGTGTATCTAAAGTTTTAGAATATCATGAGGGAGGGGGATGAGTGGTTTGTGACAATCGTTGCTCGATTTGCATCAACCAACTATTCAGTGCTTCACGATTCTCTCTGTCATCTCGGTGCTCCACCTCAATCTGTTGTTCCTCCTGAACATGGTAAAACCTCTTCTCATATAGTTGACTAGTCTCCTCAACATGGACTATTTTGACATGATCTTCGAACTAATGTGAAAAGAATATAATGGCTTCTTCCAAAATATACGCATTACAGATTGAAGCTTCCACTCGACCTTTATTTGAAACTTTCTTTTTAATATGAAATAAGTACCTAAGTTGAAGTTAAAAAAGATATGAATTTCATATACTAAGAAATGATATTATATTAAATTTAAACTGTCATACCTTTCAAATGGATACATCCATCCATATTAAACAGGTCCTCGTAGCATAGCTTCTCGTGGAAGATGTATGGGAAGATGTTCCATACAATTAAAAAATCCAGGTGGATCCAAGTTTTCATGTCGGTTTATTTACTACTTGAATATAAACTGCTACTTACCTCTAAACATCTTTTCTCGAACCCGAAGAGTTAGTTTTTCACCTATGATACCAAAAATGAGTGCTCAATTACACGGACAATGACAGTAACCACAACACCGCCACAAAAGAGGAGTGAAATTTTCTTTACCTCTCTTTTTGCAGTCCCCCAATCCATATAATATGATATCAAAGCATCTGCTACTCCTAAAGCAAACAAAGACATCTATGCACCAGCCACAACTGCTCCTATGGTTCCAAAAAAGCCATATATCCAGTCGGGGCCAACCGTAGAATAATTTTTTCATCGATATTGCATTTTCTTTTGGATGTTCGATTTCATCTGGATGGTAGTGATTGACTGAGTCCTTGTCTAAGACGAAACTACCTCCAACACGAGAGCTGCCTCCAGCTCAAAAGCTGCCTCCTGTGCTTGTTGCAGCTCTACCAGTGAGCTCTCTTGGATACTTGATGCTATGAAGGAAAAATGTAAACCATAATGAGATATCATGTTCATATATTATGCCAAGAAAATATTCAAATAAATTGAATTGATTTTTAGAACTTATAACCGAAACACTTCCGTCCAAAAAAAACCCAGAGGCATTTGACACAAGCACTAACGGAAATCAGAATGCACTAAATTTTATATAGTTGGACGAAAGTGGAATGTTTACACAAACAGCTTGTAGAAAGTGTTCTTAAATGACTGAAAAAAATAGAGAATTGAATGCAATACAATTTGCAGTATACTTGACTGCACAGTCGTTGTAGCATATATAATGTTATAGATAAACATTATAATATAGTGTAACCTGCAGTAATGCTTGCGGCTTGCATGAATTATTCAATTTCCAAATAATTCTTGTTATATTTGCGTAAAATAAATGCAGTTCAAACAAAATGTTTTCCTTTAGATCAGCACCCTTGTCCCGGTGATTAGTCACTTCAACTTAGGTCCAAAACGGTCGCAAGTTCAAAACTTTGTTGCATGATTCAGACATAAATTGACATGTAGTATGTAGCATACTACTTAAACTTGTGTATAATAATACCGAGATTTTTTTAAAAAAAGTTTTACATTTGCGTACGCATGATAGTTGCATTCACAAACTGTGAAGAGTCCCGTGTAGCAGCTGCGGCATCTTGAATCTTTACCAGAGATGCATACACGCTATGTGAATTTGACATGAGTTGCTCTTGGGTTCCAGTTTCAATGATTTCTCCACCTTGAACTACTGCTATCTTATCTGTATTTCTGACAGTAGATAATCTATGTGCCACTACAACTGTGGTGCGAACCATCATGACTCGATCAAGTGCTTCTTGAATAATTCTCTTTGACTCTGCATCAAATGCACTAGTGGCTTCATCATGAATAAGAATTGAAGGGTTCTTTAGGATTACTCTTGATATTTCTATGCATTGCTTTTGCCCTCCAGATAATTGCACCCCTCTTTCCCCAACCTATGTTATATGCACAGTGGTTAGCAGGGTATGTGTTAGCCCTCTTTTTGGTACTAATCCTATCGGGCCAAAACCAAAGCCCAAACGCACAACTAAATACAAGTCGTGTTCCAAGAGACCCATCAGGCGTGCTACACCAAGCAATGGTATATCGGTCCAAATCCAACTCAGTCAGATTAACTGCGCATTACCAGAAGAATCACTCACCAGGGCGACCGAGTTTCTCGCTTCCAGAAAGAACTCGTCGACCGGTTATCTCGGGCCAGCATGGAAGATTTCTACAGAGCCAGTCCACTTAATATCCCGACTTCCAAGGAGATAAAGGCAGTCAACCATATGCGGACAAAGCCCTGCTTTTGATATACCTCTCCATGGATGCCACGTCGGCCACAACTTTCGAGGATACTATTTATGAGCAGTGGAATCATTCTTCCAGCCGCAATTAGAGCCAATGGATGGATTCCATGTATCTGGACCTTCCCGAAATGGCTGGACCATTTCGCAACAGCCCAAACAACATTTTCCACCTATAAATACCTCCAAGCTTGAAGAAAAGAGCGAGACGACTTCTCTTGGCCAGACGGCTTCCTTCAAACTTTTCATCTCTACTCTCCTCCAGAATCTTAATCTCTCAAAAGGAAGAAAGGAAAATAGACATTCTCTTTCTTTTCTCCCAACAGAAAAAGCATTGTGTTTGTAATCAAAAAAGAGAGAAATAATATATAAAGTGGACGTAGGCATTGTCTTTGCCGAACCACTATAAAAATTCTGTGTGTGCTCCCCGTTCTTTTACTTTTTATTGCGTATTTTATCTTTATTCGTGTGTAGATCACGCGATTGGGGGTTGATCGTCACCAGTGACCAACTTTTGACGTCAAAACTTTGGCGCGCCGGGTAGGGGAAGCACACCAACACCGCCATCGAGCTCCTGCTTATCCCAGGTCATGGCGAACAAACGAAAGAAATATGCAACATCCTCTCGTCCCGCAAACGCCAATGCAGCTGATGCCGATGCTGCAGAAGCAAGCCACGAAGTCTCCTCTCATGACAACATGTCCCGATTCCTTACCCGGGACGACATGGATAAAATCATGGTCGAACTCAGAGACCATATGACATCTCAGGGTAAAGTCCTCGAACAACAACAGCAGTTGATGGATCACCTTCTCGATCGACTGGAAACAGGGTCGAATGCTTCAATATCAATTCCTCCATCGACCGAAGCTGGGGCAATAACCGATCTTCGGTCTGCACGACACCGGGCCACTGATCGGGCTACACCTTTATTTCATCCTGGTTTGGCTCCACCAACTGATCGATCCTCGCCGAGAATATCGCTTCCAGCGACCAACGCGGCTACAACAACAGAACCTTAGGAGGCTGGCGACCAAGATCTAGGTCGTCTGGCAAATATGCCTCCACTTTTTGGAACATCTCAACCTACCGAATCAGTCGAGCTACCCCCGGGTCCCTCAGAATCAATGCCATTCCCATTACAACTCGGGATCTTGCCGCAGACCAGTCTAACCACTCTTCTTCTTCAACGAAGAGTTGGAGTAGCCTTCCCTTCGAACGAGGGAAGCCACCCTACCATGCCGGTCCTCACCGTAGCGGAAGAAAACACTACCGTAGACCCTCCTAACCTCGCTTCAAACGGGGGCAACCCTGGCCCCCGAACATCACATACTATGCTGGATCAGCCTAGACCGTTAGCTACAAATATGGCTCGATCCACAACTCATCAGGTTCCATAGGGGCCATTCTATCCAGAACAACCCGCCAGATCTCACCTTCCCTCACACCTTCACTCAACTCTCGGAGGTCGAGCCCAACCAACAACCACCCTTTCGAGCATGATTTTGTCGGATCCTCATACAGAACCCCCTCAGGATACAGAGTTAAGTTCATGGCAATGACTCCTTGGAGATGGGAGTCAGCTTGCAAGCATCATTCAGACGTTTCACTCGGGTCAATTCTTCGCAGCAAGACATAGACAATGTCAATCGCAGCCCCTTCACTAGAGAAATCAGAAATTCTCGAAACCCTCCGGACTTCAGGTTCCCTGCCATCGAACCATACAACGGTCGTACTGACTCGACCATTCATCTTATGTGATACATGCGACATATGGAAGTACTTGGTGCATCGACCAGCTTCATGGCTAAGTGCTTTCCACTCTTTCTCACAGATATAGCCGGTATGTGGTTTCGACAGCTAACAACGGAGTCGATCAGTAGTTGGAATACTCTGATCACCCGCTTCATCGAGCAGTTTCGAGTGCATATCTCTCGACCGAAAAGTGTCATGTTTCTATTTACCATCAAACAGCGATCCAGATAGACACTAAGATCCTTCCTCGAAAGGTTCAACGCAGCCGTAGCATCTGTCGATCGGCCCGAGCCATCGATGGTGTTGATGGCAGCCATCGCGGGAGTCCAGAAGAGATCGGAAATTTAGAACTCCTTAACCAGGGATCCTCCCAAAGATATAGATGATTTCTATTCCAAGGCCGAAAGATTCCTCCGACAAGAGGATGCCAGCCTTGAGATGGAGAGCCTTGAAGTCTTAGTAGCCAAACAACAAGGTCCACTCAACGGCAATGGCCAGAATAAAGGAAGAAGAATGGCCCCAGAAAAGGATAAACGCAATGTACGACCTCGAAATGAAAACAAATATAATCAGTACACCGAGCTCAATTCCTCTTTGCTCGATATCTATCTCGATATGTGCGAGTCCTTCCCCACTCCAAGGCCACCTCAACGAGAACCGACCCAGATAGAACTTGACTCTGACAGGCATTGTATATTCCACAACGTAGATGGACATAATACAAATGATTGCCGACATCTGCACGATATCATCGAAGGGCGAGTCAGAAAAGGGGAACTCGCTGAGTATGTCAAAAATCACGCCCAGGCCATGCCGCCGCAACCTTCTGCCCAAGCTCCTCAGGCTGGTCTGCAGGCTCCTAGAAATGGAAAGGACCCTGAGACTAGCACTCGCGGCATTATCATTAATTAGATTTTTTTTATCTTTTCTCTCGATGTATTTCTTTCAATAATAGGGACGTCTTGATGCTATGTAATCAATCGCTATCCCCGTAGACTTTCATTGTAATAGTTGCTTAGCAGTTATGAACTTTACTTTTTGCAAAAGTAGATTGACTGTTGTAAAATTTCTAAGTCGAACCAGATTAGTGTTCGCCATTAAGCTGAGCATGGTTAATGCTCGCCCCCTGTTCTATGTGGTTAGTGTGAAAGTCTACCACTACTTCAAACACCTACCCTTTCAAGTGAGAGAGGTCGCTTTTTCTTAAACACGAGTGTGGATTACACTCTCTTTCTTTACACCACGAGCGTGCATAGCTCGTTAAACTAACTAACCTAACATGAGTTGAGCATGAGAAACACTTGCCCTAAGCCGAGCATGGTTTATGCTCGCCACTAAGCCGAGCATGGTTTATGCTCGCCAACAAGCCGAGCATGGTTTATGCTCGCCACCAAGCCGAGCATGGTTTATGCTCGCCACCAAGCCGAGTATGGTTTATGATCGCCACCCTCTAAAGCCAAGTGGAATAAAATGCTCGACCCATGGTTTGTTTTGTATTTGTAGGAACCAACTTTTGTACCAGTGGCGATCATCACCTCGGCCTTAATACGGTTTCCGATAGTTGTTAGTTTTCTGGCCTTAATACGACCTGGCATGGTCGTCGGATTTCTAGTTTTAATACAACATCGGACCGTTGGTTTTCTGGACTTAATATGGTCTGGCGCGAGCATAGCAGCTCGAGCGTTTGTGCTTCAGTTCAGATTTCAGAATACACCTCCCTCTGTCGATGAAGATATATTCTGAGGGGCAAAGTGTTAGCCCTCTTTTTGGTACTAATCTTATCAGGCCAAAACCAAAGCCCAAACGCACAACTAAATACAAGTCGCGTTCCAAGAGACCCATCAGGGGCGCTACACCAAGCAATGGTATATCGGTCCAAATCCAACTCAGTCAGATTAACTGCGCATTACCAGAAAAATCGCTCACCAGGGCGACCGAGTTTCTCGCTTCCAGAAAGAACTCGTCGACCGGTTATCTCGGGCCAGCGTGGAAGATTTCTACAAAGCCAGTCCACTTAATATCCCGACTTCTAAGGAGATAAAGGCAGTCAACCATATGCGGACAAAGCTCCGCTTTTGATATGCCTCTCCATGGATGCCACGTCGGCCACAACTTTCGAGGATACTATTTATGAGCAGTGGAATCAGTCTTCCAGCCGCAATTAGAGCCAATGGATGGATTCCATGTATCTGGACCTTCCCGAAATGGCCGGACCATTTTGCAACAGCCCAAGCAGCATTTTCCACCTATAAATACCTCCAAGCTTGAAGAAAAGAGAGAGACGACTTCTCTTGGCCAGACGGCTTCCTTCAAACTTTTCATTTCTACTCTCCTCCAGAATCTTAATCTCTCAAAAGGAAGAAAGGAAAATAGACATTCTCTTTCTTTTCTCCCAACATAAAAAGCATTGTGTTTGTAATCAAAAAAGAGAGAAATAATATATAAAGTGGACGTAGGCATTGTCTTTGCCGAACCACTATAAAAATTCTATGTGTGCTCCCTGTTCTTTTACTTTTTATTGCGTATTTTCTTTATTCGTGTGTAGATCACGCGATTAGGGGTTGATCGTCATTAGTGACCAACTTTTGACGTCAACAGTATGCATACCTTTAGCTTATAAGATTCATCGACCATTAGGCAGTTAGTCGGGTATGCATACTTTTAGCTTATGAGAGTCATCTACCATTATAACCTGATTTGCATGGAAGGGTACATACATTGTGTAGTGTGCCATACTAATATATGTCAATGCAGAGCCGACTGTTCGAGATAACATTCAGCACAAAATAAAGAGAACCAAGGAGCTCTACATCCTAACACTAGACATTCTACTGTATGAACATACCAAAGGAGTTTACTCTACATGACAACTTAACAAACTCGAGGTTTTTCTGACAAGGATATTCACCGATATAATATCATAAATAAAATCAACACATATGTAGTACGAATGCTAATTATGGATACACAGATTATTATTGACTTTAAGATACCAAAATCACCTGTGTTTCATATCGATCAGGGAGGTTGTTGATAAAAGTCAAGGCCTCAGAAAGCTTAGCAGCTCGAGCAAGTTCATTAAGGGTAGCATCATCTTTTCCATAAAGCATATTTTCACGAATGCTGGTTGAAAAAAGAGACGGTTCTTGATTTACCAATCCTATTTGTTGCCTTAGCCACTTCAAATCTAAACCATTGATATCATGTCCATCCAGCAAGATTGCTCCAGAAGTTGGTTCATAAAACCTCTCTATTAATGAGATTACCGTACTCTTTCCAGACCCGCTTCCACCAAGAAGAGCGACAATTTTCCCAGATGGTATATCAAGGTTGAAGTTATCGAAAACTGTAACTTTAGGGTGTGATGGATACGCAAAACGAACATTATGAAATTCAATGTGACCATCAACACTAGCCAGTGTTTTTCCTGTACTAGAGCTTGTTTCAGTAATGGGTGTTTTCTCTATTATTTCAAAGATGGGATATGCAGCTGTTTTCTCTCTCAGGAATGTAGAGAAGTTGGGTGCAGCTAAACCTAGCGATCCATCGATAAGAATATCAGTGAAATTATCAGATAAAGAATATTTTATCATATATGTATGGTTGGCTAATATGACTTACGCAAAATTGATAAGAAAATGACTTACAGTCCAGAATTGATGACATTAAGCATGGTGGTGAATGACTCGCCTCCATCATCTATATTTTTATGAACTGTAATACTAGTAAACCAAGTAAGAAGAGCCCAAGAGAAGAACAAAATGCAGTGTAAAGAACCAAGCCCTAATCCCTTAGCCAAGCCACCCTTCTTTCCATTATTATACGTATTAACTAATGCATTTCTATAACTCTTTAATGCTTTTTATTCTCCTACAAAGGCTTGAACAGTCCTTACATTTTCGATCACCTATCAATACGAAACTGTATCACTTCAATAAGCTTGTACTGCCAATGGCACAACCATGCAAGTTCCAACTTGTTAGACTTAGTGGTCGCAAAGGAATAATGTTACAGTAGGCGAATATAGGAATATGAAAAGTGCAATTACAGGACACATGCTCATGTGATGCTTCATATGCACATGGTATGCTCAAAGGGGTATATGGATCTAGGTTATAAAACGTAACAATATGTAAATATGACCAAACCTTTTATGCTATGCTTGTACCACAATAATTTATGCACCAACATGTTTCGTCCATCATGTGTCTTTAAGGTAGCGTTTGATTTGTGAACTGGGCAGTTGAAGTTTGCGTCTGCGTTTGACGCGTCGGGCGCATCCACAGTGGGACCTATACTTTTGCCCCTTCAAGACGAATGGTTGGAATTGGAGCTTTAGAGTCAGAGGCGGCTGACGCGGCGTCGGACGCCAACAGAAAAATTTACAAATGGCTATATTTTGCCAAGTTATAAATCCAACCTCTTCCCTTCACCAATCCACAGCATTTCCGTCAACAATTCACACCGCAAACTCATCAAGTTTTCAACGACAATGGCTGAAGTAAATCGTCTGAAAGCAACATTTCGTCGTCCTCCGAAAGTATGGTCTTCGTTTGCAACTTCAGAGTTTCTCCGTATAGCTGTTGAAGCTTACCAAGTTGTTGGAAAGAACAAAAAAGGATACACAAGAGAATTACAGCTACTCCGAACGAGTCATTAGCTGCATCACGGACCGAAATCCCAGTCTCTAATGAACAAGTGACGGCTAAGTACGACGCTTATAAAAAGAAATGGACTGTATGGCACAATTTGAATGACAAAACGGGCGCCGGATAGGATCCGAAATACGGAACAGTGAGTGGAAGCGAAAGTTGGTGGGCTGATCGAATGGCGGTGAAACATTGTTAACTCCTTTTTTGTAAATTTAAAAGTTCAGTATTGTATTTCATCTACTAGTTTACAACTTAAACGTCTATTTAGAAGCACAGATGTGACGGCCCGCCCCGCACCAACCGACATTTACTCCAAAAGTGCGTTGTACACATGTCCAGTCAGCACGGGACGGATCGTCAGAAGAAAAGGGAAGAAGGAAGTGAACTAACAAGGAACCTGTAAAATGTCTCACAGCGCATGGGACAAAATATAATAACAACATACTTGACATAAAATAGGCGAGACAGTGCATAAGCTGAAAACAACTAACATAGCAACGGAAAATCCAAGTACAACTCATGATCCAAAGCTAACATTATTACAACTTTTCAAACTGTCTCAAAAGCAAAAGCAAGATAAAGGAGGTACACTACTAATGCCCAAGTAGCGACCACCAACGACACAGGGAGAATATCTATATATCATACGTGGAAGCCTCCTGCTCGCCTCCGAATCAGCTACTCGCGCATCACCAGCTAACCTATCTCTAGTCTGCTCGTGTGAGCACCCAGAGTAATAAGAGGAGACATAAAACTCTAGGTCAGACATAAAGCCTGGTATGAGCGATAAGCATCTAAACAGAACAATAACAGGTAGACTAAAACATACCTGAATCTGGACCTGCAACCAAAGAGTTAGCACTACATACTGTACAACACTCTAAGGTGCCATTTCAAATGGTGTAAAGATAACGGGGGTGGGGGTGTGCATGTCATAGCGATGGAAAACAATCAAACATAGCAACCATCCTCACATCTCTCACTCAGTGCGTAAAGCATACGATATTCACCACTTCGATCACCCAACATACCTTGCTATGATCACTTTGCCCCACGAAGTCATAAATGGCTTCACTGCACTGATACATAGCCACAAATCCTTCGCTATGTCCACTTTGCCCCATGGAGTCGCAATGACCCCACTGCACTGGCTCATAGCCTTACTAATCATTTACTATGTCCACTCTGCCCCCATGGAGTCACAATGACCCCACTGCACTGGCTCATAGTCCTACTACGCATCACTTTGCCCCTCAAGTCATAATGACTCTATTGCACTGATAACGTAGTCTTTCTACCATCACCTTGCCCCTCGAGTCATAATGACTCTATTGCACTGATAAGTAGCTCATCATCCATTTTCAGTGGTGAATCGAAGTTATGAATGTCGACAACTCCTTAGCACACGTCCCGCAGCAAAGTCCAACCATGAAGTGAACTCATTGGTTCCTCATTGGATCCTGAGCTCTAACTTCCATTTGGACTACCTTTGCATCTCGGGTTATTGGTCATCACCAGATCGGTTCGGATCTACCCCTAGTCATCAATTCGGTTCGGATCGGAGTGCTCCTTTTTCTCTGGATCGGATCGGGTCATCTTCACCTCAGAGGGTCGGATCGAGTCTCCATGTCCAATCGCCATCATCGGGTCGGAGTCCTCCAATGTGTCACAGTTCGGATCGGGTCCTTCTCATCACCCCGGGTCTGGTCGTAGTCTCCTAGCCTCGTCGTAGTTCATTGGTTCAGGTCGGAGTACCATGGCGGATCGGGTCGGACAATGCATGCCATGAGAAGAGCGAATAGATCGAAGAATGAAGTGTGGGAGCGGATCGGGTCCTCCTACCGATCTGATCCGGTTCGGATGCCTTCCTGCACTTCTTCCAACAAGCAATTTACGCCACTCGACGGCGTTTTCGACCATTCTACCTATTCTAATCAATCACAAAGCATACCACACAGTCATAGCAACAAGTAGAAGTGACCTCAAACACCAAAACATCCATATGATAGGTTAAAATGGATCAAACTTACCCAAAACCCCATTTTTCCCTTAAGCATGTTTAGGTGAAACTAATGATGTGATTAGCAAAACTTAACCAAATTAACCCAAATTCATATCAGAGTTCTAAAACATCATTTCGAATTTTATAAATATTTTTCCAGAATTTTATCATGTTTAAATTCGCTAATTAACACTAATTACCCTTAATTAGCCATAATTAGTGAGGAACTATGCAAATCACTCACCTTGGCCACAAATAAGATTTAGATCTGAAATAAATCTCTGATTTGATGTGAATCCCAATGCTAAACAGCAGCTCTTATCGTGATTTGGTGAAGATCTCCCTTGATTTGATGTTGCTAAGCATAATCCTTGATTAGAAGATGATTTGGAGGTGATTTAGAAATTGGAGGCCATTTTTAGGGTTTCTAAGAGGTAAGTGGAGGCTAGAAAACTGAAATGGAATGATTCTCTAACTCCTTTCAGCCTCCCCATAACCCTAATCCCGAAATGGGTTATGGGCCCATTCACTAATCACCCTATTTGGCCCGGTTAAGCAGTTTTTCACCTTCCAAACCTTATTTCAGCCATATCTCCCAAACGGTAAGTCAATTTTTCACACGTGACCACTCTACGGAAAGGTAAACCATCAAACGAATCTAATGGAAGTGGTTTCAGGTCAAAATTCCTTTCCAATCAAAAGTTATGGCCAAAACAAGATCAGCTAGGGGCAAAACGGTCATTTAAAAATCGACAAAAATCAAGAACATGGGAAATGAGTCTAATGGCTGTTTCCCAAAGTTACATGACCATACGACTTCATATAGGAAAGAAATAAATATTCTACGATCCTCCGATGCGTAGAATGCGGGTTGTTACATTCTTCCCCCTTAAGAAATTTCGCCCCCGAAATTCCCTAACCAAAACACACAAAGGGTCCCGCATGCCTATCAACCATAAAACAATAATCAAACATGCAAAAAAGCAAGACAAGTCTATCCTAGCATGCGGAATAACTAAATTGCAAAGTAAATCTTACCAGGCAAAGAGTTCTGGATACGTCTTCTTAATGCTCTCCTCTGTCTCCCAAGTACAGTCATTCTCGTTCTCGCCCCACTGAACTTTGACTAGCTTCACCGCCTTCCTTCGAAGTTGCTTCGTATCATGCTCGACAATACGAATCGGCTTGCGGTTCCCAACCGCCTCGGGTTCTACTTCGAAGTCCTTTAACTGATCAGGTGAAATAGTCATATCTGGGTCGTGAACGAACTTCCTTTGTTGGGAAACTTGAAATACGTTGTGAACTCCCGCCATCTTCTCTGGTAAGTCAATTCTATATGCCAAATTCCCGACTAGTTCAAGAATAGGGAATGGGCCAACAAATCTTGGTGCCAACTTGCCTCTCCTGCCAAATCGTATCACGCTCTTCAACGGAGAAATCTTGACAAACACCAAGTCACCAACGGAGAATTTTAAGTCACTTCTTCTTTTATCAGCATAACTCTTTTGCCTGTCCTGGGCAGTCTTCATTCTTTGTTGAATGGTCTTAATCTTATCTGAAGTTTCCCTCACCACATCTGGTCCAAGCATAAACTTCTCGCCAGTCTCTATCCAACATGATGGTGAGTTGCACGGTCTTCCGTACAAAGCTTCATATGGAGCCATACCGATACTGGATTGGTAGCTATTATTATATGCAAACTCTACTAGATGCAAATGGTCATCCCATGATCCACCAAAATCCAATATACAAGCTCTCAAGAGATCTTCCAATATACGATTCACCCTCTCCGTCTGACCGTCGGTCTGAGGATGATATGCGGTACTGAGATGTAATTCTGACCCTAGAGCCTCTTGTAAGCTCTTCAAAAACCCACTAGTGAACAACGGGTCTCGGTCACTCACAATGCTTTTAGGTACTCCATGAAATCTCACTACCCACTTCATATACAATTCTGCCAACTTAGCTGCCGTTCTGGTCGATTTGACTGGTATAAATCTTGCACTCTTAGTCAATCGATCCACAATTACCCAAATGCTATCATGTCCTGATCTAGTCCTTGGTAAACCATCGATGAAATCCATCGAGACTTGCTCCCATTTCCATTCGGGAATTTCTAATGGTTTCAACTACCCACTAGGTTTCTTTTGCTCGGCTTTAACTAGCTGGCAATTCATGCATTTGGATATAAACTTCCCAACGTCTCTTTTCATCCCTTCCCAGTAGTAAGTCTGCTTCATGTCTCGATACATCTTATTACCACCGGGATGTATAGTCAGTTTTGAGTTATGACATTCTCTAAGCACTTCATCTCTCAAACCATTTACGTTGGGTACAACTAATCTTCCATTCCTTCTAAGCCATCCATCCCGATCAAGCCCATACAAACTCATCTCCTCACCGTCGATGTCCATCTCTAACTTGGATATGATTTCCAATAGATTAGTATCGTCCCTCTGGCTGGAACCAATCCGCTCTATCAAAGTGGGTCTGATCGCCAAACTAGCTAGCATGTCTGGATCCAATTCGCACTTTGGTCTGAAATCAAACCCTGCGATATACTCCAGTTGCTTCCATTCAAGAAACATAGCCCCTAAACTGGCATGTCTCCTACTCAAGGCATCGGCTACCGCATTACCTTTCCCAGGTGTGTATGCGATATCAAAATCATACGAAGCCAAGAACTCTAACCATCTCAACTGACGGAGATTTAGATCCTTCTGGGAGAAGAGATACTTTAACGATTTATGATTGGTGAACAACTCAAATCTTTCTCCCAAGAGATAATGTCTCCACATCTTCAGCGCAAACACGATCGCTGCTAATTCCAAATCATGGGTAGGATACTTCTTCTCATGCGGCTTTAGCTGCCGACTAGCATAAGCTACAACCCTACCTCCTTGCATCAATACAGCACCTAGTCCGGTACCTCAAGCATCCGTGTATACCGTCATTTCTTCATTCCCTTTAGGAATGACTAACACTGGCGCACGCGTCAACTTTTCCTTTAGACTCTTGAATGCCTTCTCACACACTCCGTCCCAGACGAAGGACTGATTCTTCTTAGTCAACTGAGTCAACGGTGCTGCTATCTTGGAGAAGTCCTGGATAAACTTACGATAATATCCAGCTAACCCCAAGAAACTTCTTACATCTGTTGCATTCTTGGGTGTAGGCCAATCCTGTACCGTAGCCACCTTCGCATGGTCCACGGCAATACCATTCTCGGAAACAACATGGCCCAAGAATCTCACTTCCCTTCTCCAAAAGTGACACTTAGAGAATTTCGCTTTCAATTGGTGTTTCCTCAACACCTCCATCACTATCCTCAAGTGTTCCTTATGTTCCTCCTCTGTCCTCGAGTAAACAAGGATTTCTTCTACGAACACAAGAACAAACTTATTCAACTGATCTCTGAATACTCGATTCATAAGATCCACAAAGTAAGCTGGTGCATTGGTCAACCCAAATGGCATAACCAACCACTCATAGAATCCAGACGGCGTCCTAAATGCCGTTTTCGGAACACTCTTATCCGTTACTCGGAGCTGATGAAATCCTGTCGCGAGGTCCAACTGGGAGAACACTCTTGCTCCTTCCAGTTGATCAAACAAATCATCTATCCGCGGTAGAGGATACTTATTCTTCCTCGTCACCTTATTCAACTCGCGATAGTCCACACACAAACGAAGGGAACCATCTGCCTTAGTGGCAAACACAACTGGTGCTCGCCACTCGGAGACACTTCTTCTAATAAATGCCTTCTTCAAAAGATTGCTGACTTGCACCCCGAGCTCTCGCTGCTCCCTTGGTGCCATACGACAAAGTGGCATCACTATAGGTCTGGCATCTTTCACTAAATCAATACGGAACTCAATCTCTCGGTGTGGTGGAAGCCCGGTCACCTCCTCAAAGACGTCCGGATAATGGCCAACCACGGACACATCTGACAACTCATCCTGCGGGATGTCGAGGGAATTTATAAAACTAGCCATTACCCCATCACTAGGTAGACTACCAAACACTACCCTCCGCCCATCATCCGCCCTAACTGTCACCAAAAAGCCCTCACAGTCTACCACCACCCCGTATCTTTGGAGCCAATCGACTCCCAATATAATGTCATACCCAGTAAAGCCCAAAACAAAGCAATCACAAACAAACATACATCCATGACTCGATAAGACCAAATTTCGGCAAATCATACTAAGGCTAGTCGAACCACCAATCGGGTTCGTCACAACCAATGGTCTATCGACTATCTCGGGTTCCAGTCCCAACCTATCTACCAGGTCACTAGATATGAAGGAACGGGAAGCCCCAGTATCAAACAAAACTCGAACTGGTACATCATAAATAGAAAGCATACCTTGAATAACAACATTCTTTCCTTTCTTCGCCGCAGTTGGGGCATTCGACGAAGAAGGAACATCATCAATAGCATATGCTTTCACAATCTGCTTCTCCTTAAGAGGTTGCAGACACTTATCCTTATGATGTCCCACTTGACCACAGTTATAGCACTTCCTTTCCGCTGGCTTGGCCCGACATTCTTTAGCATAATGGCCCTTCTTACCACAGCTGAAGCACTCAACATATTTCTTGCTCTTTTTCTGGTCATCCTTAGATTGGCTCTGCTTCCTCTTACTCTGAGAGTTATTCTTGCCTCCACCGCCTGCTTGCGACTTCAGCCCTTCTGCAGATGCAGCCTCAGTCTTTGACTTAGGGTAAAGACTCTCTGATCTCAAAGCTTTCCCCACAATCGATTCAAAAGTCTCATCGATGTGGTTGATAAGCCTTTCCCCCAAGTATCCATCCAAACTAGTAATGAACTTCTCATTCTTCTTCTCAGGAGTATCGATAAGAGATAGTCCATACTTCGATAAAGTGTCGAACTCAGCAATATAATCAAAGACTGCTCGACCATTCTGCTTGAGTTCCAAGAATCTCTTAAACAGCACTGACTTCTGGGCAGCTGGAATGAACTTCTCGCTAAAGCGAGCTTTGAACCGATCCCAATTAACCTGATCTTCTGGAGTAGCTGTTCTAATGGCATTCCACCAATTCATCGCTCGCCCTTGCAGCTGACGAGACGCTAGCCTTCTCTTCATCGCATCCTCGATACCCAAGTCGTCGAAGATACGATCACAGCTATCCAACCAATCCTGAACATCTGTGGCCGACTCCGTTCCGTGGAACGGCTTCCCACCAAGGTTAGTGTAATCCTTGCACAACTTGGCGAAATCGACCTTAGGCACGTGCACTACTGAACCACCACCAATTCCGGGATTGGGAACTGCCCCTTGCACCTCCCTAAGCATGTCTCTCATGAGGTCAGTAAACATCGCCCTCATGTCAGCAGCATTCCCATAATTGGCTCCCCTACCAGCACCTCTAGCATATCGGCTCATCGTCAATCTGTAAAGGGGGAAACGATTAACGACCCCATAGTGGTGCTAGTGCAGTACGACTTCATTCTTATACTACTAATAGTATATATATATAGCTTTTGAAAACTAAAGTAATCACAAATACGCGCTCTCATATGCGTACTATCTCTCCCTAGTGTCTTTCCCTAGGTTAACTACGCAACCTAGAGCTCTGATACCAAATGTGACGGCCTGCCCCGCACCAACCGACATTTACTCCAAAAGTGCGTTGTACACATGTCCAGTCAGCACGGGACAGATCGTCAGAAGAAAATGGAAGAAGGAAGTGAACTAACAAGGAACCTGTAAAATGTCTCACAGTGCATGGAACAAAATATAATAACAACATACTTGACATAAAACAGGCGAGACAGTGCATAAGCTGAAAACAACTAACATAGCAGCGGAAAATCCAAGTACAGCTCATGATCCAAAGCTAACATTATTACAACTTTTCAAACTGTCTCAAAAGCAAAAGCAAGATAAAGGAGGTACACTACTAATGCCCAAGTAGCGACCACCAATGACACAGTGAGAATATCTATATATCATACGTGGAAGCCTCCTGCTCGCCTCCGAATCAGCTACTCGCGCATCACCAGCTAACCTGTCTCTAGTCTGCTCGTGTGAGCACCCAGAGTAATAAGAGGAGACATAAAACTCAGGGTCAGACATAAAGCCTGGTATGAGCGATAAGCATCTAAACAGAACAATAACAGGTAGACTAAAACATACCTGAATCTGGACCTGCAACCAAAGAGTTAGCACTACATACTGTACAACACTCTAAGGTGCCATTTCAAATGGTGTAAAGATAACGGGGTGGGGGTGTGCATGTCATAGTGATGACAAACAATCAAACATAGCAACCATCCTCACATCTCTCACTCAGTGCGTAAAGCATACGATATTCACCACTTCGATCACTCAACATACCTTGCTATGATCACTTTACCCCATGAAGTCATAAATGGCTTCACTGCACTGATACATAGCCACAAATCCTTCGCTATGTCCACTTTGCCCCATGGAGTCGCAATGACCCCACTGCACTGGCTCATAGCCTTACTAATCCTTTACTATGTCCACTCTGCCCCCATGGAGTCACAATGACCCCACTGCACTGGCTCGTAGTCCTACTACGCATCACTTTGCCCCTCAAGTCATAATGACTCTACTGCACTGATAACGTAGTCTTGCTACCATCACCTTGCCCCTCGAGTCATAATGACTCTGCTGCACTGATAAGTAGCCCATCATCCATTTTCAGTGGTGAATCGAAGTTATAAACGTCGACAACTCCTTAGCACACGTCCCGCAGCAAAGTCCAACCATGAAGTGAACTCATTGGTTCCTCATTGGATCCTGAGCTCTAACTTCCATTTGGACTACCTTTGCATCTCGGGTTATTGGTCATCACCGGATCGGTTCGGATCTACCCCTAGTCATCAATTCGGTTCGGATCGGAGTGCTCCTTCTTCTCTGGATCGGATCGGGTAATCTTCACCTCAGCCGGTCGGATCGAGTCTCCATGTCCAATCGCCATCATCGGTTCGGGTCGGAGTCCTCCAATGTGTCACAGTTCGGATCGGGTCCTTCTCATCACCCCGGGTCTGGTCGTAGTCTCCTAGCCTCGTTGTAGTTCATTGGTTTGGGTCGGAGTACCATGGCGGATCGGGTCGGACGATGCATGCCACGAGAAGAGCGAATAGATCGAAGAATGAAGTGTGGGAGCGGATCGGGTCCTCCTACCGATCTGGTCCGGTTCGGATGCCTTCCTGCACTTCTTCCAGCAAGCAATTTACGCCACTCGACGGCGTTTTTGACCATTCTACCTATTCTAATCAATCACAAAGCATACCATACAGTCATAGCAACAAGTAGAAGTGATCTCAAACACCAAAACATCCATATGATAGGTTAAAATGGATCAAACTTACCCAAAACCCCATATTTTCCCTTACGCATGTTTAGGTGAAACTAATGATGTGATTAGCAAAACTTAACCAAATTAACCCAAATTCATATCAGAGTTCTAAAACATCATTTCGAATTTTATAAATATTTTTCCAGAATTTTATCATGTTTAAATTCGCTAATTAACACTAATTACCCTTAATTAGCCATAATTAGTGAGGAACTATGCAAATCACTCACCTTAGCTACAAATAAGATTTAGATCTGAAATAAATCTCTGATTTGATGCGAATCCCAATGCTAAACAACAGCTTTTATCTTGATTTGGTGAAGATCTCCCTTGATTTGATGTTGCTAAGCTTAATCCTTGATTAGAAGATGATTTGGAGGTGATTTAGAGTTTGGAGGCCATTTATAGGGTTTCTAAGAGGTAAGTGGAGGCTAGAAAACTGAAATGGAATGATTCTCTAACTCCTTTCAGCCTTCCCATTACCCTAATCCCGAAATGGGTTATGGGCCCATTTACTAATCACCCTATTTGGCCCGGTTAAGCAGTTTTTCACCTTCCAAACCTTATTTCAGCCTTATCTCCCAAACGGTAAGTCCGATTTTCACATGTGACCATTCTACGGAAAGGTAAACCATCAAACGAATCTAATGGAAGTGGTTTCTGGTCAAAATTCCTTTCCAATCAAAAGTTATGGCCAAAACAAGATCAGCTAGGGGCAAAATGGTCATTTAAAAATCGACAAAAATCAAGAATATGGGAAATGAGTCTAATGGTTGTTTCCCAAAGTTACATGACCATACGACTTCATATGGGAAAGAAATAAATATTCTACGATCCTCCGATGCGTAGAATGCGGGTTGTTACAACAGACCTATGGTGTTAAAGTACAATACGTCCCCAATAGAAAATTTGACCGAACTGGAGCAAATATTTGGCAACAACGTTGCAATAGGATCTGGCGCTTACACTCCAGGCTCTACTAGTCAAAACGTGCAACCAGAGCCACATTCTCCTCCACCCGAGTCCGTACATCCCACGTTCTTCTTCGGCGAAACTCAAGTGCCACTAGAAGACATTTAGACTCAACAAGCGATTCCTAAGCCTCCTAACCAACAACGGGGTGCAGGTTCTTCATCTAAACCTCGGTCTGGCAGAAGAGGTAGAACTGAAACTTCTTCGAAGTTAGAAGAAATTGTTGATATGATACACTCCAGGCAAATGACCAAGAAATCTCGTTCTAACTCTACAGTTCGAATTCACATCCTGATACAAATGCTAGTAATTCGCCGTCCTCTAACGCAAGCCCACTTTGTACTGAAATTCCGAAGGTTAAGCAAGCAATAGACCATGCAAGAACATTTGATGGTATTGACATGCCCCACGAAATATCAATTCTCATAAGTAAGGGTAATCAAGTACATTCATGATTCTTCCTGATGACGAAGCAAAAGGCTGGTTGCGTTTTGAAATCAAGGTCCATAAGCAAGCACTACGACACAGACAGTTTAAGATGAATCCCCCTCCGTGTCCACCTCAGCACGCACCCCAGTATCCACCCAGTAGCTTGTTTTCTATATTTAATAATTGTGTATTTGTATTCCATAATTTGTATTCTGCAATTTGTATTCCGCAATTATGTATTTTTATTTCTGCAATTTCTATTCTGGAGTTTGAATTCTGCAATTTGTATTCTGTGTTCTATTATTCTGTTCAACAATAAACACTAACAAACACAAACAATTAAAAATAATATATACAAAAACAATAAAATAATAACTCTGCCCCTTCCAAAATGCCTCTTTCGTAAAAAGAACACATTCCCTGTTCCCAACAATTCCCCTTCAAATGCCCCTTCCAAATGCCCCTTCCCGTTCAAAATCAAACGGACCCTAAACCAATAGATTTTTCAAATAAACCCGAACTATGTTTCATATTATATAAAAACTTCAGTGCAAAATATCCATCAAAAGTGAAACATGAGGGACATAAAAGTTTAAAGCATACATTTTGATGCTACAAGTTATATCATCAAAAAGTTACTCAATATAATAAATGTCATGATAGTATAATTTGACTAGTTATAGATTGCCACTCACCATTCATCAATTTATGTTATGTAAAAAGGCTCTTTTGATCAAATGAAACACTTGGCATTTGCAATATTTGAATATCTAACAATAAAGACTAAAGAAAGATGACCTCTTCGGCAATTTTTCCAGCCTAGACATAAGATTTATGAACACTGGAAATAAGTGTGGTAGCAATGCAGGCATAAAGTCCACTAGTAATGGCAATAAGTGGAACAATCGAAAGTGTAACAAGTCTGATTTGCCAAACACGAGCAATCCAACAGCGAACCCAATAATGAATCTGCTTATGTAATGCAAAAAATTTCCAACATGCAAAATGATAGTACACTGCCTTAGTGGGTCAGTTAATAATTTAGGCATTTGGTTCCTTCTAATGCGGCATAAGGTAACCAAGCAGAAAAGCTTCTACCTATAAAAAAATGTTGTGAGGAATCATACCCTTCTTGCTGATAAATTAGGGCAAGTAATCTAAACTCCCATTTTTTTAGCTCTAAAGCCCAATTTAAAAGGGGAAGGGAGCTAAAACATAGGATTACGAATAATCTCAATCAAAACACTAACTGTAACAACCCGGAAATCTGGGCCAATTTAAAATTTTTATTTTGGTAATTTTAGCGAATTTTGATTATTTAAAATGAATCATTTTAAATAATATCGACAAGAAATTTATTTTGAACAGAATTCGAACGTATATATTATATAGATTGTCGTTAGAATATAAATATTTATTTTAAAATATAAAAGGAATTGAAAATGGCGCGGTAGTTCGATAATTCGATTTCAAAATTCAAATGAATGTACCGAGTGCAAAATAAACCAGATTTTAGTGAAACCAAAAATATCAGAATCTATTTGAGAATATCTTTCCAACGAATCCGAAAAATTGAAATTTCATAGCGGGAATAAAAAGATACGTCCAGTTGAAAATTCAGAATAGTCGCAATGAAATTCTGGCCCTTAAAAATGGAAATTTTGCAAACGACCTCGGATTTCGACGAAACCACTTTTGTTGGATCCGTGATGTTAAGTTATTACTAGATTCCAATTTTCATAATTTTCTGAATCAATGTGGGAGCGTGGCAAAGGAAAACGCGTTTGACCAGTTTTAGTTGATTTTAATTGACTGGAAAATGGCCATTTTTCAAACAGTTTCAGAATTCAATGAAATTAGTTTTATTAGGACCGTATCGTCAATACGAAGCTAGAAAATATATTTTTGGAATTTTTAGAGTTCGTATGTGGCCCCGGTAAATTGAAATGCGTGTTCAAATTCAATATATAGAGTTATATGTTGATTTTGACGAAAACCGATCGAAACGATCGAATCAGCCTATGATACATATCTCATTGTGTTCGGAATGGGGGTAGTTAGCTATGGACGACAGTCGGTGGGCTTGGTTTCGAGGTCGAAATAAAAAGTACCTTTTTGAAATAAATAAATAATTAAATAATATAAAGTATAATACCTTTCTCTCTCTCCCTTTTATCACTCTGCCCCCCCCCCCCCCCGCCCGTTACTTTTAAAATCGAAAACAAAAAGGGGAAAAAAGGAAGAAAACCAAAAATCGATCTCGCCGCCCTCCTCTGCCCCCCCCCCAGCGCCGTCGTCGGCGAGCGAACCCCCTCCCCCCAGCGCCTCGCGCGAGTGGACCCCCCCCCCCCCCCAGCGCCTGAGCGCCTCGCGCGAGCGGGCCTCCCCTGTAACCCAAAGCCGCTGCCACCTGAGAGCCTCACCACCGCCTCCAGGCCGTAGTCGCCCCTCCTCCGCCAGGTCAGACCATCGTGGGTCCCTCCACAGCGCCACCAATGACCACCCACGACCCAGCGCCCTCCCCTTTGCTTCGCTGTAAGTTTTCCCCTTTATTTTACTTTAATTTATTGTAGAAATCAGTTTGTATGAACAAATCGCATTAGATTTAAATAAAGATTTGGTTTATAATTTAGAAAAGCTATCATGTTTATGTAGATAAAAGTTATCATTTTTATGTATAAAAAAAATGATTTTTATATTATAGAAATAATAAAAATAGGATTTTCATATAGTAGAAAGAATAAAAATATGATTTTTATATTATAGGAATAATAAAAATAGGATTTTTATATGATAAGAAGGTTAAAAATATAATTTTTATATGTGTAGTAAAGTAAAAATATAATATTTAGTGAGGATAAAAATTCGATTTTTATATACATAAAAGAATATACATGAAAGATATGATCTTTATTTGTTTTAAAAATTTGGTTTTCATATGCTTAGCACAATAAAAATTAGATTTTTATCTATGTAGAGTAGCGATAAAAAATGTATAGAGCGATATAAAAATATAATTTTATCCATGGAGTGATAATATAAAAATGTGATTTTTATATATGTAGAAAACGTGACGACGAACGTGACAGAAGGCGAGCACGACGAGGATTTCCTACATAAGAAGAGTCGTGGCGTTTGGTTTAGCTATCGGTGAGAACTTCTCACTTTTAAATTTATTTCTAGTTGAAATATATACTAGGATGCAGACGGTGTTTAGTAGCACCCGACACCCGTCGTCCACAGACCATAAACTGCTTGTTTGTTTGATTTTTCTGTGTAGTCGATTGTGTGATGTGAAATGGAAATAAAATATTTATATAGTTAAAATATTTTATAGTTGAAAATAGAATTTTTAATATGTATTTAAAATGAAATTAAAAAAATAAACGAATCGGACGATTTGTTTATATACATCCATTTGACTGATATTGATTAGGACGATAAATTTTACACATCGTCTAACTGCATAAATAAAATCTGTGTTTGATTGTTTGAAAACCCCACACGGGTATTGGGGTGATATATGACATACACCAATCCCAATAATTAATTGTTTGTCGATCGATTGATTGACAGACTGTTATAAGCGTTGAGTATTTATATTTGATGCTTATACAGTGTAGAATGCACTTTGGATGATGGTTGATTATTTGTCATTGTTGATATATACATGCATTGTATAGAAATCCATAGAAATAAAATCTATGGTAATTGATTGGGCCTCATTCCAGTTTTGAAAAAGAAATATTTGAAATAGAATATTTGAAAATAGAAATATTGGAAAAAAAATATTTGAAATAGAATATTTGAAAATAAAAATATATGAAGCAGTGTTGATTAGATTGACGCCATTTTGACGCAAACGATATTTATATCGATTATATTCGTTTTTATAATGAATAATGAAAAGTGATTTCAAAATCGAATATTTTGAAAATGAATTCGAATCGAATTGAAATTGAATGGAAATCAATTTAAATGAATTCGAATAGAATTGAATAGAATTGAAATTGAATAGAATTGAATTCGAATTGAAATTGAATAGAAATGAATTCGAATTGAAATTGAATTGAATTGAGAACGAACTAAAATTGAATTAAAAATCGATTTAAATTTAAATCAATTTGAGATGAACTTAAAACGAATTTATATTGAAAAATTCAATCTTGATTTGAATTTGAAAATAAGGTTGAAATCGTTTCGAAAATGAATTTAAAACGATTTATAAAATACGTTTTAAAAGGAAATCGACGAAGTATATATTATATATATAATATAATGGCCTGAATAGAACGCGCCGCACTGCGGTAGTTCATGAGTTTCGACCATTAACTTCGAATGGATATTGCGGGAGATCCGACCATCGGATTCTCCTAAAACTGGAACCGTTGGGTTCGTATCGAAAAGAGCTTTCTAATGAATATTGGAGACTTGAAATCTAACGGTTGGATTTAAAATTATGTCCAAATCAAATTTGGAAAAGGTCGTTGTAAGTGCAGTTCGATTGCCATTGATGGGAATCGACTTTACGGGCCTTGATAAAATTATTAAAAATAGTAATAATTTGTGTAAAATCATAAGAAATGATTTGGGAAGAATTGGGATGAAAAACTCCATATTTGAAAAGATAAAAATAGATTTTTATCGAAATGAACTAGTTTTGAACTAGAATTATAATTCTATTTATTTTTAATAAATAAATAGAATTTGAAAAGGGTTTTAAAAGTAACCAGAATTTCCAATAATTGAATTGGAATGGATTTGAATCGAAATTGTCTTTGGAATATTTTGACGTTGGATTTCGTGATGATACAGGTATTGTTATGGGAATTTGAAAGGTATATTTATATCGTTATTTCCAATACGATATTTGTTGGTCGTAGAATTTGATATTGAATATAAGCCGATATATTTTCTATTCAGAGCCTTGTATTTAATATCAAATGTGATTTGGGTTTGTCGTGAATGGTGTCTTCATTAACACTATTCTTAAGCCCAGTTGAGAAAAAGATTAAATCTTTTTATTTAGATTTAATGAAGTGTACCAATTAAATAATATTTAATTGGAATTGAATTGGTATTGATTTTTGGGTTTATCGTGAACAATGTTTTAAATAACACTTGTTCTTTAACCCGATAATTAATGGAATGTGATTTTGGGTTTATCGTGAACCGTGTTTTAAATGACACTGATTCTTTAACCTAGTTAAAGATTAAAACTAAGTGGAGTTTTAATGGATCTTTAATTAGATTGAAAAGATCGAGAATGGAGTATCACCAGTTCTACTCCAGGCGATAGTTAAATCTTTAATTAGATTTGAACGTGAAATGGTAATGGAACTTACCGATAACACCGTGGTGTTAGATATGAAGTATTACCAGTTTTACTTCATGGGATGAATAGGTTGGGATTGGGAAATAAATGATTACTTCGGTGTGGTTCGCTAATCCTGTCTAGTTTGAATTGATATTCAAAGAAGATTAAAGAATAAATATAAAGAATTTATCTTTGATAAAATTAATGGGAACCATTCCCAAAGTATAAGAATATTTGAATAAAAGAATATTTTGAATTGGAATGAGGCGTATGTTGTGTTTGTGTAACACTTGTTTATTATATACGTGATTTATTCAGAAAGACCAGATCTATCCCATTCTGAATAACTGATTCGACGTGGTGTCGAGGATGAAGACGGTGGTCGAAGACCAGAGGTCTTCACATCGTTTGGGTGATTATTGATGATCTTGATTGGGCCGTACACCCAAGAGGAGGGAATCAGTTAGTGATCGTCCAAACGTACTTGGAGATCGATGGATATGCGGGGTACTAGGTGCCTCCGATTTCGTTCAGACCCAGAACAAACTTGTAAATGGATGTATGTCTAACATCGGATTTCATTCTGTGTGATTGATATCGGTTGCATAGCGTGAATTGCCTGTGTGGCATGCTGAGATGCAAATGATCAAGGCTTCTGTTGAAAAGCAGAGTCTTGTGGTTGATGATCAAAGCATGGCCTGTGTGGCATAACTTTGTGTAGCGTAGATTCGCGAGCCTCACACCCCGGTTGTGAACCAGAAACGGGAGAGGACTTCAGGGAGGACATGCATTTCTTTCTAGCTAGAAGTGGCGTAAGTGGTTTTACACGCCCTGACGAGTTGACTTATGTGGTTGTTGCTGTTGCGAGGCGCCTCGGATTTATCGGTGACTATGTGAAGCCGATGGAGTCATTCGTTGGCTCATTTGCGCCCCATAGGGCGGGGAGACGCAGTGTTGGTGGACCGACCCTGACGATCCAAGGCTTGACTGAGTACTTGCCTGAGACATGGTAGGCTAGATTGTCTCGAATCGGTAGAGGACGATCCCTGGCCTCGGTTTACAGATGGAAATTCAACTTTCAATACGTGACTTTGCGGTTTTATTTGTAGAGCCTAGTATGGCGACATAGTGGGATGGGGCGCTTGTGCCGTCTATGATTGATACTTATGATTTGAAATTGTTTTGACAATATACACTTATAGTAATAATAAAAGATGAAATTTAGCGTATCAAGCATTCTTTGGCTATTATAAGGTAAAACTCTATCCTCCGGCTTGTATTGCATTGTGTGATGGGACCTGGGTCTTATGATAGCTTCATTGTTCTTTATTTAACATTGCGCTGTTGTTTTATGCACTGGTGTTCTTGGGAGGAAACCCGTTCTGTGTTATACGGCGTGGTCCCTTGATTTACCTAACTTTAAAATAAAGATTAATAACTGTTTTAGTTCTCATACCAGTCCCATGACTGACCTGGAGTTTATTGTTTTAACCTAAACTCTAGGTGCCCTTATTTTGACACGGGCAGCTAGTAGTTTTGGTTTTGCAGATTTATATTCGCAGGATCCTGATTTATAGCTGGAACGATACTCGGAAAGATCTATATCCGTGTATTACTTCTAGTTGTGTATTGTATTATTTTCCGCTGCTATGTAATGTATTGTAATCTCTGACATTTTTCTGATGCATATTATTTGTTTATACTCTGTGTATTCTTGTATTCTGATGGAATTGTTGTAATTAACAATGAAATGTTTTTCCATCTGCGTTCTTTTGTGTGTTGTTCTCAATGTATCTGCTCTTTCCTTCATGGAGAAGTTACGGGTCACTACAGTTGGTATCAGAGCTTTGGTTTACAGAGCTCGGAGAACAAGACACGTTATAACCAAACGAAAGAATTCATCAAAATTGGATTAGTAATATCCACTAAGAATGACTCGTTAGAGATAGGATCTGTCGTATCCTAGAACGAGTGTGAAGAGTATATTTTTAAAAATGAAAACAATTTTTGTTTTGAAAATTTGAATTCAATTGTTCGTATTTGAATATTTATTTATATTGATTTGGACAATCCAGTATATATAGATTTTGCGTATACGTCTGATCCGCGTGTATTCGAATTTTTAATATACTGGATAGATATAGAATGCCCGGAGATGATTCTGATGATGCCACGGCGTCATCAGCATTAATAGTCGAGTGTCGAAGGTGAGATATCTATATATTTCCATTAGACTGGTGTGAGAACCCAAAAATTAGGTAAGGGTTATTGTTGCGATTTGGCATCAAAAACCTGATTTTTAGACTATGTATCAAAGTTATGAATTTGAAAACCTAATCAACTAATTGATTGCTGATTGTGTTGTTTGATTAATTAAAATTTGAACCATTTAGCCAAATTGTACCCAATAGTGAATTGTATTGAAAATTAGTCACATTTGCATGCTTGTACTTGTACTTACATTGAACAGGTCATAGCAAGGAGGCTAGAGCAGAGGAATAAAATTGTTTGCCCGACAAATAGGTGCATGTTTTCCATAATTTACTGTTTTGTTTGGGTGATGATGATTTTGTGAGCTGATTGGCTAGCCGCTTGGCTTTTTCTTTTTCTTTTGGATTGAAGAAGGCCATGGGAGGCTATATGAAATATCCCGAAGTCCCCGGTGCAGGGGAGGTTATGGCGAAATTTTTCGAAAATTTAGGGTGTTAGCCAAATTTTTGAAAAATTTGAAAAGTTCTTAGAAACTGAAAAGTTGAAGAACTTAAGCCGTAGTGAAAATATTGGAAGTTGGGTTGATTTGTGAAATAACTTTCGGCTTTGTTCCTTTTCGGGGATAAAAAGTTTTAAGTGGGGGAGATTGTAATAACCCGGAAATCTGGACCAATTTAAAATTTTTATTTTGGCAATTTTAGCGAATTTTGATTATTTAAAATGAATTATTTTAAATAATATCGGCGAGAAATTTATTTTGAATAGAATTCAAATGTATATATTATATAGATCATCGTTAGAATATAAATATTTATTTTAAATTATAAAAGGAATTGAAAATGGCGCGGTAGTTCGATAATTCGATTTCAAAATTCAAATGAATGTACCGGGTGCAAAACAAACCGGATTTTAGTGAAACCAAAAATATCAGAATCTATTTGAGAATATCTTTCCAACGAATCTAAAAAATTGAAATTTCATAGCGGGAATAAAAAGATACGTCCAGTTGAAAATTCAGAATAGTCGCTATGGAATTCTGGCCCTTAAAAATGGAAATTTTGCAAATGACCTCGGATTTCGACGAAACCACTTTTGTTGGATCCGTGATGTCAAGTTATTGCTAGATTCCAATTTTCATAATTTTCTGAATCAATGTGGGAGCGTGGCAAAGGAAAACGCGTTTGACCAGTTTCGGTTGATTTTAATCGACTGGAAAATGGCCATTTTTCAAACGGTTTCAGAATTCGATGAAATTAGTTTTGTTAGGACCGTATCGTCAATACGAAGCTAGAAAATATTTTTCTGGAATTTTTAGAGTTCGTATGTGGTCCCGGTAAATTGAAATGCGCGTTCAAATTCAATATATAGAGTTATATGTTGATTTTGATGAAAACTGATCGAAACGATCGAATCAGCCTACGATACATATCCCATTGTGTTCGGAATAGGGGTAATTAGCTATGGACGACAGTCGGTGGGCTTGATTTCGAGGTCGAAATAAAAAGTACCTTTTTGAAATAAATAAATAATATAAAGTATAATACCTTTCTCTCTCTCTCTCTCCCTTTTATAACTCTGCCCCCCCCCCCCCCCCCCGGTTACTTTTAAAATCGAAAAAAAGGAAAAAAGAAGAAAACCAAAAATCGATCTCGCCGCCCTCCTCTGACCCCCTAGCGCCGTCGTCGGCGAGCGGACCCCCCCAGCGCTTGAGCGCCTCACGCGAGCGGACCCCCCCCCGGCATAGCGCCTGAGCGCCTCGTGCGAGCGGATCCTCACTGTAACCCAAAGCCGCCGCCTCCAGGCCATAGCCGCCCCTCCTCCGCCAAGTCAGACCATCGTGGGTCCCTCCACAGCGCCACCAATGACCACCCACGACCCAACGCCCTCCCCTTTGCTTCACTGTAAGTTTTCCCCTTTATTTTACTTTAATTTATTGTAGAAATCAGTTTGTATGAACAAATCGCATTAGATTTAAATAAAGATTTGGTTTATAATTTAGAAAAAGCTATCATGTTTATGTAGATAAAAGTTATCATTTATATATATATATAATATGATTTTTATACTATAGAAATAATAAAAATAGGATTTTCATATAGTAGAAAGAATAAAAATATGATTTTTATATTATAGGAATAATAAAAATAGGATTTTTATATGATAGGAAGGTTAAAAATATAATTTTTATATGTGTAGTAAAGTAAAAATATAATCTTTAGTGAGGATAAAAATTCGATTTTTATATACATGAAAGATATGATCTTTATTTGTTTTAAAAATATGGTTTTCATATGCTTAGCACAATAAAATTTAGATTTTTATCTATGTAGAGTAGCGATAAAAATGTATAGAGCGATATAAAAACATAATTTTATCCATGGAGTGATAATATAAAAATGTGATTTTTATATACGTAGCAAACGTGAGACGAACGTGACAGAAGGCGACCACGACGAGGATTTCCTATATAAGAAGATTCGTGGCATTTGGTTCAGCTATCGGTGAGAACTTCTCACTTTTAAATTTATTTCTAGTTAAAATATGTACTAGGATGCAGACGGTGTTTAGTAGCACCTGACACCCGTCGTCCACAGACCATGAACGGCTTATATGCTTGTTTGTTTGATTTTGCTGTGTAGTTGATTGTGTGATGTGAAATGGAAATAAAATATTTATATAGTTAAAATATTTTATAGTTGAAAATAGAATTTTTAACGTGTATTTAAAATGAAGTAAAAAAAATAAACAAATCGGACGATTTGTTTATAAACACCCATTTGACTGATATTGATTGGGACGATAAATTTTACACATCGCCCAACTGCACAAATAAAATCTGTGTTTGATTGTTTGAAAACCCCACACGGGTATTAGAGTGATATATGACATACACTAATCCCAATAATTAGTTGTATGTCAATCGATTGATTGACGGTCTGTTATAAGTGTTGAGTATTTATATTTGATGCTTATACAGTGTAGAATGCACTTTGGATGATGGTTGATTATTTGTCATTGTTGATATATACATGTGTTGTATGGAAATTCATAAAAATAAAATCTATGGTAATTGATTGGGCCTTATTCCAGTTTTGAAAAAGAAATATTTGAAATAGAATTTTTGAAAATAGAAATATTTGAAAAAGAAATATTTGAAATAGAATATTTGAAAATAGAAATATTGGAAAAAGAAATATTTGAAATAGAATATTTGAAAATAGAAATATATGAAGCCGTGTTGATTAGATTGACGCCATTTTGACGCAAACGATATTTATATCGATTATATTCGTTTTTATAATGAATATTGAAAAGTGATTCCAAAATCGAATATTTTGAAAATAAATTCGAATCGAATTGAAATTGAATGGAAATCAATTTAAATGAATTCGAATAGAATTGAATAGAATTGAAATTGAATAGAATTGAATTCGAATTGAAATTGAATAGAAACGAATTTGAATTGAATTGAATTGAGAACGAACTGAAATTGAATTAAAAATCGATTTAAATTGAAATCAATTTGAGATGAATTTAAAACGAATTTATATTGAAAAATTCAATCTTGATTTGAATTTGAAAATGAAGTTGAAATCGTTTCGAAAACGAATTTAAAACGATTTATAAAATACGTTTTAAGAGGAAATCGACGAAGTATATATTATATATATTATATATATAATATAATGGTCTGAATAGAACGCGTCGCGCTGCGGTAGTTCATGAGTTTCGACTATTAACTTCGAATGGATATTGCGGGAGATCCGACCGTCGGATTCTCCTAGAACCGGAACCATTGGGTTCGTATCAAAAAGAGCTTTCTAATGAATATTGGAGATTTGAAATCTAACGGTTGGATTTGGAATTATGTCCAAATCAAATTTGGAAAAGGTCGCTGTAAGTGCAGTTCAATTGCCGTTGATGGGAATCGACTTTACGGGCCTTGATAAAATTATTAAAAATAGTAATAATTTGTGTAAAATCATAAGAAATGATTTGGGAAGAATTGGGATGAAAAACTCCATATTTGAAAAGATAAAAATAGATTTTTATCGAAATGAACTAGTTTTGAACTAGAATTATAATTCTATTTATTTTTAATAAATAAATACAATTTGAAATGGGTTTTAAAAGTAACCAAAATTTCCAATAATTGAATTGGAATGGATTTGAATCGAAATTGTCTTTGGAATATTTTGACGTTGGATTTCGTGATGATACAGGTATTGTTATGGGAATTTAATAAGTATATTTATATCGTTATTTCCAATATGATATTTGTTGGTCGTAGAATTTGATATTGAATATAAGCCGATATATTTTCTATTCAGAGCCTTGTATTTAATATCAAATGTGATTTGGGCTTGTCGTGAATAGTGTCTTCATTAACACTATTCTTAAGCCCAGTTGAGAAAAAGATTAAATCTTTTTATTTAGATTTAATGAAGCGTACCAATTAAATAATATTTAATTGGAATTGAATTGGTATTGATTTTTGGGTTTATCGTGAACAATGTTTTAAATAACACTTGTTCTTTACCCCGATAATTAATGGAATGTGATTTTGGGTTTATCGTGAACCGTGTTTTAAATGACACTGATTCTTTAACCTAGTTAAAGATTAAAACTAAGTGGAGTTTTAATGAATCTTTAATTAGATTGAAAAGATCGAGAATGGAGTATCACCAGTTCTACTCCAGGCGATAGTTAAATCTTTAATTAGATTTGAACATGAAATGGTAATGGAACTTACCGATAACACCGTGGTGTTAGATATGAAGTATTACCAGTTTTACTTCATGGGATGAATAGGTTGGGATTGGGAAATAAATGATTACTTCGGTGTGGTTCGCTAATCCCGTCTAGTTTGAATTGATATTCAAATAAGATTAAAGAATAAATATAAAGAATTTATCTTTGATAAAATTAATGGGAACCTTTCCCAAAGTATAAGAATATTTGAATAAAAGAATATTCTGAATTGGAATGAGGCGTATGTTGTGTTTGTGTAACACTTGTTTATTATATACGTGATTTATTCAGAAAGACCAGGTCTATCCCATTCTGAATAATTGATTCGACGTGGTGTCGAGGATGAAGACGGTGGTCGAAGACCAGAGGTCTTCACATCGTTTGGGTGATTATTGATGATCTTGATTGGGCCGTACACCCAAGAGGAGGGAATCAGTTAGTGATCATCCAGACGTACTTGGAGATCGATGGATATGCGGGGTACTAGGTGCCTCCGGTTTCGTTCAGACCCAGAACAGACTTGTAAATGGATGTATGTCTGACATCAGATTTCATTCTGTGTGATTGATATCGGTTGCATAGCGTGAATTGCCTGTGTGGCATGCTGAGATGCAAATGATCAAGGCTTCTGTTGAAAAGCAGAGTCTTGTGGTTGATGATCAAAGCACGGCCTGTGTGGCATAGCTTTGTGTAGCGTAGATTCGCGAGCCTCACACCCCGGTTGTGAACCAGAAACAGGAGAGGACTTCAGGGAGGACATGCGTTTCTTTCTAGCTAGAAGTGGCGTCAGTGGTTTTACACGCCCTGACGAGTTGACTTATGTGATTGTTGCTGTTGCGAGGCGCCTAGGATTTATCGGTGACTATGTGAAGCCGATGGAGTCATTCGTTGGCTCATTTGCACCCCATAGGGCGGGGAGACGCAGTGTTCAGGCATTTTAATCCACATCGGTGGACCGACCCTGACGATCCAAGGCTTGACTGAGTACTTGCCTGAGACATGGTAGGCTAGATTGTCTCGAATCGGTAGAGGACGATCCCTGGCCTCGGTTTACAGATGGAAATTCAACTTCCAATACGTGGCTTTGCGGTTTTATTTGTAAAGCCTAGTATGGCGACATAGTGGGATGGGGCGCTTATGCCATCTATGATTGATACTTATGATTTGAAATTGTTTTGACAATATACACTTATAGTAATAATAAAAGATGAAATTTAGCGTATCAAGCATTCTTTGACTATTATAAGGTAAAACCCTATCCTCCGGCTTGTATTGCATTGTGTGATGGGACCTGGGTCTTATAATAGCTTCATTGTTCTTTATTTAGCATTGCGCTGTTGTTTTATGCACTGGTGTTCTTGGGAGGAAACCCGTTCTATGTTATACGGCGTGGTCCCTTGATTTACCTAACTTTAAAATAAAGATTAATAACTGTTTTAGTTCTCACACAGTCCCATGACTGACCTGGTGTTTATTGTTTTAACCTAAACTCTGGGTGCCCTTATTTTGACACGGGCAGCTAGTAGTTTTGGTTTTGCAGATTTATATTCGCAGGATACTGATTTATAGCTGGAACGATACTCGGAAAGATCTGTATCCGTGTATTACTTCTAGTTGTGTATTGTATTATTTTCCGCTGCTATGTAATGTATTGTAATCTCTGATATTTTTCTGATGTATATTATTTGTTTATACTCTGTGTATTCTTGTATTCTGATGGAATTGTTGTAATTAACAATGAAATGTTCTTCCGTCTGCGTTCTTTTGTGTGTTGTTCTCAATGTATCCGCTCTTTCCTTCATGGGGAAGTTACGGGTTACTACGTACACTAACACATGGGAAGATCACAAATTGACAAGAAGATAACTCTAGACAGTTGAAAATGCGTTCAATTGGATGGCCATGATCAATGAAACACTTTTCAGTGGGAGGAACGGGACCGAGGGAGAGGCTGATGTACTGTAGTTTTCTTTAGAGTTCTCCATCAACCTGTTTAAAACTTAACAGCCTTCAGGTATTTTTTAATAATAATTTACAAGTAGATGTGTTTAGTTGTAATTTGGCTTCTAAGTACAAATATTTGATCAAAATGATATGTGAAATGGTTTTACTTGTCATAAACAAGGAATGGTTTTTTCACAAATTTCTACTTATTGGCAACTTTAAAGGTTGCTTATAAGTTCTCAATATCAAAATTTGAAATAACAAAATTAAAACAAGTTACTAGTTTTAATATCGTTTATGTTGCACCTGAGAGTTCTATAGTATTGATCATAAAGAGCTTTTAGAATAACGATGTTGATCACTAATAATCATAATGATTTTGATTAATTTACGTAATTTGTTATTATAAACAATCAACGAATATTTGAGATATTAAGGAAAATTTATTCATACACCATAAATTATCATGCATACATCATTTTTTTTGTCAAAATCGTATATACGTACAAGTTATGTAATTATCCATATTTTGGAATAAAACAAAAGATAATTTCTAGCCTAGTTATTGTAGATGATTTTTTTTTTATCTACACTCAATATCTAGAGATCTTGCCTTCTCTTTTCATTCCAATATGAGTGCATATCTCTTCAAGTTTATGGTCGCTTTAGGATGTTAAATTGGTACTCGTCTTGTTGGCTATTTGATTTATTTTGATATTTCAACTGAGCTCAGGTAGTTCATCTGTTATGCCAAAGCTTTGACTGGAATCTTTAACATCAATAGTTGTCATCCTATATCCATGTCTCCTTTTCTAAGGGAAGGGTTGCTCACAACTACGTATCGAACCAGTGGAAACCACATATCTATGACCTGCGTCATTCCTTTGGATTTATACATACTCTTTTAGAGTTTATAAAACAAAGTTTGGTTTTGGGAATCTTTAAAGAAAAAAAGGTTAAAAGATTACTTGGTAAAATATTAATGACTTTAGCTATTTAAAAAAAGCACTTGGTACAACATACCTCCAACATACATACATACAAAAATAAATACAAATTCGGGTATGATTTAATGTCAGTCTATACAGTAGATGATATCAATGGAAGCGAAAGAGCAATATACTTAACAAAGCCATATAAAACGTCAAGGGTATTTTTTGGAAACACTTATTCATATTGCAAAAAGCACTAGAAAACAGCTGAACGGATTTTCACTGATTGGACCCGAAAAGGCTGAATGGAAAAGTAAAACGCCCAAATAAACACTGATTAGAAACAACGTTTCCAATCATCATCCAACAAGCGCTTGTTTACTCAAAACAAACACATGCTCGGTGGATTCAATGGCCACAGTATTAGGGATTCAAATCGCAAATTTCCAAAACCACGACAGGCAATTGAACAGCAAAATGGAATTTCAATGGTAATAAGAGTACCTGTTCTGAACAGCAAAGTGGAATCTCAATCGGAATTTCGTGGAAGATATTTTGGTGGCTGTAGCATTGAAAATTTGGGAATGGCGACTTGAAAATTAGATTTTAGAAGAAGAAGTTTCGAAGAGCCGAGGGAAGGAAGCGCACGAATATTATCATTTTTTAGGAAGCACGCTAATATTATCTACTTTTACCACCACCTGTTTTTGCCGTTTGTGATATTTTTTATCAGTTTATATGTTGTTACGTGACATTGTTTTTCAGTTTATATGTCGTTACAATGTAAATGGACTAGTATGTAGAATAAATGTGTGTAAGTGATATCCATTGTTAATAATTCCTATAATATTTAGACATATATGCTATGAATTTTTTTATATAATTCTTTTTTTTATATACATCCATCACAAAAACGTGACACATTGATTTATGATAGATGTTTCCAATAATTTTTAAAATATAATTATTGTAGATTGTTCAGAAAAGTCTATCATAGCAAATTTGTCACAATTTATGTTGAATTTTATATTCGTAATAACTAATACATTTCTTATTTTTTTTTCTCAAGGGAAACAAAATTACAAATTCATGATAAACTTGAGATAAATTTGTGATGGATTTCTTTTGATTTATCTATTTTTATTAAAAAAGGTTAATTGGATATTACTATATCTCTACATAGAAATTACTAAGGCGGACTTCACAACCATCAATGACAACTCGATAGCTGATTTGCGATGAAATTTTCCATGATCAGTGACAAATATCATTTGATATCACATATCCTTGTTTTAAATGCAAAATTTAGCCATGCTTTCCATATCCTTGACAATTCCATGACTAATTTACTTTTCGTTTTTTTTAAAAGGCAAAATTTATCCATGATTTCCATATCCGTGACAATTCCATGACTAATTTACCACAGATTTGTTAGAGATTCATGTTACATCACAAAAAATATGTTGGTCAACAGAAAAATATATTTGAAAAAAACTTAAAAAACAACTCAGATCCATCTCAAATCCGACAAAATTTTGCTATGATTTTTTCCGTCACAATAGTTGTGTCACTATAACAGCATTTTCTAGTAGTGAAACAACGCTATAATTAGACACCAAATTACCTAGCCTTCTGAAATAACGAGACATACATATCTCGACTCTAAACATCAATATGAATTCAACGAAATAGGTCTTACAACTTAATTCGGTCGTTATCTCAAGTTATAAATAAATTTCTTCTAATCAAATTAAATTTATTTAGTTAAACTTTACGCAAAATAACTACGCTTTTATGGCTACCAAAGCCACATATGATATCGGATTGCCATGAAATTCACTTCCATACAATAACTTAACAGTATAGGTCCAATGAAACTGATTTCAGTGAAATCAGTGACTGTTTCAGAATTGGTTGTTTTTAACTTGATTAAAATAATATAAATTCACATTTCCTATCAAATTAACATTAAACCAATTATTTTAAAACTCTGTTAACTTCTGTTATATTCCAACAACATATATAACCATTCATGAACCATTTTTATTAAATTCCAGGTCAAGGTGATATTCAATTTATTAAAACCCTTTTTTATTAAATAAATCGTTATAATTTATAAATGATTCTATATCGACTATTTGAAAATTTGACTTAGATATAACTTAAAATCTACAATATGAAATCTTGATTTTTCTCTTTCATTAGAAAATTATAATCCAATAGATTCAGACATTTCTTGTTTCGAAGAATTCCGACTTAAATTAGATTACGTATATTCAATTAAAGTTCAAAACATTATATTACGAACTACTATGATTTAACGAGCTCGTTTATAATTAAATTATAAATTATACATTCAAACTTTGTTTAATAAATAAATAAAACTCTTTTATACTTCTAAATCGACATTTAAAAACCAAATTAAATGTTTCAACTTAACGGTTAAAAATCTAGGTCATTGCATTCCTTCCCCATTATAAGAATTTCATCCCCAAATTACTAAGGTAGGAAAAATGTTACAAATCCATTAACTTTTCAAAAATATATTCAGTTAAAATATTATGTTCTATTTTCAGAGCAAACCCAATTAGTTCTTATTGAAAAACCAATTCCATCTTGTTAATAAAAATCTCAAAAATATTCTAACATCTTAAATTTTGGATTTTTTTTGGTAGAGTCTCCCTATACGGAATGACTTCTGCAATACTGCAAAAAAACTAATATATATACATTGACCTACACGGCCGGTGTAGTGTCCCGAAATTTCGATCCAATTTGAGCTGACCAAATAACACAAGTCCAACCCCAATTGCACTGGAAAACAGAAAACTAATGGAAAGAAAATAGAGGGTGAGAATAGATAAGATAGAAACTTAGAATAGAAGAAGAAGAAGAACACAACATCAGAGTAACAGGAACCTCACAGCAGAACGAATAACATATAATATATGTCATAACTTTGAAATATAAATCTGTACTTGAATATACATATCATTTCCAAAGTACAACACTTACAACACAACGGAAATAAACAATAGCTATATGATCCTGAAGCCTCCTGCTTGTATGAGTAAAACAGTTTAAAACAATTTGAGCCATTAAACGATATCTCATAAGACCACGCCGTATAACGGAACGGGTTTTTCCCTTATGAGAATCCAAAATAAAATTTATATCAAAACTCATTGATATTATAATAATGTCTATCAACCACAGTATAATAATCATCTAGCAGAAATGCTTTCATCTCACGTTCTACATATATAGTATACAATCAAAACCGCAAGCACGTATTAGGTAATGGATTTCCAACTATGACAAGGTATGGAACCACCTTTCGCTAGTGTACCTCTAGAGAGGAATACACTGGGTTCAACAAGAACATCTTGCAACCTGGCCACACATGACCGACCACTCATTTCGCTTGAGTGTATCGAATGTATATCACCAACGGTTGGGATCAACAACCATTTCCCGAATGGGACAGCATCGACAATAGATTTTTAGAAGTAAATGAAACTCTAGATCAGGTGGTTATACACCCTAATAGGTGCGACCTACATAGCCATGCTGCCTGCCCGATTTTGGTCATTTCCTAATTGTGATGCTAGAGGCCACACTTATCTCTGACAGATCACACAATTATTCACTTTGAATGTCACATCGTCATACCGCCAAATCACAAATTGATTTCCCCAAAAATACAACGGGTATACAACTAAGAGAAATGAATTCCTCCGCCACCAAACGTACGTACGTTTGAAGAGATCAACTTACGCGATCTATTAAATATACTCTGTCAGACATTCTTCCATACAGGTCGTCCTGGGACTAGATAAACCGAAGGCACTATTCAGTACATCCATCTTAGGCAATCTTTACCTAAGATTTTTACAACAGCCCTTGAACTTTACTCCGTCTTCAATTATCTTTGGCATATATGATTCACAACGCTTATGCCAATACGGAGTGGTTCTTCGGATGATAATCCAACCGGTCTCTCCATATTAACAACGTTAAAATGTTCAAAACTTTGAAAGTCTGTTATTTAACTATCAAAGAAAAACACGTGTGCAAACAAGGATATTATTTCCAGATGGAAATTATATCGATCAATCATCATTTAACATTTATCTCTTTAGTTCATAGATTTACTTATCTCTTGTTTCCATATATTCTAAATTCTTATTTTCTATTATCAAAAAACATTTCTGATTCTTAATTGGAAAACATTTCCAAAATTCCTTCACTGGATTTAAACGATGTTTAAATAAAACATCGCTATGCCAACTCAAACCATTTACTAAATTCACTTAACCATCATTCACTATCAAACCTTACCATTCCTTAGTTAAGAAGGAAGTCATTCAAGTTGGGGTATAATTACCTCTCAGACCTTAACTGAATAATGTTTTAACTTCGAAATAGTCAAAGTTTATCTTTTAAATCTTTAACAAACCCCCTTACGTAACTCTAGGATTATATTTACGTATCCACTTCATTATTGAAAACATTGATTTTAACCATAGCTTTATAATCCCTACTTTCGAAATATCTAACTTCGATTATAACTTTTCTTTCTTAATTTAAATAAATAACTAAACGATTTATTAAATAAATAAATCTTGATTTTAAAACCGGAAAGTACAAATACTTTCCCGAATTCGATATAATCGAATTCGACGATTTACTCTCTTCGAATAACTAATATTCGATTAACTCACTTTTATTAAACTAAAATCGATAACTCCTTTCGATTAACTAATCGATAACTCCTTTCGATTAAACTAAAATCGATAACTCCTTTCGATTAAACTAATCGATAACTCCTCCTTTAACTCTATTCGAATAAACTATATTCGATACTCCTTTCGTTAAAATTAATCGATAACTCCTTTCGATTAAACTAATCGGTAACTCCTTTTGATTAAACTATAATCGATAACTCCTTTCGATTAAACTAATCGATAACTCCTTTCGATTAAATTAATCGATAACTTTTCCTTTAACTCTATTCGAATAAACTATATTCGATACTCCTTTAACTCTATTCGAATAACTAATATTCGACTAACTCCTTTAACTCTATTCAATTTACTAATACTCGACTAATTCTTAACTTGATTTACTTTATTTGAATAACTCTAGTTCGATTTAACTCTAATCGATTAACTCAAAATGATTAACTCTAACTGGTTAACTCTAATGGGTTTACTCTAATCAATTACCCTAATTGATTAACTCAAATCAATTAACTTTAATCAAATAACTAATATTCGATTAACTCATTTTAATTAACTTCTTTTGATTAACTCCTTTCGAATAACCCTATATTCGATTATCTCTCTTCGATTAAACCATATTCGATAACTCTTTTAACTCTATTTATTTAGCAAATAAAATTTTCTTTCAATTCTTCTATTTATTTAACAAATAAATATTTCCTATTACTTCTATTTATTTAACAAATAAATATTTCCTTTTACTTCTATTTATTTAACAAATAAATATTTCCTTTTACTTCTATTTATTATCCCAATAAATATTTCCTTTTCAATCCCATTTGTAAGTGTTTCACAAATATCTCCTTTTCGATTCCATTTGTAAATTCTATTTACTTTCTAAGTAAATATCTTTCTTTATACTTCTATTTACTTGCTAAGTAAATAATCGTTTTACACTTCTATTTACTTTCTAAGTAAATAACCGTTTTATAAAATTCTTTGATTTTATAAATATTCTATTTCAATACATAGTTTGAAATTTCCCTTTTTTCATTCCAATATTTCTTTTGGTATTCAATAGGACCAGTGTCATTATAATCAAATCACAGATTATACACCACATCATATAACACAATATATGAAAACAAACAATATTATAAATATTGAGGAATCCTGTTGGATCCCTCCAACCTGTTTTCCTGCATCACAGATGTTAAACAACACAAGTATAAAATATTCTGATAAACAAAATCAATTTTCGATTAATGATTTATATATACATCGTTATCTATAATTTCAACCAATACATAAGCAATTCAACCAAACAGTTAACACACAACAATCAACAGATGATTAACAGTTCTAAAAATACGTTATAAAAATATAACTGTTTAGAGTTGGTGAGTTTTAGTCACATTGGATGATCATCGTTAATAACGATAACCATCGCTCGATTAGATTCAGACGGACAATTTATTTCGCTGTAAATTGTAACTAGCCCCAATCCACTCTCATTCAGTTCCATTGTGTAGCCACCGTCCACATGATCCCAACGGATCCTGATTTGTTGAATTCCGGAACCGTATGAGTAAGTTATGATAATTATATGCTAATACACTTTCTAATATTAAATTAAACTTAGTTTAAATTAAAATCGGGCCTTACCCTAAACCACTTGGCCCATTGTCACCCTTTGAATCCTCTTCCGCCTAAAACAGTTGCATCCCCCGATTACTGTTCGGCCTTTTCTGAAAACAACAAAATTTTGGGTTCACGTGTTTTAACCGGCCCACTCACCCAACTCCTACAACCATGACCGCAATTACGCTTTCTTCCTAGTTTTAGACCCTCGTCCCTTCTTCATGTACACTAACACGCAACCCACCAACTACCTCCCACTGTTCCTCCGATACTTCTCTTCAAAATGCATGCGCCAGCTCACGTTGTGCTCACTCATCTTCTCAAAGCTTTTCCCCAGAGCTCCTGTTAATCATCCCATTCCCAGTGCCCACTTTAAAGTCCCTTTCCACTTTTGGTGCGAAGTAAACTCCTCTCTTCCTTCATATGTCCTTCACGTCCAACAAGGAACACATATGGCAGCTCCTACCAGAATCCGTTTTGGCCTTCTTCACCTCCTCTTCTAGACTTCTACAGTGCTCGTTTAAACATTCCTGTTTCGTTTGTGACCAGGTCCTCCCCACGCTGCACAAACCACTACATTTTACTTTGTTCCCTGATCCTTTGCTCGCCCAAGCTGCTACAGATCTTCAAGCGAACCTTCAATGATCGAAACATCATTCTCGCCAAGCGTCAACACTCAGAGCAACACATGTCAGCTCGCAGCAAGCCTCATACTTCGGTTTCAGCATGTTCAGTTCGCACCTTTTCGTTTCCATACTCCTGTTTCAGTCACAGTTTATAGATTTTTATTTGGTTTTTTAAATGATTTGTGCAAACTCCGATTTCCCTTCCTTCGGTTGAAAGAGGAACTGCTGAATTAACAGTGAGAAAGAATGGCCTTTGAACTAAGGCTTAAGGAGGTGGGTTTAAAAGGTATGGTAAAAGGGTAGGGTACGTGTAGAAAGGATAGCGTAGGATGGAAGTCTTTCTTTGATTATATATATATTCAATCAAATATTGTTTATTTAATATGTGGAAGACTTAGGGCCTCAGGATTGAAAACGTTGGGTACACACAGCGAAAGGAAAAACGAATTGTTTGTTTAAAGATGAATGTTACGGTAGCCTGCTGCTATATAAAACTACGTCCACATATGACTTGCTATCGACTAAAATAAAAATATCATCGCGTACAGCAGTATGCCACGATCATAAAGATATAATAATAATGGTAGGTTAACTCATATTATGAAACCCGAAAATATTGATATAGGGTGCAAAATACTCCAAATAAAAAGTTGCGTATTTAATTAATTAAAAATTATAGTAAAATTTTAAAAATTAAATTATCACTACATCTCAAAGGGCTTGTCTAAATTCGAGGCCAATATTTAATTATAATTAAATATATCGTTATGGTTGATAACGAATCCATAACGACTATTCAAAAATTTGATTTGGACATAAATCAAAATCTACATGACGAAATCCTGATTTTTCTCTTCCATTAGAAAAATATCGTTCCACATATTCGAACGTTTCTTGTTTCACAGAAATCTGAGTTAAAACGACTTCTATACATTCGTTTAAAGTTCAAATCGCCAAATTACGAACTGCAGCGCCATTTCGAGCTCGATTATAATTATAATATAATTATACGTTCAAACTATCGTTCAAATAATATATTCGTTATTCTAATTCAATTCTAATATGAATTATATCTTATAAATAATCCAATTCACACGATATTGTGAATTCCATCATTTTTGATTATTTTTGAATTATGAATTATTCTATTATTTATATTAATTAAATATAAATATTATTTAATTAAATGACCATTTAATTGTCTGAATTACTATTTAAATAGTTAAATAAATTAATTATTATACCGTTGAAAATATGGGACGTTACAGTCGGAAAACCCAATTCAATAACCATAATTTATATTTCCGCATAGGCGTATCTTATGCTTGCGCTATTAAGCGTACTTGCTAACTTATATGCAATCTACTCAACTAACATCAATTCCTTTAGTCTTCTTGTACTGTACTAACTTAGTTAACCATGTACGGGCAATTACATGAAACAACACTTTATTAATCATCCAATATAACCAAACATGTAGTATCATTCATTCAGAAGGTAAATACTGGGTTAAATCATTTAGTTCCAGTTTATAAGTGGTCCCACTCAAATTCATACTAGAATTCATTCCCTTGGTTTCAATTTATTCAACTTTTTGTTAAACTGTTGGTGAATCCTATCTAATCCATCTAATATACAATTAACAAGAAATGCACAACCAACTTAACCAATCATTCAATTAGTATTAAACATTAATACTTACTTGATTACTTTTACTTTGATTTCACATATTTTAATATCTATCGGTAAATATCCGATTGATTTTTACTCAATTATCATTTATTAAATTTCCAAATCCAAATCTATTTAATTTAGTTCACCTCTATATCTATTCTTAAATTGACTCGACTTAGCCAAGTTAAGTCACATTTTCATTCCATATAATTAATTTCAATTCCAAGTTATATTTTACAATAAATTTTTGAGATTCCATATTTGAAATTCTTCTCAAATTAATCAAACAAACCAATACTGCTATAATTTGAGAAAATTACTACCTTTATCTTCATACAAAATATGTCGGGTAAAATTAATATAAAAATAATTTTATATTCAATTACAAATATGCGCTCATATATATATATATATATATATATATATATATATATATATATATATATATAAACACACACTCAAACTCAATCTAGGGTATTATTAACCCAGATTACTCAATAGAGATGGGGTTACCCAACTGAGCCAAGATTATTACTAAACCATTAGCTCTGATACCAAATGTAACATACCGACTTTTTTTTACCCTTTGGGTCAACTAATTACACTTCCATCCAACCCAAATTGCACGTAAGAGTAGATAGTTAGAAGAAATAAGATAAAGGGTGAGAAAAGAAAGAAATATTTGATAGAAGAAGAAAAATAACACCATAGAGTCTTACATCGCAACGTAAAATATAATATGAAAAATAAATCTTTATTGAGAGCTTGAAAAATAATACTTATATTGATCAGAGTAAAGCAGACCACCAAAAACACCAGGACTGTTTTAATATCCTATCTTCACATACAATACATCGGAATAAATAAATATATACATCATTCACCTGGACCTCTTCAGCATGTCTTCTGACATTCATAGCATCCTAACCTAAACCTGCAAAACTCGATCTTACCCGAGCATTGCAAACGTTGTGGATCAATCTGGTGAACCAACGTGAGTAAACTCACTAAGTTATGACATCCAATTGATTTAAAGTTAAAAATCCTTTTGAAAGAAAAGGATAATCGTAAGACTAGTCCACACATAAACACAAATGGCTTTTACCATACGATAACCCAAAACAACTTTGATATATCAAATCTAGTGATATTATAATGGTGTCTATCAAATCACAAATAAATAGCCATCTAGCAGAACTACATCTCAAGCTCCGCATATATAATATATAATCAAAAACTGCATGACACTTATTGGAGAATGGATTCCAACCATGACAAGGTACGGGACCACCTTCTAAAAGTGTACCTCTAGAGAGCAATACACTTGGGTTCAACAAGAACATCATGCAACCTGGCTGTAATGTCCCAGAAAATTCGACAACTGAAATATGGAGTTAATTAAATAATTAACCATTATTAATCAATCTTATATTGACATTGGAATGAAAAATCGAATATTTATATTATTTGAATTGGAATTGGAAATCTACTGGAAAATATAGATAGTTGAATATAAAATTAACGTTGTTAACATTAAATAAGTTGGGAATTTTATTTGTTGAAATATAGGGAACTTGGCTTGATATGTGTGTATCCGTGAATATAAGGAAATTTAAATTTAACATTTCAATTTGAAAACGAACAAAGTCATTTGGTGAACAAACGGAATTATATCGGTGAACCTATTGATTTAATGTCGTTCTTATCTCTTATGTGTTCCTTCTTCTGAAAGCTTCTCTACCCTTTATATTTCCACTGCCACTCTTCCCATTTCAGCAGAAAAATCAAAATCATCCCTTCCTCATTTATATGGCCGGAAATCTTTCGCCCTCTTTTAATTTCAACACCGAAAAATCAAAGTTTCAATCTTTACCCAAATCTGTATGTTAATGGTTTCCACAGTGCAACTTCTCACCCGAATTTGTTCCTCTTCCCGTCAATTGACGCCAAGTGCGGCGAATTCCGGCTAACCTAATCGAAACATCCCACAAGCTCAACCACGCAGTTATTTCTGATCTGATGAATGCTGAAGCCGTTTGCAACATCTCGTCATCACAATCGCCAGCGCCCATCTCTGAGCCTGTTGCAAACGCCATCACCCTGCCTTCTACACACGTTAACAGGTGAGTTTCGACTCACGGTTACTCTGTACAAGTATTTTAAATTCAATATAAAACTAAATAGCATAGTGAAATCTTAACTGCTTAAGTTACATTGTTCAGCCTAATATGATTTGCTTCTTGTACACCAGGTTCTTGTCACTTAGTTGGGTACTTAGCTAGGAGTTTTGACTCTGTGTAACCTGAAGTACTGACATTGTCCATTGCCTTGAAAACTGACTTGTATCGTTGCTTTTTTGGGGGCATTGTCCTTGAAATTCTGGGCTTTTGCATTTTTGTGACTGTAAATTTGATGCCTTGTATTTGAACATGCTTCTCATTGTATATTAAGGCCTGGCCTGGGTTCTGTTGATTGGTCATGTTCACCGTATATACATAACCATTCTTATTGATTTGGTACATTTAAAAACCATTATACTTTCAACAGAACACTAAGTCAATCTAGAAAAATTGAAAATATGTTTACCTGTATGGCTGTCTTTTTAACTAGTTCATGGTCTGGGTCGACCTTTATAATAGAATCATGGTCCATTTTCATAGCAGCATAGTTTCTAAAATGGAATTGCCATACTCGTTACAACTGGTCAATCATTTCTAAGAATTTTTCTTTTTTGGTCTGAAATACATGCTGTCGCCTAACATGCGTTCCTGATGCCAATATTGATGTGGAAATAAAGTTAAAAAAACTATCATACTTATAATCCATTGAAGATGTATTAAATAGAAAAGGGCCTTTGGTATGCGAACCTTTTCGGTGATATTTGAATATTCAATACCATACACAGTAAGATGACTCTTGTTAGTATTTTGATACCCATATGGTAAAAGGAAATTTTTTGTGGTTCATGATTGAAACTGACTTTGCCAGCAAGATGCATGTGTGTGTATATATATATATGTAGATATATATACATATCTGGGCATATGTACATATGTTGTGTTACCCTGGTTTCCATTCTTAGTGGTTTGGAAATGTTTAGGCAACATTTAAATATGAATGGACTAATTGGTGTTTAAATATATTTAAATAGAAAAAGAAAAAGAAGAAAAAAGGGCATTTGAACCAAGAGAGAGCTTTTGCAACACCTAACCAAATAACATCTCCATCTGAAGTAATCCAACTGCATAGGGAAATATTTGATATAATGGAAGCGTGAGGTTTCGGATTATCATATTGCATTTTAAATCCGTAAAGAAATTATAAAAGTTAGCACTGTATTGTTAAAGTAAAAATAATGTTCTAGAACTTCTAGTGAAAGCATAGGTTTAGAATTTTTATGCTAGTATCAGAAAGCACAGAGTCCTATTAAATAATTTAGGCTTAGTTAAGCAGTCACTAAGCACCATGAAACAGTAAAATATTTTCTTACTATGGTGTTTAAGAGCACTTGATTTCTACTTATTTCTACCACTTTGAAGTATAGCACAATATGTTCCTTCTAGTCATTGATAGGTTTGGGTTACTACAAACGTCGAGGGTGTGAACACAGTCACAAGAATACAGGATTCGTTTCACGTTAACCTGGGGTATTTCTACCAAAGACATTGTATCATCATCCACTATATCAAAAAAAAATCAAACCGCATGTCAAGAAAATCAATTCCATATGGCCACAACTGATGAAGACAGTATCAACATAATGTGATGTGCAAATTTTTATTGAACTTCTAGTACTGCTCCTTTTATTCATTACTAACATCCTTTGACCTTGGTGATGTATTCTTTCATCATCTAGAAGTTGCTTTATTAAATGCTGGATGAACAAATTTAATTCTTTTCTATAGATACACTTTCATTTTATTTTATTTTATTTTTTTATCATTGGGCCTTACCTGCATTAAGTAGTGACAGACAACCAAATTTAGTACTATGTTTTTACATAGAAGGATAGCCCAAACATGTAACTGTGATATCATTCTGACTCTAAATTCAATTTGGGAAAAGGGTACATAGTAGATGAGTGTTATAAAATCATGAATTCACTGTGCTAAATACAGAATAATATTGGTAGTTTAAAACCATAGCAGCTTGAAATTTTATATGTGAGGATATGGTTTTGGTAAACATCATACGGTGCCACCTTTTGTAAATGTGGTACGATGCCAATGCTGACGCGGCTACTATAACACATAATATTATGTCAAATTCAGTCTTAGAATTTTTTTATTTATTATTTTAATCTATTATCAAGTGATATATATATACACCGTCTAACATGTAGTATGTACACGACGTGACCATTATATAAACCTGGACTATAAGGCATGCAACAGTATAACAATTGTGGGTATAAAAATGTGTCATCTTATGTGACCATTCCAATTGAAGTTCCTATTTCATATTTTCCTTATTATTGATGCATGGAGATGGCCTATAATGTTATATATATACATGCAACTTTGTTGTTGCGTGGCTTGTTTGAATATGAGGCACCCTATAGCTACATTTTATTTGCAACACCCATGGATTTTGCATTCCTTCACTACCTTGATTTGAGTCATGAAATCGAAAATGAGACGAGGACGTGAACATAGATATAGCGACACGAGTATGTATGTGTGGTGTGTATATATATGTATGTATGTATGTATACATATTCGTATGTCACATTGTGTATACACAACAACCTTAAATTGAATTACGCCTGAACCTTATATAATTACTTTGGTCTAAATACAGCGATATGAACATATACCACCACTGTTTATTTTATATATGATATCGATGTTGGGATTAACTATTATATTCCAGTTTCTATTGAAATTATTTTACTTGAACTATGAGTAATCCTTACTCGAGTATTTTGTGTTTTACATGAAATGCTCGGGTCAGACCCGAGCAGTATAGATTCAAAGAATACAACTTTGGATTCGAAGATTGGCAAAGCTGGGGATTCTAGGAGGCGCGCACTCTGAAGATATTTAAACAGTAAATATTTCTTTGTATTCAAACTATATTTCTATTCCGCTGTATTGGAAATTTGTATCAAAATTCTTATTATATAATAAAGTTCTATTTTGTTGTTCAATACTGTTTTATTATTTATTATGAGTTCCTGTGTTGATTCTATTTTTAAACTCTGTAAGCTAAATAATGATCCGTCGATTTGAACGTTTTAAATTGGTTTAATCACTGATTTGTAACAGTCAAAAAAGGCGGGACGTTACAAGTGGTATCAGAGCTTTGGTTTACTCAAAGCTTAGCTTATTGGGTTTAAAAGCGGATCTTGAAAATATAAGGGTTTCAAATATAGTTTTTAAAGTATAAATAAATTTAAATGATTTTGATAGGTAAATGATTTTGAAAAAAAAAAGAAAAAATATTTTGAAACTAGTATTTTGGAACCAATAGAGCGGAAAAAAAAATTGAAACTTAAAATTTTTCGGAATCCCTAGCTGTATATGCCAGAGCTGTTCGTCGATACGTTCTCTTAGGATTGAATATCGATTCCATCATTGAATAGTATCTTAGGAAGATAAGCATAAGAGAATTAATGAATAAATATCCCTAATTATGTATTGTAGCAATAAAAGACGATTGAAACTGATAAGAATTCAGACGAGAAGTTGAATGAGAAAAGGAGAAATTTTAAATCGGTTCAGAAATGAGACGATGAATTTTATTTCAATATTGAATTTTGTTTTTATATTCAAAATACAAAGTAATGGAAATAAAATTTAAAGGTGTATAACTGGAATTTGCCTAGCAAAATTTTATCACTAATTTATTTAGATTACTCAAGATTGGCAAGATAATTTATAATTGGTTTCGAACGAATTATGTATGATCGAATATATGAATTTGATGGTAAGTTGTAAATTTGTTGATAAATTAACATGAAATGGATGGCAAACCAGGGTTATAAATGAAGCGGAATATGAATGGAGATTTATAAATAATAAATGAACCTATGTTTGAATGCAACAAAAACTAATTTGATATGACGAATCTAGATTCCTATAATGGGAATAATGTTTACTTGTTAGAAGTAAATTATGTGTGAGATCAAGAATGTTGCAGATGGAATTTGGAATAAAGGAATATGAATGGAGATTTATAAATAATAAATGAACCTATGTTTGAATGCAACAAAAACTAATTTGATATGACGAATCTAGATTCCTATAATGGGAATAATGTTTACTTGTTAGAAGTAAATTATGTGTGAGATCAAGAATGTTGCAGATGGAATTTGGAATAAAGGAAATGGGGTTGACCAGTACAGTGAGATTATTCTTAAGATCAGAATATAAATCAAATGAGATTTTTCGAAATTCGGAATGAATTATCAAATAAGAGATCATTTAAAAGAGGTTATTCATGGAAATCAACTACGTCGAATTTTAGGAAAATATTAGTTACTTTTCATTGTTAATTAAAATTTAATATATTAGCAATAAATTGTTCGGATAAATGAATAAGGTATATTTTAAAGTTAAAAATTTCGGAGGTGTGAATTATTGTATAATCAACAATTTTCGTTAAAGAAGAGGATTTGTGAATTGATCCGAGAATTGCATAAGTAATGATTGATAAGAAATTAAGAATTAGAATTAAGAAATTTAGAAACTGACTAGCGATTAGCTAAGTCGAATAATTTCCTAAGTGTTGATCTGATGTTGGTTTCGGCCTTCGGGATTGATACTTATGGAATTGTTCACTCACTAATTTACGGTCAGGTACTGATAAATGCGGAAAGATAGAGATATGTGATAATGCATATAACCATTTGATTAAGTATATATAGCGATAAAAATAATATGAAGAGGATTGAGGGAAAGATGATGGTATAAGTAGATTGGTTAAAGATCAAATTTTGGAAATTTCGATGAATGAGAATGGTGAATACCGTGAATTCAGTTATGGGAGGAGGTGGATTACCGATCAAACAATAACCAATGATTGTAGATCCCCATTTAATTAAGGGAAATTGTTGAATGAATGATTTTTTTTTTTTTTGAAAAAGAAAACCGAGAAGATATATTCTCGTTTGCAAGGTCCATCGAAATGAAGTAAGAAGTATATACGTGAATGAATTTGAGATTGAAAAACCATTGAATGAGATAAAATGGAGTATATTCCAAACTAATTTAAATGATGGAATAAAATAACCTATCAAATTGGTTATAAATTTAGCAAACCGTTGAAGAAAATAAACGGTGTGTATTTGAAATGAACCCAAAATGAAATAAATTGAATATCAATTTGATTACAATTAAGGAGGTCGCTTGATGAGATTTGAAAATTTGATTCCTGAAAATTTGAAAATTGATTTTCAATTAATTTGAGAATTATAATATATATATATATATATATATATATATATTTGAATAGACATATTTGCAAATAGAAGAAAAACCATTTTTAGTCCTACGGCTAGGTTGTTTTGATAAAATAAATTCATTTTGAAACATGATTTGACAAAACAACTTGATTTCGGAACATGAATATGTATGCATATATATATATATATATATTTCCGAATATTTGAAATAAAACCAGGAATTGATTATCGAGATTGGTTGAATGGTAATCTGATATATTGGAATAATGAGATTATACATCTAAGAGGTGTATTGAGGAAAAGGATTAAGTTCGTAAACCCCGAATTTTTAAACTAGAAGGTGAATTTCCGTTAGTGAATAATTCAATAAGTTTTGAGATTTAAATTGAGATTCAAATTCAAATAAAGGGGAAACGAGTAAAATATCGTAAGCTGAAATAAGTAAATTTCCATAAAAATGGAAATTTTGAAAGACTGAAAGCAAAAGCAAGGAATTTTGGATAGGAATTTATCAATATAAGGATGTATGAAACCTGTTAGATTAGAATGGAAAATTTTAAATCGGCAAAATTGAAATTAACTAATGAACTTTATAATTGGAAATTTGGTTTATAACCAATAGATTTATAAGGATGAGTTTGAAAGGATATCGAATATTTGAATTGCTTAAAGGATCAAAACTGAAATTTTGAATTTTGAATCGAAGTTCGAGGATATTAGATTTTAATATTTAAGTATAGAAGTTCCAAAACTTATATGGGAAAATATGTAAGATTTTAGGGAATTCGAAAACTATTGAATTGGATGGTAATCGATTTGTGATAAAATCTTATATAACAGAATTCATATAAGAATGAGATGTCTGGAAATATGATTTGAAAATAAAATCATAAGTAGGATTATGAGGAGTATGAAATGAAGTACTACATGTATATAGTATTATATGGTTTCAAAGTAAAATAAGGGAAGTACCATCATTCTCCTTTGAATTTCAAGCTTAGTCAATGTGTTGCTGGTGGTAGTAGGTTGTCCGGACATAAAACTCGAGTTGTCATTGTTCTTAGAAGAACACGACCGTGTAGCGTAATTCGCAGGGCTATAAATGGGCTACGGCGGACAGATGTTTCTTGGGGGAACCAAGCGTAACCATTGTGTCTGCTGCGATCTACAGTCGTGATAAGGGCATAATCCGCAAAGCTGTGAAAGCTTAAGGGTATGGATGTTTCCTGAGGGAATCAGGCGTAACCATTGTGTACCTGCGGTCCCTGGCATATCTACAAGTGAAAGAGATGTAACCACTAGAGTTACTAAAGGTAGAATGGAGCCATGTAATGTGTGGAATATCTTAGTAATGGTGAGCCATCTGTTTGATGCAGCAGTTAGTCTTCGTGACTTGATTGGTCTACGTGACCTGATTTATCATTGTGACTTGAAGTATATTCATAATTCCATGATTGTTTTGTGACTTTAAGATAGAGCAGTCAATGCTCAGTGACCTCATTTTTCTCTTTTGACTGATAAATATTTTCCGTCGATCTGTCCATGACAAAATTCGCAGGGAGGTGAATTCCTATGGATACGGATATTTTCTGGGGGATCCAGACGAAACCATTGTGTATCTGTGATTCATGAATGATCAACATATTAATATTACATTGGTATTTTCCGTATCTGTTTTTAAAGAAATTATTGAATATTTTTCACTAGGAGTAGAAATAAGGATATTTAGCGCTTGGAGATTTTAGTCGTACGCCTGGCCAGCGTATGTCTAACATCTATGAGAACGAAGATAGACTTGTTAAACTTCGAGTTATCAAATATTTTCAAATCAATAATTTAAAATTAAAATGTATTTAACTTAAGAAAAAGATTTCGAAGTGTTTTCTATTTCATAGTTTTGGAGTAATAATACAAATATTTTCTATACGAATTTAAGTTATAAAGGATTTCAGATTTGAGAATTTTCAAATCGACAAATTGTAACTTGAAGAGGAGATGTTACTTACACTCTTCGATGAATGTTTCGAAAAAATTGAATGGATTGAATTGGTTGAACTGGGATTGTAAGTGGAACGATGGATAAGTAAACATTGACAGATAAAGAGATCTGGAATAATTTGAGATGCATAGATCCAACTTATGTAGGATTGTGATTTAAGTAGATATTGGTTTTGAAAAGAAAATTTGATTTTTTGAGTTAATTGAATATGATAGAAAAAAAAGAGGACTCATGACTTAAATGTCAACATTTAAGTTAGTTGTGGAAAATTTCACACTATATGAAAATTTTAAAGTATATGTTGGTATAACTCCAACGATCTCTCCTTCTCGAGGACGAAAAGTTTTAAAGGAGGGTAGATTGTAATGTCCCAGAAAATTCAACAACTGAAATATGGAGTTAATTAAATAATTAACCATTAGTAATCAATCTTATATTGATATTGGAATGAAAAATCGAATATTTATAGTATTTGAATTGGAATTGGAAATCGACTGGAAAATATAGATAGTTGAATATAAAATTAACGTTGTTAATATTAAATAAGTTGGGAATTTTATTTGTTGAAATATAGGGAAATAGGCTTGATACGTGTGTATCCGTGAATATAAGGAAATTTAAATTTAACATTTCAATTTGAAAACGAACAAAGCCATTTGGTGAACAAACGGAATTATATCGGTGAACCGACAAATAATTTAGAATTTAAGATAACATTGTAAACAGACAGAGTCAGATTACAACAAGAATAATTTTACTGAATTCAGAACGGTGAAATACGGAGTTATGTCAAATTTCGTTGCGTTTGAAAGTGGTGTTAACTGTACAAATATGGAATGTTCAACAATTGTTTACGGTATAGTTTAATATTAATTTTAACTAATTATAACCTACCCTAAATTCTACCTTCCTCAGTAAAAAGTTTTGCGGATCTATATTCTGAAAATGCGCCGCTTTCCTATAAACCTATTGGTTTAATGTCGTTCTTATCTCTTATGTGTTCCTTCTTCTGAAAGCTTCTCTACCCTTTATATTTCCACCGCCACACTTCCCATTTCAGCAGAAAAATCAAAATCATCCCTTCCTCATTTATATGGCCGGAAATCTTTTGCCCTCTTTTAATTTCAACACCGAAAAATCAAAGTTTCAATCTTTACCCAAATCTGTATGTTAATGACTTCCACATTGCAACTTCTCACCCGAATTCGTTCCTCTTCCCGTCGATTGACGCTAAGTGTGGCGAATTCCGGCTAACCTAATCGAAACATCCCACAAGCTCAACCGCGCAGTTATTTCTGATCTAATGAATGCTGAAGCCGTTTGCAACATCTCATCATCACAATCGCCAGCGTCCATCTCTGAGCCTGTTGCAAACGCCATTGCCCTGCCTTCTACACACGTTAACAGGTGAGTTTCGACTCACGATTACTTTGTTCAAGTATTTTAAATTCAATATAAAACTAAATAGCATAGTGAAATCTTGACTGCTTAAGTTACATTGTTCAGCCTAATATGATTTGCTTCTTGTACACCGGGTTCTTGTCACTTATTTGGGTACTTAGCTAGGAGTTTTGACTCTGTGTAACCTGAAGTACTGACACTGTCCATTGCCTTGAAAACTGAATTGTATCCTTGCTTTTTTTGGGGCACTGTCCTTGAAATTCTGGGCTTTTGCATTTTTGTGACTGTAAACTTGATGCCTTGTATTTGAACATGCTTCTCATTATATATTAAGGCCTGGCCTGGGTTCTGTTGATTGGTCATGTTCACCGTATATACATAACCATTCTTATTGATTTGATACATTTAAAAACCATTATACTGTCAACTGAACACTAAGCCAATCTAGAAGAATTGAAAATATGGTTACCTGTATGGCTGTCTTTTTAACTAGTTCATGGTCTGGGTCGACCTTTATAATAGAATCATGGTCCTTTTTCATAGCAGCATAGTTTCTAAAATGGAATTGCCATACTCGTTACAACTGGTCAATCATTTCTAAGAATTTTGTTTTTTGGTCTAAAATACATGTTGTCGCCTAACATGCGTTCCTGATGCCAATATTGATGTGGAAATAAAGTTAAAAAAACTATCATACTTATAATCCATTGAAGATGTATTAAATAGAAAAGGGCCTTTGGTATGCGAACCTTTTCAGTGAAATTTGAATATTTAATACAATACACAGTAAGATGACTATTGTTAGTGTTTTGATACCCATATGGTAAAAGGCAAATTGATACACATATTATTACCCAAAGAGACTCACATGCCCAGGAAATACTTGACTGAATGCATAACGTAGCACCTGAAATATTATCCCGTCTTTTCTTTTTATTTTTGTCCTTTTGATTTCTTTCCCGCCAAGAAAGTTGTTATAGAAATGCCAGCTGTTGGTTGTGTGAGCTCGGCTATATATGCATAGATGTAATGAAAAATTGGTATGAAGAAAATGATAAGTTTCTTTCTCTGCAGTTTCAATGTCTTCTTCCTCCTCAAATCAGTTCTTCTTCTCTAATTTCTCTAATTTTTTCCTTCTCTAAATTAGCTCCATATCATTTTGGTGCTTTCATTCTTGACCTCACCTCCTTCATCTACCTCTCATCTCACCTTCATCTTCCCTAAGATCCAAACTGTCATCATGAACACCATTCTAACCAACCAAACCACCATGCTGAAAACCCTACGTGCCAACACCATTGACATTAAAACACTACTTCACGACCTCAACAAATCCGTGTCCGAACTCGCCAAATCCATGTCCGAACTCACCCGTAAAGTAGACAATCAAACACCACATCCTACAACTTGGCTGCCTGCCGCTGTCGTGATCTCTACGATACCAGATCTACCACTAACCGCTGCAGCTGTAGTTGCACCTCTTCCTACCGCTATTGTCGCTGCTGCCTCTGAAACTGCGGTAAGGAACTCCACAACTGCTTCTCTTCCCTTGCTTAAACCCCCTACAACCCTGCCCACCTTTGCAAATACTGATGCTCCTCCTTCGCCTAAGTGTCCTCAGCCCACCTCTAACATCGTCGCTGTTGATGCTCTTTCCTTCCACCAGCCAACACTAATAAGCATGGCTCCCTTCTCACCAATTAAGCCAATCGACTCTACCCTTCGAATACTTGAGCACTTCTCCGAGTCTCACATCGAATTCCTTTTCGGCAATTCCCTAAAACAGCGGATCTCTCTAGATGCGTACTTAGGAGTCATGACCTTTGCGGTTTTGTGCACGAGACAAGCGTTAGATCCGACATGACCAATTATACAGAAATGGGCGGATGCACATGTGCTGTTTGTTGAAATGCACAAGCTGAAGTGGAAATGTGAAAGTAAGCGGCTCATCTTTGATCCGGGCAGAAAACATAAGTCGAGCGATTGTTTGCACCAACCTATGACCTTGAGGACAAGGTCAATTTCAAGGCGTGGGTAATGATACACATATCATTACCCAAAGAGACTCACATGCCCAGGAAATACTTGACTGAATGCATAACGTAGCACCTGAAATATTATCCCGCCTTTTCTTTTTATTTTTGTCCTTTTGATTTCTTTCCCGCCAAGAAAGTTGTTATAGAAATGCCAGCTGTTGGTTGTGTGAGCTCGGCTATATATGCATAGATATAATGAAAAATTGGTATGAAGAAAATGATAAGTTTCTTTCTCTGCAGTTTCAATGTCTTCTTCCTCCTCAAGTCAGTTCTTCTTCTCTAATTTCTCTAATTTTTTCCTTCTCTAAATTAGCTCCATATCACAAATGTTTGTGGTTCATGATTGAAACTGACTTTGCCAGCAAGATGCATGTTTGTATATATATGTAGGTATATATACATATCTGGGCATATGTACATATGCTGTGTTACCCTGGTTTCCATGCTTAGTAGTTTGGAAATGTTTAGCAGCATTTAAATATGAATGGACTAATTGGTGTTTAAATATATTTAAACCAGGAGAGAGCTCATGCAACACCTAACCAAATAACATCTCCATCTAAAGTAATCCAACCGCATAGGGAAATATTTGATATAATGGAAGCGTGAGGTTTCGGATTTGCATATTGCATTTTAAATCGGTAAAGAAATTATAAAAGTTTGCACTGTATTGTTAAAGTAAAAATATTGTTCTAGAACTTCTAGTGAAAGCATAGGTTTAGAATTTTCATGCTAGTATCAGAAAGCACAGAGTCCTATTAAATAATTTAGGCTTAGTTAAGCAGTCACTAAGCACCATGAAACAGTAAAATATTTTCTTACTATAGTGTCTGAGAGCACTTGCTTTCTACTTATTTCTACCACTTTGAAGTATAGCACAATATGTTCCTTCTAGTCATTGATAGGTTTGGGTTACTACAAACGTCGAGGGTGTGAACACAGTCACAAACATACAGGATTTGTTACACGTCAACCTGGGGTATTTCTACCAATTACATTGTATCATCATCCCCTATATCAAAAAAATCAAACCGCATGTCAAGAAAATCAATTCCATATGGCCACAACTGACGAAGACAGTACCAACATAATGTGACATGCAAATTTTTATTGAACTTCTAGTACTGCTCCATTTATTCATTACTAACATCCTTTGACCTTGGTGATGTATTCTTTCATCATCTAGAAGTTGCTTTATTAAATGCTGGATGAACAAGTTTAATTCTTTTCTATAGATACACTTTCATTTTATTTATTTTATTTTTTTATCATTGGGCCTTACCTGCATTAAGTAGTGATAGACAACCAAATTTAGTACTATGTTTTTACATAGAAGGATAGCCCAAACATGTAACTGTGATATCATTCTGACTCTAAATTCAATTTGGGAAAAGGGTACATAGTAGATGAGTGTTATAAAATCATGAATTCACTGTGCTAAATACAAAACAATATTGGTAGTTTAAAACCATAGCAGCTTGAAATTTTATATGTGAGGATATGGTTTTGGTAAGCATCATATGGTGCCACCCTTTGTAAATGTGGTACGATGCCAATGCTGATGCGGCTAATATAACACATAATATTATGTCAAGTTCAGTCTTAGAAATTTATATATTTATTTATTATTTTAATCTATTGTCAAGTGATATATATACACCGCCTAACATGTAGTATGTACACCACGTGACCATTATATAAACCTGGACTATAAGGCATGCAACAGTATAACAATTGTGGATATAAAAATGTGTCATGTTATGTGACCATTCCAATTGAAATTCCTATTTCATATTTTCCTGATTATTGATGCATGGAGATGGCCTGTAATGTCATATATACATGCAACTTTGTTGTTGCGTGGCTTGTTTGAATATGAGGCACCCTATAGCTACATTTTATTTGCAACACCCATGGATTTTGCATTCCTTCACTACCTTGATTTGAGTCATGAAATCGAAAAGGAGACGAGGACGTGAACATAGATATAGCGAAACGAGTATGTATGTGTGTGTGTATATATATATGTATGTATGTATGTATGTATACATATTCGTATGTCACATTGTGTATACACAACAACCTTAAATTGAATTATGCCTGAACCTTATATAATTACTTTGGTCTAGGTACAACGATATGAACATGTACCACCACTGTTTATTTTATATATGATATCGATGTTGGGATTAACTATTATATTTCAGTTTCTATTGAAATTATTTTACTTGAACTATGATTAATCCTGACTCGAGTATTTTGTGTTTTACATGAAATGCTCGGGTCAGACCCGAGCAGTACAGATTCAAAGAATACAACTTAGGATTCGAAGATTGGCAAAACTGGGGATTCCAGGAGGCGCACACTCTGAAGATTTTTAAGCAGTAAATATTTCTTTGTATTCAAACTATATTTCTATTCCTTTGTATTGGAAATTTGCATCAAAATTCTTATTATATAATAAAGTTCTATTTTGTTGTTCAAAACTGTTTTATTATTTATTATGAGTTCCTGTGTTGATTCTGTTTTTAAACTCTGTAAGCTAAATAACGATCCGTCGATTTGAACGTTTTAAATTGGTTTAATCGCCGATTTGTAGCAGTCAAAAAAGGCGGGATGTTACACTGGCCACACGTGATCGACTACTCATTCAATTTGAGTGTATCGAATATATTATCAACCTTTATCTTTTTATCGCAACCACCAAAATTCCCAGGGGATACAGAAATGAAAGAAGAACAAAATGAAATTTCTCTAGATGGTTACAATGCACCCTAATGGGAATGACCCACATAGCCAAGCTGCATGCCTGATTTTTGTCATTTCCCAGTTGATGAGGCTTGAGGTCACGATTACCTTTTCAGAGAACATCTCAATATTTGAACGCCACATCGTCAGATCCATCAAATCACTAACTGATGTCCACAAATGCACTCTAGTTGTTAAGATACGAGAAGTTTCCTTCTCTGCCACCAAATTTAGTGTATTTGTAAAAATCAGCGTACATGATCCTCAGGAAATACTCTATCATACATTTGTCCAAACAAGTCATCCAGGAATAGGATGAACTGAAGACACCCTCCCACTGCATCCTACATAGGAATCACCCCAAGGATTAGTAGTGATAAGTTTATGCAATCCCTTAGATTTCAACCACGATAAAACCATAGTATATCTCAAGGGCCAACCAGAGATTATAAGTTGTCTTGCCATTTTATGAAGATCCACGTTTTCAAATGCTCCATCTCGACCATATTCTGATATCTTTCACGTTTACGTATTCTCTGGTCGGAATGATTTTCGAATATGAATTTGATCCCTGTCTTATCGTACAACCAATCGACAATTGACCAAATTTGATAGTCGTCTATTTAACTATCAAATAAACAACCATTCAATCATAAAATAAAGTGGATTCACTTGTTCAATACACAACATCATTTGGCCTCTTTACCCGTCCGTTATAAAATTTCAAAATCCTTAAATATTTGGAACACAGTATTTCACTTTTTATATTAATATATGAGTATTCACTCAAAACCATTACATCTTAATACTAAGGAGATATCTTCTAAATATTTCATTTAGAAATTTCATCTTCTAAAACATTTTCTAAAAATGGAAATAAAGTCCCTTTTTATAAAGATATTGGTTTATTTAAACAAAATAATTTCAACTTATCATTCGTAAAACAACGTTACGTATTCCATTTTCTATATCGTTAACTTCTTCTTAAAGTATTCATTTACTTCAAGAAATCAATTTACCAATATTTAAACTTCTATTTAGCAACCGCTTTTTCTTATAATAAATCCAATATTAATCATTTTTTTAATTCACTTATACTTGTGATTCTATTTATAATTTTATTCTTGGCAAACCGTACTATTTTCTTTAGAAAATAGTTATATATACTTAACCGAATGGTATAATTATAGTCACACTTTCTACCTGAGCCAACAATGTTAATTTACCCATTGTTTATTTCTTAAAATCTAACAAGTCCAATAACATTTCAAAATTTTGCAAACAAATTTCAGTATTCCTTTTTTGGAAATAATAACTATTTGCAACATCCCCTATCATTACATATTAGTACCATCTCTTGATAATATCGAATCATTCAACTTGGGGTATTCTAATTACCATTTAGACCTTGATTGACAATGTTCTTATCTTAAGATAGTTACGAGTTTGTAACTCTTAAATCGATCATATAAACCTCTTTTACTATTAAATTTTGAATATGGCTTAATAAACCATTTCCTTGTATTTGAAAGATCGCTTCTAATTATAATTACTTTTAAACACAGTTGATTTAAGGATTAGGTATCTTTCAAATAAATAAATCAAGTTCAAACAACTGTTTTGTTAAAACTGTATATATTAAATTAATTAAGAACAAATTAGTTTAATGTCCAATTCCACTTTAAAAATTCAACTTAATTCACTTTGAAAACGTCAATTAAATAGTTACCAATCCTCCCTCTTAAATTGTTAAATTAATTAATTTAAGAATATCGCTCAATATATCCACTTATTAACCTTAAGGTTAATTTCTGATTATAGGCTTATAAATTCAAACATAAGAATTTTCAGTATAAAGTATTTATAATTATTTTATAAAGGTCTATCAATTATATACATCTATTTTTATAAACTTGTAATAATATAATTGAAAACTTATTCAAGTTAAAAATAAATTTATACTTAAACTTCGTTGTTTCGCCTAATGGCAATCAACATCAAAAAGGTATAAATCTTAATTGTTTCAGTCTCGATTTAAAATCGACTCCAAAAATATTTCTTAATTTATCGATGGTATTAAAAGCTAAATTACTGCTAAAATGCCAAACCGTGAAATAGGGATTTATTTCATCCAAATTCACATTCAGACAAACATATTCAACATATGTGATAAATGTTATCAATATAAGTGAGGAATCCTGCTGGATCCCTCCAACCTGTCTTTACATGCATCCAAATAGGTTACCTCGAATAAGTCATTCATTTAATGCAACAATATAATTATCTTTATCCACTTTGTTAAGCAGAAATAATAGGTTCAACTAATAATAATCAACCAATAACAATCATCCAAGCGTTCATTTTTTAATTTAACACGTTTATTGTATTATAAACGTAACCAATAAGGTAAGTTACCTCAGTTGGTTACAATCTTTAAAAATAATGATTGATTTCAATTAAATTAAACGAGTGTTAAATTTAATCAGTTCAGTCAATATTAAAAAAAAAATTGTAATCATCCAACAATAAACACCCATTACACACAAATATTAAACCCGGCTTATACAAAATATAAGTGGGACAAACTGAGTGAGTTATACTCATCTTGTTTTCCGTTGTCGCTAAAGTAGTTCGGTTTAATTAAATCAAAGAAGCGTTAAATTTAATTGAAATTCCCAATAGTCTCCAATTCTGTCCAAGTCAGGTCCAAAATGTAGTGTTCCTCGCTACTGTCCCAACGTAGCTTGTTTCGTTGTATTGTATATACATATGCACGAGATATATAATTTTAAGCATCCAATTAAATTTAAACAACTATTTCCTTAACTAAAAATTTTAATTAGTTAATTACTTCGTTAATCAACTTACCCAAACCTATCTTCGTTCCTTACATATATTAACGTTTTGCAAAGACATCAACCACACACCGCTCCACTTTAACGCCTGCTGCACCCATCTTTGTTGATCGAAGTTCCATTAGAACCCTCCCCCGCATGCGCCAAGACTCACTTCCCTTCGCCCTAAATCTGGTTAAGTCCAGCACCTACAATCACCCCAGTTTCATCTCGAATGCAGCAGCATCGAGCTCAAATTCCGGCCATCGTCATGAAAGATACTCCATCACCACTGTTGGCTAGACGGTTCTCACTAAGCCCAACACAAACTCACTTGAACAATTCTCGAATTAATGAAAAGATTTGATGATTTTTCGAGGAAGAAACGAGTGATTTCTGGTTGTTCGTGCGTATTAGAATGGAGGCGCGACATGTTGACCAAGGGATGAAGAGACTGTGTGTGTGTAATTTAATATTAATTTATTTTATACGAAACTTACGCCATAAGTTTCAAGCAAGAACCACCTCATATGATCTCCGTTTGCGATGAAAATTTACATCCTTGCATAGTTAAATATTCCGGACACGATGGAATAGGTTTCGTTGAATTCTGAGATTGTTTGTGAAAGTTCATTTATAATTTTACAACGTAAATCGATACATGTCTAAATTGCGGACGATCACAAAAGAACTCCAAAAATCTTGAAACTTGAAACCTTTCAACAATTAATCACTGTGGATTTAATAAAATTAGTTTCATTGAAAACCGAGGTCATTTGAAAATTGATTATTCTTAAGTTTCATATTAAATTGATAAAGCGTTTAAATAAAAATCTAGACGTTTACCTTCCGTATGATCAAACGGTAAGGATGATCGATATGAAGATCAAAAGCTTATAATAACTTAATTAGATGGCAAATGGCACAAGTTTCATGGAATTCCAAGTCTGTTCTCTCGGGATGATATTTTGCACGCAAAATAACGCTATAATTGGACACCAAATTACCAGGCCTCCAAAAATTACGAACCATACATATCCTGACTCTAAACATCAAAATGAATTCAACGGAAAAGGTTTCACGCCATAATTAGGTCATTATCTCAAGTTGTGAATAAATTCCTTATAATCAAATTAAATTTTATTATTAAACACTATGCAAAATAACTGCATGTTTATAACTACTGAAGTCACATATTATATCGGATTTGCATGAAATTTTTTTCCATACAATAACTTAACATTACAGATCCAATGAAACTGATTTCGTTGAAATCCATGACTATTTCAAAATTGAATATTTTTAACTTGATAAAAATAATATAAATTCACATTTACTGCCAAATTAACATTAAACCAATTATTTTAAAGCTATATTAACTTCAATTATATTCCAATAGCATATATAACCAATCAGGAACTATTTTTATTAAATTCCAGGTCAAGACGATATTCAATTTATTTAAACCCCCTTTTATCAAATAAATCGTTATAATTTATAAACGATTCCATAACGCTATTTGAAAATTTGAGTTAGACATAACTTAAAATCTACAATATGAAATATTGATTTTTCTCTTTCATTAGAAAACTATAATCCAATAGATTCAGACGATTCCCTTTTGAAAGAATTCCAACTTAAATTGGATTCAGTATATTCAATTGAACTTCAAAATGTTATATTACAAACTACCACGATGTTATGAGCTTGTTTATAATTAAATTATAAATTATATGTTCAAACTTTTTTAAATCCTGTTATATTTCCAAATCAACATTTAAAAACCAAATTAAATGTTTCAACTTAATGGTTAAAAATTCGGGTCGTTACATTACATATTCACAGCAAGGAACACCATTCAGATTCCAACATTGACCTTTGTACTATGGATAACTGTAATAATGACGCACAACATTTCTTCTATTCATAGCCACAAACTTCAGACACATGCATCCATAATGACATGTAGGCCAGGAAGGATGGCCAAATCCATAGTGGTTACATATTCGTCTTCTTATCCTTTGGTTTCACGGGTCTACCTAAGCCTGGCTTTCTAAATTAGAATCACCGATAGTGGAAACACTATTATGAATTCGAACTGAGTTTTAAGAATAATTTATGATTCAGCTTCCCATTGTTCAGCATGTTGCACCAATAGATCATCGGCTATTTCCTAATTATCCATATTTGTACACCTAGTATATATGGAAAAATTGAAGGAAAAAAGATTAAATTTTGGTGTTCGTAGCTAAAATATATGAAGGACAAAAATCTCAAGGTCATATTAAAGTGACAATGACTTTTCACGTTGCTGATGTATTAAAGTAACATGTTGAATGAGTCGTTGATGTTGATAACGTGTTGTTGTGCACACACTGCATGTCATTAAAGATACACACTGCACGCTATTAAAGTTGTTGAAATTGAAACAACCCAAATTTTAAAAGGACCAAATTTTTCATAAAATGATAAAATCCAAGCCTAGCGAAACTCGAATCAGCTTTTTAAGTATTTTGTAGAAAGGCAAAGAAAAATGTGTCAAAGCTCGCAATAAATATCTCACAGCGGAACATAATAAAATACAATAATAGGTAACCACTTGCCATAATAACGAAATTATCTAATAAGTATCTCTAAGTTATAAAATATCTGCCACCTGTCTAATCTGTAGGTTTGTTATGAGGAGGGGGTCAGAGCAAAAGTTTTGATGACTGGACAAATCATACTCTCTATCAATAATAAAACATATATCGTTCTATCACTAGTTTTTACTTATTAGGTTTTTTTTGAGTTTATTGCACATTACACCACTGATTTTACGTGTAAATCGTACCCATCTACTCCAAAATAGATTAACCTAATAAATCAAAAATATATAACTATAGCCCCCTCATATTAAGGTATTCCCCATAGTACCCTTTTCGAGTGGTCTCCATCGTTGCACTGCAAAAAGGTACTAGGTCACCATCTCCATGCTACAAAAGTGTACTAGACCACACTATGAATGTAACGACCCGCATTCTACGCATCATAGGATCGTAGGATATTTATTTCTTTCACATACGAAGTCGTATGGTCATGTAACTTTGGGAGACGACTATTGGGGTCATTTCCCATGTTCATGATTTTTCCCGATTTTTAAATGACCATTTTACCCCTAGTTGGCACTGTTTTGGCCATAACTTTTGAATGGAAAGGAATTTTGACCTGAAACCACTTCCATTGGCTCCGGATGATGGTTTCTCTTTCCGTAGAGTGGTCACATTAGCCAAACGGACTCACCGTTTGGGAGATATGGCTGAAACAAGTTTCAGATGGTGAAAAACAGCTTAATTGGGCTTAACCGGGTGATTAGCAGCTAGGCCCAAGGGGAATTTCGGGTTTAGGGGTATATGGAGGCTGATTAGGGTTAGAAAACATTTCTTTAGACATTTCCCAGCCGCCACTTTCATTCCTCTTAACCTAGCCATGGCCTCCACTCTCTAAATCTCTCTAAAACACCCAAAAATCACCTTCTAATTGAGGATTAGGCTTAGCAAACATTAAATTAAGAAGAAAAAGCACCAAAGCAAGGTTGGAGCTGCTGTATAAGATTGGGAACAGCGCCAAAACAGAGAATATTTCAGTTTTGGGATTCTAGTTGTGGCAAAGGTGAGTGATAGCATCATTTTGACACTAATTACAGTTAATTAAGGGTAATTAGTGAAGATTAGCGAATTTATACGCAAATAAATTCTGGAAAAATTCTTAAAATTCTAAAATAATGTTTTAAGGCTCTGTTAGAAATTTGGGTTAATTTCGATGTGTTTTGCTAATCGTATGCTTAAACATGATTAAGAGGGATTATAGGTAAATGTGAGGTTTTAGCCACTTTTGATCCATTTTGGTTCATTTGAATTGTTGTTTGCTGTTTGTGGTTGCTATTACATGTTGCTATGACTCTATGGTATGTTTCATGATTGATTAAAATAGTTAAATTGCTCGAAAACGTCGTCGAATGGCGTAGAAAGCTCGCTGGAAAGTTGCAGAAGTGTGCAGGTTCCGAACCGGTTCGGATCGGAGAAAGGGGTCGGATCGGACTAGGGAACTGACCAAGGGAATCCGAACTGGATTGGGACTTGTCACTGGAAGGAGCTTGGCAGGAAGGAAGGCTATTGCTTGGAGTTGGAGTGGACAGGGGATCGGATCGGAGTAGGCTAGGGAGCGGAGCGGATCGGACTGAAGTAAAGTGATCGGATCGGAGTAGAAGAAACGAGGGAGCTGATCGAAGAAGGAGCATGAGCTGGAAGGAGGATAGCAACCCGACCCGACCCGGAGGAAGACACCGACCCGACCCGGAGGAGGACACCGACCCGACCCGGAGTGAAGAAACCCGAACCGAACAGACGAGGGCAATGATTACCGAACCGAACCGAATTCCAGGACTGTTACCGCGTGAGAACTCTTCTGAAGACCCACTCCAATTCGATCAAAACCCGAGATGCAAAGGAAGTCCATATGAGAAGTTAGAGCTCAAGATTTAGATGGGAATCAATGAGTTCGCTTCATGGTTGGGCTCTGCTGCGGGACGCGTGCCAAGGAGTTATCGACGTCTATAGCTTTGGACCACTATGGTAGGGGGTACGAAGGCGGATTCAGGGCCATTATGGCATCGGTAGAACCAAGGGCTACGACCAATGAAGTGGGTCATTGAAATGTTTGGTCATGACTCCAAGTGTTTGGCTTGGTCACAGCAGGGTTTCTACAAGTCGGGATTCGTCGTTGCCTCAGTTTGTCTAGTGTTCCAAAGTGGTAGATGTCGTACGCTTTACGCACTGAGTGAGAGATGTGAGGATGGTTGCTATGGATGATTTGTTTGCTATCATTGTGACATGCACACCCCACCCCCGTATTCTTATACTATTTATTATGGCACCTTGGGGTATTGTACGGTATGTGGTACTAACTCTTTGGTTGCAAGTCCAGGTTCAGGTATGGTTTAGTATACCTGTTATTATTCTGTTTAGATGTTTATCGCTCATACCAGGCTTTATGTCTGACCCAGAGTTTTATGTCTCTTCTTATTACTCTGGGTGCTCACACGAGCAGACTAGAGACAGGTTAGCTGGTGATGTACGGGTAGATGATCCGGAGACGAGCAGGAGGCTTCCACGTAATATACATATATAGTATTCTCCCTGTATTGTTGAAGGTCACTGCTTGGGCATTGTTGGTGTATCTTCTACTTCAGCTTTCTTTTGTTTAGAGACAGTAAATTTGGAAAATTGTAATAAGCTGTATTTGGATTTCCGCTGCTTTGAGATTGGTGTTGGTTTTAGTTATCAGCTTATGCACTGTCTCGCCTGTTTTATGTCAAGTATGTTATTATTATATTTTATTCCATGCGCTGTGAGACATTCTACAGGTTCTTTGATTAGTTCGTTCCCTTCTTTCCTTTCTTCTGACGACCGTCTTGTGCTAGTCGGGCATGTGTACAGCGCACTCTAGGAGGAAATGCAGGCTGGTGCGAGACGGGCCGTCACACTTGGTATCAGAGCTCTAGGTTGCGTAGTTAGCCTAGGGAAGTTATCAGGGAGAGATAAAATACGTATACGAGAGAGCGTATTTGTGATTACTTTGGTTTTTAAAAGCTATATATATATATACTATTAGTAGTATAAGAATGAAGTCGTACTGCACTAGCACCACTATGGAATCGTTAATCGTTTCCTTTTTCAGATTGACGATGAGCCGAGATACTAGGGGTGCTGGTAGGGGAGCCAATAATGGGAATGCTGCTGACATGAGGACGATGTTTACTGTCCTCATGAGAGAGATGCTTAGAGATGTACAGAGGGCAGCTCCCAATGGTGGAAATGATGGTGGTCCAATAGTGCAGGCGCCGAGGGTCGACTTCGCCAAGCTAAACAAGGATTATACTAGTCTTGGTGGGAAGCCGTTTCATGGAACGGAGTCGGCCACAGATGTTCAAGATTGGTTGGATAGTTGCGAACGTATCTTCGAGGATTTGGGTATCGAGGATGCAATGAAGAGAAGGCTAGCGTCCCGTCAGCTGCAAGGGCGGGCAATGAATTGGTGGAATGCTATAAAGGCAGCTACTCCCGAAGATCAGATTACTTGGGAGCAGTTTAAGGCTCGCTTTAGTGAGAAGTTCATTCCAGCTGCTCAGAAGTCAATGCTGTTCAAGAAATTCTTGGAGCTCAAGCAGAATGGCAGAGCTGTCTCGGAGTACATTGCTGAATTCGACACTTTGTCGAAGTATGGATTATCTCTTATTGATACTGCCGAGAAGAAGAATGAGAAATTCATAACTGGTTTGGATCAGTACTTAGGGGAAAAGCTTATTAACCACATCGATGTGACGTTTGAGTCGATTGTGGGGAAAGCATTAAGATCAGAAAGTCTCTACCCTAAGTCGAAGATTGAGGTTGCATCCGCAGAGGAGCCAAAGCCACAAGCTGGTGGTGGAGGCAAAGGTGGTTCTCAGAATAAGAGAAAGCAGAATCAGGCTAAGGATGGCCAGAAGAAAAAGAATAAGCAAGATGTGGAGTGCTTCAGCTGTGGTAAGAAGGGCCATTATGCTAGTAATTGTCGGGCCAAGCCAGCGGATAGGAAGTGCTTCAATTGTGGCCAATTGGGACACCATAAGGACAAGTGTCCGCAACCCCCTAAGGAAAAGCAAATGGTGAAAGCATATGCTCTTAATGCTATTCCTTCTTCGTCGAATGCCCCAACTGCGGCGGAGAAGGGAAAGAATGTCGTCATTCAAGGTATGCTTTCTGTTTATGATGTTCCTGTTAGAGTTTTGTTTGATACCGGAGCTTCCAGTTCTTTCATATCTAGTGACCTGGTAGATAGGTTGGGATTGGAGCCCGAGATTGTCGATAGACCTTTAGTAGTGACGAACCCGATTGGTGGTTCTACTAGCCTTAGCATGATTTGTCGCAATGTGGTCTTATCGAGTCATGGATGCATGTTTGTTTGTGATTGCTTTGTTTTGGGCTTTACTGGGTTTGGCGTTATTTTGGGAGTAGATTGGCTCCAAAGATACGGGGTGGTGGTAGACTGTGAGGGCTTGTTGGTGACAGCTAGAGCGGATGATGGGCGGAGGATAGTGTTTGGTGGTCTACCCAGTAAGGGGGGTATTGGCTAGTTTTCTAAACTCCCTCGACATTCCGCATAGTGAGTTGTCAGGTTTGCCCGTGGTTAGCCAGTATCCGGATGTTTTCGAAGAAGTGACCGGACTTCCACCACACCGAGAGATTGAGTTTCGTATTGATTTGGTAAAGGATGTCAGGCCTATAGTGATGCCACTTCGTCGTATGGCACCAAGGGAGCAGCGAGAACTCGAGGTGCAAGTCAGCAATCTTTTGAAGAAGGGATTTATCAGAAGGAGTGTTTCTGAATGGGGAGCACCAGTTGTGTTTGCTACCAAGGCGGATGGTTCCCTTCGTTTGTGTGTAGACTACCGCGAGTTGAATAAAGTGACGAGGAAGAACAAGTATCCTCTACCGCGGATAGATGATTTGTTTGATCAGTTGAGTGGCGCGAGAGTATTTTCTCAGTTGGATCTCGCGACAGTTTTTCATCAGCTTAGAGTGGAAGCTGAGAGTATAGCTAAAACGGCATTTCGGACGCCGTCTGGGTTTTATGAGTGGTTGGTCATGCCATTCGGGCTGACCAATGCCCCAGCATATTTTGTGGATCTTATGAATAGGGTATTCAGAGATCAGTTGAATAAGTTTGTCCTTGTGTTCGTTGATGATATTTTGATCTATTCGAGGACAGAGGAAGAACACAAGGAACATTTAAGAGTAGCGATGGAGGTGTTGAGAAAACACCAATTGGAAGCAAAGTTTTCTAAGTGTCACTTCTGGAAGAGGGAAGTGAGGTTCTTGGGCCATGTTGTATCAGAAAATGGGATTGCCGTGGACCCGGCGAAGGTGGCTACGGTACAGGATTGGCCTACGTCCAAGAATGCAACAGAAGTAAGAAGTTTCTTGGGGATAGCGGGGTATTATCGTAAGTTTATCCAAAGTTTCTCCAAGATAGCAGCACCATTGACCCAGTTGACCAAGAAGAATCAAGCTTTTAATTGGGATGAAAGGTGCGAGAATGCATTTAAAAGCCTAAAGGACAAGTTGACAAGCGCACCAGTGTTAGTCATTCCTGAGGGGGATGAAGAGATGACGGTATACACGGATGCCTGTGGTACCGGACTGGGTGCTGTATTGATGCAAGGCGGTAGGGTTGTAGCTTATGCAAGTCGGCAATTGAAACCGCACGAGAGAAGATACCCTACCCATGATTTAGAATTGGCAGCGATCGTGTTCGCGTTAAAGATGTGGAGACACTATCTCTTGGGAGAAAGATTTGAGCTATTTACAGATCATAAGTCGTTAAAGTATCTATTCTCCCAGAAGGATTTAAATCTCCGTCAGCAGAGATGGTTAGAGTTCTTAGCTTCCTATGATTTTGACATCGCATACACACCAGGAAAGGGTAATGCGGTGGCTGATGCATTGAGTAGAAGACATGCCAGCTTAGGGGCTATGTTCCTTGAATGGAAGCAACTGGAGTTTATCGCGGGGTTTGATTTCAGACCAAAGTGCGAATTGGATCCAGAAATGTTAGCAAGTTTGACGATCAGACCCACTTTGATTGAACGAATCGGCTCTAGTCAGAGGGACGATCCTAACCTATTGGAAATCATCTCCAAGTTAGAGATGGGTATCGATGAGGAGGTGAACACGTATGGGCTTGATCGAGATAGATGGCTTAGAAAGAATGGAAAGCTTGTTGTACCCAATGTCAATGAATTGAGGGATGAAGTGCTTAGAGAATGTCATCACTCAAAGTTGACTATACACCCCGGTGGTAATAAGATGTATCGAGATATGAAGCAGACTTACTACTGGGAAGGAATGAAAAGAGACGTTGGGAAGTTTATATCCAAATGCATGAATTGCCAGCTAGTTAAAGCCGAGCAAAAGAAGCCTAGTGGTTTGTTACAGCCCTTAGAAATTCCCGAATGGAAATGGGAGCAAGTCTCGATGGATTTCATCGATGGTTTACCAAGGACTAGATCGGGATATGATAGCATTTGGGTGATCGTAGATCGACTGACTAAAAGTGCAAGGTTTATACCAGTCAAATCGACTAGAACGGCAGCTAAGTTAGCAGAATTGTATATGAAGTGGGTAGTGAGATTTCATGGAGTACCTAAAAGCATTGTGAGCGACCGAGACCCGTTGTTCACTAGTGGGTTTTGGAAGAGCTTACAAGAGGCTCTAGGGTCAGAGTTACATCTCAGTACCGCATATCATCCTCAGACCGACGGTCAGACGGAGAGGGTGAACCGTATTTTGGAAGATCTCTTGAGAGCATGTATATTGGATTTTGGTGGATCATGGGACAACCATTTGCATCTAGTAGAGTTTGCATATAATAATAGCTACCAATCCAGTATCGGTATGGCTCCGTTTGAAGCTTTGTACGGAAGACCGTGCAACTCACCATCATGTTGGATAGAGACTGGCGAGAAGTTTGTGCTTGGACCTGATGTGGTGAGAGAAACTTCAGATAAGATCAAGATCATTCAACAACGAATGAAGGCAGCCCAAGACAGGCAGAAAAGTTATGCTGATAAGAGGAGAAGAGACCTAAAATTCTCTGTTGGTGACTTGGTGTTTGTTAAGATTTCTCCATTGAAGAGCGTAATACGATTTGGCAGGAGAGGCAAGTTGGCACCAAGGTTCGTTGGCCCATTCCCTGTTCTCGAACTAGTCGGGAATTTGGCATATAGAATTGACTTACCAGAGAAGATGGCGGGAGTTCACAACGTATTTCATGTTTCCCAACTAAGGAAGTTCGTTCACGACTCAGATATGACTATTTCACCTGATCAGTTAGAGGACTTCGAAGTAGAACCCGAGGCGGTTGGGAACCGTAAGCCGGCCCGTATTATCGCGCACGACATAAAGCAACTTCGAAGGAAGGCGGTGAAGCTAGTCAAGGTACAGTGGAGCGAGAACGAGAATGATTGTACTTGGGAAACAGAGGAGGACATAAGCAAGAAGTATCCAGAACTCTTTGTCTGGTAAGATTTTGACTTCGATTTAGATTTTCCGCATGCTAGGATAGGCTTGTTTGCTTGTTTTGCATATTTGATTGTTGTATATGGTTGTTAGGCATGCGGGATCCCTGGTATGTTTTGGGATTAAGGAATTTCGGGGGCGAAATTTCTTAAGGGGGGGAGAGTGTAACGACCCGCATTCTACGCATCATAGGATCGTAGGATATTTATTTCTTTCACATACGAAGTCGTATGGTCATGTAACTTTGGGAGACGACTATTGGGGTCATTTCCCATGTTCATGATTTTTCCCGATTTTTAAATGACCATTTTACCCCTAGTTGGCACTGTTTTGGCCATAACTTTTGAATGGAAAGGAATTTTGACCTGAAACCACTTCCATTGGCTCCGGATGATGGTTTCTCTTTCCGTAGAGTGGTCACATTAGCCAAACGGACTCACCGTTTGGGAGATATGGCTGAAACAAGTTTCAGATGGTGAAAAACAGCTTAATTGGGCTTAACCGGGTGATTAGCAGCTAGGCCCAAAGGGAATTTCGGGTTTAGGGGTATATGGAGGCTGATTAGGGTTAGAAAACATTTCTTTAGACATTTCCCAGCCGCCACTTTCATTCCTCTTAACCTAGCCATGGCCTCCACTCTCTAAATCTCTCTAAAACACCCAAAAATCACCTTCTAATTGAGGATTAGGCTTAGCAAACATTAAATTAAGAAGAAAAAGCACCAAAGCAAGGTTGGAGCTGCTGTATAAGATTGGGAACAGCGCCAAAACAGAGAATATTTCAGTTTTGGGATTCTAGTTGTGGCAAAGGTGAGTGATAGCATCATTTTGACACTAATTACAGTTAATTAAGGGTAATTAGTGAAGATTAGCGAATTTATACGCAAATAAATTCTGGAAAAATTCTTAAAATTCTAAAATAATGTTTTAAGGCTCTGTTAGAAATTTGGGTTAATTTCGATGTGTTTTGCTAATCGTATGCTTAAACATGATTAAGAGGGATTATAGGTAAATGTGAGGTTTTAGCCACTTTTGATCCATTTTGGTTCATTTGAATTGTTGTTTGCTGTTTGTGGTTGCTATTACATGTTGCTATGACTCTATGGTATGTTTCATGATTGATTAGAATAGTTAAATTGCTCGAAAACGTCGTCGAATGGCGTAGAAAGCTCGCTGGAAAGTTGCAGAAGTGTGCAGGTTCCGAACCGGTTCGGATCGGAGAAAGGGGTCGGATCGGACTAGGGAACTGACCAAGGGAATCCGAACTGGATTGGGACTTGTCACTGGAAGGAGCTTGGCAGGAAGGAAGGCTATTGCTTGGAGTTGGAGTGGACAGGGGATCGAATCGGAGTAGGCTAGGGAGCGGAGCGGATCGGACTGAAGTAAAGTGATCGGATCGGAGTAGAAGAAACGAGGGAGCTGATCGAAGAAGGAGCATGAGATGGAAGGAGGATAGCAACCCGACCCGACCCGGAGGAAGACACCGACCCGACCCGGAGGAGGACACCGACCCGACCCGGAGTGAAGAAACCCGAACCGAACAGACGAGGGCAATGATTACCGAACCGAACCGAATTCCAGGACTGTTACCGCGTGACAACTCTTCTGAAGACCCACTCCAATTCGATCAAAACCCGAGATGCAAAGGAAGTCCATATGAGAAGTTAGAGCTCAAGATTTAGATGGGAATCAATGAGTTCGCTTCATGGTTGGGCTCTGCTGCGGGACGCGTGCCAAGGAGTTATCGACGTCTATAGCTTTGGACCACTATGGTAGGGGGTACGAAGGCGGATTCAGGGCCATTATGGCATCGGTAGAACCAAGGGCTACGACCAATGAAGTGGGTCATTGAAATGTTTGGTCATGACTCCAAGTGTTTGGCTTGGTCACAACAGGGTTTCTACAAGTCGGGATTCGTCGTTGCCTCAGTTTGTCTAGTGTTCCAAAGTGGTAGATGTCGTACGCTTTACGCACTGAGTGAGAGATGTGAGGATGGTTGCTATGGATGATTTGTTTGCTATCATTGTGACATGCACACCCCACCCCCGTATTCTTATACTATTTATTATGGCACCTTGGGGTATTGTACGGTATGTGGTACTAACTCTTTGGTTGCAGGTCCAGGTTCAGGTATGGTTTAATATACCTGTTATTATTCTGTTTAGATGTTTATCGCTCATACCAGGCTTTATGTCTGACCCAGAGTTTTATGTCTCTTCTTATTACTCTGGGTGCTCACACGAGCAGACTAGAGACAGGTTAGCTGGTGATGTACGGGTAGATGATCCGGAGACGAGCAGGAGGCTTCCACGTAATATACATATATAGTATTCTCCCTGTATTGTTGAAGGTCACTGCTTGGGCATTGTTGGTGTATCTTCTACTTCAGCTTTCTTTTGTTTAGAGACAGTAAATTTGGAAAATTGTAATAAGCTGTATTTGGATTTCCGCTGCTTTGAGATTGGTGTTGGTTTTAGTTATCAGCTTATGCACTGTCTCGCCTGTTTTATGTCAAGTATGTTATTATTATATTTTATTCCATGCGCTGTGAGACATTCTACAGGTTCTTTGATTAGTTCGTTCCCTTCTTTCCTTTCTTCTGACGACCGTCTTGTGCTAGTCGGGCATGTGTACAGCGCACTCTAGGAGGAAATGCAGGCTGGTGCGAGACGGGCCGTCACAATGAAGGCGCACTAAGTCTCTATCACCATGCTACGAAAGTGTACTAGGTCACGCTATGAAAGCGTGCTAGTCCTCCATCGCTACGCTATGAAAGCATACTATCTACCATCTGGGTTCTGCTATATAACTTAGTCGGGGGATTTCTACATCTGCAAAGTACATCTTTACTAGGCATAAAATACAGATATTCATAGATTTTGTCTGTCTTTTTCCTCTGTGGCTATGGTCCCACTCCGCCGTCCTTAACTAATGAAAGACCATTTCAAGGGCTAAGCGAGGGTGCCCCTAATAAAAAATATAATCATCTAATTTGATGTTGTTCCTCATCCAATGTCTTAATAATGAAAGATCATTGGCTTGTTGGTTTAGCTACAGTTATTCCCCGTACTCATTCCAATTAAAGATGATAGGCATCTGACGATCTATTATCCTTATTGTGTCCAGGCCATGAAGCCTACTCTCAGAACCAAAGCAATTGCTGAATCCTAAAAATCATCCCATAAGTCTTTTGGCTACCCTGAACCATAAATGCAGCCAAGGTATACTCATAGATGGAACCGTACAGACTAGCCTCTAGGGGTACAGCTTCGTTAGGCCTACCCCAGTAGGCTATCTCAGAGTATCTTCACATCCCGTTTAAGCCTCACACTTCCTTCTAGTCTCGTCGAATAATAAGTTGGACGTGCTCTAATCGTGTCTCCGAACACCTACAGTGATTTTCCTCTTTGGGCTTCATCTCTTTGGATTGGACCTAACGCATATCGCTATTTAATTAGACCATATGACTAATTTACCATTATGTTTTTACTTTCTTTTCTTGTTTTTGATTTGCAATATTCTTTAATCCATTTAATCTAGATGTCCATTATTTGTTAATTAACTTTATTAGGTACTATAGAACCATTGAACAACCATAGAATTGTCTAGTCGCAAGACCACTATAGAATATCGCCTAATCACAAGGCCACCATAGAATATCGCCTAATCATAAGGCCACCATAGAAATTCCTAATCACAACGCCACCATAGAATTTCTCTTATAAAGTTTAATTCAGACTTTTAAGTTTATTCATAGTAATCCCTTCTTATTTTATTTCAATTTGAATTACAACTTTCAGGTTATTGTCTTCCCTTTACCATAGAACCATAGCCATAGAATTATTCTTATTAAACTTAATTGACATAAATTTATTTGTAAAAGCCTTCATTTCACTTTTAGTTATTACCTTGATGTTATAATCTTGCTTATTCACATATCAGAATCGCTTATTATGATTCATTTCTATGTCTACACAATTATCATAATAATTTTTTTTCAACATGTTTAACTTGTCTTATTATGATTCATTTACGTGTCTATTATAATAATAGGTTACATTTCTTCTCTCTATCACGTGTCATTTTTACTTCTTACTCTTCTTCTTTATATAACGCCTTTAAGTTATGTTACTGTTTTACTTACCATCTTTGTAAGTTTATTGTTAGGAAGATAAGCTTATTCCTAATTGTTAGGTTAGTGAAAATGTATAAAATTCTTTTTTTATAGTATAAGACAATTGTGTCAACAGAAATCCATAATTTCAAGACATTTCTTTTAATTATTTGTATGCTATTGAATAGTACGCAATACAGTTAATCCCTATTTCGCACTGATCTATGTCATTTTTCTTTTATTCTTGCAATTATTTTCTCTATCTTAATTACATACTAACTATGAGAATATATCCCTTTTCTTCCCAACAAATTTAGGTTATTCCTAACTTCCCATTTTAATAGGTATACATTGATCCAAGTTCTCAATTTATTTCTCCAAATTTGACATATTTACTATAAATTTATATATAATTGGGATTACACTTGTAATACTCTTTTAAAAAGTTAACACAAGGGCTCCTTAGCTCAATTGATTAATCCATTACACTACCTCCTAAGAGGTCAGGGGTTTGAATCTCGTTATCGTCATATTTTCCTTTATTTAATTCTTATGCCCTATACTTGCCTAAAATTAATTCTAAACAATTAACTTCTGTGTAACATTCAACTTTATCATATTTATCGTAAATAATCCTAATTATAATATGTCTATATATATTTATAATAGAAATTAAACTACTGCAAATAAACCTAATTAAACTATACCTAAAGTTAATAAGAAAATAAATTACAAACAATAATTATAAATTAAATTAATATGTATTGAACGATAATATATACCATTACTAAAAAAGAATAACTAAATCCATTCATCCGTCATCTCAAGCTTTGATCCTTGACTGTTGAGAATCGCGCCTCTAAAATAAGATTATATAAATATTTATTATTATAAATATCTTCCCTTAAATTTTAAAATTTTAGGTTGGGATGTCTCTAAAATAAAAGATTAGTCGGTCCTTCTCTAAAATAAGAGAATGAACCAAGGCGGGGAATATATAGTGTTGTAAAGAATTAGCTAGGCTTAGGGGTTTATTTATAGGTTAGAATAGGGATCTCAGACCGTTGGATTCCACAAATTTAAATCTAGGTTGGCCACGTCGTTCAACCAATGGAAATTCGCAACATCAACGTAAATTAGAAAGTATGCTAATAGAATCAAGCCACGCAAGCAATATATCGTCATTACTTCGTACCTAGACAAATTAATGCCCAGAATCATGTATGCGTTGACACAGGCATGGTATAAGTCGATACACTTAATTTGGTTATTTCCGAAGTGTTAGTAGTGTAGTGGTCTGGGTTCAAGTGTCAGTATCCATATGTGTTTTCTCTTATTTATTTTTCGTGTTTGTTCTGAAACTTCATTTAATGATATCTTCTTTGTTTTAAGTCTGCCTTCTACAAACCATAGGTCTAAATTGAATAGAAAATCATCACAGATGCAATGACGCTAGTTCCATGGTCAAATTTTGAAAAATTTATGAATTTTAATTTATTATTTAATTTAAAATGTGGAGTGTTACATTCTCTTACCCTTTTTGGAATTTTGTCCTTGAAATTTTGTAAGGGTAAAATTATGTAATTCCTCGCATAAATCACAACCATCATGTGTCCAATTTTGCAGCTATTCGCGTACTTGTGCAAAGTGCAATACATCATAAAAATTCATTAATGCAATTAATGCTTAAGCGGTACCTTCTATATGAATGCACTTTTCGTTTAAAAATCTTTTGGAAACATGATGCACACAACCTAAATATAGTAGTTTCTACATGAATGCAATAAATTTAAAAATAAAAATGCCTTTTCATCCCAATTTTCCTATACCCTTGCTGAAAAAGGGTGCTGTTCGTCCAATTTCTGCATCCAAACCCTACCAATTGACTTTAAATTTGCGAATTTCAGAAAATTGTAATTTTCCAAATTTTAATGTTTATGTTGGGATAAGAACGAAAATGGAAAATTCTATAATTTCTATTTCACTTTTACGCCTCTCTTCCCCCATACTTGGAACCTTTTTGTACTATCTTATATAAACTCCTATTTTCTTTTCCAAGCATAGTTTACATAAGAAGATTTTTTTTTTAGACGTTTCCAAAACTTAATTTGGAAATTTTATTTTCTCTTGCTTTTTTCACTTATTGCAGTTATTGTTTTTGTTTCTTTTGCAAATTCTGTTTGTTCTTCTTTTAGTTATTCATATTTTGTTTTCCTTGTTATTTTATTCACAATAACCTATGTCTTTACTCTTTTGTAGTGGTCATCGCAAACACCTAAAAAGAGGATATCAGACTAAATTATTCTAATTTTCTATAATAAAATAAAATATTACATAGGAATGTAAATCTATACTAAAAACATGCTTTATTGCCATCACTTCTTGGTAAAAGGTACAACGGCTAAATGTGGCCATCCGTTAGGACTAGGAGGCCATGGACCGTGTCTCTCTAACATAAAAAGCTCATGTAACACCCGTAAATTGAAATATTAAAGTTAACAAATTAAAGAATACTTAATTTTAAATATAAGAATCAAGGGAAACGGGTTACGCCATTGTGTTCATCTCGGAATTCTGGTTGAGGTAGAGTCTGAGTTTGCGTAAATTGGACTTCGTATGAAGAAGTTATGGCTGTCGGAAGTTTCCAGAAATTTCAAATAAATTCAAACAGCTCAAAACTGATTCAAAATTCAAATCAGAAGTCAGAAGCGGGCTGGGCGGGAAAATTCCCGCCTAGGACCCACGTCGACCAGGGGGTCGACCCTAGTGTCGACCTTCCCCCTACAGGTCGACCTCCTCCCCCCCCCCCGGGCCAGATTCGAAAGATGACTACTTATGACTTGTTGCTGAGTCACTAGGGTTTCTGGATAGTTATGATCTGGTCTGAATGGTCTTGATTTATTCTAGGTTGATCGGATGGCCTAAATTAATCCTAAATTCTATATAAACACATGTAGACTCAAACCCTAAAACCAAATCAAAATTAGAACCATGGCCATCATGCTATCACCTTGCAACCGAGAGTAGCCGCCACCAACTAGAGGGAAAGTGAAGCTAATCAACTCAATTCAACTCAAAATTATAACAACAACAACGAATTTGTCTACTTCAAAGGTGAGCTAAATCAATTTCAGAACTCAGATTCCAGAACTCAAGACTTCTTTGAGTTGTGAGTTCAATTTCTTTAATAAGATAATTAATAAGTTAATTGGGTTGAGTTATAAATTGGGTTATATGGCTGTGTTTGTGAAGCATTGGGAAAATGTGATACTTTGTGAATATATGCTAGTTTTTCATAATGATAATTTTGTTGTGGATCCCTTTTCATATGCCAAATCACCTATGTTCAACTTGATTCACGTTTGACATCATTTTATATGCAAGTTTGGGTGCAGATTATATGCTAGTTTCTATATGAATTGTACACAAGTTTACATGTAAACCAAATAAAGTGACTATATGCAAGTTTAGGTAGAAATTGGATTCACATATATTCAAGTTTACACCTTTAGATTTAGATCTACGATGTACATAGTTTTATGCAAGTTTGTGACTATGGCCTATGCAGGTTTTGGATGAAAACTATATTATATATATGCAAGTTCACACCTTTAAGCCTATGTTTAGATTCACGACAATAATAAGTTTATGCAAGTTATGTTGTAATCCTTATTTGTAAGATTAAACCTATTTTGTATGTTATGCAAATTTGCGATGTTTCATCCCTTTTATATGATAGACTAATTGCTAGTCTAATATATATATATATATGTACATATGTGTATATATATATGTCATGATAAACGAACGAACAACGTGGGGACGATGGGGGTAATATTGAATATACACATATTTAAAATTGGCATAAATGGCCTTAAAAAGGCATATAACTAATTTAAGACATTAACTGGAAAAATTGGCATTTATGGACATAATTGAGACAATTATGGACATAAGTATATTTGGAATTCGTTGACAAATTTGAATAGGGATATTAATCCAATTTGGGGTTAAATGAAGATGTGTAATAATAAACCGCCTAAGACACGAAGTTAGAGTCTTTTGTGGTGTAAGACTGCCCGGACCCGCTCGGCAAATCCGGCAGCCACAATTGCCAGTCTAATGTGAGAGGTCGAAGGGATGAATTAAATGCGTAACAGTTGTAAAGACACGAGGTTAGGCTCGTTTGTGGTGTAAGACAACCCGGACTCGCCCGACAAATCCAGCTACCATAAATGCCAGTCTAATGTGGGAGGTTTTTACAAGATTACGGTGTTAATGAATTAAGAAACACTTAACCAGATAAATATGTGATGGGACATGAGGGGGTTAAGTGGGTGCTTTGGGTAGCTTGTGAAATTAAGAGGGTGCCTTGGGTGGCATGTGAAATACGATTAGATGCACTTAACCAAGATTGAAACATGTAAGAAGACATGAATAAGAAAGAGGTTAAGTGGGGAAAAAACCTTAGAGGGGACCAAGCATAGGTGGAAAGCTTGTGTCATGCATGGGAGCCCTTTTCAAACTAGTAACCCATTAAGTATCTTTGTGAGCTCGACCCAAGTCGAGGACGGGACACGCGTACTGGGCTTGATTGTAAGAGGTCAAAATGGGTTAGCGGTGGCAACGCAAGTCCAACGGGTTCATATGCGTGTGTGGGCCCGGGCTGGTAGGTAAGACGTTGTTGCATCGTGTAAATATAAGCCGTGCGTTTTTGGTGGTATCGGGTGGCCACATTGGGGAGTGATACACCCCACTGTGGGGCCAACACGAGTATCTACGAGTTAGGGAGCCAATCAAATGGGGGTAGTGGGTACATCTAGTGGAGATAGGGGCAGACGACACCTATGAAGGCAGCTAGGGGTATATGAAACTACCATTATCATTATTGAGTTCTGTAGGCGGGATCAACTTTTAGGATGTTTGGTGTGGTGCAGTGTAGTAATTATCCTATAGTGATTAAGTACGCCTTTAACGTTATCTTAGTTCATCTGATTTCCTTTGTTTGCTTTGTCACACCCATTTGTTCACAGTCATTTCCTTATTTTCCAACTTATGCCTTATCCTTGTTACTTAATGATAATATTGTTAAAGTTATTGCAATCGTCAGACTTTATGTCTGACCCCCTTTGTTTCCACCTCTTTTCTTCCTTCCCCCCCTAGGTGCTCAGGGTGGGGCTAGTACTAGTGGAGCTTGATTTGGATAGCTTTATCACTTTCTTTGGAAGTTGCTTGGATCACTGAAGTAAAAGTTCAACCTATCTTATATATGGCTATTTTATGTTGGGGTTATGTCTTTCATTTTATGTACTCTGATTTAGTTAAGATGGATATTTTGTACTTGACTCTAGTCTTTGGTTTTTTGATGATGTAATCAAACTTATTTTTTTACCGCTGCAGTGAATGAAGTTTTAAATTTTTCAGTACTGTTTTATATCTGTCTTGTTGTTAAGTTTCTGTTCTGTACACACTTAAAATGCTCCGTAGAAGTTAATGCATTCCCTTTGTGAGTGACATTAATGGACGTGGGGGTGTCACACGTGTTATCAGAGCTGAAGGTTACCAAAACAGATAAGATATTTTGAAAAACTATTTTTCAAAAGCATTTTATAAAGAAATACTTTCAAAAGTATGTTTTAAGGAGAATATCTTCAAGAGAAAAGTTTATTTTAAAAACATAACCCTAAGAGCCATATATCTTTCTTTCGAATTCTTTGTTTGAATCTCTTCATTTTCTTTTTAGCATGTCTTGAATTCCCAAGATACCCGAGGGGATACCGATACCAGGATGGTTTAGAAGGTATCTGGAAGCTAGGGCCCATGTCGCAGGCCCAACAAATGCTCCTCCTCCTCCTCCCCGTGTTGACACTTTCGCAAAGATATGCAAGGACTTTCGGGCAATGGGCGGGAAACTTCTCACGGGTCGGAGATGTTTGTTGAAGTTCGAAATTGGCTAAAGGAGGTGGAAGAACTGTTTGGAACCTTTGAGGTAGAAGATGGAAGAAAGGTCCAGTTAGCTGCCTGGTTAATGAAGGATGAGGCCTCGTTTGGTGGGAGGTCACTAATGGAGAGCGTCTAGCTAATACATGGCCGGATTTCAGGCGTAGGTTTGAGGAAAAGTTTCTCTCATGGGCTAAAGAGAATCTATACATGGAAAGGTTTTTGGCATTGAGGCAGGGGAATCTATCAGTGAAAGAATACGTCAACAAGTTCAATTAGTTGGCAATATTTGGCTTGGACTTGGTGAAAACACCTGTAAAGAAGGCCTTGAGATTTGTTAAGGGTTTGAACGAGCCGCTACATGGGTTAGCTATGACCCATATCCCTATGAGGGCCACCTTTGAGAGACTAGTTGACATGGAGCTCATGCATGAAGAGGACAAAGGCGCCAATGCTAATAAGGCACCTGAGAAGAAAGGGGATCAAAAGAAACCACAACAGCAACAACAGAACAAGAAGGGTGGTAAAGACAACAATGGTAAGGGAAAGAAAAGATGCTTTAACTGTGGGACACCATGCCATCTAAGCAAAGACTGTAGGAAGAAGAAGACCAGTTGTTTCCACTGTGGCGAGGCAGGACATCTGATTGAGGACTGCCCAAAGAAAGGGCAGAGGGCAGGGCCTACCTCTGGAGGGCAGATTCAGGCTCTCATGGCACCAGGGCAGGCAAGGGGACAGGTCCAGGCTCTCGTGGTCCTATCGCTGCAAGAACGAGGTAGAGCGATTTCCGTTGAAAGTTTAGTTTATCTTTTCGATCATCTTGTTCGCACACTCATTGATTCTGGCGCATCACACTCTTTTATATCCACTGCTTTAGTTGAGACACTACACCTAAACACCAGTATAGTAGATGATCCCTTAGTTGTTTCAAATCCAATTGGGGGCTCAGTCTATTTGTCGATGATTTGTTTGGATTTGGAAATTTCTATACTTAGCGTTGGGTTTATATGTAATGCTTATGTTTTGGGCTTCACGAGCTATGGGTTAATTTTGGGCATGGATTGGCTATCCAGTAATGGAGCCATCCTAGATTGTGAAAAGATAGAGGTTAGGCTTATGACTCGCTTGGGCAACACTCTCGAAATCTCTTATAATCCCATGAATTCTGTTATGCTAAATTATCTAGAATCGCTTGACGCGTCTGTTGAGAATTTACAGTCAGTTAGAGTGGTCCGTGAATACTCGGATGTCTTCGATGAAGTTCGAGGTTTACCCCCGAGGCGTGAGATAGACTTTCGAATATACTTAGTAGATAATGCAAAGCCAGTTGCATTACCAGTACGCCACATGGCTCCGAGAGAGAATAGAACTCAGTAAGCAAGTGAAAGAATTGCTTGAGAGGGGGTTCATAAGAAGAAGTATTTCAGAGTGGGGTGCTCCAGTCGTTTTTGCTACAAAAGCTGATGGTTCACTTAGATTGTGCATGGACTATAGAGAGCTGAATAAGCTAACAAAGAAGAACAGACACCCGTTACCGAAGATAGACGATTTATTCGATCAGTTGGTGGGTGCTTCGGTTTTCTCGCAACTGGATTTAGCTACAGGGTTTCATCAGCTAAGGGTGGCTGAAGATAGCATTGATAAGGCTGTCTTTAGAACTCCTGACTGTTTCTTCGAGTGGCTCGTCATGCCTTTTGGTTTGATGAATGCACCCGCATACTTTGTTGACTTAATGAGTAGGGTGTTTAGGGAGTTTCTGTACAAGTTTGTGGTAGTCTTTGTAGACAACATTCTAGTTTTCTCTAAAGATTAAGAAGAGCATGCCCTACATCTTAGGGAAGTCCTAGAGACCCTACGAGCACATCAGCTAAAAGCTAAGTTCTCCAAGTGCCATTTTTTGAGAAAAGAAGTGAGGTTCTTAGGACACGTGGTCTCTAAGGAAGGGATAGCTGTGGATCCCGCTAAGATAGTGACAATCCAAGATTGGAAAACGCCTAAGAACGCAACCGAAGTAAGAAGCTTTTTAGGGCTGGCTGGCTATTATAGGAAGTTCATTAAGGACTTCGCGAAGATATCAGCCCCTCTCACTCGATTAACGAAGAAGAATTTGACTTTTACTTGGGACGTTGACTATGACGATGCTTTCCAATGTCTGAAGAGGGCTTTGACGACCGTTCCAGTTTTCGTTTTTCCAGATGGGAGTAAGACATTACTGTATATACCGATGCTTGCGGGACAGGGCTTGGCGCAGTTTTATTGCAAGAGGGAAGGGTGATATGGTATGGTGGAAGGCAGTTGAAAGCCCACGAGAAAAATTACTCTTTCCACGACTTGGAGTTGGCGGCCATAGTTTTTGCACTTAAGTCGTGGTGTCATTATTTGCTTGGCGAGAAGTTTGAGTTGTATACAGACCATAAGTCGCTAAAATACTTATTCTCACAAAAGGACCTAAACTTGAGGCAACAGAGATGGATGGAGTTTTTGGCATCCTACGATTTTGAGATCGCATATACCCCCGGCAAGGGTAACGTTGTAGCTGATGCCCTAAGTAGAAAGAAGTTAACTTTATGTCCTTTGTTTGTAGAGCAACAGAGTTTGGAGTATATATCTTCCTTTGACTTCAGACCCTCTGTCGATTATGTACCTGAATTGTTGGCATCATTAGAGGTGCAACCTACACTTTTGGGTCGAGTTGGAGAGGCACAACGAAACAACCCACAGTTGGTTGAGATAGTAGGCAAGCTTATAGGAGGGGAGTCCTCAAGACATCTAGATAGATATGTTATAGATGAAAGAGGTTGGATACGTAGATATGGAAGACTTTGCGTACCACAAGACGAAAGTTTGAAGAAGGCAATTCTTGAAGACTCACATCGCTCTAAGATGACCATACATCCCGGTGGTGATAAGATGTATAGGGATATGAAGCGAGTTTTCTTTTGGGCCGGAATGAAGAAGGACGTGGCCGAGTTCGTTGCTAGATGCTTAGTGTGCCAACAAGTCAAGGCCGAGAAAAAGAAGCTCGGAGGTTTGCTCCATCCCTTAGAGATTCCGCTCTGGAAATGGGAAAGCGTTTCCATGGATTTTGTAGATGGGTTACCAAGATCGAGGAAGGGTAATACGGGGATTTGGGTAATTGTAGACCGACTTACTAAAAGTGCCCATTTTATTCCCATCAAAATTAGAAGGACCGCTGCATGGTTAGCATCTGTTTACCTTCGAGAGATAGTTCGTTTGCACGACATACCCTCCAGCATTGTGAGCGATAGAGATCATATTTTCACAAGCGAATTTTGGAAGAGCTTATAAGAGGTGGTTGGAACACAATTATGCTTAAGTACCGCTTATCATCCTCAGACGAACGGCCAGACCGAGAGGGTGAATCGGATTCTAGAAGACCTTTTGAGGCTATGCATTCTAGACTTTGGAGGAATATGGGAAGAACACCTTCCACTAGTAGAGTTCGCCTATAATAATAGTTTTCAGGCTAGCATTGGCGGAACCTTTTGAGGCTCTTTATGGACGACCATGCCAATCACCTATATGTTGGTGGGAATCCACGGATAAGGTTTTACTTGGACCCGACATGATTAGGGAGACTTCGAAGAAGATAGACTTGATTCGATGGCGAATGAAGACTGCGCAGGATCGATTGAAGTCATATGCTGATAAGAGATGAAACGATCTTGAGTTCAATGTTGCGGACATGGTTTTTACTAAGGTGTCATTGTTGAGAAACGTAGTCCGCTTTGGATCGGTAGGGAAGTTGGAACCAAGATTCGTAGGACCCTTTCTAATTACAGAGAGGATTGGGTAGATGGCGTACAAAATAAAATACTAGAGAAGCTCAGCGGAGTTCATGACGTATTTCACGTTTCACACTTGCTAAGTGTTTACACGATACGGCGGAAGTGGTAGAGCCGAGCACGCTCGAAGAAGTGGAAGTAGAGCGCAATGCCACGATCAGACGAGCTCCTACACACATTCTCGGATCGGAGGTCAAAAAGCTTCGCAACGAAGAGGTAAAGTTAGTCAAAGTGCAATGGGGAGATGATCAAAGAGACGCGACTTGGGAGACGGAAGATAAGATGCGTACGTTGTACCCTTTCCTTTTTGAGGGTATGTTTTGATTTCTCCTTTTTCTACCGCTTTATTGATACTTGTCCTATCTTTTAGTATTATCTTTGCGATGACATCTTCGATCTTTAGTTAGGAAGAACCTTATGGTTGAAACATGTGTTTGAGACATGTTATGTCTGATGGATGCAAGTGGTTGCTAGTGGATGCATATACACACATCTTAGGCACTAGATCGACTCAATCACCTTCATGTTGCATATAAATGTGTGTGCATATTTAATTTAATGGATGTATAATGGTTGTGTCATCATATGGATGCTGCATTTTGATGAATGGTTGTGCACACATATAGAAATAATATGTATCGATAGGATTCTTTCGCATACATAATGGACGCATGGCACCATCATGATTTGCATTAAGGAGGTCAACTGAATCAGTAGACCGCCTGATTTTGCATTAGATAAGGAACATATACACACACTTCTTGCATATGTTCATACAACATAAGAAATTTTGTAAGGACAATGGATGCCTGTGTTTGATGGTTGAGTAGATGGATGATTGGATGTTAAGATATGCATTCTCCTTAACTTGGAGATTTCGGGGGCGAAATCCTTTAAGGAGGGGAGAACGTAACACCCGTAAATTTAAATATTAAAGTTAAAAAATTAAGTAATACTTAATTTTAAATGTAAGAATCAAGGGAAACAGGTTACGCCATTGTGTTTTTCTCGAAATTCTGGTTGAGATAGAGTCCTAGTTTGCGTAAATTGGACTTCGTATGGAGAAGTTATGGCTGTCGGAAGTTTCCAGAAAATTCAAATAAATTCAAACAGCTCGAAACAGATTCAAAATTTAAATCAGAAGTCAGAAGCGGGCTGGGCTGGAAAATTCCCGCCTAGGACCCACGTCGACCAGGGGGTCGACCCTAGTGTCGACCTCCCCCCTACAGGTCGACCTTCCCTCCCCCCTCCCCCGGGCCAGATCCGGAAGATGACTACTTATTACTTGTTGCTTAGTCACTAGGGTTCTGGATAGTTCTGATCTAGTCTGGATGGTCTTGATTGATTCTAGGTTGATCAGATGGCCTAAATTAATCCTAAATTCTATATAAACACATGTAGACTCAAACCCTAAAACCAAATCAAAATTAGAACCATGGCCGTCATGCTATCACCTTGCAATCTAGAGTAGCCGCCACTAACTAGAGGGAAAGTGAAGCTAATCAACTCAAAATTATAACAACAACGAATTTGTCTACTTCAAAGGCGAGCTAAATCAATTTCAGAACTCAGATTCCAGAACTCAAGACCTTCTTTAAGTTGTGAGTTCAATTTCTTTAATAAGATAATTAATAAGTTAATTGGGTTGAGTTATAAATTGGGTTATATGGCTATGTTTGTGAAACATTGGAAAAATGTGATACTTTGTGAATATATGCTAGTTGTTTATAATGATAATTTTGTTGTGGATCCCTTTTCATATGCCAAATCACCTATGTTCAACTTGATTCACGTTTGACATCATTTTATATACAAGTTTGGGTGTAGATTATATGCTAGTTTCTATATGAATTGTACACAAGTTTACATGTGAATCAAATAAAGTGACTATATGCAAGTTTAGGTAGAAATTGGATTCACATATATGCAAGTTTACACCTTTAGATTTAGATCTATGATGTACATAGTTTTATGCAAGTTTGTGACTATGGCCTATGCAAGTTTTGGATGAAAACTATATTATATATATATGCAAGTTCACACCTTTAAGCATATGTTTAAATTCACGACAATAACAAGTTTATGTAAGTTATGTTGTAATCCTTATTTGCAAGATTAAACCCGTTTTGTGTGTTATGCAATTTGCGATGTTTCTTCCCTTTTATGTGTTAGACTAATTGCTAGTCTAATATATATATATATATATATATATATATATATGTCATGATAAATGAACGAACAACGTGGGGACGATGGGGGTAATATTGAATATATACATATTGAAAATTGGCATAAATGGCGTTAAAAAGGCATATAACTAATTTAAGACATTAATTGGAAAAATTGGCATTTATGGACATAATTGAGACAATTATGGACATAAGTATATTTGGAATTCGTTGACAAATTTGAATAGGGATATTAATCCAATTTGGGGTTAAATGAAGATGTGTAATAATAAACCGCCTAAGACACGAGGTTAGACTCTTTTATGGTGTAAGCCTGCCCGGACCCGCCCGACAAATCCAGCAGCCACAAATGTCAGTCTAATGTGAGAGGTCGAAGGCATGAATTAAATGCGTAACAGTTGTAAAGACACGAGGTTAGGCTCATTTGTGGTGTACGACTGCCCGGACCCGTCCGGCAAATCCAGCTGCCAAAAATGCCAGTCTAATGTGGGAGGTCTTTACAAGGTTACAGTGTTAATGAATTAAGAAACACTTAACCAGATAAACATGTGGTGGGACATGAGGGGGTTAAGTGGGTGCTTTGGGTGGCTTGTGAAATTAAGAGGGTGCCTTGGGTGGCATGTGAAATACGATTAGATGCACTTAGCCAAGATTGAAACATGTAAGAAGACATGAATAAAAATGGGGTTAAGTGGGGAAAAAACCTTAGAGGGGACCAAGCATAGGTGGAAAGCTTGGGTCATGCATGGGAACCCTTTTCAAACCAGTAACCCATTAAGTATCTTTGTGGGCTCGACCCAAGTCGAGGACGGGACACGCATACTGGGCTTGATTGTAAGAGGTCAAAACGAGTTAGCGGTGGCAACGCAAGTCTAATGGGGTCATATGCGTGTGTGGGCCCGGGCTGGTAGGTAAGACGTTGTTGCATCATGTAGATATAAGCCGTGCATTTTTGGTTGTATCGGGTTGCCACTTTGGAGAGTGATACACCCCACTGTGGGGCCAGCACGGGTATCTACGAGTTAGGGAGCCGATCGAATGGGGGTAGTGGGTACACCTAGTGGAGATAGGGGCAGACGACACCTATGAAGGCAGCTAGGGGTACACGAAACTACCATTATCATTATTGAGTTCTGTAGGCGGGATCAACTTTTAGGGTGTTTGGTGTGGTGCAGTGTAGTAATTATCCTATAGTGATTAGGTACGCCTGTAACGTTATCTTTGTTCATCTGATTTCCTTTGTTTGCTTTGTCACACCCATTTGTTCACAGTCATTTCCTTATCTTCCAGCTTATGCCTTATCCTAGTTACTTAATGATTATATTGTTAAAGTTATTGCACTCGTCAGACTTTATGTCTGACCCCCTTTGTTTCCACCTCTTTTCTTCCTCCCCCCTCCCAGGTGCTCAGGGTGGGACTAGTACTAGTGGAGCTTGATTTGGACAGCTTTATCTCTTTCTTTGGAAGTTGCTTGGATCGCTGAAGTAAAAGTTCAGCCTATTATGGCTATTTTATGTTGGGGTTATGTCTTTCATTTTATGTACTCTGATTTAGTCAAGATGGATATTATGTACTTGACTCTAGTGTTTGGTTTTTTGATGATGTAATCAAACTTATTTGTTTACCGCTGCAATGAATGAAGTTTTAAATTTTTAAGTACTGTTTTATATCTGTCTTGTTGTTAAGTTTCTGTTCTATACACACTTAAAACGCTCCATAGAAGTTAATGCATTCCCTTTGTGAGTGACATTAATGGACGTGGGGTGTCACAGGTCATATCACTAAATCTAGGAAACCATAGCGCTCCTCCTTCCCATCTACCACTCTCTACAAACTCATGCCGTGCACCCCTAGTTCTCATTCCACCATAGATTTAGATAACATGTCAAACCTTTCTATTTTGGCAAGGAATGTTGAAAAAGGATTTCCAACTTCCCCTTTCCAATTCACTTCCTCTATGTCATTTTCACATTAACCATTCAAGTTTGAAAACTACTTAAACTTTTCCTTTATTAAAAAATAACCACATGAAAGATGTCTTTACAAAATTTCGTTTTTCTCAATTCTATTACATTACTGCATAGCCTTTGAATGTTTACCATTTCTTGTTCTTATATCTTAATTTCTCCTTTAAGTCTTTTTATGATTACCATTCAAGTTTTAAGGTTTACTCACATACCAAAATAATTCCTCGTATCATTACGACTATTCAAACATACTACTAGAACCATTCTTACTAAACCACCTTTAGTTTTATAAAATCTTATCTTGTCAAAGCTTTTCCCAAAAGTAAAAAAAAATGATTGTGCACTTTAACTTGATTGGAACTCTTATTTATTTTAATTAATATTTTTCTAGAGGAATTAATAGGATCAAATTTCTATAAATCTTTTCTAAAGAGAAATTTTGTGTTTTATCTTAAGTAACGAAGAAACTTCATTATTTTAATATTTTTATTTCCTTGTTTAAATATGTAGCACAAAATATAGTGTTTCACCTATACTTTGTACACTTCTTTCACTGCACCTTTCCTTATTACTTTAACAAAACATGTTTACTTACAAACTTATTCATTCATAGAAACTTATCTTATAATTCTTCTTGTTCCAATAAGTTAAGGTGTGTCACAATTCATTCTTTATGAAAAACCTTTATATTTCTTTTCACTCAAGATCACCTTGCACCACATATGCCTAATTCAATTATATTCGAGCTTTCTATTAACCACTTATATCGCTTAACCTGCAATTTGCATACGCACTTTGTTCTTTTGAAAACAAATTTGCATAATTTTCTCAAAAATTATTTTAATGCAACTATCAGTATTACAAACTAGTAAATTTCTATAAACTATAAACTTGAAAACTTTTCCAGAAATCTTTTTCTATATTTATAGTTTGTTTTCAAAGTTTAACTATAAGTACAAAGTGGTTTCTTGACTGCCGTTCCCAAATCCCTTGCGGGAAATTATATTTCTTCGGCCATATTTTCTTTCACGCTAAATTCTTCCAAAGCTATGCCTGAACTGGAATCTGAGTCTAATACCTTTTTGCGCCATATATATATATATATATAATTATGTCTATATATAAAAATAATTCCTAATCCATTTTACTTCATATGGTCCTCAATTTACAAGGCTCTACTTCCCAATTCATTATTTTGAAATACAAAAAATTTAGATAATAATACACTGAATCTTTTTTTTTCAAAACATATCGTACACTATTCACTCTAGCCACTCATGGCCCTACTATTCTAAATATATCAGAGCCTACTGAAACTCGAGTCGGTTTGTCTAGTATCCTGCAGAAAGGAAAAGATAAATATATCAGAGATCACAATAAATATCTCACAGCGGAACAAAATAAAACATAATAATAGGTAAATACTTACCATAATAATGACATTATCTCGTAAGTGTCTCTAAGTTGTAAAATCTCTACCATCTGTCTAACCTGCCGGTTTGTTATGAGGAGGGGGTCAGATCAGAAATTCTGCTGAATGGACAAATTATATTTTCTATAAATAACACTACATATATGTTCTATCACTGATTTGTAATTATTAGGTTATTTGGGTTTATTGCACATTATACCGTCGGTTTTATGCATTAACCGTACCCATCTACTCCTAAGTATATTAACTTAATAAATTATATATATGTAGCTATATGTTCCTTATCCCATGGTACGTCCCATAGTACCTTTCTTGAGTGGTCTCCATCGCCGCACTGCGAAAACGTACTACATCACCATCTTCAAGCTGTGAAAGCGTATTAGACCACGTTACGAAGACATACTAAGTCTCTGTTACCACGCTATGAAAGCATACTAGGCTATGCTACGGAAACCGTGCTAGACCTCCATCACCATGCTATGAAAACATACTTTCTACCATCTGAGTTCCGTTATAGAACTCAGTAGGAGGATTTCAACATCTATAAAGGAGAGCTTCATTAGACCTACAATGCAGATAACCATAGATTTTTTTTGTCTCTTTTCACGGTGGTTGTGGCCCCACTTGTCCATCTTAACTAATAAAAGACCATTTCAAGAGCTAAGTGATCGTTCCCAATACAAACAATCTAAACATCCAATTTGACGTTGTCCCTCATCTAATGTCTCGATAGTGAAAAATCATTGGCATGTTGGTTTAGCTCCAGTCTTTCTATGTACTCGCTCCGACTGATGATGATAGGTACCCAATGATCTACTATCCTTGCCTGGTCCTGGCCACAAATCCTGCTCTAAGTGCCGAGACAACTGCCAAATCAAAATAATCATTCCATCATATTTTTGGCTGCCCTCAACCATAAATGTAACCAAGGCATACTCTATGGATGGGAAAGTACAAACCTACCTTTGGGGGTACAACTGCGTTAGGGCTACCTCAGAGGACCATTTTAGAGTGTCCTCGCGTCCCGTAGAAGTCTCGTACTTCCTTCTAGTTCCATCGAATAGTAAATTGGACGTGCTCCTATTGTATCTCCGAAAACCTATGATGATTTACCTCTTTGGGTTCTTCATCCCTTTGGACTAGACCAAACACACATCGCTGTTTAATTAGACCTTATGTCTAATTTACCATTATGCATTTTACTTACTTTTTTATGTTGATTTGTAGTATTTTTAATCCATTTAATCCAAATATTCATTATTTCTTAAGTAACTTTATTAGTTACCATAGAACCATTTAATAACCATAGAACTTCCTAGTCGCAAGGCCACCATAGAATATCGTGTAATCATAAGGACACGATAGAATATCGCCTAATCACAAGGCCACATAAAATTTCGTATAAAATTTAATTTGCACTTTTTAATTTATTCAAAATAAGCCCTTCTTATTTCATTTCACTTTTAACTGCAACTTTCATGTTATTATCTTACCTTTGCCATAAAATCATAGCCATAGAATTATGCTTGTTAAACTTAATTTACACTTATACGTTTATTTGTAGTAAGCCTTTATTTCACTTTTAATTATAACGTTCACATTATAATCTTGCTTACAAACATATCAGGATCACCTATTATGATTCATTTCTGTGTCTATACAATTATCATAATACTATTTTTACTAATACTTTCAACTTGTCTTATTATGATCCATTTATGTGTCCACACAATTATCATAATTGGTTGCTTTTTTCAATCTATCGCGCATCATCTTGACTTCTTACTGTTTTCCTTTACATAACGCCTTTAAGTTATGTTACTATTTTGCTTATCATCTTTGTAAGTTTATCTTTTAAGAAATTATGCTTAATCCTAATTGATTGGTTACTTGAAATGTACAAAATTCTATTTCCATAGTATAAGACTATTATGTCAATAGAAATCCATAATTGTAAAACATTATGCTATTGAATAGTGTGCAATACAACTAAATCCCTATTTCGCACTAAAATGTGTCCTTTTTCTTTTAATCTTGCAATTATGTTCTCTATTTTTATTACATACTAACTATGGAAATATTTCCTATTTTCTTAACCAACTAATCTTGGTTATTCCTAACTTTTCATTTTAATAAATACATTAATTCCTATTCTCAATTTATTTCTCCAAATTTGACATATTTACTGTAAATTTTTACACAATCAAGCATATACTTGCATTACAATTTTTAAAAATATAACAAATACACTCCTTTATCCAGTTGGTTAATGTATTACACTACCTCCTAAGGGGTCGAGGGTTCGAATCGTCCTATCGTCATACTTTCCTTTATTTAATTCTCATACCCTATATTTGCTCAAAATTAATTCTAAATAATTAATTTCTTTGTATACATACAACTTTGTCAAATTTACAATCTAATTACATATTTAAAGTAAATAATCCAAACTATAATATGTCAAATTATAAACTTAATTAAACTATACCTAAGTTTACCAGGAAAATTAATTACTAATAATGATTATAAATTAAATTAATTATATATTAAACTAAATTAGAAGGAATTAAATGATAATATGCACCATTACTAAAAAAAATCACCTCACCCGTCGTCCTAAGCTTTAATCCTTGGTTGCTGAGAATCCCGCCTCCAATATAGGATTATATAAATATTTATTACTATAAAGCCCTTCCCCTAAAATTTAGAAATTTGGGTTGGCCTGTGTCTAAAATAAAAGACTAGCCGCTCCTTTTCTAAAATAAGAGAATGAACAAGGCATGGAAAAGATTGATTTGTGAAGAATTAGCTAGGTTAAGCTAGGGATCTCAGACCGCTGAACTCCTAGATTAAATCCAGGACAACCACGTCATTCGGCCAATAGAGTTTCGTCCTCGTCTTAAATTTGAAAATAGGCCAATAGAACTAAGCTACGCAAGCAATAGAGCGTCACCACTTTGTATCTGGGCAAATTAGTGTCTAGGTTCATGAGTATGTTAACACAGGCATCATTTAAATCGATACACTTAATATAGTTATTTCAAAAGTGTTAGTAATGTAGTGGTAAAGCGTGTGCTCAGTTTCCCATAGCCAGTAGCTTCTTTTCCTCTCTTTTCGTGTTTGTTTTGAAACTTCGTTTAATGATATCTATATCATTCTTCGTTTTAAGTCCGTCTTCTGCAAATTATAGGTCTAAATTGATCAAAAAATCGTTAGACACAATGATGCTAATTCAGTGACCAAATCTTGAAAATTTTATGGATATTATTTTATTATCTAAATTAAAATGCGGGTTGTTACAGAAATGACTACACATTGCACAATAGCAAATATTCATTGTTAACTGTACGTATATAAAAGAATTAAAAAATAGCTATAATGAAACTACATTAACTAAGGGATGACCCGAGTAGTCTAACTCTTTCACTATTGTAGGCATGATGTATTTGAATTTAAGTTTAATTGAAATAATATGAGAGAAAATTAATAATTAATAATTTTAAAGAAAATTAAATGAATATTTATATCTAATTAATTTGAGCTCGTTGCATAGCGGAATATGTAAATTTCCAGTTCGAATTTCAAACTGATATATTGAATCCAATATAGATCGGAATTCTATGAAATAAGAATCTACCAGAGCTATAAAAGTATGGTTTCGTGATAAAAGTGAAAAATCAATATTTCATCATTTTAATTTTGAGATGTCAAAATTGAATTTTTGAAAAAATCGCGGTATGGTAGTTTGTAAACCAAAAACACATATTAAATTAGTACCAAATATTTTATATTAACAGAAGATTTAGGACAATGATTATCTTTGATACGAACTAAACAATGAACAGTGTCTGTACCATAAATTGAGCAACATAAATGCATATCATAGAAATGACTAATAATATTAGATTGGTATAGAAATACAAAAGCACACCATATTAAATAAAACAGTAAAGCTTAATCAGAGCCATAGCATGTAAGCCAATTATAACGATGTTTATAAGATTTATGACTAATGAATTACATTATGTGTTTTGATAGGTAATATGAATCAAAAGTGCAATGATTTTCCTTATAAACATCCTCATCTTCAACAAGTTCGATAATCGCACTGTAATGATTACAGGCATCCATAAAAACACCATACTTTTTATGAATTTCTATAGTTAGACCTCCCCAAGTGACAGTCCAGATGGTTGTTGTAAGCTGCTTAGATCATCTTCTAGAACATTTCATGGTTTACACCCCTACCATTTTGCATCATAATATCATGCCTTTAATCAATGTCAATATATGCCTTCATGAGTACAAGTAACTCAGAAGAAGACCAATTAATGTTGGACATCTTCCCATGTTAGTTTAAGTTTAATGTTAGGAAGAATGAAGGAAACTATTTGTAAGCAGTGATGTACAGATAGCAACGACAAAGTGATTGCTACATTTAATGATAACCATCATCAACTATATATTCAACACTACTACATGTACTAATAATACAATAGTAACATAATCACCATCAACAACATAATATCAACACAAAAACATGCAAAGCTAACCTTCATCAACTACATATTCAGCACTAGTAAATGTACTAACATACAACAGTAACCTAATCACTATCAACGACATAATATCAACACAACAACATGTAACGATAAAATAGTACTACCAAATTGTTATCCGGCCTTTTGGTTTGGCTATCATAAGCAGTCGAGGCCCACATGACTCGGTCCATAGCATGGTTAAATGCTTCAGAATTATCGCCAAAACAAAAAAGTACAAAGCCTAGATGAAGTCTTACCAGTATGGTCATCACGGCTCGTCAAAACTACTTAAAAATGACTTAAGTGCTCAGGGATCCATATAAACAACTCCTCGCCCTAATCTTTATCCTAGAATCCTAAGTAGAGCGGGATCGGTATTCCCACTCGTTCACGGGATCGGTAGTGAACATTTAGTATCCTGCTCCATTACACCAACTCGGATCCCTAATTCATCTAGAAAATACAAGTGTAGCAGGGTTTGTGCACATTCAGGATCGACATTGTTGGATTAATATCCCAGGACAACCCTTTACAACTTCGTATCCCGGTTGTCCCAGAAGTTTTGTCTCGTAGATTTCTTATCCTAAAGGCGCACGACTCTTTAAAGAAAACAAAAGAAGAGAGAATTCAAAGCTTCAATATCTGAAAAAGATAAGTGTACAGGATCCGCAGCGATCCCGGGATATGCAAATGGTGGGCACGTGCCCACCAGCATGCCCTCTTACCTGCTCCTACTTTCTCCCTTATACAATAAATACCCACCATTCTGCTTCAAGGAGTTGGATTTTTGCTTCTTTGACACTATGAGAAGAAGACATTGCCTATTTAACTCTCAAACTTGATCCATAACTCCAGGAAGAAGAAATCTATCGCTTTTTAGGCACTTGGATTTTTTGGGTTTCTTTGGCATTTCAGGAAGAAGAACCTAAGCATTATATTGGACCTAATTGAACATACTTTCCACTATTGCCATTGTACTCATTTAAAACCATTGTCCCCACCGTTATACTTTTGACATTGAAGTGAATAAAGAGAAAAACAATCAAAGTGGACGGACCGAACCACTATAAACACTGTGCTGATTTACTTTCCTGCATAATTTTCGATACTGGATGTTGAGTTTCATTGTCTTGTAACTTGTTAGTGTTGTTGTCAACTTTTACGCACCAACATTCTAGTTATTTCACTAAGAGACTAAAGGTTTCATCTTTCCTAACGTTCATCCACCAAGACTTGGAGTGCTACTTAGGTATCTTAAACTTACCTATCAAATTTACCGATAATGGTGACCAAAGGAAAGACTATTATGGTTGGACCAACGACTTTGCTCCTGACTTTGAAAACCCTCGTGAGCATCAACCCACTGAAGCTCTGACCATCTTGGATATCGCTACTTCCTCCAACACTAAGGCTCTGGTTATATGAGCTCAATTTGTTGAACGAAAAAAATGTTAAAGAATTTATATCTAATAGATACCATTACTAAGAAATTTGATACCATAATCCCGGTTATTCTTCTTATTGGATCCTTATCTAAAGGTAAAATTTGTACCATATTGGGTCATCCTATTAATAAGCTAATTGGGTCGATTTCCCAGATTCTAGCATTCTCGATTGATTTGGTCAAATATAAAGAAATCTTTCACATCATTACCGCGGGTCCTCAAAAAACATGGTTTGTGTGAAAAAAATTGAGAGAAAAAAGAAGAAGCCTCGGCAAGAAAATCAAGCGAAACATTGATTTGACGCAACGACTTTAATATTATGATCAATAAGACTATTTCACCTTCAAGTAGATAGGAGCGCTCAACCTCATCCAAATTACTTCTCCCCGAGCTCCATTCTTGTTCCTCTCTACCATAACCGAAGCCAACGTCGGATAATCAACCATGATGGTGTTAAAATCACTATCAGAGAGGGAACGTGCCATCTCGACCTTTCCCGGTTTAAGCTTAATACCGACAAGGGAACTAGTCCTCGACCCCTCACTAGGAAATATATACCCGCTATAATCTCGAACTTGGCGCCTATGCTTCAAAAAACAAATAAGGCCTGAGCTCCCATCTACCAAGCTCCACAAAATCAAAGAATCAAGGTTGGATATTCTCAAGATGAAGATGACATTTATCCAAGAAGGAGTCCAAGACTACACATTCTCGAGTTGGATCATGACCGCTGGAATCCAACGGTGATCCGAATTCCTCTTTTCGCCAATCGGTCTGCAACATCATAAAAGAATCTTGAGGGCACGTCGCTAACGATTGGAAAATCAGTACGAGTCATAAGCCCTTCACTGAAGAAGTGCTCAATGTTGAATGACCCAAACATTTCAACATGCCGCAGATAGAGCCTTACTAGGGGAAACTGGATTCTCGAGACTTCGTAAGCAGTTATGAATCTCACATGGACTCTGCTCATGCCACAGACGTGAAATTCAAGTATTTCCTCATCTTTTTAGAAGGAGTGCCTCTGTTATGGTTCACTCGACTCCCGTCGAGGCCATCTCAACCTTCGATCAGCTCCCCAGGAATTTAATCAAACAATTTAGGATGCATATCTATTAAGGCACCGAGAAAACTCTAAAGTGCTACCTCGAAAGATTTAACAATGCCTTGGTAGAGACCGAAGACCTTGAGCACCGTCATAGCCCAATTTGCTAACGACATCTTTCCTGATTTTGAATTTGGAGCATTGATTGACCGAAAGCAACCTAAGACTTTGGAAATTTTCTAGAGAAAAACAACCATTTCTTACGTCAAGATGAAGCACATAGGAATCAAGCTCCTCATTATGACAATCAACTTCAATATGAAGTCCATAGTTTTAACGACTCCAGTCCCAATGTCCCACACAAACCTACTTGGGGCGGAAACAACGGATGTAGTCATAACAAGAAGAGAACGTTGCTTTGGTGGTACTGTAATCCTATGCCCTTGGGAGGACTACAAAGAGGATCTACGACCGAACCTGGATCCTGTCTCATAAGCTTGGATAGAGGGCTTCCCCGAATTTCTCATAGATAATTTTAAAGCTATTAGTGAAGCCATGAAAACTATGGGTAGAGTAACAGAGTTAGAAAGTTGTAAGCACTCTCATATTGATCATCGCTACATATTTCTGAAAATGCACTTTTGTACGAGGGTGGATTCTCAAACTGCTTTTGTAGCTCATATCAATAACTCTGAATATCTTTTGAAAGTGAAGCGTTTGGATTATTCTCATCACACCAGAAAACCGGAATCAGTTCTACTCGGTTTCAAAGAGAATGAGTTGAATATTCTTGACCAGAGGTTATACAGTGAGGATTTGCAAGATTTAGATACTAGTGACCGTTTTGATGTCATGGGTTACGAGCCAAGATCTCATCCCTCATTCTTGGGAGAAGTTATACTAGATAATTCTATGGAAGTTACGGGTCTAGATGCAGGTTGGAGAGATTGGCCTGATTCTCCACAACAAATCATGCATGACTATGATTTCCAGGAAGAGCATGTGCCACCACCATAACCAGACTCACTGGTCACTCCATTAGTCAGATCAACAGAGCCCAAACTTATGAGGACAATAGTCAGACGCAGCTTCAGAAATAACAAAGCCAATTCCTTCCCAGGAACCTCACGTACATTCTTTGAACCAGCAGTTTTTTCCTCTGCAAATAAAAGCCTGAATAAAAAGTTAGCACATTGCATGGGAGTTACTTTGCGTGATGAACACTACTCCGTCATTCAAACACATGAATTCAAGCGTTTAAACCCCCCTCAATGAAGATTGTCACATGGAACGTGCATGGGCTGGGTGACCCATCTAAAAGTCACTCGATTAACCCCGTCCTATCTCCTTATAAAATTGACATCCTTCTCCTTCAAGAAACGAAAATTAGTGATCTTGAATCAAGATTTTTTAGGCAGGTAGGTGGTCCAATTTTATTAGATGGGCACATATCAATGCAGATGGATCTAAAGGTGGCATTACTACTACATGGAACGAACCCACTTGGGCTCATCAACAATCCTTTCACACCCCATCCACCCTTCACGTCTCCCTCAAGCATCTCCCTTCTAATACTGTATATTTCATTAGCAATATCTACAACCCGTAATTACATTAATGATAGAGTGGTTTTGTGTCAAACTTGCATTGATTTTGCATCCCAAGTTAATGGCCTGTGTATAATTGGCAGTGATTTTAACACTACAAGGATCATGTTAGAAAGAAACCATGGCCATCTTTCTTGTGATACCCTATCCTTTAACTCTTTCATCAATGCATGCTCTCTTATTGGTCCTCCGATATGCAACCGTCTTTTTACATGGTCAAGGAGAAGACCAAACCCATCGTTGGCTAAGCTCGACCGCTTCCTCTTCAACTCGTCTTGGAAGGACCTCCACTAGCTTTCCTTAGTCAATGGCCTGGGCACGGTCATCTCCGATCACTACCCCCTCCTCCTTGACTCCAGCTTCCTCTCTACTCCTAAAAGACCCTTCAGATTTAAATGCTTGTGGCTGCTTAAACCTAATTTCGAGGACTTTATTAAATTGTCCTGGTCCCAACAAACTAAAACTCGATTTGCTGCTGAAAGAGTGGTCTTGAAACTCAGATCCCTAAGAAAATTAATCCGCCCATGGGATAAGAACATCTGGGGTTCTCTTAGAACAAGGATGGAAGCAATGTAAGACGATATTTTGAAATTGAATATCCTGGAAGAATCCCATGCTCTAACAACCATGGAGCTAAGAGAACTCAGAGACCTTGAAGAGGAATTGGATAGAATTATCAAACAGGAGGAAACTCGTTGGTCGTTCCAAAGCGAAATGGATTGAGGAAGGGGATAAGAATACAGCGTACTTTCGCTGTCTGGCCAGACAACGATCCTTGTTTATTTCCGAGATTCAACACAATGATACCACTTACTCCAATCAATCCGATATTCTCCGGCTCTTTTCAGAGTACTACCATAATCTGCTTGAAAAACAGTCCTCTTCCTTCCCTGGCATTGATTGGCACCTCCTATACCCTAATCCTCCCCAGCTTCAGTTAGACCACCCATTCTTCGAGGAAGAAATATGGAATGCCCTAAAACACATGGCCGATGATAAAGCTCCAGGCCCAGATGAATTTAGCCCATTCTTCTTCAAGAAATTCTAGCCAACTATTAAACATGATATTATTGCGATGTGTAATGAATTCCGGGATGATCCAATGACCATTTCAATACTGAATTATGCAAATGTTGTGCTCCTCATCAAGACTGTAGGTTCTACCTCCCTATCATCTTTCCGTCCCATTAGCCTCCTTAGTACCACATATAAAATTATCACTAATATCCTTGTTAACAGATTATAATCGGTTATCTCATTGCTGGTTGGTACTAAACAATCTGCCTTTATTATAGGCCGAAACATGTTAGATTGTGTTGCTGCTACTCAGGAGGTTATTTCATATTGCTACTCCACCTCTACTCCCGGTGTCCTCCTAAAACTTGACTTCTCAAAAGCGTTTGACTCTGTAAATGGGAATTTTATCCTTCAGCTGATGGCCAATACGGGTTGTCCACCGAAATGGTGTGATTGGATTAGGTGCATACTTCAAACCAATTGTTCATCCATTTGTGTCAAAGGAGATATTGAGAACCTCTTTAAATCCTTGCATAGTCTCAGATAAGGAGACCCACTCTTCCCTCTCTTATTTGTCTTCATTGTGGATGTCTTTAACCGAATGATCAAACTTGCTAGCTACAATCATCCGATATATAATCAGATGATCTCTAATCTACAATTTCTGATGGTACTATCCTTTTCGCCTCTCCTGAACCTTCTCACCTCCATTTCCTTAAACTCCTCCTTTACACTTTTGAACTTGTCTTTGGCTTATCCACTAATTTCCGTAAGAGCTCCATCATCATGCTTAGCAACTTTGACCATCTTGGCCCTCTCATTTCCAATTTCCTTAGCTGTAACCTTTCTCATTTCCCTATCACTTACCTAGGTATCGCCTCCATCCTACCAAATTTAAGAAAAAAGATTGGCTACCCCTCATTGATAAGATCAAAACCAGACTTGCGACCTCGAAAGTAGACTCCCTTTCAGCCGTTGGCCACCTGGTGCTGGTTAAGTCCGTCCACTCGGCCATCCCCACCTACTGGTTGTCATTCCATAAAGTGATGTGTTGGGTTATTAATTGAATTGACTCCATCCAAAGTTTCTTCCTACGGAATGGTAATAAATTAAGCGTTTACTAAATTGGAAATCGGTTTGTCTGTATCAAGATCAGGTAATCTTAGGTCTATATGACCTAAGCTCCCTCAATTCGGCTCTTCTCTCAAAGTGGCTTTGGAAGACTCTCACCCCCGGTGATTTGTTATGGAAAGACTGGATCCTATCTATGCATTATCATAACCTTGTCATGCACGTCCCACCTCTCTACAATCCGCTCTCCACTCTGTTGTGGGAATTTATCAACCCTTCCCGATTAAAAACCTATTCCAGGTCAGACTAGGTAACAGTAGAAATTGCCTTTTCTGGCTTGACATCTGGCATGGCGTCCTCCGCCTTTCTCACACTCTCTCCTTCCTCTTTCCCCTCTTAACCTCCCACGATTTGTCTGTTCAACCATCTTCCTCTCTTGGCCTTTCTCATTTCTTCCCCAACTCTCTTTTCAACCTCCCCATTCTTTTCGATTTTCGTAAAGTCTGCAGGATTATTCTTTCTTTTCATCTTAATGAAGTTGTTGATACCTACTATTGGGCGTTATCACCAAACAAGGTTTCTCTGTGTCTTCTTGCTACCATTTCCTAAATCATCACTGTCGACTGTTCTTCTTCTTCAGGCTCTAGAAGTGTAAGTGACCTCCTCGCATTCTCTTCTTTCAATGATGCCTTATTAGAGCTCACATCAACACCAGAGACAGATTGTGCCGCTTCCATGTCCCTACTTCCCCTACTTATGCTCTTTGTTCGCTGGAGAATGAAATAACTCATCATTTATTTCTAGATTTTGATTTCTCATATCCCATTATTTCTGCAACGAGCTCTCGCCTTCTTGGTTGCATCCCCGAGATCACCTTCTTATTTGATCATTGGAAGTATAACCTTCCTAATTCTCTCTTGGACAACTTTATATCTATCTTTTGTTGGTGCATCTGGAAAGAGAGCAATGCTGCTATTTTTGGAAAACCTAGAAGTTTATCTGATGGACTTTGCAGATGTATCACATACTTGTTTTGTACATACTCAGGTGTGGCTCATTATGCACCATTCAGGCTCACCATCCGAGACGAAGCTTGGCAGGAGGAAGGTCAGGGAAGCACAAATGCTAGCTGGCTTGATGGAAGGAATTACTGATGTGCTTGCGGTTGTAGGTTTGTGATGTTGTTCTCCTTTTTATGTACATATTTATGTTATTTTTATGCTACTTAAACTTATGGGATGGTAACTTAATCTTGAATCTATTATTTTTGCTACAAATCAAGCTTGTTGATCGGATATGTTTATTTTCTATGGTATTTAATTGGCTGTGCGGTACCATACTGCATATCCGTTTGCTCTAAAAACAAGAAGAGCAAGTGGCTCAAACTTCTGTCTTTCGACAACAGCACTCCGCTTAACAACTCCCTCAGGAACATCTACCTCAAAACCTACAATGTTTTCCAGTACAAAAAACCAAAGCCTAGAGGTTCGTTGGTAAAGGATAGAGAACCCGAGAAATACTACTGGTTCCATAATGTCCATAGCCACGACATAAATGAATGCCACCACTTGAAGGACGACATTGAAAAGCTTGTTCGAAAGGGAAAGCTTGAGAAGTACATACAGGATCCCTCAAATGAAATTCCCATGATGTACAATGCTCAACAAGAATTTGAATCAACCAAGACTTTAGATCGCAACTAGATCTCCTAGGATCTCCCTTTTAGACTCAGCAAGATTGCAACAGAAACAAGTGGCTTAGGCAATAACACTACATCGTATGTCTCATAGCCACGACATAAATGAATGCCACCACTTGAAGGACGACATTGAAAAGCTTGTTCGAAAGGGAAAGCTTGAGAAGTACATACAGGGTCCCTCAAATGAAATTCCCATGATGTACAATGCTCAACAAGAATTTGAACCAACCAAGACTTTAGATCGCAACTAGATCTCCTAGGATCTCCCTTTTAGACTCAGCAAGATTGCAACAGAAACAAGTGGCATAGGCAATAACACTACATCGTATGTCTCATCTTGCTTGAGTTATAACTCATGTAAACATTTTTGTTTATTTTGAAAGAATAATTTGACTACAACCTTACACTTTAACAAGCTAATTGTGAACATGATCGATTGAAGTGTAGTTGATGCTCGAAGTATGCATGGTACGTCAAGTCTTGAAGCAACTGACTTGCATACATGAGAATACCGCCTATAGTCTTTTTCAAGACTCAAACCTTGTGGAATGGTCTACCATCTTTAACTTAACTCGAGTCTCGAAACGATGATGAAGCCAAGTATAAACAACTTGCAACGCATCTTAACTTAAGTGTCTAACTCTGTCCCTTAGTCTCTGGACTTGGGGGAACCCGAATCTAAGTATATCGACAAGTTATGTTACATGAGTACAACAATTGGGAAATTTAAAAAGATGCTCGAACATTTAGAGTCGTCACCTCCATTGACGTAGTGGTCTCCGAGATTGTTGCTGGAGGAACTGGTTTGTAAACCACTCCCAACCTTGTCTCCACCATCAGAGATGGAACGGGAGTGAAAAGCAAACCCTCTTCCCCAGCAAATGCCTTCTCATCATGGATCTCCGCCTCCTCCCGAGCTACGGCCGCTTCCCAGTCAATTGAGGGGACGTCGGAAAGCATAACATGGGGCACATCCGAAAGCGGGACTGGAGGCACATACCCTCCACCAATTCTTGCAATCCTTCTCATAGGCGTGGTGGACACCGAGTTCATCATCGGAGAAATCGATTTGGAAACATTTCCCAACCACACCTCCTTCGTCGAAGACAAAATGTGGGTGAAAGGAAAATCCTCTTCTCCAACGAACACCCCACTCGCTGTTGTCATGGCCTACCACCTCCTTCTGAATCTGACCACTTCCCAGTCAGCTGGGGAGAAGCACAACCGAGGGCACAACAAGAGGCAGGCCCCGAGGGCACATACCCTCCACCAGTTGCCATATCCTCATTATCATAATCCCCTTCGCGACAAGTGGTGTGACCTTTCGAGATCAAACCTTCCATGCAAAGGAAATGATCCAAAACCAAAGTATAGGCATCACAAAAGTCACTTCTGACATTCGTCAAGCCCAAGACTGCCTATAAACTAACATCTTGGAACGTGGTGATAATCTTTATTTTTATAACTAAAACCATCGTCATCATCGAACATAGTCGCAGTACATGGATGGAACCGTGATTACGTTATGATTGTGTTTGGAGTCAAGCGAGGGTCGTACTCGCTTGCCAAGTTCGAACTCCCAGTCAGCTATGATACATTCAATTTCAATCCCTATCCAATCACACGACGTCGCGTGAAGATTCAAGCTTACTAGTTTGAGTTCGGAATCGAAGAAAAGAACTCCACTTTGAACTCCTAGTAAAAACAAGAAAATTTGGTTAAGTCAGTCGGATGCAAAATTAAAATCCGTACCCCTATGCACTTGCAAGAATTTCTCATGTTTCTCGATTCACTTGAATTCATGAAGTCTCAAAACTCCTCTACCTAACTACCGATCCTGGATACTCATGATCTCAAACAACTTAAATATAAATGTAACAACAAGTTAATTTACATAAGTACAATGTTAACAGATGTAGAAAATACTTGAACACTTAAAACGATATGTGATATAAGTAAACTAACTTTTATTCCCATATTAAAAATACATCCTTCTTCTTTCTAACGATACGATGTACATCAAAACCACATCTTACCCCCAAAAGCAAGGGTCGTACTCGCGTACCCTACTGACCTAAAAAAAACACAATCTACCTATGACAATACTTGGACAAGCCACCATTCTCCTTCTTTTTCTAAGATTCGTTCTGGGGAAGTTTGTCCTCATCTTTCTTACTCTTCTCCCTCTTTCCACTCCCTCCAGATCCTTTTGGCTCTTTTAGCGGAGTTGGCTTGCAGCGAGGTCTTAACTTAAAGCTCCTGCTGGTGGATGATGGGAATTCCAATACTTCCTCATTGGAAATCTCTGTTATTCCAGGGTGGACTACGTTCAATGGAGATAAAGTAGCTTCTACTATGGCCACAGAGATCTGAGCTTCCTTCACTTCCATTTTGGCTTTCCTGGCCTCTTTCTTAGCTCTTTTCTTCGCCTCTTTCTCAGCCTTTTTCTGAGCCTCTTGTCCAGCCTTCCGCTTTGCCTACTTCTCATCTTTCAACCTCCAAAGCTCATCCTTTTCTCTTTTGCGGACTGCTTTGTCCTCGGCTTTCTTCCCGGTCGCTTACTCAACTTTGTCCTAGGTCTCAAATTTTTCCTTCACTCTCGCCTCATTCCGAGCTTTAAGCCTCACCTCCTCATCTGCTTCCTATTTTCCTCAATCTCTTCATACTTCCCAAACATTTGGACCCTGTTGATGCTCGACTAGTTCATGCATTGACGACCCACCTGTTTCTACCTACTTAGTAACCTAAGGGTCCTCCTCCTGCCTTCCCTTATCCTCGTCAAAAAGTCTATCAAACTCGTCCATTCCAGTCTCACCCATCTCCAAACTGGGAACATTTTAGGATGACCGAACTCCTCTCCCATTTTCCTTCGATAGGCCTTAACATTAAACCCTGACCCGACAGCCATAGTTATTTCAGAGCCGGTCGTCATCCCTTTCCAGAAGAGCCTGCGCGATGAAGGGGAAGAAGAGTTAGTCTACTTCTACTTCATATTACCATCTTTCGAATACCAGTGAGAAAGTGGATGCACATCCTATCATTTACTATGTAACCTCCATTGGAATAGTTCTTCCAGCTGTTGGTGGAAGGAAGCCTTCGTGTTCCAACCTTGGGTGGTCGGGGTCGTATTCCCTAACCACGGGAGTTAGCAAAGATGAGCCGCCAGTGGGACCAAGTTAAATGATTTGCTGCTGCTAGGAAGTACCACCATCAAATTTGTGAGAAACCACCATGCTTTCGGCTTCGATCGCTTTTCCTTTCTCAGCAATAAGCCGTTATGCCTCCTCCGCCTCAGTGTCATCCTTAAGTATGGCTCTACCTTCCACTAACACCCAGCGCTCATCAAATGTTAAGTGCTGGACCATTGGCACTTCATTTTCTATAGTATCCACATCTTAGGAAGCAGCTTCATATTCCACCAGTTTTTCCCAAGCTGGAGGAAGCATTCTGGCATAACCTTCGACCTACTTGATTCCGTGAAATCGAAGAGTTTTCGCATAAAAGGCTATAATCGCCGGATCCTTCTCTCTCAAGCTTCACTCAGGCCTCTCAAACTAGAATTCTAAGCCCTTCCAGCTAGGCCTTGAACTCGGCCTTGACGCCCTTTGACTGGCCCAACACTTCTCTATTCGATGCCTCCGCAACTTCTTTTTACTTCCTCTCCCGCTTGAGCTCAATACGACTTGCCTCAGGTAATTTCCCAAGCTCTTCATTCTCTTTAGTCAAGCACTATTCCCCATTCGCAACTCCTCGTTTTCTTGCATTGGAACTTCACTATATTGTTGAGGTCGCTAAACTTCCTCATTTTCCTTCTCCAATTAGACATTCTCCTCGGAAACCGCTTTATTTTTATTCTCAAGTGTTGCTTCCGGAGCCCCGATCGAGGCTAATATATCCTTGTGCTCTTTTTGAGCCCTAGCCATGGCTTCCTTCACTTCCTCCAACTCCTTCCTCGGCCCATTTATTTCGGCACTAGAGAATTAACAAATAAATATGCTACTCAAATATGCAAAAATATATACTAGTCAGAATCTTGTCTCACCTTTTTCGGCATTCCAATCTCTGATGCCTTCTTGATCAACCTTAGCCCCAAGTTTCAAACCCTAAATTTTTGCATTCTTTTGAAACTCAGGTCGGAAAGTGTTCGGGCATACTAATACATGTACTGGTACTGATGAAGATGTTATACACTCGGGTCCACGTTTCCTCACCAATGTGCATTGGGATATGATGCGTATCAGGCATCCAAGTCATCTACTCAAAGTAGAAGCCTGAAAAAACTTCTTTATGATCTCCTTCTTCTCTGCGTCGCTCAGTTCTGGGATCTCCAACATCTCGGGCACCGTTAGGCCATGCTTTTGTATCTCCCTTCCTCCATTCCCTAAACCTCCACCAATCTTTTCTTTTCTTATGACCTTATCCAATGGCGTTGGGGATGGAGCATAAGGAGGAACGATTGCCGCACAACTGCTATGTACTGACCGTCTTTGTCCTCTTTCCTGTATCGACAGGCCATGTGGATGGTGGCAAAGATGCCGAGTGTTGAGATTGGTCCCGATGTAGTCGATTGCTGCCTTGATCGTATGGTCGCTTAGATTTCAAGTGCAACTGCATACTTTTGATAAAGGCGCTTACGATCCTCCTTTTTATTTTTGGGAACTCCCAAATCCCCGGTCCTAGTCTTTGTCACCTTCTCTAACCATATTGCCTGCACATGGAAAATATAAAATCAGAATTGAACATTATACATACACAAATAAGTGTTGAGTTATGCAATGCTTGTGTGTGTTTCCTAGTGTTCACCCATGGTCCGATTGTCAGCTTGCTTGAATGGATGACCACCCCAACATTCTGCAATAAGCTTTCAACGTTCGTCTCGATAGGCCCATATAAGGACATCTATACTGGGACTTTAGCTAGGTCCTTGAACTGACCCTCCGCTTCCATCGACACGGTGACCTCAGAGGATGTAATTGGATAAATTGGCTTGAAAGCCTCTCCTAACCTCGTATCTTCTATTGGAGAGGGAACGGGAGTGGGTTGCAAACCATCTCCTTCGGTGATCTCCTCCTCTTCACTGCCATTGTGAGCACTAGTATTCTCCTGAGATCCTACCTCCTCCTCTTCTTCCAGGGGATCATCACGAATCCCGACAAGATGCACGCCCACTTGTGGGCCCAGAGGAGCACCTCCTCCCTCAGCCCTCGCCACGTCCACTTCTTCATCCTCATCCTTATGACCCGTTGAACAACCCTCAAGAAGTAAACCTAATACATGGAGGAGATGGTTCGACAGCAAAGTTCGCTCATTATGGAATTCATGCAGGACATCCCTCAAAGATAAGAATTAGTCATGATATATCCCACTACTTGGAATCTAGGGGATACCAACCATATGAAATTTCAAGTTAGTTTGCAGCTTACAACTCAACTAACTTGACACACGATGTAAGTATTAAAGCACTTACATCCTGCAAGCCTTCTCATCGCGAATGTTGAAAGGCATGAACGTAGAACCAATCGTCCTTGGAATAACCCAGTTTGTTCCACACCCTCAAGATTATGTGAATTTTAGCCTGCACCTCATAATTGACGAGAGAAGGCGAAATGCTTCTTCTCTATCGGAAGTAGAGATATCAAATGTCTTCCCCAATTGGCTTCAATCCCAAGTTCCCTATATACAGGGTATAGGTGCCAAGCAAGAAGGTGTATGTGTTCGGATAAATTTGCGTCAGTGCCAGATGAAATAAATAAAGAATATCTTGAGCATATGCGCACGACTGGGAGCGTATGATGGGGGTTCATGCAACAACCCGGAATTTTGACAATACAATAGTTATTTAATTAGATTTTGAAAATAGTAATTTTTGCAAATGAAGGAATTTGACCATGAAACTTTAACCATTATCTCAAAATTTTGATCAACTTTCATGTTTGGAGCTTCGCGAACGGAGTTCATATGAAAAAGTTACATACGAAATATGAAAAATGAACGGAAATAAATAAAATGTAATATTATATATATTAATTATTTATTTCCTTAGCCACCTCACTGCCAATTCAACTGGGGCGGTCGAGCGGCAGTCGACCGCAAGCTGCGACCGCTTGGTCGAGTCAAGCAGTGATGGCTGGGGTTTTGCTAGATATAAACTATTATATACGGCCATATGTTCATTAAATTTAATCTAATGGTTCATGGCCAATTACGCTCCTATAGATAAAGGGGTAAGGCGTCATTCTTTTCCACTCAAATCTGTAGGCAGTAGCGAAGCTCTGCCATCCCCCATTCTCTTTAAATCAAATTCTAAATCATAAATAGGTTCATATATAATCAATCAAACAAAAATTCATATATATTTGAAAGGGAATATCAGATTCAAGTGGAAAAGGGTATGAATTGACATTTAAGCTATTCTTCATCGGATTCTCCCCTCTTTTCATATTTTCTTGCAAATCTACAGATCTGAAAGTATCCCCTTTCTTAGAATAACTGTAGATCCGTAAGAACTTGGGAATTGTAGGCCTAAAAGATTATTCAGATTTCAGATTTGGATGCTTTCAGGTGGGTGAGAAACTTATATATATAAAATTACAATAGCTTAATTATCACATTTGTATTAGATCTTAAATATAACATTTATCAGATATGTTTATAATATTGTTAAATCTGAAATGATGCCTATCTGATCTGCTTATGAATGTTGTCAAAAACCTAAAGTATAGATTTGTGGTTTTGAATAACATTATTTGTGGGCTTACTTAATTGTTTAAATTATTGTCTACAATTATGCTGGAAAATATATTATGGTTGTTGCAAAACACTGTAGATTTGGAAATCAGTCCCATAAAACACTGTTAAGATGTAACTTTATTTCAAATCTTTTGTTTCAGTGTTAAATGACAAATTGTGTAATCCTAATTAAAAAGACATAAACCTGTTTGTGTTCAATTTTGTTGGAGTTTTAAGCTTAATTATTGTAAATATGTCTTTTTCCTCTTTTAAAATAAAAAGATATTATTTGAACCAATAAGAAATATTCATACATTGAAAAAAGGAAAAGTTGTGTAAATTCACATATAAATATATATATATATATATATATATATATATATTTGTACATAGTTTACATCAATTAATCCAAAACATACATAACATACATTTCTAGTGGTTTGAAATATGTTTATTCCAATATTCAGCCATGGTTTACAATAAATGTAGTTGGCGGTCTTTTTGAAAGATTTTTAACCTCATTTCAAGATTGAATACAAAAAGGAATGTTTGGTTATTAGTTTAACCAAATTATTAAACTTAACGATATTGATAATACAAATTAAATATGTTAACTATGCAGATATATAAATGCATATATATATATATATATATACATTATTCGTGTGAATCTATGTAAACAACGAAATATATATAATAATGGACATTTGAATGTTTGAATGAATTCCATTTTATCGAATTTTACATGTAAATGTAATCCATATTAAATGAATATATTTATGGTGGCCATTGTAGCAATTATGTAATTAATTGCTATAAATAGGGCCATAAATAAATAGCTATTATAACCGTCATTGATTGGGAAAAACCAAATTTAATTAGGAAGTTAAGCCTAACGATTACAAATTTCTAATTTGGCTAGGATTAATTTTGTAAACCCTAATTCGGGAATTAAATTATGACCATACTAAGACATGAGTTTAAGCTCAACTTGTGGTAGAAGTCTTCCCGGAACTTCCCGGCAAATCTAGCATCCACAAGTAGTCGGCTTAATGTGAGGGGTCCGGTGCATAAATATATATGTACACAACGGGAAATAAAAAAAATTAGTAATGTTTTTTGGGGTACAACAAACAGATATTTGGAGACGGGTAATTAAGGATAATTAAAGTCTTAGGGAATTATGACTGTTAGGTTCATAAGTGACATTAATTATAATCAATGGGAATAATAGGTATTTAAAGATTAATTTTTGCCTTAGGAAAATATGATGTTATGGTCATAAATAGCAATAACCCTATGAAACAGAAATAAATTAAATAAAAAGGGGATTAATGGGTATTGATTGCCGTTTTAAAATACTAAGTCCAATTAGAAAAAATAATTAAATAAATATCCTAGGTTAAGAAAGATATAACTCTCCTTATCTTATGACAGTTAACCAAGAACCTATAATTAAAGGTTTGAATTAGACTAGGTTGGTTTTTTATGTGGAATGTCATTAACCATAGGAACCCGTGACGATAAGTAGTTTGTATATGTATGGTATTCCCGTTAAGAGAAACTAGACGGGAATAATTCAATAACGTAGACTGCTTTGGGATTAAGATCTTAAGTGGCGAGATCCACCTACACAAAGGTACTAAGAAATCTCATAGCCAACCTCTCATAAATAGAAGCATTAAAGGATGATTGTGTATGAGTTTGAAAATCTTCGCGAGTAGGCCACTTCCCTGGGTCTTAAGTTGCTTAGGTCAAGGGGTCCACCTGGGATTAGGTCATCCAGTTATGGATCTTAAATGGTATGAAAATCCTACCTAAACCTAGAGATTAAACGTCAGATATGGTTATTCCATAGGACTACCTATCCTATAGAAAGTAATAAGTGTCTAAGGAGATTATCCAATAAGGTCAGCTAAATGGTACAATGACATTCCACTAATAGGAAGGTCATAAATGGCAAGATATCATCTAACTGGTCCTATCAGTCTTAAGCGATGAGATACCATCTCTCACCTTATGCGGGGTATGGGTTCATATGCGTGAATGCAGGAAGCCTTAACTAGTATGGCCCTGTAGCTAGTGTCTTCTAATTTATAATAACATTGAGTAAATCAACGAGAAGTATTAATGACCAATAGGTCTGCCTAGGGTCTTAAGTGATTGAGGGAATCCACCCTATGTGTCATTCGATAGTAAGGCGTTAAGTTGCTAAGTATACACACATGAGTAAATAAACTCCATGGTTACGAGTTCACTTCATGGTTTAATAATGACTTAATGATGATACAAGGCTTTATAAATGAATGCATAAACATCTATCTTGGTATCAATATCGTTAGGAATACTACCTTGGGAAGGGTAGTTAGAGTCGTGCGTAAACGTTTACAAGGTTAGGTTAGAATCACTAGCCTTGGTATGCGTATATCTTTGGTTGAACAAAATGGGATACATCTGTGTATTGTAATTTATGTTGTACTTTTCTCATTCACCAAAAATTGTTGTTTTGACCCCCTCCTCAGTACAACCTCCCTGGATTTCTAGAGAAGGTCGGGTTCTCACAGGGGTCTAAGTTTAGCTCTCGATTATCGTTCTCTCTAATGCTCGGTATTGATACAGCGACTTATTTTTAAAAAGGTAGTTACTTGAGTTAATACTAGTCTATCCTATTTTGGTTGCATTGTGAGTTATTTTATCGTACTCTGATTTTGTTCGTGCTCATTTGTTTACAGGTATCGGATTTACATGCTCCATGCTTAGATGTGTTCAATTTTTAATATTTATCGAAATTTGGGCTCAGAAAAGTGCGGTGTATTACAATTGGTATCAGAGCCAAGGTTAGATGATAATAGGAATTAGTTAAATTAGGACTCATGAGAGAACGTAATTCAATTTTCTTCATCTTTCTTACTCGACTTTAAATTTATTTCGATGATGAATTAGTCATGGGCCTATTTATATATAGAATGGGTCTTAAGAGACTAAAAGTTGAAATATGTTGGATTAGGGTTTCTAGCCAATTATGTCTTACCCCGCAGTACGTTAGCGATTTTGTTGTAAAGAGCATGAGGATGGCATATGGTGAATTCCGTTGATTCGATTTTGGAGACTGGACAAATTTAACTATGACTAAGATAGCCGCAATTTCTGGTTTTTGGTTTCATTTGGTAGATCCAATCAAAGACCTTTACTTGGTCTGGAACGGGAAATTCATGTTAATATGTTGTATCCATTCGGAAATATAATTATGAAGTATATCCATTCATTACTTCGTTAAATTTCTGGATATTCCTTTATTGAAAATATTCATTTTGGGCTCAGCCTGGTATCCGAAGGAATTTTATTTTTAAAACTGTTTAGACAAATAAAATGGATTTTGAAAGCTTTGAAATTACGGTTTTGGAAAAGGGTTTTATGAAGATATGATTTACAATTTTAATCTATTCGTGTTTCGGCTTTGTGTGATTTTAATAAATATAATTCGATTGATAGAAAGAAGGGAATTGAAGATAACAAGGAATATGCAACTAAAACTCGAGAATAATTAATATCCATTCCTTGTGATTTTTAGTATCCCTCTTTTTATATATATTGGATGATTTATTTAAATTATCATAATTAAAACTTGAGATTTTAAAGTTTCGACAGTTTTGAACACGAAAAGGTTTTTCAGCTCGTAATATAAAGTAGAATATAAATAATAATAGTAATAATAAATTTGATTTATAAATACGAAACTGTTATTTTTTTTTTGAAAATAGGTTTTTTATTAATGACGTTGAAGAATCGAATAGAGAGTCTGCCTACTTAAAAAAAACCTTACCAGAGTAGTAACGAAAAAGAGTGCATCGCTCCCTATAATACAAACTTATGTACAGTACATCAAATACAAAAGAAGACGCAGTATACACATCTTCTTCGTAACCTTTGACTATCCAACACACCCATACGACACTTCGAAATACAATGAAAAAAACCCAAATTATGTTCTCCGCCTCTACCCTGGGTTATCAAGTTCAATACCCCATCTCCTCCATAGTCAAATCTCGCTCTACTGCTCCGAAGTTTGCGCCTTGCTAGCTGCAGTCGAACATCAATCTCCATAAATCTAATACGCTGTGCAAGAGTACATGATTTATTCTCAAATCTTCGACGATTTCGTTTATGCCATAGATGGTGAATTAGTGTAGCAGTAACAGTAAAACTGGATCTTGCATCGCAGAGCGCGTCGAGAACTTCTGTACCAGACTACCACTAAGGCAATAAGCTGTCTCACATTATTGGGTGATTCAAAGCTCAAATCCACCTTGTATTTCAGCTCTCTCAACAGGTTAGAACTGTACTCACACTGCGTGAATAAATGATTGTGATTTTCGTAGTCATATGAACACAAACTACAAGTTGGGTATACATCTAATCCCCACATTCATAGACGATCGGTAGTAGACATGCATTCTAAGTATGTAGAATATGTTGTATGCGCAATTCTATGGGTAATAATTTTATGCCAAATGAGATTTAATTCCGTATTTATGACTGCATGGTGCCGAACTGCATCCTATATGTTAGAAAAACTAAATGTGTCATTATTTACTATCTCCCAGTAATCCTGATTGTGAGATGTGTGTAATTTCACATGTCTGATTTCCGTTGTAGCTTCCCTCGTCTCCGTTAATAGGTTTGGTTGCAGGATATTATCTCTGATAATATAACTGACCGTATTTTTTGCAGTCCCACTAACTTGAACCCTTCTCCACCCTAGGCAGTCAACTAAGGATTTATGGTTCATCTAAGGATCAAAGCATAGTGAAGTAGATTCTCTATTCACTATAGCCTTATTCATGATTTTGCGAGCTGAATCGCATTGTCTAAGGATCGCTTTCATAGTACAGATTAATTAGCAGTAATAGGCGTAACCTAAAAATTATGTTTATTAATATACTTAGCCCTCATCCATCGACTCCACAAACAATCCTTGTTTAGAAGCATCCACAACATCTTGATTCTTGTTGTCGAGTCCAAATCTACAAATTTCCATATACCAATGCCTAGGCTGACATTTAGACTCCCATGAAATTCTATGTAGTTTCCCACACCATAAAAATCTTCACATAGTTTATCAATTTTGGCAATGATAGATTTTGGAAGATGATAGATAAACATCCAATGCATAACTATAGGTGTAACCGTTCTATGAAATTAGTTCTGCCCTTCCCGCCATTGATAATAATTTGTTGTCCCAGGTATCTAACTTTCTTGTTATTTTGTTCAGCAGTGGCGCATAGTGGAAGGCATGCACGTAATCCGACGTGAGAGGCACTCCAAAATATTTAACAGGTAATTTATGCTTCAGAATATTCAGGTTATAAGTAATTTCATGAACTCTTTCTACACCTTTATAGGAAAAAATTGAGATTTTTTCTGGTTAATTTGCAACCCAACTATAATCTTCATCAACTCAAGAATATTATTCATGTGCATAGCACTTTCAGTAGCTACAGCTAGAAAAATCATGACATCATCTGCATAAAGTAAATGTGTTATAGTTGGATATATCATAGATGTAGGATGTATGAGTTCTTCATTTTCACCCGCATCCAGAAGAATTGATAAGTACTTCATCGCTATACAAAATAAATAAGGTGATAAAGGATCCCATTGTCATAGTCCTCTGATTGAATGTGTAAAACTTTTAGGTCGTCCATCCAACATAATAGAAAATGTCGGAGTAGAGATGCAATCATATATAAGTTGTATCAGTGAGGTAGTATGACATACAAATTAACGGTTTACCATGTCATAAGCCTGCTACAAATCAATTTTAATGCACATTTTACCCTTTCCTTTCCATGAAAATCTCGGACTAATTCATGCGCAAGCAGAACATTCTCTCCAACATTCCTGTCGGGTATGAGCGACGATTGATTTTCTGCAATTAAGAAAGGCAAAAAATCTTTAATTCTATGGCATAAAATCTTAGCAAGGATTTTATATAAAACATTAGCACATGCAATTGGCGTGAAGTCCGATATTATTTGCGGCTTATCTTCCTTTGGAATTAAGGTCACAAAGTTATGATTCATTCCCTTTCGGCAATTGTTTGGTGCAAAAAATTGTTGACATAACTGCCATTAAATCCTGCTGCAGGAATTTCCAATGATGTTTGTAGAATTTGGAAGTGAAGCCATCTGGACCGGGGATCTTCGAGTCATCAATTGAAAATAGGGCCTCTCTAACCTCCTATATGGATACTGGTGCAAATAAGAACTGTTTACCCTCCTTATTAATAATTGTTCTGGTTTGAATTTCTAGAAAAACTAAATTATTATCTCCGTTGAAAAGATTGTAATAGTGAGATAATGCTTGTTCTTTTATTTTGATGGGGTCATATATATAATTGCCACGTTCATCTAGTATAGCTTGAATCTTGTTCCGATGTTGCCGCATAGACATTTTAGCATAAAAGAATTTTGTATTTATATCACATTGTTGCATCCATAGAACTTTGGTTTGTTGTTTGAGAAACTAAAACTGTTTTTGTAACTAATCTTTAAACTCCATACTTTTAGGAAACATGATGTGAAACAGCGTGTTATCCTCAGGATTTTGGTCTAATTTATGAAAAGCTTCATTGAAATCGTTTTGTAGCCTATTAATGTCTTTTTCTTTAGATCTTTGCTGATTCCACATTTTTAGTCTACGCTTAATAGCCTTTAATTTGTAAGTAAATTGACAGCCAGTATTCCCCCATGTTTTAGTAGCATAACCATCAAGGAAGCATTGAGTATACCCTTGAATATAACATCATTTATTAATATATCTGAAAGGCGTACCTTTTGTCTTGGTCTGGCATTTGTTAAGAGTGACCAGAATGGTTGTGTGGGGAAAAGTTGAGATCTGTAATATCGTTCTCCTTTTGAACTGAGAATTCAGTTACTGTCTCTTCCCACGTACGTGACTATGCATTATAGGTTCGAGTGTTAGTGGTCTTGGAGATGTTAATGGAGGATAGAGGAGATGCTATCACCAACTGGAGTAGGAGAAAGGAGGAGATGTCTGACGACTACGGCGGTGGTTGCACAGTTGTAATCATTCCCGCTTTGGTGCCTTTATCCGCCATGAAGTTTTTTAATCAAAACTTTTAGTTTATAATAAATTCAATTTTTTGAAAGTTTTAAATTTTCCTTCGTAAGAGGTAAGGAAAAAAAATCCATCATTTGTATTTTTAGGGTATTTGATTTCGAATCATTTTATTTCATGTCAGCTAGTTAAGGGGAAAATTCGTTTAAATTTTATATTTCGGATTTCTAACTGATTTTCAGTTATTATTTTTAGTTCTGAGTTCGTTCATTCGTTTGGTGGTCACAACTGTTTGGAGGCAAGGAGAAAGGCATTGAAAATCAAATTTCTCGACTCGGCAAGTGGTGGAATTCGACATGAGAATTCAGTTGGGTTCGGAAGTCATGACAATAATTATTTTGTATACCTATGGTATCCCATTAAGAGAAACTAGACAGGAATAACTCAATAACGTAGCCTGCTTTGGGATTAACGTCTTAAATGGTGAGATCCACATATACAACTGTATTAAGCGACCGTATAGCCCACCTTACATAAACAGAAGCATTGACGGCTAATTGGGTATGAGTTTGATAATCTTCGTGAGTAGTCAGCTTCTTTGGGTCTTAAATGGCTTGGGTCGAGGGGTCCACCTAGGATTAGGTCATCCTTCTAGGGGTCTTAAATAGTGTGTGAATCCTATCTAAACCTGGAGATTCAAAGTCCGGTATGGTTATTCCATAGGACTACCTATCCTGTGGGAAGTATTAAGCATCGAAGGAGATTATCCAATAAGGTCAGCTATATGGTACAACAATATTCCACCAATTAGGTGGTCATAAATGGCGAGATATCGTCTATCTAGTCCTGTCGGTCTTAAGCGATGAGATACCATCTCTCACCTTATATGGGGTAAGAGTTTACATGTGTGAATGACAGAAGCCTTAACTAGTAGGTCCATGTCACTATTGTCCTCTAGTTTATAATAATGTTGAGTAAATTATCGAGATGTATTAATGACCAATAGGTCTACTTAGGGTCTTAAGTGATCGAGGGAATCCACCCTATCTATCATTTGATAGTGAGGTGGTATATGGCTAAGTATACACACATAGTAAATAAACTTCATGGTTAGGAGTTCACTTCTCGGTTTAATAATGAGTTAATGATGGTATAGGGCTTCAAAAATGAATGCATAAACATTCTATCTCATTATAGATATCATTAGGAATACTACCTCGGGAAGGGTGGTTAGAGTCATGCGTAAATGTTTACAAGCTTAGGTTAGAATCACTAGCCTTGGTAGGCATATACCTTGGGTTGAACCAAACGGGATACATTTGTGTATTGAAATCTGTGTTGTACTTTTCTCGTTCACCAGAACTTGTTGTTCTGGTCCTCTCCTCATTACAACCTCCTTGGTTTTGTTGAGAAGGTCTGGTTCTCAAATGCATCTAGGTTTGTCTCTTGGTTCTCATTTTCTCTCATGCCCGGTATTGATACGGTGACTTACTTTTAAAAAGGTGGTTACTTGAGTTAATATTAATCTACCGATTTTGTTTCCACTGTGAGTTATTTATCGTACTCCGATTACGCTCATGCTTGGATGTGGTCGAATTTCAATTTTTGTTGAAATTTGGGCTTAGAAAAGTGTGGGGTGTTACAACACGCACCCGATGGAGCTCATATGCCTGTTCCAAGCAGTATACCACTATGGGATTGTGTGCGCTCTATCATCCCTTTGGGAAAACAGACATCGTTCCATGGTATTCCCTACTTTGCACAAATCCGCCTTAATGCAGCGTCGATTCGTAGGAAGACCGAATTCGGGAGATTCTAAAAAACAATGGGATCCCCCATCATGTTTGAAGCCATATGAACGCCTTCCTATTTTTCACCTGCATCCTCCTCCTCTTGCGGGTTCTCTTCTTCATGAATTACTGGCTCATCCATGGGCTCAATCGAATGTTGCAATCCTTTGGATTGTCCCTCTTGATTATGCACGCTGGGTTAAACCTAATTGTTGAGAAGGGGTGGAAGCTTCAGAGGCCTAATGGTCACGTATAGATGTGCTAGAATCATATGAAGATTCATTGAAACTCCAAGGCATTTCAACGGCTTTGACTCCAAGCCTTGGAGTCATTTAGAGCTTCTCTTTGCCACTGCAAACTATACTTTCAAGGTAGTTTCATTAGTTTCCACACTAAAACCTGTACCCTCTCTGTTGGTGTAAACTAATGTGGAATGTGTAGTGTTGTGCGTGCTAATGCAATTATAATAAAATATTTCGGGATGCGATGACGATTTCCAGTTACATAAACTTAAGCCATCGTCGTCGCTAAATGTGGTTGTTGAATTCACATTGAGTCTCAATTACGTCGTGATCAGGTTAAGAACCAATTTAGGGGATTGGTAGTTTAGACGTATGTCCATAAATCCGAGTTTATGCTATAATCCTATGTGTTGTTTGAATTATCAGTCTGAACCAGTTTGTCTTTCGAGTGTTAATGCGTTATGCAACAACACGTTCGTTTTAATTTTCAATCCAATCGCACGATGTTGCAGAATGAACCGAATTAGCAAAGTTGAATTTTGAAATCAAGAATTTCTTTAGTTTACGAGTACAAAGTTTTATTTTGTATCCCCATATGCTCCAAGAAATCTCCATTCCAAAATTTTCAACTCAAAATATCATTAAGTTTCGAGCTACAAAAATGACTTCGAATCCCCGAAGGATAAAAGTGTCGGGATACGAAATCCAAATTCATGTCCCTGCAGCACCTTCGAAGCTACCCAAAAAAAGCTAAGTCTAGGGACACAAAATCAGATTTTTTATCTTTGAATTACTTAGTTTTTCCACCTCCCAGATGTTGCATCAACTCCTAACGATCTTGCCTACCATGCATTGGCTTTGCATCCTTGAAGTTTCCATTGGATAAGAAATAGTATTTCTTATACCTAACCTTAGTTTCCAGCCTAAACTACTCCTTTCATCCCAAAGAAATACTGATCCCTACATTTTCATCACCTTCCTCCCAATACATCCTCCCCTATCGTAATCCTCCATCTCCGAACTACAATGACACCATGGCCATGAACTACTACCTGCTATAACCGACTTAAAGACTAACTCTCACATTACCCATGTCTGCATCTATGCATTCGATCTAAGATGGATTCAACAAACTAATAAACTCAGATCAGATCAAGTCCTAAATCAACTCACATAAGTTCATGACCCACCCGATTCGATGTGGGTTTGAGGTAGAGCGTTGGTCGTGTATGAGGCCTCTGATGGTCCGGGATAATGTTTTGAATGGTCCATAATAAGGAAAAAACGCGAGTTCGAGTTCTTATGGAGGCACAAAATCTCTAAGTCAAGCGAATATGATGTAGCAAAAGAAGGAGATGACACTACAGATCCTGTATTTATAGTTAGGAGAGTTCTAAAAACTTAGATCTTTTTCTAAGTATTCTTGGCCGGTACCGGTCCCAGGATCGGTATCGATCCCAGGATCGGTACCGGTCCCTTTAAAAAAATGAACAAAGGGGAGGGGGAGAAGAAGGAGAAACCATGAATACTCCTTAGATCGATGAAAAACTTTTGAGCTCAAATTACGACTACGGTCGCTCATACACGTTTCCAAAATTTCGATTGTCGAAACCAATCCGAATAGCTAACTAATCGTGTACTCACAAACCTAAACAACCTAAGCGTACACGCCAAGCGATTGATTTTCCAATTTGATAAGTTTCCCAAAAAATAGCTTACACAATCGCACGCCCAAAACATACTATTCCAATTAAGTTTTACTATGAGCTCTGATTGTATCATACAAAATCACATGCAAATGTGTGAGCGCATATGTGACTCTATGCCACAATGACTTGTTTACGTTCTGACATAAACTAGAATCAGCGAATAACGTTTAATTTCTTAAATCAGCGAGATTTAGAAACTCGCCTAAGCAATCAAACAGCCTCTAGTATGAGCGTCGAAGTTCAAAGCAACTTGAACTCTCAACAATGTTGGAATCGCGAAATTATAGTAGTAAGATTCGACAAAGCAGCACAGCTACTTAAAAATGTCGTATTCCTTGGAATGAATTGCTGGATGGAAAGGCCGCGATCAATCATTAAAGCATAACTTAGAATCTTCCCAATTTTCAGAAAAAAAATATCTCAATGCAAAGCACGCCATGTTAGCACAAGACATCCTTTGGGGGGATACTATTACTCGACCTTATGGTCTGACTACCAGAAGTAGTCCAGGCCCACACGACTCGGCCCATCGCATGGATAAACACCCAAAAAGTGTCGCCAAAATACCCAAGTACAAATCTTAGATGGAGTCATACAATTATGGTCATCACGGCTCATCGAAACTGCTCAAAAAATGACTATGCTCATGGATCAGTATAAACCACTCCTCGCCCAAATCCATATCATAGAATCCTAAGTATAGCGGGATCGATATTTCCACTAGTTCACGAGGTTGACAGTGATCAGATTTTGTATCCCTCTCCATTACACCAACTCGGATCCCTGATTCATCTAGAAAAATGCAAGTGTAACGAGGTCGGTGCACCTTCAAGATCGACATTATTGGATTCGTATCCCAAATCACCCTTCACAACTTCGTATCCTGGTAGGCCTACGAGTTTCTATCTCCCACTTTTCATCTACTAGATTTCATTTCCCTAAGGCGCACGTCTCCCAGAAGAAAATTAAAGAAGAGAAAATTCAGAGCTTCAAGAAGCAGAGTAGAAAAAGCTAAGTATATCAGGACCGGTACCGATCTCGGGATACGAAAAATGGTGGTCACATGCCTTCAAGCTTCCCATCTTGCCTACTCCTACCTGCTCCCTTTTGTTATAAATACCCACCATTCTGCTTCGAGAAGTAGGTTGGAATTTTGCTCTTTTGACACTTTGGGAAGAAGATATTGCCTATTTAACTTTCAAGCTTGCTCCATCACTCTAGGAAGAAGTAAGCTACCTATTTTCGGACACTTGGACTTTTTGGGTTGCCTTGGCATTTCAGGAAGAAAAACTTGAGCTCCAAGTTGGACCTAGTTGAGCGTACTTTCCACCATTGCTATTGTACTCATTTAGAATTATTGTTCCCACAAATGTACGTTTAACATCAAAGTGAATAAAGAGAAAACCCTTCAAAGTGGACATAGGTTGTCACAGATAGTACCACTATAAAACTGTTGATTTATTACATAATTTTCTGTACTCGACGTCTAATCTCATTTTCTTGGAACTCATTGCGTGTTGTTGCCAACTTTTGAACATCAACCCACATAGATAATACAAACGACGCTAGTAATATCGTTACGTAAATAAAACAACAGCATAACATGAAAACCTATGGTTAATCTATAAATCATCAAAGTTAAGATCATCAAGGCCAGCTATGTCCTTATCAACACCAGTTCGAGGCTTAGGACGGTAGCGCCCCTCAACGACAGTAATAAACTCTTTAATACAAGCTGCCAAATCTTCTATGCTACGCCGACGCTCCGCGTGCATAACCTGGCTCTACCCTAACTGCATCTGATATAAATCCTCATACAAAAAAGTTGCTAGATCCGGGTACTTAGTAAATGGAAGGTAAGGAATATCCAGGTATGTTTCACCACATGCAAATGTAGGAATAGCCGCTATCCAACCGTAATCTCTAGCCTATTGGGGAGGTTGATATAGGTATAATTGAGTTCTATGAGTCGAGTCTTGAAGCGCTAGGAGAATAATACCACGTTCGATAGTTGAAGGGCCAACTAAATCAATGGTTGTAGCACGTGCCTTATGAGTCATATGCGATGGAGTGTAAAATCTACGCCAAAATGTTGTGAAGTCCAAATCGTGAAATATGAAATAATCAGATGGCATCCATTCATCTTCTCGAGCTGCTGCTAAATCAACATCCTTATAAACCACAATAGAAGGTGTATCAAGATATGGGTCATCAGGCACGAAATCACCTAATATTATCATCCTCTAATAGTGTTCCCCAAGGAACTAGTAACAACCACCAGTGGGAGGAGAAGAGACTGATTTGATTATGTGGTCTACACCCACATATGTTAAATATGTTGAACCCTCATTTGGATGCCAAACGATACTCTCCCATGTGGTGCACGTAACTCGATTTGATTATGAGCCATGGCAAATAGGTGATGGGCCTGACCTTCTTGTATAAGTCTCTGGCTCTCATGGTCCCACGCCGTCAATCAAGGAAAGAATAGAGATATAGCTGGATCCAATGTCAGATAAGTCATATTATGGAAGTACTCGGTACTAGTACTGTAAAATCTATTGAAAACCTGTAATGGACGTAGATCTTTGTCTTACAACACACTGATAGTCTAAGGAACAATAGAGATATGCTAGAACCGGTGTGTCCCAATCATATACAAATGGACTCTCAAATGTCAAATCTACAATTAATGTTACATGCCTAGACGACAACGTGTTTGATGGGTTTGAAAAAAGATTTCCCGTCCAATATAGAATAAATAGCCATGCTATCTCCAAAAGGTGGTTTTTTTGCAGTGAACATGGATAAAATTTAGGATTCTATGTTTAATATAACTAACCGTTAACTGTAATCTAGAAGTCAGCCTACTTTGAAAGTCAAAATGAGGAAGTAGAGACGATAAGAGGTTAGGATGTTGATAATGCTCATCGTAAGGTAATTACTCACCCGATCCTACTGAAAGTCCAGTAAGCACATTAAGATCCAAAAGGGTGATGTACCCAAAATGAAACGTATGGGTTTTCTTCCACCAACAGGAGGCTAACTCTCCAATCGGCAGAACATCCGAATTTAAAAGGTTCGTTATACCTAATCAATTAATTTACGATTAAATGAGGCTATTTTAAAATATAAAATAATTTGATTATAGTTAAGTGAACACGTAATAATGAAATCACCAAGACCCACTTCACCGAGAAACTTGTGTATAATGCTTGCTATATCATAATTGCAAATCATGACATGTGAACGAATAACACTTTCCCATGACCCATGCATTATATCTCGCTGTGCCTTGTTAAAAATGAGTCGAGATTCAAGTTTCTAATCCACGTAAGGTTTCTATTATTTGTAACTAAAAGGTAAATAACTTACACAATCTTTAATGTGCATGCTTATATGCTCTTCATTATCGGGTAGTACACGAAAATTTCTCAATGCTTTGTCGGGTTCAAAATTCTGATCAATATACAGATCTAAGTCTACTTCCCCCGAAGCTCGTTATCGTTTAGTAACATCTCATCATGTCAGAGGTGTGACAGTCAGAGGTGCGATGACTTCTTCAATCGGAATGTCCTCTTCTTATGGTGGCACATTTCTTGCACTACGGCTTCCGCTTCCTCATCGAATTGCTCTAAAAAATCTTCTCACGTTTTTATTGAATTTGATGGAGGAGGAGGCAGAAGAGAGGAGTTGGATTTGTGTGGATGATTCCCACTCATAGCTGGCCTTTACATAGCCGACTATAGACGGGAAAAATAGCTGTCTTTTATAAAGCTGGATGTTTCCATGGTGTGGATTATGATCCAACGATTGTGGATCATAATCCATGCCTTAACCCTTAGCCGACTTTATAAATGATGGAAAATGAGACACAATAACCCCATGATGGGATTGTTGAGTTTTATCCTATTGGGGGTTGGTGGAGGGTCAACCAACCAGGATTGGACCCCAGGTTCAACTTGTAATGACCCAGATTTTTCAGTCATTTGAATTTGAATATTTGAAGTTATTTTAAATATTATAATTGGAAAATTAAATGATTTTAATATTAAATTCGTTATTAAAAAGAAGTTTGAACATTAAATTTATATTTAATTATAAATGAGTTCGTAATGGCGCGGTAGTTCGTAATATTGAGTTTTGAACTTCAATTGAATTTACAAGATCCAGTATAAGTCGGAATTCCGTCAAAATTCCGTCAAATAAGAAACGTTAGAATCTAGTTGATTATAATTTTCTAATAAAAGAGAAAAATCGAGATTTCATGTTATAGATTGTTTGTTATGTCCAAATCAAATTTTGAAATAGTTGCTATGGAAATCGTTTATAAACGATAATGTTTATTTAATATATTTAATAAGGTTTTTAATATAGTTTTGGATACCATTTGAACTCGAAATTGACGATGTTGAGTTATAAATCCATATTTGGTAATATTTTAAATTATATGATATTCCATTTTGGGATATATATGATAATAATAATTTATTATTGTTATTTAATTCGATTATTTTGGAATTTATATAATATTTTGTTAATATTGTATAAGCCTTAAGAATATCCATTGTGCAAATGGCCTCGGTTTTCGATGAAATTACTTTCATTTGGAACCATAACGTTGAATTATTGTAGAAAATCAAATTTCGTTGTATTTCGATGTCGTATGTGACAACAGTAACCCTAAATGCTCAGGCATTGTGCATAGCGCGTAATTTAATTAATTTAATAAATGAATATCTGCGTATAACTTGAGCAAACGACCGAATTAAGCCACGAAACCAACTCCATTAAATTTGTAGTTGCGTTTAGAGTTGGGATAGGTAGGTAGTTTGTTATTTTTAGAGACCGAGTAATTTGGTGTCCAAAATAGCGTTGTTTGGTGTATAAAATAGCGTTCCGGGTATAGTCTTATAATGTGACGTAACTTGTGTCGTTAGATTCTTATTAGTTGGTTATTGTAAGATTTCGATTTTCATATCGATCGGATTTACTGGTTGCTCATGAGAGTGGTAAAAGCCTTGGTTTTTATTTAATCGTTTTGTCGATTTAATTTGGAAATTTAAGATGACTGATTATCTAAAAAAATCTGTTTTCAGCGAAATTAATTTTATTAAATCCATAATGATTTATAATTGTAATATTTCAGATTTTAAGTTATTTGGATTTTTTTTGTGATCATATGCAATTTAAATGGGTATCGAATCACATATATGTGTTATAAAGGAATTTTTACAAATGATCTCGGAATTCGATGAAACTTTTTCCATCGTGTCTGGAATAGCGTTTATGCTAGGATGACCATTTTAACCCCAATCATAAGTCGTATGTGTTATTTTTAATTTAATATTTCGTGAGTAAGTCTAATAATAATATTATTATATTCATTTCGGTTGACTATAAATAAGGGGTCAACAACCCTAATTTCCATTCCTCTTTGTTTCTAGTGGTCAACAAGGAAGATGGCACCATGTATACAACGAACGGCAGTAAACCCTTCAATCCTTTCTCTTTGTTTTCTTCCGATCCATAGATCAAATCCAAAAACTCTCAACTACAAAATTACTCGACATAGTGAGATCTTCTTTTCTACCGGCGATGATCGATTTTAACGCGGCATGGCGGTCGTATTTTGGCCATCAAGGGGACACTTTCGAACTAGAACTGCGAGCTTACTGGGTAGTTTAGTTGCATAAGTCTTGGGGTGGTTGAAGTCGACGTTCACACGCCTAGAGCGGCGCTGTCTGATGGCCGTCAGGACGACGGTGGGTGGCGCAACAATGATGGGATAGGTCGATGCTTGATTTTAGAGTTTGAAGCATCAAGTTTGAATGAAGACAGGGGATATCTTTTTGAACAATACAGTAAGGCAGAAAGTTAGGCCGCGTTTTTACCCAAGGGAATTTACTCACTTAATATATATATATATATATTTAAAGAACTCTCGGTCTATTGTGTATCTAATTAGAGTAATTAAAGTGTATTTAAGCTATAATTAAACTAATTAACCATATTCTAAATTTTTAAATGATGTGTAAATCATGATGGGGTTGTGAATATTGGATGGCAGCATGGACAGGAGTTTTGAAAATGTAAAGCAAAGTTTTGAACGATGTAGAAGTTAATCAGACGTCTATAAAAAATAATTAATCCATTAATATTTAATTAAGGAAATTTATTACTTATTTAAATCGTATAATTGGATTGTTTATAACTGGGCCATATCTTATCAGAACTGAACAAAACAAGTTGCAATGGGATCATGGTGATGGGATATACATTCTGAAATTAAATTGGACAGAGCTGGAGTTAGTAAGAAATTCTAGTTAAATTAACATATGATTAATTCAACTATAATTGAACCACTTAAGAAATAAATGGGATCGATGTGAGTAAATCTCACTTAGTTCTTCACACTTATATTTTATATACATTAGGTTTTATAATTATGTGCTATGGTTGCTAATGGTTGATTGTTTGTTGAATATATATTCGTATATCGATTGAACCGGTGAAATCAAACATTGTTTTATTTCAGTGAAAAACCAAATCGTTATTTAACGATTGGACCCAGTTGAGGTAACTTACCTTGTTGGTCATGTTTATAAAATAAACATGTTTATTATAATAAATCTTATTATAATAAATCATTTGAATTGCTTTTTTGTGTTAAATTTTTATTATTGACAGTTATAGAAATTTGTAGTTTAAATATTGGTAAATTATTATTAAATAATTTTATTTAAGGTAATGTATTTGGATCCAGGGAAAACAGGTTGGAGGGTTCCAACTGGATTTCTCACCAGTAGTTAGCAAATTATATTATATTATAATATAGGTTGAGATACTGAATCTGATATGTAGGGATTGACAGGTTGGAGGAATCCAACAGGATTCCTGATTGATATTGATAATTTTTATCACTGTGATTTGTTGTGTTCATTTGGACGTGAAATTAGTTAATATTTCACGATTTTCTACTTTAGCAGATATTTACCTCTTCAGTAGCGATGATGAAATAATAGATTTTTGGAATCGATTGTGAATGTTTTCAAAGTTGTATATGTATTTGAAATATGATGTTTATTTTAAAAATAAACATTGAAGATTTATTTATGTTTTAAAACTATTTAGTTATAAATTAATTAATGGAAATCCCCAAATATTAATAAATAAATTGTTAAGCAGTGTAAACTAAATTGGATTGTTAAAATGATCTCAAAGAAGGGACTAAGTGGCATAAATGAAATCTTAGAATACAGAAAAGGACTGGTGGAATTGAAAGTGTACAGGAATTGATTTAAAAGAATTGAAAAGTGATTTTCTATAATTAATGAACGGTTTTGTGAAAACGTTGTTTATAAATATATGAAATGTGGTTAAATGGGTTTTCGTGAATAAATGGAATTAAAAATATAAAATATGAATATTTGACGTAAATCAGGGAATGGCACGAATGTCTAATAAATGGGATTTTAAGACAAGATCTCCAAAAAAGTTATAAATGGAAATTCATATAAACTGCGTTACATGAGAAGAGTTGTGGAATGGTTTTATAAAATAAAGGAATTTGTCGAATTGAGTTAAATTTTGATAAATGGTTAAGATAGTTACAATCGAATGTTAAGATATTTTTAAGGAATATTTGTCAAGAATAGTCCGAAGTTTGACGTGCCTTCACATAATAATCCGAAGTTAGGAATATTTCAGAATAATCCAAAATTTAGGGGTGTCTTCCCTAAATGATCCCAATTACTGGTTGACCTGATATAATAGGTTTAAGTCTTAATGGACCAAAATCAAACGTGAAATCATCACCTCTCTCTCATGTGACATCACCCCTCTATCATATGCCCAAACTTCCCCTTCCTTTCCTCTACTTTTTATTCTCTCTTCGTTTATTTTTTTTCCCGTTCTTTGAAACCAAAATCAAATCCCGACATTTGCTCTAATTTTTCAAAATTCAAACACAAATCGAAATCCCACAAATTCGATTTATGGATTTTTTGCTTGCATGTACCTTCAACCATTCCATAGAAGATGGAGTTTCATGTCACTACCTTTTGAAATCATGGGCAATAATATGCCAAAAAGAATAAACGGATCAAGAACAACTTTCACTGATGCTAACGCCATGCTATCTGATCCTTAACAGATGGTTTGTCAATGAAGAAAACATCAAAATAAAACTTCCATACAAAGATGCAGGCTAGTTCATCCTAAGGCGCATGCCATCAAACCAAATCAAAATCGGGCTCAGAGAAAGGATTTTCTGATTTTCATCGGAGTCGATCTCAAAGATGAGGTCTAAAGCAAACAGTGAATGTTGCACCAACAATGGGAAAATATCATCGTTTCATGCGTTGTTATCTTTTGTTTGATCTGTACGAGTTGGATTTATGGTGGAGGAGCCCAATTGTTGTTAGGAGTCGGGTGGCAAATAAGTGCGATGGGAATGCGTCTGTTCATGCGGGAGGGAAGGGATTGGGAGTGTGGAGTTGGAGGTGATTTTTCCGGAGGAGATTATGGGGAAGCTGGAGGCCGATCAAGAATTCATGGACTTGGTGTCAGTGGAGATGAGCAAGAAATTCAGATTCTATAATTAGCACGGATTGATTGGCTGTCCGAGGTAGTTCTCGAGCCTTATTACGAGTCGGACCAATCTGCGAATCGAGCGAGCTCCACTTATAATGATGTAGTGGTGAACCTTTCATTCGTCTTCAGTGCTCTCTGAACCGTGCGGGAAGGTTTCCCATCACACGGCTCACCAACTTGATCTTCATGAGGAAAGAAAGATTATAAGCTCATTTAAGGCAACTGTATGTGCGTTTTAGAGAGGAGAGGCATCAGATTTTGACCCACTACCTAGGTTTTCACATGGCAGAGGGCGAAATATGCTAGACAGAAAGAGCTGGATTAGGAAGGACGTGCGAGGGGGTAGGTGGGAGCCTTGGAGTTCAGTTCATGGCTATGGTTTTTTTTGGATTTTTTTAATAAACTAAAGAAGAAGAAGAAGATATCGAAGGAGAGGGAAGGGATTTGCCGAAGGAATGAATTGATGACTGGTGGGTAAAAAGGTCACCAGAATCATTTAGGGAAGATACCCCCAAACTTCAGATTATTCAGAAATAATCCAAACTTTGGATTATAACGGGAAGGCACGTCAAATTTCGGATTATTCCTGATAATTATTCCTATTTTTAAATGAATGTTCAAGATATTTATAAATAAATGGTCAATTCATTTATAAATAAATTGTTAAGGATTTTATAGATTATAAATGGAAAATTAAGGATTTTTGTGAATGGAAAATTTAAGATTTTATAAATTAAATGTGAAGAGTTTTGAAATGGAATCTGTAACACTCGTTTACAAAAGTTAGGTTGAACTATTTTAGTTAATTTTATGAAATAATATTATAAATAAAATTGGAAATGATAGTGAGGTTATAAGGAAGTGTAATCATTCTAAAAACGGTAAAAGGATTTATAATGTGGGTTTTAAAGAAACTGGAACTTGTTGTACGTTGGTTGAGTTGAGTAGCTTTCGAGGTGTCAATCTGATGTTGGTTTCGGCCTACTGGATTGATACTGAGAGATTTATTCACTTACCAATTTATTCGAGGTGTCAATCTGATGTTGGTTTCGGCCTACTGGATTGATACTGAGAGAACCAATTTACAATGAGGAGCCAATGTATAGAAATGTAATGATAACTGAATATTCTTATATTAAATAAGAAAGGGAAATGTTTTTCCGAATTAACAATTTTAATATTTAATTAACAAATGGTTAATTAAAGAGGATAAATGATGCTGGATATTAAATCAGTGAATTAGTTTTATTTTTATGGATGAATGGTTGTTTATTTGATATTTAGATAACTGAATATCAAATATGGCCTACACAATTGTTGGTATGGTAAGACCGGGATCGAATTAATTTTCGAAAACCATTCCGACTAGTAAATACGTGGAAGATGGAAGACGTTGATTGAAGATGGAGCAATTGAAGACCGGGAATCTTTAGTAGCAGAAGAATTACTTGTTAGATTTCTCTGGTTTGGCTGCCAGAGTTATTACCACTTGTGATTCTATCATAACTGAAATCTTCGGATTCACAAGGACTATTTGCTACTGATCCATGGGGTGATACCTACGATGTGGTAGGAGAGTGCCTTCGGTTTGTCCAGTCCCAGGGCAATTTTTATACATGAGTGTTCGGCAGTGTACTTCCAAAGGATCGTGTGCATTGATTTCTATAAACATATTTTGTTGGTGACAGAGGAATTCGTTCTTACTGCTTAGACACCCACAGTATTTTTGTAGACATCAATTGTGATTTGATGGATCTGATGTTGTGACATTCAAAGTGAATGGTAGCCAAATGTTCTAAAAAGAAGATTTAAACCTCAAGCCTCATCAACTGGGAAATGGTATAAAATCGGGTCGGTCTCATGGCTAAGTGGGTCGCTCCCAATCAGGGTGTATTGTCACCATCTAGAGAATATTCATATTTGTTACTTCTTTTCATTTTTATATCTCCCGGGAACTACGGTGGTCGCGACATAAAGCCGTAAGGTGACGATACATTTGGAACATTCAAGCGAAGTGAATGGCCGGTCATGTTTAGCCTGGGCAGCAAGAAGTTCTTGTTGAACCCGGTGTATTCCTATCTCAAGACACTGTCGGAAGGTGGTCTCATACCTTTCTAGTTAGAATCCATTATCCAATAAGAGCCCATGGTTTTGATTGTATATTATATATATGGAGCATGAGATGCAAGTGTTCTACTAGATTGTTATTTATTTGTATTAGACATTATTATAATATCAAAAAGGATATGATTTTAAAAATATTTTGGGTTATCGTAAGGTAAAAAATGTTTGTATTTATGTGTGGATTGGTCTTACAATTGTCTTTTTCTTTCAAAAGGATTTTTACTTTAAAAATCAAGTTGGTTGATACCTTTAACTTAATGAGTTTTCTCACGCTGGTTCACCAGACTGATCCTGGCGTTTGCAATGCTCGGGTCAGACCGAGTTTTACAGGTTCAGGTTATCGGATGCGGTAAAGAGACGAGCTGGAAGGAAAAAACGTATGATATTATATAGATATTATTTCGTTGTTTGATTGTATATGAGGATAGGTTATTATAACTATTCAGATGTGTTGATGTACTCTGATGACTGTAAGTTTCATTTCAAGCTCTCAGTAAAGATTTATTTCTATATCATATTTTGTTCCGTTGTGATGTAAGACTCTGTGTTTTGTTGGTTTTTCTTCCACTTCTATTCTAATATTTCTTTCCTTTTTCACCCTATAATTTCTTTTTATTGACTATCTGGTATTTTCGATACTTGATTTTTGGCAAGTAATATGGGTTTAAGTATTACGGACGGAATTCAGGCGTCAAATTCCCACCGGGTCGTTACTGTGTTACCAAAGCATAAGGTTTAGTAATAACCTTGGCTCTATGGTGTAACCCGATAGATATGGGGTTAGTAATACCCTAGATTGAGTTAAGTGTATATATGAGAGCGTGTATTTGTAGATTTTATAAACAAACGTTTTGTACTGTGTTGTTTGATCGGTTTAAGTGTTGAGAAGAATTGAACTGGCAATGGAAATAATATTGTTTTGTAAAGAGGGTAAATGAAATAATTTTACCCGAATTATATTTTTGTATAGAAAAGAAATAATTTTATGTGATTATTGAAATATTGGTTTATTTGTCTGTTGGTTGATTTGAATAAAATTCAAATTGGATTAAAATTTTGAATTGGAACTTAACCCGGTTAAGTGGAATTAAATTAAGAATGATATTGGAATTGAATAAAAAAAATTGGAAATTGGAAATTAATTGAATAATAATTAAATAGAAATCAATCAGATATTAATCGATTGATGTTCAAATATGTTGAACCAAGATAAATATTAATGTTGAATGTGAATTCGATTGATTTGATTGAGCTGGTTGTGCAGTTTGTATTAATGATTGATTGTTTGTTAGATTGAATATAATTCATCAATGTTTTAATAAGATTTAAATGAATTTAAAACTAAATTCCAATATTATAAATTGGAATGGAATCATATATGAATTGAAACTGAATGATTATCCCTAGTATTCACATATACCTTTTTAAATGAATTGATGCTTCATGTTTGATTTTGGAAATTGATGTAGTATATTTGTTGATTAATGAAGTATTTTTTAATTTTTCATGTGATTGTTACTTACATGTTAAACTGAGTTAAGTACATGTGCCAGAAGGCTTTGAGGTTGATTTTGGTAGAATAAATTTCATGTAAGTTAAGGAAGTATGCTCAACAGCGCTTATAAAAGGTACGCCTACGCAAAAATATAAAATTTTAGTTTTTGAATTTTGTTTTCCGTCCCTATGGGTGGATGTATATTGTAACGACCCGGGGGATTTGCGACCTTAGTAATCGACATAAACTTAATGTCGACTATTCAAGCATTGGAAATACCGGATAGTTAATAGAAAGAAGTTAGAGGGTGAGAATAGATAAGACAGAAAATTAGAGTAGAAAATAAGAAGATCACAACAACAGAATTAGAGTATCACGAATCTCACAGCGGAACGAATAAAATATAGTATACAACATAACTTTGAAACACAAATCTGTGTTTCAATATTAGAGTACAACAGTTACATCATAGCAGAAATAAACAATATCTATATAATCTTGAAGCCTCCTGATCCATCTCTCCAAGTATATCTGTAAAAATCCCAACTACTGGACTGCCCGTACAAAATTGGACACCCAAGAGTTTAGGGAAAACAAAACAAAATAAACTCTGGGTCAGTCATGTGACTGGTGTGAGTAAACTCCAACCATTTCTTTAGCTTTTAAAATCCTTTTAAAAGATAGAATAATCGTAAGACCGATCCACACATAAATTTGGATAGTTTTTACCTTACGATAACCCAAAACATTCTTTTATAATCCATACTCTTCTGGTATTATAATAACGTCTAAATCAAATAAATAGCAATCTAGTAGAACGCTTTCATCTCACGCTATATATATATAATATACAATCAAAAATCGTGGGCTCTTATTGGATAATGAATTCCAAACTATGACAAGGTATGGAACCACCTTCCGATCAGTGTACTCTAGAAGCGATACACTGGAGTTCAATAAGAACATCTTGTAACTCGGCCACACATGACCGGCCATTCATTTCGCTTCAATGTTCCGAATATATTGCCACCTTACGGTTGGTATACCAACATAACCGTTCTCGAGAGATACAGAATTGAAAGAAGTAACAAATATGAATATTCTCTAGATGGTGACAATATACCCTAATTGGGTGCGATCCACTTAGCCATGCTGCCTACCCGATTTCTGTCATTTCCTAGTTGATGAGGCTTGAGGTCATAATGTATCTTTTAACAGATCACTCCATCATTTACTTTGAATGCCACATCGTCATACCCGTCAGATCACAAATTGATTTCCCCAAAAATACCACGGGTATAAACTAAGAGAAACGAATTCCTCCGTCACCAATGTAAATACGTTTGAAACAATCAACTTATGCAATCTACCAGATATACTCTGTCAAACATTCGTCTATTCAGGTTGTCCTAGGACTGGACAACCCGAAGGCACTATTCTGTAAATCCATCTTATGCAAATTCTACCTAGGATTTACTGAATAGCCCTTGCATAACTCCATCTTCAATTATCTTTTTCATATTTGATTCGCAACGCGGATGCCATACGGAGTGGTTTTCAGATAATATATATGATCCCGGTCTCTCCGTATTGACAATGGAACAGTCAAAATCTTTGATAGTCGGTGATTTAACTATCAAAGGAAAACATGTGTACAAACAACGGTCGTATTCCCAAATGGAAATCTTACAGATCAATCTTCATTTCATTTTCCAATTTCCCATTTAGCATTTCCATATATTAATAAATTCCTTATTTTCTAAAAATTAGAAAATATACGTTATTAACTTTGGGAAACGTTTCCATTTTTGATTCATGCATCAATATCTTCCTACCTCTTTCAGTCTCTAACTATAAACTAGTAAGAGAACAACTTCCCAAGTATAAACCTCGAAGGCCGAAACCAACATCAGATCGATACCCAAAAAGCCATTCAACTCAACTAATTTCCAGTCAGTTTCTAATTTCAGTAATTCCATTTAAATTCCTAATTCAAACCCCAAATTCCTTTATAATATTTTATTTGCAAAACATTTACTTTAATCTAATTTTCACATAGAATGTGAATAATATTTCTTTATATAATCAAAACAGTTTGATTTCGTATTTAAAAACAATATCTCAAACCCAAATTCTATTTATATTTTTATTTGTAGAATTATTCATACAAATCTTATTTCATTTCCAACATTTATAATCTAATTGCGAATTTTCTTTATAATTACTACGTTCACATTCCATTTCAATTATCGGTGTTAAAACTGATTTTACTTCTCTATATAAATTCAAATTTATATATTCAATTTAGCAAATGATAAATATTTCCTTAATTTACAAACATCGTTTATAAATTATTCTCTTCAGTTTATCTGTTAAAATAGATTTATATTAAATATTTACTTTAAATCAATATCATGTTACACCCATGTAAGAAGCACAGGTCTAAACCTTCCTAATGTAAAATTCTCTTTTTTTAAAATTCTATTCATTTTCCAAATATTTCCTTTTATAATTCTATTTTCTTTCCAAATAAATATTCCTTTTATAATTATATTTATTTTCCACATAAATGTTGCTTTTATAATTATATTTATTTTCCAAATAAATATTCCTTTTATAATTATATTTATTTTCCAAATAAATATTTCATTTTCAAAATACACTTTGAAAATTCTCTTTTTACATTCCAGTATTTCTTATGGTACATAAAATACCAATTAAACAGACCAGTGTCATCATAGTCAATCACAAGTTTTATATCACATCATATATCACAATATATGAAAACAAATAGTATTATAAATATTGAGGAATCCAGTTGGATCCTCCAACCTGTTTCCCTGCATCCATAGATGTTAAACAATATAAATAACATCGATTTAATTTAATTATGAAATATTCTGATAAACAGAATCCATATTTGATTAACGATTTATATGTATATCGTTATCTATAATTTCAACCAATAAATCAGCAATTCAACCAAACAATCATCACACAACAATCAACCATCATTTATCAATATTAGATTATATTTATAGAAATATAAACTGGCAGTGTTAGTGAGATTTACTCACATTGGACTGTTATCGTTAAATAATGATAACTGTCGGTTGATCAAACAGACAATTTATTTCTCTATGAATTGTAACGAACTCTAATTCACATCCAGTCAGTTCCATTGTGTAGTCGTCGTCCATACGATCCCGACGGATCCAGTTTTGCTGAATTCGGATAACATATGAATAAGATATATAATTTACAAGTTTAAACAAACATTTATATTAATTAATTTCATTACTTTATAAATTTAGGCTCACCCATCACTGTCGGCCCAACATCTCCAACCCATAACCCGTTTACATAGGCAACCTTCTTCCCCGTCAGTTTCAATTTGTACCTGCTGCTTCCAAAGCCATTTCCCAAATTTCCACTCCAAAATGCTCCTTAACAACTCCATCAAATTTAAAACAAAAGCCATCATCAAATTCTCCACCTCGAGCTCTCCAACTTCATCATCATTTTACACAACTCGTGATCACCATGTCGAACGCGATTTCCAATAGCCGCGGTTCCTTTTAGAAACTCGCAACACCCCATTTACTACCGTACTTCACCAAAAATCCCACACATCTTAACCAATCCGCTCATCGGCTCCTTCCATATTATACCTCACACCATTCACGTGCCAAAATCAACGGTTTGTGCACCCCTTTGGAAATTAACAGCCAAACTCATTTCTTCAATCAAGTGCCAAAACGAACTGTATAGCCAATGCCACGCTTCCTATCTTAACACCACCTCCCCACCACTTCAAGATGACCCATAACCTTTCTTCTTATTCCCCACGTCCGTGGTTTCTGGAAGCAAACTCACGTACGTTCAATACTTTCGAATACGCCCCAGTATACCATTTCTTCTTCCTACATTCTGATACGCGAGCTCTAGATAAATACGAACCAGGCAATGCTTCCTTTGCCAAAAACTTTAAACCACAGGTTCTTATTCACCACGGTATTTAGCGCACCCTTCCACCTACCACATTCCACTAAGACAATCGTCGAGCTTCCGTTCACATCCCCTTACATTTTGCTCAACTGGAAACTGGCCTCATGCCGCGCCGTAGTGCTCCTCCGTGAGCTACAGGAAGAGAAGACAGTGACTCCTCATTATATATTTCTTTCTACCATCATCGAACCTTCTTTCCACTGTTGCGCTTACATGGATCGCCATCGGACATTAGACAACACCATAACGCGTTTGCTGCTATTTTTGTTCTCTCAGATATTTTTCATTCTTATATTTACTTTGGTTTTAAATTTCATGAGAAGGAAACAATGGGTTTATTAGTGTTTCGATGTTTCCTGAAAAGGGGGAAAACTAGTGAACGCCTTCACTATTTATAGAGGAGGAGGATGCTTCAGACTTAAGGCATCAGTGCATGAACAGTGTGCATAAATTCTTAGACATGTGTGATTTAGGCTAGATAGATGTTTCCCTTGCGAATGAAGTAATAGTATATAGATGTGAAAATTTTCAACGCAGGCTGTCCTTTAAAGTGGAAAAATCTGTACAATTTCTTAGCAGCTAAGGTAACCTATATTCCCCTTCATATTTTATTTGATTTAAATTTAGTTCCTTGCGGTAGGGTAGCCAACGTTTTACTTAGGCATGAGACTTTAGGGAGAAGTATACTTTTGCATTAGACTAGTTTTAGATCTGCATACCTATAATTTAGCATGTGCGCGTTGTTTTAATATGTGATTTTGCATGTGTTTTTCTTTTTTTTCTTTTTGTTCTGAGTTGTCTTGTCTTTCATTTAACTAGGCTTCAGAAGTTCAGATGAATTTTCACTTCCATGATCTGTATAACGAACGCGTGCATAGAGTATATGTATAGTTTTTTTTCTTACTTGCTTGTTAAGGCTACCAAAAAGGATGTACAAATTATTCTAATAGATATCAATACTTTTCCCATTATGATGCTGGGTAGGATATATTTTTATATTTCTATATAGTTTAAGATATAGAAAAAAGTCTGTGTATGAATCATTATATATATATAATTATTTTGAGGTTGTTCATGTTGAAATATGAGTCCAACTCCGTTAAGAATTCGCATACCCTATTATGTAGAACTCCATTCCCCTCCAAGCTGTTGTGGACAAAAATAAAAATATGATCATGACGAGCAACATGCCCTGATCTCAAAAATATAATAATATAGGCAAATCAGCTTATATTATGATATCCCAAATTGCTGATTTAGGGTGCAAAAAACGTTAAATAAAAAGTTGCTCATTTTCCAAAATAAAAATTATAGCAAAACTCTAAAAATTAAACTATAACTACGCCTCAAATATCTTGTCCAAATTTGAAACCAATATTTAATTATAATTAAATAAGCGTTATGGTTTATGAACGAAACCATAACGACTTTTTGAAAATTTGATTTGGACACAACACACAATCTACATGACGAAATCTCGAATTTTCTTTTCCATTAGAAAAAATACTTCACCAGCTCCGAACGTTTCTTGTTTCACAGAAATCCAACTTAAAACGGATTATGTATATTCGTTTAAAGTTTGAATCGCCAAATTATGAACTGCTGCGCCATTTCAAGCTCGATTATAATTATAATATAAATTATACATTCAACTGACATTTATAAATAAATTCGTTAATATAATTCAATTCTAAACCGAATTAAATCCTATAAATAATCCAATTCACACAATATTGTGAATTCTACTATTTCGAAAATTAAATATATTATTTTATTATTTATATTAATTAAATATTCAATATTATTTAATTCAAGTCATATAAATTACCAAACCATATTTTAAATAATTAAATAAATTATTTATTAACCGTTAAAAATACGGGATGTTACATATATATATATATATATATTATTTGTTCCTACAATATCGTAGAAGTCACTACATACATGGGAGACTTTACTGAATTTTTCCAAGAATTTAAAATGTTTGAAAATTTTCAATATTTTTGAAAATTTTCAATATTTTTGAAAATTTAGATTAATAATAATGAATTGATTTTCAATTTTAAAGATAACGGGTTTATGCCATTTTTTTAACTTAGAAATTTAGGAGACGAAAACTTTTTAACAGGGAAAGAATGTAACAGCCCAATTTTTCGGTCATTTGAACTTGAATATTTAAACTATTTTAAATATTAATTGATTTTAGTATTGAATTCGTTTATTAAAATGAAGTTTGAATGTTAAATTTATATTTAATTATAAATGAGCTCGTAATGGTGTAGTAGTTCGTAATATTGAGTTTTGTACTTCAATTAAATATTCAGGATCCAATATAAGTCAAAATTCCATCAAATAAGAAACGTTTGAATCTAGTTAATTATAATTTTCTAAAAAAAGAGAAAAAAAAATGAGATTTCATGTTATAGATTATTAGTTATATCCAAATCAAATTTTGAAATAGTCGCTATGGAAATCGTTTATAAACGATAATGTTTATTTAATAAATTTAACAAGGGTTTTAATATTAATTTTGGACACCGTTTTAACTCGAAATTGATGATGTTGAGTTATAAATCCATACTGGGTTATATTTTAAATTATATGATATTCCATTTTGCGATATATACGATAATAATAATTTATTATTATTTAATTTGATTATTTTGGAATTTATATAATATTTTGTTACTATTATATAAGCCTTAAAAATATCCATTGTGCAAACGACCTTAGTTTTCGATGAAATTAGTTTCATTGGAACAGTAACGTTGAAATATTATAGATTATCAAATTTCATGGAATTCCGATGTCGTATGTGACAACGGTAGCCCTAAACGCTCAAATGTCATATATAGCACATAATTAAATTAATTTAATAAATGAATATTAGTGTTTAACTTGCGAAAACGATCGAATTAAGCCACAAAACCAATTCCGTTGAATTTGGAATGACGTTTAGAGTCAGGATAGGTAGGCAATTTGTTAATGTTGGGGACCGAGTAATTGGGTGTCCAAAATAGCATTATTTGACATATAAAATAGCGTTTCGAGAAATAGTCTCGGAATGTCACGAAATTTGCGTCGTTGGATTTGTATTAGTTAGTTATTGTAAGATTTCGATTTTCTTATCGATCGAATTTTCGGTTGTTCGTAAGAGTGGTAAATGCCTTGGTTTTTGCTTATTGTTTTGTTGATTTAATTTGTAATTTAAGATAGCTGAGTATCTAACGAAATCTGTTTTCAGCAAAATTAATTTTATCAAATCAGTAATGATTTACAATTTTAATATTTCAAATTTCAAGTTATTTGAATTTGTTTTGTGATCGTATGCAATTTAAATGTGTGTTGATTCACATATATGTGTTATAAAGCAATTTTCACAATTGATCTCGGAATTCGACGAAACCTTTTACATGGTGTCCGGAATAGTGTTTTATGCTAGGATGTCCATTTTCACCCCAAATCAGAGGTCATATGTGTTAGTTTTAATTTAACACTTCGCGAGTAAGTTTAACAATAATATTATATTCATTTTAGTTGGCTATAAATAAGGGGTCAACAACCCTAATTTATGTTCCTCTTTGTTTCTCGTGGTCAACAAGGAAGCTGTCGCCATGCATGTAATGAATGACAGTAAACCCTTCAATCCTTTCTCCATGTTTTTCTTTTGATCCATAGATCAAATCCAAATACTCTCAACTACAAAATTACTCGACTAAGTAAGATCTACTTTTCTACCGGCGGTGATTGGTTTTAATGCGGTGTGGCGGCCGTATTTTGGCCATCAAGGGGATGCTTTCGAACTGGAACTGCGAGCTTACCAGATAGTTTAGTTGCATAGGTCTTGGGGCGGTTGAAGTTGATGTTCAAGCGCCGGGAGCGGCGCTGTCTGACGGTCTCAGGACGATGGAGGGTGGCGCAACAAAGATGGGATGGGTCGGTGCTTGATTTTAGTGTCTAAAGCATCAAGTTTGAACAAGACAGAGGGTACCCTTTTGAACAAAACAGCAAGGTAGAAAGTTGGGCCGCACTTTTACCCAAGGGAATTTACTCACTTAATATATATATATATATACACTTAAATAACTCTCGGCTTGATGTGTTGCTAACTAGAGTAACTAAAGTCTATTTAAGCTATAATTAAACTAATTAATCATATTCTAAATTTTTAAATGATGTGTAAATCATGACAGGGTTGTGAATACTGGATGGCAGCATGGATAGGAGTTTTGGAAATGTAAAGCAAAGTGTTGTACAATGGAGGGTGGCGCAACAAAGATGGGATGGGTCAGTGCTTGGTTTTTGTGTCTGAAGCATCAAGTTTAAACGAAAACAGGAGGTATCCTTTCGAGCAAAACAGCAAGGCAGAAAGTTGGGCCATGCTTTTACCTAAGGGAATTCACTCACTTAATATATATATATATATATATATATATATATATATATATATATATATTCATATAAAGAACTCTCGGCCTGCTGTGTTACTAATTAGAGTAATTAAAGTCTATTTAAGCTATAATTAAACTAAATAATCATATTCTAAATTTTTAAATGATGTGTAAATCATGACAGGGTTGTGAATATTAGATGGCAACATGGACAAGAGTTTTGGAAATGTAAAGCCAAGTTTTGTACGATGTTGAAATTAATCGGACGTTTATAAAAAAAAACGTAACTAATCCATTAATATTTAATTACGGAAATTTATTACTTCAATTAAATTGTATAATTGGATTATTTGTAACTGGGGCATATCTTATCAGAACTGAACGAAACAAGTTGCAATGGGATCGCGGTGATGGGATCTACATTCTGAAACTAAATTGGATAGAGCTGGCGATAGCTGGAAATTCTAGTTAAATTAATGTCTGTTTGATTTAACTAGAACTGAACCACTTAACCAATAAATGGAATCGATGTGAGTAAATTTCACTCAGTTCTTCCCACTTATATTCTATATGAGTCGGGTCTTATAATTTTGTGCTATGGCTGCTAATGGTTGACTGTTTCTTGAATATATATTCATATATTAATTGAACCGATGAAATTAAATGTTTTTTAATTTCAGTGAAAAACCAAATCGTTATTTAACGACTGGACCCAATTAAGGTAACTTAGCTTGTTGGTCACGTTTATAAAATAAACATGTTTATTGTAATAAATTGTTTGAATTGTTTTGTTGTGTAAAATTTTTATTATTGACTATTATAGAAATAATTTGTTTAAATATTGGATAATTCTTATTAAATAATTTTATTTGAGTTAACGTAATTGGATGTAGGGAGGTTGGAGGGATCCAACTGGATTCCTCACCAGTAGTTACTAAGTTTTATTATATTGTAATATATGTTGAGATACTGAATATATATGATGCAGGGATTGATAGGTTGGAGGAATCCAACAGGATTCCTGACTGATATTGATAATATTTATCAGTGTGATTTGTATTGTTCATTTGGACGTGAAATTAGTTAACATTTCACGGTTTGGTACGTTAGTAGATATTTACTTCTTTTGTACCGACGATAAAATAATAAATTTTTGGAATCGATTGTGAACGTTTTCAAAGTTATATATATTTGAAATATGATGTTTATTTTAAAAATAAACGTCAAAGATTTATTTATGTTTTAAAACGATTTAATTATAAATTAGTTAACTGTTCCCAGATATTAATAAATAAATGGTTAAGTAATATAAACTAAATTGGAGTATTAAAATTATCTCAAAGAAGGGATTAAGTGGCATAAACAAAATTTTAAAAGATTTTAAAATATAGAAAAGGATTGGTGAAATTGAAAATGTACGAGAATTGATTTAAAAGAACTAAAAAGTGATTTTCAGTGATTAATGAACGTTTTTATGAAAACGTTGTTTACAATATATGAAATGTGGTTAAATGGGTTTTCGTGAATGAAATTTGTGAATAAATGGAATTAAAAATATAAAATATGAATATTTGACATAAATTGGGGAATGACAAGAATGTCTAATAAATGGGATTTTAAGACAAGATCGCCAAAAAAGTTATAAATGGAAATTCATATAAACTGGGTTATATGGGAAGAGTTGTGGAATGGTTTTATAAAATAAAGGAATTTGTCGAACTGATTTAAATATTGATAAATAGTTAAGATAGTTATAAACAAATGGTTAAGATATTTTTAAATGAATGTTCAAGATATTTATAAATAAATGGTCAAGTCATTTATAAATAAATGGTTACGGATTTTATAAATTATAAATGGAAAATTTAGGATTTTATAGATGAAAGGTGAAGGGTTTTGAAATGGATATTGTAACACTCATTTGCAGAAGTTGGGCTGAACTATTTTAGTTAATTTTATAAAATAATATTATAAATAAAATTGGAAATGATTAATGAGATTATAAGAAAGCGTAATAGTTCTAAAAATGGTAAAAAGGATTTATGATGTGGGTCTTAAAGAAATTGGAACATTTTGTACATTGGTTGAGTTGAGTAGTTTTAGAGGTGTCAATCTGATGTTGGTTTCAGCCTTCGGGGTTGATACTAAGAGATTTATTCACTTACCAATTTACAATAAGGAGCCAATGAGTAGAAATGTAATGATAACTAAATATTCTTATATTAAATAAGATGGGGAAATGTTTTTCCGAATTAACAGTTTTAATATTTAATTAAAGAATGGTTAATTAAAGAGGCTAAATGATGCGGGATATTGAATCAGTGAATTTATTTTATTTTTATGGATAATGGTTGTTTGTTTGATAGTAAAATAATTGACTATCAAATCTGGCCTATACGATTGTTAGTACGATAAGACCGTGATCGAATTAATATTCAAAACCCATTCTGACTGGCAAACACGTGGAAGATGGAAGACGCTGATTGAAGATCGAGCAATTGAAGACCAGGGATCTTCATGAGCGGAAGAACTACTTGTTAAATTTCTCTTATTTGGACACCAGAGTTATTTCGACTTGTGATTCTATTGTAACTGAAATCTTCAGATTTGCAAGGATTACTTGCTACTGATCATGGGGTGATACCTAGGATATGGTAGGAGAGTGCCTTCGGTTTGTCCAGTCCCAGGGAAACTTGTATGAATGAGTGTCTAACAGAGTATTTCCAATGGATCGTGTACATTGGTTTCTACAAACATATTCTGTTAGTGGCAGAGGAATTCATTCTTACTGCTTAAACACCCAGAGTATTTTGCAGACATCAATTTGATTTGATGGATCTAAAGATGTGACATTCAAATTGAATGGCAGTCGGATGTTCTAAAAAGAAGATTTAAACCTCAAGCCTCATCAATTGGGAAATGGTATAAAATCGGGTAGGTCGCACGGCTAAGTGGGTCGCTCCCAATTAGGGTGTATTGTCACCATCTAGAGAATATTCATATTTGTTACTTCTTTTCATTTCTGTATCTCCCGGGAACTACGGTGGTCACAACAAAAAGCCATAAAGTGACAATACGTTTGGAACATTCAAGCGAGGTGAATGGCCGATCATGTTTAGCCTGGTTTGCAAGATATTCTTGTTGAATCCTGTGTATTCCTCTCTAGAGATACACTATCGGAAGGTCGTCCCATACTTTGCCAGTTGGAATCCATTATCCAATAAGAGCCTGTGGTTTTGCTTATATATTATGTATGTGGAGCGTGAGATGCAAATGTTCTGCTAGATTGTTAGTTATTTGTATTAGACAATATTATAATATTAGAAAAGAAATGATTTTAAAAATGTTTTGGGTTATCGTAAGGTAAAAACCGTCCGTATTTATGCATGGATTGGTCTTACGATTATCCTTTTCTTTCAACAAGATTTTTTCCTTTAAAAATAAAGTTGGTTGATACCTTTAAACTTAAATAGTTTTCTCATGCCGGTTCGCCAGACTAATCCTGGCATTTGCAATGCTCGGATCAGACCAAGTTTTACAGGTTCAGGTTATCGAATGCTGTGAAGAGACGAGCTGGAAGGCTCAGACGTATGATATTATATAGATATTATTCCATTGTTTGATTGTATATGAGGACATGTTATTATAATTGTCCAGATGTGTTGATGTACTAAGATGACTGTAAGTTTTATTTCAAGCTCTCAATAAAGATTTATTTCTATATTATATTTAGTTCCGCTGCGATGTTAGACTCTGTGTTGTGTTGGTTCTTCTTCTTCCTCTATTATATTATTTCTTTCTTTTTTTACCCTCCAATTTCTTTTTATTAACTATCTGGTACTTTCGATACTTGAGTTTTGGCAAGTAATATGGGTTCAAGTGTTATTGTCGGAATTCGGGCGTCAAATTCTGGTCGTGTTGTTACACAGCCTCTACTAGGATTGCTCTTAACATTCCTTGGTAATAAAATAGTTAACATACATGTTATTTTGTTAGCTCTGTCTAATCTACATTTTTCTTTACACTTTCATCATTAATTGAGGTCCAATTCAAGGACTGGAAAATACTTTCGATTGGATGTTGGGTCGAATTATGATAAACTGATGTAATGTAGCATTTGTGTTCGCTCCAAAATGGAATGGTGTAGCAAGATGTAACTTTTACTATGAGGTTAAGTCAAATTTGACTTTTTACGTTCAATTTTTGTTGTTTAATTTTTACATTCAGTTTCGCTACTTTTTTTGGCAAAGCTAGCGGGGTTGAATGACTCCTAGCATAAATTTATATAATAAGAGAGTCTTACAATATAAATATGAACAATAAATGAAAATGAACAGAAAAATAGGAGAGGGGAAAGGGACAATGTCCAGATGTGTTTGATCTTAACATCAAAAGAAAAAGGGTACATAAGGATTACTTGGCGTATGCTACAGCAAGCACAACAGTAAACTTGCATTCTATTATTCTTCTTGCTGTTGATATACGTTGATTTCTTTCATTCCAGTCTTCTTTTATTATTTCCTTCAGCATGACCAGTAGCTCATAGGATGAACTTTGCTTCCATCCTATTGATTCGTATATGCTCATCCATTCTTTTTGGTTGTCCAATAGGGGAGTAGCAAATCCTCGTCAAATTTTTATTTTACCACATATAAACCATGTGAATGAACACTTAAAGACAGGTGAGGTATGTCTTTATTCCCAGATCGATAGAATATGCACCCCTTTAAGACATTCATGCCTTTCATTACAAGTTTAGATAGGGTCTATAGACCATCATTGAGCATTTTCCACGTATGAAAATTCAGCCTTTCAGTTGCGTTTCTATTCCATACTCTCTTATACCATGGTAATTTTTTCACTTGCATTTCCCCAGATAGTTCTGTGTACCCTATATTCATTGCATGTTGCTCCTTATCATCAGACCAAACATATTCCTCAAACTGGCTATATGTGTAAGTCCGGTTATTGTACACTTGCCATATACTTTGTTACTGGATCTTGGAAGTCTAATACGACCATTGATTATATGAGAAGTTGCTTTTGCATTCAATGGGATTCCAATTTGACCTATCTCTACATGATTTAATTTGTTATATAATAGCTGACCTTTCTGGAGCTAAGGAGTTGTCCAGAATTTTGTTTTGCTATCATTTGTTATTTGCATTAGAGGGTGTGGCAGTAGCATATCATAAATTTTCAGCATAGACTTCCATACCCAGATTTGCGTTGGTTTTGGACTTACAATCCATATTTCTTCATTTTTCAAATTATATTTAGTGCTCCATTCAACCTATAATGTCATTGTAGCGACCTTGGAATTTCGACACTTTAATCTCGACACTAATACGACCCGTGTCTAAAACTCCAGTACCGAAAATCCCAGAAAGCTATAAAAAAGAAGTTAGAGGGTGAGATAAGACAGAATAAGGACCAGCACAACACAGAGTCTCACATCACATCGGAACAAAATATAATTATAGAAATAACTTTTATTGAGAGCTTGAAATAATACTTACAACATCAGAGTACATCCATACATCTGGACAGTTATAATAATCTGTCCTCATATATATAACACACAGCGGACGAATAACGGTATAACAAGATACGTCTGAACTCCTTCAGTTTGTCTTTAAATTTCACAGCACCCGATAACCTGAACCTGTACAACCTAGTCTAATCCGAGCATTTCAAACACCAGGTCAGTCTGGTGAACTAGAGTGAGATAAACTCGCTAAGTTTAAGGGTATCATCCAAGTTGATTTTAATGTTCAAATCCTTTTGAAAGAAAAAGGATAATCGTAAGACCAAATCCACACATAAATACGGATGGTTTTTAACCTTACGATAACCCAAAACGTTTTGAAATCAATATCTTATACTGATATTATGATAGTGTCTAAATACAAATAAATAGAATCTAGCAGAACGTTTGCATCTCACTCTCCACATATATAGTATACAAACAAAACCGCGGGCGCTTATTGGAGATTGGATTATGACTATGACAAGGTATGGAACCACCTGCCGATAGTGTATCGCTAGAGGGGAATACACTGGGTTCAATAAGAACGCCTTGCAACCCGGCCCGCACATGACCGACCACTCATTTCGCTTGAGTGTATCGAATGTATATCACCAACGGTAGGGCTCAAACCACCGTTTCCCGAAAGGGAAAGCATCGAAATAGATTTAAGAAGTAAAATGAATTTCTCTAGATAGGTGATTATACACCCTAATGGAAGCAACCCACATAGTCATGCTGCCTGCCCGATTTTTCTCATTCCCGGTTGTTGAGGCTTGAGGTTATAATCGACTTTTGGAACATCTGGCCACCATTCACTTTGAATGTTACATTGTCAGATCCGCCAGATATCATTAATTGATTTCCATAAAAATACCCAGGTTGATAAGTTAAGAGAAGGTATCTTCTCCGCCACCAACAGAATTACGTTTGAGGAAATCAACGTACGTGATTCCATTGGAAATACTCTGTCAAACACTCGTCCATACAAGTTGTCCTGGGACTGGACAAACCGAAGGTACCATCCTACCGCATCCTTGAATTACCCTATGGATTAGTAGGAGTAGTCCTGCAATCCATAGATTTCAATCACGATAGAACCACTATCCAATACCTCTAGGGATCAGCTAGAGAAATCCAAAAATAGTTCTTCCATTCATGAAGATATACAGTCTTCAATTGCTCCATCTTGGCCAGCATCAAATATCTTCTTTGTTTAAGTATTTATTGGTCTGGAATGGTTTTCGAATATAAATTCGATCTGATCTTTCCTTACCAACAACGTTGGGTCAGATTTTGATAGTCGGTTATTTAACTGTCAAAATAAACAATCAATAAAATAAATCCAAATGTTCAGCATACAGCGTCACTTGTCCATTAAAAATAGTATATCAGCTGTAATATCAAATTAATGTATTGGTTTCAATATATATCAATACTCTCAAATCATTTATTTATATACTTAGAAGAAAAAAAAATCTTAAAATCCTATCCGATGTTTCCTGTTAACTATACTTTCAAAACATTTGTTACAACAATACTTATTATATATATAATTGGAAATCCAATTCAACTTATCATTTTTAAACAATTGTTACGATATGTTATTTGAACGCTATATTCGCCACTTCCCTTTTTAGAATAAACTCATTCCAAATCCCATCTTCTTACTTTTTGAAAATATCGTTATATTTCACAAATCTCCTTTTTATTTCCCTTACTATAGAAATATCACTTCATATTCTCAAGCCTCCTATATTCCATTTTATTTCTGAATCCCATTATATATATATATTTCCAAATTCTTCCAATAACATTACCCTATCATTTCTCAAAATAAATAACTTTTAACACCTTCACCACTACAACTAATATCATCCTCCGACAATCTTGTAGTTGTTTAAGTTGGGGTATTCTAATTACCTCTCAGACCTTGATCAACAACATTTTTATCTTAAGATAGATGTCAGTTGTAATACCCAGAACCGATATTGATTCCCAATATTAAACAAATCCCATTTTTATTCTATCTTGATGAAACGTCATTTTTATTTAAAATCGTGGATCTATATTTCATCTTTATAACTCCACTCGTTTGACTACCCTAATTCAAACTTGGATTTTCGTTTGATTTCCATTTCATATCTCCATCAGTTCTTAATCGTAATCAGTAAGAAAACAATCCCCTAAATATCAACCTCGAAGGCCGAAACTAACATCAGGTCAATATTTAGAAAACCATTTATCTCAACCGATCTCTAGTTAAATTCTAATTCTTTAATTTCATATCCCTTCTTTTTTTCTATTTCAAAACCCCATTTCTAATAACTCTTTACGATAATATTCACCAAACTTGGGTTTGTAACTTCGTCAAATCTTGGATTTCATAAATCCAGTTAAACAGAATCTCAAATAAGAATTCCCTTTAAATTGCAATTTAAACTTAACTTATATTATCATTAATATGATTTTCTTTAAAATATAACTTTATTAGAAGTAAGCCTTCTCGTCTCATATACCTAAATTAAAACCCTTTTGAATCCCATGATTTACCCCTTCGATTATTATTAAATAAATATCAACATTTATAAAAAAATGTTTTTACTTAACCATTAAATAAATAAATAAATTTAATAAACCCATTTCAGTTACTACATTTGACTTAGTCAACTCTAAGCATGATTAATTCGTTAATCAGATCTTAATTCATCTTTCCACTTAAATTAATTACAAATTAAATTAATTTAAATAACCCCATTTGATTATTATAATAATCAAATCAATATAACCTCATTTTAATTGTTTCTTAAAAACAATTAACCTTAGTTATTAAATGTCACATTAATGTCCTCTCACTTGCTTACCAGTTTGGTAAATATAAGAATCATCTTTATAAGATCATTTGTTAATTGATATGAGGCACGTGCTTCGCAAACAGATAGATTTTGGTACCAAAAATGGTAATTGGTGGTAAAAGTTATCAATGTATATAAGGTTGGTTTATTTCCTAATTAAAATAATATACTTAAAAAATCTATACTCAGTTAAAAATAAATTTCATAACTTCGTTTCTATCGATTTACCTAATGGAAAATCAATCTTTATAAAATAGTGTATATTTGGCCATCTGCTATAAATTCCTCAACCAATATTTCCCATTGGTTAATAACATAACACGTTGAATTCATATTCAACAATAAATAATCAAACCAATAATCTGACCATAATGGTTAAATGGTTCATGTAACGATCATATGCAAATAAGTGATCAATTTAACTGATAGTAGTCAACCAGCAATGATAATTCAACATCCAATTTAATTTAAATACGTTTATGTTATTATACAAGTAACCAACAAGGTAAGTTACCTTATTTAGAAATCATCATTTGAAAATAAAATTGTTGTTTCATTTAAATTAACAATGTTTTAATTTAAATCATCGAAGCAATATTCAACAATATCTAAACAATCATCAGGTCAACCAATAACTAGCAACCATAACATTCAAATAATAAACCCAACTTATATAAATATAAGTGGGGAAATGTAACGACCCGCCATTTTAATCGTGCCGAATCAACAAAACATGTCAGCTCGAAACGTCCAAAACAACAGATTGTTATTAACTTCTATGGTAAACAGAATAAATCACAGAATCACAGATCTCAGACATAGATACAGAGTAGTATAATATCTCACAGCGGAAAAATACAAAATACAATAGTAGTTCATGAAGCTACAAAATAAGTTTTACATCAGAGTTTACATAAATAATACAGCGAAAGACTAATACAGTAAATGAAAGATAACTACAAAAACAGAAATGACAAGAATAGCTAGAACTGGATCAACTGAACAGGTAGATATAGATGAGCAAAAATCCAACATAAGCTCCAAATCCAAGAGTGAATCTCAAAACTGTAATACTCGATCTGACCCGAGCAATAATGCAAAACAAAACAACTCGGATCAGGACTAACATTCTCATTGAAGTAAATCAACTCAAATGAAATGTTCGATGAAATGTAATCAGTAACTTAGAGGATGTATGGGATCACCATCCTCTAAGGATCCGTCAAACTAATACTATATAGTACAATACGCTATATACAATAGTGTCTATCAGTAAAGTAAAAATATCAAAATAGCGTAAGCGGGATTACCATGATGACCCTTACACCGTTTATATATTCCCATAGTATATACAGTACCGTAATTCCTCCGTAAACTGGAGGTTGATCAGAGGGCACTCCATATAAAACAGTACAAAACAAAATCGTAGTGGGCTCGTATAAGGCATGTGACAAGGCACACAAGGAATGCTAGGGTGGATTCACCGTTTGCAGAGCCGGACCGTTGGTAACGCATAGTAGCCACTACCGCCCATCTCGATACACACTCCCATAATCAAAAGGGCCCAAATCGAATCTCAACAGTAATAGACTAATATCGAAGAAGTGTGCTCGATAAGAGTTATGACCTCACTTGTTCCGTGCATAGCTCCTGTTTTAGCCACATCAAGCTGACTCAAGGTAGTCAGGGTCTCGTAATTAATATGAAATAAAAATGGAGTCGTTCGCCAAATCATCCCCTTCATTCTGGAACTCCACCGCGTATACAGTTTTCAAAGTGGTTTTCGGTATTGACAGAGAGTATGACAATAGCTGATCCCGATCTCTTTAACAACCAATCGTTTACATTTTTCACATCGTGGTCATTATTTTATAAATCACTTTATAAAATAGTTTGTATGAATTCTCTTATTCGAATTTGAAATCAAATTTAAATATCTAACTTCGATTATCTTCAATTTTGTAAACATCTCACGAGAATCGCTCAAATCAAATCGATTTAAAACCATATCGAAAAGATTTCAAAATCTAGTATAACCTAATATTATACTATTTAACTTCAGTTTTATATAAGTTTTCTGACAAAAACCGCACAGGAACTTTCAAATACCAAATCGACTTATATTTAAGCTATAACTTAAATATATATCTCAATTTCCATTCAAATCAATATCAAAACCTTTAACTTCGATTATAATTTGGTTCGGCTTATATTCGCAAAAATTCAAATTTGAAACCGTTCAAATGATTCAAAATATTCCTTAATAAGAAATCGTTTCAATTCGATTCATTTGAATCCAACACTTTGGTTCGAAATTCGAAATATGAGATTTAATTCAAAACTTACACTTCAATTTAAACAAAACATATCGAGTTATGTAATTCAAGTCATATAATTCGAAATCGTTATTCATAAATATAAACAATTCATATAATTTGGTTTTACCCCCCTAAAGCATTCATTTTAGTCGAATAATGAAATTTAACATTTTGGTTCAAATTTCGTTTTATATAATTCGAAACGAAATCTTAAACTTCAATATAAACCAAATCGTCTTATAACTTATAATTCAAGTCATATAGTTCGAAATCGTTACTTCTAAACTTCAAATCAAAATCTTATATTTACATTCAACCAAATTACGATTTAAAACCATTCTTACACATTGATTTAACAAATTCTAAATTCAAACCAAATGATATAAAAAAATCAATTCCGCATATAATATCTATATATTCCAATTCATAATTAATCACTTAAATTTGAATTTAATTCTTATCGATTATAAATTCAAAATAATTCAGTTTACCCAATTCACATTCATTTCTTATCAAGGTTCATAATTTAAGCCAAATCAAATTCAATTTCTTACTTTTACCAATTCAAGTTCATCTCTATTAAAATTCGTATTGATTCCAATTCATAACTTAATATGAGTTCATTCGTTATTCAAATATCGTTATATAAATTTACATCTTTAAACTTCGAATTTAAATCGCGAAATCTAACCTATCCATCTTCAATTTATTAAAGTTTATAAAATATATATAAGAAAATTAATTTTTGAAAATAGAAATGTGTGTATATATATAAGTTTATAAAATTCTAAATTAAATTAGAAATAGATTATAAAAATATATAAGTTTAAAATAATATAAAAATAGATTTAAAGAAATATTTATAATAATATAAAAAGGTTAAAATACATATAGGAATAAATTATATGGTTTAAAATAAATAAATTTATAAGTAAAATCTTAAATAAACATTTAAATCGCTATTTACAAATAAAATCATTTTAAAACACATAATTTAAAATATACAAAATAATTTAGATTTAAATAAAATATAAATATAAAAATATAAAGTGTTAAGTAAATATTTTAAAATAATACTCCTTTTACTTTAAAAACATGACCGACGGTGTTCGTATATAGTTTTCTGCCCTATGGTCAAGTGATCCGGATATTTATCATTTCAACCCGCAATTTATAAAATTTCTACGGGTCTATCATTTCAACCCGCGATCCCAAATTCAGTAAAAATCGTTCAGGTCTATCATTTCAACCCATAATGATTTTTCCCTATTCTAATGTCCGTTCGGGTATGTATCATTTCAACCCTTAGTGATTTTTCCTAAACTGGGGTATCGACAAACACAACAACACTAACATAGCATCAATTCACAACATATATATCATCAGTGCAAATATGTGTCATATGAATGCATCGTGTCACATATGCAATGTGTATATATATTAAATCAAGCAATTTCTATCAGCAATCCTATACATTTCACATAACAGTTCATTATTGATCTATCATCCATGAAATAAATGTGAGTCAGGTGTGAGATAAACTCACCTTTTATGGAATGAAAAAAAAGATGAATTGAACGGACACAAGGTAGATGATGAAATCCAATGGAGACTACGACAGACAAGCACTATCCCAAGATAGGTTAAACGCGATAAGTTACTCGAATCAAATCCGCACCAAATGATTTTTTTTTCAAACCAAGCAAGCTCAATATACTCTCAGCCAAAATATGACATAGCAACTTCAACTCGTTGTCTCGAATGAATAAACTTAGGCTACAGGATTTTTTTTTTCTTAAAAAAAGCATGGACTCGGCCTCAACGAAAACTATAACCCACAATCCTTATCAACATCCTTGTTTTCATCCTCTTTTTTAGTGAAGCACCCAAATGCAACAGAAGTAAAACCAACCAAAGTTTCTGTCAATAAAAGAAGGGAGGAAACTGAACTGTCGTCGCAGGAAGAAACGGATCTTGGCGGCATCGATGGCGGAGCAAGATGGGTGAAAAAGTCACCGCTAAAATTCTTTTTTTTTTGAAGGATGCGTTGGTGAGAAAAGGGAAAGGAGCAAACAAAAAAAATAAACGTGAATGTTGGCAAGCAAGTCGACTTTTTTTTGTGTGGAAGAAGACCTAAGCTGCGGAAGAAGGATTTCGGTGGAAGAGTTTGCAGGTGGAAGGAGAGAGGATACAATGTTTCATTAAAATGAAGAGGCGAAGGAATAATAACGTAAGACCATGCTTGGCTTTTGCCATTGAATATAGATCCACTTTTACTATTTCTAAACTATGTTTTAGTTTTGACGTGAAGAAAAATTCAAATTTCCATAAATGGTTTTGATAGTGGGCTGAAAGAAGGGTTTGCTCAAAGTTTTGAACGACGGGAACCAAAATACTTAAATTTGAAGCGTGAAAAGGCAAGGTAGGTTAAATAACATATGCATGCATTTATATGAATGTTGGAAAGAAACTAAAGTGTCCAAACTAAGCTTTGGAAGAAATAAAAAAATTTATGGGTGGTTTAGTAAAATAAAAAGACGGGTTTTGCAGATCCAAAATGGTTAGAAAAGTATGTAAGATTGGAAAAAGGACACATCGAACTCAAATGGCTCTGTTTCAAAAATGAACTGTGCAAGCATTTTCACAATTTCAGCATGAACCGAACAACAAAACTGACAAATGAATATATTGCAGAAATCAGTGCGACGAGACGGACACAACAGTATAAAATTTGCAGTGCCAGGATGCTCCATTCAAAAATGCATTACGGACTTCTTTTAACGTAAAAATACGGATGGAAAACGGAGGTCAGAACATCCGTCTTTCACAAAATGAATTCCGCCATTGGATTACTAACAATGAATAGAATATTTTTCAAGTTTTTCCGAACTGGATTCGAAGAGATTTTAAAATTGCTAAAATTTGAACTGATATGCGCAGCTTTGCCTTGAAAAATGTGCGATCGACAAACATTCAAATTTTCCGACGAAAATTTCACAGCGACTATATCTCACTGTACGTATTTCAAATTACAAATTCCCGTTATGGAAAACGATATAATATTTTCAAAATAAAAATATCGATTTAAATCGTTAAAAATAATGGGTTGTTACAATCTTCCCCACTCAAAACTTTTCATCCCCGAAAAGGAACGAGGTAGGAAAAGTAGTAATTAAATAATTAAATATTTTTAAACCAAGGGTTCATATCAATAATCATACATATATAAAATTTGAAGTGTATATATACACACACAAATCAAAAGTTAGAATATGTTCAAACATATTTTAGAATAATTTCAAGTAATCACTCGACATCTCGAGTGGCTATATATATATATCCCACTTTCGAAACCCGAAAATAGATATCGATGATGCTGCAGTCATCACCAGAATCATTTCCAGGCGACTAGAGTGTGACTTTATATCTATCTAATACACATAGGATTTAACATATACGTTGATCAGACGTATACACCAAATCACTAAGTATTCGGTAGGCCAATTTTAGCGTCAAATAATTACTCAAAACATCTTTCTACATTTAAACATATTATATACCAAAATTTTCGAATTATATATTTCAAATCATTAAAAATAAGCAAGGAAAAATTATATCTCTCCTCACTCGTTTATTTAATAAAATTCAACAATAATCCATAATAAACATACAAATAATATTTTTATCGAATCAAATACATAACTATATTATTCAATCAAGATAAACTTAATTTCTTACAAAGTGTACATATTTAAAACTTATCCAAAGTATATATATGTACAAACTTAAAGCATGAACATAAAATCTTTCGAAATATTGGTTTTACCAAAACATAATGTTATTCACAAATATACATATCAAATTTCAATATTGCACCAAGAAAACTTATATTATAATATCTTTAAAACAATTATTTCAAGCCAACATTTAATAAGGAAGGATCTCTAGAAGATTTATACTCTCGTTCTACTTCTTACCCTGTCAAGGATAAGTTATAGAATTCAATTTAAAAGCTGAACGAACGAAAGAACCTAATCAAAGAGGACCTACGACGAAGATGGATTCAAATGGAAGGGAATTTCATAAAAAGATTTAAATATTAAACAAAATTTTTATATCCAAAAATATTTATTAAACTCATTTTAAACCATTTATACTTTCAAAATACGCACTCTCAAGAAGAACTCTGCGACTGATTCCGCTCACTCTATGGTATCACTACCCTATCTCTAATGAGACTTTACTCTATAGGCTAAAGTTTTGATAAAACCAAAGCTCTGATACCACTTGTAACGACCCGCCATTTTGACCGTGCCGAATCGATAAAACATGTCAGCTCGAAACGTCCAAAACAACAGATTGTTATTAACTTCTGGGGTAAACAAAATAAATCACAGAATCATAGATCTCAGACACAGATACAGAGTAGTATAATATCTCGCAGCGGAAAAATACAAAATACAATAGTAGTTCATGAAGCTACAAAATAAGTTTTACGTTAGAGTTAACATAAATAATATAGCGGAAGACTAATACAGTAAATGAAAGATAACTACAAAAACAGAAATGACAAGAATAGCTAGAACTGGATCAACTAAACAGGTAGATATAGATGAGCAAAAATCCAACATAAGCTCTAACTCCAAGAGTGAATCTCAAAACTGTAATAGTCGATCAGACCCGAGCAATAATGCAAAACAAAACAACTCGGATCAGAACTAACATTCTTATGGAAGTAAATCAACTCAAATGAAATGTTCGATAAAATGTAATCAGTAACTTAGAGGATGTATGGGATCACCATCCTCTAAGGATCCGTCAAACTAATACTATAAAGTATAATACGCTATATACAATAGTGTCTATCAGTAAAGTAAAAATATCAAAATAGCGTAAGCAGGATTACCATGATTACCCTTACACCGTTTATATATTCCCATAGTATATACAGTATCGTAATTCCTCCGTAAACTGGAGGTTGATCAGAGGGCACTCCATATAAAATAGTACAAAACAAAATCGTAGTGGGCTCGTATAAGGCATGTGACAAGGCACGCAAGGAATGCCAGAGTGGATTCACCGTTTGCAGAGCCGGACTGGTGGTAACGCATAGTAGCTACTACCGCCCACCTCGGTACACACTCCCATAATCAAAAGGGCCCAAATCGAATCTCAACAGTAACAGAATAATATCGAAGAAGTGTGCTCGATAAGAGGTATGACCTCACTTGGTCCGTGCATAGCTCCTGTTTTAGCCACATCAAGCTGACTCAAGGTAGTCAGAGTCTCGTAATTAATATGAAACAAAAATGGAGTTGTTCGCCAAATCATCCCCTTTATTCTGGAACTCCACCGCGTACACAGTTGTCAAAGTGGTTTTCGGAATTGACAGAGAGTATGACAATAGCTGATCCCGGTCTCTTTAACAACCAATCGTTTACATTTTTCACACCGTTGTCATTATTTTATAAATCACTTTATAAAATAGTTTATATTAATTCTCATATTCGAATTTGAAATCAAATTTAAATATCTAACTTCGATTATTTTCAATTTTGTAAACATCTCACGAGAATCGCTCAAATCAAATCGATTTAAAACCACATCGAAAAGATTTCCAAATATAGTATAAGCTAATATTATACTATTTAACTTCGATTTTATATAAGTTTTCCGACAAAAACTGCACAACAACTTTCAAATCCCAAATCGACATATATTTAAGTTATAACTTAAATATATATCTCAATTTCCGTTCAAATCAATATCAAAACCTTTAACTTCGATTATAATTTGGTTCGGCATATATTCGCAAAATTTCAAATTTGAAACCATTCCAATGATTCAAAATTTTCCATAATAAGAAATCGTTTCAAGTCGATTCATTTGAATCCAACACTTTGGTTCGAAATTTGAAATATGAGATTTAATTCAAAACTTACACTTCAATTTAAACAAAACATATCGAGTTATGTAATTCAAGTCATATAATTCGAAATCGTTATTCATAAATATAAACAATTCATATAATTTGGTTTTACCCCCTAAAGCGTTCATTTTCGTCGGTTAATGAAATTTAACATTTTGGTTCAAATTTCCTTTTATATAATTCGAAACGAAATCTTAAACTTCAATATAAACCAAATCGTCTTATAACTTATAATTCAAGTCATATAGTTTGAATCGTTACTTCTACACTTCAAATCAAAATCTTATATTTACATTCAACCAAATTACGATTTAAAACCATTCTTATACATTGATTTAACAAATTCTTAATTCAAACCAAATGATATAAAAAAAAATCAATTCCGCATATAACATCTATATATTCCAATTCATAATTAATCACTTAAAATTGAATTTAATTCTTATTGATTATAAATTCAAAATAAATCAGTTTACCCAATTCACATTCATTTCTTATCAAGGTTCATAATTTAAACCAAATCAAATTCAATTTCTTACTTTTACCAATTCAAGTTCATCTCTACTAAAATTCGTATTGATTCCAATTCATAACTTAATATGAGTTCATTCGTTATTCAAATATTGTTATATAAATTTACATCTTTAAACTTCGAATTTAAATCGCGAAATCTAACCTATCCATCTTGAATTTATTAAAGTTTATAAAATATATATAAGAAAATTAATTTTTGAAAATAGAAATGTGTATATACATATATAAGTTTATAAAATTCTAAATTAAATTAGAAATAGATTATAAGCATATATAAGTTTAAAATAATAATAAAAAATTAAAAAAATATTTATAATAATATAAAAAGGTTAAAATACTTGTAGGAATAAATTATATGGTTTAAAATAAATAAATTTATAAGTAATGTCTTAAATAAACATTTAAATCGCTATTTACAAATAAAATCATTTTAAAACACATAATTTAAAGTATACAAAATAATTTAAATTTAAATAAAATATAAATATAAAAATATAAAGTCTTAAGTAAATATTTTAAAATAAAACTCCTTTTACTTCAAAAACATGACCGACGGTGTCCGTATATAGTTTTCTACCCTATGGTCAAGTGATACAGATATTTATCATTTCAACCCGCAATTTATAAAATTTCTACGGGTCTATCATTTCAACCCGCGATCCCAAATTCAGTAAAAATCGTTCAGATCTATCATTTCAACCCATAATGATTTTTCCTTATTCTAATGTCCGTTCGGGTATGTATCATTTCAACCCTTAGTGATTTTTCCTAAACTAGGGGTATCAACAAACACAACAACACTCACATAGCAACAATTCACAACATATATATCCAATGCAACTACGTGTCATATGAATATATCGTGTCACATATGCAATGTGTGTATATATTAAATCAAGCAATTTCTATCAGCAATCCTGTACATTTCATATAATAGTTCATTATTGATCTATCATCCATGAAATAAATGTGATTCAGATGTGAGATAAACTCAGCTTTCTTGGCATGAAAAAAAATAGATGAATTGAACGGACACAAGGTAGATGATGAAATCCGATGGAGACTACGACAGACAAGCACTACCCCAAGATAGGTTAAACGCGATAAGTGACCTGAATCAAATCCGCACCAAATGATTTTTTTTTCAAACCAAGAAAGCTCAATATACTCTCAGCCAAAATATGACACAACAACTTCAACTCGTTGTCTCAAATGAATAAAATTAGGCTACAGGATTTTTTTTTTTTAAAAAAAAGCATGGACTCGGCCTCAACGAAAACTATAACCCACAATCCTTATCAACGTCCTTGTTTTTATCCTCTTTTTCAGTGAAGCACCCAAATGCAACAGAAGTAAAACCGACCAAAGTTTTTGTCAATAAAAGAAGGGAGGAAACTGGACTGTCATCGTAGGAAGAAACGGATCTTGGCGGCACCGATGGCGGAGCAAGATGGGTGCAAAAGTCACCGCTAAAATTCTTTTTTTTTTTAAGGATGCGTTGGTGAGAAAAGGGAAAGGAGCAACAAAAAAATAAATGTGAACATTGGCAAGCAAGTCGACTTTTTTTTTGTGGAAGAAGACCTAAGTTGCGGAAGAAGGATTTCGGTGGAAGAGTTTGCAGGTGGAAGGAGAGAGGATACAACATTTCATTAAAATGAAGAGGCGAAGGAATAATAACGTGAGACCATGCTCGTCTTTTGCCATTGAATATGGATCCACTTTTACTACTTCTAAACTAAATTTTAGTTTTGACGTGAAGAAAAATTCAAATTCCCATAAATAGTTTTGATAGTGGGCTGAAAGAAGGGTTTGCTCAAAGTTTTGAACGACGGGAACCAAAATACTTAAATTTGAAGCGTGAAAAGGCAAGGTAGGTTAACTAACGTATTCATGCATTTATATGAATGTTGGAAAGAAACTAAAGTGTCCAAACTAAGATTTGGAAGAAATAAAAAAATTTATGGGTGGTTTAGTAAAATAAAAAGATGGGTTTTGCAGACCCAAAATGGTTAGAAAAGTATGTAAGATTGGAAAAAGGACACATCGAACTCAAATGGCTCTGTTTCAAAAATGAACAGTGCAAGCATTTTCAATTTCAGCTTGAACCGAACACCGAAACTAGCAAATGAATATATTGCAGAAATCACTGCGACGAGACGGACACAACAGTATAAAATTTGCAGTGCCAGGATGCTCCGTACAAAAATGCATTACGGACTTCTTTTAACGTAAAAATACGGATGGAAAACGGAGGTCAAAACATCCGTCTTTCGCAAAACGAATTCCGCCATTGGATTACTGACAACGAATAGAATATTTCTCAAGTTTTTCCGAATGGGATTCGAAGAGATTTTAAAATTGCTAAAATTTGAAAGGATATGCGCAGCTTTGCCCTGAAAAATGTGCGATCGACAAACATTCAAATTTTCCAACGAAATTTTCACAACGGCTATATCTCACTGTACATATTTCAAATTACAAATTCCCATTATGGAAAACGATATAATATTTTCAAAATAAAAATATCGATTTAATCGGAATTTAATTCGTTAAAAATAACGGGTTGTTACAATCTTCCCCACTCAAAACTTTTCGTCCTCGAAAAGGAACGAGGTAGGAAAAATAGTAATTAAATAATTAAATATATTTAAACCAATGGTTCATATCAATAATCATACATATATAAAATTTGAACTATATATATATACACACAAATCAAACGTTAAAATATTTTCAAACATATTTTACAATAATTTCAAGTATTCACTCGACGTCTCGAGTGGCTATATATATATATATATATATGCATGTATCCCACTTTCGAAACCCGAAAATAGATATCGATGATACTGCAGTCATCACCAGAATCATTTCCAAGCGACTAGAGGGTGAATTTATATATATCTAATACATATAGGATTTAACATATACGTTGATCAGACGTATACACCAAATCACTAAGTATTCGGTAGGCCAATTTTAGTGTCAAATAATTACTCAAAACATCTTTCTATATTTAAACATAATATATACCAAAATTTTCGAATTATATATTTCAAATCATTCAAAATAAGTAAGGAAAAATTATATCTCTCCTCACTCGTTTATTTAATAAAATTCAACAATAATCCATAATAAACATACAAACATAATTTTATTGAATCAAATACATAACTATATTATTCAATCAAGATAAACTTAATTTCTTACAAAATGTACATCTTTAAAACTTATCCAAAATATATATATATATTTACAAACTTAAAGCATGAACATAAAATCTTTCGAAATATTGGTTTTACCAAAACATAATGTTATTCACAAATATACATATCAAATTTCAATATTGCACCAAGAAAACTTATATTATAATATCTTTAAAACAATTATTTCAAGCCAACATATAATAAGGAAGGATCTCTATAAGATTTATACTCTCGTTCTACTTCTTACCCTGTCAAGGATAAGTTATAGAATTCGATTTAAAAGCTAAACGAACGAAAGAACCTAATCAAAGAGGATCTACGGGCGAAGATGGATTCAAATGGAAGGGAATTTCAGAAGAAGATTTAAATATTAAACAAAATTTTTATATCCAAAAATATTTATTAAAATCATTTTAAACCATTTATACTTTCAATATACACTCTCTCAAGAAGAACTCTGCGACTAATTCCACTCACTCTAGGGTATCACTACCCTATCTCTAATAAGCCTTTACCCCATAGGCTAAAGTTTTGATAAAACCAAATCTCTGATACCACTTGTAACGACCCACCATTTTGACCGTGCCGAATCGACAAAACATGTCAGCTCGAAACGTCCAAAACAACATATTGTTATTAACTTCTAGGGTAAACAGAATAAATCACAGAATCACAAATCTCAGACACAGATACAGAGTAGTATAATATCTCGCAGCGGAAAAATACAAAATACAATAGTAGTTCATGAAGCTACAAAATAAGTTTTACATCAGAGTTTACATAAATAATAAAGCGGAAGACTAATACAGTAAACGAAAAATAACTACAAAAACAGAAATGACAAGAATAGCTAGAACTGGATCAACTGAACAGGTAGATATAGATGAGAAAAAATTAAACATAAGCTCCAACTCCAAGAGTGAATCTCAAAACTGTAATAGTCGATCGGACCCGAGCAATAATGCAAAACAAAACAACTCGGATCAGGATGAACATTCTCATGAAAGTAAATCAACTCAAATGAAATGTTCGATGAAATGTAATCAGTAACTTAGAGGATGTATGGGATCACCATCCTCTAAGGATCCTCAAACTAATAATATATAGTATAATACGCTATATACAATAGTGTCTATCAGTAAAGTAAAAATATCAAAATAGCGTAAGCAGGATTACCATGATTACCCTTACACCGTTTATATATTCCCATAGTATATATAGTACCGTAATTCCTCCATAAACTAGAGGTTGATCAGAGGGCACTCCATATAAAACAGTACAAAACAAAATCGTAGTGGGCTCGTATAAGGCATGTGACAAGGCACGCAAGGAATGCCAGGGTGGATTCACCGTTTGCAGAGTCGGACTGGTGGTAACGCATAGTAGTCACTACCGCCCATCTGGATACACACTCCCATAATCAAAAGGGCCCAAGTCGAATCTCAATAGTAATAGACTAATATCGAAGAAGTGTGCTCGATAAGAGGTATGACCTCACTTAGTCCGTGCATAGCTCCTGTTTTAGCCACATCAAGCCGACTCAAGGTAGTCAGGGTCTCGTAATTAATATGAAATAAAACTAGAGTCGTTCGCCAAATCATCCCCTTCATTCTGGAACTCCACCGCGTACACAGTTGTCAAAGTGGTTTTCGGAATTGTCAGAGAGTATGACAATAGATGATCCCGGTCGCTTTAACAACCAATCGTTTACATTTTTCACACCGTGGTCATTATTTTATAAATCACTTTATAAAATAATTTGTATGAATTCTCATATTCGAATTTGAAATCAAATTTAAATATCTAACTTCGATTATCTTCGATTTTGTAAACATCTCACGAGAATCGCTCAAATCAAATCGATTTAAAACCATATCGAAAAGATTTCAAAATCTAGTATAACCTAATATTATCCTATTTAACATCGATTTTATATAAGTTTTCCGACAAAAACCGCACAACAACTTTCAAATCCCAAATCGACTTATATTTAAGCTATAACTTAAGTATATATTTCAATTTCCGTTCAAATCAATATCAAAACCTTTAACTTCGATTAAAATTTGGTTCGGCATATATTCGCAAAAATTCAAGTTTGAAACCGTTCAAATGATTCAAAATTTTCCTTAATAAGAAATCGTTTCAAGTCGATTCATTTGAATCCAACACTTTGGTTCGAAATTCGAAATATGAGATTTAATTCAAAACTTACACTTCAATTTAAACAAAACATATCGAGTTATGTAATTCAAGTCATATAATTCGAAATCGTTATTCATAAATATAAACAATTAATATAATTTAGTTTTACCCCCCTAAAGCATTCATTTTAGTCGATTAATTAAATTTAACATTTTGGTTCAAATTTCCTTTTATATAATTCGAAACGAAATCTTAAACTTCAATATAAGCCAAATCGTCTTATAACTTATAATTCAAGTCATATAGTTCGAAATCGTTACTTCTACACTTCAAATCAAAATCTTATATTTACATTCAACCAAATTACGATTTAAAACCATTCTTATACATTGATTTAACAAATTCTTAATTCAAACCAAATGATATAAAAAAAACAATTCCGCATATAACATCTATGTATTCCAATTCATAATTAATCACTTAAAATTGAATTTAATTCTTGTCGATTATAAATTCAAAATAAATCAGTTTACCCAATTCACATTCATTTCTTATCAAGGTTCATAATTTAAGCCAAATTAAATTCAATTTCTTACTTTTACCAATTCAAGTTCATCTCTACTAAAATTCGTATTGATTCCAATTCATAACTTAATATGAGTTCATTCGTTATTCAAATATTGTTATATAAATTTACATCTTTAAACTTCAAATTTAAATCGCGAAATCTAACCTATCCATCTTCAATTTATTAAAGTTTATAAAATATATATAAGAAAATTAATTTTTGAAAATAGAAATGTGTGTATATATATAAGTTTATAAAATTCTAAATTAAATTAGAAATAGATTATAAACATATATAAGTTTAAAATAATATAAAAATAGATTAAAAGAAATATTTATAATAATATAAAAAGGTTAAAATACTTATAGGAATAAATTATATGGTTTAAAATAAATAAATTTATAAGTAAAATCTTAAATAAACATTTAAATCGCTATTTACAAATAAAATCATTTTAAAACACATAATTTAAAATATATAAAATAATTTAGATTTAAATAAAATATAAATATAAAAATATAAAGTGTTAAGTAAATATTTTAAAATAATACTCCTTTTACTTTAAAAACATGACCGACGGTGTCCGTATATAGTTTTCTGCCCTATGGTCAAGTGATACGGATATTTATCATTTCAACCCGCAATTTATAAAATTTCTACGGGTCTATCATTTCAACCCGCGATCCCAAATTCAGTAAAAATCGTTCAGGTCTATCATTTCAACCCATAATGATTTTTCCCTATTCTAATGTCCGTTCGGGTATATATCATTTCAACCCTTAGTGATTTTTCCTAAACTAGGGGTATCAACAAACTCACCTTTCGTTCGGGTATATATATTAAATCAAGCAATTTCTATCAGCAATCCTATACATTTCATATAACAGTTCATTATTGATCTATCATCCGTGAAATAAGTGTGAGTCAGGTGTGAGATAAACTCACCTTTCGTGGCATGAAAAAAAGCTGAATTGAACGGACACAAGGTAGATGATGAAATCCGATGGAGACTACGACAGACAAGCACTATCCTAAGATAGGTTAAACGCGATAAGTAACTCGAATCAAATACGCACCAAATGATTTTTTTTTCAAACCAAGCAAGCTCAATATACTCCCAGCCAAAATATGACACAACAACTTCAACTCGTTGTCTCGAATGAATAAACTTAGGCTACATGATTTTTTGTTTTTAAAAAAGCATGGACTCGGCCTTAACGAAAACTATAACCCACAATCCTTATAAACGTCCTTGTTTTCATCCTCTTTTTCAGTGAAGCACCCAAATGCAACAGAATTAAAACCGACCAAAGTTTATGTCAATAAAAGAAGGGAGGAAACTGGATTGTTATCGCAGGAAGAAACGGATCTTGGCGGCACCGATGGCAGAGCATGATGGGTGCAAAAGTCACCGCTAAAATTCTTTTTTTTTTGAAGGATGCATTGGTGAGAAAAGGGAAAGGAGAAAACAAAAAAAATAAACGTGAACGTTGGCAAGCAAGCCGACTTTTTTTTGTGGAAGAAGACCTAAGCTGTAGAAGAAGGATTTCGGTGGAAGAGTTTGCAGGTGGAAGCGGAGAGGATACAACGTTACATTAAAATGAAGAGGCGAAGGAATAATAATGTGAGACCATGCTTGGCTTTTGCCATTGAATATGGATCCACTTTTACTATTTATAAACTAAGTTTTAGTTTTGACATGAAGAAAAATTCAAATTCCTATAAATGGTTTTGATAGTGGGCTAAAAGAAGGGTTTGCTCAAAGTTTTGAACGACGGGAACCAAAATACTTAAATTTGAAGCGTGAAAAGGCAAGGTTGGTTAACTAACGTATGCATGCATTTATATGAATGTTGGAAAGAAATTAAAGTGTCCAAACTAAGCTTTGGAAGAAATAAAAAAATTTATGGGTGGTTTAATAAAATAAAAAGACGGGTTTTGCAGACCCAAAATGGTTAGAAAAGTATGTAAGATCGAAAAAAGGACACATCGAACTCAAATGGCTCTGTTTCAAAAATGAACTGCGCAAGCATTTTCACAATTTCAGCGTGGACCGAACACCGAAACTGACAAATGAATATATTGCAGAAATCAGTGCGACGAGACGGACACAACAGTATAAAATTTGCAGTGCCAGGATGCTCCGTTCAAAAATGCATTACGGACTTCTTTTAACATAAAAATACGGATGGAAAACGGAGGTCAAAACATCCATCTTTCGCAAAACAAATTCCGCCATTGGATTATTGACAACGAATAGAATATTTTTCAAGTTTTTCCTAACTGGATTCGAAGAGATTTTAAAATTGCTAAAATTTGAACTGATATGCGTAACTTTGCCTTGGAAAATGTGCGATCGACAAACATTCAAATTTTCCGACGAAATTTTCACAGCGGCTATATCTCACTATGCGTATTTCAAATTACAAATTCCCATTATGGAAAACGATATAATATTCAAAATAAAAATATCGATTTAAATCGAAATTTAAATTGTTAAAAATAATGGGTTGTTACAGGAAAATTGAGTGAGTTTAACTCAATTGATTCCACTGGTTGAGATGACGACTGATTTCAGTTAAATTAGACACGCGTTTAATTTAACTGAAATCTACAGCTGCATCCAAATGCATCCAAATCGATTCTGGAATGAAGCTTTCATCAAGATTATTCCAATGGCTTTTGTTTGGTTGAAATCTATTACATACGAGTGCATTAAATAAATGATTAGCTACGGTTAAATTTAATTTAATTAATACCTTAACTAAATGTAAATCAGTTTACTAATTAAATGTTTAAGTTAAGTCAGACCATCAGTTAATTGTTAGGCCTATACAATTCGGGTCTATATACATACATATGCATACCTTTATTCCAATCTTTCTGTTCAAGCAAGATTCTCCATGCTTTGTTCTGCTCGATCACCTTGTTGTCACAATACCGGCCGCATGCCTTTGTAAAAACATATTCCAGCAAGCTGGCTTGCTTCCCCTCCTTAAAATCTCCTTTCTCTCCATAGTTCGTCTTCTCTAATACTGCTTTTTTTTCTTTCTTTCTTAAGGCCCGGCCCAACTGACCCATGCCTACTTCTTATACACCTTCATCCCCTGTAATTTTTGTTCTCCGCGTCTTCTCCTGTTGCATGCTCAGACCAACCCCATTATTTACCCCATTCGCAATTTCTCCATCTATTTTCCTTTTTTTTTTTTTTTCGAACTGGGTCCAAGGCCCATAGTTTTAAACCTGTTGTTACAGGGATCAATTTCTTCGAAATGTTTTCACGCTCCAGCTTTTGACAATCCCCATGCTCACGTTCATATAATACCATCACCAACCTCTATTGTTCTTAACACATGAGTACCAGTACCATTCCTTCTCCCATTCCACGGGAATACAATGCTTCACGCCTCCACCCCTCTTCTCCTCAAATTGCTATATGTTTGCGTCCCTGTTATCCCCTATCTCCTGCTAATCCCCACTCCGCCTGAAACAGTGAAACTTGTCATTTCATTTTCTCACTCATATATTACCAAGCCCGTGAGCAACAATGCTCTTCTCCCTGATCACGCCTTCTACCCCTACCCTTTTTCTCCACTGACAACATAAAGCAAACTAGCGTCACCTACCTCATCCAACAGACACCCTTACGTTCAACTCGCTCCTCGTTTTAGAACGCAACTCTTGTCTTTTTTTTCATTCAGACATGCCGCTACCCACCTCCTACTGCCAGAACCCGAGAGCTACCAGATCATCTGAGCATCTCCGACACATTGCGCCTACTCCCTATTCTCCCACAGCGCATTGCTTCATGCTGAGATGCGGCTCCATTTGTTTTGTTTCCTTTTTGTTTTCTATTGTTTGTATTATTATTATTATTATTTTGCTGGTTCTGGTGTTGTGGAAAATGGAGGACAGGTCTATTTATAAGTGGAGAGTCCGTGGCCATCAAGTAAAAGGTTTGTTCATACGGCTGTGGATTGTTTGGCAATCACGTAATTGGATATGGAGAGCATGGCATAAGTATAGGGTATCTAGTAGGATGGCTTGCTTTTCTAATTAGCACAGTATGTCTTTGTCAGGTGATGGACGTTGATTTGTGTGTGAAGACAGGGGTACGCGAGGTAGCAGTAATAAGAGCATGTGCGGTTTGCATTGGCACAGTATAACTTGGCATGTTTGTATTAGCTGTGTGTAAAATATAGCCTCTGTTTGTTGATGGGGCATGGGTTGCAACGTTCTTTTCTTGTATTTCCAATTCTAGTAAAGCCTTGTCCAGTCCTTATAGCTGGAGCATGTGGAGCCAGTCTATGCTTGTACGCAGGGTACTAAGGTAGGCTGTCATTCTACAGTATTTTTTTAGCAAGTAGGGTGGCTTAGTGTAGTTAGAATAGGATATCCTGTGGTTTTATTTTTCTTTTACTGAAAAAAAGTCGCTCACCAACACATCAAATAATTTCTGTTTATGTTGATGTTTCATTATGCTTGGTTTAGGGTAGGCATCTATAAAGAAGTAGCAGGGGTACTGTGCGGTGAAATGCAAATGGAAAAGGATAACAAAACTAGAGTAGAAAAGAAAATTTATGGGAAGAAAACAGGATCACTGAAGTGGTGGTATGTTTAGTAGAAACAAATACAGGGACATGGGCTTATGGATAAAGGTAAGTTGTGGATTGGGTTGTCCAGTAGAAAATTAAGGCTCGTTTTATAGATTTAAATATATCATGTTCTTTACACTAATGCCCTTTTTAGATTTAAGAATTTGGACCTAAAGATGAGAATTACAAAGATTTAATTACAGATAGTTTATCTCTTCATTGTTGGGGCATTAGTCAATTTCAGTTTAGTTTGTTTTCAAAACATACTAAACAACTCGTAAAGCAATGGAAGAGAACATATGTTAAGCACCCTGATCAGATTGCTAATATTAAAATTAAGGGCAAAAGATTTACAGTGCCTATCAGATAACAAACCTTAACACCAACGATATAGGCACTAGCAGTGGTGCTGATTTAACTATCAAATTTAGGTATAATAAATTCCAAATATAAACCAGGCTGAAATTATAACTTAATAGTAGCGTTTCTGAGTTAACCAATATCAAAAATCTATAAAATTCCCTTTAAATTCTAAATAAACGTTATAATTTATAAACGATTTCCATATCAACTATTTTAAATTTTGAATTGGACCTGACTTACAATATATAAGCCAAAATTTCGATTTTTCTCTTTTATTAGAAAATTAAAATCAGTCTGATTCTAACATTTCTTGTTTCATAGTATTCCGACTTAAAATAGATTCTGTATATCCAATTGAAGTTCAGAACTTCATATTACAAACTACCGCACTGTTTCGAGTTCGTTTATAATTAAATATAAATATAAACGTTTGACTGTCGTTTAATAACGAATTAAAAATTAAAATTCCATAAATATTTCAAATATAATATTTAAAATATATTTAAATCTTCGAAATCAAATAACCGAAAAATTCGGGTTGTTACATTCTTCCCCCCTTAGTCGAATTTCGTCCCTGAAATTGCTAAGTAAGAAAAGTACTTCAAACCCAATTTATTTCAAAATAACTAATTTAATATTATTCAAAATACCAAATTTTAAAGTTTTACGAAAAATTCGCCAGTACCTTCTCTACACTATTCGATTCGAACGACTACAACTCTGGGCCTTATATCGATCAAAATAAAATAAAAGCCAAGTGGCTACCAACTCAGGGGTTTAAAATCAATCACTCAATCAATATAACTAAGGTTTACCTATTTGTCGGTCAACCCACACTCTAGTCATGAGGCAAATCAACTAACAATTCTTCCTTTTCTTTTAACTTGCATTTAACTGTTTATCCAATGCCAATAACAGATATATGGTTAAATCATTTTAATGTCATTTCATACTGAAGTTTATTATCGAGTTTTCAACTCATTCAATTGTTAATGAATTCTCATTATTCAATCAATTTATCATTCAACCTGCAAATAATGGACAACCTTGTTAATCATACCATTCCATTTCATTTAACTTATCCTAGGTTGAATCCTGATTCACTTAATTTTGTATTTAATATTCTAATATACCAATTCTCCTGGTTATATTAACTTATTCAAATTAGCAATCTCCTTTGAACTCTCAATCAAATCAATCAACAAATCAATATCAATAATTTAATAAAATTATTTCTTTTACATACAAAATATAGTTTGGGCAAAATTATTTCATTAACCTTCTATACAAAACAATATTGTATCAGTTTGTCAGTTCAACTTGAACCGATCAATCAACACAATACAAATTATTTTTATATAAAATTTACAAATATGCTCTCTCGTATATATACACTCAATCTCGATCTAGAGTATTACTAACCCCATCTCTATCGAGTTACACCACAAAGCCAAGATTATCACTAAACCTGGCTCACATACCAACTGTAGCGACCCCGGAATTTCAACACTTGAATCTCGACACTAATACGACGCGTGTCTAAAACTCCAGTACTGAAAATCCCAGAAAGCTATAAAAAAGAAGTTAGAGGGTGAGATAAGAAAGAAAAAATATTAGAATAGAAGAATAAGAAGGACCAACACAACACAGAGTCTCACATCGCAGCGGAACAAAATATAATTATAGAAATAACTTTTTTTGAGAGCTTGAAATAGTACTTACAACATCAGAGTACATCCATACATTTAGACAGTTATAATAATATGTCATCATATATATAGCACACAGCGGAAAAATAACGGTATAACAACATACATCTGAACTCCTTCAGTTTGTCTTTGAATTTCACAGCATCCGATAACCTGAACCTGTACAACCCGGTCTAACCCGAGCATTTCAAACACCGGGTCAGTCTGGTGAACTAGAGTGAGATAAACTCGCTAAGTTTAAGTGTATCATCCAACTTGATTTTTCAAATCCTTTTGAAAGAAAACGGATAATCGTAAGACCAAATCCACACATAAAACTGAGTGAGTTTAACTCACATTGATTCTAGTGGTTGAGATGACGACTGATTTCAGTTAAATCATACACGCATTTAATTTAACTGAAATCTATAGCTGCATCCAAATGCATCGAAATCGATTCCGGAATGAAGCGTTCATCAAGATTATTCCAATGGCTTTCGTTTGGTTGAATTATGTTACATACGAGCGCATTAAATAAATGATTAGCAATGGTTAAATTTAATTTAATTAATACCTTAACTAAATGTAAATCAGTTTACTAATTAAATGTTTAAGTTAAGTCAGACCATCAGTTAATTGTTAGGCCTACACAATTCGGGTACATATACATACATATGCATACCTTTATTCCATTCTTTCTGTTCAAGCAAGATTCTCCATGCTTTGTTCTGCCCGATCACCTTGCTGTCCCAACACCGACCGCATACCTTTGTAAAAACATATTCCAGCAACTGGCTTGCTTCCCCTCCTTAAAATCTCCTTTCTCACCATAGTTCGTCTTCTCTAATACTGCTTTTTTTTCCTTTCTTTCTTAAAGCCAGGCCCAACTGACCCACGCTTACTTCTTATACACCTTCATCCCCTGCAATTTTTGTTCTCCGCATCTTCTCATGTTGCATGCTCAGACCAACCCCATTATTTACCCCATTCGCTACTTCTCCATCTATTTTCCTTTTTTTTCTTTTTCGAACTGGGTCTAAGGCCCATAGTTTTAAACCCGTTGCTACAGGGATCAATTTCTTCGAAATGTTTTCACGCTCCAGCTTTTGACAATCCCCATGCTCATGTTCATATAATACCATCACCAACCTCTACTGTTTTTAACACATGAGTACCAGTACCATTCCTTCTCCCATTCCATGCGAATACAATGCTTCATGCCTCCACCCCTCTTCTTATCAAATTGCTATATGTTAGCGTCCCCGTTATTCCCCATCTCCTGCTAATCCCCTCTCCGCCTGAAATAATGAAAATTGTTGTTGCATTTTCTCTCTCATATATTCACCAAGCCCATGAGCAACAATGCTCTTCTCCCTGATCACGCCTTCTACTCCTACCCTTTTTCTCCACGGACAACTTAAAACAAACTAGCGTCACCTACCTCATCCAACGGCCACCCTTACGTTCAACTCGCTCCTCCTTTTAGAACGCAGCTCTTTTTTTTTCATTCAGACATGCCGCTACCCACCTCCTACTGCCAGAACACGAGAGCTACCAGATCATCTGAGCATCTCCGACACATTGCGCCTACTCCCTATTCTCCCATAGCGCATTGCTTCATGCTGAGCTGCGGCTCCATTTGTTTTGTTTCCTTTTTGTTTTCTATTGTTTGTATATATTTTTTGCTGGTTCTTGTGTTCTGGAAAATGGAGGACAGGTCTATTTATAAGTGGAGAGTCTGTGGCCATCAAGTAAAAGGTTTGTTCATACAGCTTTGGATTATTTGGCAATCACGTAATTGGATTTGGAGAGCACGGCATAAGTATAGGGTGGCTAGTAGGATAGCTTGCTTTTCTAATTAGCGCAGTGTGTCTTTGTCAGGTGATGGACGTTGATTTGTGTGTGAAGACAGGGGTACGCGAGGTAGCAGTAATAGGATCATGTGCGGTTTGCATTGGCACAGTATAACTTGGCATGTTTGTATTAGCTGTGTGTAAAATATAGCCTCTGTTGATTGATGGGGCATGGGTTGCTATGTTCTTTTCTTGTATTTCCAATGCCAGTAAAGCCTTGTTCAGCCCTTATAGCTGGAGCATGTGGAGCCAGTCTATGCTTGTACGCAGGTTACTAAGGTAGGCTGTTATTCTACAGTATGTTTTTAGCAAATATGGTGGCTTAGTGTAGTTAGAATAGGATATCCTGTGGTTTTATTTTTCTTTTACTGAAAAGAAGTCGCTCACCAACACATCAAGTAATTTCAGTTTATGTTGATGTTTCATTGTGCTTGGGTTTAGGGTAGGCATCTATAAAGAAGTAGCAAGGGTACTGTGCGGTGAAATGAAAATGGAAAAGGATAAAAAAAACTTGAGTAGAAAAGAAAATTTATGGGAAGAAAACAGGATCATTGAAGTGGTGGTATGTTCAGTAGAAACAAATACGGGGACATGGGCTTATAGATAAAATAAGTTGTGGATTGAGTTGTCCAGTAGAAAATTAAGGCTTGTTTTATAACTTTAAATATATCATGTTCTTTTAACTAATGCCCTTTTTAGATTTAGGAATTTGGACTTAAAGATGAGAATTACAAAGATTTAATTACAAATAGTTTATCTCTTCATAGTTGGGGCATTAGTCAATTTCAGTTTAGTCTGTTTTCAAAACATGCTAAACATCTCTTAAAGCAATGGAAGAGAACAGATCTTAAGCACCCTGATCAGATTGCTGATATTAAAATTAAGGGCAAAAGATTTACAGTGCCTATCGGATAACAAATCTTAACACCAACGATATAGGCACTAGCAGTCGTGCCGATTTAACTATCAAATTTAGGTTTAGTAAATTCCAAATATAAACCAAGCTGAAATTATAACTTAATAGTAGCGTTTCTAAGTTAACCAATATCAAAAATCTATAAAATTCCCTTTAAATTATAAATAAACATTATAATTTATAAACGATTTCCATATCGACTATTTTAAATTTTGAATTGGACCTGACTTACAATATAAGCCGAAATTTTGATTTTTCTCTTTTATTAGAAAATTAAAATTGGTCTGATTCTAACATTTCTTATTTCATAGAATTCCAACTTAAAAAAGATTATGTATATCCAATTGAAGTTCAGAACTTTATATTACAAACTACCGCACTATTTTTAGTTCGTTTACAATTAAATATAAATATAAATGTTTGACTGTCGTTTAATAAAGAATTAAAAATTAAAATTCCATAAATATTTTAAATATAATATTTAAAATATATTTAAATCTTCGAAATCAAATAACCGAAAAATACGGGTTGTTACAGTCATTTTATTTATTACCAAATTTTGAAAGTGCTTCGAGAGGGCTACTATATTCCATAGTTTCATGTTTTTTATTCCTAGTCCCCCATGCTCTTCGGCTTCTTCAATTTGTGAATGCAATAAGAGACAGTTTGGATGAATGGATTGTGCTTGTGCAAAGAAATTTTCTCATTGATGTCTTCATCATAGCTATTAGTTTTGGTGGCAGAATGAAGGTCCTACTCCAGTTTATGGTCATAGAGAAAATAATAACATTCAATATAACCAGTCTTTCCGGTTGAGATAACTATTTATTTTCCCATCTAGAAAAAAAAGAAGTTATTTTCTCATATAGAGGAAGACATTGTGTCTTGTTGATTCTTTTTGTAGCCAGAGGTATGCCTAGGTAAGTCATGTTTAGGTTCATGGAGACATTATAGTAGTAGAGAGGCATTCAAGAATATTACCAAGTTCCAGACCTTCTACTAAAATCTGAGATTTGTTGTGGTTAAGTCGAAGGCCAGAGAAGGTGGAAGAGGATGATAGAGTGTTAATTATGGTTAGAAGAGAAGCCAGAGAGGGTTTAATATCAATAACAGATATTTAATTTTTTTAATTTCAATTTTAATATCATATTCAACCTCGAATCTATCCACAATGCCATAACTTTTAATCTTTAATACAATTTGTCTACAAGAACATTTTTTACGGTTTGTTTCTCTCACTATTCCATGCTTAATCTCTAAACTAATGCATCCACAATCGCTTTATTTAATTTATGAGCACATTTATCTATACTAACTAGTTATTAATAGAAGTTTGAGACATTTTTCTTGGACATGTCCAAGGAAGTGCATTTCGCATTGTGATGTGTGTGTACATATGACTCCTTATTATTACTCCCTTTCCATCAACTTCCATATTTTTATGCTATTCTTTTATTTGAACTTTTAGTGATTTTTTTAGACATGTTCTATTTACTAGTATAAGTAAAATATATGTAGGCAAATAAGTGAAGAAAAATAAATGACGAACCGGTTGCTCCAAACCTCACTTTTTTTAGTTTCACAAGAAAACAATTATAAAACACTAATTTGAATACCAAACACCTATTCAAACTCAAACAATAATTTCCTTAATCTAAAAAAGGTTACGCCTTTAATTATCAATAATTTATATAAGGATCGAGTTATTGCTGGATACAAAAGGTTATGCACATAGTAAATGAGTTGGTTCAAAAATAAAATCCATTTTATTAAATTTATCCAATGATCTGTTTTGTATTGAATTGTCATAACCAAATATGCTAATTATATTAAATCATATTCACTATAAATCCAACTTTGATTTGATTGATAAACTATTCATTTAGATAAATTAAATTATATTTCGTGAATATCAACATGAGATAGTAATATCAAGATAATCGACTCATGTATCAAGTTAATTTCATGTGAATGCAACAATATTATAATAGAGTCAGATGCATGGATGGTAATGCATATATATAAACATTATAATGATATGGAATTTCAAATGATTCATTCTTAAATAATTAAATCTTGGATTAAATGTTGTTAGAATGATTTTATAAGTTTATTATCTCTCTTTTAAATCATAAATAATGATGGTAAACTTGTTTGGAAAAATGTTTACAAAAGTATATACTTCTTTAGAGAAATATCGACAATGTGATAAAAAATCATTTCCGATAAACAACTTTTTAACCTTCAAAAGTTGTTCGCTTTTTTATGCACTTATTTTCTTAAGAGTACATAAAGTACTTACAAAAACATTTTGCTTTAAATCCTTAGTAAGCTTTGTTAGCTTATCTAATTGGGTGTGAAAGGAATAATAAACTTAAATGGAAATACTTAACTTCAAGAGAAGATAAATTTATAAAATTTAACATGTAAAAATGAACCTCCGTTTTGACCCTTAATGGAAGGTAGGAGAAAACTATGAAAGGTTGTAAAAATCAATATAAGGAGATGTATATACTTAGGAATAATCACTAATTCACAAAGCTTATAGGTGGGTTAAAAATAATGGAAGTGCTTAAACACTGATCAACTGAATCACTCGTTGATTTTTCAAATCTTAATCAAATTACCTCCAATCTTTTTTAACCTTTGAGTTTAGACCAAACAAATCACGTGCAACATGATTAACAAGTAATAAATAGAATAAGGTGAGAGAAATAAAGGGATTAAGGAAGGGCTGTGAGCAACGGCGGAGGAGGAGGGATGTTGGCTTGGGTTGGAAGTGTTCAAGGTTGGTTTTTAGGCTTATGGTGATGGAAGGAGTCAGTTATTTGATTCTTGTGGTTTTGTTCATGGGCTTGTCTTGGTTTTAAGTGAATTATCTTACTATCTTGTTTGCATGTATTGCATATATATATATATATATATATATATATATATATATATATATATATATTTGTGTGCAAAGCATAAAACTAAAGCGGTATTAACGAAGTAAACTTATAAACTTTGAACCCTTCTTTCTCTTGAAATAAAATTATATTTTTATGTTATATAACATCACTTTTGTTACCCTCTTAAGCATGTGGCATGGCTTTGACTTAATATTTAAATGATTGTTTAACTTGTGTTATATTGAAGTATGCTTGAAGGCCTTTGAGGTAAGAATAATCGTTAACATTGCACTTCCAAGTTGCTTGTTCTTGGAAGTTTTTATAATAAAATTAAAGATATCCTTTGAAGTTTCTTTCCATGATTTTTAAGTACACTAATGGTATTACTTTACATAAAAGTTTCAAATCTTAGATCAACTGTTTAAGTGGTTAAAACTAGCTATAAAGATCATGCTTTTCAATGTATTCTTTAATAAGACTTTTAACAACATGTAAATGTTGTAATAAACTATTTGAAGTTTTAAATATCTAATATAAAAAATAAATTTAATATTATTATTTAATCTTTTAAAAGATGTTTTCAAACCTATTTACAAATATTTTACAAGTATTTATTTACATACGTACATTTTGGAAAAGTAAAGAATATGTTAAACACTAATAAGCCGGTGAAGTAGGTTTATTTATTTATGAGATTTAAGATTGATATTGAATGGGGACAGAGCAATATAGCTCTTACCTATTGTCATTCCTCTTGGTCGAGGAATAATTAAGTCGGGAATGCCAAACACATGATAGTCATATTATTTACTTATTGCTTTATAGGAATTGTTAATAATATTATTAACACTAAAAGCCAATGAGGTAGTTTTATATATTTGTGAGATTCAAGAATAAAGTATCTGGGCAAGGCTTCAAAGTGCTCTATCTTACATGGTTTTACACTTGAACGAGGAATAGTTAAGTTGAGAATGTTACAAACGAATAAGCATATGAATCATGATTTCCATAAGCAAAGGTTTCAAATGGATAATCAAACTTAACTAAATATTAAATTGGATCTTTAAATGAATATTTTAAAGATAAGCACTAGTTTACTGATTTTAGGTCTATTGTGATACATTAATTACATTTGTATTTAACTCTTTTTGATTATACATATTAAGTAATTAGATCTTTAAATGAATATTTTAAAAATATGGTTGTAATTTTATACGATTGTTGTCGTTTTATTCATGATCGAAAAAAGTACATTCGAGATCGATTGATTTTCATTTAGGACATAAATTAGGACAAAATAATTTGTCCGAGAAAAACTATTATCTGATTCGTGTTCGTTCGAATTTTTCTGTATTTCTTATAATTCGGCATATACACTGTATTCTTCAAAATGTTTATGAATGTTGCTAAGTTGATTCATTGAGTAAAGCTTCATATAATACTTATGCTTCAATGCATAATTAAAAAATAATGTAATTGATAGAAATATTATTGAAAAATGTAAAACTCAATATCAAAAGCAATGTCCGTCCTTGTTCGATCGAGTTATCGAAAAACGTCCATCCTAGATTGTCCAATTTTATTTAGGACATAAGTCAGGATAACAAAATTTATCCGAACATAATTCTTATTTGGTTTTTGTTCGGCCCGATTTAATATAGGAAAGAAACTGAACATAACTTTGTTCGGTAAGGTTCAACTGATATACACTCCTATTTAAAGATAAGCATAAGTTAAGTGATTTTGGTTTTGCTGTGAAAATGTATTAATTACATTCTTCTTTAACCCTCTGTAATAAACCAGAAATCCGAGCCAATTTAAAATTTTTATTTTGGCAATTTTATAGAATTTTGGTTATTTAAAATGAATTATTTTAAATAATATCGACGAGAAATTTATTTTGAATAGATTAGAATGTATATATTTATTTGAATCGTCGTTAGAATATAAATATTTTATTATAATTATAAAAGGAATTGAAAATGGCGCGGTAGTTTGAAATTTCGATTTCAAAGTTCAAACGAATGTACAGGATTCAAAATAAACCGGATTTTGGCGAAACCAAAAATATTTGAATCTGCTTGAGAATATCTTTCCAACGAATCTGAAAAATTGAAATTTCATAGCGGGAATAAAAAGTTATGTCCAATTGAAAATTCAGAAAAGTTGCTATGGAATTCTGGCCCTTAAAAATGGAAATTTTGCAAACGACCTCCGTTTTCGACGAAACCACTTTTGTTGGGCCCGTGATGTCAAGTTATTGCTAGGTTTCAAAATTCGTAAATTTTCAAATCAATATGTGAGCATGGTGAAAGGAAACGTGTTTTGACAGTTTCAGTCAATTTCGATCGACCAGAAAATGGCCTTTTTTCAAACGGTCTTGGATTTAGACGAAACTAGTTTTGTTAGGACCGTATCGTCAATACGAAGCTAGAAAATATTTTTCGGGAATTTTTAGAGTCCGTATGTGGGCCTGGTATATTGAAACGTGCGTTCAAATTCAATATAAAGATTTATATTTTAAATTCAATGAAAACTGATCGAAACGGCCGAACTGGCTTACGATACATGTCCCATTGTGATCGGAATGGAGGTGGACGACAAACGGTGAGTTCGATTTGGGGCTCAAATGGAAGGCGTACTTTTTATGGAAAATAAAGGAATAAAATAATAATTAAACTTTATAATAATCCCTCCACTCCCTTTTTCCCTTTCCCGTTGGTCAACCCCCCTCTTCTATCATTTTACAGAAACGATGAATAAAAAAACCTAGGAAGTATCGCGTCGCGCTGCCCTCCCCCCATCCACTGTCGCGCACCACCAGAAGCGCCGCCCCCTCTAGCGCCCACCCTCCTCTCGACCTTCGACCGACCCTTCCCCCTCTGTTTCAGCCCAAACCGCACACCCCCCCCCCCCAATCTCGAGACACAGCACCGCGAGCACCCCCCTCCCCGGGCACCGTTCTTCTCCTCCTCCGTACATCCCTTCACCGTCCATCGCCTCGAGCAGCGTCGCGCCACTCAGGGGACCACAGCCGACGATCCCCATTACCCTCCCCCCCCCCCCCGCCTCAAACCCCTTGCGCCGCCCTCTGAACAACCACCTCCGATCGGTGAGCCCTCCTTTACCAAAAATTTTGACTTTCACAAGGTAATTTAAATTAAATTATTTATATTAGTTTAGTTAGTCGTAGAGGAGTAGTAAAGGCTTGATTTTAAAGTTAGAAAGGACTTGATTTTTAAAATTAAAAAAGACGTGATTTTATAGAAAGATAAAAATATAATTTTTATATTATAGTGGTAATAAAAATTTGATCTTTATATATGTAGTAGAGATATAAAAGTACGATTTTTATATATGAAGTTGAAATATAAAAGGTCGAATTTTTATATTAGAAAAGTTTGAATCTTTATATAGTTGAAATGGTGAAGTAAAGATAGAATTTTTATCTATATAGTAGCGGTGTAAAAATAGAATTTTTATCTATATAATAGCGGTGTAAAAATAGAATTTTTATCTATATAGTAGTGATGTGAAAATAGAATTTTTATCTATATAGTAGCGGTGTAAAAATAGAATTTTTTTATCTATATAGTAGCGTTGTAAAAATAGAATTTTTATCCATATAGTGGTGGTATAAAAAAATGTGATTTTTATCCATATAGAGCGATTATAAAAATGTGATTTTTATATACATAGCAACAATATAAAAACGTGATTTTTATATATGTAGTGGATACGGACAATGAAAATGACAAAAGGCGAGCACGAGGAAGATTTTCTACATATGAAGAGTCGTGGCGTTTGGTTTAGCTTTTCGTTGAGAACTCCTCACTTTTAATTTATTTTCTAGTTGAAATATGTACTAGGATGCAGACGGTGCTTAGCAGCACCCGACGCCCGTCGTCCACAAACCATGGATGATTTGTTTGTTTGATTGTTGTGTTGTGAAATTTGATTGTGTGATGTGGCATGAAATAAAATATTTTATAGTGGAAAATATTTTATAGTTAAAAATATGATTTTAACGTCTATATAAAATAAATATTTATAAACAAATCGGATGATTTCTTTATATACACTGATTTGACTGATATTGATTGGGACGATAAATTTTACACACCGCCCAACTGCACAAATAAAATTTGTGTTTGTTGATTGGAAACCCCACATGGGTATTGGGATGATATTTGGCGTACACTAATCCCGATTGTTTAGTTTTATGTCAATCGATGGATTGACAGACTTTGTAAGCATTAATTATTTATTTTTAATGCTTATGCAGTTGTGTGGTGTACTCTGGATGATGGTTGATGATTTATCGTTGCTGTTATATACATGTGTTTTAGGGAATCCATATAATAAACGTTATATGGTAATTGATTGGGCCTCATTCCAATTTGGAAAATAAGAAAAATATAAATTCATGTGTTGAATAGAAATATAAATTCATGTGTTGAATAGGAATATAAATTCATGTGTTGAATAGAAATGAATATTCATGTGTTGAATAGAAATATATATTCATGTGTTGAATAGAAAAATAAATATTCATGTGTTGAAGAAAATCTTCATTTGTTGAATAGAATAACGAAGTTATTGAAATATATAAAGCCGTGTTGGTTAGATTGACGCCATTTTAACGCAAAAGATATTTATATTGATTATATTCGTTTTTAAAATGAATATAGAAAAGGAAGTGATTTCAAAATATAACGTTTTGAAAATATTATCATTTATAGATTAATGATATGGAATATTCAATTTTGATTAGAAATTGAATATGAAGTTGAAATCGTTTTAAAAACAAATTTACAAAGATTTATAAAATATGTTTTAAAAAGGAAATCGACGAAATATAAATAATATATGTATTATATATATAGAATGGTCTGAATAGAACGCGCCGCGCTGCGGCAATTCGCGAATTTCGACCATTGACTTCGAATGGATATTACGAGAGATCCGACCGTCGGATTCTCCTAAAACTGGAACCGTTGGGTTTGTATCGAAAAGAGCTTTCTAATGAATATTGGAGATTTGAAATCTAACGGTTGGATTTGGAATTTTGTCCAAATCAAATTTGGAAAAGGTCGTTGTTAGTTCAGTTCGATGGCCGTTGATGGAAATCGACTGTACGGGCCTTGATAAAATTATTAAAAATAGTAATAATTTGTGTAAAATCATAATAAATGATTTGTGAAGAATTAGGATGAAAAACTCAAAATTTGAAAAGATAAAAATAGTTTTTTATCGAAATGAACTAGTTTTGAACTACAAATATAATTCTATTTATTTTTAAAATAAATAAAGTGGATTCGAAATGGTTTTAAAAGTAACCAGAATTTCCAATAATTGAATTCGAATGGATTTGAATCGAAATTGTCTTTGGAATATTTCGATGTTGGATTTCGTGATGAAACATATATTTCTATGGGAATTTGAAAGATATAATTATATCGTTATTTCTAATACGATATTTGTTGGTCGTAGAATTTGATATTGAATATAAGCCGATATATTTTCTATTCAAAACCTTGTATTTAATATCAAATGTGATTTGGGTTTGTCGTGAATGGTGTCTTCATTAATACCTTTCTTAAAACCAGTTGAGAAAAAAATTAAATCTTTTTATTTGGATTTAATGAAGTGTACCGATTAAATGGTATTTAATTGGAATTGAATTGGAATTGATTTTTTGGATTATCGTGAATGGTGATTTAAATAACACTTGTTTTTTAACCCGATAATTAATGGAATGTGATTTTCGGTTTATAGTGAACCGTGTTTTAAATGACATTGGTTCTTTAACCCAGTTAAAGACATGATATGATTTCCCAAGTTAAATAATCATTGATAGTGATTATTGGGAAGATTAAAACTAAGTGGAGTTTTAATGAATCTTTAATTAGATTGAAGTGATCGAGAATGGAGTATCAGTTTGCTCCAGGCGATATTTAAATCTTTAATTAGATTTGAACATGAAATGGTAATTGAATTTACTGATAACACCGTAGTGTTAGATATGAAGTATGACTAGTTTTACTTCATGGGATGAATAGGTTGGGACTGGGAAATAAAATAAATGATTACTTCGATGTGGTTCGCTAATCCCGACTAGTTTGAATTGTTATTCAAAGAAGATTAAAGAATAAATTTAAGAATTTATCTTTGATAAAATTAATGGGAACCTTTCCTAAAGTATAAGAATATTTGAATAAAAAGAATATTCTGAATTGGAATGAGGCGTATGTTGTGTTTGTGTAACACTTGTTTATTATATACGCGAGTTATTCTGAAAGACCGGGTTTATCCCATTCTGAATAACTGATTCGACATGGTGTCGAGGATGAAGATGGTGATTGAAGACTGGAGATCTTCACATCGTTTGGGTGATTACTGATGATCTTGATTGGGATATACACCCAAGAAGAGGGAATCGGTTGGTGATCGTCCAGACATACTTGGAGAATGATGGATATGCGAGGTACAAGGTGCCTCCGGTTTCGTTCAGACCCAGAACGAACTTGTAAATGGACTGTGTGTCTGACATTGGATTTTATTCTGTGTGATTGATTTCTATTAAATATATATCTGTTTGGCGGTGGAGAATTTATTCTCTTGCTTAACGCCCTTCTCTGAGACGTACGAGCACAGGGGTTATATATTGATGGATATCAATCGCATGGAGTGAATTGCCTGTGTGGCATGCCTAAGTGGCAATTGATCAAGGCTTCTGTTGAAAAGCAAAGTCTTGTGGTTGATGATCAAAGCACCGCCTGTGTGGCATAGCTTTCTGTAACGTTGATTCGCGAGCCTCACACCCCGGTTGTGAACCAGAAACGGGAGAGGACCTCAGGGAGGGAATGCGTTTCCTTCTAGCTAGAAGTGGCGTCAGTGGTTTTACACACCCTGACGAGTTTGACTTATGTGGTAGTTGTTGTTGCGAGGCGCCTCGGATATATCGGTGACTGTGTGGAGCCGATGGAGTCATTGGACTCATTTACACCCCTATAGGGTGGGGAAACGTAGTGTTCAGGCATTTTAATCCACATCGGTGGACCGGCCCTGACGATCCAAGGGACGATGCGTTCTATTCCTGAGACACGGGCTAGAGCATCTCGAATTCGGTAAGGACGATCCCTTGCCTTGGTTCATAGATGGAAATCCAACTTGCGATACGTGACATGTGCAATTTTGATTGTAGAGCCTAGTATTGGCGACATGATATATGGTACCCATGTCGTCTATGATTAATACTTATGATTGAAATTGTTTTGACACTATACACTTGTAGTAATAATAAAAGATGAAATTTAGTGTATCAAGCATTCTTTCGCTATTATAAGGTAAAACCCTTTCCTCCGGCTTGTGTTGCATTGTGTGATGTGACATGAGTCTTATAATAGCTTCATTGTTCTTTATTTAGCATTGTGCTGTTGTTTTATGCACTGGTATTCTTGGGAGGAAACTCGTTCTGTGTTATACGGCGTGGTCCCTTGATTTACCTAACTTTGAAATAAAGATTAATAACTGTTTTAGTTCTCACACCAGTCACATGACTGACCTGGAGTTTATTGTTTTAACTTAAACTCTGGGTGCCCTTATTTTGACATGGGCAGCTAGTAGTTTTGGTTTTACAGATTTATATTCATAGGATCCTGGTTTACAGCTGAAATGATATCCGGAAAGCTCTGTATCCATACATCTCCTTCAGTTGTGTTTTGTATTATTTTCCGATGCTATGTAATTTATTGTAGTCTCTGATATTTTCTGTTGTATAATATTTGTTTATACTTTGTATATTCTGGTATTCTGATGGAATTGTTGTAATAAGCATTGAAATGTTCTTCTGTTTGCGTTCCAATGTGTCGTGTTCTCAAAACAATCAGGCGTTTCGAACGGTCTTGATCGATTTAGCGATCGATTCGGATCGAGCAAAATTCGTTTTTGTTAAAGTTGGTATCAAAGCTTTGGTTTACAGAGCTTGGAGAACAGGACACATTGGAGCCATACGAAAGAATTCATCAGATATTAGATTAGTAATATCCAATAAGAATGACTCATTAGAGATAGGATCAGTAGTATCCTAGAACGAGTGTGAAGAGTGATGTTTTTAAAATAAAATTGAAAACAAGTTTTGTTTTGAAAATTTAAACCTTATTCAATGTATTTGAATATTTATTTTAAATTAATTTGGGCAATCTAATATATAAAGATTTTGCATATACGTCTGATCCATGGGTATACGAAGTTTTAATATACTGGATAGATATAGAATCACACTCTAGTCGCTCGGAGATGATTCTGATGATCGCTCGAGCATCATCAGAATTTATTTTCTTGTTTCGAAGGTGGGATTTCTATATGATTCCAATTGACTGGTGTGAGAACCAAAACTAGATAGGGTCTACTGTTGTGATTTGGCACCAAAAATTTGATTTTTGGATTATATATCAAAGTTATGAATTTGAAATGATAATCAACAAATTGATTGATGGTTGTGTTGTTTGATTATTGGTTGATTAATTAAAATGTTGAACCTTTAGCCAAATTGAACCAAATAGTGAATTGTATTGTAAATTTGTCACATTTGCATACGTATACATGTACTTACATTGAATAGGTCATAGCAAGGAAGCTAGAGCAAAAGAATAAAATTGTTTGCCCGACAAATAGGTACATGTTTATTGTATTTCTTTAGGTTTGGATGATTTTATGAGCCGATTGGCTAGCCGCTTGGCTGTTTCTTTTTCTTTTTGGATTGGTGAGGGCCATGGGAGGCTATTTGAAATATCCCGAAGTCCCCGGTGCAGGGGAGGTTATGGCGAAATTTTTCGAAAATTTAGGGTGTTAGCCAAATTTTTGAAAAATTTGAAAAGTTCTTAGAAACTGAAAAGTTGAAGAACTTAAGCCGTAAAGAAAATAATGAAAGTTGAGTTGATTTGTGAAACAACTTTTGGCTTCGTTCCCTTTCGGGGACGAAAAATTTTAAGTGGGGGAGATTGTAATAACCCGGAAATCCGAGCCAATTTAAAATTTTTATTTTGGAAATTTTAGTGAATTTTGATTATTTAAACTGAATTATTTTAAATAATATCGAAGAAAAATTTATTTTGAAAAGATTAGAACGTATATGTTTATTTGAATTGTTGTTAGAATATAAATATTTTATTTTAATTATAAAAGGAATTGAAAATGGCGCGGTAGTTTGAAATTTCGATTTCAAAGTTCAAATGAATGTACAGGATTCAAAATAAACCGGATTTTGGCGAAACCAAAAATATTTGAATCTACTTGAGAATATCTTTCCAATGAATCCGAAAAATTGAAATTTCATAGCGGGAATAAAAAGTTATGTCCAATTGAAAATTCAGAATAGTCACTATGGAATTCTGGCCCTTAAAAATGGAAATGTTGCAAACGACCTCGGTTTTCGACGAAACCACTTTTGTTGGGTCTGTGATGTCAAGTTATTGCTAGGTTTCAAAATTCGTAATTTTTCGAATCAATATGTGAGCGTGGCGAAAGAAAACGTGTTTTGACGGTTTCAGTCAATTTCGATCGACCAGAAAATGGCCATTTTTCAAACGGTCTCAGAATTAGACGAAACTAGTTTTGTTAGGACCGTATCGTCAATACGAATCTATAAAATATTTTTTGGGAATTTTTAGAGTCTGTATGTGGGCCTAGTAAATTGAAACGTGCGTTCAAATTCAATGTAAAGATTTATGTTTTAAATTCAATGAAAACTGATCGAAACGGCCGAACTGGCATATGATACATGTCCCATTGAGATCGAAATGGGGGTAATTAGCTATGGACGACAGTCGGTGAATTCAATTTGGGGTTCAAATGGAAGGCGTACTTTTTATGGAAAATAAAGGAATAAAATAATAATTAAACTTTATAATATTCCCTCCACTCCTTCCCTTTCACGTTGGTCAACCCCCCCTCTTCTATCGTTTTATAGAAACGATGAATAAAAAAACCTAGGAAGTATCGCGTCGCGCCCCCTCTCCACCGTCGCACGCCACCAGTAGCGCCGCCCCCTCTAGCGCCCACCCTCCTCTCGACCTTCGACCGACCCTTCCCCCTCCGTTTCAGCCCAAACCGCACACCCCCCCATCTCGAGACACAGCACTGCGAGCACCCCTCCACCCCCCCCCCTCCGGCCACCGTTCTTCTCCTCCTCCTTACACCCCTCACCGTCCACCGCCTCAAGCAGTGTCGCGCCACTCAGGGGACCGCCGCCGCCGATCCCCGTTACCCCCCCCCCCCACCTCAAACCCCTTGCGCCGCCCTCTGAACAACCACCTCCAATCGGTGAGCCCTCTACCAAATTTTTTGACTTTCACAAGGTAATTTAAATTAAATTATTTATATTAGTTTAGTTAGTTGTAGAGGAGCAGTAAAGGCTTGATTTTTAAGTTAGAAAGGACTTGATTTTTAAAATTAGAAAAGACGTGATTTTATAGAAAGATAAAAATATAATTTTTATATTATAGAGGTAATAAAAATATGATCTTTATATATGTAGTAGAGATATAAAAGTACAATTTTTATATATGAATTGAAATAGAAAAGGTCGAATTTTTATATTAGAAAAGTTTGAATCTTTATATAGTTGAAATGGTGAAGTAAAAATAGAATTTTTATCTATATAGTAGCGGTGTAAAAATAGAATTTTTATCTATATAGTAGCGATGTAAAAATAGAATTTTTATCTATATAGTAGCGATGTAAAAATGGAATTTTTATCTATATAGTAGCGGTGTAAAAATAGAATTTTTTTATCTATATAGTAGCGATGTAAAAATAGAATTTTTATCCATATAGTGGCGGTATAAAAAAATGTGATTTTTATCCATATAGAGCGATTATAAAAATGTGATTTTTATATACATAGCAACAATATAAAAATGTGATTTTTATATATGTAGTGGCTACGGACAGTGAAATTGACAAAAGGCGAGCACGAGGAAGATTTCCTACATATGAAGAGTCGTGGCGTTTGGTTTAGCTTTTCGGTGAGAACTCCTCAATTTTAATTTATTTTCTAGTTGAAATATATACTAGGATGCATACGGTGCTTAGCAGCACCCGACACCCGTCGTCCACAGACCATGGATGACTTGTTTGTTTGATTGTTGTGTTGTAAAATTTGATTGTGTGATGTGGCATGAAATAAAATATTTCATAGTGGAAAATATTTTATAGTTAAAAATATGATTTTAACGTGTATATAAAATAAATAGTTATAAACAAATCGGATGATTTGTTTATATGCACTGATTTGACTGATATTGATTGGGACGATAAATTTTACACATCGCCCAACTGCACAATTAAAATCTGTGTTTGTTGATTTGAAACCCCACACGGGTATTGGGATGAGATTTGACGTACACTAATCCCGATTGTTTAGTTTTATGTCAATCGATGGATTGACAGACTTTGTAAGCATTAATTATTTATATTTAATGCTTATGCAGTTGTGTGGTGCACTCTGGATGATGGTTGATGATTTATCGTTGCTGTTATATACATGTGTTGTAGGGAATCCATATAATAAATGTTATATGGTAATTGATTGGGCCTTATTCCAATTTGGAAAATAAGAAAAATATAAATTCATGTGTTGAATAGAAATATAAATTCATGTGTTGAATAGAAATAAATATTCATGTGTTGAATAGAAATATATATTCATGTGTTGAACAGAAAAATAAATATTCATGTGTTGAAGAAAATATTCATTTGTTGAATAGAATAACGAAGTTATTGAAATATATAAAGTCGTGTTGGTTAGATTGGCGCCATTTTAACGCGAACAATATTTATATCGATTATATTCGTTTTTAAAATGAATATAGAAAAGGAAGTGATTTCAAAAGATAACGTTTTGAAAGTATTATCATTTATAGATTAATGATATGGAATATTCAATTTTGATTAGAAATTGAATATGAAGTTGAAATCGTTTTGAAAACAAAGTTAAAACGATTTATAAAATATGTTTTAAAAAGGAAATCGATGAAATATATATTATATATATATAGTGGCCTGAATAGAACGCGCCGCGGCAGTTTGCGAATTTCGACCATTGACTTCGAATGGATATTATGAGAGATCCGACGGTCGGATTCTCCTAAAACCGGAACCATTGGGTTCGTATCGAAAAGGGCTTTCTAATGAATATTGGAGATTTGAAATCTAATGGTTGGATTTGGAATTATGTCCAAATCAAATTTGGAAAAGGTCGTTGTAAGTGAAGTTCGATGGCCGTTGATGGAAATCGACTGTACGGGCCTTGATAAAATTATTAAAAATAGATAAAGTGGATTTGAAATGGTTTTAAAAGTAACCATAATTTCTAACAATTGAATTAGAATGGATTTGAATCGAAATTGTCTTTGGAATATTTCGATTTTGAATTTCATGATGAAACAGATATTGTTATGGGAATTTAAAAGATATATTTATATAAGATTAAATCTTTTTATTTGGATTTAATGAAGTGTACCAATTAAATGGTGCTTAATTGGAATTGAATTGGAATTGATTTTTGGGTTTATCATGAACGGTGTTTTAAATAACACTTGTTCTTTAACCCGATAATTAATGGAATGTGATTTTGGGTTTATAATGAACCATGTTTTAAATGACATTGGTTCTTTAACCCAGTTAAAGACAGGATATGATTTCCCAAGTTAAATAATCATTGATAGTGATTATTGGGAAGATTAAAACTAAGTGGAGTTTTAATGAATCTTTAATTAGATTGAAGTGATTTAGAATGGAGTATCACCAGTTTTGCTCCAGGCGATAGTTAAATCTTTAATTAGATTTGAACATGAAATGGTAATTGAATTTACCGATAACACTGTGGTGTTAGATATGAAGTATGATTAGTTTTACTTCATGGGATGAATAGGTTGGGATTGGGAAATAAAATAAATGATTAATTCGGTGTGGTTCGCTAATCCCGACTAGTTTGAATTGTTATTCAAAGAAGATTAAAGAATAAATTTAAGAATTTATCTTTGATAAAATTAATGGGAACCTTTCCCAATTGAATAAAAAGAATATTCTGAATTGGAATGAGGCATATGTTGTGTTTGTGTAACACTTGTTTATTATATACGCGAGTTATTCAGAAAGACGGTTTTATCCCATTCCGAATAACTGATTCGACGGGGTGTCGAGAATGAAAACGGTGGTTGAAGACCGGAGGTTTTCACATCGTTTGGGTGATTACTGATGATCTTGATTGGGCTGTACACCCAAGAGGAGGGAATCAGTTGGTGATCGTCCAGACTTACTTGGAGATCGATGGATATGCGAGGTACAAGGTGCCTCCGGTTTCGTTCAGACCCAGAACAAACTTGTAAATGGACCGTGTGTCTGACATTGGATTTTATTCTATGTGATTGATTTCTATTAAATATATATCTGTTTGGTAGCGGAGAATTTATTCTCTTTCTTAACGCCCTTCTCTGAGACGTACGAGCTCAGGGGTTATATACTGGTGGATATCAATCGCATGGAGTGAATTGCCTGTGTTGCATGCCTAAGTGGCAATTGATCAAGGCATCTGTTGAAAAGCAAAGTCTTGTGGTTGATGATCAAAGCACGGCCTGTGTGGCATAGCTTTGTGTAATGTTGATTCGCGAGCCTCACACCCCGGTTGTGAACCAGAAACGGGAGAGGACCTCAGGGAGGGCATGCGTTTCCTTCTAGCTAGAAGTGGCGTCAGTGGTTTTACACGCCCTGACGAGTTTGACTTATGTGGTTGTTGTTGTTGCGAGGCGCCTCAGATATATCGGTTGTGTGGAGCCGATGGAGTCATTGGACTCATCGACACCCCATAGGGTGGGGAAACGTAGTGTTCTGGCATTTTAATTCACATCGGTGGACCGGCCCTGACGATCCAAGGGACGATGCGTTCTATTCCTGAGACACGGGCTAGAGTGTCTCAAATTCGGTAAGGACGATCCCTTGCCTTGGTTCACAGATGGAAATCCAACTTCCAATACATGACATGTGCGGTTTTGATTGTAGAGCCTAGTATTGGTGACATGATATATGGTACCCATGCCGTCTATGATTAATACTTATGATTGAAATTGTTTTGACACTATACACTTATAGTAATAATAAAAGATGAAATTTAGCGTATCAAGCATTCTTTGGCTATTATGAGATAAAACCCTATCCTCCGGCTTGTGTTGCATTTTGTGATGGGACCTGGGTCTTATAATAGCTTCGTTGTTCTTTATTTAGCATTGCGATGTTGTTTTATGCACTGGTATTCTTGGGAGGAAACCCGTTCCGTGTTATACAGTGTGGTCCCTTGATTTACCTAATTTTAAAATAAAGATTAATAACTGTTTTAGTTCTCACACCAGTCACATGACTGACCTGGAGTTTATTGTTTTAACCTAAACTCTGGTTACCCTTATTTTGACACGGGCAACTAGTAGTTTTGGTTTTGCAGATTTATATTTACAGGATCCAGATTTACAGCTAGAATGATATCCGGAAAGCTCTGTATCTGTATATCTCCTTCAGTTGTGTTTTGTATTATTTTCCGTTGCTATGTAATTTATTGTAATCTCTGATATTTTTTGTTGTATAATATTTGTTTATACTCTGTATATTCTTGTATTCTGATGGAATTGTTGTAATACGCAATGAAATGTTCTTCTGTTTGCGTTCCAATGTGTCGTGTTCTCAAAATAATCAGGCGTTTCGAACGATCTTGGTCGATTTAGCGATCGATTCGGATCGAGCGAAATTCGTTTTTGTTAAACCCTCTTAGATTATACTTAGTAATAATTTGATCTTTGAGATGAATGTTTCAAAGATAACTATAAAAGGAACAATTTTGGGTTTGTTGTATTATTTTACTAACACTTGTTTTTATATGTTGAGATTATATTTTAAAATGAAAATATCTTTTAAGTCGGCTGAATATACTTGTGTCCTTGATATTGAGATATCAAAGATAATAAAATATACTGAATCATTTGAAATAAAGCTAGTAAAAGGAAAGGTTAACTAATAGAGAGATGCGGTTCACTGTAAATAATATTTTAGTAACATTTGTTTTTAACATCTTTGATTATATTTTAAAGTAAGTAAATCTTGTAATTGATTGTGAATGTACTAATACCATAGAGAATCGGACATATATATATATAAATACTTTTTGAAGTATTGATAAGTATAAATGAATAGTGGAATAGTAGAACATAAGTATATCTCTTTCATAGAGAGAACCAAAAAAAATACAACAACATAAAAGAAACTTTAATCAATATAAAGTTTTGATTAATAAATGAAGTCTTATTAGATAAAAAAGATTTACTAATAAAAGAGGTTTTATTTAATAAAATATTAGTTGAATAAAATGGGGGTTAGAAGTCATTAATGCGATTTGATCGTGCTTTGTATGACTTGACTGTGCTTTTATGTTTACTCACTTATGGAAAACATTAATCGTATACTTAGCACTAAAAGACAATGTAGCACACTTATATATCTATGAGATTTAAGGTCAAAGTTCTAGAAGGGCATGAGCAATAGAACCATAACTTATGGCTTCAACCTTGACATAGGGATAATGTGAGACGAAAATACCAGAAATGTTATAGGTATACAAGGCTTGCTTTCCATATGTGATCGTCTATTTGAACTTGAGAGTAGATTAGTCGACCATTGATAAGAAATTCATCAAATTAGTTTTAAAGAGACCAAGATTGGTAAGTGTTTTACTTATTAAAAACCTCTTCAAGTCTAGTTCATAGCTTTTATGTAACACCCCGGAATTTTAACGACGCTAAAGATGATGAATTAAAGAATAATTAGTGCGAAATACACTGTTAACAATGAATTAAGGAAAACTTAATTTAATATTCCGAATTAAGTAAAACGAACTGTTTCATTGCGTCCGTCTCGAAATTCTAGTTAAAATAGACACCTGGTTTGCGTAAATCGTACACCGTATGAAGAAGTTATTAAGGTTTGAAGTTTGTATACGCATAGGAAGAATATATATATAATAAGTTCAGAAATTCAAAAATGGGTCCAGAAATTCGAAATTCAGTTCAAAATTCAAAATTTGGGAAGGCATCAGATTTCCTGCTCAGGTGGGTCTACCCACTCAAAGGGGGGTCGACCCATAGGTCAACCCACTCAAAGGGGGGTCGACTCACCCCTGACAGATCTGGGCGAAATACTTCGTTTTGTATTTGGACACCTTTCTGAGCAAGATTCATTGAACCCTAGGCTATATAAAGGACCCTAAACCTAGGTTTTATTCATCTAAAATTAATGCTGACGGCGAAGCTCTGCTGCAACAAAAATTAAAATGGCCTTTCTTCTTCTAAATCAATTCAAAAAAAGATTATACATATTCGAAGATTGCTACAACAAATTCAGCGATGGCTACAACAACTTATTCAACATGTTCTTCATAGTAATTTGGATCCAATTCCTTAGATCTATTCATCGTGAGTTCATGTTATTTTTAGATCTAAATATTTAAATAGTAATCTTGATATGTACGTAAAAGTTGGATCTTGAATCGGTGCCTAATCGGTTCTATTATGACATAACTATCAGATCTGCTTTTATATGTTCATACTGGCGCCATGTTAAATCTTGTCATAATATGCCTATTCAGTTTATGCCTATTTCTATCATTTTATTATTGACTCGTTATTATGCCTATTCTCGATTCTCTTCTCTCCCTTTTTCCCTTTTATTTTTATATAGCTAGGCTACCTTAGAGCCTAGGCCTAACACTGGAAAATGCGAACGTGCAAAATTGGGAATAATGGGGAAAGACATAATTTGGGGCATAATTGATATTGGAAAATATGGATCTAAATTTGGGCATAAATTTGAAAATATACGAATATGGGTTTGGGGGCATATGTCTTGTTGGATAATATGAATTTAGCATACGTCCAAAAATATAATTTGAGCATAAATTGGGACATGTGTAAGTACTGATTTGGGACATAAATTGGGATGTATGTGAATATGAATTTTAGGCATACATTGGAAAATATGCGAATATGGATTCGGGTATAACTTGTATTGAAATGGGTGACCATGGACTAGGGACATAAATTGAAAAATATGTAGATTTGGGTTTATGCATAACACACACACACATATATATGTGTGTGTATGCCTTGACTTATAACTTGGGAAAAAAGAGCATATGGTGCATAATTAAAAGGTGAATTGAAAAGGGGTGTAAAAGTCTATGATTTGAATAGTGAATTGGCATATAATTAAATATGGGGAAAAGAGAAATAATCACCTATAATGATATAGGTAGATTTGGATAAAAATGGAATGTCTAGTAATTAAAATTAGGAATTGTAATTGCATTTATGACAAGAGATTAGGTTGCATTAGTGGTGGAAGTCCATCAGGTGCCGACCGACATATCCAACAGCTACTAATGTTGAACCTAATGTGAGAGGTCTAAGTATGCAAATACAAATCGGGCTAAGACACGAGATTAGACCCAAATGTGGAATAAGACTGCCCGGACCGGACCGGCATATCCAACATCCACAAGTTGTAGGCCTAATGTGGGAGGTCTAGCCCATTATAACCATAATTGGACATGGTGATGAATTGGACTACTTAACCTAATTCAATCCATAAGGATTGTATGATTATGAACTTAAGTTAGGGTTAAGTAAAATTGGATGGGTAGTAGGTAGGTTAAGTAAAATAGAGGAAGTGGGTAATATTTACATATAGTCCCACAAACTTAACACGATAACGTTATGTAATTAAAGACACCTAGTGGTATACATGACTGGTGGAAAATATAATAAAGTTTTGTAATTAAAGACACCCTTTTAGGGTAAGCATAACCTGTAGAAATGATAGAATTAGATATGCGTAATAATCTGCTATGTAAACAACAATAAGTTATAGTGACGGTGTAAATTGAATTTATGATTAAATGAGAAAGAATGAGGAAAACTTGTAAAATAAATAAGTTATATTTAAATGGTAAGGGATTAGGAAACATGTGAATTGAGATATACTTAATAACGTATTGAGGAGAACATGCTATTGTAATGATGTAACCAAGCAAGAATATAAAATAGATTATGGATTACAGACCTTGGGACAAAATCTAGAGAATAACATGTTGTGGGCTTATTAATAAACCTAAATGGACTAAGTTATATGATTGAAATTAATAAGCAAGAGAAACTTGGTAATTTGAATAAGAATGTAATATGAACGAGAATAACCAAGTTAAATGGGAACCTGGGGAGGTAAGGCAAGCGCGTAAAAGAATGTTTAGACATAGGGTCTAACAACATATTAAAGAAAGGCGCTTGGACCATTCCATACGTTTCAGCGTGAATAACCCAATGTGGTAGATCATCGAGGTGTTATAAGACACGAGGGGAGCGCACATTCACCTGATTGTTATGACAGCTCCAAAGGACTGGAAGGGGAAGCACGCGGCTTCCTGAAGTATATGAGGTGCTCCTAGTAGTCCTCTATGCGGTTACAGATGTCTTAGGTTGTACTCACAGAGGTTGGGTCTGCGTGTAACCACTAGGTGGGTGGGCCTTGACTGCAAATGTTGCTATGCAGTCAGAATTCTATGACGATGTGACACCAGGGTGATTCGACGGTTGCCTCACGAGGAGGTAGAGAGGGTCACGACCAACAAGGATAGTAGACCGTCAGATGTTCGTCATCGACAGCCAGCGGGATGCAAAAAGACTAGAGCTAAATCCAAGATATCATTTCACCTTTCACTATCGAGGTACGGAGTTGAGGGTAGACGCCACATGGATGTTTAGATTGGTTGTTATTAGGGGCGGTAGCTTAGCTCTTGTAGTCTTTACTAGTTGAGGGAGGGGCCGAGGTGGGGTCATAGCCACTACGAAAACAGACCCTAGGTATATCTGTATATAGAGGCTCTTTAAAGATGGGCCTATACAAATATGGAAAACCTCCCGACCGAGTTCTGTGTTTCTTGTATCGCCCTGCCCCGGAACTCGGTGCACATTAGTGGTTGTGCGATTGAGGATCGAACTACAATTATAGTACGTACGTAGGACAATCTATATACATGCATATCTGCTCTAGGTGGTGTATCGTAGACTAGGGGGCATTATTCCAATAAGGAATCTAATTCGATCGATGGTGGTAGTCCATACGCTTATGTAGCATAGTAATGATAGATATATGAGGAACGTAACATTTTATATAGAGATTCGTACGTCACTTCGGCGTAGGATGAGGGACTGCGTTCATTATGGTGGAGACCGTGCGAGTGGGGTACCATGATGTGTATCTCAATATTGAGAGATAGCTACATATATTGTATTAGGTGAATCCATGGGAAAGTAAATGGGTACGATGCGCGTATAAGTTTTGAGTGCTATTAACTCAAGTAACCTAATAATCAAGAAAATGTAATTGAACATTATTAGTAGGGATCATTCTATTTATGATCTACTAGTATCTGCGCGGTGCAGAGAAATGTATTTAAGAAGAGCAATATATTATGTTCACCTTATCTTGCTCAGTTCACACTTGTTATTTTTACTGTTATCTTGTTCTTCCAGTTTTATATACTTGCCATGATACTTTTATTTATTTATATTTAAAAGTAATTGGACTCGCCAGACTTTATGTCTAACCCTTTTCGTTTCCTCTTCTCTCTCTTTTGTCCCCTCCCCCCCCCCCCCCCCCCAGGTTCTCAGGGTGGAAGTGCTTAGAGTTGATTTGGATTCTTTTAGCTTAGCTTGGATTTTGGATATAGATGTACTACTTTGACTTCTTGTCAACTCTCTTATGGCTTTGCAGGGGAAATATTGTTTTATGCTTTTTTACTCTGATATTTTTAGCAAGACAGATTATTAATGTAATTAGTTACTTATGATGTAAACTCAGTATTTGGGACCCTGATGTTTTGATTTAAATAAAGTTTTTAATTCCGCTGCTATTTTACATGTCTGTCTTGTGCTATTATGTTCTTATTTACCTATAACGCTTCACGAAACTTAATGCATTCCCTTAGTGAGTGATATTAACGGATGTGGGGTGTCACATTTTATGTTTTGAAAGTGGCTGTCACATAAAATGTTATAGAGTGCCACTATCTATCCAAATTTTAAGTCCAAGGGAGTGTTTTACTTAACGGAAACCTCTTCAAAAATATTATATGACTTCTATTTTTTGATGCAATATCTTATGGAATTGCCCCCATCTATCCTAAGTTCAATACCAAGGGAGATGTCAGCGATAACATTTCAAATAATGCCATCATGAGGTCTATCTTGAGACTATCCCCAAGAGAGAGGACAACGTTAACATTCATCGAAAAACTATGGTAGGATCCTTGTAAAGATTTTCTTGACAATTCGAGATGCTAGGATCCTTGTGTGATTCATGTTCTATTCGAGTGATGATGACTCGGGTGACAAATGCCTAGAAATGAAACTAAATAGAGTAAAAGCATAGCCAATGAGCTTTATCTTACCCATGAGGTGTCTTAACTTTATATTTAGAGTATGGTTATTGATATATTGCGCTTTGGGAGTTATTGATATTCGGGACTACGAGTGTTTGTATGTGGAACAACTATGTTTACCTTAACGGCATATTTTATCTAGATATAAGTGATACTCGAAACTTTCTAATCCTTTCAGTCGGTCGGCCCTAGTTTATATGGAGATATCTTCAATGGAAAATATGTTATCTTAACGAACCTTAGCGGTTTTGATTGTACTATATTATATTGTTGAATGTAATAAATGAAACCATTTTAGCTATCTGACATAATTTATAATCTACATCTTGTCAGTATTTATTACTTCACCTTATGTACTTATTAGATGGTTCTTTCTTTAGGGATAACCTTATGACATTTCATGCGGTCTTGAAAGTATTATCATATACATATCACATATTTTTTTATTTTCTCATGCTGCTTTATTAGACTAACTAGGTGTTATTTTTCATAATGCTCGGGTCAACTCCGTGTATATTTTCAGAATTTATTAATGTTCATTGAACCACTCAAAGAGCGGTTGGATATTTCATCTATAATAGTATTCTTACTACTATTGCATTACTTTTGTAAATATAAATATTTGTGACGAGTTATAACTGGCTAGGCCAATGATGGCACTTATGTTTTTTAACTCCTAAATTTCTGTATTTGGAGTACCCATTGTAATGTTCCTTTGATATTAATTATCACTTCAATATGAGATTCTAACATTACGTTCCTTTATCCTTTTTCAATTTATTTTACCCTAAAAATTTGTCTTTTCAACACTTGAATTCTCTGCACTTGAATATTATGGATGCACTAGTGTCGACATTCGAAGGAATAAAAGTCGAGACGTTATACTAGTTTTAGAGCTGAAGGCTAAGTGACAAAACTTAGCTTCGGTGGTTATGACTTATTTATAGATTCATTAGTTTAACATTCCCAACTAGTTTATAAGAAATATTTCCATTTTTTATTATTGATTTATGTTCGACCATTTTGTCAGCAATTTTTACCAATCAACATCACAGGTTGGGTAGACAGTAATTAAATTTTACAGTTTGACTACAAGGCGTTCAGTGACAATGTTAAGCATATAGTAGAGTTCAATAAAAGTTGTTTATTTGATCTAAGGGAAGGATAACATATTTTGGGAACAAACATTTATGAAATGATTTTACATAAGAAAGTGATTTTTATATAATTATGGTTTATTAAATGAACAGGATTCCAACTGATGTTTTAAGAACTTAAATCCTAGTGTTTTTAACTGGATTTCTAAAACTTTGAAAAATAATACTATTTTTATTCCAAAATATATGTATTGGAAAAGGGTTTATGAAATTAATATCTCGGTACTTAATAATATTACGTAGTATTTGGTACTAATTTTAAAATAATTTTGTTTTAGTCCCAAAGGAAGGATTGAATTGTACTTAACTCACTCCTATCGTTCGAAAATAATTATGATGATGACTGGAGCATCATCAACATTTATTTTTGGATTTCTAAGTGGGGATGCTTGAAACGACTGAGAAATTCAATCCTAGACTTTCGACACTAGTACATGCTCCATATTCATATGCCTAAACTCAAGTACCGGAAAAATCAGAAATTTGGAAAAGAAATTAGAGGGTGAGAAAGAAGAAAGAAAGAAGAGTTTGAATAGAATAAAGAGGAAGACAACAACATCAAAACCAGGGTATATATAGAATTTCATGGCAAAATGGGTAAATATAATATAACAACACTCTTTCACTAGAAAGGGTAAACTATACATCTATATATATATATATATATATATATATATATATATATATATATATATATATGCGCACACATAATCAGAGTATAACAAATAAATCTGCATGTCCAGTCATAATAACCTACCCTCACAAATGATGATACATACAACACATAGCAGAGTAGAAATAAAATATCAATCATCATTGCACAATGGAAAAGAAAATAAAACTAGAAATACGAAGACTCGTGTTTCTCTCCTTAAGCTCCGAGCAAATCCAAAGCAAATCTGGAAAATATACTTGATCTAACCCGAGCATTATGGAGAGCAGTGCCTGGATTAGCCGGGAATGATAAAGTGAGAAAAATCACTTCACAAACAACTTGCTCAATTTTACAAAATATTTTAAAAGAATGAAACTCTCATAAGACATGACTATAGAATCTAGATTAACCCTATAGGAGGTGAATAGGGTCTGTTGCAGTTTTGAGGAATATAAAAATTATCACAGCATAGATAATAGCAGAGTAGATAAATGCAAAAAGTAAATGACACCGATTTTACCCAGCTTTGGCAAACCCCTGCCTATTGCTGCTCTCCGAGGTTTATACTAGAATTAAACTATCTTTGCGCTTACAAATTCCCTGTAAACTCACGACACATGCTCCTAACTGCTCTAATTCTATGCTCAAAACCCTGCACTGATCGTTATCCCCAAGATCACATTTTCCCCGAATTACGAACCCGTAACTCGTAAACCCTAGTTTAAAGTAAACTAGAAAACTATAGATCATTTACAAAAGAAATACAAAAAACAAAACAAAACCCCCTTTCAAAATTAAACAAGGTTGGTCCCTCTTTTCGTATGCTTTTCCCTTGCTTTATCACTTAAGAAAATGTCAGATTTTATTTTCTTAAATGGCCACCGAAATCAAAATTTAGGGTTTCGTCTTCCTTGCTCCAAATTTCCATTTAAAATTGATTGATCATATTCTCTGATGCTACAATACCGTTGCTTGCTTGTCGATAATTTCGGCTTTGGCTTGCGAGTGAAACTGGAGTGTAATTCTAATTTTAATTTTATTTTCTCTCGAATTTTGTTGCTTTGTTTCGATGATGCCTATGATGAATTGCGTGTATTATATAGGGTATAGAAACCCTAAAAACTCTCTGATTCCAATATGACTTGGCTCTTGATTTGTGCTTAATTCTTGCGTGATCGATTTACGTATATACCCATTGGAATTCTAGAAATTCTAGTAGAAAATCTAGCCCAAAATTTTATTTGATTCCCTAATTATCTCTGATTTATCGCAACAATTAGTTAGTGATAGCTTGGCTTGATATTCCATGGCATTGATGACTTACCCGTATTTTCCCATTCGATTTTGGAAAAGTTTGATAGAATTTCCTTGCTCTAAAAATGCTTGTGAATTATGTTGTGCCAAAATTGTCTCTTTGTATATATTTGGGAAAGAATTGAAATGATTTTTGCCAAATCTAATCCTTGCCAAAAACAATTTTTTAATCACGTAGATAATTTTTTTCTTGATTAAACTTATTCTTGCATGCCATTTTATCACTTGCCTTTTACTGTGAACATTCATTCGAAATCAAAGCTCCATGCATCTCCTATGCATATAAATATGTTCTTGTTAAAGAATTATTCCAGCTGTATGTTGATGTTTGTTTTCGCTCTTGTGTTGAGTCATCTTGTTTGTTCACTTGATTTGTTATTTTTTGAACTTGCTCCTCGCTTGCTTTTCTTGTGGCCTTCTACTTGGTTCAGGTGTATTGATAAAATCCTCTGCCATGTACACCTGGGCTCTGCAAAGTTTGTGAAACTGTAACAGTCTAGATTTTTTGGTTATCTTAATTCAAATATTTAAATCTAATTTAAATATTATGTTTGAAATATTTATGGATTATAAATATAGAATTCGTTAATAAAACGACGATTGAACGTTTATATTTATAATAATAATAAAACGAGCTGGTAACATCGCGGTAGTTTGTAATATTGAGTTTTGAACTTTATTTGAGTATAGAGAATCCGTTTTAAGTCGGAATTCTGTGAAACAAAAAACATTAGGATTCACTTGATTATAATTTCGTAATGAAAGAGAAAAATCGAGATTTATCGTATATATTGTAAGTTATGTCCAAATCAAATTTTAAAATAATCGCTATGGAAATCGTTAATAAATTATAGCGTGTATATAATAAATTAAAAAGGGAATTTTTATATAATTCAAATATCATTTAACCCAGTGATATTAATGTTGAGTTATAATTTCATACTAGTTGAATATGAAGGGATATATTATTTCATTCGGATATATACAATAATAATAATAATTTATTAATATTAAATTTAATTGGTTCGGATCTACTTAATATTTTATTAATATTTTATAAGCCTTAGGAATACCCTTTTTCAAACAACCTTTGTTTTCAACGAAACAAATTTTATTGGAATACGTCTAGTTAGTTATTGCTAGATTTCCAGTTTGGAGCCAATTGGAGTTGTTTTGTCAGTATGCGATATTTTAAATGTGAACCGATGAATATACTGAAATTAAAAGAACGTCATCATGCCAATGGGGTCAGAATTCAACAAAATAAATTTCATTGGGTTTAGAATGTTAAGACATAGTGGTACGTTTATTTTCATTGTTTTTGGTGTTTGTGTGAATAATTTGCATTTCCACAATTTAGGAATTGAATTGCAATCATTGATTGCAGAGAATTTTATTATTTATATTAGAAATTCTACCATATTTTTAGTCAATTCATATATTTTAACCCTACTAGATTTTAGTATAGGTTTTACTTTCTCAAGTTCTTTCATTATTAGGTCCAGAAATAGAATTATTTTGATGGAAAGATTAGAAGATCAATTAAACAAAAATGGATTAAATTAAAAATAGATAAAAAAATGTAAAAATTTACATTAAAGGACTGCCCCCCTTTTCTAGGAATAGAAAAAAAATGATTTTTATGGCATTGTATATAATTATCGGTCATCATTAAATAACAGTTAACCGTGTAATAACAAATAAAATAAAAATATTTCTTAAGTCCCAAGTTGAAATTTTAAACTATGTACGGTACACCAACGCAGAACCTACCCAACGAAGTACTTGCCTATTCAACATACTTAAACCCAAAGGAATACACATGTCAACGTTTCATACCCAAATATATATTGCACGTCCTAAATAATTGTAAGTAGACTTAAAATGGGAGCTACGCACATAAAAAGAGAAAAGTCGCAGACCTACTAATTTGCAGCTACCCTACATTTTCTTTTTCTTCAGCTATGCATGTCCCTTCTTTCCGCCTGACAATTACATGTTATATTTTACTTGGTTGCCATCCATTCTAAAATCCTTGATTCCCAAGTTTTCAAAAATCTCGTCCACGTACCAGCTACAACGACCCTATTTTACTGCAACCCTATACACAAAATCTTGGCCTCCACGGTGTTTCTCCCTATAAATACACTACCCAATTCTTTTCTGTTATCTTTAGTTCCAGCAAGAAGGAACCCATTCTTCCTTCAACAAGAAATACAATTTAAACCATCAAAATCTGTATATCCACAAACAAAATTTACCCTAAAATACATCCGTGTGTGCGAATTAGTTTAAAGGCCCTCAACTTTTTGGACAGACTAACGATTTAAGTTGGATCTCAGGAAGTGTTCTTGTAGTGGCGAGGCTGTTAGAGGAGCGGTGGTGGTGAGCTTCCCAATGGTAGAGGCGAAGAGTAGTTCAACGCAGTCATGGTGTATGGATCTCGGATTGAAAATAAAGGCAAGGTGGAGCTTCAAAAGGGAAGAAATGGAAATACTGGAGACATGTCACGTGTACATGGAGAGATGGTTGTTTGGAGTTTCTGTACCCAGTTATTATTGAATGATTGTTATTAACAATTATTTGGAGTTCAACCCATATGATTGGATGATTGACTTGATCACTGATTATTGAATCTAAATTCAACAATTGTTTTGTTATTAACCATTGGGCAGTATTTGTTGAGTAAATGGAAACAAATGGCCTATAAATCAATCGTTTTATAAATGTTGATTACCGTCAGGTGAATCCGCAAAGATGAAGTTATAAAATTTATTTTATAATTGAAGATAGATTTTGGAAATATATTAACTTGAATAAAAGTTTATTAAATATTCATTACTTATTATTTAAGTTTATAAGTAATTATTAAATGGTTTTAGAAAGAAAAATATGATGTAAATAAGATGTTAAAAAGGAAATTACTATTTATTTTAGTTAATGATTGAAGTAAATTATTATTATGATTAATAATAGTTTGAGAGATTACTTTAATTTTGAAAGTCATTTAAAAGGTAGTCAAAGTTGAAATGAAATCTAATTGAATTGTTAAAGAGTTATGAATGGGTTTTTATAATAAAACCCAGATTTTTATAACAAAGTTATAAAAAGGATTTTAAGCAAATACGATAACTTAAATTAAATGTTTGCTTAATATTTGAATTAAATAAAAAGAAATTGAGATAAAAAGGGTTTATATTAAATTAGAATTATATAAATGAGTTCTATAAAAAGAATTGAGCTGTTAAAGCGTTAATTTTAAATTAACATAACTTAATAATGGAATTAAGAGAAGTGTAAGATTTTCAATGCAGAAAATGGTTGAATGGATTAGAAAAAAGCATTATAAAAGTGAATTTGGTAAAAAAAAAGTAAGTAATAGGATTTTGGAACAAAAATCTGAATTATAAAACGAATTGTTTAAAGAAGTAGAAGTTAAAAGGTGATGTTTTAGTAAGGAATTTCTTAATCGATGAATTAAAAAATTATAGTTGTATTTGAAAAGGAGATTCTCAAAAATAGGAGATGGATTATAAAATCATGGTTTAAGTGACATAGTTGAATGGGATTTGGTTTGGTATTAGAATAAATATCGGTTTTTGAGTTACAACTATATCTATCTTAAGATAAGAAAGTTACTGATCAAGATTTGAGAGGTAAATAAATACCCCTCGGAATTATCTGAGGATGATATTAGTTTGTAATGGGAAGGAGGTTAAGAATAATTTATTATTTCCATATGAGAAATAAAAACGTAATGTTAATTACAAGATTCGAGAATATAATGAGATTTCCAAAGCAACGAGAATGTAAAGATTTGAGTGTATATATATATAATGAATTTTCTGAAGTAAAGGTAATAAAAGGAGATTGTGTGGAACCTAATGATATTTTCGAGATAAAAGGAAATGAAAAGTGGAGATTTGGAATGATTTTATTCCCAAAGAATAAGGGTTGATTATTGTTTTCTTGTAATAAAACAAAAGAGATTTTGTAACATCAATTAATGAATGATAAGTTAAACTGATTTTCTCAATTACAGATGATGTAGCAAATGTTTTTGAAAATAATAGTAAAATTAGAAAATTGGATATGATTACAGAATATTTTCCTAAGTAATAAAATAAAATAGTTTTGAAAATAAGTCTTATGTTAAATAAGAAGTGAAAAGCTATTTTTGTGGTGTTAAAAGATATAAGAAGTTTTATATTAACATTCGTTAATTGTTTTTAATTAAAAAGGTCATGTAATGTTGGTATTGAATCAGTGAACTTATTTTATTCTCATGATTTTTTTATAGTTAAATAACTAACTATCAAATCTGACCTAATACGATTGTTGGAACGGAAAGACCGAGATTGAATTTATATTCGAAACCCATTCCAAACCAGCAAGTACGTGAAGATGCTTATTGAAGATGGAGCAGTTGAAGACCGTGAATCTTCATAACGCGGAAGAATTACTTAAAATCTCTTGTTATCTCCTAAAGATAGCTGTGGTTCTGTCGTGGTTGAAATCTACGGATTGCATGGACTACTCGAAACTGATCCATGGGGTGATTCCTATATTGGATGCATTAGGAGGTACCTTCAGTTCATCCAGTTCCTGGATGACTTGTATGGACGAATGCCTGACAGAGTATTTCCTAAAAACCAAGTATGTTGATTTTTACAAATATAATGAGTTAGTGGCGAAGAAGGGCACTTCATTTATACCTAGAGTATACTTGTGGAAGTCAATTTGTGATTTGACGGAATTGACGATGTGGCATTCAAAGTGGATGGTGGACAATTGTTCCAAAAGATTAATTATGACCTCACGCCTCATCAACCGGGAAAAGGAAAAATCGGGTAGGTCGCACGGCTATGTGGGCAACACCCATCAAAAGGTTATATCATTACCTGATCTGGAGAAATCAAATGCCTTCGGTTGTCCCTTTTTATTTTTGTATGTATGCTATCGGTTCGATTGGCAGGCCCCCAACCGTGGTAATGATATATTCAGTACTCTCAAGCGAAGTGAGGGGCCGGTCATGTTTAGCTTGGGTTATAAGATGTTCTTGTTGAACCCCATTGTATTTATGACGACCTCCCCGTACCATCAGACATTTCCGCGAAATGCGTTATGCCAATGCCTGATTAGCACGGGACGATCGTCAAAAAAGTTGAAACGATGAATCACCAAGAACCTGTAGTATATCTCACAATGCATGAAATAAAATAAAATAATAACAAAACTTGATATAAAACAGGCGAGACAGTACATAAGCTGAAAACTAAACCATGTCCACCAGAGTAGCGGAATCTAAAATACAGCTTCATATCCAATTATTACAAGTTTAAAATACTGTCTTTAAAAGGAAATAAAAGAGGTACACTGCTAATGCCTAAAGCAGTGACCGAGAACAACACAGAGAGAATATATACAAAGTACGTGGAAGCCTTCTGCACGTCTCCTGACAACTACTCGTGCATAACCACCTAACCTGCCTCTGGTCTGCTTGTTCAAGAGCACCCAGTGTAATAAGAAGAGACATAAAACTCTGGGTCAAACGAAAGTATGGTATGAGCGATAGCAAATCTATATCATTAAATAGAGCAATAACAAGTATAAGTAATCATACCTGACCTGGACCTGCAACCAAAGAGTTAGCACAACAAGATGTACAATACTCTAAGGTAAACACTAACATAGAGTGTAAAATGGAAGTGTGCATGTCATGGTGATAGCAAACATCAATTGTAACATCCCGAAATTATAACAACATTAAAGTGGATAAATTAAATAATAATTAATTTGATATTAAGAATTAAGGGAAATGGACTATGTCATTGCGCCCGTCTCGAAATTCTGGTCAAGATAGACACCTGGTTTGCGTAAAACGGTAACGTATGAAGAAGTTATGGACGACAGAAGTTTGGCCAAAAGGGAAGAAATTCCCGGCGCACTTGACAAGTGTGCTAATTTATTTTTGCACTAGCGCACCTGTAAAGTGCACCCATATATGTTTTTAGGCACCCGGACCCAAGTGGGTGCCGACCCATGGCCCGATTCACCATAGGGCTGAGGTGGCATTCAAATTCTGGAGGCTGGCAGCTATAAATATATCTTCCTTTCTCTTGTTTTCTCATATGAAAAACAATGGAGGCCAGATGCCGTCAGTGCTTGAACTGAATCTAACAGTTTCTTCTTCTACAAATCTAGCGCCTCAGGTATAGATCTAAGATTCAAATTTCAGTTTTCGCCTTCTATTCTCATAGATCCGATCCTTATGAGCATAGTTACTTTTAGATTTAAATCTTAAAAGTAAACATGTTATGACTATGATTTGGATATACACTTGTGATTAAATCATCTTGGATTTATCATATTTTGTGAATCTAAAATATTCTATCTTGGATCTCAATATTTATCATATTAGATCTATTGTAAATTTTGAATCTATGACATCCTTGGATCTTAATTTGTACTATGCTAGATCTACTTCTATAGATCTATTTCATTTGTGATTTCATATTTGGATGCTAGATCTACTTCTATGGATCTAATTCATTTGTGATGTCATATTTGGATGCTAGATCTACTTCTATAGATCTAATTCATTTGTGATGTCATATTTGGGATCTTAACTTGTATTATGCTAGATCTACTTTTACAGATCTAATTCACTTATGATGACATGTTTGGGATCTTAACTTGTACTATGTTAGATCTATTTTCTTTAGATCTAATCCTTTTGTGGTTAATTCATCATGTTACATATGCAGATCTTACATTTTCTCTAAGTTTGTGGTTAATTTGGGATTATCAATATATGGACAATTGAACCTTTGTTTAGATCTAGTTTTATCATTACCCTTTTTACTAGATATGTTTTATGTCCACCTTAATTATCATATTGTGATTAATTAAGATATGTTATTATTGGACATATGAATTCTTATTTGGATTTGTTCATCCTAAGTATTGGATTTAGTTTTATCATTACCCTTTTTACTAGACCTGTTTTTATGTCCACTTTATTATGCCTATTACTTGTCTATGTCAGTATATATGTTCATGCCACTTTTAGAATGATCACTATTGTCATTTTTCCCATCACCTTTCCCTTTTATTGTTCATGATTAGGCTATTTTCTAGCCTAGATGTCGCCAAATATATGTGAATGCATTAGTTAGGGAACGGGGGAAAAATGTTAGGACTGGCATAATTTAAATAATGTTTATATGAATTGGACATATAATTTAAAAGGGGGAAGTGGGGACATAATTACCTATAAATACATAGGTAAGAATTGGATAAAAATGGAATGTTTAATAATTACAATTAGAAATTGTAATTGCACTTATAACACGAGGTCAGGTTGCATTAGTGGTGGAAGTCTGGATGGACCCGATCGGCATATCCAACAGCCACTAATGTTGAACCTAATGTGGGAGGTTTAAGTGTGCAAATACGAGATGGGCTATGACACGAGGTAAGGCCTAACTGTGGAATAAGACTGCTTGGACCCGACCGATATATCTAGCATCAACAAGTTGCAGGCCTAATGTGGGAGGTCTAGCCCATTATAAACCATAAATGGACATGGTATTAAATTGGACTGCTTAACCTAATATAATCCATAAGGGATTTGTATAAATGTGAACTAAAGTTAGGGTTAAGTAAAATTGATGACAGTGGATGGGTTAAGCAAATATTGGGTAGGTGGGTAATATTAGTATAACCCATAAACTTAACCATTAAATAAACATGCTTGGATCAGTGGGAAGGTTAAGAAAATCTTAGGTAGGTGGGTAATATTAGTATATATAGGCCTACAAACTTAACCGTTAAATAAAATGCTTGGAATAGTGGGAGGGTTAAGTAAATCCTGGGTAGGTGGGTAATATTAGTATATATAGGCCCACAAACTTAACCGTTAAATAAACATGCTTGAATCAGTGGGAGGGTTAAGTAAATCTTGGGTAGGTGGGTAATATTTACATATAGGCCCACAAACTTAACCTGATAAGGTTATGTAATTAAAGACACCTAGTGGTATATATAACCGGAGGGAATAATAAAGTTATGTAATTAAAGACACCTTTTAGGGTAAGCATAACTGGTAGAAATGAATAGGGATATGTAATTAAAGATGCCTAGTGGTATACATAGTCAGTGAAAACCTAGTGTGTAACAACCCGTATTTTCAATAACCTGTTATAACATAAATGGAGGCAGAATTAAACTGTAAAATCTGAATCAAGGGAAACGGGCTATGCCATTGCGTTCATCTCGGAAAAATAAGCGAAATAGAGTCCGAGTTTTCGAAAATCGGAGTCTGTATGACCAAGATATGGCCTCGCGAAGTTTCACGAAAAATTCCCAAATTAAAGTATACTTAATTAAGTGAAATGGGTTGCGCAGAGAAACATATATATATTGATATATATATATATATATATATAATTGAAAATTAAATAAATAAATATGCAAAAATGTTCAAAACAGCGAATTGGGAGAGGGGAATAACCGAACCGGCCGATTTCTGAGGTCGACCCGAGCCTGCTAGGTCGACTAGGGGTTAATCCAGGGTGTTTGGCTGTCAACCCGTGGGCCGATTCGCTCAAATGCAGATTTTGCATTTGGATGGTTCTCATGGTTCATCTTTAATCTAAAGGCCCTAGATGGTTCCTACAATTGACTTCTTCCCCAAGACATGCTTTGATGGCTTGGATTGAATCTAGGTTTAATCCTATGGCCTAAAACACTTGCCTAATCTATAAATAAGACCCTAACCTATCCTAAATCCTCATTATTCATTCATGCAACTAAACTATGGCAAAATTTTACCTCTCATGGCCTCCACTCTCTTCATAAAATTTCTAAATGGTTTCTATGAGAGATTTTCCATGCATACAAGTGTTTTCAAGCTTGTATGAGTGTCATTAGCTTGCATTCAAATCAAGTTTCTATCTTTGCATCATAAAGCAAGGGTTTTGATCATTTTGGCTCAAGGGTTTTTATGTTAGAGCTTGCATTTTGGGTCTATTTGATTACATAAGGGCTTTGTCATATCTTTTGTGCCTTCATAGCAATGTAAGCCCTTTCCCTACTCTTAGATATTAACTATGAAGTTAAATGTTCATGTTGCAAGTTTGGGTTTGATCATTGAGTATGATACATGCTATCATGTCATGCAAGTTTATGAAGTCATTATCTTGATCTTGTGAGCTAAAAGCTACAACCTTTATGTTGAAATGTTGCATTAGGCAACATGAGAACCCTCATAACCTTTATGTCAACTTGCATATGAAGTCATAACCCTTATATGATGATATATGCGAGTTACTAGTCATCATTCCATATCTTTTGTCACCATGATTCGCTTATGTGCCAAGTTTGGGTTTATGCATGTTTTGAGGCTTAAGAATGTAACATGCAAGTTAATGAACACATTTGTGCCTCATTTGCCACCATGATTAACTTGTGGCTTAATATCCATTTTTGTCATGCCTTTGCCAAGTCTCTTCTTTTAATCCATTACGTTGTCGCGAACGTATATGCGAGTTTAAAAGCGTTGGGTTATGTTATGGGTAATTTCTAATGACATGAAAATACAACTTGAAAACATGACTTGAAAACATGAATTGAAATATAACATGGAAGTTGACATGTAAGTATGCATAAAAACATAAGCTTGGGAATTTACCTATTAAGTTAGGTCTACCCTTTGGGAATTTACCTATTAAGTTAGGTCTACCCAAATGCTTGAAAACTTGTAACATGTTTTGGGAAACATGATGGACATGACACTTAGATAATATAAGTGTGGCCAACTCGAGGTTGGGTTGAGTTTGCAACGTAAAACTACCCGGAACCGACCGGCCTAACTAGTAGTTGCAAACAATAGGACCCAATGTGAGAAGTTGGTCATGTTGTGCTTGAACCCGAGGTTAGACCAAGTTGTGGTGTAAAGCTACCCGGAACCGACCGGCTTAACTAGTAACCACAACAAAGTCTAATGTGAGAGGTGAAGGTGCATTAAGTAATTAATGCCACATGATAGGGTTAAGTTAATTTGATTAATGACTCTTAACCAAATATGACATGGACAAATGGGTTAAGTAATTTGATTAGGCTAATGATACTTAACAAAACATGACAAGGTTGGGTAGGTTAAGTAACTTGATTTGCCTAATGACACTTAACCATTTTTATATGACTAGTAGATGGGGTTAAGTTAACCAACACTTAATCAATCCAACGCGATAACTTGGTAAGGTTAAGTAAGTTTTCTTAATGACGCTTAACCGAAAAATACGGTTAACGAATGGGGTTAAGATTAGACTCAACTAGTCTAAACATGGAAATCGGATGGGGTTAAGTTATCCTAGACTTAATTAATCCCACTTGGTAGTTTAATGGGGTTATGTTAAACACTTAACTAATCTAAACATGATGAATTGATGTGGTTAAGTGACCTATACTTATCCAATCTAACTCGTTAATTTATTGTGGTTAAGTTAACCAATACTTAACCAATATAACGTGAAAACATGATAAGGCTAAGTCACGAATCGCTTGAATACACTTGACCGGTTTGACTAAGTAAATTGATAGGGTCAAGTTAATATATACTTAACCAGTCTAGAATGATAATTGGACGAGGTTAAGTCGTGAATTGCTTAATATACTTAACCAACTTGAGCATGGTTTGTAGGGTTAAGCCTTGAACTTGGATACTTAGCCAATTTTGACAGGATTTGTAGACGGGTTAAGTCATGAACTTAAGTGACACTTAATCCATTATGTAAACCCTAGTTCTGAGGATTAGGTGGATAACCGTAGTTAACAAGGATAACGGGAACAATGCTAAGTGGTAAACCTTAGTTGAAGAATAACTAAGTAATGATTCTTAGTCAAGGAAATTTAGACCAGTTCATAGATAGATGAGTAACCTGATATGGTAGGTCATCGTTTAAGTATACGAGTAGGAGCAAGTATCTGATTTAGATAAAGGCTCCAGCGAACTGGGTAACGAAGCAGCGGCTTCGGGGAACGTAAGGATATTCTTGGTATCCCTCTATGAGCTGCCAGGTGATTATACTAGGCTCATGAGAGGTTAAGGTCTGCGTTATAAGAACCAAGAGTATGCCTTGGTTGCTATACGAGCGACCTAAAGACAGGGATGGATAGGGGATAGTCGACGATACACGGTCGTACCCTAGATAGCATTTCGTCAGGCTACCTACCATCTTTGGTCAAGCATGTACGTACGGAAAGGCAGAGAACACCCAAAAGACCATAATTGCTATCTAATTATGGTTGCGGTAAGGCTTGGATGTGGGTTGGCCAGTGTTGTGTTCTCATACAGGATTTATCCTGTCTTGTCTTTCACTAGTTGAGGGAGTGGTCTCGTGGGACCATAGCCACGTATAAGAAAAACAGACCTTAGCATCTGCATCGGCAGATAAATCGAAAGCTCCCGACCGAGTCCTGTATTTCTTGATTTGCCCTGTGACAGGACTCGGATGGCACGATGTGATACATGTGCATACAGTCATGGAAAAGCGATTCACGATGAATGCGTGGGAAAAAGGGCGCGGTTGGCGGTTAGCGTAAACCCTAGTGGCCCTAGGTGGTTGAACCCAAACCGAGATACGAAAACGTGCAATAGGTAAGCATAATCCCTAGCAGCCCTAGGTAGCATAAGTCCTAGTTGTACAAACAATAATTCATGTTGGAAGACCCTAGCTAGGTTTAGGGTAACAGTCCAAACCGATCTTAAGGATCATGGAACTATGTTAAAGTAATATAGAATCTCATGGGAAAGCCCGTATGGTTTACGGAAAGGGACTGAACATTTACATGGAATAAAACATACAAGTTGAGTAACCTATATATGCGATATATTAGGTTGACATGGACCATTACACGACTTTTGAGTGAGGGTCATTCTTGGTTAACACATGACACGGTGGGGATACTAGTACGGTAGGTGCAGAGCTAAAATACAGGATAGATATCACGGGGCGTTATACGTGACAGATATCTTGGGGATATTATACTTGATAGAAACCTGACGATGTGATACCTTGTTTTATCTTGACATCGTAATTTATCATGACACCTTAGTTTATCTGAGTTCAGTAGTTCATCCTGTTATTTTGATTTAGCTTATCTATCTTGTTATCATGCTTATGTTCATCTCAGTTTCTCATGTCAGTTAACTTTACTAGTTTTTATGCTAATAGTAGATAGGGCTTACTCAGTCTTTTTGACTGACCCGTTTTGTTTCGCCTCTTTTCTTCCGTTCCCCCCCCCCCCCAGGTTACAGGGAGGAAATACTGTTGTTTAGTTCGGACTTCTTCTGCTTGAAGGTCATCATGGATGGCTTGGACTTTTCTTGGCTAATGGCTACTTTACTGTTTTTACTTGGGGAATAATTTATGAAAATGTCTTTATGCTTCTTTACTATTGCAAGACAGGTTTTGATGTACTCTGATGTAAAAGGCTTTAGACCTTATTTATTCATGTTATGAAAGTTTGATTTTACTTCCGCTATTTTATATGTTCTGTCTTGTGATATTTCTGTGCATGTTTACCAATAATGCCCCTCTAAAGCTAGTGCATTCCTTTGCGAGTGACCCTAGCGGAGGCGGGGTGTTACATAGTGGGGGATACAAGACAAAGGGGAGAGCTTGTATCATATTGTATGGGACCCATTTCAGTCAGTAACCTGGAGTAGGTATCAAACAAAGTACTCCGTACTAGGTGAAGAAATGGCACACTTACTGACTAATTGTAAGAGATCCAAACATAGAGGCGGTGTTGGCGGCGCATTCCAATGGGGTCATGTGCGTGCATGACTCCTCCTGCTCGAGAAGATAAGACGTTGTGACATCAGTCGATATGGTTGTGCTCATCAGAGAAATGAAGGGTTGCAACTTTAAGGAGTGATATACCCTACTGTGCGACCAGCACAGGGTATCTACGAAGTAGAGAGCCGATCGACTAAGGTAGAAAATAGGGTACATCTAGTCCTATCTGTTTCTATGGGGTACCTGTGATTCTGTTGGGGCCAACACCCATTATTTCTGTTTAGGTACCGGCTAATTCTGTTTGGGTTAAAACCCGCTACTAGAGTACACCTAAAACTACCATTATATTTCTGTTGGGACCATCCTGTTTCTGTTAAGCAACTAGGGAGTATGTAATCCTGTTATATACTTCATTATACTAGTATTGTGCAGAGGAATCTTTAGAGAAGCGTATCGCTCTATCGTGTTTACCTTGTCATACCTGTCTCTTATAGTGTTATCTTCCTTATCCATCTTATATGCCTATCATGCTACTTTTTTTTATTTACTTGCTAAAAGTTACTAAACTCGCCAGACTTTATGTCTGACCCTTTTTGTTTCCTGTTCTTTCTTCCGTTTCCCCCCAAGTTCTCGTGGAGGGAATTCTTAGGCTTAGTCAAGATTCTGCTATCATCTTGCTTGAAACTGCTAGATGTATTGCTCAAGCTTTTATCTTTGCTACTATGGCTATGTTTTCACTTGGGGATTATGCTTCTTCTATGTTGTACTCTGAAGTTTAAGAATAAGAAAGTTGTTTTAACGATGAAATGGTTTTCATGTATTTCAAACAAGGGATGTTTTGACTATGCTACTTTACGATAAATAAAGTTTTTATTTCCGCTGCTATTTTTATGTCTATGTTGTAATATTTCCATTCTGTTTACATATAACGCTTCACGAAACTTAATGCATTCCCTTTGTGAGTGACATTAACGAACGTGGGGTGTCACACTTGGTATCAGAGCTGAAGGTTACCAAAATGGATAAAGTTTTTGAAAATTATTTTCAAAAAGGTTTTAAAAGAAAGCAATTTCAAAAAGAAAAGTCTGCTTTGAAAAATATATTCCCCAAAGCCATATGTAATATCTCTCGATTCTCCGCTTGATTCCTTTTTCCTTTTTGTCTGGGGAGCCGATTTTTCCCGAAAGGTGTCCCCATTCCGACATGAGGCCGTAGGCATGTTTGAACTGCGGCACATGTCGAAGGGCAATGAAGTGCCTAACCTCCATCTGTAGTTGCAGTAGTATCACCTACGGCTAATTTTCTCGAGCTTCGTAGGGATTTCCGTGCGATGGAGGCAACTTTCGAGAGACTTCTTAGCTTATTACACAAGGATGGTAAAAAGGAGAACAAGGGAGTTAAGGCTAAGGAGCACAGCCCAAGGATGAGAAAATGATGGCCCAGGAAGGGAACACAGATAAAGTTCAAATAATTCTAAAAAGGAAGAAGTTAAGGTTGAGGAAACACAAAATAAAAAGGTATGGCCCAAGAATGGAAAACAACAACAACAACAACAGAAGAAGAAGAAGAAGAAGAAGAAGGGCGGAAATAATGACAAGGCTAAGCGTAAGAGGAAGTGCCATAGTTGCAGGCAAGAGGGTCACTTGGCTCAGGACTGCAGGAAAAGGAAGAATGCTTACTTCGTTTGTGAAGAGGTTGGACACTATTCTAGGGAGTGCCCAAGAAAGCAAGGGCAAGGTCAAAGAACAGGTACCTCTAGAGGGCAAGCGAATGCTCTCGTGGCTAGTGCACCAGAAAGAGGTAGGAAAGTTTTCATGGAAGGTTTGATTTCTCTTTCCAATCTTCCTATAAGAACTCTTTTTGATTCTAGCATTTCACATTCGTTTATATCTAGTTCTGCAGTTGAATCTCTGCACTTGAAATACTAGTATGGTAGTGGATCCCGTTGGTTTCAAACCCCATTGGTGGTTCGACTCATTTATCTATGATTTGTCGGGGTTTGAGAATATCTGTGTTTGGCATCGAGTTTGAGTGCGACGCACATCTTATTTCATGGGATATGGTTTAATTCTAGGAATGGATTTGCTTACCATGTATGGTGCCATTCTGGATTGCGAGAGGAGGGTTGTTAGGTTTCTGACTTGCCATGAGAGGACCCTCGAGATTTCTTGTGACCCTCACGGGTCTGTTATGCTCGGCTTCCTAGAGTCTCTTGATGCATCTATAGATGATTTGCAATCTGTTCCGATAGTTCGAGATTATTCTAATGTTTTTGAGGAGGTTCGGGGATTACCTCTGACGTGCGAGATCGACTTCGTATATATCTGGTGGACAATGCAAAGCCAGTTGCATTGCCAATGCTCCATATGGCTCAAAGGGAAAGGAGGGAGCTGAGTAAGAAAGTAGGGGAGCTACTTGAGAAAGGGTTTTCTGTTGGGATGGGATGAAGAAAGGTTTAGAAGATTTTGTTTCTCAATGTCTTATTTGCCAGCAAGTCAAAGCTGAGCAAAGGAAGCCCGATGATTTACTTCATCCTTTAGAGGTCTCGCAGTTGAAGTGGGAGAGCCTCTCCAATGATTTCATAGATGGTTTTCCTAGATCGGAGAAAGGCAACACCAGTATTTGGGTAGTAGTGGACAGATTGACTAAGAGCGCTCATTTCATACCAGTTAAGAGTAAGAGGACGACATCATGGTTGGTAGCAGTTTACGTTCATGAGATAGTCCATATTCGTGAAGTACCTTCCAATATCGGACAAAATCGTGATCCCATTTTCAATAGTGAATTTTGGAGGAGCTTGTAAGAAGCATTAGGTGCACAGTTATGTTTGAACACCGCTTATCATCCTCGGACTAATGGACAGACAGAGAGGGTGAATAGAGTTCTAAAGGATTGTTTTAGGATTTGTATCCTAGATTTCATAGGGACATGGGAAGAGCACCTTTCTTTAGTAGAGTTTTCCCACAACATTAGTCATCAAGCAGGCATTGGCATGGTACCCTTTGAAGCATTATATGGACGACCCTGTAGATCATCGACTGGTTGGTGGGGAGCTACAGAATGACTTTTACTTAGATCAGAGGTTAAGAAGCTAAGAAAATGAGAAGTCAAGTTGGTGAAGGTTCAGTGGGGAGACAACCAAGAAGATGCAACTTGGGAGAGCGAAGACAAGATTTTTGCGCTTCGTACCCTTTTCTTTTCAAGGGAATGTTCTTAACTTCTCTTCCAAAAGATTTTATTCGCATTTGCTTCTATCATCTGAGTATATCCTATCGATCGATTGATCTTTAGGTAGGAAATCCCATGATTGTAAACATGTGTTTGAAACATGTTATGTTTGATGGATGCAAGTGGATGCAAGTGTTTGCTATTGGTTGCTCGTGGATGCATATACACACACATTAAGCACTAGATCGGTTCAATCACTCTCATACTGCATATGGATGTGTGTGCATTTTTCTTCTTTTAATGTATGAAAGTGGATGTATCTTCATATGGATGTTTCATTTGGATGGATGATACACATATAGAACCTACGTGTTATAATAGTATTATTTGCATACATGTTGGATTTATGGCATTAACATACATTGCATTAAGGAGGTCGACTGAATCAGTAGACCGCCTGATCTTTCACATTAGTGGTGGGACATATACACACACCTTTGCATAAAGCATTAGAAAATTTTAAGGACAATGGTTGTCTGTGATTGGTGGATGAGTAGATGGATGATGGATGGTAGGATACATTCTTCTTAACTTGAAAATTTCGAGGACGAGGTAGGGGAGAATGCAACACCCTGAAATTTTAATAACATTAAAGTGGATAAATTAAATAATAATTAATTTAATATTAAAAATTAAGGAAAACGGACTATGTCATTACATCCGTCTCGAAATTCTGGTCAAGATAGACAACTGGTTTGCGTAAAACGGATAACGTATGAAGAAGTTATGGACAGTAGAAGTTTGGCGAAAAGGGCAGAAATTCCTGGCGTACTTGACAAGCACGCCAATGTATTTTTGCACTGGCACACCTGTAAAGTGAACACATGTATGTTTTTGGGCACCCGGACCCAAGTGGGTGTCGACCCGTGGCCCGATTCACCTTAGGAATGAGGTGGCATTTGAATTCTGGAGGCTGGCAGCTATAAATATATCTTCGTTTCTCTTGTTTTCTCATATGAAAAACAATGGAGGCTAGATGCCATCAGTGCTTGAATTGAATCTTCTTCTACAAATCAAGCGCCTCAAGTATAGATCTGAGATTCAAATTTCAGTTTTCTCCTTCTATTCTCATAGATCTGATCCTTGTGAGTATAGTTACTTTTAGGTTTAAATGATTAAAAGTAAACATGCTATAACTATGATTTGGATATACACATGTGATTAAATCATCTTGGATTTATCATATTTTGTAAATCCAAAATATTCTATGGCTTGGATCCTAATAATTATCATATTAGATCTACTGTAAATTTTGAATCTATGACATCTTTGGATCTTAACTTGTACTATGCTAGATCTACTTTTATAGATCTAGTTCATTTGTGATGTCATATTTGGGATCTTAACTTGTACTATGCTAGATCTACTTCTATAGATCTAATTCATTTGTGATGTCATATTTGGGATCTTAACTTGTAATATGCTAGATCTACTTCTATAAATCTAATTCACTTCTGATGACATGTTTGGGATCTTAACCTGTACTACATCAGATCTATTTTCTTTAGATTTAATCCTTATGTGGTTAATTCAACATGTCACATATGCGGATCTTACCTTTTTCTCTAAGTTTGTGATTAATTTGGGATTATCAGTATATGGACAGTTGAACCATTGTTTAGATCTAGTTTTATTATTAAGCTTTTACTAGATCTATTTTTATGTCCATCTTAATTATCATATTGTGGTTAATTAAGATCTGTTCTTATTGGATATATGAATTCTTATTTGGATCCGTTCATCCTAAGTATTGGATCTAGTTTTATCATTACCCTTTTTACTAGATCTGTTTTTATATCCACCTTATTATGCCTATTACTTGTCTATGTCAGTATATATGTTCATGTCACTTTTAGAATGATCACTATTGTCATTTTTCCCATCAAACTTCCCTTTTATTGTTCATGACTAGGCTATTTTCTAGCCTAGATGCCGCCAAATATATGTGAATATGTTAATTAGGGAACGGGGGAAAAATGTTAGGATTGGCATAATTTAAATAATGTTTATACGAATTGGACATATAATTCAAAAGGGGGAAGTGGGGAAATAATTACCTATAAAGACATTAAGAAATGGATAAAAATGGAATGTTTAATAATTACAATTAGAAATTGTAATTGCACTTATGACACGAGGTTAGGTTGCACTAGTGGTGGAAGTCTGCCCGGACCCTGACCGGCATATTCAGCAGCCACTAATGTCGAACCAAATGTGGGAGGTCTAAGTGTGCAAATATGGGACGGGCTATGACATGAGTTAGGCACAACTGTGGAATAAGACTGCCCGGACCCGACTGGCATATCCAGCATCCACAAGTTGCAGGCCTAATGTGAGAGGTCTAGTCGATTATAAACCATAAATGGACATGGTAATAAATTGGACTACTTAACCTAATCTAATCCATAAGGGATTGTATGAATATGAACTAAAGTTAGGGTTAAGTAAAATTGATGACAGTGGATGGGCTAAGCAAATATTGGGTAGGTGGGTAATATTAGTATATATAGGCCTACAAACTTAACCGTTAAATAAACATGCTCGGATCAGTGGGAGGGTTAAGTAAATATTGGGTAGGTGGGCAATATTAGTATATATTGGCCCACAAACTTAACCGTTAAATAAACATGCTTGAACTAGTGGGAGGGTTAAGTAAATCTTGGGTAGGTGGGTAATATTTACATATAGGCCAACAAACTTAACCCGATAAGGTTATGTAATTAAAGACACCTAGTGGTATACATAACCAGAGGGAATAATAAAGTTATGTAACTAAAGACACCTTTTAGGGTAAGCATAACCGATAGAAATGAATAGGGCTATGTAATTAAAGATACCTAGTGGTATACATAGTCAGTGAAAACCTAGTGGGGATACAAGACAAAGGGGAGAGCTTGTATCATATTGTGTGGGACTGATTTCAATCAGTAACTCAGAGTAGGTATCAAACAAAGTAATCCATACTAGGCGGAGAAGGGGCACACTTACTGACTAATTGTAAGAGATCCAAACGTGGAGGCGATGTTGGCGGCACGTTCCTACGGGGTCATGTGCGTGCATGAATCTGCATGCTCGGGAAGATAAGACGCTGTGACATTAGTAGATATAGTTGTGCACATTCGGGAAATGAAGGGTTGCCACTTTAGGGAATGATACACCCTACTGTGGGGCCAGCACAGGGTATCTACGGAGTAGGGAGCCGATCGACTAGGGTAGTAAATAGAGTACATCTAGTCCCGTCTGTTTCTGTGGGGTACCTGTGTTTCTGTTGGGGCTAACACCCGTTATTCCTCTTTAGGTACCGGCTAATTTTGTTTGGGTCAAAACCCGTTACTAGAGTACACCTAAAACTACCATTATATTTCTGTTGGGATCATCCTATTTCTGTTAAGCAATTAGCGAGTATGTAATCCTGTTACGTACTTGGTTATACTAGTATTGTGCAGAGGAATCTTTAGAGAAGCATATCACTCTATCGTGTTTACCTTGTCATACCTGTCTCTTGTAGTGTTTTATCTTCCTTATCCATTTTATATGCATGTCATGCTACTTTTATTTATTTACTTGCTAAAAGTTACTAGACTCGCCATACTTTATGTCTGACCCTTTTTGTTTCCTCTTCTTTCTTCCGTTTCCCCCCAGGTCTCGGGGAGGGAATTCTCAGGCTTAGTCAAGATTCTGCTATCATCTTGCTTGGAGATGCTAGATGTACTGCTCAAGTTTCTATCTTTGCTACTATGGCTATGTTTTCAGTTAGGGATTATGCTTCTTCTATTTTGTACTCTGATGTTTAAGAATAAGACAGACATTTTAACGATGAAATGGTTTTCATGTATTTCAGACAAGGGATGTTTTGACTATGCTACTTTATGATAAATAAAGTTTTTATTTCCGCTGCTACTATAGTCTGTCTTGTAATATTTCCATTCTGTTTACATACAACGCTTCGCGAAACTTAATGCATTCCCTTTATGACTAACATTAACAGACGTGGGTTGTCACCAATCATAACAATCATCCTCGCATCTCTCACTCAGTGCGTAAATCATACGACACCCACTGCTTTGATCACCAAATCCATTGGGGTAATGACGGGTCCATACTACACTGGATTTTGTATAACTATTGCTATGACCATGCCCTTCTGGTCTATAGTCAATAACCCTAACCAGTCCACACTTCCCTTGCTCTGGTTCATCTACATGCCCCCCTCTCTCAACGGTGAACCAAAGTTACAGATATCAATAATCCCTTTGCACACGTCCCGCAGCAAAGCCCGACTCTAGAAGTTAACTCTTTGGTTCCCATCTGGATCTTGAGTAATAACTTCCCATTTGGACTTCCTTTGCATCTCGGGGTTCGGTCGAATTGGTGTTCGGCTTGGTTCGCCATCCCCTATCCGGTTCTGTTCAGGTATCCCCCTCCTATTTGGTTCGGTTCGGGTCTCCTCCTCCTACCCAGTTCGGTTCGGGTGTCCTCCTCCTATCTGGTTCGGTTTAGGTGTCCTCCTTCTATTTGGTTCGGTTCGGGTCTCTTCCTCCTATCCGGTTCGGTTTGGGTCTCTTCCTCCTACTCGATTTGGATCGAGTCTCTTCCTCCTACTTGGGTCGGTTCGGGTCTCTTCTTCCTATCTAGTTCGGTTAGGGTCTCTTCCTCCTATCCGGTTCGGGTCGGGTTTCTTCCTCCTATCAGGTTCAGATCGGGTCTACTCCTCCTATCCGGTTCGGATCGGGTTTCTTCCTCTATTTGGTTCGGATCGGGTTTCCTTCTCCTACCCGGTTCGGATCGGGCCTCCTCCTCCTAACAGGATCGGATCAGGTCTCCTCCTCCTAACCGGACCAAAACTCTGCAATTTTTCCAGCAAGTTACTTTCGCCAAACGACGGCGTTTTCAACCATTCTAACTTCCCTATGCAATCATAAAACATACCAAACAGCCGTAGTAACATGTAGAATCAACCAAAAACATCAAAACAACAATTTTACATGTTAATTTAGATCAGACATACCCAAATCCATGATTTCCCCATTAACCCTGTCTAACTATAGGATTAGCAAACTTAATCCTAATTAACCCAAATTCCTCCCAGCAACATAAAATATGATTTTATAATTTTCACGTATTTTTCTAGAATTTTTAAGTGTATAATTTCGCTAATTATCACTAATCGCCCCTAATTAGCCATAATTAGTGAATAAACATGTTAATCACTTACCTTAGCCAAAAATAAATGTTAGATCTGAAACTTTAACTGATTTCACTCGGATCCCAATGTGGTGCAGCAGCTCTGTCTTGAATTTGGTGATAATTCGGCTTGATTTGTTGTAGATTTGATCAATTAGTGATTAGAGAGTGATTAGAGAGAGATTAGGAAGATGGAAGCCATGATTAGGATTAGAGAAAGGTTTGTGACAGCTAGAAAAATGAAAGGAGATGGTTCTCCAACTCCCTTTAGCCCCTCTATAACCCTAATTCCAAAATGGTCACTTAATTAAGGCCAATTAGGCTGTTTTTCCATCTTCAAAACTTATTTCGGCCATATCTCCCAAACGGTAAGCCGTTTGATTAATGTGACCACTCGACGAAATGGGAACCATCATCTAAATCGAATGGAAGTGGTTTTAGGTCAAAAATCCCTACCAATCAAAAGTTATAGGCGAAACAAGATTCGCCAAGGGTAAAACGGTCATTTTAAAATTCCGCAAAAAACGTGAATGTGGGAAAGGATTCTAATAGTCGTTTCCCAAAGTTACACGACTATATGACTTCGCATGAAAATTAAATATTCTAGGATCCTCCGATACGCAGAATGTCGGTCGTTATGGTATTCATCTCCAGAGGTACATTGTCGGAAGGTGGTTGCATATACCTTGCCAGGAAATCCATTCTCCAATAAGAGCCCGCGGTTTTGATTGTATATTATGTATGTGGAGCGTGAGATGCAAGCGTTCCTTTAGATTGCTATTTATTTTTGTTTAGACACTATTATAATATCAGAAGATATAAATATTATTTCAAAATGTTTTGGGTTATCGTAAGGTAAAAACCGTCTGTGTTTATGTGTGGAAATGGTCTTACGATTAACATTTTATTTCAAAAAAGATTTATCTAACTTTAAAATCAAATTGGATGTTGTTTATAGACTTAATGGGTTTTTCACTCTGGTTCACCAGACTGATCCGACGTTTGTAATGCTTGGGTTAGACTGGGTATTGCAGGTTCAGGATATTGGACACTACGAAGTTCAGAAGACGTGTTAGAGAAGTTCAGACGTATTAGTATTTATTCCAATGTGTGTTGTGTATGAGGACATATTATTTTAACTATCCAGATCTATTGATATACTTAATGATTGTAAGTATTTGTTTCAAAGCTCTCAATAAAGATTTATTTCTATATTATATTTTGTTCCACTGCGATGTGAGACTCTGATTCTGCTGTGTTTCTTCATCTTTTTTCCCATCCTCATAATTCTTTCTTTCTTTTATCACCCTCTAACTTCTTTCTATTAACATTCCAGTATTTCCGATACTTGAATAGTCGACATAGTGTCCTATGTCAATTTTTGGGGTCGAAAATCCTAGGATGTTACATAAACTGCTGAGCCATGTTGCATTGTTTTATCATTGTCATGGACATACTCTGGTTTGACCGTTCTTGTAGCCTTGTGCTTGTTGCTTGCTATAACCATGCAACATGATTTAATTTGTGTTTACTGCTCTAGAACCAAGTGCATACTGTATCGCACCATGTGTTATATACACACACACAATGTTGTGTGTGTGTATGTCTTTATATGACACATGCTTTGTTCTATGTCCATCAATGACTATCTGAAATGTACTTGAATTTTGACCTCCACCAAGTTGCATACTGCTTTGTTTGTGTTCTTTGTAGCCTTGCTGATTTGAAATTCATGCTGCTCTTCTTTGATTTGGTCATAGCTCCTCATGTATGCATGTGCACTCACTTGATATTGTGGTAATTTAGTCTTCATACTGCTCTATACACTTTGTTGTGACTTGCTTGGCCATGCTAGTTGCATATGAAACCATTTTCCCTTGCTAGCTCATGTGCGTGCTACACACCATGTCTCTTGAGTTTGTCCATTTGTGTATACTTGTTCTCTGAATCATGTGCATACTCACATGCATGCTGCTGCACTTGTTTTATGTATTTTCATTATTTATGTTGCTCCCTGAAACTGATCACATTGCTTGCACCTTCATGCTTTATGTTTATGTATTTTGTGTACTACCTTATGCTACTTTATACTTGGTAGGCCATGCCACTCGTTGTATTATGTTAAAATTGTTGTTGTCTAGTTGGTGCACCAAATGTATGGCATTGTGCATTATCATGACTGACAAAATTTTTTTGCCTTTGTTCCCTGATGTGTTGCATGCATTTGTTCCTTCCTGAGAGTTGTCTTGTGAATGCACTTGAAACTGCTCTTGAGCTTGAACATGAACTTATGTGCTGCTATGTGCTTGAGCCATGTACATGACTGTACTTGTTCACTTGTATGTGCATTCACTTGATGATGCACACTACGGTGCTCCTGACCTATTTGGCTTGAATTGTGCACTCACTGATGTTTGACCATATTGCCCCTGCACATTACAAATATATGTGTATATACATACACATGTATGTGTATACAAGTATTGTGCATGTGCAATCATATTTTCTATTTTTGTCAGCAGACCATTGTACGATGTGTCATGTTTAGTCAAGATCAGCAGACCACAATTGTGAGTTGAGGTTGGTCTTGATCAGCAAATCACTATAGATGTGTTGAGGCAGATCTGCGGGCACTGAATATATAGTCTACCTTGTGGTATTTACAGTGAATCACTGTGAATATCACAAGAAGTCTAGACGTAGATTAACAAATATACATATCACTCCAAGTCAAGAAATATGATGAGAAACACACCAAAATTCTGAGGCAAATAAAGTTTTAAATAAATTTATACTTTCTAGAATATAAATCTATTTTGTTCTTTTACTGTGTTTCTGTGACAGGTATGCAGGTGACTGGACTGACTATGAAGCAGACTGAAGACAGAAATGTCTTAGTGAGTGTATAAGAAATTAAATATGAAACTGGGTGAAATGAGTGACTGAGTGAATGTAACAGAGTGAACGGAGAGAAATGCAATGAGGAACCAATGTAAATGAAATCGAATGTGTATGTCAATTGATTGTATTATTTCACAGAGAAATGTACAATAGTGGAGTTAGATGTTTGTGTTATTCAAATGTTGAAATAAAATATTACATTTGAATAAAACACTACGCGAATATTTAAATTCTTGTGCAATAGTATTCTATTCAAATATAAATATTTATTTATTTATGTGATGTAGTATAGAATAGAACAATTGCAAACACATTTATATTATAATATATATGTTTGTTATCATTAAAATAAAAATCATATTGTTATATACAACAATGACCACACATTAACATGACACATGTTTTTCCCTTACGATAATCAAACATTTCTAGGTAATCAAGTGATATTATTAAAATGTCTATTTTGGGTAAAAACCCGTAAATTTAATCAAATTAATATGCAAAATTGTTACCATTATTAAATTCGTATATGTTAGGCAATATGTATAAATTTGTTGGTTCATAATGGAAAATGAGCCTATATACAAATGGAAAGTAAGGGACTACCTTCCGTACAGTAGAACTCTAGAGGGATGTACTGAGGACCACTTCCCTTTGCCAAATGGCAAGGCCAAATTAGTTGAACATACCCTTCAGTGGTGCGTTGGTCGAACATATCATCTCCCCAGCTGTAATAACCCAGGTTATTACGTACGTGGGCAAAATAGATTATAGCGTGTTCCATGTATTTTAAAACATATAAGGATGTAAATACGAGTTCAAATTCTAACTTGTGTAATAATTTAAGTTGTGGAATAAAAGAATTTTTGATTTATAGAGTTGTGTGCATTGGGATAAATTAAATGCTTATATATAATAAGGAATTTATTTCAATCTGTATTTGTAAAATTTATTTTGATGACCCGGATCGATATTGAAAATATAAAATTTTGATTGGCAATTGATATTTAAATGAAGTATGTTTTTAATATAAAGTGGTAAATTATTTTAAATTGAGAATTAACAATTTATGAATTTGTGTTTATATCATAGAATAAAACAAGAACTTTGTTAAACTACGTTGAAAATTTTACTATGTTGTTTTTATGTGAAAATCTTAGGTTAAAACATTTTAGTCATGGAAATGTTATAATTGGTGAACTAAAATTAATAATGGATTATTACTGAAATTATTCCTTTGAATTTGTGTATGTGGAAAATAGAATATGAAAATCTAAACATTGATTAGAAATCAATGTCTAAGCATATTGGGATATTTTGGTTGTGGTTTTATGTTGTTTCGTCAAGAAAAGGATATTCTTATGAATTAGGACTTAAGAAATGTGGGCTTTGATAAATTGAAAATATGAAAATGTGTGTTATGTTTAAATATGAAGTTTTACCAAAAGTTGTATTAAATACAACATTTATGATGTTTCAAGATGTATTTGTATGTGTGTTTTTGTAATTATAAATACAAACATAGCTTAGTTTATGTTTGTGTATTGTAAATAAGCTAAAGATGTGTTTTGGTTACTTAACATTATGTATTTATGAATGTTTAGCATAAATAAGTTGTTCGGGCTTAGTAAAGAGGATTAGACCATTTCCTAATCCAAGAACACCCTGGAAAATGAAGGAAATAAAAAGGTCGCGTGCCATTTTCCTTTTCTTTATACTTTCATTCCCACACTCTTTCTCATTTTTCTGAAAATGGAACTTTACAAAATTATGTTCCTACCCTTTACCAAAACTCAAACTTTCAACCAGAATCAAACAGGAAATTGTTAGCTTTCTTACAATAGCTAATCTTTACAAGAATCAAAGGGGAATCATGCATCAATATCTGGAAAAGGGAAGAGGAGGTTACAGTAAGTTGGGAGGCTTTGCATGTTTATAATTCTCAGTACTGTAAGCTGAAGGAGGCTATATTCATGTAAATACATGCAAGGTGAGTTGTTTGACTCACATAATCCGGCTTAATCTGTTTTGCATGTGGTAAATCTCAGTATATCTTGGTTATATGTACTTTATCAGTTCTCTATACGTTCTTGTTTTTGAAATTTTTTTTGTTATGGCTATCACAGTTTTGTGCCTACTTTGGAAAATCATAACTCTTTTAGTTCATAGCGAAATGCTATCGATTTTTTTGGGATCGTTTTTTAGATGTTTGTCTTCGTCCTTGCAAAATTTCATGAATTTTCATTCCTGTTTACACTTAGAATTATAATGCAGAAGTTGGGTACGAATCATCTTTTTTCACCTGTAACTTGAACATTACAACCAGCACATTTCCCCTAAGAAGGTTCGACCTTGATGTCGATCCCAGAGGAAGGGAGGCTAACCTTTTGCCAAGATGTATCCACCCTAGGGTCGACCTCGATGTTGTTAATAAGAGGGATTTCCTTTGTGAATGCAATGATTGTTTTGGGCCTCTTTTGCTACTTGCTGCACCTGATTTTACTAAGGCTTTTTAATTGGTTTTTAGGCCTATTTATGGTGATGAGAATTATTTGTAAATGGAAGTTTAACTTTAATATGGAGGGCCGATATCAATTAAGATTTGTATATAAAATCGATAATATATTGGGCGAAAATTAGCTTTGAAATTACATTGATTTCTATGGTATTTGTACATATTTAAATACTATTTCAACCAGATATTGCCAAGTGATTTCTAAACACAATAATTATTTACATTATAGATTATTTTATAAATTTATGAACTATATTACTCCCGCTACAAAGGGAAGATTTTCAAAGAAAATGTTTTTCGTGCTTGTCAAATTCAAATGTTGTTTTGAATGACTATCTTATGTGAATTGTGCGTTTATTGTTGAGCTTCGATAATAGGGTTTTCATAGCGTGCACATTTTAAAAATAAACAATTGTAAGTTTTTCCATATAAAACCATATAGCTTTGAGACATATATTTTAAGGTTTGATTTATAAATAGAACCGTCCTACAGCAACAGTATAAACCATATTTTTTTATATAAACATATTTAAAATACATAAGCTAAATGTTTTGAAAACCATGTTACAAACTCTGCAACAACCTGTGGTTTTGCTAATTACCTGTTATAAGTAATAACCATTGAAATTAAATATTTGGGTGATAATTAAGTTGATTATATCAATAATTTGATTATTTGGCTTAATTATTCATGTTAATAATTAATTGATGTTTTGTGGATTAATTGTGGATTTGATCACTTTTAAGTGATTGAATTGAAGCTTGGGTTAAATAAATATGAAGTGGTAATAAATTGTCGGAATACTGGTTTTGGGTAAAAACAAATGTTTTGGCAACTAAAAATATTAACAAGTAATATATATTGCAATAAAGAAATAAAGACTTAAATATTTTCTTATAAGTAAATAATTGGTGTTAAATTTATGTAAATTATAATTTGATGACAATAAACATAATTATTGGTTTAAATGTATAAATATAGAATTTGGGTTAATAACGGTGCTTTAATAAGATTAGTATATAGAATATACATGTGAAGGATAATTTGTTATAAATAATAATAAATGTGAAAATATATTTTTTATCAAGTTTTGATAATTTATTTTGTTAAAAATAAGTCAATTGTAATAGTCATATTACATTAGTTGTAAATGTTACACAAATATAGGTGAAATATTCATATTTGTGTAATCTATGTAAATTTGTGGCAAACTGTAAAATTTGTTGGAAATGTAAAATTTGAAGTTAATAAGCTTTGAAATATTTCAAGAATTAGTGATGTTGTAATTGTTAAAATTTTGGTTTTTGTGTAAATTTTGACAAGATGTCTATATTTTGTAAAATTTGAGATGAGTTTAAAATACCGATGTTATAAGCTTTAAAATGCTTTATAAACATTATTATAATTTTTTACTTCATTAATTTGTGTTAAAGATTCGCAAATTTGGGTTAAGAATGGTTTAAACATGGTTAAACCATGTTAACATAGGCTAACTGGGTGTTTTGTAGCCTAAACGAGTGTTAATTGATTAAACTAGTTACTTTGGGATTAATTATCCTAATTTCTGCATTATGATGTGGTTAAATAAGAATTTCTCTAGATTTCTAGTTACATTACATAACTTTCACAAAACACTTCTTTCTTCCACCGTAGTTCATCCTCAAAACAAAAGAAACTTAAAAATCCTTTTATTGTAAATTAAAACTAGCCTCGAATCCACTACAAATTGAAGATTTAGATTGTTCAACACTTCCAATAGTAGGTATTCCACTCAAATCTCAAATCTAATCCAAGTTTTCCTAGTGACTGTTGTAGATTATCTCAGTGTTTAATATTTGTTTTGCATGTGCCTGTAGTTGCTTCTACGGGTAAAATGAAGGCTTCTTTTAGTTCACAGAGCTTCCAATTGGTGTGATTCCTTTATATACTTGCTGCAAATTGCTTTCAGGTGAGTGTTCACTCACATTTTCTAGTTGAAGTGATACTTTGATGTTTCTATTAATCTCCGTGTAAAATTCGTACAGATCTGTAGCTTCTATCGTTGAATTTCTTTGTTGTGCAATCACAACAAAACTCTACTTTGAGCTATTGTATCTTTGTCATGCGGCAATGAAATTGAGCCGTTTAGGTTTTTTCTAAGATAAATTTGTTGTTAGCATGCTTGTAAATTTTCAGGCCAATTTGAGCTATAAAACCCATCAAACGCATCATCAAAGTAGCACTTTAAGGATGATTTCAGCCTAAAAAAATTCCTATTGAAGGGGTTGACCGGGCAGTCGACCCTTATGCAGGGGCAGTCCACTTAGGGTTCGACCCCCCTTTGGGTTTGTTTCACAGGCTGGAAGTCTTCCTGCTTGTGATTTGTGTGGGTCTTATGCATTGTTTTTGTTGAGTTCTTGAAGTATTTTCACTTGAGTTTTACTTATGTAAGCTTAATAAACTAAGCTATTTTATGTCCAAATCCAAACTCTGGATTTTGGTGTTAGCTGATGATTTTGTTTCTAGTTTTAAGATAAGATTTGGTGATGATGAAAACATGTGCACATTTTCAAAATAATTTTCTTGGTGTATGTTTGTGTGTGTGTATATATCCATTTCCATATATTTTTGAGGCTGAAATAAGTTTATGATTTTGGGGTTGAAATAAATGGCCTCAAAACAATAGTATAAAAATCTAGTTCCAAATTATATAAGGTTTTTGGAAAGAAAATAACCGGTTTTGGGAAATCGTCTTATAAACTTATTTTAGGGAAATCAAGTAATTTCCTATATAAAAACCACACTTTTCTGTACCCTTTGAGATGACGTAATAGAAGTTAAACGATATTGTAAATCTCGTGGTATAAGGCACGTCGGTATACGAAATCATTTATTTCTAGGTTTGTCTAATTGAGGCTAATGATTTGTTGATTGTGATTTTTGTGCTTCTCCAATGCAAAGTTGACAAGTGGCTAGTAAACGAGTAGTGCGAACATGTGGTATGAGACACAGTGCGAACATGTGGTATGAGACACATAGTTAAAACTACTGGAATTACTGATCGTAAGTCAATGACGCATATTGTGCTCATTGCAGAGTTGATAAGCGACTGGTAAACCGGTAATGTGAATGTGTGGTATGGGATTCATTGCTAACACTACTGGAATTACTGATCGTGGTTCGAAGTCGCATATTGTGAGCCAGTACCAAGGGTTGTGATCCCGAGAATATAGCAATACATATACAAAGTTGTTTTTGTTTGTGTTTGCATTCGTGTATTATGCGACAAAAGTCGCATAGTTAGGCCTAACATTTATGGTACTTGGCAAAGCTCCAGCGGGAGCTATTTTCATGTGCAATATTTATGTTTCGAATCCTTAGGCCAGTGGGTTACATAGGTCAAAGATTGTGTAATCAAAAGATGAATGCGAAACTAAACCAAGAATAATTTGTCGATAATATGGAATTAATAATAACAGTATTTGAAAGTTCCCTTGTGTTCTCTTGTTCTTAGCATAGATGCTTTGGGATTATAGTCCGAGCATGTGTTTCACCCAACAATTTAAGTCTAAAACTACAACATTAAGTTGTGAAAGTTTCGATATTAGTGCTTTCTATTACCTTTACGACGGAATCGAGTGATCGAATTTGATTTTGATTATCCTTTCCAATTGTATCCAATTAGACTCCTTGTAGTAGTGTCCTGAGTTTTGCTAATTGTTCTATCTCCATCCAACAATGTTTAATGTGATAAATCTTGTTGTATCCTTAATATTTGCTTCGAAGAATATACACCTTCAGGAAAAAATTCAGTGCACCTGTCTTATTAATAATGCTTTTGTTTATCTTTTATGCTTGTTAGTCTATCAAGTGCATCGAATCACAATTTTCCTTTTTCAAATCTTCAGGAGTGAGAAATTGTAACGTCCCAAAAATTCCGACAACCGGAATGTAAAATTAATTGAAGATTTAATTATTAATGATTAATTTTATATGGATACTTGGGTTTAAAAATCAAATACATTGTTTGTATATGAATTAAAATTAAATAACTAATTCAGAATGGGTTGTTGGAATCAAATATTTATTGTAGAATATTTGAATTGAAGCTGGTCGAATATTTGAGTTGATTTGGAATTCGACCGATAATTATAAATGGTTGAATTTCAAAATATGCGTCATTAACATTAAATAAATTGAAAATTTTATTTGTTGAGATATATGGGAAATTGGTTTGAATATGTGTGTATTTGTTTGTATAAAGAAAATGGAATTAACGGTTCAAAATTTGGAGACGAATAGAGTTATTGATGGACAAACGTAATAAAACATGTGAACCAACGAATAATTTAGAAATAAAATAACATTATGTACGAACAAAGTTGATTTACAACCAGAATGATTTTATTGGATCCAGGACACGAAGACGAAGTGATACGTATAATTCTTGTCATAATTGGTGACCGTGTTTGCGGTACGAATATGGAACGTTCAACATCGGTTTATGGTGCAGATAAATATTAAATTATATATAAATATTACCTACCTTAGATAAACATTAGCCGACCTATCTCTGATATCTGCACCACTACTCTAACCCTATCGATTAAACATCGTCCTTATCTTCCAAAAAATCCTTTTATAAATCCGTGGTTTTCCCTTTGAACAACCGTTGTTATTTTTTCTCCCCAAATCAAAATCTGTTCTTTCTCCCAAACCCAATAATGGCTAAAGCCCTATATCGCCACCGCAGCTCTACTGCATCACTAGCGATGGCGACCAGACCCAAACCGACTCCTTTCAGCCCCAGATCCATATGCCCCAAAATTTGAATCCCTAGTTTCCCTAAATTAAAGAAAATGGCCACACACTCCTCAAAACTGGCTCCATCACCGCGGCCCTTCAAATGAGGCTACGACCATCGTTCAACTCGCCGTCCTCAGCCGCCGTCGCTTACAGTTCGAACCCGAGACTAGCATGGAAGCTGAGTCCAATTCGAGAACCACCGCTGGGCGACGTAAAGCTCCAAACTTTCTGCTCTTCTTCACCATGCAAAGGTGAGTCTCTTTTGAAACTCACGATTCAAACTTTATTCAAGTGATTAACGAACAACATGAACTAGTTATAATGGTTGAATGTTAGTAGATATTGATCGCTTTGATGATTGTTGCTGGTGTGTTCTGAATGTTTTGCGGTTGTTGTTTGATGGATTTAGGCTCTTGAAAATTTGGATTCATCGAACCCGTGTCCTGTGTTACTATTTTAAAACTGAGTGGATTCAGTTTCTTTTATTTCTTGGAGCATTTGATTAAATGTGAAACATGTTTAACTGGGTTTGTTTCCAACATGATTTAGTAATTTTCTATTGGACCTAGTAAGATATGCATTATGTTATTATTCCACTGTTTGACCTGGTGCACTAAATCGGTTTGACCCTAGACCCTAAGCCCAAACTATTGGCTATGAAGCTAATCTGCTTGATAACCTGAAGTCCTCTCTGTTAATATGCATTCCAATCTTACGTATAATTCCATTTCATGAGTACAATCTTTTTATTTCACAATGGTGTTGGTATTGTGATATCTATTGGATTGGTGATTTTTGTTTGGATTATGACCATTTGCGTTATTGTTTTTTTTTTACAATTTGTAATCATCAAAGTTCAGATATTTTGTGAATACCGGAGCAGGGGTAGCCTCACAAATGATGATTTTGGAACTCACGATTAATTTTAACTTCCAGTAATTTGATTTCAATTTTTTGTTTATCCAGGGCAGTTAAACTCTAAAAGTGATGTGTTCACCCTTTGATAGTAAGCTGATGTTATGTTTGGAGCTAAAAAACTCCGTAGTTTTACCTTGTTTGTCGCATCCATGCCTCGACTATATAGTTGAAGTATTTCCTTTTGCCGAGTCTCCTTAACTTGAAACTAACATGTTTGCAAAGTATGAACATGAGGACTTGTTTATACCAAAGTATTATTGTTATTTCTAAAAACATATTTGAACATTAGAACTTGTTTATGCCAAAGTATTACTATCAGTTATGAAAAACCAGGCTTTTAAATCTCCCCGAGATCGCCGAGATGAAAAATCCGAGATATTGGCCAAAATCCGAGATATGGCAGCTAGTTTAGTTATAAGTGTTTTAAATATCACCCGAGATAGCCGAGATATTTTTCCGAGATATTGAACAAAATCCGAGATTTAAAACCTTGTGAAAAACTAATACATGCCTTGAAGTATGGCTGGCTTAGTTTGACAGATAAGTGATCACTTTATAATATATTATCACTAAATCTCCACTTAGTAGCGGCTAGAAAATGATTTATGATAGTATACCTTTATAACAACTATTTCTATCTGTTCTAGAGAGATTTGCACTAGAGAACCCTATGAGAATAGTATTAACTCAGATTGAAGCTCATTATAAAGTAATGAAAAGATGTTTTAAATTAATCAGTTCTTTATGTTAATGTAAAGCTTTTAGATTTTAAATTTTTAAATGATTATATATATACATATTGGTATTGTCCTGCATACACACGCATTGGCCTGCTAATCTACACCTGCACTTGTTTTTGTTTTAGTTCATGTGTACTATGTTGTGTCTTTGCTGTGAGAACTTGCTTATTGGTGTGATGCTATATACATGGTGTGGACTGATACTACGCCATGAAAATATTGACAGTACCCTGCTTGTTTGAAACATGCCACTACAGTGAATATTTAGTATTTTATGCCATATATGTTAGTGACAGTAAACATTTAGTATTTATGCCATATATATACAATTCTAGATTCAATCGTGTATGCTAGTTGGACACTTGCCTTTGCATGCTGGCTGTTGTGGTTGGAAATTTCGTGTGTCATTTCACCGTTACTTTTCTGGAAACATATATACACCCTGACTTGTTGTAGCTCTTCCTTCAAATCAGTATACATAAAACATGGAGGGCTTGCTTATGTTGTTTAAGTGCTAAGGGCACATTTTATACATTTATACTACCAGTAGTAATTCACTTGCTACTTCCCATGAAAAATATTTGTGAAAAACTCACATACGGTTTTGAAAAGAAAAAAATATTTGTGAGTGTCTCATTTGCTCCTAGTAATGTCAGTATAAATGTTCACTGTGCACTCTGTCAACATAAATGTCTCACGTTTGCTAACTGTATGTTACTCTCTCTCTCTCTCTCTCTCTCTCTCTATATATATATATATATATATATATATATATATATATATCATTTGTTTTCATTTGTCTATGTAAAATAGGAAAAATGGACTTTTTTCATATGTCTATGCAAAATAGTTATACCCTTAGTAATACATGAATAGTTACCTGGTATTGATTAAAAAAAAAGAAATCGGAAACTCTGAACAATACTCTTCATACTAAATCAGGTTTATATCTTAGAGGAATTATTTCTGATTGTTCATATTGTTACAATGGTCATGAAACTAAAGGTCGCTTGTCTTTGAATGTTTTTTTCCATTATATCTGAGCAAAGGTTCCAGCTTAACTTGATAATACGTTGGCAAAGAGAGATTTGGACAAGGAATTGTTTAAATATTTAAAGACAATAAAATAAGTTGTTGTCTCATATTAAAATATTGCAATGATTACTTTAAATCTTAGTTTGCTCCAGCATGCGTGACATGCTTGTCCAGCTGGGCATTTTAATAAATTAGATACTAGTTAATATTATAATATTGTAAATAAATACACATGGGTATGCTTTAGTGATACATACGCATTCATATTGAAACCTGGAAACCTGGGAATATGGGTATACTTTACTGTTATACTTGATAGCGTTGTCCAAAATTCGATACTCATTTGTGAAGCGCTATCCATCTTTAATTCATATTTATGTGTGATTCATGGTACCGGATGAGAAAAATCTGAAATAAGCGTCCATAGGTATGTGAATACTGTCTGACTTTTTTTTTGTGGTGTAACACCCCGCCTCCGCTAGGGTCACTCGCAAAGGAATGCACTAGCTTTAGAGGGGCATTATTGGTAAACATGCACAGAAATATCACAAGACAGAACATATAAAATAGCGGAAGTAAAATCGAACTTTCATAAACATTAATAATTAAGGTCTAAAGCCTTTTACATCAGAGTACATCAAAACCTGTCTTGCAATAGTAAAGAAGCATAAAGACTTTTTCATAAATTATTCCCCAAGTAAAACAGTAAAGTAGCCATAGCCAAGAAGAGTCCAAGCCATCCATGATGACCTTCAAGCAGAAGAAGTCCGAACTAAACAACAGTATTTCCTCCTTGTAACCTGGGGGGGAAACGGAAGAAAAGAGGCGAAACAAAACGGGTCAGTCAAAAAGACTGAGTAAGCCCTATCTACTATCAGCATAAAAACTAGTAAAGTTAACTGACATGAGAAACTGAGATGAACATAAGCATGATGACAAGATAGATAAGCTAAATCAAAATAACAGGATGAACTACTGAACTCAGATAAACTAAGGTGTCATGATAAATTACGGTGTCAAGATAAAACAAGGTATCCCATTGTCAAGTTCCTGTCAAGTATAATATCCCCAAGATATCTATCACGTATAACATCCCATGGTATCTATCCTGTCTTTTAGCTCTGCACCTACCGCACTAGTATCCTCACCGTATCATGTGTTAACCATGAATGACCCTTACTCAAAAGTCGTGTAATGGTCTATGTCAACCTAATATATCGCATATATAGGTTACTCAACTCATATGTTTCATTCCATGTAAATGTTCAGTCCCTTGTCGTAGACCATACGGGCTTTCCCATGAGATTCTATACTACTTTAACATAGTTCCATGATCCTTAAGATCGTTTTGGATTGTCACCCTATATCTAACTAGGGTCTTTCAACATGAATCATTGTTTGTACAACTAGGACTTATGCTACCTAGGACTACTAGGGATTATGCTTACCTATTGCACGTTTTCGTATCTCGGTTTTGGTTCAACCACCCAGGGCCACTAGGATTTACGCTAACCGTCAACCGCGTCCTTTTTCCCACGCATTCATCGTGAATCGTTTTTCCATGACTGTATGCACATGTATCACATCGTGCCATCCGAGTCCTGTCACAGGGCAGACCAGGAAATACAGGACTCGGTCGGGAGCTTTCGATTTATCTGCCGATGCAGATGCTAAGGTCTGTTTTTTCTATACGTGGCTATGGTCCCACGAGACCACTCCCTAAACTAGTGAAAGACAAGACAGGATAAATCCTGTATGAGAACACACTACTGGCCAACCCACAATCCTAGCCTTACCGCAACCATAATTAGATAGCAATTATGGTCTTTTGGGTGTTCTCTGCCTTTCCGTACGTACACGCTTGACCAAAGATGGTAGGTAGCCTGACGAAATGCTATCTAGGGTACGACCGTGTATCGTCGACTATCCCCTATCCATCCCCGTCTTTAGGTCGCTCGTATAGCAACCAAGGCACACTCTTGGTTCTTCTAACACAGACCTTAACCTCTCATGAGCCTAGTATGATCACCTGGCAGCTCACAGAGGGATACCAAGAATATCCTCACGTTCCCCAAAGCCGCTACTTCGTTACCCAGTTCGCTGGAGCCTTTATCTAAATCAGATACTTGCTCCTACTCGTATACTTAAATGATGACCTACCGTATCAGGTTACTCATCTATCTATGAACTGGTCTAAATTTCCTTGACTAAGAATCCTTACTTAGTTATTCTTCAACTAAGGTTTACCACTTAGCCTTATTCCCGTTATCTTTGTTAACTACGGTTATCCACCTAATCCTCAGAACTAGGGTTTACATAATGGATTAAGTGTCACTTAAGTTCATGACTTAACCCGTCTACAAATCATGTAAAAATTGGCTAAGTATCCAAGTTCAAGACTTAACCCTACAAACCATGCTCAAGTTGGTTAAGTATATATTAACTTGACCCTATCAAATTACTAAGTCAAATCGGTCAAGCGTATTTAAGCGATTCGTGACTTAGCCTTGTCATGTTTTCACGTTAGATTGGTTAAGTATAGGTTAACTTAACCCCAATAAATTAACGAGTTAGATTGGTTAAGTATAGGTCACTTAACCACATCAATTCATCATGTTAGATTAGTTAAGTGTTTAACTTAACCCCATTAAACTGCCAAGTGGGATTAATTAAGCCTAGGCTAACTTAACCCCATCCGATTTCCATGTTTAGACTAGTTGAGTCTAATCTTAACCCCATCCATTAACTGTATTTTTCGGTTAAGTGTCATTAAGAAAACTTACTTAACCCTACCAATTTATCGCGTTGGATTGATTAAGTGTTGGTTAACTTAACCCCGTCCACTAGTCGTATAAAAAAAATTGGTTAAGTGTCATTAGGCAAATCAAGTTACTTAACCTACCCAACCTTGTCATGTTTTGTTAAGTATCATTAGCCTAATCAAATTACTTAACCCATTTGTCCATGTCACATTTGGTTAAGAGTCATTAATCAAATTAACTTAACCCTATCATGTGGCATTAACTACTTAATGCACCTCAACCTCTCACATTAGACTTTGTTGTGGTTACTAGTTAAGCTGGTCGGTTCCGGGTAGCTTTACACCACAACTTGGTCTAACCTCGGGTTCAAGCACAACATGACCAACTTCTCACATTGGGTCCTATTGTTTGCAACTACTAGTTAGGCCGGTCGGTTCCGGGTAGTTTTACGTTGCAAACTCAACCCAACCTCGAGTTGGCCACACTTATATTATCTAAGTGTCATGTCCATTATGTTTCCAACACATATTACAAGTTTTCAAGGATTTGGGTAGACCTAACTTAATAGGTAAATTCCCAATTCCATAGTATGGGTAGACCTAACTTAATAGGTAAATTCCCAATTTCATATTTTCAAACATACTCACATGTCAACTTCCATGTTATATTTCAAGTCATGTTTTCAAGTTGTATTTTCATGTCATTAGAAATTACCCATAACATAACCCAACGCTTTTAAACTCGCATATACGTTCGCAACAACGTAATGGATTAAAAGAAGAGACTTGGCAAAGGCATGACAAAAATGGATATTAAGCCACAAGTTAATCATGGTGGCAAATGAGGCACAAATGTGTTCATTAACTTGCATGTTACATTCTTAAGCCTCAAAAACATGCATAAACCCAAACTTGGCACTTAAGCGAATCATGGTGACAAAAGACATGGAATGATGACTAATAACTCGCATATATCATCATATAAGGGTTATGACTTCATATGCAAGTTGACATAAAGGTTATGAGGGTTCTCATGTTGCATAATGCAACATTTCAACATAAAGGTTGTGGCTTTTAGCCCACAAGATCAAGATAATGACTTCATAAACTTGCATGACATGATAGCATGTATCATACTCAATGATCAAACCCAAACTTGCAACATGAACATTTAACTTCATAGTTAATATCTAAGAGTAGGGAAAGGGCTTACATTGCTATGAAGGCACAAATCGATTAAATTAAAGATTGAGACAAAGCCTATGCATGCCATCATTCAAAAACCCAAAGATGAAAGCTCCAAATCAATAAAAACCCCATCTTGATGAACAAAGGTCAAAGCTTTAGCCTTGAAATCAACTTGAGAAGCTCTCATACTAACATAGGGACTCTCTAACACTCACATGATCATGAAACCTCTCATAGAAATGAAGTGGAGGCTAGGATTTTGAGTGGAGGCCATGAGAGGAGCAATTTTGCCATAGTTTAGTTGCATGAATGAATAATGAGGATTTAGGAGAGGGTTAGGGGCTTATTTATAGAGATTAGGATTAGTTAGGACCCTTAGATTAACCCTAGGACCAACCTGAACCATCAGATTTCAAACCAGGCCCAAAAACCTAGCCAAGACAGGAAATAGGTGCACCAGGCAAAACTGCCCGGCCACCATAAGTCGACCCCCAAGTCGACAGGGCTGTCGACTTGGGTCAAGCCATGTCGACTCCCAAGTCGATAGGGCTGTCGACTTGGGGTACCTGGCGGGAATTTTTCCCGCCTAGCCCTCCAGCCCTAATTTCCGAAATTAGAACTCGTTTTTGAACTTGAATTTTCTGAAAACTTCGTCGGACCATAACTTGGTCATACGGACTCCGATTCTCGAAAACTCAGACTCTATTTCGCGTATTTTTCCGAGACGAACGCAATGGCATAGCCCGTTTTACTTGATTCAGAATTTAAAATTAAATTCTGCCTTGATTCTCGTCTTAACATGTTATCGAAATACGGGTTGTTACATTCTCCCCACCTTTTAGGATTTCGTCCCCGAAATCTCCAAGTTAGGAAGAACATATCCTACCATCCATCATTCATCTACTCAAAACATCATCCACAAGCAACCATTGTCCTTAGATGATTTCTAATGATGTATGAATGTATGCAAAACGTGTGTGTACATGTTCCTTAGATAACGCTAATGATCAGGCCTGAATAATCTTTCTAATGCAAAATATGTATAGTGCCATGAATCCAACATGTATGCAAATAATCCTAGTCATATAGATACTATATGCGTGCACAATCATTCATTCATATGCAACAACCGCATGATAATACATTCGATTTCATCCATAAACAAGTATAAATACTCGTGCATATGCAATATGAAATGTGACCGAGTCGAGCTAGTATCTAATGTGTATTCGCGCATTCACGAGCAACCACTTGCAACCATATCAATCATAACATGTTTCAAATACATGTTTACATCCATAGGGTTCTACCTAGGATTCCCTGAAACAGGGTCGAGAAGATAAACAAGACAAACTCCTTACGGGGTTTGTAACAGAAAATAGGACCGAGAGGATGTCCACAAAAGATAGCCTACAAGTAAGCTCTACAGAAAACAGGGATCAAGGATATACTCCCAAAAAGAGATATCATGCGCGTATCTAGTCTTTGACCATCAAAGTCGTATTTCCTTGGGCTTAATTCCATTGTGCCTTGACCGTCTTTTAACTTCGCGATTTTGTAGCTTCTTATTTCCTATTTCCATAACATGAGCTGGAACTCATTTCTTCGTCGCCTCCCGTTCCACTTGCACTTATCCCTTTTTCTAGAATACTTGGCGCAAACATGACTGCGTACTCATGATCTCATGCAAGCTTTCCAAAATTCACTAGTGAATCTTGGATCTCGTTTATATACTATAAGGTATTCCATGTAGAAGAACTTTCTCTTGAAAGTAAACAGATGTCAACCAGGTTATCAAGCGCACTTACTAGGGTGATCTCTATAACCCATGCATAAATGAAGTAAACCATCCGTCTTATTGGCGAACACCACTCGATCGGGCTTCAAATTTCCAATAAAGGCATCAAGGGATTCTAAGTAACTAGTCATGACAGAACCTCAAAAAGGTTACACGATACTTCGAGGGTATTACCAAGGCTAGTCAAAAGGTCTAACTACCCTCCTATCAAAACCGAGAGTGGCACCCCCTACTGGATAACCACTTCATCCCTAGAATCTATCCATAGCTTATAAACATAAGCATTATTTCCAAACTCAACACTTGGCATAGACATTCTCAAATCCAAACAAGTCATGTATAAATGGACTGATTCTCCAATAGGACTTTGAGACAAAAAATGGGATTCTCTATTACGCTAGTACTTAAGGTGCAGAGACTCAACTATCGAAGCAGACTTAAATGATACAAAAAACGAAGTCCTAACGGGATGATAGAGAAGAAAAGCTAAACCTTTAACAAGATCGTTACCCTCCTTCCGAGGTACCCTAGAAATGAGAGCATACTATTGCCCTCCCGATGATCTTGTCCTTATCCCACAATACTTAACTATCCGCCCCGTTTTACCATGCCAAAGGTACTCTCTCGTCATGGGTTTCAATGTTCATCTTTCTCCCTCCTTTGAGGACTAAGCCATACCAACAAGTTGCTCATCCTTAAGCTCGTATCCTTTATCCTCTTTCTCACTATCCTTTCTTATAACGCGGCCACTGGTCTCTCGAGAACCACCTCCATCGTATGGAAAGCACTTTCGTAGATAGAAAAGACTAGTCGCAGTTAAAACCACTGTGACTACAGATGGAGGAAAGAAAGGAAAAGAGATTCAATTAAGGAAACAAGGATAGTGCTAATGGCCTTTGGGGAATAGCCTTTTTCTTTTAAAATAAAATTTTCTTGAAAAATGCTTCTTTATAAACGATTTTCAAATAGTTTTCAGAAGGTCTTTAAAAACTTTTGCCCAGTCTGGTAACCTTCTGCCCTGATACCACGTGTAACACCCCGCCTCCGCTAGGGTCACTCGCAAAGGAATGCACTAGCTTTAGAGGGGCATTATTGGTAAACATGCACAGAAATATCACAAGACAGAACATATAAAATAGCGGAAGTAAAATCGAACATTCATAAACATTAATAATTAAGGTCTAAAGCCTTTTACATCAGAGTACATCAAAACCTGTCTTGCAATAGTAAAGAAGCATAAAGACTTTTTCATAAATTATTCCCCAAGTAAAACAGTAAAGTAGCCATAGCCAAGAAGAGTCCAAGCCATCCATGATGACCTTCAAGCAGAAGAAGTCCGAACTAAACAACAGTATTTCCTCCCTGTAACCTGAGGGGGAAACGGAAGAAAAGAGGCGAAACAAAACGGGTCAGTCAAAAAGACTGAGTAAGCCCTATCTACTATCAGCATAAAAACTAGTAAAGTTAACTGACATGAGAAACTGAGATGAACATAAGAATGATGACAAGATAGATAAGCTAAATAAAAATAACAGGATGAACTACTGAACTTAGATAAACTAAGGTGTCATGATAAATTACGGTGTCAAGATAAAACAAGGTATCCCATTGTCAAGTTCCTGTCAAGTATAATATCCCCAAGATATCTATCACGTATAACATCCCATGGTATCTATCCTATCTTTTAGCTCTGCACCTACCGTACTAGTATCCCCACCGTATCATGTGTTAACCATGAATGACCCTTACTCAAAAGTCGTGTAATGGTCTATGTCAACCTAATATATCGCATATATAGGTTACTCAACTCATATGTTTTATTCCATGTAAATGTTCAGTCCCTTGCCGTAGACCATACGGGCTTTCCCATGAGATTCTATACTACTTTAACATAGTTCCATGATCCTTAAGATCGTTTTGGATTGTCACCCTATATCTAACTAGGGTCTTTCAACATGAATCATTGTTTGTACAACTAGGACTTATGCTACCTAGGACTACTAGGGATTATGCTTACCTATTGCACGTTTTCGTATCTCGGTTTTGGTTCAACCACCCAGGGCCACTAGGATTTACGCTAACCGTCAACCGCGTCCTTTTTCCCACGCATTCATCGTGAATCGTTTTTCCATGACTGTATGCACATGTATCACATCGTGCCATCCGAGTCCTGTCACAGGGCAGACCAGGAAATACAGGACTCGGTCGGGAGCTTTCGATTTATCTGCCGATGCAGATGCTAAGGTCTGTTTTTTCTATACGTGGCTATGGTCCCACGAGACCACTCCCTAAACTAGTGAAAGACAAGACAGGATAAATCCTGTATGAGAACACACTACTGGCCAACCCACAATCCTAGCCTTACCGCAACCATAATTAGATAGCAATTATGGTCTTTTGGGTGTTCTCTGCCTTTCCGTACGTACACGCTTGACCAAAGATGGTAGGTAGCCTGACGAAATGCTATCTAGGGTACGACCGTGTATCGTCGACTATCCCCTATCCATCCCCGTCTTTAGGTCGCTCGTATAGCAACCAAGGCACACTCTTGGTTCTTCTAACACAGACCTTAACCTCTCATGAGCCTAGTATGATCACCTGGCAGCTCACAGAGGGATACCAAGAATATCCTCACGTTCCCCAAAGCCGCTACTTCGTTACCCAGTTCGCTGGAGCCTTTATCTAAATCAGATACTTGCTCCTACTCGTATACTTAAATGATGACCTACCGTATCAGGTTACTCATCTATCTATGAACTGGTCTAAATTTCCTTGACTAAGAATCCTTACTTAGTTATTCTTCAACTAAGGTTTACCACTTAGCCTTATTCCCGTTATCTTTGTTAACTACGGTTATCCACCTAATCCTCAGAACTAGGGTTTACATAATGGATTAAGTGTCACTTAAGTTCATGACTTAACCCGTCTACAAATCATGTAAAAATTGGCTAAGTATCCAAGTTCAAGACTTAACCCTACAAACCATGCTCAAGTTGGTTAAGTATATATTAACTTGACCCTATCAAATTACTAAGTCAAATCGGTCAAGCGTATTTAAGCGATTCGTGACTTAGCCTTGTCATGTTTTCACGTTAGATTGGTTAAGTATAGGTTAACTTAACCCCAATAAATTAACGAGTTAGATTGGTTAAGTATAGGTCACTTAACCACATCAATTCATCATGTTAGATTAGTTAAGTGTTTAACTTAACCCCATTAAACTGCCAAGTGGGATTAATTAAGCCTAGGCTAACTTAACCCCATCCGATTTCCATGTTTAGACTAGTTGAGTCTAATCTTAACCCCATCCATTAACTGTATTTTTCGGTTAAGTGTCATTAAGAAAACTTACTTAACCCTACCAATTTATCGCGTTGGATTGATTAAGTGTTGGTTAACTTAACCCCGTCCACTAGTCGTATAAAAAAAATTGGTTAAGTGTCATTAGGCAAATCAAGTTACTTAACCTACCCAACCTTGTCATGTTTTGTTAAGTATCATTAGCCTAATCAAATTACTTAACCCATTTGTCCATGTCACATTTGGTTAAGAGTCATTAATCAAATTAACTTAACCCTATCATGTGGCATTAACTACTTAATGCACCTCAACCTCTCACATTAGACTTTGTTGTGGTTACTAGTTAAGCTGGTCGGTTCCGGGTAGCTTTACACCACAACTTGGTCTAACCTCGGGTTCAAGCACAACATGACCAACTTCTCACATTGGGTCCTATTGTTTGCAACTACTAGTTAGGCCGGTCGGTTCCGGGTAGTTTTACGTTGCAAACTCAACCCAACCTCGAGTTGGCCACACTTATATTATCTAAGTGTCATGTCCATTATGTTTCCAACACATATTACAAGTTTTCAAGGATTTGGGTAGACCTAACTTAATAGGTAAATTCCCAATTCCATAGTATGGGTAGACCTAACTTAATAGGTAAATTCCCAATTTCATATTTTCAAACATACTCACATGTCAACTTCCATGTTATATTTCAAGTCATGTTTTCAAGTTGTATTTTCATGTCATTAGAAATTACGCATAACATAACCCAACGCTTTTAAACTCGCATATACGTTCGCAACAACGTAATGGATTAAAAGAAGAGACTTGGCAAAGGCATGACAAAAATGGATATTAAGCCACAAGTTAATCATGGTGGCAAATGAGGCACAAATGTGTTCATTAACTTGCATGTTACATTCTTAAGCCTCAAAAACATGCATAGACCCAAACTTGGCACATAAGCGAATCATGGTGACAAAAGACATGGAATGATGACTAGTAACTCGCATATATCATCATATAAGGGTTATGACTTCATATGCAAGTTGACATAAAGGTTATGAGGGTTCTCATGTTGCATAATGCAACATTTCAACATAAAGGTTGTGGCTTTTAGCCCACAAGATCAAGATAATGACTTCATAAACTTGCATGACATGATAGCATGTATCATACTCAATGATCAAACCCAAACTTGCAACATGAACATTTAACTTCATAGTTAATATCTAAGAGTAGGGAAAGGGCTTACATTGCTATGAAGGCACAAATCGATTAAATTAAAGATTGAGACAAAGCCTATGCATGCCATCATTCAAAAACCCAAAGATGAAAGCTCCAAATCAATAAAAACCCCATCTTGATGAACAAAGGTCAAAGATTTAGCCTTGAAATCAACTTGAGAAGCTCTCATACTAACATAGGGACTCTCTAACACTCACATGATCATGAAACCACTCATAGAAATGAAGTGGAGGCTAGGATTTTGAGTGGAGGCCATGAGAGGAGCAATTTTGCCATAGTTTAGTTGCATGAATGAATAATGAGGATTTAGGAGAGGGTTAGGGGCTTATTTATAGAGATTAGGATTAGTTAGGACCCTTAGATTAACCCTAGGACCAACCTGAACCATTAGATTTCAAACCAGGCCCAAAAACCTAGCCAAGACAGGAAATAGGTGCACCAGGCAAAACTGCCCGGCCACCATAAGTCGACCCCCAAGTCGACAGGGCTGTCGACTTGGGTCAAGCCATGTCGACTCCCAAGTCGACAGGGCTGTCGACTTGGGGTACCTGGCGGGAATTTTTCCCGCCTAGCCCTCCAGCCCTAATTTCCGAAATTAGAACTCGTTTTTGAACTTGAATTTTCTGAAAACTTCGCCGGACCATAACTTGGTCATACGGACTCCGATTCTCGAAAACTCAGACTCTATTTCGCGTATTTTTCCGAGACGAACGCAATGGCATAGCCCGTTTTACTTGATTCAGAATTTAAAATTAAATTCTGCCTTGATTCTCGTCTTAACATGTTATCGAAATACGGGTTGTTACATGTGGCATGTCAGTTGATTTCATGCTAGTATGACTGCATGTCCAGGTTGATTTGTATACTCAGTCCCTTTTCGCTAATGTTTATTGAGTTTGATCATTTCAGTCCATTGAGTTATTGCTTGGAGATCCATTTGCGTACCTGAGCTATTATCTCCGGTTCATTTTCGAGACGCAAGGGCAATAAACATGTGTGTGTATATACACATACGTGTATATGCAAGCTACTGGAATCACCTATGTCATTATTTATATTTGGTTAGGGACGTTGAGGCGGTGTACACGTATATATTATATACACGTGTAAACACGCAAATGCCTGATAATATTCGTCCTTCGAAATATATAGAACTGATATGAACAGATGCAACTGTTTATTTTATACATGACATCGATGATAGGATTAACTGTTATATGTCAGTTTATATTGATGTTAATTTACTTGATATATGATTAAATCCTGACTCGAGTGTTTTATGTTTTTGCATGGAACGCTCGGCTCAGACCCGAGCAGTACAGATTTAAAGTTTTCAACTTAGGATTCGAAGATTGGAGAAAACTGGGAATTTCGAAGATGCACACTCTGAAGATTTTAAACCAGTAAATATTTTTCTGTATTCAAATTGTATTCCGCTGTATTGAAATGAAAATCTTGTATTTGAATTCTGTTATATATAAAAGTTCTATTTTTTGTTCAATATTGTTATTTATTTATTCTGTATTTTCTGTGTTATAAACTTTGTAAGTTAAATAATGAATCGTCGGTTTGAACGTTTTAATTTGGTCTAATTACCAATTTGAAGCGGTCAAAATGGTGGGATGTTATAGAAATTGTTTTCTTTTTGCATATTGCGTCTCGTGCATCTACACTCTACGCACCTACACGCTTTTGTTTTTGGTTTGGAATGGTTATGCGGACATAACCCTTGGAAAATTACGGGGATGCAATTTTTGTAAGGAGGGAAATCTGTAACAACCCGGAGTTTTGATAATTACCTGCTATAATTAATAACCATTGAAATATAACTATTTGGATGATAATTAAGTTGAATATATCATTAATTTGATTATTTGTATTAATAATTAATTGATGCTTTTTAGATTGATTGTGGATTTGATCACTTTTAAGTGATTGAATTGAGGCTTGGGTTAAATAAATATGAAATAGTAATAAATTATTGAAATACTTGTAGTGCAAAATCAGAGATTTGGGCAGCGGAAAACAAATGAACCCAAAGATCTAGTCTGTCAACAATTTCAACAATGCCAAAATAAAAAAAAGTGGCACAAATTATAGAGAGAACAAAAATTGAAATTTAAGGAAAGAGCACACCAATTTTTAACGTGGTTCGGCTTTGCCTACGTCCGCGGAGACCCAACAACTTTTATTTCTTAATGAAGAAATGAGTACAAAAGATTACAATAGAGAGAAGACTAATGGTGGATTGCATACTTCATACAATAACATGACCTCTATTTATATATAGGGATTTCTTGAGGATAAAGAAGAGAAGTTTCTAAATGAAGATAAACAAATATAATATCTTCCTTGATTTGATTGAAGCACAAATGGATGGCACAATTATGGTCTCAATCTCTTTCCCTGAGTAAATTGATTCTTCATTAATTGATTTATTGGCAATTTATTTTTCTTCCAAAAAAACTTCCTCTTATATCTTTCCATATACAAGTCAATTAATTGATTGACAATCAATCAATTTCTTTCCTTCTCCACTAATATTTGAATAATTAATTTCAACACTCCACCTTGATTCAAATATGGCAATCTTTCTTCATTATCTCATCTTCAACAATCAACATAGAAGTTGTTGGGCCCAGCGCCCCATGGCGCTCAAGTAACAAGAAGTAAACTGATCAAATTTGAGCAATTCTCAAACTTGTCCTTTGGAAATGATTTGGTCATCATATCTGAAGGATTATCTGAAGTACCCACTTTCAATAATTTGATCTTGCTTCGTTCTTCCTCAAGCATAAGAAAGAAGCCTCTAACATCAATGTGCTTCGTCCATGAACAATGAGCCTGATTCTCAACAAGATGAATCGCACTCTGGCTGTCTGAAAATAGCTCCACTGTCTGCTGCGCCATTGAAAGATCATCCAACAACTGAAGTAAGTACAATCCTTCCTTTGTTGCTTCCACAATCGATATCAACTCTGCTTGGGTAGTCGACAAAGCTACGATAGACTGCAACTTCGATCTCCACGAAATCGGGCCTATGCCAAGTGTAAAAACATAATCCGACACCGACTTCCTTCCATCTCTATCCCCAGCGTAATCTGAATCACAGTATCCTCTAAGAGAGATGTCTCCATCTACTCCACCGTATAACAGGCCAACTGAAGAAGTGCCACGAAGATATCTGAGTATCCACTTCACCGCTTGCCAATGCTCTTTACCTGGGTTAGACATATATCGACTGACAACACCAACTGCATGGGCCAAATCTGGTCTCATGCACACCATTGCATACATGAGACTACAACAGCACTAGAATAAGGTACATTACGCATATCCCTTTTGTCTTCATCCGATGTGGGACACATATCTTTGGATAGCTTGAATTGAGATCCTAATGGAGTAGCCACCGGTTTAGCATTCTCCATACCGAATTGAGATAGGACTTTCTCGATGTATTGAGTTTGAGTGAGCCTCAAAACTCTTTGCTTTCTATTCCTCTGAATCTCCATCCCCAAATTCTCTGTGCGTTTCCCAGATCTTTCATCTCAAATTCCTTATTGAGCTTCATCTTCAACTCCGAAATTTTAGACATGCTCTTAGAAGCTATCAACATATCATCAACATAAAGTAACAAATAGATGATGTCATCATTACACCTTTTAAAATAGACATATTGGTCCTTAAAGCTTCTAGAGTAACCATGTAAGATCATAAACATACCAAATTTCTTATACCACTATCTAGGAGACTGTTTTATGCCATTAAGAGATTTGTTAAGTTTACAAACATGACCTGGCCTGCTGCTATCAATGAACCCCTCTGGCTGTTGTAGGTAAATGTCCTCCTCAAGATCACCATGCAAGAATGTTGTCTTGACATCTAGTTGTTCCAACTCCATGTCGAAGTGAGCAACTAATGCCAAAAGAATGCGAATGGAAGTGTGTCTAACAACTGGAGAAAAAATATCATGAAACCCCACATCTTTCTTCTGAACATAACCCTTCGCCACTAATCTTGCTTTGTACCTCAAGTCACCATTGCCGCCATCTTTCACCTTATAGATCCATTTACATCTAATTTCTCTCTTGCCGGAAGGAAGTGGCACTAAATCCCAAGTGTGATTTTTGTGCAAAGACTCGATCTCCTCCTCCATTGCTACTAGCCAACTGAAGTTATCAACTGAATTAATGGCATCTTTGTTGTCTCTTGGTTCATCATGAAATATGCTTAATGCATAAGCTGCCATGTCATCAAAGTCAATATCTTCAATGCTTAATCCTATAAAATCATCGAGCCATGTAGGTCTTTTCTTCTCTCTCGTTGGTCGAGTTTGAATTTGAGCTCCACCTTGAGGTTGATCTTCTATCTCTTCCCTATTAACCACGATGTCATCGGATTCACCATTTTTACTCGTATGGAAGTCTGATGACCTGCCTTGTGTTTGGTATTCTGAATTTGTCCTCTCAACATCATCATTAACTGAAAAAGAAGAAGGCTCCACCTTCAACATAGCCTTCTCATCAAATGTAACATGCTTGCTAGTAACAATCTTCTGGGTAGTAGGACACCACATCCTATAACCCTTAATTCCTTTCTTATATCTAAGAGAAATACACTTGCGCGATCTTGGATCCAACTTCCCTTTGCTCTCATGCACATAAGCTGGAAAACCAAACACTCTGAGAAAGGAATATGATACAGCCTCTCCTTTCCATACTTCTTCAGGAATCTTCATATCTATAGTGGTGGAAGGTGTGCGGTTGATAAGGAAAACCACCGTAGATAATGCTTCTGTCCAAAATCTCTTATTTAATCCCGCAGTCAGCCGTAAGCAACGAGTTCTTTCCAACAAAGTCTGATTCATTCTCTCTGCAACCCCATTCAATTGAGGATCTCCTGGTATGGTGTAATGTCTTTTGATTCCCTCGGACTCACAAAATTTGATGAATTTTTGAGAAGTGAATTCACCACCATTATCTGAACGAAGAACCTTCACTTTCTTTCCAAACTGCTTCTCAACAAGAGATTCCCAACTTTGAAACCTATCAAAAGTTTCATCTTTGGACTTCATAAAGTAAACCCATACTTTTTTAGAAAAATCATCAACAAATGAAACGAAATACCTAGCTCCTTCATAAGATAGGCATGGTGCGGGACCCCAAACATCAGTATGAACATACTCTAAAACATCTTTAGACTTATGCTCTGCAATGCCAAAAGAAACCTTCGTCTGCTTTCCAAGTACACATCCTTCACAAAAGTCAAGTTTTGAATGATGAACACCGTCAATCAAGCCTCGCTTTCTCAATACTTCTAAACTGCGCTCTCCAATGTGGCCCATACGAAAATGCCACAATCTGGTAGAATCAGACTCAACTAAATCAATAACTGAAGCAGACTCCGCAACAGCAGTTGTACCCTTCAGCAAATATAGATATCCAGCTTTTACCCATTTCATTACTATCAATGAGCCATTTGTAATTTTTAATGAATCTTTATCTATTACACACTTTAAGCCAAAATTGCACAATGCTCCAATTGAGATCAAACTACGCCCTAAATCAGGCACATGTCTGACATCACATAAAGTACGAACAACACCATCAAACATCCTGATTTTTACTATTCCAATACCTATCATGTGACAAGAAGCATTATTTCCCATGAGAAGCTCTCCTCCATCAAGTTGACGATAAGTGGAAAAAGAGTGCCTATCAGGTGTCATGTGATAGGATGCTCCCGAGTCAATAATCCACAAAGTACTCTTCATAGGAGAGGCAGAAACTGTAAAAATGCTAGGATCATTATCTGAATAAAATGTCTCTACTGTAGATGCTGAAGCCTTCTGGGGAACAGCTTTGTTTTTATTCTCCAACTTGGGGCAACTGGCAATATGATGTCCATGTATTCTGCAATAATAGCTAACTCCCTTCCGGGCTCCTCTTGACTGAGATCTGGATTTAGCTCTGTCTCCACCATATTTGGGTCTACTTTGACTTCTTCCACTCTGTGCAACAAGGCTTTCAGAATCATTCTCCGTGTTCATGCTTGCTAACTTTCCTCTCAACATCTCATTATGCAAATTTGTCTTTACATCCTCCAAGCAAATAGACGAACGTCCATAGATCATAGAGTTAACAAAAGTGTTATACTCTGCTGGTAAAGAACATAAAAGAATAACAGCTTGCGCCTCATCCTCAATCTTTACATCAGCTGCTCGAAAGATTCATGACAAGTGTGTTGAGGGCATCTATATGAGCAAATACATCTGTTCCGGGCCTCATTTTGAAAGAATAAAGTTGTTGCTGTAAGATGACGCGGTTGGTGAGAGACTTGTCATAGAACTTTCTCTGAAGAGCATCCCACAACTCCTTAGCAGTTTTCACACGAGAAAACTCTCTAAGTACTTCATCAGAAAGGCTAAGCTGGATGGTAGTAAGAGAATCCTCTTCCAATTCTCTTCAGGTGCTAATTTCTTCAATTTCTCTAGATCTGAGACAACCTTAAATGTCCTCTCTTTCTTCAACACTGCCTCTATCTTCATCTTCCATGTGACAAAATCTCCCTTTCCATCAAATCTAGCGACTCCATAATTTGTAGCGCTTCTACCACCATTATTCTTTGTGGAATTTGACATGGTTGAAAAAGTCTTTGAACAGGACAACTCGCTCTGATACCAAACTGTAGTGCAAAATCAGAGATTTGGGCAGTGGAAAACAAATAAACCCAAAGATCTAGTCTGTCAACAATTTCAACAATGCCAAAATAAAAACAAGTGGCACAAATTATAGAGAGAAAAAAAATAGAAAATAGAGGAAAGAGCACACCAATTTTTAACGTGGTTCGGCTTTGCCTACGGCCATGGAGACCCAACAACTTTTATTTCTTAATGAAGAAATGAGTACAAAAGATTACAATAGGGAGAAGACTAATGGTGGATTGCATACTTCATACAATAACATGACCTCTATTTATATAGAGGGATTTCTTGAGGATAAAGAAGAGAAGTTTCTAGATGAAGATAAATAAATATAATATCTTCCTTGATTTGATTGAAGCATAAATGGATGGCGCAATTATGGTCTCAATCTCTTTCCTTGAGTAAATTGATTCTTCATTAATTGATTGATTGGCCATTTATTTTTCTTCCAAAAAAACTTCCTCTTATATCTTTCCATATACAAGCCAATTAATTGATTGACAATCAATCAATTTCTTTCCTTCTCCACAAATATTTGAATCATTAATTTCAACAATACTGGTTTTAGGTAAAAATGAATATTTTTAGAAACTAAACATATTAGTGAGAGTTAATAAATATTGCAATAATAAGATAAAGATTTAAATATTTTCTTATGAGTAAATAATTGGTGTTAAACTTATGTAGATAATAGTTTGATGATAATAAACGTAATTATTGGATTAAATATATAAATGCAGAATATTGGGTTTATAACTGTGCTTTAATAATATTTGTATGTAAAACATACATATGAAGGTTAAATTTGCTATAAATAATAATAAATGTGAAAATATGTGTTTTTATCAAGTTTTGATAATTTATTGCATTAAAAATAAGTCAATTGCAATAATTATATTACATGAGTTGTAAATGTTACATAAATATAGGTGAAATATTCATATTTGTATAATTTTTGTTAATTTGCAGTAAGTAATTTTTTTTGGAAAATGGAAAGTTTAAAGTTAATAAGCTTTGAAATATTTCAAGATTTTGGTAAACTAGAATTGGTAATGTTGTAGTTGTAAAAATTTGGGGTTGTTGCATAAATTTTGACAAAAAGTCTATATTTTGTGAAATTTGAGGTAAGTTTAAAATATTGGTGTTATAAACTTTAAAATTCTTTATAAACATTGTTGTTATTTTTACTTCATCATTTTTTGTTAAAAACTTGCAAATTTAGGTTGAGAATGGTTTAAACATAATTAAACCATGTTAACGTAGCCTGATTGGGTGTTTTGTAGCCTAAACAAGTGTTAATTGATTAAACCAATTGCTTTGGGTAGTTTGCACATGGTTAAGGAGGATTTATCCATATTTCTAGTTACAATACGTAACTTTCAGAAAACACTTCTTTTTCCGTCCTTAGTTCATTCTCAAAACAAAGGAAACTTAAAATCCCTTTATTGTAAATTAAAACCAGCCACAAACCCACTACAAGTTGAAGATTTAGATTGTTTAACAATTCCAGTAGCAGGTAATCCACTCAAATCTCTAATCTAATCCAAGTTTTCCTAGTGATTGTTGTAAATTATCTCAAAGTTTGAATATTTGGTTTGCATGTGCTTGTGGTTGCTTCTATAGGTAAAAAGAAGGCTTCTTCTAGTTCATAGAGCCTCCAATTGGTGCAATTACTTTCTATACTTACTGCAAATCACTTTTAGGTAAGTGTTCGCTCACATTTTCTAGTTGTAGTGAGATTTTGATGTTTATGTTGATCTTTATGTAAAATTCGTACAAATCTGTAGCTTTTGTCGTTGAATTTCTTTATTGTGCAATCATAGCCAAAACTCTACTTTGAGATGTTGTATCTTTGTCATGCGGCAACGAAATTGAGTCGTTTAAGTTTTTATTCTTAAATAAACCTGTTATTAGTATCGATGTAAATTTTCACACCAACATGTGATACAAAACCCCATCAAACTGATCATTAAAGTAGCACTCTTAGGCTGATTTCAGCTTGAGAAATTTCCCATTGATGGGGTCGACCGAGAGGATGAACAACCCTATAAAGGGGTTCAACCAGGCGGTCGAACCCTATATAGCTGCAGCCGGCTTAGGGTTCGACCCTCTATAAGTTTGTTGCTCAAACTGGAACCTGCCTCCTTGTGATTTATGTTATGTCGTGTGCATTGTTTTTGTTGAATTCTCGAAGTATTTTCACTTTAGTTTTTTTTATGAATAAGCTTAGCAAACTACGTTATTTTATGTCCAAATCCAAACTCCGAATTTTGGTGTTGGTTAATGATTATGTGTCTAGTTTTAAGATAAGATTTGGTGATGATGAACACACATGCACGTTTTCTAAATTGTTTTCTTATATATATAAACATATATATATATATATACATATATAATAACATATACATGGCGGCCTCATCCAACCCCCAAGAAACCCTAGCCGCCGGAAATGATGAAGATGACGGTGGTGGGTGGCAGGAGGCCAGGCGCAAGGGAAAACAATCTTTCGCAGACATGCTCAGACAATCTCCACGCGTCGCTCGTCAGCCAAATCCCCAAAACCCTAAAAGCTGGGCTGATGCTTTTGATTCCCAAATGAAAATCTCCAGTGAGTTGCAGTACTTTGAACCGTTATTTAATGGTGATACTAAGTATCAACTCATTGACAAACTAGACTATGCCGAATTGAACAAGATCTGGGAAAACTCAATTTATGTCTATATAGCAGGTAAAGGCCTTATTTTGTACACTTTAGTGCATATATCAAAAGGTCGTGGCAACCTAAAGGGGCGTGGGATGTTTACCCAAGGGAAAATGGTTTCTTTCTAATAAAGTTTCAATTGAAAGATGATTATGAAAGGATTCTCAAAAGAGGACCTTGGTTTATGGATAACAAGATCATTTTTATAAGGAAATGGGTAGCTGATTTTAATTTTGGAAAAGATATGCTCACATCCTACCCAATTTGGGCGAAACTCCCAAACCTAAACCAAGCTTTGTGGAATGCTCGATGTATTAGCAAATTGGCCAGTATCATTGGCATGCCTTTGAAGATAGATGAAAACACAAAATTGATTAAAAAAAACAACTATGCAAAAGTGCTGATAGAGATTACAGCTGATTCGGAGTTGCCAAAAACCATTACAGCATATGATAAACATGGTAATATTTATGAGAAACCAGTAGAGTACGAGTTTGTCCCACCCAGATGCACTACTTGCAAATGTTTTAGGCATTCAGTTACATATTGTTCATCGGTGTCACTAGACAAAATGTGGGTTAGAAGGCCCCCTGAAGCGAACACGTCCAAAAAGCAGGCCTCGCCAAAAAGAGCTGTACAATATGAAGCCAGCACGTCTACAGTATCTACAAGCTTGAATACATCTCCTAATGTGATGGTGACTGCAACAGCTGTAGCATCTCATACAGATCCAGATCGAAGTCAGGTACAGGCTCAGGCAGTGGTGGATGGTTCATGTCCAACTCATCAGCATGTGGAGCCCAGTCAAGTGGTGGAGGAGGATAAGGAACCAGAGTCTCTGGATGATATTCAGGGGCTGGAAATCCATCTGGATGAGTCTGAAGAGGAAAGTATTGACGAACCTAACATTAGTGGACTCACTGAAGTGAACAACAAATACAATGCACAATTTAAACAAAAGGTAAAGAAAGTTGCTACTGACAGTGGCATGGTTGGTACCGCTCCAGTCACAAGGAGCAAAGCCACCAAATCATAATGTCGATCCTATGTTGGAATGTTAGGGGTCTAAACAATGACACCCGTCAATTAGACCTCTACAACTTTAGGGAAAAGTATAAGCCCTCAATAACTGCGGTTTTAGAAAACAAATTCACTCCTGAAAACTTGGAGTTTTTCAAAAACCGCATGGGAACCCAATGGCACACTACAGATAACCTTAATACGTCTCTAAAAGGGCGTATTGTAATTTTTTGGACACTATGTGCTGGAATTGTGTAAGTGTGAAATATGACAACCAACAAGTTACTATTAGGGCAAATAATGTTGGTGGACTTGATGTTTACATTTCCTTTGTCTATGCAAGCAACTGGGCTTCAGAACGAGTCCAGTTATGGAATACTATTAATGAAACTGCCAAAACAATGCATTCACCATGGTTGGTTTTAGGAGACTTCAATGCAGTACTACGTACAAATGAAAAAAAGGCGGACTTACCCTTAAGCTATCCCAAGTTTCTGAATTCAATAATTGCGTGTTAGCTAGTGGATTATCAGAAATTCCCCATTCAGGTCTGCGGTTTACATGGAGAAGCGGTGAGGCCAAGAAAATATCATCAAGACTTGATCGAGCACTCGCAAATGCAAACTTGCTAAACCAGATCAATGGACTTAACGCTACAGTCTTAGCCTCATCCACTAGTGACCATTTTCCACTGCTAATTAGATTCAATAATGCCACAACTACCAAGGGCAAACCTTTCAGGTATGCAAACCACTGGCACCTCATTCATGGATACCACAATGCAACCAATTTCAATGAAATTCATGCTCCAGCCGGGAACAATATGTTCAAACTTGTTATGACCATCAAACATTGCAAGCTCAAACTGAAAGAATGGGAACAAACTAAGGCCTAAAGAGGGTGATGTTATGCATGGGCTGCAACAACAACTTGAACATTTTCAAAACCTTCTAGATGCTGACCCACTCAATGAAGGCCTAAATAGTGATTTTTTTAAGTACAAAGGCAACTCAAGGATGCTTTGTCAAAAAAATCACTGGAAGTCAAGCAAAAAGATAAAGAAAAATGGCTGACCTAGGGAGATGAATGCAACAAGTTTTTTAATACCAAAATGTCGCAAAGGAAACATTATAATAATCTTTGTAATTGTTTAAATGAACAGGGGGACGCTACAAAACATATTAAGCAACTAGAAGACACTGTTATTGCTTACTACACCGAACTCTTCAATGGGAACTATGATGAAGACTTACCCAGAATTGAGTGTAGAAGGAATCTCTCTGCTGAGGGGAGGTTGCTGCTGAGTGCTGACATAAGCAAGAGGGAATTGAAGACTGCCTTGCTCTCCATTCACAACGACTCCAGCCCCGACCCTGATGGAATGGGGGCAGCCTTCTTCAAACTGCACTGGAAAAACCTGAAAAAACTTATGTTAGATGCTTATCAAGAGGCTTTAAACTCAGGTGAATTCATTAGAGAAATAAACCATACTTTTATTTCACTAATTCCAAAAGTGCAGAATCCTACAAGAATTGAAGACTACAGACCAATAGCATGTTGCAATGTGGTGTACAAAGTGCTTAGTAAAATCATTTGCAATAGATTAAACTTAGTTCTACCAGAGCTTGTCTCTCAATGTCAAAGTGCATTCATCAAAGGAAGACTCATCTCAGAAAATTCTCTCATGGCTCATGAACTTGTCAGAGAATTCAATAAGAAAGGAGCTGATAAAAAGTGTCTGAAAATTGACCTTCATAAAGCATATGATAGAGTTAATAGAGGTTTCATAATACACATGCTTAACTCTATGGGACTTCCAGCTAATCTTTTAAACTTAATAAGATTATGTCTCAACTCCCCAACCTATTCTATCTTAATCAATGGAGTCTCTAAAGGTTATATAACTAGCACTAGAGGGATTAGAAGAGGTGACCCACTTTCCCCATATTTGTTTGCAGTGGCAATGGAGTGGTTCACGTTGCAAATGGAATTGGCTACTGAACGAAGCTTGATACTTCCAATCTACAACCACCGCCCTTTGGTAACCCATTTGATCTATGCTGATGACCTATTGGTAGCTTTCAAAGCTTCCATTTCAGCAATCTCTCAGCTGAAACACATCTTTCACAACATGGAAAAATGGGTGGGGCTTAAAGTGAATGATCTTAAAACCAAATGCTATTTTAACAAATTTTGCAGAGGCAAAAGCGAATTGCTTGAAGCAATTGGAGTGCCAGAAGGTAACCTCCCTGTAAAGTACCTAGGGGTGCCACTATCTAATAATATCATTACCGATGCTGAATGTGGCAAGTTGGTAGATAGTATTCGTGAGAAACTTCAGGGATGGTGATCAAAACTACTATCTTTTGCTGGTAGAGTAGAACTGGTGCATACAGTGATCACTTCTAAAGTCAGATTCTGGCTCCAAACTTTTCAAATTCCAGACTGTTCGATTGCTAAAATCAATACAGTCTGTGCTAATTTCATTTGGAAGGGGGGTTACATAAAATCAGTTATAAACTTTTGTGTAGGCCCAAAAAGGAAGGGGGAGTGGGCTTGGAAAATTTATTTGAGCTGGAAAAAGCCTATGGGCTGAAATTGGCCTGGAATCTAATCTCTTCAAAAAATTTGTGGGCTGAATGGATGAGGGCCAGATACAACAAAAATAATTTTTGGACATCACTCATTGACAACAACTCATCCATCATTTGGAAAACTTGCCTTAAATTCATAAATGAGCTAAAATGCAGGATCCAGAGAGAAATTGCAAATGGCAATTCAACAGACCTATGGAGAGACCCTTGGTTAAATGGACAAAGTCTAATCGACAGGCAAGGGTGGGATAGTTATTCAGCTAATGGAGCCCCAATTGTCAATGTAAGCACTATTATCTCAAATAATACGTGGAAATGTCATAACAACTTAGTGGCACGTAATCTAGCAACTGAATTAGCTGAGAAAACAATTAATCATGACAAAGAACAGGATGAATGGAAGTGGGCAGACGGCAAATTCATACTCAAAAGTGTGTGGGAGAGTCTCAAACATGAACATGAACAGGTACCATGGTGCAACATGGTTTGGACAAGGTCTTGTCCACCAAAAATCTCGCAAGTCCTATACAAAGCTATTCTTAACATACTGCCTACCAAAGAAAGACTACATAGCTGGGGAATCATAGAAGACGACACATGTTTACTCTGTAAGAGAGAAAGGGAGACCCTTAACCACTTATTTTTCGAGTGTAATTACAGTAGAAGATTGTGGGCCATCCAAAAACTGAAATGCTTCAACACAGACCAAATCGGAAACTTAGAGGAAGAAATTGGATACCTGAACGATGGAAGTAACATGTCGCAACTGATGATAGAGGTTGGCAAGGTTAGCCTCGCAACCACAGTGTGGCAGACATGGCGAGAACGCAACACCCGTGCTTTCAAGAAGAAGGAGAGAGATGTGTTAGCTAACGCTGCAACGATTAACAGAGAGATTGCAATAATCATTGAAAGAATCAAACCGAAGTTCTTTACCATTGCAACTGAACGAGAATTATTGCAATTGGAGAAGTGGAACTGGAGGGCAGTGACAGGAGGAAGGAGACGAGAGAATCTCAGGCCGCCATGAAGAAGTCGCTGTAGCCCTAATTTGAACAATTGGGTGCTTTTTGTTTTCTTTTTTAGAGTATGAAGAATGAACGAAAAGTAGTCTTTTGTTTGTATTATGTTTGTACCTGAGCGGATCAGGCTTTGTAACATTTGGGCCGAGCTGGCTTTATAAGCTGAAATAAAAATTTACCCAATTTCAAAAATATATATATATAAACATATATATATATATATTTCCCTATAGTTTTGAGGCTGAAATAAGTTTATGATTCTGGTGTTAAAATTAATGGCCTCAGAACAATAGTATATAAATTTAATTCCACATTACATAAGGATTTTGCAAAGAAAATAATCGGTTTTTCGGAAATCGCCTTATAAACATGTTTTAGAAAAATCAAGTATTTTCATATATAAAACCACACTTTTCTGCACCATTCGAGATGACATAATGGAAGTTAAACGATATCGTAAACCCATGGTATAAGACACATTGTGTAACACCCCGAATTTTAATTAACAATAATTAAATATAAAAGATTAACAAACTAAATATTAATCAAAATGAACACTAGGTTTGCCAAAGTCGAAGTTAAAATAAATTAGTTATGAGTTAATGAAGAATTCAGAAAAAATTAAATAAATAAACAGACTGTGCAGTTAAAGCGCTTAGCAGCTCTATAGCGGTAGAGGTGTAAAAAGTTGTAGCGGGGATAACGCGGGGAAATAGCGGGGCTATAGCGGATGTGTGTAAATGTTAATTAGATGCAAAACTATATAATTAAAATTAATTAATTATCATTCTTGCAACATTTATGTAGAAGAAATTAACATTAATTAATATTATATAACAAAATCAAAGAATATCAATGTTATGCGCACTATATTCGAGGATTGCTATAGATTTCTATGTTATATAAGTCATTTATGACTTAAAATTAGTCTTTACATTAACTTTTTGATTTATTTTAAAGAAGAATTGGTCAAATCATCCTCTATATATTAATATTGCTAAAGCGGGTGCTACGGACTATAGCGGGGATTTTGCGGGGCTTTAACTGCATAGTAAACAGGTGAACCAACAGTCACTTGGCGACCCAGCTCAACTGGTCGACCCATATGTCGACCCCATTTCGACCCAGGAAAGCGGGTGGGTCGACGCATATGAAGAAATTTGCGTGCCTTGCCTGACACGCAACCCGAAGACAAAATTCTCATGAACCTAAAATATTGATTATGGAACCGTAAAACATTTCTCATAGCCTAAGACTCATCAGACAAAAAGCTTACTTTGGCCAAGCTCAATGCCAAAACTAGAAATACACTATAATAATAACCTACTAGCCCATTAAATTCATTTTTTTATTAGAACTTAAATTGCACAAATTTTAAAATGAAACGTGGGCAAGGTATTAATAGTTATCTTTCACAAGCACTTTATTTAAATCACGAGGTTTTCCACCTGAATTTCAATACTCTTCAAAAGCTAAAAAGTTGCCTCAACTACTCTTCTCATAATCGGTAAGCAATTATTGAGTTTGCATTGAGAGCATAAACCTTAGTTTGAATGACAAAACCTTTTCATTTGATGCCAAAACCCACTAAATGGGTACACATATCTTATGTATGCAACTAATTAATTAAGTTGTACACTATTTGCTAACAAGGTTGGCACAGTCGGTAAGTATCTAGACTATGAGATTACATGCCATGAGCTTGATTTTCAAGATCAACACTTTTTATCATCAACGAAACATTAGTTGGGAATGTGGATTATGGATCTTAAGTGTAACAATCCAAATTTCAACAGATCGTATTTTTCTCAAAAACTCAACCACTCGAAACCTGAGTTAGCTTGTTTGGTATCCTACAGAAAACACAGAGATAATAAATATATCAGAGCTCGATAAAACATGTCAAATTGAAATGGATAAAATATAATAATCAAATATAGCCTTATCAAAACAATAACATTGTCTAATAAGTGTCCAAAGGCTCCTAAATCTCTTCCATAAATATAACCTGCGAGTATGTTATGTGGAGGGGTCAGAATACAAAGTTTCGGCAAGAGGACAAATTGTACATTCTGAAATAGCCCTATATATACCGTTTAGTTTCATTTCCTTTATTATTAGGTTATTCAGGTTAATAGCACTCTAGGTTCTACACACACTTCGTACCCATCTACTCCCCCAGTAGATTAAACCTAATATAATCATATATGTAGCTATACCCAACATCTCAAGGTACTCCCCATCGTACACTCCTCCTACGGTCTCCGCTTTCCACACCGCGGAAATATGCACAACTTGCATCCTACGCCGAACCGCGTATGGAAATCTATATTGTTACATCATGTAATCACACATACTACCATCGCTATGCCACGTAGCGTACGGATCCTCATATTCGAACTACTCGGTCAAATCATGTCTCAACACGGAGTAATTCCCTAATGTCTACAATTCACCGCCCCGTGCATGTATCTAGACTCTCACATGAACGTACTGCCTACCATAACCCAAGTCCCGTAATAGGGTTGCATCCAATGCACAGAACTCGGTCGGGAGATTTCAATACCTGTAAAGGACAGCTTCACTAGGCATACAATACAGACATTCACATATGGTCTATCTTTTTTCACAGTGGTTATGGCCCCACTATGGCCTCTCCCTCAACTAATGATGGACTACATCAAGAGCTAACGACGTGCCCATAACAACCAATCTAGCATCCAATTTGGTGTGTCCCTCAATAACGCCTCGATATTGAAAGAATGTTGTCTATTGGCTTAGCTCTTAGTCTTTATGCATCCCATTGACTGTTGATAACATGTATCCGATGATTACTATCCTTATTTGATCCAAACCAGCCTCCTCCTCGAGCAAAGCAACCGTCAGGCCGTCTTAAGGTCATCTGCCAATCCTTTTGGCTACCACATCATAATTGCAGCCAAGATATACTCTTAGATAGAACTACAGACCTGCCTCTAAGCATACAGCTTCATTTGATTTCCCCAGAGGGCCATCTCAGAGTACCCTCCCACGTCCCGTAGAAGTCTCGTACTTCCTTTCAGTCGCGCACAATAACTAATTGGACGTGCTCCTCTCGTGTCTCTGGACACCGCGATGATCTTCCCCGTTGGGCTCTTCATTTCCGTACGTGCGGACCGGTTCCAGCGCATCACACCATCACGTCATTAGATTCTACGTCTAATCTTCTAATCATGTGCTTGTGCTATCTCATCATGTTGCTAATTAACTTGATCATCTGCATATTCACTTTTTATTCAAGTAGCTAGGTTCATTAGCTCAATATTAGCTGCTTACTTTCTTTAATCGGCTCTATGACGCTGGAGCGGACTTCTGTTTATTATTTATTACATTTTTTAGACTTAATTTTTATAATTATAAGTCTTAATAAGCCTACTTTATTCTTTCTCATTTGATTATATTATTATCATCTTACACTGTTACTACAACCGTTGTTGTGGTTTTGCTTAACTTAGTTCCCTTAACTAAGGTATATTATTAATTTCTCTTGTCCATCATTAATTATAACTTACATTATAATCCCACTTGTCCCTAGGACAAGCCTACCTATTATATTTCATTACCATTCATATAATTAATTATAATAGGTTATATTCCCTGTTTGTCACATTTTCCTTAGGTACCTTAACATTAACCAAACTTTTACTGTTGTAATCTTCCTTTATTTACCATCTTGTAAATTCTTATTAGTTCAGGAAAATATTTCACACACTTTATTACATTGGTTAACAAAAAGATATAAAGATATATTTTCATCGTGGACATACAACTTGATTAGTGTTCAATACGGTAAAAGAACCCCTATTTCACACTAATCCCTTTTTTCTTTCTTTTCTTGCAACTACGTTCTCCGCAATTTTTTCATTATAGAAATGTATCCATTTTCCCAAATCCAACTAACTCAGTCCCCTACTCATTTTCCCCTTTTTATTTTATGAGTTAGATGTTAATTCCTGTTTTTCATATACCATTTCCAATTACTGTAAATTTCCAAATAAAATTAGGCATACCAGTTCTTCTCAGTTATTTCGGCAATTCACTATAATTCCTTTTTCAACATATCCAATTCACCATTTAATAGTAACCTTAACAATATAGGCATAATTAGTGTAAATTTCACAATTTCAGTATTACAGTAATTCCCAACCCAAACAGAAAGTTAATATAATATGTTTGTACGATAGAAAATTTCTTAACGTGCTCAGGTAATATATTATATCACAATTACCAAAAAAATCAATTATATATCACGTTAAGAATTATGCGAAATGTAAAGGATAAATATACCATTATCAAAAGGTATAATTTAAATCCACTCACCTGACTACTTTCAATCCTTGAATCTGATTCAGATCTTCTACTCTGTTGTAACAACGCGGAAAATCAGAACCAATTTAAAAATTTTATTTTGACAATTTTATTGAATTTTGAATATTTAAAATGAATTATTTTAAACAATAACGATGAGAAATTTATTTTGAATAGAATTAGAACGTATATATTTATTTGAATCGATGTTAGAATATAAATATTTACTTTAATTATAAAAGGAATTGGAAAATGGCGCAGTAGTTTGAAAATTCGATTTCAAATTTCAAATGAATGTACAAGATTCAAAATAAACCATATTTTAGTAAAACCAAAAATATTAGAATCTATTTGAAAATATATTTCCAAGGATCCGAAAAATTGAAATTTCATGGCGGGAATAAAAAGTTATGTCCAGTTGAAAATTCAGAATAGTCGCTATGGAAAATATAGCCCTTAAAAATAGCAATTTTGTAAATGACCTCCGTTTTCGACAAAACCACTTTTGTTGGATCCGGAATGTCAAATTATTGCTAGATTCCAAAATTCAGAATTTTTGGAATTAATATGTGAGCATGGCAAAAGAAAATGTATTTGGCACTTTTAGTTTGAATTTAATAGACTGGAAAATGACCATTTTTCAAACGGTCTCCAAATTAAACGAAATTAGTTTTTTAGGACCGTATCGTCAAAACATAGTTAGATTTATTTTTATAGAATTTTTGGGGTCCATACGTGGCCCCGGTAAATTGAAATGTGCATTCAAAATCAATATATAGACTTATATTTTGATTTTATCGGAAACTGATCGAAACAGTCGAATCGGCTTATGAAACATATCCTATTGCGTTCGGAATAGGGGAAATTAGTTATGGACAACAGTCGGTGGGTCTCGTTTGGAGGCCGAAATGAAAAGGTACCTTTATGGAAAATTAAAATTTTAAATATATAATAATATAAAACGGTCAACCCTCCTCTATTATCTCTCCCCTTCCACATTGATTAACAGATCGATCTTTAAAAAAAGGCGACGAGAATCCGTTGCTTACCTCCAGCGCGCCACCCAGAGGCGACGTCGCTCCCCTACCACCGCCCTACGACCGAGCTGCACCCACCTCGCCCCGGCGCCCCTCTCCTCCCCACTCCTCCAGACCGCAAACCTAAACCCTAACCTATGAAACAACACCGCCGCCAACCCAGGGGGCACCGCCGCCACCACTGCATAGCCTCCTCCCTCTCTCTTCCTTCTTCTCCAACCCCAAGCGACACCAATGACCGCGAGCCCCTCCCCCTCCATTTTAAACCCGTGAGTTTTATTTAATCATACCATTGTTTTATTTTCAGTTAGAATATGAATAGTATTGCAAAGATCTAATTTTTAATCTAGTGAAGGTTTGATTTTTAAATTAGCAAAGTTATAATTTTTAATTAGCAAGACTTGATTTTTAATTAAATAAAAATATGATTTTTATTTAGATAACCTTGATATTAAAAACATGATTTTTATATATAGGATAGCGATTTAAAATGCGATCTTTATATATGGATTAACGAAGTAAAAACATGATTTTTATATTATAGAAATAGTAAAAATATGATTTTTATGTCGCAAAGGTACAATTTTTTAAAATATGTAAAAATTCGATTTTTATATATGAAGTGGCGATGTAAAAGTTGGGTTTTTATTGTGAAGATAGTGAAATAAAGATATGATTTTTATTGTTTGAAAGGCGATGTAAAATATAATTTTTATTATATATAAAGCGCTATAAAAATGTAATTTTTATAATGTGGTAGAGAAATAAAAATATAATCTTTTCTATAAGTGTAGCATCATAAAAATGTGATTTATATATATATATAATAGCGTTGTTAAAAATGTGATTTTTGATATAAACCGCGTGAAACAGATGGCGAAGAAACTGACTGGAAGCAAAACGGAATCCAAACCGTTCAGAAATAAAGAATAGAGGAGTGGAACCCAATGTGAGAACTTCTCACTTTAAATTTACTTTCTAGTTATAAATATATACTAGGATGCAGATGATGCTTAGCAGCACCCGACACCCGTCATCCACAAACCATGGACGACTTATTTGTTTGTTTGATTGTATTGTAAAAATTGATTGTGTGATGTGAATGGAATAAAATATTTTATAGTTAAAAATAAAAATTTTAACGTGAGTATGAATAAAATAAATATTCATTTACAAATCGGACGATTTGTTTATGTATACTTATTTGACCGATATGGATTGGGACGATAAATTTTACATATAGCACAAACTGCACAAATAAATTCATTATTTGTTGATTGAAACCCCACACAGGTGTTGGGATGATATTTGACGTACACTAATCCCAACTGTTTATTTGTATGTCAATCGATTGGTTGACAAGCTGTGTAAGCATTGAATATTTATATTTAATGCTTATGCAGTGTAGAATGCACCTTGGATGATGGTTGACTGTGTTTGGTTGTTATTGTGTACAAGTGTGTATGAAATCCATATAAATCAAATTATATGGTAATTGACTGTGTTTGATTCCAGTTCAGAAAGAACGAATATTTTAAAATAACAATTATTTTAAAACTAACGAATATATTAAAGTAATATTCGGCAAAGGATCAAAATCTGGTTTTGATGTCCGATTTGGGATGGACACGAATATATTTAAATATATAAAGCCGTGTTGATTAGATTAACGCCATTTTGACGGGAACGATATTTATATCGATTTTATTCGTTTTTATAATGAATATCGAAAAGGAATTGATTTCAAAATCTAATGTTTTGAAAATATTATCATTTACATATATATATCGATGATATGGAATATTCAATTTTGATTTGAAATTGAATACGAAGTTGAAATCGTTTTGAAAACGAATTTAAAACGATTTTTAAAATACGTTTTAAATGGAAATCGATGAAAAAAATATTATATATATTATATATATAATATAAAGGCCTGAATAGAACGCACCGCGCTGCGGTAGTTCGCGAATTTCGACCATTGACTTCAAATGGACATTAAGGGAGATCCAACCATCGGATTCTCCTAAAACTGGAACCATTGGGTTTGTATCGAAAAGAGCTTTCTAACGAATATTAGAGATTTGAAATCTAATGGTTGGATTTGGAATTATGTCCAAATCAAATTTGGAAAAGGTCGCTGTAAGTGCAGTTCGATAGCCGTTTGTTGAAATCGACTGTACGGGCCTTAATAAAACTGTTAAAAATAACGATAATTTTTGTAAAATCATAATAAATGATTTGGAAAGAATTGAGATGAAAAATTCCATATTCGAAAAGATAAAAAGGTATTTTTATCGAAATGAACTAGAATAATAAATCCAATGTTTTTAAATAATTAAATTAGATTTGAAATGGTTTTTAAAATAATCGGAATTTCCAATATATGAATTGGAATGGATTTGAATCGAAATTATCCTCGGAATATTTCGATATTGGATTCCGTGATTATTCGGATATTGTGGAGGAATTTGGAAGATATACATAGTTATTCTAATATGGTATTTGTCGATTTCAGAATTTGATATTGAATATAAGTTGATATATTTTCTATTCAAAGCCTTGTATTTAATATCAAATGTGATTTTGGGTTTGTCATCAATGGTGTCTTCATTAACACTATTCTTGAACCCAGTTGAGAAAAGATTAAATCTTTTTATTTAGATTTAATAGAATATTCCAATTAATTGATATTTAATTGGAATTGAATTGAAATTGGTCTTTGGTTTATCGTGAACGGTGTTTTAAATAACACTTGTTCTTTAACCCGATTAACAATGAAATAAGATTTTGGGTTGTCGTGAATGGTATCTTTAATAATACTGTTCTTAGACCCAATGGAATTAAGAAAATCAGAAATTAACTGGAGATTAGTTAAGTTGAATGATTTCCTGGGTATTGATCTGATGTTGGTTTCGACCTTCGAGGTTAATACTTAGGGAATTATTCACTTGCTAATTTACGGTTAAAGGCTAATGGAATGAAATGTTATTTTGGGTTTATCATGAACCGTGTTTTAAAGGACATTGGTTCTTTAACCTAGTTAAAGGCAGGAATAAGATTTTGGGTTTTCTTGAATGGTATCTTTAATAATACTGTTCTTAGACCTAATTGAGTTAAGAAAATCAGAAACTAACTGGAGATTAGTTAAGTTGAATGGTTTCCTGGGTATTGATCTGATGTTGATTTTGGCCTTCGGGGTTAATACTTAGGGAATTGTTCACTTGTTAATTTACGGTTAAAGGCTGATGGAATGGAATGTGATTTTGGGTTTATCGTGAACCGTGTTTTAAATGACATTGGTTCTTTAACCCAGTTAAAGACATGATATGATTTCCCAAGTTAAACAATCGATAATACTGATTTTCGGGAAGATTAAAACCAAGTGGAGTTTTAATGCATCTTTAATTAGATTGAAATGATATCCAAAAGAAGATTAAAGAATAAATTTAAAAAATTTATCTTTGATAAAATTAATGGGAACCTTTCCCAAAGTATAAGAATATTTGAATAAAGGAATATTCTGGATTGGAATAAGGCGTATGTTGTGTTTTGTAGCACTTGTTTATTATATACGTGAGTTATTCGGAAAGACCAGGTTTATCCCATTCTGAATAACTAATTCGACGATATGTCGAGGATGAAGACGGTGGTTGAAGACCGGAGGTCTTCACATCGCTTGGATGATTACTTATGTCTTGACTGGGCTGTACACCCAAGACAAGGTAATAAGTGGTGATCGTCCAGACGTACTTGGAGATCGACTGGATATGCGAGGGTCTCCCCCCGTATTGGACATATGAGAGAGGAATAAGGTGCCTCCGGTTTTGTTCAGACCCAGAACAAACTTGTAAATGGATGTGTGTCTGACATCGGATTTCATTCTGTGTGATTGATATACATCGGTTGTATAGCGTGAATTTCCTGTGTGGCATGCTGAGATGCAAATGATCAAGGCTTCTGTTGAAAAGAAGGGTCTTGTGGTTGATGATCAAAACACGACTTTAATATAGCGTAGCTTTGTGTAGTGTTAATTCGCGAGCCTCACACCCCGGTGTGTACCAGAAACGGGAGAGGACTTCAGGGAGGACATGCGTTTCCTTCTAGCTAGGAGTGGCGTTAGCGTTTTACTAGCCCTGACATTTTACTTATGTGGATGATGGATTGTGAGGCGGCTCGGTTATATTGGTCGTTCCGGGGCCGATAGTTTGGTCGGGATATGACTAGTTGACGCCCATAGGGCGGGGAAACGTATTATTAAGGCATTTTAATCCACTCCGTGTGGACCGGCCCTGACGATCCAAGGGACGATGTGTTCTGTTCCTGAGACACGGGCTAGAGCGTCTCGAAGCGGTAAGTACGGTCCCTTGCCTTGGTTCACAGATGGAAATCCAACTTCCAATACGTGACATTTGCGGTTTTGATTGTAGAGCCTAGTATTGGCGACATGATATATGGTACCCATGCCGTCTAGGATTGATACATTTATATTTGAAGTTGTTTTATACACTATGCACTTATAATAGTATCAAATGATTTGATTTAGCGTACCAAGCATGCTTGGCTATTATAAGGGAAAACCCTATCCCCCGGCTTGCGTTGCATTGTGTGATAGGACCTGGGTCTTATAATAGCTTCATTTTTTTCAAAAAGCATTGCGTTGTTTTGTTATATGCATTGGTATTCTTGGGAGGAAGCCCGTTCCGTGTTATACGGCATTGTCCCTTGATATATCTGATTTAAAGTAAAGTTTTAAATAACTGCTTTAGTTCTCACACCAGTCACATAACTAATCCTAGAGTTTATTGTTTTATCCTAAACTCTGGGTGCCCCTAATTTCCACACGGGCAGCTAGTAGTTTTGGTTTTGCAGATTTATATTTACAGGATTCTGGTTTACAACTGGAATGATATTCGGAAAGCTCTGTATCCGTTTATCTCTTTCAGTTGTGTTTTGTATTGTTTTTCCGCTGCTATGTATTTAAATGTAATTTAAATCTCTGATGTATATTAAATGTATATGATTTATTCATACTCTGTTATATTCTTGTATTCTGATGGAATTGTTGTGATAAGCAATGAAATGTTCTTCTGTTTGTGTTCTCCTTCATCTTGTCCTCAAGGCAATCTGTTCTTCCTCTTCTCTTCGGAGAGCGGAGAGTTCTGGGTCCTTACATCTGTGGTCTTTCTAATTGAATCTAATATTGAGATAACCACGGATCTACAAATCTGATGCTAAAAGAAAGAAACCTTAATAATTCTAATTCACATAATTTACCTTGCATAGATAAGAAATTTGAACACCTATATCCTAAATCCTAAAAATTAATATTCTTATTTTTGAAAGATTTGGAGAAGAAAGAAAAATTCAGAGGTTTGGCATATTCTTAAAAAGTATGAGTTAGAGGGTAGGCTCTGCTAGTATATTCATAGATGTACAGGAGATTCTGGTCTGTCAGATTAAATATAATAAAATCCAAACTGTAAAGATCGAAAATATAATGTTAATTCGCCCAGATATGAGTCGACCTGGACCCATGGAGGGTCGACCCGTGTGCCGACCCACCTCTAAAGTGTGTCGACCACTGGGTCGACCCATATATGATCTGGGTCGACCCATGACCTGGGCCATTAACGTTATATTTTCCGAAATTAAATTCTTGTCTAACGTTGCTTGTAACATTTGTTTTCTTGATAATTATTGTTGTAAATTATTTTCTTCCATTTATGATGCATAGTCAATATTTCAATTTCAAACTTATGCGCATATATATGCGTTTAACTCTTTGAACCTTTGTCTGTTAATAGTTGTGCCATAAATGTCATTATTAATGCTATAAATTAATTGATTTCTTAATTTCTGATATATATATATATATATATTTGAATTTCAAATGTAGTTGTTCTCATGCCTATTTTTCATTCATTCCACATTTATTACTTTCAGCCTTAAATTACACTTAATTTCAATTTTTGAATTTATGTGTATATATTTACGCACAACTTCATTTCTTTTCAAAATTCAAACGATGTTATACCGACATTTAATTCTTACTCATTTTGATTGATTGCAGGTTACTTATGGATTTCATATATATATATATATATATATATATATATATATACATATATATCACATACACATATACACGTATATACACACTCACCTATATGTATAATTTTTCTTATATGTATATTCATATATATTTTTCTCTTAGAACATGCATATCTTTAGTCGTCCCTATAAAATTAAAAACATGACGTTGGCGGGACTCGAACTCCTAACCTCCGCCTTGAGAAGTGCATGCCTTACTAACTCATCTAACTTAGCTTTTGTTCACAGGACTAAAAATATTGGTAGCTATTGTTTTTTTTTTGTTCCTTTTAAATATTCTTTTTTCATGTTTGTTCTAAAACTTCGTTTAAAGATATCTTTTTCGTTCTAAATCCATTTTCTACAAATCATAGGTCTAAATTGATCAGAAATCGCTATAGACACAATAACACTAACCCTGTGACCCAATTCTGAAAATTTTACAAATTTTTATTACATTATTTAATTATAAACGCGGGCTGTTACATTCTCCCACTCTTAGGAAAATTCTTCTCGGAATTTGGTAAGGGTAAAATTAAGTAATTTCCCGCTTAATTTATAACCATCATATGTACATCCAATTTTGCAACCATTTATGCACTTGACCAAAGTGTAAAACAACATAATAATACATGAATGCAATGAATGTCTAAGAGGTACCTCCTATATTAATGCAAATTTTATCGAAACCCTCTTGAAAATATGATGCACACATCCTAAATATACTAGCGATTTCTATATAAATGCAATATTTTGAAAATAAAAATACTTTTTAATCCAATTCTTTCTACACTCTTAAAGAGCAAGAGCGAAGTTCATCCAATTTTTGCATACAAACCCCACTAACCAACTTTAGATTTGCGAATTACAAGAAAGCCTAATTTTCTGAATTTGATTTCTTATGTTGGAAAGAGGTAAAAAAATGGAAAATTATATATTCTCCATCTAACATTTCCCCATACTTGGAAAACTTAATTGCTAATTGTACAAAAATTCCTAATTTCTGTTCCAAGCAATGTTTGCATAAGAAAATTTTCGTTTCAATTTCCAAACTTACATTGGAATTCATTTTCCCTTATTGTTCTTTATTTTACAGTTGTCATCATTGTTTGTTTTCTTTTTAGTTGTAACATCACCTTCTTCTTTAGTTGATTTAACTTAATCACCGATCTAAGCTTAATTTTAAATAAGCCTTCTAGTTCTTTCAAAACTAAAATAGGAAAACAAGCACAGTACACAGCTACTACCAAGTATTTAAAATCCTAGGACCATGTCCCCGTTGATAAAGAAAAGTCCAAACCACAGGATCTAAACAACTCGCTTGCCCTCAACTATCAACTTGTCACAACTTGTCCTTGCTGTATACTAACAATCTTTTCCAAGCAACAACCTAGGCTCTATAGTGCTTACAGACTCTATGGGAATTGACTATTATTCCAAAATAATTCTCGTTATCTACTTTATAGCCTAAAAAATATTTCTCATCTTTCCTAGTTACTAATTCTTACCTACTCCATGATTTAAAAAAAGGGTTTGGCTTTATCACTTTTTTTTCAAAAAAATAAAAGCTTCAAAATTTTATTTTTCTTCATTAAAACTTATTTTTGCCAAATATTAAGAAGTGACATCTCATAAAAAAACACATTTTTTTTTCAAGTCACAAAAACTGGAGTAGACAAGAAAATTATTTCTCAATTAATTTCACAATAGCTCATTATTACTACATTTGTTTAATTACTCACAACTAGGTGCTAATTCCAAAATTTATCCCAAACATCCACTCTATTCTAAATTTTAACAAATTCTTTTGTCCACCCTCCAAAGTTTATGTCAAAACAATTAATAAAAATTTATGTTAAAAGAATAGAGATTTTCAAAATTTTCCTTACCGAGAATTTTAGTTTTTGACAAAATCTAATCTTTTCTATGTTTCCTTATTTAATCCTTTCATACTTTATAGCTTAAAAACTAGCAAGCTATACATGCTCTATAATGTACATGTTTTTCTGAAAGAATTCGTTTTAGATTAAAATAGTTCATATGAAATCACCATTTCCAAAGTATACCCCGCTTTTTCCCCAAAACTCAACATGTACTTTTCAAATATGTTGCTTACATATTTTTTCCTCAAACATAAAAAAATACCTGTTTTTGTTTCAAAAAAAATGTTTCTACACAATTTGGCTAGTACACATTTTAAAATAGTAAATTTTTAAGGCCAAAACTTGAAAAACACCTTAAAGTATCACCTAAAAGCTTTTAAAATTACAAGTTCTTAAAAGTTAACAATGGAGCTAAACTCTAAGTGGGTTTCTAACGCACTTAAACTTTCCTAAATATTCCCCTAAATCATTTCTCTCAGATATATATATATATATATTCCTAATCCATTTTCCTTTTTACTCTTTCCCAGTTTATAAGGCTCTACTGCCAAACCCACTAATACGAAATAAAACATTCCAATACCAACATATGCATTCATCTTTTTCCATTACGAAACACAATGTAAACTTTTCACCCAAACCACCTAAGGTTCTCTTATTCTCAAATTTCCATGACCATTTTTGTAGTATACATGACTGATATCCCAAGTCTTTCCATATGTCGTTTTTCCTATTTAGTGGGTTCCTTTATGGATCCAGATGTTTATATATAATATACTTATATTTTAATAGAACAAATACGCTTACTCACTATAAATACTTAGCAATTCAAAACCTGGGCTCTGATACTAGATGTAACAACCATAATTTCGATAGACCGGATTTTTCTCAAAAATCTTAACCTATCGAAGCACGAGTTGGCTTGTTTGGTATCCTACAGAAAAGATAGAGATAATAAATATATCTAAGCTCAATAAAGCATCTCACAATGGAATGGATAAAATATAATTATCAAACATATGCTTATTGAAATATTAACACCATCTAACAAGTGTCCAAAGGCTACCAAATTTCTACCATAAATCTAACGTGCGAGTATATTATGAGGAGGAGGCCAGACCACAAATTCTGGTGAGAGGAAAAATTATACATTCTGAAATAACCCTACATATACCGTTTAGTTACATTTCCTTTATTATTAGGTTATTCGGGTTAATAGCACTTTAGGCTCTACACACACGTCGTACCCATTTACTCCCCCAGTAGATTAAACCTAATATAATCATATATGTAGTTGTAACCAACATCTCAAGGTACTCCCCATAATACCCTCATCATACGGTCTCCAGTGTCACCCATGGAAGTATGCCCAACTTGCATCCTACACCATATTGTATATAACAATTCTGTGATTTTTATTTGATGATAACAAACATGTATTTATTATTATAAATATGTTTGTAATCGTGCGGTTATACTACATCACGAACAGAATATAATATTTATATTTAAATAGAATACTACTACACAAGAATTTAAATATTCAAACAGTATTTTATTTAAATATAATATTTTATTTCAACATCTCAATAGTACAAATTTATAACTCCACTATTTGTACATTTCACAGAAATATAATTCATTCACATTCGGTTTCATTTGTATACATTGCTCCTCACTACAGTTCACTCAGTTGTACAAACACCCATATACACTGTTGCCTCACTACATTTCTCTCAGTCACTCAGGTACAGTTACTCACACATACATTAACACAGTTTTTGTGTAACAACCCGAATTTTTATAATATGTTAATACAAGAATCAAGGCAGAATTAAATTTTAAAATAAGAATCAAGGGAAATGGGTTGCGCCATTGTGTTCGTCTCGAAATTTTACATGAAATAAAGTCCGAGTTTTCGAAAATCGGAGTCCGTATGACCAAGTTATGGCCTGTACAAGTTTCAGCAGACTTTCATGCAAACTGACCCCAGGTCGACTGTAGTGTCGACTGCACAGTCAACTTCCCCCCCCCCCCCCCCAGGTCGAGTGTAGTGTCGACCTCCCCCCGGTACAGGTCGACCTAGTCGGCCTGGTGTGGCCCAGAACCCATTTTTGAGGCCCGGGATGAGTTTTGATGGTCCGGATTGACTCTAGGGATGATCTAAGGGCCTAAATGAGTTCCTACATCTATAAATACAGCCTAATGCCTAACCCTAATTCACTACAACATGTCTAGCCACCATTATACTACTAAAATCCCTCTTGGACATGGCCGCCATCTCTAATCCTCTTCTTAAGCTTTCATACGTAATCCAATGCAAAGATGAAGACTTCTACAACAATTCAAGGAGATGAATTAACAACTCTACAACGTTTCAACATTGATTTCAGTTCTTAAATTCGCTAGCCATGCTAAGTAAGTTCTAGTTACTTTTTAGATTAAAATACTTAATTTTAATATGGCTATGGAATAAAGTGTAATTGGATATAAGCAAGTTTATCAATTCAGACCTATTCCTGTTTACCTTTGAACCTTGAGTTTTGAGACTTGTTCATCCCCATTCTTATGTCTAGTTCATGCTCTATTCAGTCATTGTAAATCAGTTTCTTGGATTCATGTTGATATTATTATCAAGATCCAATCTTTATGCCTATCATGATGATTTTATGCTATTTTCTCTCTGATCTTGTTTTATTGCAAAATTCTACCTTTCTCCTATTTATTTTCTTTTGATGAACCTAGATCAATTTCGGATCTAGGCCTAAACCACGATTTTGCGTACGATTGAATACGGGGAAAAGTATGGGAATATTACCTATTTGGATATATGTGATTGGTGGAATTGATGGCATAACATGAAAATTTGATATATGGGTATTATTGCCATTGATATGAAATTTGATAATTGGGTATCGCCATTAAAATGGTAATTGCAAGAATTGGGATTGGCATATGTAATTTGGCTAGAACTTGATAGGTGTAAATTGGCATAAATTTGGCATACATATAAAATGGCATGAACTGAACATATGTAGATTTGGTATGAAATGGGGCATATGTAAAACTGATATGTAATCTAGAAATTGGGCATATGTTAATTATGTGAGATTTGTAGTTGAAACACATATGATAATTTATGTCTTGAAAAAGGCTAATATGAACACGCCTATGTGGGTTTTGGGTAGTTGGCATGTAACAGCCTTAAAGGAGGGATAGATAAAAATTGAGATAAGTTGCCTTTAATGGCATAAGGTAAATTGTGATAAAATCGGTATGATTTTGCATACCATTAATTGATGAACATAATTGAGTCAATTATGGACATCGTTAAATTAGGAATTAATTAATAATTTGAATAGGGAAATTATTAAGACTGGGGTAAATGATTATAAGTGATAATCAATGCTTAGGACACGAGGTTGGACTCATTTGTGACGTAAAACTGCCCGGACCCGCCCGGCAAATCCAGTAGTCACAAATGGTTGCCCAATGAGAGAGGTCCTAGGCCCAAATTAAAAGCGTAACAGTTGTAAAGACACGAGGTTAGACTCTTTTATGGTGTAAGACTTCCCGGACCTGCCCGGCAAATCCAGCTGCCATAAATGTAAGTCTAATGTGAGAGGTCTTTATAGGGTTACGGTCTTAATGAATTAAGAAATACTTAAACAGATAAACATGTGGTGGGACATGGGGATTAAGTGGGTGACATGTGGGTGACATATGGAAATACGAATAGTAATACTTAACCAACATAACATGGTAATTAGACCAATGGGTAGGGTTAAGTAAACTAAGAACACTTAACCAATATGGTATGAGTGGGTGGGTTAAGTAATATGATTAGGCTAATGATACTTAACCAATATGGTATGAATGGGTGGGTTAAGTAATATGATTAGGCGAATGACACTTAACTGTTATGACATGAATGGTTGAGTTAAGTAAATCTTAATTAATGACTAAGTGGGAATGATAACTTATGGAATAAAGTAAGTTAGGCGGAACAATAGATAAGATGAGATAACTTATGTAATAAGGAAAGATGTGCTTCATTGTGGATAAAGCAATATGTAAAGACAAGAATGAATTTACAATTGAAGGCGACATAAGTTATATTATAAAAAGGAACAAAACATTGGTTAGGTTGGATAATCCTCTGAGTATCAATCTAATGTTGATTCCGGTCTTCGGGGTTGGTATTTAGGGAATTATTCTCTCTCTCCAGTGTGTTTGTAAGTTAAGGGGTACTTGGTTGTAAAGATTGAATAAGAACATGTTATTATACCATAACGAGGGTTAATGTATGAATCATAGGAATAACATGTTGTGGGCTTATTAATGGACTTAATATAGTGCAAGTTAAGAATTGAATTAATAAGCAAAGTTGAAGGTTGGTATGAATGGAAATAACCAAGTTAAATGATAAGACTGATGAGGTAGCACAAGCGCATAGTTAATGGATAGACATAGGGTCTAATTGCAGATAAAGCCAAGGCGCTTGGTTAAACCCAGACGTTGGAGATAATATGAATGACATGTAAAATATAACCTATAAGCACTTAACCAAGATAAAGCATTTATTAAGACATGAGGATGATGTAGGGGTTAAGTGGGGAATATGGGTAACATGTAAGACATAACTGGTGTATACTTAACCAAAATTTAAGCATGTAAGTGGACATGAATAAGAAGGGGTTAAGTAAGAATTACTAGAGGGGACCAAGCATAGGAGGGAAGCTTGTGTCGAGGAAAGGGGACCCTTTTCAGACCAGTAGCCCATTACGTATCTTTGTGAGCTCGACCCATGTCGAGGACGGGACACGCATACTGGGTTTGATTGTAAGAGGTCAAAACGGGTTAGCGGTGGCAACACAAGTCCAACGGGTTTCATATGCGTGTGTGGACCCGGGTTTGTAGGTAAGACGTTGTTGCATCGTGTAGGTATAAGCCATGCATCTCTGTTGTATCGGGTTGCCACTTTGGGGAATGATACACCCCACTGTGGGGCCAGCACGGGTATCTACGAGTTAGGGAGCCGATCGAATGGGGAGGGTAGTGGGTACGACTAGTGGAGATAGGAGCAGGTGGCACCTATGACGGCAGCTATGAGTACATCTACCATATTATGAATATTGTAATTAGAATGGGGAGGGTAGTGGGTTCCACTAGTGGAGATAGGTGCAGGCGGCACCTATGACAGCAGCTAGGGGTACACGAAACTACCATTATTATTATCACTTATGTTCAGTAGGCAGGATCACCTTATTATATAACACGGGTACTAGTTGGGACACTAGTAGGGGTAAGGATCCTTGTTACAGGGGACAGTAGTTGGAGTACTAGTAGGAATACGAAACATTCCATGTAAGACACTTGTAAAGATGCTAGTTAGGTGGTGCAGAGCAAATAGATATCACAGAAATCTTTTAATGGCGAAGCAGAGGAATCGTGATATGTTTGATGGGAATTTTACGAAATTATACTTAGTTTATCTTGAATGGGAACCTTGCGATGTTACTTGACAAAAATCACATCTTAGTTATCCTGCCTGTTGCTTATCTTGTCATCATGCTTATGTTTACTTTCAGTTTACTCATGCCATATTATCCTTAACTATTTTTGTGCTGAAAGTCACTAGGACTTACTCAGTCTTTATGACTGACCCGTTTTGTTTCGCCTCTTTTTCTTCCGTTTCCCCCCCCCCTCCCCCCCCAGGTTCACAGGGTGGGAATGCAGCTTAGTTCGGATCTTACCAAGCTCCACGGCTCTTTCGTGTATGGCTTGGATTTCTCTTGGCTATGGCTTGCTTTGCTTTATTAGGGAATACTACAGTTTGTTTTTATGCTTCTTTGTTTTTTAGCAAGACAGATATTTTAACTATGTAATTGGGTATTGGAAGTTGATGGGCTTTTATTGTAAACAATCATATTCAATAAATGATTTTAAGTACTTCCACTTTACTTTCCGCTGTTTTATATATGTCTGTCTTGTAATATTTCTGTTCCAGTACCCATAATGCTCCATTGAAGTTAAGGCATTCTCTTTGTGAGTGACCTTAATGGATGTGGGATGTTACATTTGGTATCAGAGCAGAAGGTTACCAGACTGGGCAAAAGTTTTCAAAAACCTTCTGAAACTAGTTTTCAAAACGTTTACAAGGAAGCAAATTTTCAAGAAAACTTTGTTTTGATTAAAAGCCCAGGGACAAGCATAGTAAAGATGAGAATGAGGGAGTTTGGCCAAGGAGCACAAGCCAAAGATAAGAAACCCATGGATATAAACTTGGTTCAAAAAGGAAGCAAAAAGGAAACACAAAAGAAGGAAGAAAAGTCTAAAGATAAAGGAGGAGAAAAGTTCTTTACTTATGGAAGCTTGACTCCAGAGGATGGACAGAGGACATGACCTACTTCGGGAAGGCAGGCGAATGCTCTCATAGTTGGTGGATAGGATAGAAGTAGCAAAATTTCCGTAGAGAGTTTAGTTTCCTTATCTGATTATTGAGTTAGAACTCTTTCCGATTATGGAATTCTGATTCTGTAGTCGAGTCTATGCACTTTAATACTAGTCTTGTTTCTGATCTGGTTATAGTCTCAAACCCCATAGGGGTTACGACTCATCTGCTGGTGATAGGTTGGGGTTTGAGAGATATCTGTGTTAGGCGTCAAGTAGGACGCATACATTCTGGGTTTTATCATGCTTAGTTTTCTAAGAATCATTTGGTAATCTGATCTATACAAGTAGTCTGTAAATATCTGTATATATCTGATAAGGTTAAGATTTCCAGTTTTGACATTGTCTAAAGAGGGTAATCCTCCGAGTGTCAATCTGATATTGATCTCGGTCTTTGGGGTTGATACTTAGGGGAATTATTCTCTCAACCAATGTCTAATGGGAACCAAGTTTTTGTTTTATCTGTACTCGCTTCCATCGTTTGACTGTATCCTATCGATCGAATCTTCGAACTTTAGGTAGAAACTAATGGGTGTAAACATGTGTTTGAGACATGTTATGTTTGATGGTTGCAAGTGGATGCTAGTGGTTGCCCGTGGATGCATATACACACACTAGGCACTAGATCGGCTCGAAAACACTCTCATACTGCATATGGATGTGTGAGCATTTTTAATTTTTGTGGATGCAAAATGATTGACTCAGCACATGGATGTTGCATATGACTGAATGGTTGTGCACTCATATAGAAATGATATGTATCGAGTAGGAAAATTGCATACATGTTGGACTCATGGCACTGGCATAATTCACATTAAGGAGGTCAACTGAATTAGTGGACCGCCTGATCTTTGCATTAGACAGGGAACATATACACACACTTCTTGCATATGTTCATACAACATTAGAAATCTCTTAAGGACAATGAATGCCTGTGATTGGTGATTGAGTAGATGGATGATTGGATGGTAGGACACATTCTTCTTAACTTGAAGATTTCGGGGACGAAATCCTTTAAGGAGGGAGAATGTAACAACCCGCATTTTTAAGTATAATTAAAAATGAAATAAAATATATGAAAATATGCTTATGATAGGTAAATAATGGTGATGCATAAGAAGAATTAATTAATACATGAAAGAGAAGAAAAATTAGTTCGATAACGGTGTGTGTAACGGAAAAGATAGTAAAATGAGGATAACTAATTTAAGAATCAGGAATTAGGTAAAATGGACATCACCATTGCGTTCCTCTCGAAATTTTACATGAAATAGAGTCCGAGTTTTTGAAAATCGGAGTCCGTATGAAGAAGTTATGGCCTGTAGAAGATTCAGAAGGTTTCGGTCAGCACAGAACTGGGCAGGTCGACCTGGGAGTCGACCTCCCGCATGGGGGTCGACTATAGTGTCGACCCCCCCCCCCCCCTACAGGTCGACCTAGTCGGCCTGTTTCGGTCCAGAACATGTTTTTGAAGCCCAGGGATGATTTTTGATGGTCCGGATTGGTTTTAGGGTTAATCTGATGGCTGAAATGAATTGCTACACCTATAAAAACAACCTAAGACCTAGCCTTCTCTACACACAATTCTATTCTGCTTCTTCTCTACCTCTGTTCTAAATAAAAATAAAAATGGCGTCGCTACCCTGCTGGAATCAAAACTAGAAGCTAATCAACATCAACCTAAGCAACTCAATTCAAATTAGAGATTAAAGCTTCTGCAACGATTCTACAACAATTAAAGTTCTTTCTTTAATCCAGCCAAGGCAAGTACAGTTATTTTCCGCTATAAACGTTAATTCTGATTGTGACATGAATTGTAAATATGAATCTGAGATTATATCTGTTCTGTTCTGTTTAGATCTATCTTATTTTGTATCTCTTTCCTCTTTCTGTTCTATAGCCAGGCTACCACGAGCCTGAGCCAATCTCATAAGAGATTAACATACGCTAAAATGTTTGGGACAGTAAAATGAATGATGCATAAATTGGGCATGACCAATAGGTGACTAATTTGAGGAAAGAACATGGACTGTAGCTAGAACATGAATCTGAGACATATGACTGGACATGTTATATTTGTAACATAAAGGGTATTGAACATATGACTTGAGATAAAGAGAATATGGCTTAGGTGTAAAGATTTACATTAAAGTAGGATATCTATTAAATGAAAATAAACACCTAAGTAAGGGATCTTTGGGATATATGACATGCATTGAAATCGATGGCTATATTTGGTATAATTTATATGTGAATCTTTTGTACTAGGCAAGTTGAACTAAATTGGGACATGTAAATTATGACCATAACCCGTGACATGCAAATTCAATGCAACGTGGGGTATATGATCATAGTGTGAATCATGACAACTATTTAAGCATGTAAACTTAGGCCAAGTTTATAATTAGGCAAGATATGTTGGTGAAACATTAAGGAATGATTAAATCTGATATATTTGCCTAATTTGCTAGTTCCGCTATATTTGTCTAATCTGCTAGTCCTGTTATATAGCCTAATCTGCTAAATCTGTCATCTGCTAAGTCTGTTGAAAATGCCAAATCTGCTAAACTAAATCTGTTGAGATGCTTAATCTGTTATCTGCTAAATCTGCTAGTTTGCTTAATCTGCTAAATCCGTTAAGTCGCCTAATCTGAAAAATCTGTTATCTGCTATATCTGTTGAGTTGATATAATTAGTCCGCTATTGACATAATCTAAATTGGCTATAGTTATGAATAATTGACATGTATATTAGGCGTGGGTATAAATGGTAAATCATTAATTAATTGGCCGCAAAGATAAACATGGCTAACTCGAGGTTAGAATGAGTTTGCGGCGTAATTCTGCCCGGAACTGCCCGGCATATCCAGTGGCCGCAAACAATAGGTTCTAATGTGAGAAGTTAGTCATAACATGCTTGAAACCCGAGGTTAGACTCAGTTTGCGACAGAAACCTGCCCGGAACCAACCGTCCTAACCAGTAGCCGCAAACTGTCAGTCTAATGTGAGAGGTTTGGGCATTAATATTTAATTAATGAAAATCTGAGATAATTATGATGTCTAAAACGTGTTGGGTAAGGTTAAACCAATTGGACCAATGAATCTGATGAACCCGTTTCGTGAATCCGTAGGCCCAATACAAAATTAGATAATCTGTAACCAGTTAATCTGTAAGTCTTTTAATCCGTAACCAGTTAATCTGTAAGCCTATTAATCCGAACATCTGATCCGTTAGTCTGAAAACCTGTTAACTTGATTGTCTGATCTGTGAACTAGTTAATCTAAATTTTGTATGTTTGAAACTTGTAGACAAGTTAAGCTGAAATCTGTTAGTCTGGGGACACAAGGTTAGGAGGGGAATTACTTGTGTCATCTGTTGTTTGGGACCCATATTAGTCAGTAACCCTTTCTGGTATCAAAACTTTGACCCAACAGTAAGTAGGGTCCGGGCATGCTTACTGAACTAATTATAAGCGGTTCATTCTGATAATGGCGAGGGGTGTTGATGGTGCGTTCCAACCGAGTCATGTGCGTGCATGGATCCCGGTCTGCCTCTGAGGATGTAAGACTTTGTGACATCTGTAAATAGGTCTGTGCCAATTGGTTGTCACTTTAGGGAGTGATACACCCTACTGTGGGGCCAACACAGGATATTTATGTATTAGGGAGCCGATCGCTTGGGGTAGGGTTTTAGGGTACACTTAGTTCTGTTTGTTTCTGTTGGTACCGTCTGTTTCTGTTGGGTGGTAACACCTGTCTGTTTCTGCGTGGTACCGTCTGTTCGGGTGGTAAAGGCCCATTACTAGTGTACACCTAATTCTACATTATGTTTCCGTAGGGATTAATTTGTTTCTGCTTCTGTCTGTTTCTGATTGGGTAGTAAAGGCCCATTATTAGCATTCTGTTTCTGTTAAATTATTCTGTACCCGTTTCTGTTTCAGTTTAGACATTAGGGTGACACCTAATTCTGTTATACTAGTATTAGTGCAGAGAAGTGTAAAGAAATAGCTTATATCATTTTGTTCTTCTGTTATATCTGCTACACCTGTTACAGTTATCTCTCATCCAGTTTTATGTTCATGTCATATTATTATTATCTGTTCATATGCTGAAAGTCACTGGACTTGCCAGACTTTATGTCTGACCCTTGTTGTTTCGCCTCTTTTCTTCCGTTCCCCCCCCCCCCTAGGTTTTCTAAGGAGGGAATACTCTAGGTAGATCTGGATTTTCTTCTGCTTGAAGTGCTTAAAGTATGGCTTGTCTTCTTCTGTGGAGATTATGATTTTGAACTACGCATTCTGAAGGCTTTTGTATAAGACTGATATTTTGTACTTGAATTCTGATATTGTGATTTGAAAAGATGTAACCATACTGATTTCTGTTTTCTGCTGTAATAAAGTTATAAATTTTTCAAGTACTATTTTATCTGTCTTGTAAGTTTCTGTTCTGTTTACTAAAATGCTCCACCAAAGTTAAGGCATTCCCTTTGTGAGTGACCTTAACGGAGGTGGGGTGTTACAAAAGCCATATGCACAATCTTTTGATTCTCTCTTGAAATCTCTCCTCTCTCTCTTTTCACCATAATTTTGTAGGCATCTGACATATGTCGGAGGGCAAAGAAGTGCTCAACCTCCATCTGTAGCCACAGTAGTTCTATCTGCGTCTAATCTTATTTCAAGTTGTGTAGAGTTGCCGTGTGTTGGAGGTAGCTTCGAAGGACTTGTCAACAAACTATACAAGGACAGTAAGAACAAGAGACTAGTTGTTATAGCTTAATCCACGAAGGAGGAAAAAGGTGAAAGGAAAGAGGCCAAAGTGAAAGAATAGTAGAAACCATGACAAGAGAGAGTATCTTTAGTATGGTAAGAAGGGAGTGTAGTTAAGTATTATAGGAAAAGAACAAGGGCAAAGGACAGGATCGTCGAGAGGGCAATTGTATGCTCTCACTACTAGCGTACCTAAGGGAGGTGGTAACGTTACAATTAAAGGTTTACCTTTTCTTTTCTATCATCCCGCTAGAACTTTGTTTTTGTACATCGCATCCTTTTAATTCTGCTTCGATAGTTGAGTCTCTGCACCTTAGTACTAGCGTATTGGAGGATCCCAATTTTTGTCTCAAATCTGGTTGGGGAATCGGCTCATTTATTCATGACTTGTTAGGATTTGAGAATGTCTATGCTAGGTGTTGAGTTTAGAAGGAATGCTCATGTTTTTGTGAGATATGGAGTGGATTCTAGGGATGGAGTGGTTATCCAATAAGGGTGCCATTCTCGGTTTTGAAAGGAGGGTAGTTAGACTCTTGACTTGCCACGGTAATGCCCTCGAAGTCTAGTGTAACCCTTAGGGTTTTTGCCATGCTTAGTTACCTAGAATCTCTTGATACATAAGTTGATCCGCTCGAGTAGTGTTCGCCACTAAGGCGGATGGGTCATTTCGCTTATGCATAAGTTGTAGAGAGTCACCTAAGTAAGTACATTGGGCAACATGGTTGACATTTGTTTATTTTCAAGAGATAATTCATCTATGTGGAATACTTTCTAGTAAGTGAACGAGATCCAAGATTCATTAGTGAATTTTGGAGAGTTTGTGTGAAACCATGAGTACGCAGTTATGTTTAAGCTGAGTATACTGGGAGGAGGATAAGTGAAAGTGGAACGAGAGGCAATAGTGAAATGAGTTCCAACTCATATTTTGGAAACAAGAACTAAGAAGCTATGAAATTGTGGAGTTAAAGACGGTCAAAGCACAATGGAGTTAAGCTCAAGGAAATGCGACTTAGAAGATTGAAGTCTAGATTTGTGCATCACATCTCTTTTTAAGAGTATATTCTTGATCCCTCTTTTCCTGTAGAGCTTACTTGCATGCTATCTTTTGTGTATATCCTCTCGGTCCTATTCTCAATCCAATTTCTGTTGCAAACCCCATAGGGAGTATGACTCATCTGTTAGTTTTACATATTGGGGCTTGGGGTTGTCCGTTGGGTTGATTAAACCTTTTGGGTTTTATAGGATATGGGTTGGTTTTAGGAAGGGATTTCTTGTGGCCTAAAAGGAGTCCATCATGCTTAGTTTCCTAGAATCACATATATATTGGTTGGGTTGAGAATTTCTTTGGGTGTCAGTCTGATGTTGATTTCGGTCTTCGGGGCTGGTGCTTAGGGAATTCTTCTCCTAATCAGTATATATGTGACGTAGATTTCCAGCTTTGATGGGTGCAGAGTTTTTACTTGCTTCTATCATTCGACTATATCTTTAGGTAGGAATAGTTGGGTGTAAACATGTGTTTGAGACATGTTATGATTGATGGTTGCAAGTGGTTGCAAGTGGTTGCTAGTGGTTGCATGTGGATGCATATACACACACATTAGGCACTAGATCGGCTCAGTCACCTTTCATATTGCATATGCATGAATGTTTACACTTGTTTATGGATGAAATTGAATGTGTTATCATACGGATGTTGCACATGGATGGATGTTTGTGCACACATATAGTGTTTATGTGACTAGGACTATTTGCATACATGTTGGACTCATGGCACTAAACATATTTTGCATCTAGAAGATCAATCAGGCCTGATCATTTGCATTAGATAAGGAACATATACACACACTTCTTGCATATGTTCATACAGCATTAGAAATTTCTTAAGGACAATGAATGCCTGTGATTGATGATTGGGTAGATGGATGATTGGATGGTAGGAAACATTCTTCTTAACTTGAAGATTTCGGGGACGAAATCCTTTAAGGAGGGGAGAATGTAACAACCCGAATTTTTATAACATGTTAATACAAGAATCAAGGCAGAATTAAATTTTAAAATAATAATCAAGGGAAATGGGTTGCGCCATTGCGTTCGTCTCGAAATTTTACATGAAATAGAGTCTGAGTTTTCGAAAATCGGAGTCTGTATGACCAAGTTATGGCCTGTACAAGTTTCAGCAGACTTTCAGGCAGACTGACCCCGGGTCGACTGTAGTGTCGACTGCACAGTCGACTCCCCCCCCCCCCCCCCCCAGTTCGACTGTAGTGTCGACCTCCCCCCTGTACAGGTCGACCTAGTCGGCCTGGTGTGGCCCAGAACCCATTTTTGAGGCCCAGGATGAGTTTTGATGGTCCGGATTGACTCTAGGGATGATCTAAGGGCCTAAATGAGTTCCTACATCTATAAATACAACCTAAGGTATAACCCTAATTCACTACAACATGTCTAGCCACCATTATACTACTAAAATCCCTCTTGGTCATGGCCGTCGTCTCTAATCTTCTTCTTAAGCTTTCATACGTAATCCAATGCAAAGATGAAGACTTCTACAACAATTCAAGGAGATGAATTAACAGCTCTACAACGTTTCAACATTGATTTTAGTTCTTAAATTCGCTAGCCATGTTAAGTAAGTTCTAGTTACTTTTTAGATTAAAATACTTAATTTTAATATGGCTATGGAATAAAGTGTAATTGGATATAAGCATGTTTATCAATTCAAACCTATTCCTGTTTACCTTTGAACCTTGAGTTTTGAGACTTGTTCATCTCCATTCTTATGTCTAGTTCATACTCTATTCATTCGTTGTAAATCAATTTCTTGGATTCGTGTTGATATTATTATCAAGATCCAATCTTTATGCCTATCATGATGATTTTATGCTATTTTCTCTCTGATCTTGTTTTATTGCAAAATTCTACCTTTCCCCTATTTATTTTCTTTTGATGAACCTAGATCAATTTCGGATCTAGGCCTAAACCACGATTTTGCGTACGATTGAATACGGGGAAAAGTATGGGAATATTACCTATTTGGATATATGTGATTGGTGGAATTGATGGCATAACATGAAAATTTGATATATGGGTATTATTGCCATTAATATGAAATTTGATAATTGGGTATCGCCATTAAAATGGTAATTGCAAGAACTGGGATTGGCATATGTAATTTGGCTAGAACTTGATAGGTGTAAATTGGCATAAATTTGGCATACATATAAAATGGCATGAACTGAACATATATAGATTTGGTATGAAATGGGGCATATGTAAAACTGATATGTAATCTAGAACTTGGGCATATGTTAATTATGTGAGATTTGTAGTTGAAACACATATGATAATTTATGTCTTGAAAAAGGGCTAATATGAACACGCCTATGTGGGTTTTGGGTAGTTGGCATGTAATAGCCCTAAAGGAGGGATAGATATAAATTGAGATAAGTTGGCTTTAATGGCATAAGGTAAATTGTGATAAAATCGGTATGATTTTGCATACCATTAATTGATGAACATAATTGAGTCAATTATGGACATCGTTTAATTAGGAATTAATTAATAATTTGAATAGGGAAATTATTAAGACTGGGGTAAATGATTATAAGTGATAATCAATGCTTAGGACACGAGGTTGGACTCATTTGTGACGTAAAACTGCCCGGACCCGCCCGGCAAATCCAGTAGTCACAAATGGTAGCCCAATGTGAGAGGTCCTAGGCCCAAATTAAAAGCGTAACAGTTGTAAAGACACGAGGTTAGACTCTTTTATGGTGTAAGACTGCCCGGACCCGCCCGGCAAATCCTGCTGCCATAAATGTAAGTCTAATGTGAGAGGTCTTTATAGGGTTACGGTCTTAATGAATTAAGAAATACTTAACCAGATAAACATGTGGTGGGACATGCGGGTTAAGTGGGTGACACATGGAAATACGAATAGTAATACTTAACCAACATAACATGATAATTAGACCAGTGGGTAGGGTTAAGTAAACTAAGAACACTTAACCAATATGGTATGAGTGGGTGGGTTAAGTAATATGATTAGGCTAATGACACTTAACCAATATGGTATGAATGGGTGGGTTAAGTAATATGATTAGGCGAATGACACTTAACTGTTATGACATGAACGGTTGAGTTAAGTAAATCTTAATTAATGCCTAAGTGAGAATGATAACTTATGGAATAAAGTAAGTTAGGCGGAACAATGGATAAGATGAGATAACTTATGTAATAAAGAAAGATGTGCTTCATTGTAGATAAAGCAATATGTAAAGACAAGAATGAATTTACAATTGAAGGCGACATAAGTTATATTATAAAAAGGAACAAAACATTGGTTAGGTTGGATAATCCTTTGAGTATCAATCTGATGTTGATTCCGGTCTTCGGGGTCGGTATTTAGGGAATTATTCTCTCTCCAGTGTGTTTGTAAGTTAAGGGGTACTTAGTTGTAAAGATTGAATAAGAACATGTTATTGTACCATAACGGGGGTTAATGTATGAATCATAGGAATAACATGTTGTGGGCTTATTAATGGACTTAATATAGTGCAAGTTAAGAATTGAATTAATAAGCAAAGTTGAAGGTTGGTATGAATGGAAATAACCAAGTTAAATGATAAGACTGATGAGGTAGCACAAGCGCATAGTTAATGGATAGACATAGGGTCTAATGGCAGATAAATCCAAGGCGCTTGGTTAAACCCAGACGTTGGGGGTAATATGAATGACATGTAAAATATAAGCTATAAGCACTTAACCAAGATAAAGCATGTATTAAGACATGAGGATGATGTTGGGGTTAAGTGGGGAATATGGGTAACATGTAAGACATAACTGGTTTATACTTAACCAAAATTTAAGCATGTAAGTGGACATGAATAAGAAGGGGTTAAGTAAGAATTACTAGAGGGGACCAAGCATAGGAGGGAAGCTTGTGTCGAGGAAAGGGGGACCTTTTCAGACCAGTAGCCCATTAAGTATCTTTGTGAGCTCGACCCATGTCGAGGACGGGACACGCATACTGGGTTTGATTGTAAGAGGTCAAAACGGGTTAGCGGTGGCAACGCAAGTCCAACGGGTTTCATATGCGTGTGTGGACCCGGACTGGTAGGTAAGACGTTGTTGCATCGTGTAGGTATAAGCCGTGCATCTCTGTTGTATCGGGTTGCCACTTTGAGGAATGATACACCCCACTGTGGGGCCAGCACGGGTATCTACGAGTTAGGGAGACGATCGAATGGGGAGGGTAGTGGGTACGACTAGTGGAGATAGGAGTAGGCGGCACCTATGACAGCAGCTAGGAGTACAGCTACCATATTATGAATATTGTAATTAGAATGGGGAGGGTAGTGGGTTCCACTAGTGGAGATAGGAGCAGGCGGCACCTATGACAGCAGCTAGGGGTACACGAAACTACCATTATTATTATCACTTATGTTCAGTAGGCAGGATCACCTTATTATATAACACAGGCTACTAGTTGGGACACTAGTAGGGGGTAAGGATCCTTGTTACAGGGGACACTAGTTGGAGTACTAGTAGGAATACGAAACATTCCATGTATGACACTTGTAAAGATGCTAGTTAGGTGGTGCAGAGCAAATAGATATCACAGAAATCTTTTAATGGCAAAGCAGAGGAATCGTGATATGTTTGATAGGAATCTTACGAAATTATACTTAATTTATCTTGAATGGGAACCTTGCGATGATACTTGACAAAAATCACTTCTTAGTTATCTTGCCTGTTGCTTATCTTGTCATCATGCTTATGTTTACTTTCAGTTTACTCATGCCATATTATCCTTAACTATTTTTGTGCTGAAAGTCACTGGGACTTAGTCTTTATGACTGACCCGTTTTGTTTCGCCTCTTTTTCTTCCGTTCCCCCCCCCCCAGGTTCACAGGGTGGGAATGCAGCTTAGTTCGAATCTTACCAAGCTCCACGGCTCTTTCATGTATGGCTTGGAATTCTCTTGGCTATGACTTGCTTTGCTTTATTAGGGAATACTATAGTTTGTTTTTATGCTTCTTTGTTTTTGAGCAAAACGGATATTTTAACTATGTAATTGGGTATTGGAAGTTGATGGGCTTTTATTGTAAACAATCATATTCAATAAATGATTTTAAGTACTTCCACTTTACTTTCCGTTGTTTTATATATGTCTGTCTTGTAATATTTCTGTTCCAGTACCCATAATGCTCCATTGAAGTTAAGGCATTCCCTTTGAGAGTGACCTTAATGGACGTGGGGTGTTACATTTTGTCTTCTGTCTCTGTCTTCACAGTCGGTCCAGTCTTCTGATTACCTGTCACAGAACACACACAGAGTAATCTAGAACAAACATATTTTTATTCTAGTAGATATATTTTTTACTTTAAAATTTATTTGCCTCAGAATTTTGGTGTGTCTTTCATCATTTTCACGACTTGATCTGATTTTTATATGAACATCCATCTGTGTTTAGACAGCTTGTGATATTCACAGTGATTTACTGTACAAATCACAAGGTAGACATCGTCTGTAATGCTCTCTCTCTCACACACACAATGAAACACCCCACCTCCATTAAGGTCACTCACAAAGGGAATGCCTTAATTTTGGTGGAGGTTTATAAGTAAAAGACACAGATAAAACACAATACAGATATAAACACATATAAATAAGCAGCGGAAAAACCAACAGACTTTTATTATCATAAATACGTGTTCATACAGAACATTCCCAACATTGTCTCAAAACAAACTTCCAATTATTACAACCATAATACTGTCTTGATTTTAAAAGCATGAAACATAAATAAAGCTGCATAATCCCCATAAATGATATCCAAAGCCATGGTCCAAATGAAAGAAATCCAAGCAATATATTCTCTCTCTTCGAGCTGGATGAAAAACTGACTAAGTTACGGTGTTTCCTCCCTATGGACCTGGGGGGGGGGGGGGGACGGAAGAAAAGAAGACGAAAGGAAAATGGGTCAGACATAAGTCTGGTAAGTCTAACTATATTCCTAGAATGTTAATAATAAATATATCATGACTTGCATAAAGTGAGAACAGGACGATATCAGGATAATAGACTATCCTAGAACTAGATAAGGTGTCCTAAAACGAACATCCCTTCGCACCCTATTTTGAATCTCTATCTCTGCACCTACTAATTCTTATACCAACAGGCACCCCGTGATTGGGATGAAGTGATCCCTTTCTCTTTCTTTAAAAGATCGGCTCCTACTCGTATATTCACATGTGTCCTACGACCCTATATGGTAGATACCTATGCTGGTCCCACCATGGGGTGTATCAAGTCCCATGGTGGCGGCCCCGACACAATTCTAGCATGTATAGGGTATACTACTGATGCTCTAGTGCCCTGACTTGTCTGCTCCAGAGTGTGTGCACGCCCGCACTCTGTTAGAACCCACACTGTGCACCAACCGCCGTCGCTTTTGACTGCTTACAATCAGCCCAGTAATCGTGCCCCACCCTGCCTAGTTCAGGGTACCATGATACCTAATTGGGTTACTGTTGAAATGGGTCCCCGTTACTAGGTTTTCTAGTCAAACATGTTAAGTGGTTAAGTGTCTGAATGAACCTAACCCCCACCCATCCAAATTATTTAACATGTTGAATTTGGTTAAGTATTTATTAAATTGACTTAACCCTATCAGTCCTAACTCAGCTCTAATTGTCTTATTAGAGCACCAACCTCTCAGATTAGACAGATATTGTTGTGGTTGCCTGTATGCCGGTTGGGTCCGGGCAGTCTTACGCCACAACTCAGTTTAACCTCGGGTCTTTATTGGGCCCCATGCCTTAACCTCTCACATTGGATAGCTATTGTTGTGACAACTGGACAGCCGGGCGGGTCCGGGCAGGTTTATGTCACAACTCAATCCAACCTCGGGTTAAGCGCGTTCGTATTTTCTAATTTACATTTTAATTATGTAAATTATTCAAATTCAAATTACTGTCACATTCATTTCCAATTAATTAAGGTAATTAATGCCTTTTTATGCCATAAATCACTTATGTGATTAATGACCAATATGTAAATTAGAAAATATTCAAATTTCTGTCACATTCATTTCCAATTAATCTCATTAATTAAGATAATTAATGCCTTTTTATGCCATAATTCACTTATGTGATTAATGACCAATTTATGGCAAGTTTTCCTAAAATTATCATTTTAACTCAACGTTACCCCGTCCAATATTAGGCTAACCATCTCAGTCTAATTTACGTTCGCATGATTTTTGGTGTAAAGTATTAGGCTAAAAACTTAGCCTAATTTAATATACGCAAATTGGCATAAATTAGCATAAACATGACAAGGGTATGACTTTGGTATTGATGGCATAATCAATATGAACATAATAGGGTGTACTTGTAAAATAACTAACATGAACATTTTAGGAGTGAACTTGCAAAATAACTAACATGAACAATATAATGTCATAGGTACAAACTTGCAAAAAGACTAACATAAACATTATAATGTCATAGGTATGAACTTGCACTTATAGGCTAACTCAACATATATGTGTTTTTGACATAGGCCATATTAACAACATACATGAGAATTAGCAATATGAACTAATCCATATACATATGTTAATTTGCAACATAGGCAAATCAACATACGTATATGTGAGTTAGCAACATAGGCTAATCAACATACACATGTGTTAATTAGTAACATAGATTTAAACATACTTGCAAATTAATCCCAACATATGATAAGTGTGAACATGGCATAAGTTTTGCATAAACATGAACATATAGATTTGACAATTGGTCGCATAACTTCACTACATAAACTTGCATAATAAACTACACAATTCTCATAAGATGTTACAATCCAAGTCCATGCTTATACAAATAATCTAATCCATTAATCCCAAATTTAACATGATAATAGAATCAAGTCACTGGCATAGATTAATATTATAAAACATAATAAACATCATACTTAATAATTCTCAATTCAACATGATAATAGAATCGAATCACAAACGTATATTAATAACATAACGAGCATCGTACTATTATCATTTCATCGCAACACGTGATATTCATATTAATTCGCATTCTAAAAATGTAGCTAAACTTACAATCGTAGACGGTCTTGTTTTCTGAGTTCTGAAATTCTGAATTTGCAAAGCTTTCCTTTGGGAAGACGTTGCTTTGATTCTAATTTGTTGTTGCTTTTTAATCTTTTAGTTTGTATTCGCTATGTTGTTCGTCTCTTTCAAGTGGAGGCTCCCTCTAGTTCTCAGCAGACAGTATGGTGGCTCCAATTCTTATTCTTTTTTTTCTGTGAATTTTTAGTTTGAGACCTAGGGTCTTTTTATAGAGTTGCAAGTTAATTTGAGCCATCGATGAAGCTAGGGTTAACCAGAGCCGTCCGTTGTAAAGAGAAGCCAATTATGTTCACCATTTCTTTCTTAATGTACATTTACTATTATTTTTCAATCCATATAAATACGTACGCATTAGATACATCTCCCCTTTACACATTTATTATTATTTTTGTATGCACATTAGATACATCTCCCCTTTACACATTTATTATTATTCTTGTATGCACATTAGATACATCTCCCCTTTACACATTTATTTTTGTATTAGCAACTTTAGTGTTAATAGAAATACGGGGTGTTACATTCTCCCCTCCCTTAAGGATTTTGTCCCCGAAATCTCCAAGTCTAGGAGAACATATATCCTACCATCCAAATGTCCATCTACTCAATCATCAAACACGAGCGTCCATTGTCCTTAAAAGACTTCTAATGCTTCATGATCATATGCATCGTGTGTGTACATGTCCTTATCTAATGCAAAAATCAGGCGGTCTACTGATTCAGTTGACCTCCTTAATGCAAATTTTGTAAGTGTCATGAATCCATTATGTATGCAAACTTTTTCCTATTCATAATTCTACATGAGTGTGCAATCATTCAAACAAATGCGACATCCATATGACAACATATTAAGCTTCAACCATATACAAACATAAACACATATATGCATATGCAATATGAAGTGACTGAGCCGATCTAAAACCCTAGATTGTGTGTGTATATGCATCCACGAGCAACCACTAGCAAACATTTGCAACCACTTGCAACCATCATCCATAACATGTTTCAATTACATGTTTACATCCAAAGGGGTTTCCACCTTAGGATAAAAGGGTAAGGTCGGGGAGATATACCTAAAAAGATAGATACTAACATGACTTTAAGGAAAAAGAGAGATCAAAAATGTACCCTCAAAAAGAAATGGGTAGGATGCGCGTATTCTATCCTCAGTTTCCCAAGTCGCGTCTTCCTCGGCGTCGCTCCACTGAACTTTGACGAGTTTGACTTCGCGGTTGCGTAGCTTTTTCACTTCAGTTCCTAAGATGCGAGTTAGAACTTTCCTCACAGTTGCTTCGCGTTCTACTTCAGCTTCTTTTAGAATGTTTAGCTCTACCACTTCCGCTGACTCATGTAGATACTTCCGGAGGTGAGAAACATGAAATACGTTGTGAACTCCGACCAGTCTCTCGGGTAACTCTAACCTGTAGGCCATCTTCCCAATCTTCTCGATGGTAGGAAACGGCCCTACAAATCTTGGTGATAGCTTCCCTGTGGATCCAAAGCGAACGACGTTCCTTAAAGGAGATACCTTAAGAAAAACCCTGTCCCCAACCTCAAATTCAAGGTCGGTCCTTCTCTTGTCTACGTAGGATTTTTGTCTGTCTTGGGCTGTCTTCATTCTTCTCCGTATTAAGTCTACTTTCTCTGAAGTCTCTCGGATCATATCTGGTCCAAGTATGAGCTTGTCAGTAGACTCCCACCAACAAGTGGGTGATCGGCACGGTCTTCCATATAAAGCTTTGAAGGGCGCCATCCCGATGGTGGCTTGGTAGCTGTTGTTGTAGGCAAATTCCACCAAAGGAAGATGGTCCTCCCAAGTCCCTCCAAAGTCAAGGACGCAAAGTCTCAAAAGGTCTTCCAAAATCCTATTCACCCTTTCCGTCTGACCATCGGTTTGGGGGTCATAGGTCGTGCTCAAACATAACTGTGTGCCTACAGCTTCTTGCAGACTCCGCCAAAACTCGCTTGTGAAGGTAGGATCTCTGTCGCTAATAATGCTGGAAGGTATTCCATGGAGTCGAACTATCTCCTTAAGATAAAGAGATGCTAGAGACAAGGTAGTCCTTCTACTCTTGACAGGTAAAAAGTGGGCGCTTTTAGTAAGCCTATCCACTATTACCCAAATGCTAGTGTTGCCTCTTCTAGACCTAGGCAGCCCATCAATGAAGTCCATTGAAATGCTATCCCACTTCCACTGTGGGACCTCTAGAGGATGGAGCAGACCGCCAGGCTTCTTCTGCTCCGCCTTGACTTGTTAGCAAATCATGCACTTAGAAACAAAATCTACCACGTCCTTCTTCATGCCACTCCAAAAGAAAACTCTCTTTAAGTCCTTGTACATTTTGTCCCCGCCTGGATGTATTGTCATCTTAGAATGATGTGCCTCCTCAAGAACTTTCTTCACCAACTCCTTTGCCTGTGGGATGCATAGTCTTCCATCCCGTCTTAACCACCCTTTGTCGTCGATGGTGTATCTATCGAGGTGACTAGAAATCTCACCCCTAACGAGCTTATCAACCACTTCTACAAGTTGAGGGTCTTCTCGTTGTGCGGTCCCTATTGAGTCTAAGAGAGTGGGTCGCACTTCTAGCGATGCTAACAGACCGGGTACAAAATCAGAGGAGGGCCTAAAGTCAAAACTGGCTATAAACTCTAGGCTTCGCCTTTCAACAAATAGCGGGCTCAACCTTAGCTTCTTTCTACTCAAGGCATCTGCGACTACGTTGCCCTTGCCAGGAGTGTAGGAAATCTCGAAATCATACGAGGCAAGAAACTCCATCCACCTTTGTTGCCTTAAGTTAAGGTCCTTCTGCGAGAAGAGATACTTCAAAGATTTATGGTCAGTATACAGCTCAAATTTCTCACTTAGGAGATAGTGGCACCAAGACTTAAGTGCAAAGACGATGGCGGCCAACTCAAGGTCGTGGGTTGGGTAGTTCCTTTCATGAACTTTCAACTGTCTTCCGCCATAAGCTACTACCCTTCCTTCTTGCATTAGGACAGCGCCTAGTCCTGTCCCGCATGCATCCGTGTATACTGTAAACATTTTGCTTCCATCCGGCAAGGTCAGAACTGGGGCTGTTGTAAGAGCCCTTTTTAAGTGTTGGAAAGCAAACTCGCAATCCAAATCCCAAAAGAAAACTAGATTCTTCTTTGTTAGACTTGTAAGAGGAGCTGAGATTTTTGCAAAATCTCTGATGAACATCCGATAAAAGCCTGCAAGCCCGAGGAAGCTTCGGACCTCGGTTGCATTCCTTGGTGCTTTCCAATCTTGCACCGCTACTACTTTTGCGGGGTCTACAGCTAACCCCTCTTTGGACGCTATACGCCCAAGAAATCTCACTTCTTCTCTCCAAAAGTGGCACTAGGAGAATTTAGCTTTTAACTGATGTGTTCTAAGAGTCTCCATGATTGCCTTTAGGTGCTAAGCATGCTCTTCCTCATTTTTTGAGAAGATCAAAATGTCGTCTACGAAGACCACCACGAATTTATTGAGGAAATCTCTGAACACCCTACTCATTAGGTCCACGAAGTAAGCGGGTGTGTTTGTCAAGCCAAAAGGCATGACAAGCCACTCAAAGAATCCGTCTGGGGTTCTGAAAGCTGTCTTATCGATGCTATCATCAGCTGCCCTTAGCTGATGAAATCCGGTCGCCAAATCAAGTTGGGAGAAAACTTATGCTCCTACAAGCTAGTCAAACAAATCGTCAATTCTGGGGAGAGGGTGCCTATTCTTTTTAGTCAGCTTGTTTAGCTCCCTATAGTCAACACATAGACGGAGTGAACCATCCGCCTTTGTAGCGAACACCACTGGAGCGCCCCATTCTGAAATGCTCCGCCTAATGAACCCATTTTCTAAAAGCTCTTTAATCTGCTTACTGAGCTCTTTCCTTTCCCTAGGAGCCATGTGACTAACAGGCAAAGCAACGGGCTTCGCATTGTCAACAAGATAGATGTGTAAGTCTATTTCCCGTTTCGAAGGTAAGCCCTTCACCTCATCAAAGACATCTGAATATTCTCGGACCACCTTAACTGACTGCAAATTCTCAACAGAAGCATCAAGTGATTCAAGATAACTAAGCATAACCACATTCGAGGGATTACAAGTAATTTTCAGAGTGTTACCAAGTTGGGTTAAGAGCCTAACCACTCTTTTCTCACAATCAAGGATGGCACCATTACTGGATAGCCAGTCCATGCCCAAAATCAATCCATACCCCGAGAAGCCCAAAACAAAGGTACTACATCTAAATTCTACATTTAGAATAGAGATTTTCAAATTCATTCAGATCATTGACAAATAAGCTGGGCCTCCAATTGGATTGGAGACAACCAAGGGATCCTCTACCATACTAGTTTCTAGGTGCAGAGATTCAACTAAAGCAGATGAAATAAAGGAGTGTGATGCACCAGAATCAAATAAAGTGTGAACTGGGTGATCATAAAGATAAACTACACTTTCTACAGAAGTATTTCTACCTCGCTGTTGCAGAGGAGGTGCCTCCAGTGCATGAACTTGTCCACCCGAAGTGGATGCAGCTTTCTGCGCCTGCCCTCGCCTCTTAGGGCAGTCCTTAGCTATGTGTCATGTTTCTCCACAATGAAAGCAACCACCATTCATCTTTGCCTTCTTCTTCCTGCAGTCTTTCACCACATGTCCAACCACACCACAGAAATTACACTTTCTTGTTTCGCGAGCTTTGTTGTTTTCCCCGCCCTTCTTAAAGTCTGTTTTCTTAGGCTGTAAAGCTTCTTTCTTTCCCTGAGACCCTTCCGCCTTTGTCTCCTTCTTGCCTTTATCCTCCTCATGTAGTAACGCCATCTGTACTAGCCTTTCATATGTAGCTCCCATAGGTATATGGGTCATGGCCAGGCTATGAAGCGGCTCATTCAGTCCCTTGACAAAGCGGAGAGCCTTCTTGTGTTGGGTGGTGACTAGGTCCAGTCCGAACCTAGCCAGCTGATCAAACTGGTTGACGTACTCTTTGACGGTCATACTTCCTTGGTTAAGGGATAGGAACCTCTCCATTTGAAGACTTCTCTCAGCTTCTGAAAGGAACTTTAGCTCAAATCTAAACCTGAAATCTTCCCACATTTCTACTGGTCTTTCTGCATTGGTGACTTCCCACCAGTAGGAAGCCTCTCCTTTGAGCAACCACACTGCCAGTCTTACCTTCTGCCTGTCTTCTACCTCGAAGATAACGAAAAGATCTTCGGTCTCTTTCAGCCAGTTCCTGGCTGCTACGAAGGACTCGGTTCCATGAAAGTCTTTCCCACCCATAGCTTTAAAATCTCTACAAGTCTTGGCAAAAGCATTTCCTCGAGGAGGAGGAGGAGGAGGGGGAATTTCAGCAACTGGGGGAGAAGGAGGAGGAGGAGGAATTGCTGCAGCTGGGACAGGAAGATTCGCTGGGCCCGCCTCATTGGCCCTAGCTTCCAAGTACCTTCTAAACCAACCAGGTACAGTCACACCTTCTGGAAGGTTAAATTCTCCCGACATGCTGAAACGAAAAAGGAAAGATTCAAAACGAAGGATAGATAATTCACATGGCTTTGGGGGATTATGCCTTTCTAAAACTATAAAATAATTCTTTTTCTTGAAAAATGCTTCTTTAAATTTTAATTTGAACATAGTTTCAAAAACTTTTTATCTGGTCTGGTAAACCTATGCTCTGATACCAAGTGAAACACCCCACCTCCATTAAGGTCACTCACAAAGGGAATGCCTTAATTTTGGTGGAGGTTTATAAGTAAAAGACACAGATAAAACACAAGACAGATATAAACACATATAAAGAAGCAGCGGAAAAACCAACAGACTTTTATTATCATAAATACGTGTTCATACAGAACATTTTCAACATTGTCTCAAAACAAACTTCCAATTATTACAACCATAATACTGTCTTGATTTTAAAAGCATGAAACATAAATAAAGCTGCATAATTCCCATAAATGATATCCAAAGCCATGGTCCAAATGAAAGAAATCCAAGCAATACATTCTCTCTCTTCGAGCTGGATGAAAAAACTGACTAAGCTGCGGTGTTTCCTCCCTATGGACCTGGGGGGAACGGAAGAAAAGAAGACGAAAGAAAAATGGGTTAGACATAAGTCTGGTAAGTCTAACTATATTCCTAGAATGTTAATAATAAAAAGATCATGACTTGCATAAAGTGAGAACAGGACGATATCAGGATAATAGACTATCCTAGAACTAGATAAGGTGTCCTAAAACGAACATCCCTTCGCACCCTATTTTGAATCTCTATCTCTGCACCTACTAATTCTTATACCAACAGGCACCCCGTGATTGGGATGAAGTGATCCCTTTATCTTTCTTTAAAAGATCGGCTCCTACTCGTATATTCACATGTGTCCTACGGCCCTATATGGTAGATACCTATGATGGTCCCACCATGGGGTGTATCAAGTCCCATGGTGGTGGCCCCGACACAATTCTAGCATGCATAGGGTATACTACTGATGCTCCAGTGCCCTGACTTGTCTGCTCCAGAGTGTGTGCACGCCCGCACTCTATTAGAACCCACACTGTGCACCAACCGCCGTCGCTTTTGACCACTTACAATCAGCCCAGTAATCGTGCCCCACCCTGCTTAGTTCAGGGTACCATGATACCTAATTGGGTTACTGCTGAAACGGGTCCCCGTTACTAGGTTTTCTAGTCAAACATGTTAAGTGGTTAAGTGTCTGAATGAACCTAACCCCCACCCATCCAAATTATTTAACATGTTGAATTTGGTTAAGTATTTATTAAATTGACTTAACCCTATCAGTCCAAACTCATCTCTAATTGTCTTATTAGAGCACCAACCTCTCAGATTATACAGATATTGTTGTGGCTGCCTGTATGTCGGTTGGGTCCGGGCAGTCTTACGCCACAACTCAGTTTAACCTCGGGTCTTTATTGGGCCCCATGCCTTAACCTCTCACATTGGATAGCTATTGTTGTGACAACTGGACAGCCGGACGGGTCCGGGCAGGTTTACATCACAACTCCATCCAACCTCGGGTTAAGCGCGTTCGTATTTTCTAATTTACATTTTAATTATGTAAATTATTCAAATTCAAATTATTGTCACATTCATTTCCAATTAATCTCATTAATTAAGGTAATTAATGCCTTTTTATGCCATAAATCACTTATGTGATTAATGACCAATATGTAAATTAGAAATTATTCAAATTTCTGTCACATTCATTTCCAATTAATCTCATTAATTAAGGTAATTAATGCCTTTTTATGCCATAAATCACTTATGTGATTAATGACCAATTTATGGCAAGTTTTCCTAAAATTACCATTTTAACCCAACGTTACCCCATCCAATATTAGGCTAACCATCTCAGCCTAATTTACGTTCGAATGATTTTTGGTGTAAAGTATTAGGCTAAAAACTTAGCCTAATTTAATATACGCAAATTGGCATAAATTAGCATAAACATGACAAGGGTATAACTTTGGTATTGATGGCATAATCAATATGAACATAATAGGGTGTACATGCAAAATAACTAACATGAACATTTTAGGGGTGAACTTGCAAAATAACTAACATGAACATTATAATGTCATAGGTACAAACTTGCAAAAAGACTAACATAAACATTATAATGTCATAGGTATGAACTTGCACTTATAGGCTAACTCAACATATATGTGTTTTTAACATAGGTCATATTAACAACATACATGAGAATTAGCAATATGAACTAATCCATATACATATGTTAATTTGTAACATAGGCAAATCAACATACGTATATGTGAGTTAGCAACATAGGCTAATCAACATACACATGTGTTAATTAGTAACATAGATTTAAACATACTTGCAAATTAATCCCAACATATGATAAGTGTGAACATGGCATAAGTTTTGCATAAACATGAACATATAGATTTGACAATTGGTCGCATAACTTCACTACATAAACTTGCATAATAAACTACACAATTCTCATAAGATGTTACAATCCAAGTCCATGCTTATACAAATAATCTAATCCAATAATCCCAAATTTAACATGATAATAGAATCAAGTCACTGGCATAGATTAATATTATAAAACATAATAAACATCATACTTAATAATTCTCAATTCAACATGATAATAGAATCGAATCACAAACGTATATTAATAACATAACGAGTATCGTACTATTATCATTTCATCGCAACACGTGATATTCATATTAATTCGCATTCTAAAAATGTAGCTAAACTTACAATCGTAGACGGTCTTGTTTTCTGAGTTCTGAAATTCTGAATTTGCAAAGCTTTCCTTTGGGAAGACGTTGCTTTGATTCTAATTTGTTGTTGCTTTTTAATCTTTTAGTTTGTATTCGCTATGTTGTTTGTCTCTTTCAAGTGGAGGCCCCCTCTAGTTCTCAGCAGACAGCATGGTGGCTCCAATTCTTATTCTTTTTTTTGTGAATTTTTAGTTTGAGACCTAGGGTCTTTTTATAGAGTTGCAAGTTAATTTGGGCCGTCGATGAAGCTAGGGTTAACCAGAGCCGTCCGTTGTAAAGAGAAGCCACTTATGTTCACCATTTCTTTCTTAATGTACATTTACTATTATTTGTCAATTCATATAAGTACGTACGCATTAGATACAAACTCCCCTTTGATGCTGGATCGGATGGGGGTGGTCTCACTCGTATTCGATGGCCGAAGTGACAGCAGGAGGTGGTCATAGTCCGGTCAAGGCAAAGAAAATGGGTTTACAGAGAGGGAGGGAATCAGTTTTAAATTGGGGAAGACAAAGAGGAAAGGTAACGGTTTTTTTCCGTTATTATAAATGTTGATAAATAATTAATTTAAATTAGCTATATAATTAAACTATCTAGTGATTTTTATTATAAATAGTACTAATTTAAAAATGTAGGATTTTTATATGAATAACTTTGTTTTGAAAATATGTTTTTTATTATAAATAGCATCGTTTTAAAAGCTGAATTTATAAATGTTGATTTGATTTAAAAACGAGATTTTTATTTTAAAAAAATACCAAAGCTTAAAAAATGTAATTTTTAAGAAGGAAATGACATTGTTTTAAAAATGTAATTTTTATAGTCAAATAGCTTTAATAAAAATGTGATTTTTAATTTATATAATTATAATTAAAAGTGTGATTTTTAATTTATTTAAATATAATTGAAGATCTGATTTTTAATTTATATACCGATGTATAAAAATATGATTTTTGCATATATAGTTTTGTTATAAAAATATGATTTTTAAACTATATAGAACAATATTAAAAATATGATTTGTATAAATATAGCGTTGTAATAAAAATGTGATTTTTATATAGAAAACATTGAAATAAAAATCTAATTTTTATCTATATAGCGTCGTTATAAAAATAAGTTTTTCTTATAAATATCGTTGTTTAAAAATGTGATTTTTAATATAAATCGCGTGAAACGGTTTGCATTGGGATCATGGTGAAGAACACAGCACGGTAGAACTATCTGGAAACAAATCCAAATCCAAACCGTACTGGATCTTCAAATAAAGAATGACGGAGTGGAAATCAAAGGTGAGAAATCCTTCTCACTCTAATTATTTTATAGTTAAATATATACTAGGAAGCAGACGGGGCTTAGAAGCACCCGACACTATTTATTTGTACAAACCATGATTGTTTATTTGGATTGTATTATGGAAATTTGGTTGTGTAGAAAATTGATTGTATTGAGGTGGACTGATTGGATTGATTATTGTGTATGGCGCGAGCCAGTATCAGGAGAGGGGTAGTGCTAGACATTACTCCGGTTATAATGCCAAAATTTTCTGAAATAAATATTATTTATTAAAAATATAATTTTTAATGTGTATATGAACTTATAAAATATTCATGTGTTGAATAAAATGTTTGAACAATAAAAAAATTATTTTTATTGAAAGTATGAACTATATAAAATGTTCATGTGTTGAAATAAATATTTTATCATCAAAAATATAATTTTTAACGCATAAATGAACGACATAAAATTCTCCTAAAATAAATATTCATTTACAAATTGGACAATTTGTTTATGTGCACCCATTTAACTGATATTGATTAGGATGATAAATTTTACACATCGCCTAACTTCACAAATAATATTCAGTATTTGTTGGTTGAAACCGCACACGGGTATTGGGATGATATTTGGCGTACACTAATCCCAATTGTTTAGTTATGTGTCAATCGATTGGTTGACAGACTATTGTAAGCATTAATTATTTATATTTAATGCTTATACAGTTGTGTAATGCACTCTGGATGATGGTTGATTGTTTATCATTATTGTTGTATACATGTGTTGTATGAAATCCATATAAATTAATTATATGGTAATTGATTATGTCTGATTATGAATATTTTAAAAGAACAAATATTTTAAAATAATATTCCGTAAAGGATTAAAATATGATTTTGATGTCTGATTGGGGATTGATACGAAAATATTGAAATATATGAAGCTGTGTTGATTAGATTTACGCCATTTTAATGCAAACAATATTTATATCGATTTTATTCATTTTTATAATGAATATCGAAAAGGAAATAATTTCAAAATCGGATATTTTGACAATATTATCATTTAAATATTCTAATGATAAGGAGTATTCAATTTTGATTTAAAATTGAAATGGAAGTGGGAATGGTTTTTAAAACGATTTATAAAATATGTTTTAAATGGAAATCGACGAAATATATATATTATATATATTTAATGGCCTGAATAGAACGCGCCGCGCGGCGACCATTCGCGAATTTCGACCATTGACTTCGGATGGACATTATGGGAGATTCGACCGTCGGATTCTCCTAAAACCGGAATCGTTGGGTTCGTATCGGAAAGAGCTTTCCAATGAATATAAGAGATTTGAAATCTAATGATTGGATTTGGAATTATGTCCAATTCAAATTTGGAAAAGGTCTTTGTAAATGCAGTTCGATGACTGTTTATGGAAATCGACCCTACGAGCCTTGATAAAATTATTAAAAATATTAATAATTTGTGTAAGATCATAATAAATGATTTGGAAAGAGTTGGAATGAAAATTTCCATATTTGAAAAGATAAAAAAATATTTTTATAAAAATGAACTAGTTATTAACTAGAACATTAATCCAATGTTTTTAAATAAATAAATTGGATTTGAAATGGTTTTAATTTAACCAGGATTTTCCAATGTATGAATTGGAATGGATTTGAATAGAAATCATCTTCGGGATATTTTGATATTGGATTCCGTGACTATACGGATATAGTGGAGGAATTTGGAAGATAGATATATATATATCGTTATCCCCATACGATATGTGTTGGTTTCATAATTTGATATTGAATATAAGCCGATATAATTTCTGTTTAGAGCCTTATATTTAATATCAAAGTGGATTATGGGTTTGTCATGAATGGTGTCTTAAATAACATTGTTCTTAGACCCCGTGCAAAAAGAATAAATCTTTTAATGAAGATTATTAGTGTTTCTAGTTATATTTAGTAATTAGAATAAAAATGGAATGTGAATTGGATTTATTGTGAACTGTGTTTTTAATGACATTCGTTCTTTAACCCAATTAACAGTGAAATGTGTTTTGGAATTTATAAATCTTTTTATTAAGATTGAATGGAAATTTTCTGTAGTAAAGTTTTCCAATTAAATATATTAAATTGGAATTGAATGGAATTCGATTTGGTAATAATCGAAGTGAGCTTCTGAGGAGGAAGACTGTTAATATATACGGAATTTAAAAGGCTTTGTTGTTATTCCATTTATATTATTAGTCGGATACGAAAATTGATATCGATTATATATTGATCTGTTTTCCGTGAAGATTCCATTATTAATGGAATGTGATTTTAGGTTTATCATGAACTATGTTTTAAAAGACATTGGTTCTTTAACCCAGTTAAAGATAGGATTACATGCCTAACATTGTATTTCGCACCATATTGTTGATCTCTGCTAAATATATATCTGTTTGGTGGCAGATAATTTATTCTCTTGCTTAACACCCTTCTCTGAGACGTACGAGCTTAGAGGTTATATATCGGCAGAAATCAATGGTACTGTGTAGATTGTTGATGCGGCATGTTTGATTTGCCAAAGTTAAATAATCATTAACATTGATTTTTGGGAAGATTAAAACTAAATGGAGTTTTAATGAATCTTTAACTAGATTGGAATGAGAAAGTGATAATTTAAATTATCAAATTTGGTAAATGATCGAGAAAGGAGTATCACCAGTTTTTCTCCAAGCAATAGTTAAATCTTTAATTAGATTTGAACGTGAAATAGTAATTAATTTTACCGATAACACCGTGTGTGTTAGATATGGGGTACTACCAGTTTTTCTCCATGGGATGAATAGGTTGGGATCGGTATAATAAAAGAAATGATTACTTCGGTATGGTTCGATAATCCCAACTAGTTGATAAACCTTAATTTGGTTTTGGATTAATATCCAAAGGAAGACTAAAGAATAAATTTAAAAGAATTTATATTTGATAAAATTAATGGGAACCTATCCTTAAAGATGTGAATATTTGAATAAAATAATATTCTGGATTGGAATGAGGCTTACGTTGTGTTTTTATAGCACTTGGTTATAAGATACGTGAATTATTCGGAAAGGCAGGTTTATACCCATTTTGAATAACTGATTCGACGATAAGTCGACGATGAAGACGGTGGTTGAAGACTGGAAATCTTCACATCGTTTGGATGATTACTTTTGTCTTGATTGGGTTGTACACCCAAGACAAGGTAATAAGTGGTGATCGTCCAGACGTACTCGGAGATCGACCAGATATGCAAGGACCTCTCTCTTGTATTGGTTATATGGGATGAGGAATAAGGTGCCTCCGGTTTCGTTCAGACCTAGAACGAACTTGTAAATGGATGTGTGTCTGACATTGGATTTATTCTGTGTTGATTGATCTCTATTAAATACATACATACATACATACATACATATATATATATATATATATATATATCTGTTTGGTGGCGGAGAATTTATTCTCTTACGTAACACCCATCTCTGAGACGTATGAGCTTAGAGGTTATATATTGATAGACATCAATTGCATGGCGTGAATTGCCTATGTGGAATGCTGAGATGCGAATGATCAAGGCTTTTGTTGAAAAGAAGAGTCTTGTGGTTGATCAAAGCACAGCTTTAAATAGCATAACTTGTGTATAGCATTAATTCGCGAGCCTCACACCTCGGTATGAGCCAAAAATGGGATCATGACTGTAGGGAGTGCACGACGTTTCTCTCTAGCTATAGGTAGTGTAATGGTATGGAGCCCAGATTTTTATATATTTTTACCTACGTGGATGATGGATAGCGAGGCGCCTTGGTTATATCGGTCACTACGGGGCCGATGGATAGGTCCGATAGGACCGGGAAACGTGTGTTCAGGAATACTAATCCACTAACGTAAGTGTGGACCGGCCCTGAAGATCCAAGGGTTCACTACGGGGGAACCTGAGGCATTTGCTAGAGTGTCTCGAATCGGTGAGGAGCCATCCCTGGCCTAGACTCATAGATGGAAATCCAATTTCCAATACGTGGCATTTCAGTTTTATTTGCAGAACTAGTATGGCGACATAGTAGCATGGGATACTATGCCGTCTATGATTGATACATTTATATTTGAAGTTGATTTTGATACTATAAACTTATAGTAATATCAAAATGAATTGTTTTAAACATACCAAGCATGTTTGGCTATTATAAGGGAAAACTCTGTCCTCCGGCTTGCGTTGCATTGTGTGACAGGACCTGAGTCTTATAACAGCTTCATTTTTCGAAAAGCGTTGCACTATTTATAAACTGTTTTATGCACTTGTATTCTTGGGAGAAAACTCGTTCCATGTTATATGGCTGGTCCCTTGATTTACTTTATTTTTAAAGTAAAGTTTTAAATAATTGTTTTAGTTCTCACACCGGTCCCTTAACTGACCCGGAGTTTATTGTTTTAACCTAAACTCTGGGTGCCCATATTTTCCACACAGACAGCTAGTAGTTTTGGTTTTGCAGATTTCTATTTTACAGGATCCTGGTTTACAGCTGGAGCTATATTCAGAAAGCTTTGTATCTGTGCATCTCTTTCAGTTGTGTTATGTATTATTTTTTCGCTGCTATGTAAATTATCTTAATCTCTGATATTTTTTTGATGTATATTATTTATTCATACTCTGTTATATTCTTGTACTTTGATGTAATTGTTGTAATAGCAATGAAATGTTCTTCTGTTTGCATTCTGATTTGTCGTGTTCTCAACTCAATCCGGGCTTCCTGTAATAGCGACTTTAGGTCATTTCATATTCATATATGGTCTATCTCTTCTCACGGTGGCTATGGCCTCACCCTGGCCTCTCCCTCAACTAATGAAAGACTACATCAAGAACTAATGATGTTCCCCCAACAACCAATCTAACATCCAATTTGGTGTGCCCCTCACCAACACCTCGATAGTGAAATAAGGTTATTTGTTGGTTTAGCTCTTAGTCTTACAGCATCCTACTAACTGTCGATGACAAGTATCCGACAAGTACTATCCTTATTTGGTCCTGAACAGCCTCCTTCTCGAGCAAGACAACCGTTGGATCATCCTAAGGTCGTCCGCCTAGCCTTTTGGCTGCCACATCATAATTCCAGCCAAGGTATACTCTTAGATGGACCTAAAAACCTGCCTCTAGGCATACAGCTTCATCCGGTTTCCTTAGAGAGCCATCTCAAAGTGCCCTCCCGCGTCTTGTAGAAGTCTTGTACTTCCTTTTCGTCCCGTAGAACAATCAGTTTGACATGATTCTCTCATGTCTCCAGACACCACGATGATCTACCCCATTGGAATCTTTATCTCTATACGTACGAGCTGGTTCCAACGCATCATGTCATCGCATTGTTAGATTCTACATCTAATCTTTTAATTATGTGTTTGCTTTATCTCATCATGTGGCTAATTAACTTGATTATCTACATATTTACTGTTTATTCAAGTTACTAGGTTTATTAACTCACTACTAGTTGCTTACATTCTTTAATCAGCTCTATGTCATCGGAGCGGACTTCTTGTTATTATTTATTACAATAATTAGACTTAATTTTCCTAATTATAAGTCTATTAATAACAAGTCTACTTTATTCTTTTAAATTTGATTATATTCTTATCTTATACTATTACCACAATTGTTGTTGTGGGTTCGCTTATTAACTTAGTTCCCTTAACTAAGGTTTATTAATAAGTTCTCTTGTCCATTATTAATTATAACTTGCGTTATAATTCCACTTGTCCCTAGGACAAGCCTACCTATTATATTTCATTCTCATTCATATTTATAATTGCAATAGGTTATATTCCCAGTTTGTTACATTTTCCTTAGGTTCCTTGACATTAACCAAACTTTTACTGTTGTAATCTTCCTTTATTTACCGTCATGTACATTCTTATTAGTTCAGGAAAATATTTCACACACTTTATTACATTGGTTAACATAAAATATAGAGATATGTTTCCATAATGTACATCAATTAAGATCCGTAGTTTCAGGCTATTTCTTTTATTTTCATTGTCGACATATAATTTGATTGTGCAATACGGTAAAAGAACCTCTATTTCACACTATTCCATTTTTCCTTTCTTTTTTTGCACTTATGTTCTCCGTTATTTTGCCGTTATGGAAATATATCCATTTTTTTCAAATCCAACTAACTCAACCCTACTAATTTTCCCCTTTTTATTTTCTGAGTTAGATGTTAATTCTTGTTTTTCATATACCATTTCCAGTTACTGTAAATTTCCCTATAAAATTAGGAATACCAATTCTTTTCAGTTTTGTGAGTTCCTACTCGTAGAGTATTTCATCATGTCAAGCATCAGTTCCCGCTAAAACTAGAGCTGGTTGTGGGTTCTATCCCACAATTAAAATCCAAATAAAGATGTTGGTGTTATTATGAAGTTTTAACAGAAATATAGACTCAACTACTTATCTTCATATCTTGAATTCTTGAACTCTTGATACTCACGAGTCTTTAGTCTTAAATTCTTCATCTTTGTATTCTTCAATCTTGATTCTTTATATTATACAATCTTCATTTTCAACACATGTCTATAAATATTCTGCATATACATACATAACTCAACAAAAAATGTTAGAATCCATATTTTATAATAAGTCATAAGGTTATTGTCATCGAAACCATCATCTCATGAGCTATCAATCTCCCCTTTTTGGATATGAAAACCTTTATTTATAAAATATACTTACTGATACATTAATTCTTCATTTACTCCCTCTTACTCCAACAACTCCTTCTAAAATTACAAAATCCTCCTTAATCCAAATCTAATCCTAATCAAATATATTTTATAATGCTCCCCCGTTTGTCATCAACAAAAACCAAACCTATACTAATATGACTCTAATACACCCCTTTGATTGCGGTACACTTATTATTGACATGCTTTTTGGTCGAAGCTGTCACACTCTAATAACATCATTGGCAAACACAAAGCGATTTGGTCGAAGTCACAACGTAAACATAAAAATGGCCAGAAACCCCTTTAGATGACCTCCTTTTGGGCCCAAAAATATGGATTATGGTGCTTTGCATATTAGTCTTGTATCCCTCTGAATTAGCTTCTAGTACAACTTTCATTTGACCAAAATGGCCTTACGGTTTGAAAGTTACCCTCGTTTTCGCGAATGCGCTTCAGTCACTCAAAATCATCGGATTAACTCAGCATGGTAAGCCCAAGATTCGGCGAGCACATGCCTCCACCCTTTTCTTTCGTACCCCCCATCAAAGGGATACGAATTTCAGAGTATGTCTCTTCCAGGGGTACAAATTTTTAGTATGTGTGGTCCCTAAATCTCACCCACTCCACTACCAACCCACTCCTATAATACCCCCAAACTTGGCATTAAAGGGGTCGGATCTTTCTCACACTTGAAGCTCTCAGGCATCATTAATGGCTTCCATCTTCTTCCTTATGACTATTGGACATAACATGGACCACTAAAACGTTGCATCCACATTTTCCATCAACTTTTGGACATTTACACTACTTTTGGACATTTTTGGATTTTCCGGACATTTTTGACCAAGTCAACGCACTTCACACTCAACGAAGAAGAAGAAGAAGGACTTTTCGAACAAAATTTAGAATTAGAAAACCATTTGTTGTTCTACCATACAACTTTGTACATAGAGTTTGTCCGAACTTGTATAAATTTTATAATGGACACATATACGATGAATGGCTACTATAAGGTGGACGTATGTGTTAGTGCCGAACCACTATAAAAATTTGTTTCTCCCGCTTTACTTTACTTTACATTTGGATTATTGTGTTGCTAATACACATACACTCGGGTGTTGGCATGCGTTGAGTCCACGATAATTTTCCATGTCAACACTTATGTTAATCAAGAATATCAAGAATTAATGTATCAATATAGTATAAAACAAACATTATCAAGATTAAACTAAAGTAAATTAATTATCAGTCCAAATCAAATCATCATGTTTTCACATACAATCAATTCAAACTTAAAACACACCAAATTCCAATGGAACACACCAAAATCATACGTTTCTTGGAACTTCTACATATCCTTCTTCACCGAAGATAGGATTAGCCTTAATAGCATCCTAGTCATCATTATCTTTGGTAAGAGTTCCTTTTGGGTTATTATTGTCTTCTTTTTTGTTAAGTGCAGAAATCATCCACGAATGGCATCGAAATGTCTGTCTTGTTTAGTAATCATCTTCATTTGGCTCAATCCTAAGTGTCGTTGATTGCAGAGAATGAAAGTAAGAATATTTTTGAAAGAATTGGATGTCTATTCAAGATTTTCACTCAAATTATGAATTGGCAAGGTCATAATTTTGATAAATGAGTAGATAATAAATGGAGACTAATGAGAAATGAAAAAGCAACATTTTCTGTAAGAAATAGGTATTTATAGGCATAAGAATTCGTTAGAAATGAACATACACTAGTTGGTTAAGACAATTTTAAGTAGAAAATGTGAAACTGATAGTTATATGTCGACATATGAGGATGGGTCATGTCGGCATGGTCATTTTAGAAATTGGAATATGCATTTTTTCTTTGTGTTATGTTTCAGTGTTTATACTTAACATAATAATAAGCATTGCCGAGATATTTTAGAGACAATGAGCAAAATAAAAATCTTCATTGGTAATATTTAGTTAACATTACATAGAAACGATACATAACATTAACTATATAGGAATAATAATTAATACAACATGGAATTAAAACTAAAATTCAACAGAAAATGATGAAGATGATGATTGTCCAAGCTTTTCACTTACTTTACCAAAAAACTTATTCAATTTTGAGGAGAGTTTATCCATTTTCTTACTAAATGATCTCCTTAGAATCTTTTGATTCTCCATAATGATCTTTTGGTTCCTAAGGATGGTTTTGTTAGACGGATTGGCAGGATTTATAGGATATTAAATACTTTCTAAGTAAGTCTCTTCTTTTCCCTCTTCCTTATTTTCCATTCCTTCTCCTTCTTCTTCCTCTTCCTCCTTTCTTTCTTCTTCTTCCCCTTCCTCATGTGCCAACATCTCATCCTTTTCAGCAATTTTTCATATGGATGAAACACAAGTGGATTTTGAAAAGAGAGATGTTGGCACGATTAAAAACTTTTCTAGAAACAAACTCTTCTCCTTCGAAATTGACTCGAAAATAGTTGAAATTTTGGTGAGATAAACACCATGATACATTGTGTTTTAATCTTGAGTAAAGTTTTTAGGGCGTATTTCATCCAAAATAACTTGAGCCCATTTGATATTATAATCTCCAAAGATGGAAAAACAAGCTTTGCAAACTTTTAGATTCAGGTTATTGAAATTTCCTAATCTAGGAGTGATGGTATATTGTAAAAGAACACGGAAAATTCTAGCTTTAGGATGGAAATTTCGATTTAAAAACAAAAATTATTGTCTCCTTCAAAAATATGGTGGAAAATTTCAGGATCATGCTCATCAATTTTAAAATCCGAAAGGTCCATTCCGGTATACTTGAAACCAAGAATCTGACACAAGAGTTCACTATTTAACACAATAAGCGTTCCTTTATCGATACTCCAAATTTCTCCTTTATTTCCATTGTAAAAACCAGAATTCAAGTTAGAATAAAGTATCTTCACAAGATTTAGATAACAAACGGAATCATTTTGAGCATCACCGAACAAGCTAAGAATTTGATTGTCTTCAAAAAATGTATTGAGTTCATAAGAAGGAAAATCATTAAAAATAACAAATTTATCGGCATGAGCTTTACCAAAGTTTAGACAATCAGTGTAAGCTTTGGTAGCTTCTGCATCATTAAAAAGAAACTCTCTAATGGCCATTGGCAGCCTCATTGTGGATGGAGTGCTTGAAGAGGCCTTTTTTGATGATTATGAAGAGTAGAAGATAATGAAGATAAGTTTGAATTAAAGGTGAAAAGTAGTGAATGGATAGAGAGATAAATAGATATTTAGTGGTCATATTCTCTGGTCAAGAGATACCTTTTCAGAACATTGGATTTGATGAAAAGGTAGAGGGAATTTTAAATGTTTTAATTCATAAATTGAACTCAAATTTTGTTGCATGAGTTTCAACATGGGGTATTATGGCATATCGACATGTGTCCCTTCATTCAAAGGACATGTGTAATTTCTCTTATCTAATACATGTATGTATGTATATATATATATATCATATTCTAAACTATATAATTCCTAAGATAATATTAAATAAAATAATACTTAAATATCAATATTTTAATATTTAAAAATTTATTAAAATAATATTGTTTTTGAATTTAAAATTCAAATTTCAAGTGGTGAATTTTGAATTTAAAATACAAGGAATTTCAAACAAAGTAAGCAATCAAACAACCATTCAAGCAACAATTTCAAATATAGTAATGTAAACGGTTATTTAATTATTGATCCAATTTTCCAATATCATCTGAGTTATGAATAGCCGTAAAGCACATATTTCAATTGTTTGTCTCTTGATCATTGTCATTGGAGGATGAATCTAAATTGTCTAGTATGGTAGTACATGCTTTTTTCCTTTTCTTCGATGGATCATTGTTTGGAGGATATTTCTCTATCTGGATATAGACGATCTATTTTCAGATGGTCTGATTCATCAGAATTGCAACATCCGATGTTTTTTGGAATCTCGTTATTTTCACAAAATTCTTGTGCTCATCTCTCCTAAGGTTGTTCATCTTTCGATATTTTATAAATTTTCTAAAAATTTCTTATCATCAATGTGATCTCTTCATTGCCATCTTTAGTTGAATCTGAATCTTCAGCTATTGCATTGAATGTCATTGACTTCTTTTTCGATGCCTTATTTCCTCTTCTTCCTTACATTCGTACTTCAAATGACATTAAATTTCCAATTAATTCTTCAATTTTAGAAGTACCGATATCATTAGCCTCTTCAATTGCCAAAGTCCTTTGATCCCATTCTAGAGTTAATGAATTCAGGATTTTTCCGACTTGGTCTTCCTCAGATATGATATTTTCCAAGGCAATCAAAGAACGCACAATATCCTAAAACCTATAATACATATCAGAGATAAATTCATTCAGATTCATTTTGGACAGTTGCAATTGACTGGTCAAAATATATATATATATATATATATATATATATATCTTGATCTGTTTAACTTTGCTTGTTCCTTCATGAGTAACTTGCAAAGCTTTCTAGATTTCATCTGCGGATTTACAAACAGGCACCCTATTAAATTGATTTCTATCAAGTGAATAGAATAAAATATTCATGGCTTTTGAATTGTTTTATGCAATATCATTTTGCTTAGTGATCTACATTGCAAAATTAGTTGTGGGTTCAACATACTTAGTTTGCGTGATATTTCAAGTGTCTAATCCTATTGATTGTAAATATATTTTCATTCTAAATGCCCAACATGCATAATTATTTCCATTATACAATGGTGGTCTAGGGTAGACTAGCCCTCCACAAATGAACTATAAATGATGTTGACACTACAAGTATTGATATTATTAGTGTTGACATTATCGGTGTTGGCAGCCATTTGAAAACTTTTCAAAAATCATATTACGAAAACAGTAAAATCCAAAAATTTAATACACCATAGTCATACAGTAAAGACAATAAGATAAATATTATATAGCTAAATATTCATAATTAAGTCAAATTAAATTAACTGTTGCGTTCGTCTCAGAATTCTAGTTCAGATAGACCCCGAGTTTGCGTAAATTGGCCAACGTATGAGGAAGATATGGACCTAAGAAGATTGTATATATATTGGATATATATATTAATAAAATTAAAATAGAAAATTAGCGCAGGAACCAACGGTCATGGGACGACCCATACCGACCTGGGTCAACCTATGGGTTAACGCATGTCAAGAGGGGTCGACCTATGGGTCGGCACGGTAGGTAGGTGTCGACCCATCTGCATGCAGACCCGATTCTGGACGATTTATTTTGGCTGTTTGATATATTAGGTAAGTTGGATTATTTGTATGGATAGATTAATAAATCATAAAATCTAACGGTTAAGAATCAACTTAGTTAATCTATAAATAGGGTTTTTCTCTCTCTCATTTTGTCTAGATACAACTATTATTCATCTCTCTCTATCTCCATGGCTATATTCTAAATTAATTAATAAAATAGGTGATGCTACTGAAAGTTAGATTAATGGAGAAAATTCAAGATCTGCAATCAATATACAACCTTTTTCAAGAACTGTTTTTGAACCTAATACCTTGTCCTGTGAGTTCAAGTTACTTTAAGGTAAGGTATCTAGAAATGTATTATGACAGTAAGTAAAATTGGATCTAGAACATAAACCACCTATAAGTTATTTTCTATATTGTTCTTTTACTTTTATTCATCTATGCAGTTGTCTTTTAGTGTTGGTTGGTTAATCAGTTATGTTCACACATGTCTATCTTCCTTATCACTATTCTGCTGTTTAATTTATTTCCAGTCTTGTTTATATGCCTATTTTATATAGTTTGATTCTGTTCTTCTCCTTCTACTTTTCTCTTTATATTTACACTGAGCCCAGGCCATCGAGAGCCTAGGTCATTTCCGATTTAAGATTGCGCATAATTGAGTTTGGGATAATATAAATTGGCAATCAAAAAGGAGAATTTGGGCATATGATAAATTGAGGACTTTTGACTGTAAATTGAGAATATGATCAAAAAGAAGAATATGCATATATGAATACATGTTAGATTAGACTAGATTAAGTAAAGAACATGTTAAGAAAATGTAAGTACCATATGTAGTTTAAGTAAACTGAGCTACTGTAGTGTATATATACAACTGGGCAGGTGCTTGTTTTAGGGAAGGGGTTGTACGCATAATAACATGTAATATTACAGCCATGTCAATTTATGAACTTAAACCTACTAAGTTAAACATGATTATTAATAAGCTAAGAGGTCCCTCGTTCTACTATTGTATCGGGGACTTGTTTCAATCTTGCTGTATGGAACCTATATCGGTCAGTACCCCAGTTGGTATCTTGCTAGGGGGCCTCGCACTAGGTAGGAATCAGGCCACGCTTTACTGAACTGGATAGTAAGAGGTTCAAAAGGAGGAAGGTGGGTACGGGCATTTTCCGGCGGCATCATAAGGATGCATGTGTCCGATAAGGGAAACTAAGACGGTGTAACACTGGTAAATAGTTCTGTGTTCTATAAGTTGCTGGGTTAGGGAGTGATACGCCCTATTGTCGGGGCTGACATAGGGTATTTACGTAGTCGGGAGCCGATCGCATGGGTAGTAATTAGGGTAACACATAATCCTGTTATGTAATTAGGGTAACACCTAATCCTGTTATGTAACTAGTGTAACACCTAATCCTGATATACTAGTATTGGTGCAGAGAAAAACTTGTTCTTGGGATATAAATGAGAAGCTTTACTCGATCATTGTCTTATCTTGCTGTCTTGTACTTGTATGCTATTGTACTTTCTCATCCAGTCTTATTTATTTGTCTTGATACCTCTATTTTATGCATATACTGAAATTCACTAGAACTCGTCAGGCTTTATGTCTGACCTATTTCGCTTCTTTATCTTCCTTTTCCCCTCAGGTCTTCAAGAGTGGTAGTACTCCGCAGTGATTAGGATTTTCTTTTAGCTTGGATCATTACTTCTTCCGGCTTGATGTACCGCTTTGATTATCTTTCTACATTGCTATGGCTTGTAAAAAGGGATATGGTATTGCATTATTGTTCTCTGATATTTGGCATTATAAGACAGATGGTTTTATTTATTTGGTATTTAATGATGTAACTGATTTGGAACAATGTTTTGCTTTTAATAATAAAAGTTAATTTTCCGCTGCCTATTTATATCCGTCTTGTAAATTTTAGTTATTATTTACCTATTGCACTTCACGAAACTTAATGAATTCTCTTATGAGTGACATTAATGGATGAGGGGTGTCACATTTGGTATTAGAGCTGAAGGTTACAAGATCAGAGAAAAGTTTTGAAAAATGATTTTCAAAAAGCAAAGTATTTTCAGATAAAAACCTATTTTTGAAAAACATATCCCCTCAATCCATATACAATATTCTTTCGATCTCTTTCTGAATCTTTGTTTCTTCTCCTTTCAGCATCTCTAGGGAACCCAATCTTCCTGAGGGCATTCCACTATCGACATGGTTCCGAAGGTATTTAGAGGCTATGGCACCTGCCAGAGTTCAAGGAGATTCCCCACCCCAACTCCAGTAGCTCTACCACCTCATGTGGTCAACTTTTCTAAGCTTTGTATGGACTTATGCGCAATGGAAGGCAAGCCGTTCCGTAGTACCGAGAGTTTTGTTGAGGTGCGCAATTGGGGTAGAGAAACAGAGAATGTGTTTGGTCTTTTCGAGCTTGATAATAGGAGAAGATACAGTTGGCCTCTTGGCAACTAAAGGAAGAGGCTTCATACTGGTGGGAGGTGACAAAGGTAGGACAAACAGTAGTTACTCGGGAGGATTTTAGACAGAGATTTGAGATGAAGTTCTTATCTCAGGCAGAAGGAATGTAGATGGAGAATTTTTGGCTTTAAAACAAGGAAGTATGTCTGTTAAGGAATATGTTAACAAGTTTAATCAGCTAGCAAGATTCGGTTTGGACTTGGTGAATACTCCTCATAAGAAGGCTCTTAGGTTTGCAAGAGGGTTAAATCAACCTCTCCAAGGACTAGCACTATCACATTTACCGATGGGGGAAACTTTCGAGAGGCTTGTTGACATGGCTTTGATGCACAAAGACGATAAGGATGAGAAGAAAGAAGTCATGTCTGAGGAGACACAACCCAAGGTTAAGAAAAAGAAATGGTAGCCCAAGAAGGGAATGCAAAAGAAAATGGGAAAGTCAGATAAGGCTCAGATCAAGACAGAGGTTAAGTGCCATGGTTGCAGAGCTTTGGTTCATTTTGTGAAAGATTATAGAAAGGCAGAGAAAGCTGTTAAGTTGGACATTTCACTAAGCAACCCTAGCAGGAAAGGACAAGGGGGAGGATCTTCCGGAGGACAGTGCATGCTCTTGAGTGTAGTGGACCTGATCGAGGTAGGAAAGTCACAGTCGAAGGTTTGATTTCCTTTTTGGACTATCCTATTAGGACTCTCTTTGATTCTGGTGCTTCTCATTCATTTATATCCAATTATGTGGTAGATAATTTGCACCTAGATACCAGTATTGTTTCTGGTCCTGTTGTAGTCTCAAACCCCATAGGAGGTGCGGCTCATTTAACCATGGTATGTCGGGGTTTGAGAATTTCTTTCTTGGGCGTCAAGTTTGAATGTGACGCGTATGTTCTTGGCTTTATAGGTTATGGATTGATTCTAGGAATGGATTGGCTAGCCATGTGTGATTCTATTCTAGACTGTAAGAGGAGAGTTATTAGACTTCTGATGTGCCAAGGGAGAACTCTCAAGATTTCATGTGTCCCAAATGTGTCAGTTATGCTCAATTTCCTAGATTCACTTGATGCTTTTGTTAACGATTTGTGACCAGTACCCATAGTCAGAGATTATCTGAATGTGTTTGATGAGGTCAGGGGATTACTTCTGAGGCATGAGATAGACTTCCGGATTTACTTGGTAGAGAATGTGAAGCCAGTCACTTTACTAGTACGCCACATGGATCCTAAGGAGAGGAGGGAAATCAGTAAGCAAGTAGGGGAACTATTCGAGAATGATTTATGAAATGGAGAATATCAAAGTGGGGAGCTTCTGTTATCTTTGCGACTAAGGCAGACGACTCACTTTGTCTATGCGTGGACTATAAAGAGTTGAATAAGCTCAACAAGAAGAATAGGCACCCACTTCCTATGACTAACGACTTGTTTGATCAGCTAGTAGGTGTATCAGTTTTCTCATGGATGGATTTGGCCATGGGATTTCATCAGTTGAGGGTGGAATAGGACAATATTGATAAGTTTGCTTTCACAACTCTAGATGGTTTCTTTGAGTGGCTGGTCATGCCTTTTGGGCTGACCAATGCACCCGACTATTTTGTGGACTTGATGAGTAGGGTGTCTAAAGAGTTTCTGAACAAGTTTGTGGTAGTCTTTGTGGATGATATTCTGATCTTCTCAAAGAGTGAGGAGGAGCATACCCTACACTTAGGAGAGATTCTACGCACTCTCAGATCGCATCAGCTTAAGGCAAAGTTTTCTGAGTGTCACTTTTGGAAAAAGAAAGTAAGGCTCCTAGGGCATGTAATCTCCAAGGACGGGATAGCGGTAGACCCCGCTAAAGTCATCGTAGTTCAAGATCGGAAGGCTCCGAAGAGTGCGATGGAGGTGAGGAGTTCCCTAGGGTTGGCGGGCTAATATAGGAAGTTTATCAAAGACTTTGCAAGGATATCCGCCCTGCTTACCCGACTGACGAAGAAGAACTTGGCTTTTTCTTGGAGCATTGATTATGAGGATGCTTTTCAGAGATTGAAGAGGGCACTGACATCAGCCCCAGTTCTGAGTCTCCCCGGTGGAAGTAAGGTGTTTATGTACTAACAAATGCTTATGGAACAGTACTTGGTGTCGTGTTGATGCAAGAAGGTAGGGTAGTATGCTACGGTAGCAGACAGTCGAGAGTTCACGAGAAGAACTACCCTACGTATGACCTATAGTTGGCTGTTATAGTGTTCGCATTGAAGTCTTGGCGACATTATCTACTTGGAGAGAGATTTGAGCTATACACGGATCATAAGTCACTCAAATAAGGGTCTCAACCTAAGGCAACAAAAATGAACAGTTCCTAGCTTCCTACAACTTTGAGATAGCTTATACCCAAGGCAAAGGTAATGCAGTGGCGGACGCGTTAAGTAGGCAAAGTATGACTTTGAGTCTTTTATTCATAGAGAGGTGGAGCTTGGAGTTTATATCGACCTTCGATTTTAAGCCATCTACGAATTTCACATTTGAATTGTTAGCATCATTGGAGTTGCGACCTACTCTTATGGAGCGTATTGGATCTATGCAGCGAGAGGACCCGAAGATAGCAGACATCATGGACAGGTTTAGTAAAGAAGATACCTCTAGTCACCTAAGTAGATACTCCGTGGATGACAAAGGGTGGCTATGACAAGATGGAAGGCTTTATGTTCCCCGAGATAGAGATTTGTCGAGGACAATCCTTGAGCAAGCGCATCATTCTTTGGTGACTATCCATCCAGGCGGTGACAAGATGTATCTAGATATGAAGAGAGTTTTCTTCTGGACTGGTATGGAAAAAGATGTGGCAGAATTTATGGCCAAATATTTGACTTGTCAGCGAGTAAAAGCTGAACAAAGGAAACCTAGCAGATTTCTTTAGCCCTTGGATATCTGACAATGGAAGTGGGAGAGAATCTCTATGGACTTCATTGATGGACTGCCCAGATCAAGGGAAACACCAGTATTTGGGTGATATTAGACAGACTTACGAAGAGCGCTCACTTCGTATCTGTCAAGAGAAAGAGGACGGTAGCTTGGCTAGCATCGGTATACCTTCGAGAGGTAGTCCGACTTCATGGACTACCTTCCAGTATAGTAAGCGACCGTGACCCCATCTTCACTAGTGAGTCTTAGAAGAGCTTACAAGAGGCGCTAGCTACACGATTACGTTTGAGCACAACATACCACCCTCGGATTGAGAGGGTAAATAGGGTTCTTAAGGATCTTCTAAGACTGTGTATCCTGGATTTTGGAAGGACTTGGGAGGAGCATCTCCTATTGATTGAGTTTGCCTACAACAATAGTTATCAGTCAAGCAATAGGCATGGCACCCTTTGAGGCATTTTATAGGCGACCTTGCAGATTGCCGACTTGTCGGTGAGAGTCTACAGATGGACTCCTACTTTGGCATGATATGATTCAAGAGACTTTCGAGAAGATTGACCTTATCTGCCGAAGAACGAAAGCAACTCAGGACAAGCAGAAGTCATATGCCGATAAAAGGAGGACAGATTTGGAGTTTGAAGTAGGAGATATAGTCTTCATCAAAGTATCACCCCTAAGAAATGTTGTTCTCTTTGGTTGAGTAGGGAAGTTGGCGCCAAGGTTCGTAGGGCCATTCCCCGTAGTGGAGAGGATAGGTCAGATGGTATATAGGGTTAGACTACCGGAGAGGCTGGCGGGTGTACACGACGTGTTCCATGTTTCCCATTTGAGGAAATGTCTACATGATACAACAGAGGTAGTGGAGCTAAGCGCACTTGAAGATGTGGAGGTTAAGAAGGAAGCATCGGTGATAAGAGCTCCTTCTCATATCCTTGGATCGGAACTTAAGAAACTACACAACCAAGAAATCAAATTAGTGAAGATACAGTGGGGAGATGATCATGAAGATGCGACGTGGGAACCTGAAGACAAGATTCGCGCTTCTTATCCTTTTCTTTTTGAGAGTACATTCTAAATTTCCTTTCCAAGTTTTTAATTCACATTTGCTTCTATCATTCAAGTATGTTTATTCTATCGTTCGAATCTTCGATCCTTAGGTAGAAACTAATGATTGGAAACATGTGTTTGAGACATGTTATGATTGATGGTTGCAACTGTTTGCTAATGGTTGCGCGTAGATGCATATACATACACTAGACACTAGATAGGCTCAAGCAATTACATATTGCATTTTTAATTTTTAATTGATGAAAATCGTTGAATCATCATATGGATGTTGCATTTTGGTGGATGGTTGTGCACACATATAGAACCTATATGTTATACTGGACTCTTTTGCATATATATTGGATGCATGGCACATACATATATTGCATTAAGGAGGTCAACTGAATCAGTCGACCGCTTGATTTTCGCATCAGTGCAAGAACATAAACACACAACACTTTTGCATATGTTAATATAAGCATTATAAATTCTTAAGGACAATGGATATCAGTGGATGATGCATGAGAAGATGGTTGTAAGTGGTTGTTAAATTAACAACATTCTTCTTAACTTGGAGATTTCGGGGACGAAATCCTTTAAGTAGGGGAGAATGTAACACCCTAAAATTTAATACACCATAACCGTATAGTAAAGAAAATAAAATGAATATTATACATTTAAATATTCATAACTAAGTAAAACAGATTTACCGTTGCGTTCGTCTCGGAATTCTGGTTCAAGTAGACCCCAAGTTTGCGTAAATCGGATAACGTGTGAGGAAGATATGGACCTAAGAAGATTGTGTATATATATAGGATATATATTAATAAAATTCAAATAGAAAATTAGCGCAGGAATCAACTGTCATGGGACGACCCATCCCGACCTGGGTCAACCTATAAGTCGACCCATGTCAAGAGGGGTCGACCCATGGGTCAACACGGTAGGTAGGGGTCGACCCATCCGCATGCAGACCCGATTCTAGACGATGTATTTGAATTGTTTTATATATTAGGTTCGTTGGATTAGCTGTATGGCTAGATTTAAAAACCCTAAAATATAATGGTTAAGAATTAGCTCAGTCAAACTACAAATAGGGGCTCTCTCACATTTTATCAGCATACAACTATTCTTCACCTATCTCTACCTCCATTGCTAATAAAATGGGGAGATGCTGCTGAAAGTTAGATTAACAGAGAAAATTCAAGATCTGCAATCAACTTACAACCTTTTTCAAGAACTATTTCTGAATCTAATACCTAGCCTTGTGAGATCAAGTTATTCAGATTTGATAGCTAGAAATGTATTATGACAGTAAATAAAATTGGATTTAGAACATACAGTACCTATAAGTTAATTTCTATACTATTTTTTTACTGTTATTCATGTACGCAGTTGTTACAATAATATATGTTCTTTTACTATCGGTTGGTTAATCAGTTATGTTAACACATGTCTATATTCCTTATCCCTATTCTGCTATTTAATTTATTTCCAGTCTTGTTTATAGCCTATTTTATACAGTTTGATTTAATTTTGTTTTTCTCCTTCTATTTTTCCCTTTTTATTTAGGCCGAGCCTAGGACATCGAGAGCCTAGGTCATTTCCGATTTAAGATTGTGTATAATTGAGTTTGGGATAATATATATTGACGATCAAAAAGGAGAATTTGGGCATATGATAAATTGAGGGCTTTTGACTGTAAATTGAGAATATGATCAAAAGGAAGAATATGCATATATGTATACATGTTAGATTAGACTTAATATAGGGACCAAGTAGAGAACATTTTAAGAAAATGTAAGTATCAGATGTAGGTTAAGTAAACTGAATTATTGTAGTGTATATATACATCTGGGCAGGTGCTTGTTTTAGGGAAGGGGTTATACACATAATAACATGCAATATCACAACCATGCTTATTAATGAACTTAAAAATGCTAAGTTAAACTTGATTATTAATAAGCTAAGAGGTCCCTCGTTCTGCTATTGTATCGGGTTTTAGGGACTCTTAAATCCTAGTTACTTAGGGACACAAGCTTAGGTGGTTTGTCTTGTGTCAATCTTGTTGTGTGGAACCTATATCAGTCAGTATCCCTTTGGTATCTTATTAGGGGACCTCGCACTGGGTAGGGGCCAGGGAACGCTTTACTGAATTAGATAGTAAGAGGTTCAAAAAGAGGAAGGTGGATGCGGGTGTGTTACAGCGTAGTCATGAGTATGTATGGATCTGATTAGGGAAACTAAGATGCTATAACACCATTAAATAGACCTGCGTTCTATAAGTTGCTGGGTTAGGGAGTGATACACCCTACTGTCGGGGCTGACACAGGGTATTTACGTAGTAGGGAGTCGATCGCATAGGTAGTAATTAGGGTAACACCTAATCCTGTTATGTAATTAGGATAACACCTAATCCTGTTATGTAATTAGGGCAATACCTAATCCTGATATACTAGTATTGGTGTAGAGAAAAACTTGTTCTTGGGATATAAATGAGAAGTTTTACTCGATCATTGTTTTATCTTGTTGTCTAATACTTATATGCTATTGTGCTTTCCCATCCAGTCTTACTTGTCTGTCTTGATACATCTATTTTACGCAAATACTGAAATTCACTGGAACTAGCCAGGCTTTATGTCTGATCTATTTTTTTTCACTTCTTTTTCTTCCTTTTCCCCGTAGATGCTCAGAGTGGTAGTACTCTGCAGTGACTAGGATTTTCTTTCAGCTTGGATCTGGACTTCTTCCGACTTGATGTACCGCTTTGATTATCTTTCTACTTTGCTATGGCTTGTAAAAAGGGATATGGTTTTGCATTATTGTACCGTGATGTTTGGCATTATAAGACGGATGGTTTTAATTGAAGTATTAGGTATTTGATGATGTAACTGTTTTGGAACAATGTTTTGCTTTTAATAACAAAAGTTAATTTTCTGCTGCCTATTTATATATGTCTTATGAAATTTGCGTGAAGGGCTTACTAGTCTGGTCCAACTTGTTTTAAGGACACAGCTTCATTGGAATTAGTTTTAAGGACGAAAATTAATGCGCTCATTATTTCACAAACCCTTTCTCCCCTTTCTCAAATTCAAAAATCGATCTTCATTAAACAATTATACAGAAGATTTTCAAAAACATTTCGTGCTTCAAACGAATCCAGTAAAAGAGATGGTTTCTTTGTATCTCATTATTCGATTATTCCTATTTGAAGAATCAATTTTCAGCCCTGTTATTGTCAGGCAATTTATTTTGTCACGTATATTAGTTTCTTCTGAAATCAAATTCGACTTTAATTGTTGGAAATCGTGAGGCGGTCTTGTTTATTTGGATAGGCTAATCGATTTTTTCTATTGGATTTCTTGTTCTTTGGTGAGTCTCAATTTTATTTGGTTTTTTCATTGTCAATTCGATATTTTATGTCGTTGTTGATGCTATTGTATTTTTCTTATCAAGGGAGGTAGGTTTGATCTATTGGAGGAAGTTATCTTTTGCTGTAGTTGGAATAATGAGCTATGAAAGGCATTCTTTTATTTTGATAAAACAAGCACTGTGTATTTAGCCTGGTTGCATCACTCACTTTAGATTATGATTTTAGTATTTAGACTATCACTTCATATTTGGTTTGAGCAACCAAACCAGTTATTTTCGTCAGTCAATTCTATTTGTACTCACTTTGGGTATGAAGTTGGATTTGAAATAATCTTATTTTGAAACATAAATTACTGAAAAAGATAAATATATTTATCTTTTGGTCTACTTGTTTTTATATGGAAAAATAAGTTACTCCATGAAGTACATAAAATAATAAACATATTTCATAAAGTATAATAGATTTGCAATCTTATTGAAAATACTAATATATATACATCATATGGGAAAACATAAACTAGTTGAAAAGATAAACATATTTATCTTTTGTCTACTTTATTCATAAAGTAATGTTGAAAATGATATGTACATTAAATGATAACTAGATTTTTTTTTTAAAAAAAAACTTGTAAGTATATACGTACAAAAATATAATTTCACATTTTTTGTTAAAAAAATTAATGTGTATATTAGTTTTTATTAAAATATATAATTTATTTAAAAAGATAATTGTGTTTATCTTATTAAAATAGTATAAACATTAAAAATATATATACACTTACCTTTTTAAAGCCATACATCAACTTTATATTGATAACGTAAGAAATAAGATAAATACATTTATCTTTTTAAACAAGTAATATTTTCTCCATTCAACAACATTTAGTAGAATATCTTATTTTATTTCAGATTTTAAAAAAATAGTTGCATCTATCTTTTCAAAACTGAACTTCAGAATTTAAAAAAAAAGTTGAATATATATGTCTGTAGTGCAAAATCAGAGATTTGGGCAGCGGAATACGAATTAACCCAATGATCTAGTCTGTCAACAATTTCAACAACGCCAAAAATAAAAACAAGTGGCACAAATTTATAGAGAGAACAAAAATAGAGGAAAGAGCACACCAATTTTTAACGTGGTTCGGCTTTGCCTACGTCCACGAAGACCCAACAACCTTTATTTCTCAGTGAAGAAATGAGTACAACAGATTACAATAGAGAGAAGACTAATGGTGGATTACCCTTTTTTTTTCATACAATAACATGACCCCTAATTATATAGGGATTTCTTGGAGATAAAGAATAGAAGTTTCTAGGACATGAAGAAAAATAAATATCTTCCTTGATTTGATTGGAGCATAAATGGATGGCATAATTATGGTCTCAATCTCTTTCCCTTTCTTCATCAATTGATTGATTGGCCTATTAATTATTTTTCTTCCAAAAAAAAATCTTCCTCTTATCCCTTTCCATAAACAAGCCAATTAATTGATTGACAATCAATCAATTTCTTTCCTTCTCCACTAATATTTGAATCATTAATTTCAACACTCCACCTTGATTCAAATATGGCAATCTTTCTTCATTAACTCATCTTCAACAATCAACATAGAAGTTGTTGGGCCCAGCGCCCCATGGCGCTCAAGTAACAGGAAGCAAACTGATCAAGTTTGAGCAATGCTCAAACTTGTCCTTTGGAAGTGACTTGGTCATCATATCTGAAGGATTATCTGAAGTACCTACCTTCAATAATTTGATCTTGCTTCGTTCTTCCTCAAGCATAAGAAAGAAGCCTCTAACATCAATGTGCTTCGTCCGTGAACTATAAGCCTGATTCTCAACAAGATGAATCGCACTCTGACTATCTGAAAATAGCTCCACTGTCCGCTGCTCCGTTGAAAGATCATCCAACAACTGAAGTAAGTACAATCCTTCCTTTGTTGCTTCCACAATCGACATTAACTCTGCTTCGGTAGTCGACAAAGCTACGATTGACTGCAACTTTGATCTCCACGAAATCGGGCCTATGCCAAGTGTAAAAACATAGCCCGACACCGACTTCCGTCCATCTCTATCCCCAGCATAATCTGAATCACAGTATCCTCTAAGAGAGATGTCTCCATCTACTCCACCATATAACAAGCCGACTGAAGAAGTGCCACGAAGATATCTGAGTATCCACTTCACTGCTTGCCAATGCTCCTTACCTGGGTTAGACATATATCGACTGACAACACCAACTGCATGAGCTAAATCAGGCCTTGTGCATACCATAGCATACATAAGGCTTCCAACCGCACTAGAATAAGGAATATTACACATATCCCTTTTGTCTTCATCCGATGTGGGACACATATCTTTGGATAGCTTGAATTGAGAGCCTAATGGAGTAGCCACCGGTTTAGCATTCTCCATACCGAATCGAGATAGGACTTTCTCGATGTATTGAGTTTGAGTGAGCCTCAAAACTCTTTGCTTTCTATCCCTCTGAATATTCATCCCCAAAATTCTTTGTGCATTTCCCAAATCTTTCATCTCAAATTCCTTACTGAGCTCCATTTTCAACTCCGAATTTTTTGACATACTCTTAGAAGCTATCAACATAAAGTAACAAATAGATGATATCATCATTACAATTTTTAAAATAGACACATTGGTCCTTAAAGCTTCTAGAGTAACCATGTGAGATCATAAACTTATCAAATTTCTTATACCACTGTCTAGGAGACTGTTTTAAGCCATAAAGAGATTTGTTAAGTTTACAAACATGACCTGGCCTGCTGCTATCAATGAACCCTTCTGGCTGCTGTAGATAAATGTCCTCCTCAAGATCACCATGCAAGAATGCTGTCTTGACATCTAGTTGTTCCAACTCCATGTCAAAGTGAGCAACCAATGCCAAAAGAATGCGAATGGAAGTATGTCTAACGACTGGAGAAAAAATATCATGAAACTCCACATCTTTCTTCTGAACATAACCCTTCGCCACTAATCTTGCTTTGTACCTCAAGTCACCATTGCCGCCATCTTTCACCTTATAGATCCATTTACATCCAATTGCTCTCTTGCCGGAAGGAAGTGGCACTAAATCCCAAGTGTGATTTTTGTGCAAAGACTTAATCTCCTCCTCCATTGCTACTAGCCAACTGGAGCTATCAACTGAACTAATGGCATCTTTGTAGTCTCTTGGTTCATCATGAAATATGCTTAATGCATAAGCTGCCATGTCATCAAAGTCAATGTCTTCAATGCTTAATCCCACAAAATCATCAAGCCATGTAGGTCTTTTCTTCTCTCTCGTTGGTCGAGTTTGAATTTGAGCTCCACCTTGAGATTGATCTTCTATCTCTTCCCTATCAACCACGGTGTCATCTGAATCACCATTTTTACTTGTATGAAAGTCTGATGATCTGCCTTGTGTTTGGTATTCTGAATTTGTCCTCTCAACATCATCATTAACTGAAGAAGAAGGCTCCACCTTCAACATAGCCTTCTCATCAAATGTAACATGCCTGCTAGTAACAATCTTCTGGGTAGTAGGACACCACATCCTATAACCCTTAATTCCTTTCTTATAACCAAGAAAAATACACTTGCGCGATCTTGGATCCAACTTCCCTTTGCTCTCATGCACATAAGCTGGACAACCAAACACTCTGAGAAAGGAATATGATACAGGCCCTCCCTTCCATACTTCTTCAGGAATCTTCATATCTATGGCGGTAGAAGGTGTGCGGTTGATAAGGAAAACCGCCGTAGATAATGCTTCTGCCCAAAATCTCTTATTTAATCCTGCAGTCAGCCGTAAGCAACGAGTTCTTTCCAACAAAGTCCGATTCATTCTCTCTGCAACCCCATTTGACTGAGGGTCTCCTGGTGTGGTGTAGTGTCTTTTGATTCCCTCGGACTCACAAAATTTGATGAATTTTTGAGAAGTGAATTCACCACCATTATCTGAACGAAGAACCTTCACTTTCTTTCCAAACTGCTTCTCAACAAGAGATTTCCAACTTTGAAACCTATCAAAAGTTTCATCTTTGGACTTCATAAAGTAAACCCATACTTTTCTAGAAAAATCATCAACAAATGAAACGAAATACCTGGCTCCTCCATAAGATAGGCATGGTGCGGGCCCCCAAACATCAGTATGAACATACTCTAAAACATCTTTAGACTTATGCTCTGCAATGCCAAAAGAAACCTTCGTCTGCTTTCCAAGTACACATCCTTCACAAAAGTCAAGTTTTGAATGATGAACACCGTCAATCAAGCCTCGCTTTCTCAATACTTCTAAACTGCGCTCTCCAATGTGGCCCATACGAAAATGCCACAATCTGGTAGAATCGGAATCAACTGAATCAATAACTGAAGCAGACTCCACAACAACAGTTGTACCCTTCAGCAAATACAGATTTCCAGCTTTTACCCCTTTCATCACTATCAATGAGCCATTTGTAATTTTTAATGATTCTTTTTCTATTACACACTTTAAGCCAAAATTGCACAATGCTCCAATGGAGATCAAACTACGCCTTAAATCAGGCACATGCCTGACATCACATAAAGTGCGAACAACACCATCAAACATCCTGATTTTTACTGTTCCAATACCAATCATGCGACAAGCAGCATTATTTCCCATGAGAACCTCTCCTCCATCAAACTGACGATAAGTGGAAAAAACGTGTCTATCCGGTGTCATGTGATAGGATGCACCCGAGTCAATAATCCACATAGTGCTCTTCATAGGAGAGGCAGAGGCTGTAAAAATGCCAGGATCATTATCTGAATCTGATGTCTCCGCCGTAGATGCTGAAGCCTTCTGGGGAACAGCTTTGTTTTTATTCTCCAACTTGGGGCAATTTGCAATATAATGTCCAGGTTTTCTGCAATAATGACAAACCCCCTTCCGAGCTCCTCTTGACTGAGATCTGGACTTAGCTCTGTCTCCACCATATTTGGGTCTACTTTGACTTCTTCCTCTCTGTGCAACAAGGCTTTCAGAATCATTCTCCATGCTCATGCTTGCCAACTTTCCTCTCAACATCTCATTATGCAAATTTGTCTTCACATCCTCCAAGCAAATAGACGAACGCCCATAGATCATAGAGTTAACAAAAGTGTTATACTCTGCAGGCAAAGAACATAAAAGAATAACAGCTTGCACCTCATCCTCAATCTTTACATCAGCTGCTCGAAGATTCATGACAAGTGTGTTGAGGGCATCTATATGAGCAAATACATCTGTTCCAGGCCTCATTTTGAAAGAATAAAGCTGTTGCTGTAAGATGATGCGGTTGGTGAGAGACTTGTCGTAGAACTTTCTCTGAAGAGCATCCCACAATTCCTTAGCAGTTTTCACATGAGAAAACTCTCTAAGTACTTCGTCAGAAAGGCTAAGTTGGATGGTAGTAAGCGCATCCTCTTCCAATTCTTCTAACTCTTCAGGTGGTAATTTCTTCAATTTCTCTGGATCTGAGACAACTTTAAATGTCCTCTCTTTCTTCAACACCGCTTCCATCTTCATCTTCCATGTGCCAAAATCCCCCTTTCCATCAAATCTAGCAACTCCATAATTTGTAGCGCTTCTACCACCGTTATACTTTGCGGAATTTGACATGGTTGAAAAAGTCTTTGAACAGGACGACTGGCTCTGATACCAATCTGTAGTGCAAAATCAGAGATTTGGGCAGCGGAATACGAATTAACCCAATGATCTAGTCTGTCAACAATTTCAACAACGCCAAAAATAAAAACAAGTGGCACAAATTTATAGAGAGAACAAAAATAGAGGAAAGAGCACACCAATTTTTAACGTGGTTCGGCTTTGCCTACGTCCACGGAGACCCAACAACCTTTATTTCTCAGTGAAGAAATGAGTACAACAGATTACAATAGAGAGAAGACTAATGGTGGATTACCCTTTTTTTTCATACAATAACATGACCCCTAATTATATAGGGATTTCTTGGAGATAAAGAATAGAAGTTTCTAGGACATGAAGAAAAATAAATATCTTCCTTGATTTGATTGGAGCATAAATGGATGGCATAATTATGGTCTCAATCTCTTTCCCTTTCTTCATCAATTGATTGATTGGCCTATTAATTATTTTTCTTCCAAAAAAAAATCTTCCTCTTATCCCTTTCCATAAACAAGCCAATTAATTGATTGACAATCAATCAATTTCTTTCCTTCTCCACTAATATTTGAATCATTAATTTCAACAATGTCATGCGTTAGTTGTTAGTTGCAAATATGCAATGTTAATGATAAAACTGAACTTTTGATTACAAAATTTTATTTTTATAATTAACAGTTTTTAAATGTTTAGTAGAATATCTTATTTTATTTCAGATTTTAAAAATATAATTGCATCTATCTTTTACTAAAAGATAAAAGATAAGTTACATAGGATATCTTACTTTATTTCAGATTTGAAAAAGATAATTGCATGTATTTTTTAGATTAAAAATGATTACAATTATTATGTTAATTTACCATTTTCACTTGTTGTTTCATAAAGTCATAAAAGCATGCCACGATACCTGTTGTCACTACAACAAAAAACACTTTTCGCAACAGGCGATATCTGTTGCAGTAGACCTATTGCAACAGGCCTGCGCCTGTTGGTATAGCCGAAGTTGCTAAAAGTCCGCAACATTTTCTGCCTATTGCAATAAAATGTTGCGGTATACTTTTTTGCAACAGGCTTTTGCTGTTGCAACAGACCATTTTGCAACAGTATATGCCCATTGCAGTAGATTCATAAATCTATTAAAAAAAACTACAGCTTATAGATATTACATATTAAATGTATATATTTTAGTAATAGTGTATATCACAGAATGAAATAAACAAATAAAAAATTTATTTTAACAAAGTTTTAATAGCACAAACGATTACAATAAAAGTTTCTACAATTTTCATACAATATTCATATATATATATATATATATATAACAATTTCTTCACTCTCACAACACATTTTTTTCGAATAGAGTAGTTTCTACTCATATTTCTACTCTATCATACATATACTATAATAAGAGAATAAATATCATCAGTTCACTAAAACAAATCTGCGGTTCATGCTTCAAGTTTGCTGTCGATCATGAACATGCACATGCCTATTCAGGAATATGTATGTCACTCCAACGAACTCTACATCAAATAAAAATCTAGAATTGACATGCAATAATAAAACATATATGAAATAACTATTTGAATTGAAATGTGAAGAATTCTAGAGTGTTAGGCAACTTACTTTATTAGAAATGGAAAAGAAAGCTTATCAAGCGAAGGCTTCCAAAAAAGCTGCACATGAAAACAAAGGTTTGGCTCATGTCATCCTAGAATCATCTTAAAAATAAACTCTGTACCAACCAAGAATACCAAGATGAGAAAAATGCTTATAGAAGGAAACGAAAGCACAAAAATGAAAAAAAACAACTCCATCAGTACATTGTGGTTTGGTTATGAATACGTCACACGGTTGAGAATTATGAACGTATGCTTTCAAATTTAATACTACACGCTTGCATATGATAAATTAGTCTAGTAAACACTTTATAGACTGACCGTTTATTTGGTGTATTGGAACATATCATTAACGGTTGTGCATTAGAACATGGTGTAGGATCAACATTTGGACTGGTGCTTGATTATTTCTTTTAAAAGCTGAAGACATTTATTTTTCCTTTTTTTATCTTATAACAAGCTAGTGTATTATTGATTAGATGCCAGCATCATTTTTTTTCCCCAGTACCATTCACAAATGTTGTCTATGTATGTGGCTACAACTATATGACCTGAATTCATTTTCACTTAGAATCTACCCTGCGAAGTCCTTCATGACAAGTTACTAAGGTCAAACGTTATGTTTTCAAAATGTGTTTTTCTCCAAGAAAGAGATGATGTTGTATCTGGTAGTCCTATAGTTATGATCAGTTTACCATTTAAAAGCATCATTACAGATAAGGACTTGGTTGAACGCAATTTACCTGGATATGCTATTGGTGGACTTGCAGGAGGTGAAGATAAGGACTCTTTTTGACGTGTTGTAGCCTAATGCACTGCTGCATTGCCTGATATCTTTAAGAGAATAAACATCTGCACTTGTTGAATTTGAAAGTATTTCCCTCTTATTTATGACCATACAACCCATAAAAGGCTTTAACGTAGTATAATGCTACAGACCTGGATCATCCTTTTATTATACTAAAAGTAAAGATTCACGTATCATCATCAAGTAGCATTTTATAGCGAGCGATAAGTAACGAAAAGAAAATCAGCTTCACCGAAGGTGGTGTTCTATGCAAGAATAAATGTATGTCTACTACATCATTCCACCAAAGTAGTTGATCCCAACTTTTCCTGCAATGACTTACAACTATAAGTTGATAATCACTTGCTATGTGTACATAATAAATGCTTTATGAACTATACTTCATTTTCAACATGATTCATCAACTCATGATAAATACTTAGAATACAATAATTCAAAAATTCCCTTGGTTTGCAAAATTCTGATAACCAACTATGCTTATGTCTCTTGTATCTTTCATCGGAACATAACAAAGTGAAAAAAAAGTAATGGTAGTAATGTATATTGTACCTTTTACCAGATTTTTTTAATTTTATTTTCTTGTCCTCTAAAGCAAGACAGATTCTAATTGTTTACTTGATTCAACAACGTACAGAAGCAAAATGGGTTTTGCATCAAGTTTTTCAGCAGAGGAAAGGAGAGGAGGGTGCTTCTGTCAATCGAGCCATTTGTCTCTGAGTGGCAAATGGTCGCAATAGTAATATTATTTATGGTTTTGAAATAATCTTTAAACATTTGTATATACTTAATTGCAAACAGTTTGAGATGGGTTTCAGCTTTTACCAAAATGCAATTCTTTTTTTTAGTAGATAAAGGTATGTTTTATACAACAGTAAATAAATTCTGGTTGAAGCATAAAAAATTTCATTGAAATACATGAGTTTAGCAAAAACACTAACTTCGATATATGTCCGACTAACTCCCACTAGACGAGTAATCTCTAATCCAAACCCACCACCTAATGTCCATTTAGCGATTTTCATTCCTCGGTCATTAAAGTGGGGTGTTTTATGCTGCTATTGTAGTTCAAACTTCGCACTTTCTCATAAACAACTTGGTCACTCCTCGGAGATGAAATGGTAAACCTAAGAAATGAACCCAAGGGTGTATACCAATCCCATGATATACAACATCCAAATCAGTAGAAAAGAATGCGTTTCACTGCTCCACAAAAAAATTATCTTGGTAACCAGTAGCCACCCTTTTAACAAATATGCGCGCTACAAAAGAACCACACCAAGAAAAAAAGATATGATTGTGTGTCAAGGAGAAATGCAGTTGCCGGAAATATTATGATCTTAAAAATCTTACTAAATATACAAAAGAATTAAACAGCTTTCAATGTGGTGACAAGTTTACTACAATAAACGCTTAAATGGCACTCTACAACATCTAATTTTTCAAGTTGTTCAAGACAATCCCATTAGCAATGATCTTAGAAATTACAATATTGCAAGCAAAAGCAACTAAAATCTACCTGAAGCTTAAGTCGTGAAGTGTAAGTTCTAAGAAGAATAAATTTGTTGACAATAACTTTTGATTTCTAGAACAAAGCATATATAAGGAATAGCTTGACAGCTTACTCAATCCATGATACACGTCATCTTTGTTTGTTTATTGCATTGCAGACAACGACATTCCCACAAATTATAAATGATTCAAAATGAGAAGCTGTTAACAATAGTCACTTGTAAGCTTGAAGCTACCTAGGATTCTTATCAGCATGTATGTGCTGTTGACAATTACAACCACTACAACAAAAACACCATATTACAACTTTAATTTTACAACGGTGGTAAAGGCACCGTTGTAATAAATGGGTTTTTACAACGGTGGTAAAAGCACCGTTGTAATAAATGGTTTTTTACAACGGTGGTATAAACACCGTTGTAACTACAACAAAAACACCATATTACAACTTTAATTTTACAACGGTGGTTAAAGCACCGTTGTAGTAAATGTTTTTTACAACTTTTTTCCAGAAAAGTTGTAATAAATTTATTTTTAACAACTGTGTTATTTTGATAGTTGTAATAAAAGCCTATCACAACTTTTATTTTTTGACTGTTGTAATATATGACTATATTTTAATATTAATCATTTTGATTAAATAATTTTTAATAATTAATATTTACAACTAATTAGTAATTAGTAATTATTAATTAATAACCTATATATTAATATTAAATATTTAATTAAAAATACTTCAATAAATAAATAATTCATGCTAATAATTAGTAATTGACAACTAATTAGTAATTATTAATTAATAATCAATAAATACATATTAAATATTTAATTAAAAATACATCAATAAATAAATAATTCCTACTAATAATTACTAATTAACAACCAATTAGTAATTATTTAGTAATTATTTAATAATAACCAATTAATATTTATTATATAATATTTTTTAATAAGTAATCATTGTTGAAAGTTTTTCCAAAATCTTTTGTCAAATATGATCCCTACGGAGGGGGGTCCAGGGGGGGTGGCAACCCGTGGGGTGCGGAGCAACGCCTCCGCTAACGGGGTTCGACCTGCCCGGTCATGTCGCGGGGGTCCAGGGGGCAGCGCCCTCGGCGGGGTGCGGGGCAGCGCCCCGTCCGAAACGATACATTTTGTGTACTGTTGAATTTGAATCTTACTCAAAATTTAACAACAATCGTTAATTAAGTAACAATTGTAAGTTAAAAATCATTAGTAAATAATAATAATTTATAATTAACTAAAATAATAATTGAAATTAATGATAAAAACATATATTAAATAAGTAATAGCTCCGCGCTGCAGCTATTTTTAGGGACAGTTTAATAGTTCAATCCAAATTTTAAGCGGAAAACCAAAAAAATTGGCTCCAACTACTTCAAGTTTAAGCGGGAAACCGAAAAATTAGCACCGACCTACTTCGTATTTTTTTAACAGTTGCGTCCACCCATTCTTTCCCTAAATCAATATCGACCTGCCTCCAACCATTCGTTTCCCCAAATCAAAAACTAAAACGCAATCGAGCTTTCCTGTCCTACAATGGTTCTTTTTTCTACTTGTTATAATAGTGACCTATTGGATATTAACAAGAACTAATATTTAATAACTAATAATATTAATATTTAAGAATAATTAATAAATAGTAATTATGCTTTGTCAAAAAAAAAGTTAAGGTAATAAGGTGTATGAAGCCGGTTGTATTTTAATTGCTTGCAGTAACATCGCTGAAAACAAAATCTTGGTTCCGAGCTCACGTTCTTTCAAAATCGAAATTTAGGTGGGAAGGTGAAAATTTAGGCGGGCCGCCGTGTACCCTAAACAAAAATATCTGGACAAATCAAACAAAATTGATATCCCCTAATAAAAAATTATCTAACATAAAAAGAATATGATAAAACTGCTCAATGGCGACTACTGCTAGGTCTTTTCCTCGTCGCCGCATCTCCTTTTCTCACATCTACCTCGTCTCAACGACTCAATTTTCTTCAATCTGTCCTCTCTTCCTTTCGCTTTCACGCCCACCGCTGACCCTACCTCTTCATGGCGAGGAATAATAAACCTAGATCTGGATCGGAGATGAGCGGTTCTATGAATTTTGGCTCCAGCCCTATTTCGTCTTCAGTTCATGCCGCGGAGGGTTTTTTTGGGTTTCGGGTTTTCGCGTATTTGGTTGTAAGTTCTGTGTATTTAGTTACAAGATTCGATTTACTAAATTTCAACAATATGAATCTGGTTGCTTTAGGATTTGGTGTATTTGGGATTTGGTTGCTTTAGGATCTGGTGCGCTTGATTTATGATTTGGTGTATTTAGACAAATTAAATTATTTTTCCACCTTATTGATAGAATTAATCTGTCCTATACGAATCATGTTAGGCTTCTTTAGAGCCAATGATGCCAAGCCTTTCGGGATAATTGCAACCTGAATGGCAGTAGTTCGGCAAAGTTATTTTGTAGCAGTAGCTCGGCAAAGTTTTTCCCATTCCACGCCATTTTTGCCAAGCCTGCTCATGACATTGCACCATAATCAACGAATAATCAGGCATTTGAAAAATAGGTGCCCGATGGTGCCAGCTTGATCACAAAATTCACAGCCTGGACTTACATTCACTCCTGTAAAGATTAGCTTATCTTTAGTAAATAGAGCATTTTTAATATGACCTTCCTAAAAACAAGTTCTATCTGGCGGTGTTGTCACTATTTCCAAGTGCTTTTGTACCATTTACAAGTCTCCATATTATCGTATTTGTGAGGACATTGTAGAGTGTATGTACAGTAAAAATGACACCAGTTTCCTCCCATAATATTTTACCTTATCGCTTATATTTAGTTAAGTCGGATATATAAATGCTATGAATCTGAGTATACCTATTCGGAGTACAATTTATATGGCAGTACAGTTGATCACTTTCAGATCATGTCACTTGATAAATACTATGTCCCAATGTTCGCGTCCGCTTAAATTATATTCTAACCATTTCAAAATAGGCTCATGCTTTGTATGTCATTGTTTCAGATGTGCAATGCAACCAGAATGCTCTAGTATATATGTTTTTGATGTATGTTTTTGGTGTATTACCTCTTCAAAAACAACATGCTCTAGTATATATGTTTTTGATGTATGCCACTGCATTTGTTATTTATCATTAATATACATGTTTTTGATGAAAGAGCAGCTGTAGCTGAAGCTACCAATAGGGCCGAGGCATTATCACTGTAGTTACAAGCAACTCAAATCTAACTAGATGCACTGCAACCAGAATTCACATCAGTTAGGCTCAATGAGACAATGCTCGATAGTAAAATGAAGACCTCGCGAGGTTAAAGATTTAGAATGGATGAGTCTGTACAGGAAGATGAATGCACCAGTAATAGAACGATGACTGGAAGTGCCAATAGTCCTTCGAAATACAATGATACAGAAGATGGATGCTCGTCTTTTAGGCATGAGATTGAAGAAGATACTAGTCTCAGTCGAGGAAATAAGGAAAACAATTCGAGGCTCAATGGACTTTGTTGTAGTTGCTTTATGTACTTGAGATAGTTGTATGATTTATAAAAAAATGACGAGAGTTTGAAAATGCTAATATATTATTTTGGTTCATGTTTTAAGTTTGTTTGATATCTTCAGTTTTGTAGATAATATGTTTTGAAATGAATTATTTTATTAATAATATTTATATAATTTGTTCATATATTAAAACTTTAAATAATACTTATAATAAAATATATTACAACAGTTATAAAAAGTTGTAATAAAGTTTATTACAACGGTGGAAAACAGTTGTAAAATATACATTTCACAACTGTGTCTCAACGGTGCAAAAAAGTTGTAAAAGATTTTAGTCTATTACAACTTCTTAATAGACGACGGTGGCTCCACCGTTGTAAAAAATCTTTTACAACTGTTTTCCACCGTTGTAATACTGTCAAATTGTTGTAGTGAACGCACACTGGAAAAGGAAAAAAAATATGGAGAAAATATACCGTTAAGACGGTCTCCAGAGAAGACTTCTTCATAACAGGATGTAAATCTACTGGAATCCCACGTCCATTATCTATGATGTTGACAGAATTATCCTCATGCAATACTACATCAATTTTTGAGGCATACCCTGCTTGAGCTTCGTCAGCAGCATTGTCTAATATTTCGTATACCAAATGGTGCAAACCATGAGGTCCAGTACTACCTATATACATTCCAGGTCTCTTACGGACTGGATCTAATCCTTCTAAAACCTGAATTTGATCAAAACCATAAGCATGGGATCCAATCTTCTCCTGCAAAGCTTCAGCAGTAGACAAACTGGAGTTCATAAGAGCCCTAGAAATAACTACTACCCCACCATTATAGCTCTTCACTCCACCACAAACCCGGGTTCTGAAGGGCAGGCGAGTGCGCGAGCGTCGGGAGAAAGAGGTTGGGACACTGATAGATCTAGAGATATAAAAAGATGAGGAGGAAAAGAGGCGACGAGTAAGAAGGCGAAGATGGAGAGTGGATGTAGGTTTGAACAGCTCCCTGATTTTTTATGAAAAGTTGGTGGGACTAAGAATGACCAAAATGCAATTCATAAACAAAATATATAGCTAACTTATGACAAAAATAAATTATATTATTCAAACGGTAATGACCAAGCAAAATAAGAGACAGAGAAATACTTACAATGATCCTAATATCCAAAACAAGTTCTTCTTCATTACCAATCAGCAATCTTTAATTAGTAATTACATATATAGAAGAAATACAACAATCATAGCTAAATAAAAAATCAATTATTTATGTGATGAGGCAGTACCAAAAGCTGCAGGTAGATGAACAGGACCAGAAGCAGCATGGGAACCCAAAAGCTTGTCCTCAAAGTTAGCAGGCACAGAAGCATCACCAAACTGATCGGCCATGCAAGAAACAGAAATAGCCAGGGGCACAAGCGCAGCATGAACAGCAGTATGCGCAGGCATGGGATGTTGGCGCATCGGCGAGGGGAGGGACAATAACAGTAGACCCAAAGTCAGAAAGAGAAACACTTGAAGCACACGAGGAGTCACCCAGAGCAGAAGGAACATGCATGACCTGAGTAGACACAACACAACAAACTCCAGTGGACGAAACCGAATCTACAGCAGGGGCTTTTTGAAATAAACGGGCACATCTTTTTTAACGAAGTAACCAATGTGTTCATTTTTCCATTCACTACTAAACTTATGGCATGCTCCTAGTAACTAAGTATGTCTGTCTACATAGGTGGCAGTTCATTGTTATCAACAATATTGAATCAAAAATACAAAGTAAAACTATTTTAAAATAAATGAGCACATTTTCTACATCATGCACTCTAGTTTGTTTGTTGCATCATAAAAAAAATAATATCGCTGCATCACCTTCTACAGCGAAATTGGTTGACCGTTGATGCATTTCAACACTAATACATAAGTATATAACAATTAAAGTTAACATCTAAAATAGATCATGAATGTTTTATATTCGGATGATCAATTACTCGAAGTAAATTTAAAGTTAGACCTTGATTTCATTTTACCACAAAGGTAACAAGTATTCTATTGAAAAAAGCATTAAATGCATCACTAAAAACAAATATTTGAGTCTAATTTTTCAACCACTGTTCTACTTCTAATCAAAGTTCGTGTACATCGACCGCCTCCAATTCACTGCCTCACCAACCTACCAGAAACATCACCTTCAAATCCTCCACATCTCCAACCAAATCAACACAAAACACAAATCGCTAATCTTAATCAATCAGCGCCACCGGAAATTCAATCCAAAACCCTAAAACTACCTCAAATTCCTCACCTGATCCACTTTATATTATTATATGAATTATACATTTGACTGGCCACCGTATACACATATGCTGAATTAATATCTAATAAATCCTAATTCTGTACATAATATTCTTCAGTCTAGACTTACCCTCCAAAAAAAAAAAATATCTAATAAATCCAAAAAGGGGAAGAGCGAACAATTTATAACTCACCAGATTTGCCTTAACAGTGGGGAATGCAAGGAGTGAAGCGAGGGTGGCCTGAATCTATTGGTTGCTGGGTGCTTGTTATATAATTACCTTTACCTCTCTTACTCATGTTCCAATCTGCTGGGTAGGTAATTTGTGATTCGTGATTTTAGGGATCGATTTTAGGGATTTTGATTTAACGAGGTTTCAGATTTAGAAATGACGAAGAGGTAGGCGGTGAAAGTGAAATGAGAGCGGGATTTGGAATTTAAGGATGCCGCTTTTTTTTTTCTTGTAACCGGTAGGTGACATGTACGTTTTGTTTTTTGCTAACGTTTTGAATGTTTACCTAACTTTAAAACGCAGGTTAAATGCAGGTTCTGACTTTTTTTCTAATTTTGAATAAAAGCCATGAAGTATCACTTATAAATATTAAATACTAAGTAATAAAAATATATACTAATATTAATTATCAAATTTAATAGCGTTTAATTATTAGTTGTTTTACTTCTTAATTATAATTGTTTATTACTTGTTAAATACAATATATAATAAACATTTATTAATTATTTAATATTTGTTGTTAATTAGAATTATTAATTATTAAATGTAATTATTAATTGTTAAATATAATTTACACACTATTAATAATTAACCATATGGTAAATTATTAAAGTACTAGTTCATTTCAATTAATTATTATTACTTAATATTTATCAAATTATAACTGAATATTATCTTTTACTTCGTACTTTTGTATTTAATAGTAATTATGCTTACCAAAGGTGGAAGGAAAACAAATAATATTTAAAAGTTTGTTTTTCGCAACTGGCTTTACCAATTATAAAAAAACACAATTTATTAACTACTAATAATTAAATATAATATTAGAAATATAAAAGTAATTATTAATGATAACCAGAAACTATAAATTAATTCATAATAATACTTTTATCAAACACAAATTATAAATTAATCCATAGTTAAAATTTATTAACTAATCTAATACTTAAATTTTATTATTAATTAAAAATTATTAAATAATAATCTTAAATATTATAAATTACTAATACTTAATCATTTAATAGTAACTATTAATTTAAAGTTAATTATTAAAAGTTAATCATTAAAAGTCTATACTTATTTTAATATGTTTTTCGCAACTGGCTTTACCGATTGTAAAAAAATACAGCTATTGCAAGTGGCGTAAACAATTGCTAAAGATATTTATTCGCAACTGGCTAAGAAGCACAGTTGCTAAAAGTATGTTTTTGCAATAGGAAGGTAAGCGCAGTTGCTGAAAATATTCTTTTTGCAACAGAAAAAAAGGCCCGTTGCTAAATCTTATCTATTGCAACTGCCATAATAGGTATGTTGCTAAATATCATTTACTGCAACTGTCATTTATTGTCTGTTGCAAATAACTAGTTGCAATAGGGTATTTTTCTTGTAGTGTGTAAATGATACGAGTGGTGAGAAATATGAATGTATAAATAGCAAATGTCGCTGAAAAGATAAATGTACATATCTTTCTTCTGTTCTGTTGTATTGTACAATCAATACATATCACCAGCTTCATTGTACAAACTATACTTTTGTTTTAAACAAAATAACAAAAGATAAAAGAACTTATCTTTTACATTATTTACATTTTTTTGAGTTCTTATTTGTTGATCTATGCTGTATTTGCTAAATTTTATTTTTGACGTTCCAAAATGATAAACTTGCAAAAAGCCTAACATAATTTACTACAAAATAGTGTAATATGAATGTTGTAATTAGCTATTGCTAATTTTGGTGTTGCTGTCATACTTACTTTGCTTGCCACTATTATCATAGGTGCTTCTAAGCAAACCGTAAAGCAGTATGATCCTACGGATGATTTATATATCATAGTGACTACCAAGTCTACTTATTTCTCTTCCTTCTCGTAAGTCATTCATCTCTCCTTAACATTTACATGTGTACGCGTTTGGGTGCACCATTTAATTCCTCAAAAGTGGTAGTTATAACGTTTGCCATGTTGATTAAGTGAACAGATACTTTATAGCAGCAAATGTAGTGGCATTCTTCTTCTCAGCCATCTCATTTGCACTAACAGTCATAAATCGGTCGAGCTTTGGAAGCTTGCCTTTTGTCTCCATGATTGACATGGTAGCCTTTGCTTTACTCTTCTCGTCGAATGGTGCGGCAGCTGCAATTGCTCTGGTTAGAAGAAATGGTACTGTGATTGCCACAAGTGGAGATGCTGAGGTTAAGTAGGATAAAATTTGTGATGATGCTAGCAAATTCTGCTCCACGTTAACTGCAGTCATTGTTTTCTCCATGTTTGCTTTTGTTGCTTCTTTCTTGTTGCTGCTTGTCACAGCTGTCGGCTTACAAAAAGATCTCAGTGAAGAAATATTTATGATATATACTTGGTTCTCGTCTGCTGTATTTGGTTCTTGTCTATTGTGTTAATTGTTTTATAGGCTGAGATTGTGGTGGTCTAGTTGTTTTATAGGCAAGAAGCAACATAATATGAATGTTGTAATTAGCTATTGCTACACAAGTTTGAAGATGTGTGTATTGAAATAATATTGTTTTGAAGCATTGTGTTTATTTGAAATTCTTGTTTTTTGCTCGTACTTAGCAAGAGCTTTAGTTATCTATGTGTGATTGTGATTCACATCAACAATTTATACCTCCTGCTTGCAGTATCATTTTTTCCAGACTGAAAAAAAAGTTATATGCATTCAGCTTTTTCACAAAACAGGTAACAATATATATTGTTTTATTATATTCACAAAAGAAACATCAATGTATATTGGAATCTAATAATATATTACACTTACACAAATAGTATGATATTTATACAAATAATAATTTGGTGACATATCATTTATGTTGGCAAACAAAACGTAATTAAGCATTCACAAGAAATAAATTTGAAAAGATAAATACATTTATCTTTTCATTAATATCCCATTTTTTTTCTCATAAGCAAGCATAAAGCTTCCAAACAGCTTCGAAAGCAAAATACACTATAAAAGTGCTAATATATACAACTTAATATGAGTCTACACTTATAGTGAAAAGCTACAATTTGTAATGGAAACCCTTCTGTATATTTAGACCCCGCCGTGCAATCTGTTGCTGAAGGGGCAGTGTTACGTGGAGACAGTTGAGAAGTTTGCTACACCAAGTATGCCTCATATCCTGTCAAAGGAAAGTACTGTCATGAGATGGCCCTTGGAATTGTCCTTGCATGCATCACGAGTCATGCAAATCGGTGTAAGCGGTACATTGTTCAAGTCCCCTCAGTACATATGAACTTTTTTGCATTGGTATAAGCAATACATTTGAAGTAAACCTGCTACATTTATATTCCTTTTTTGCATTGGTTTTTTGTAATGATCATGCAGAAAACTGGGTGGTTCATAATAATGTATCGGTAACAAAAATAGCAAAGAGACATTGAATTCATGACTTTCCATGCATTTATCTTTTTCACAAAACTTTAATTGCATTTCATATTTCTCTGATTTTTTATTAGATAGTATAACTCAGTAATGTAGCAAATAGTAAATAACACTCTTATAATGTTAAATAAAAAGGAAACTAGAATTCACTGAATGCTTATTTTATATTATAAATTAATTCTTAAAGGAAACATATATAACTAATATATCACTGCTTTTAGCGTTGGGATGTATTGTGTAATTATACTTTTTGAATAAAAACATAAATGCTTTTATCTTTTACTTAAGCTGTAAATAAGGTTCATAGGGTGTGCAATAAATTCAAATAATGAATAAAAAAGGAACCTTGTGTAACATGTATAACTTAGTTTCAAATATAAGTAAATTTAAACAGCTAAATAATCCTATGCAGGTAATGCTAAATGGTTTTATCCTTTTCAGCAGTTAAATACGGTGAATGATCTGTACATTACTGACATTCATTAGGTTTTGTAACGACCCGGGAAAAAGCGACCTTGGTTATCCGATATATAACACCTATCGAACAATCAAAAGTCGAAATTACCGGATAGTCCAAGAAAGAAATTAGAGGGTGAGGATAGATAAGATAGAAAATTAGAACAGAAGAAGAAGAAGAACACAACAACATCAGAGTAACACGAATCTCACAGCGGAACGAATAAAATATAATAGACAACATATCTTGAAATCAAAGTAGTATATGTATATCATACCATTATCAGAGTACAACACTTTCATTACAGCGGAATAATCAATAGCTAGAAAAATCTTGAAGCCTCCTGCTCCAAGCTCTTCAAGCATACCTGTAAATCCTGACTACTTGACTGCCCGTACAAATTTGGGCACCCAAGAGTTTAGGGAAAACAAAACAAAATAAAACTCTGGGTCAGTCATGGGACTGGTGTGAGTAAACTCCAATCATTTGGTTTAACTTTTCAAAATCCTTTTCAAAAGAAAAGATAATCGTAAGACCAATCCACTCATAAATACGGATGGCTTTTACCTTATGATAACCCAAAACACTTTGGAAATCATATATTATCTGATATTATAATAATGTCTAATCACAAGTAATTAAAATCTAGTAGAACGCTTGCATCTCACGCTCTACATATATAATATACAATCAAACTCGCAGGCACTTATTGGAGATTGGATTCCAACTTGACAAGGTATGGGACCACCTTCCGAACGTGTATCTCTAGAGGCAAATACACTGGGTTCAACAAGAACATCTTGCAACCGGCCCACACATGACCGACCACTCATTTCGCTTGAGTGTATCGAATGTATATCACCAACGGTTGGGATCAGCAACCGTCTCCCGATAAGGGACAGCATCGATAGATTTAAGAACAAAAGGAATTTCTCTAGATAGGTGATCATACATCCTAATGGGTGCGACCCACATAGCCATGCTGCCTGCCCGATTTTTGTCATTTCCCGGTGGATGAGGCTTGAGGTCATAACGTATCTTTTGACAGATCCCACCTCCATTACTTTGAATGCCACATCGTCATACCCGCCAAATCACAAATTGATTTCACCAAAAATACCACGGGTATACAGCTAAGAGAAACGAATTCCTCCGCCACCAAACGTAAGTACGTTTGAAGAGATCAACTTACGCGATTCTTTGAATATACTCTGTCAGACATTCGTCCATTCACGTTTGTCCTGGGACTGGACAAACCGAAGGCACTATTCTGTAAATAGGATAGCCCTTGCATAACTCCGTCTTCAATATATTCAGCATACTTGATTCGCAACGCTTATGCCAATACGGAGTGGTTCTCTGGATAATAATCCGACCGGTCTCTCCATATTAACAACGTTAAAATGGTCAAAACTTTGATAGTCGGTGATTTAACTATCAATTAAAAACATGTCGGTGTGCAAACAACGATATTATTTCCAGATGGAAATTCTATCGATCAATCATCATTCATCATCAAATTATCATAAATTTACCCTTTTCCTTATTCTTGTTTTCCTATATTTCTTATTTACTATATTTAGAAAATATACGTTATTAACAATGGAAAACAATTCCATTTCTCATTTTCTATATTCAGAAAACATTTCTGATTTTCATTTGGAAGACATTTCCAAATCTCCTTCATTGGGTTTAAACTGATGTTTGAATAAACATCGCTATGCCAACACCAACCATTTCGCTCATTAACTAAATTCACTTAACCCCTTTCAATCTCGAACCTTATCCACTTCTTAGTTAAAAACGAAGTCAATCAAGTTGGGGTATAATTACCTCTCAGACCTTAACTGAACAACATTTCTAACTTCGAAATAGACAAAGTTCAAACATTACTCTTTAAGAAACTTCCTTGCGAACTCTCGGATTCTATTTATGAATCCACTTCCTTTACTGAATCATTTGATTATAACTGTAAATGTTATAATTCCATGCTTTCAAAATATGTTAACTTAAATATATTTCCATATCTTAATTTGGATAAATAAATAACCAACTACTTTATTAACAGATAATTAAAACTTGATTTGAAATGGAAAGTAAACATTACTTCCCTTGATTCGATATAATCGAATTTCCATGTATGATTAACTCTCGAATAATCACTATCCGATAATTCTCTTTCGAATAAACTATATTCGATTCCCCTGTTCGAATAACTAATATTCGATAATCCTTTTCTTCGAATAACTAATATTCGAAAAATCTCACTTCGAATAAACCATATTCGATAATTCTCACCTTCGAATAACTATATTCGATTTAACACACTTCGAACGAACTATATTCGATTACTCTTCTCGAATAAACTATATTCGATAACTCTACTTCGAATAGGTGATATTCGATTAATTCCCTTTTTGACTAACCCTACTTAATTTACTAATACTCGACTAACTCGACTTAATTAACTTCTATTGATTAATTACTATTTGATTTAACACCATTTGCTTGACTCTAGATCGCAGCGATCACAATGGTTACGCCTGATTCCCTCAGGAAACATCCGACCGCCGTAGGCTATCTGCAGCCCTGCGAATTACGCTAGCAGTCGTGCTAAATGGAAATTCATCCTTAAATAACTTTGTCTATTTTTAACTCTATCTCGAATAATTAGATTCGATCAATTCTAATTGAATAACTAATATTCAATTAACCCTTATTCGATTACTATATTTGAATAACTCTAGTTCGATTTGACTCAAAACGATTAACTCTAACTGATAAACTCTAACTGGTTAATTCTAACTGAATAACTCTAACTGGATAACTCTAACTGATTAACTCTAACTAACTAACTCTAACCGTTTAACTTTACGGTTTAACTCTGACAGTTTAACTTCAACGGTTTAACTCTAACAGTTTAACTCCAACTGTTTAACTCTAACAGTTTAACTCCAACTGTTTAACTCTAACAGTTTAACTCCAACTGTTTAACTCTAACAGTTTAACTCCAACTGTTTAACTCTAACAGTTTAACTCCAACTGTTTAACTCTAACAGTTTAACTCCAACGGTTTAACTCTAGTTGATTAACTCTTTTGAATTAATCCCTTTGACTTTTCTCTTTTGAATAATTCCTTTGGAATAATTCCTTTGAATTACTTCCCTTGAATAGATTCTTTTTCTATTCGTTTACTCAACAAATAACTATTCTCTTTTCGCTTCTATTTATTTAACAAATAAATATTCCCTTTAACTTTTCTATTTATTCAACAAATAAATATTTCTTTTAACTTTTCTATTTATTTAACAAATAAGTACTTCTGTCAACTTTTCTTTATTCCCTACATGAATATTCCCTTTTCAATTCCATTTGTAAATACTTTTACGAATGTTTCCCTTTTTATTTCTATTTGTAATCGTTTCACAAATATTTCCCTTCTATTTGATTTCACCAATATTTTCCCTTCTATTTGATTTCACCAATATTTGTTTTTTTTTACAAATGCTTTGATTCTATAATCATTTTCTCTCATGAAATTCTCTTCCTTTTATATATAAAATCTATTGATTTTATATAAATAATTTATTTTCAAAATAAACTTTGAAAATCCCTTTTCACTTTCTAGTATCACTTATGGTATAAAAATACCAAATCAAAAGGTTCAATCATCATCCAAACACACAGGTTCAACAACAGATGATATAACACATCATATATCAGAATATATGAAAAACGGTAAATAAATGTTGAGGAATCCAGTTGGATTCCTCCGACCTGTTTCCCTGCATCCACAGATGTTACACAATATAATTCACATCAATTTCATTTCAATATGAGGTATTCTGATAAACAAAATCAACATCGGTTAACGATATATATAACTATATCGGTATTTTCAATCAATTGACTAGCAGTTCAACCAAACAATCAACACTCAGCAATTCAACCAATAATTATCAGTTCTAAAAATACTTTATAAAAATATAAAGTTCTCAGAGTTAGTGAGATTTACTCACCTTGGACGGTTTATCGTTGAATAACGATAATCGGTCATTGATTTGGTTCAGACGTTAAATTTCACCATAAATCCAAACGAGCTCCAATCCACTTGCGGTCAGTTCCATTGCGTAGTGCTCGTCCATACGATCCCAACGGATCCTGTTTCGTTAAATTTCGTTAATGTATGCAAAAGTTATGCTATTTACAATATTTACCTAATTTAAATGAATATATATTTAATTAAATTAATTAAATTATTTTTATCTTAATTAATTTCTAATTGCGTTATTAGCCAAATTACCTTCCCTGCCCTTCTAAAAAATCATACTTTTCCATCTCTAGCCATATCCAAATTTTTTTAAAATTGAAAAACCATTTTAATATTAATTAAATTTAATTTTCAAATAAAATATTTAAAAATATTCATTTAATTATAACTTAAAATTTTTAACCCGGATCAAAAATCTGCTTCCACTCATTTTAAAGTATTTTCCGATAAGAATCAAACGGTCCTTGTTTCGTGGAAATCCGACTTGTTTTGAAAAAGTTATAAGCTTTTAAAGTTTATGGTTAAAAATTACGAAAATGCCTCTGGTCTGTTTTAAATTCAAATTAAATTCAAATTAAATTTTAAATTTAAATTTAAATTAATCATCCCATCCGTCGGATCAGTTAGGGATAGCCAGGGAGAGCAGGAAACTATATTTTCCAAACTCAAGCCTTAGACACTACCCTCTCTGTCACCCTTAGAATGTTCTGATATTTATTTTTACAAATTCTATTTTAATTATAATATATATATATATATATATTACACAAATAAATAAATAAATAAATAAATATTATTTAAAAACTTACCCCGCAAAGCCCAAGCCTCTGCCTAAGAGTCCCTAGCTCCCCGTCTTGCCCTCCTTTCTCCCTTCCTTCCCTTTTCCCTATTTCCTAATATTTTATTATTATTTCTTCCATTGCCAAAGCTTGAAAGAGGAGGAGGAGGAGTGAGTTTAAAATGAAGGGGGGGGGGCTATTTATAGCCGAAGGAGTCACATGGATTGCTGAGGTGGCGCGAATCCAACGGTCGAAAATGGATGGCTAGGATTAATCCTTAAATTTATTAAATTATAAATAAATTTAATAATTTATGAATAGTAAAGTGTGTTTTCTCAACCCTATTTGGACGTTAATTTGACTTACTTATTGATACCTTATCCAAAATCTTTTTCAACCATGCTGTTCAATTTTTCTTGCTCTTCAATAATATATAAAAATATTTAAATTTTGAATTCGTTTGAACTTTCAAATAATTTAAATTTAAATTCAAAATAGTGTTTTGTGTTAGTTTCAACACCTTCCGGTCTCATGTTGGAGTATCAAACGATAACGGTTTTCAGAAATTCTTCCACCATCTGGTCCGGTTTTTAACGTACTTCAATCCTATGTATTCAAATCAAAAATCGGAGTTTGTTTAGATTTTCAAATAATTTATTTAAATTTTGTTTCCTTAATAACTTTCTATATCCGTTATAGGATTTTCCCAGATTTCATATATAGCTAATATCCTATGTTTAGAATTTTCCTGGATAGGTCTCAGGTTCCAGTTTTGCCGTTAGCATTAGCAAATTCCAATTACCGTCAAAATTTAGTTCAAATTTTGGCCTTTTATTTTTTCTTTTCCACATACGGATGCCATTTTTGACGTAACTTGGTTGGTTACCTAATTTCATCATTTCAGATTTAATGAAACTGATTTCATCGAAATCCAAGTTCGTTAGCTACTACATCCTTTGTAAACGTACTATTTTAAATTAAAAATTTATCCTTTTATACTGCCAGTTCACATTATATTGCAGATCCACTAAATTTCTACCATTTCGGAATAAAATAAAATATTCAAAATTATTGAAATTAAACCATTTAAACTTCCAAAACAATAAAAAAAACATTTTTAAATAATAACTAAATGGTCAAAAAAATCTGGGCCGTTACATTCTTTCCCCCTTAAAATAATTTCGTCCTCGAAATTGCTAAGGTAGAAAAATGAACTTTATAACTAGGTTAAAATTATTTATTTACTCCGGTTTCACTAAACCAATTAACTCTAATTAATTTATTAATTTATTTCTATAAACGAAAATTTCAAAAATTCTGAAAATTTTCTAACATTCGAAATTTCTGAAAAATTTCGCCAGCATCCCCTTTGTACTGGTCAATAGCTCAAACTCCAACTCGCCTCTCTAGGCCTTCATCAACCCAAAAGAAAATCAAACAGCCAAGTGGCTTGCCAAACAGGCTCATAAATCTCATCCAACTCATATGAATATGTACGTGTACCTTTTTGTCGGCATTCAATTCTGCTATCAATTTAGCATATACCACTATCATCCCAATCAAAATCCCAATCACTTTTATCTTCAGCACGACCATCCGCTTATAACCAAGCCAAATTTCAATCAAACTGCAATTCCAATCTCAATTCAAATTTATTGCTCGACCATCCATTTCTATCCCAGATAATCTCTAATTCAGTCCAATTCTACTTGATACCATTTTATTTCAATTCAACTCAATTTCCACTGAACTGGCTTCAACTCAATTTCAAATTTGTTTTCACAAATTTCTATTTAATTTGTGTTTATTTCAAACAATCTTACCTGGGAGTTTCAAATAGCTTTGCCTTTTCCAAAAACCAAATATCCCTTTGGAATATCAAAACAACTTGGTTTCTCAAAACAATTCAAAAACAAAATCTTTGGTAGTAATCTGTCACTTACAAACTCGAAAATGAACACCGATGATGTCCGGATCAACATCGGAATTTATTTTCCAGCTATCGAAGTGAGTTCAATACTATGTCACTTTCAAAACCATTTCTAAACACTTTCATTTTGAAATTCATTTCAAAATATCCCTTTTTAATGCTTGTAACAAATTTAAAATCTCCCAGGATTTTAAAATTCACATATATTCAATTTAATTCCATTTACAACGCTTATTCAAATTTTAGCAATTTTAATTCCAATTCTGAACTTAAATTCAGATTTAATTCATCTGATTTCATATATTTCACTTATATGAATTTTGATTTTTTATTTACATAACCATTCCACATTTTATAATCTTATTCGATTATAATCACAACCAACACATTCAATATACTATAATAATTTCAAATATCTGTACTTTGCTTATATCAAAATATAATTTGGGTAAAATTATTTCATTCACCCTTTTTCAAAACATACTGTGTCGGTTCATCGTATTCAAGCGTTTAGAAACCCCTATCGATATAGTGGATCAAACTGATCGACCAGAATTCATAAACAACTCAACCAATAAATCTCCACAATATAAAATCATTTTATATCAAATAACAAATACGTTCACTTGTATATATACACTCAAACTCAGTTTAGGATATTACTAACCCCATCTCTACTGAATCACGCCACAGAGCCAAGGTAATACTTAACCTTCAGCTCTGATACCAACTGTAACGACCCGGGAAAAAGCGACCTTGGTTATCCGATATATAACACCTATCGAACAATCAAAAGTCGAAATTACCGGATAGTCCAAGAAAGAAATTAGAGGGTGAGGATAGATAAGATAGAAAATTAGAACAGAAGAAGAAGAAGAACACAACAACATCAGAGTAACACGAATCTCACAGCGGAACGAATAAAATATAATAGACAACATATCTTGAAATCAAAGTAGTATATGTATATCATACCATTATCAGAGTACAACACTTTCATTACAGCGGAATAATCAATAGCTAGAAAAATCTTGAAGCCTCCTGCTCCAAGCTCTTCAAGCATACCTGTAAATCCTGACTACTTGACTGCCCGTACAAATTTGGGCACCCAAGAGTTTAGGGAAAACAAAACAAAATAAAACTCTGGGTCAGTCATGGGACTGGTGTGAGTAAACTCCAATCATTTGGTTTAACTTTTCAAAATCCTTTTCAAAAGAAAGGATAATCGTAAGACCAATCCACTCATAAATACGGATGGCTTTTACCTTATGATAACCCAAAACACTTTGGAAATCATATATTATCTGATATTATAATAATGTCTAATCACAAGTAATTAAAATCTAGTAGAACGCTTGCATCTCACGCTCTACATATATAATATACAATCAAACTCGCAGGCACTTATTGGAGATTGGATTCCAACTTGACAAGGTATGGGACCACCTTCCGAACGTGTATCTCTAGAGGCAAATACACTGGGTTCAACAAGAACATCTTGCAACCGGCCCACACATGACCGACCACTCATTTCGCTTGAGTGTATCGAATGTATATCACCAACGGTTGGGATCAGCAACCGTCTCCCGATAAGGGACAGCATCGATAGATTTAAGAACAAAAGGAATTTCTCTAGATAGGTGATCATACATCCTAATGGGTGCGACCCACATAGCCATGCTGCCTGCCCGATTTTTGTCATTTCCCGGTGGATGAGGCTTGAGGTCATAACGTATCTTTTGACAGATCCCACCTCCATTACTTTGAATGCCACATCGTCATACCCGCCAAATCACAAATTGATTTCACCAAAAATACCACGGGTATACAGCTAAGAGAAACGAATTCCTCCGCCACCAAACGTAAGTACGTTTGAAGAGAGCAACTTACGCGATTCTTTGAATATACTCTGTCAGACATTCGTCCATTCACGTTTGTCCTGGGACTGGACAAACCGAAGGCACTATTCTGTAAATAGGATAGCCCTTGCATAACTCCGTCTTCAATATATTCAGCATACTTGATTCGCAACGCTTATGCCAATACGGAGTGGTTCTCTGGATAATAATCCGACCGGTCTCTCCATATTAACAACGTTAAAATGGTCAAAACTTTGATAGTCGGTGATTTAACTATCAATTAAAAACATGTCGGTGTGCAAACAACGATATTATTTCCAGATGGAAATTCTATCGATCAATCATCATTCATCATCAAATTATCATAAATTTACCCTTTTCCTTATTCTTGTTTTCCTATATTTCTTATTTACTATATTTAGAAAATATACGTTATTAACAATGGAAAACAATTCCATTTCTCATTTTCTATATTCAGAAAACATTTCTGATTTTCATTTGGAAGACATTTCCAAATCTCCTTCATTGGGTTTAAACTGATGTTTGAATAAACATCGCTATGCCAACACCAACCATTTCGCTCATTAACTAAATTCACTTAACCCCTTTCAATCTCGAACCTTATCCACTTCTTAGTTAAAAACGAAGTCAATCAAGTTGGGGTATAATTACCTCTCAGACCTTAACTGAACAACATTTCTAACTTCGAAATAGACAAAGTTCAAACATTACTCTTTAAGAAACTTCCTTGCGAACTCTCGGATTCTATTTATGAATCCACTTCCTTTACTGAATCATTTGATTATAACTGTAAATGTTATAATTCCATGCTTTCAAAATATGTTAACTTAAATATATTTCCATATCTTAATTTGGATAAATAAATAACCAACTACTTTATTAACAGATAATTAAAACTTGATTTGAAATGGAAAGTAAACATTACTTCCCTTGATTCGATATAATCGAATTTCCATGTATGATTAACTCTCGAATAATCACTATCCGATAATTCTCTTTCGAATAAACTATATTCGATTCCCCTGTTCGAATAACTAATATTCGATAATCCTTTTCTTCGAATAACTAATATTCGAAAAATCTCACTTCGAATAAACCATATTCGATAATTCTCTCCTTCGAATAACTATATTCGATTTAACACACTTCGAACGAACTATATTCGATTACTCTTCTCGAATAAACTATATTCGATAACTCTACTTCGAATAGGTGATATTCGATTAATTCCCTTTTTGACTAACCCTACTTAATTTACTAATACTCGACTAGCTCGACTTAATTAACTTCTATTGATTAATTACTATTTGATTTAACACCATTTGCTTGACTCTAGATCGCAGCGATCACAATGGTTACGCCTGATTCCCTCAGGAAACATCCGACCGCCGTAGGCTATCTGCAGCCCTGCGAATTACGCTAGCAGTCGTGCTAAATGGAAATTCATCCTTAAATAACTTTGTCTATTTTTAACTCTATCTCGAATAATTAGATTCGATCAATTCTAATTGAATAACTAATATTCAATTAACCCTTATTCGATTACTATATTTGAATAACTCTAGTTCGATTTGACTCAAAACGATTAACTCTAACTGATAAACTCTAACTGGTTAATTCTAACTGAATAACTCTAACTGGATAACTCTAACTGATTAACTCTAACTAACTAACTCTAACCGTTTAACTTTACGGTTTAACTCTGACAGTTTAACTTCAACGGTTTAACTCTAACAGTTTAACTCCAACTGTTTAACTCTAACAGTTTAACTCCAACTGTTTAACTCTAACAGTTTAACTCCAACTGTTTAACTCTAACAGTTTAACTCCAACTGTTTAACTCTAACAGTTTAACTCCAACTGTTTAACTCTAACAGTTTAACTCCAACGGTTTAACTCTAGTTGATTAACTCTTTTGAATTAATCCCTTTGACTTTTCTCTTTTGAATAATTCCTTTGGAATAATTCCTTTGAATTACTTCCCTTGAATAGATTCTTTTTCTATTCGTTTACTCAACAAATAACTATTCTCTTTTCGCTTCTATTTATTTAACAAATAAATATTCCCTTTAACTTTTCTATTTATTCAACAAATAAATATTTCTTTTAACTTTTCTATTTATTTAACAAATAAGTACTTCTGTCAACTTTTCTTTATTCCCTACATGAATATTCCCTTTTCAATTCCATTTGTAAATACTTTTACGAATGTTTCCCTTTTTATTTCTATTTGTAATCGTTTCACAAATATTTCCCTTCTATTTGATTTCACCAATATTTTCCCTTCTATTTGATTTCACCAATATTTGTTTTTTTTTACAAATGCTTTGATTCTATAATCATTTTCTCTCATGAAATTCTCTTCCTTTTATATATAAAATCTATTGATTTTATATAAATAATTTATTTTCAAAATAAACTTTGAAAATCCCTTTTCACTTTCTAGTATCACTTATGGTATAAAAATACCAAATCAAAAGGTTCAATCATCATCCAAACACACAGGTTCAACAACAGATGATATAACACATCATATATCAGAATATATGAAAAACGGTAAATAAATGTTGAGGAATCCAGTTGGATTCCTCCGACCTGTTTCCCTGCATCCACAGATGTTACACAATATAATTCACATCAATTTCATTTCAATATGAGGTATTCTGATAAACAAAATCAACATCGGTTAACGATATATATAACTATATCGGTATTTTCAATCAATTGACTAGCAGTTCAACCAAACAATCAACACTCAGCAATTCAACCAATAATTATCAGTTCTAAAAATACTTTATAAAAATATAAAGTTCTCAGAGTTAGTGAGATTTACTCACCTTGGACGGTTTATCGTTGAATAACGATAATCGGTCATTGATTTGGTTCAGACGTTAAATTTCACCATAAATCCAAACGAGCTCCAATCCACTTGCGGTCAGTTCCATTGCGTAGTGCTCGTCCATACGATCCCAACGGATCCTGTTTCGTTAAATTTCGTTAATGTATGCAAAAGTTATGCTATTTACAATATTTACCTAATTTAAATGAATATATATTTAATTAAATTAATTAAATTATTTTTATCTTAATTAATTTCTAATTGCGTTATTAGCCAAATTACCTTCCCTGCCCTTCTAAAAAATCATACTTTTCCATCTCTAGCCATATCCAAATTTTTTTAAAATTGAAAAACCATTTTAATATTAATTAAATTTAATTTTCAAATAAAATATTTAAAAATATTCATTTAATTATAACTTAAAATTTTTAACCCGGATCAAAAATCTGCTTCCACTCATTTTAAAGTATTTTCCGATAAGAATCAAACGGTCCTTGTTTCGTGGAAATCCGACTTGTTTTGAAAAAGTTATAAGCTTTTAAAGTTTATGGTTAAAAATTACGAAAATGCCTCTGGTCTGTTTTAAATTCAAATTAAATTCAAATTAAATTTTAAATTTAAATTTAAATTAATCATCCCATCCGTCGGATCAGTTAGGGATAGCCAGGGAGAGCAGGAAACTATATTTTCCAAACTCAAGCCTTAGACACTACCCTCTCTGTCACCCTTAGAATGTTCTGATATTTATTTTTACAAATTCTATTTTAATTATAATATATATATATATACATATATTACACAAATAAATAAATAAATAAATAAATAAATATTATTTAAAAACTTACCCCGCGAAGCCCAAGCCTCTGCCTAAGAGTCCCTAGCTCCCCGTCTTGCCCTCCTTTCTCCCTTCCTTCCCTTTTCCCTATTTCCTAATATTTTATTATTATTTCTTCCATTGCCAAAGCTTGAAAGAGGAGGAGGAGGAGTGAGTTTAAAATGAAGGGGGGGGGGCTATTTATAGCCGAAGGAGTCACATGGATTGCTGAGGTGGCGCGAATCCAACGGTCGAAAATGGATGGCTAGGATTAATCCTTAAATTTATTAAATTATAAATAAATTTAATAATTTATGAATAGTAAAGTGTGTTTTCTCAACCCTATTTGGACGTTAATTTGACTTACTTATTGATACCTTATCCAAAATCTTTTTCAACCATGCTGTTCAATTTTTCTTGCTCTTCAATAATATATAAAAATATTTAAATTTTGAATTCGTTTGAACTTTCAAATAATTTAAATTTAAATTCAAAATAGTGTTTTGTGTTAGTTTCAACACCTTCCGGTCTCATGTTGGAGTATCAAACGATAACGGTTTCCAGAAATTCTTCCACCATCTGGTCCGGTTTTTAACGTACTTCAATCCTATGTATTCAAATCAAAAATCGGAGTTTGTTTAGATTTTCAAATAATTTATTTAAATTTTGTTTCCTTAATAACTTTCTATATCCGTTATAGGATTTTCCCAGATTTCATATATAGCTAATATCCTATGTTTAGAATTTTCCTGGATAGGTCTCAGGTTCCAGTTTTGCCGTTAGCATTAGCAAATTCCAATTACCGTCAAAATTTAGTTCAAATTTTGGCCTTTTATTTTTTCTTTTCCACATACGGATGCCATTTTTGACGTAACTTGGTTGGTTACCTAATTTCATCATTTCAGATTTAATGAAACTGATTTCATCGAAATCCAAGTTCGTTAGCTACTACATCCTTTGTAAACGTACTATTTTAAATTAAAAATTTATCCTTTTATACTGCCAGTTCACATTATATTGCAGATCCACTAAATTTCTACCATTTCGGAATAAAATAAAATATTCAAAATTATTGAAATTAAACCATTTAAACTTCCAAAACAATAAAAAAAACATTTTTAAATAATAACTAAATGGTCAAAAAAATCTGGGCCGTTACAGGTTTGCTACTGGGTTTTATCCTATGTAGTTAAATACAACCAATTAATCGTATGTAGGTAAAGCTAAATGGTTTTATCTTTTTTAACAATATAATAGATTTGCAATCTTATTGAAAATAGTAATATGTATGAATCGTATGAGAAAAACATAAACTGTTTAAAAAATAAATATATTTATCTTTTGTCTACTTTATTAGATAAAATACTATTGAAAATGATATATACATTAAAAAATAAATATATATTAAAAAAAACTTGTAAGTATATATAAAAATATACTTTCACAATTTTCATTAAAAAATTAATATGAATATTACTTTTTATTAAAACATATAACTTATTTAAAAAGATAATTGTGTTTATCTTATTAAATCAGAAATAAAATAAGTTATTCTACTAAACATTTAAAAATTGTTAATTAAAAAATTGCAATTTTGTAATCAAAAGTCCAGTTTTATCATTAACATTGCATATTTGCAACTAACAATTAACATGTAACATATATATTCTATCTTTTTTAAATTTGAAGTACAGTTTTGAAAAAATAGATGCAACCATCTTTTTTAAATCCAAAATAAAATAAGATATTATGCTAAACATTTCCAAATTGTTTTCCTTTCAGAATTATTAAAAAATTGTTTTGTATATAATCATCAGTTAAAACAAGATTCTCGTACGTATTTATTTCATAAATGAATAGAACTAGTAATATTGCTGGTATCATTTGAAACTGTGCAAAAGATAAATGGATTTATCTTTTTTAAATAATGGGTTATTGATCTATCTTTCATGTAGGATTTTTTTGATAATTTATTGTTAATTAAGGTACGATATACAGTTAATAATGTTTTTAAATTTTTTATTTATACTCTGCTCATAGTTTCTGAAAAAGATAAATCGTTCATGTAGTATTTATCTTTTTATAAAAACCGATGTATAAATATTTTATGATGAAAATTTGTTATGGTTGAAATGTATTATAATAAAGATACATGTATTATAATTATGAAAACAAAATAGAGCAAAAAAAAAAAAAAAAAAAAATTTACCACTAGAGATATTGATAGCATTTTTCTTTGCTATGCTCTTCGCAGTATGGACTTGATATAGGTTTGAAATTTATGCATTGATGTCCTCCTTCATTGAAGAAAATGCACAGTGGATGTTCTGTAAACAACCTAGAGGATCTTCGTGTTTTCAATTTTTATGTTGTATCAAAAATAACATGCATAATTATATGTAAGTAATAATGTATACCATAATGAAACTAATAAAAATTTAAAAACATGAAATCATAAAACAATTTATCTGCTTGTATAAGTAAATAGAAGTAAGAAACATGAAGTGTTTCCATAAAAGTTTAGATGATTTTTTTTTTTCTAGTGTGATTTAAAATAAGACATTGAATTCGCAGATTAGAAAAAGGTTTTAGCCATTAGATTCTAATTGACTGTGTTATTATTTCAAATTAAAATTCATGTAAGTCTAAACTGATAAGCATCTAACAATAATTTGAAATGCAATACACACATACTAATTTAAAAAGTTATAACATATACCAAGTGAGACTCCAATGTGTGTTTTGAGCGATAAGCGTACAACATTGCAAATATATTGTTAATGTTAAAGGTAAAAACATATATGTTTTTATCTTTTCTAACTATAGTTTAACTTGGCATAATGTAAACAATAACAAACAGCTTAGATAAATGCACTTTTCTTGTTAAATTAATAACAAACAGAAAAGTTTTCTTCTTAAATAGTTGAATAGAATAACATTAAATTATCATCACATTCAAAAAACTTAAATGTTTTTATCATAATAAATTCAAATCATAAGAAAAACAACAAATATGTTTGTATCAGTAATTTTCAAATATTACTAAGGTTTAATACGTATTTAAATCATTAAAATCAAAAGATAAACACCTTTATCTTTTTAAGCTGTCAAACAAAATAACATCTACCACTGAATATATACATATGATTAACCAAACAGTTTCATATTATGTTACATTATCACAAAACAACAAACACCGTACATGCATAAATAACAAAGTTGGAAAAAAACTGAACTTACTACTTACTTATTCAAACACAAATACAAATAATCGATGAACAATAAACAACAAATTAAGATTAACAAGTACTCACTTGTTCAACAACTTATGAATAGAAATTGCGTCTTGCAAATAGTGAATAGAAATCGCGTCTTAGTTTCTTCAGCTGAAGAAAGGTGAGGCGACTAACATCAGCTGAAGAAAGGTGAATCAATCGATATATAGAAAACAACATAAATAAACAATTACTTACTTGTTTAGCTGAGAAAAGTGATGCGGTTTGATTTCTTTAGCCAGTCGACAAATCATTTGAGGCGATTTTGTTTCGAAAGTAATTTAGCAGCATATTTGATTTTAATTTTGGTGAAAAAGATGAATTAGCAGCAGATTTGATATTGTTCGAAAGTTTATTAGCAGAAGATTTGATTTTGGAAGTATAAAGATGAAGAAGAAAGTGGATTTGAAATCGATTTGGGGTTATTTTTAGCGTCGAGAATGCATACGAAACGAAAAATAGAAGGAAGAAATAGTCAAATAAAATTTTGTTCTGAAAATAATTATTCTAAGGTTGTGTCCTAGAAACTAATTAGCAATGAAAGGAAGCTCTTACGGTAAAATTCCTATTGTTTTGGAATAATTTTTTGCTTTTAATAATAAAAGTTTATTTTTCGCTGCCTATTTATATCTGTCTTGTGAATTTTAGTTATTGTTTACCTATTGCGCTTTACGAAACTTAATGCATTCTCTTATGAGTGACATTAACGGACGTGGGGTGTTACAAAAACTTTGAAAACCTATGCTCTGATACCGACTGTTGGGAATGCAGATTATGAATCTTAATGCTAACTTAACACTAGAGAGGGCGTGAATAGTGTTTAATGGAAATTATGTTTTTTTTAATATAACCGAATCAAATGCAAATCACAGGTATGAAACAATCACAAAATCAAATCCAGATGCAAATAATAAGTAAAAGCAATAAAAGAAAGAAGACACCCCGATTTTATACTGGTTCGAAGTTACCATACATCCAGTCTCACACAACTCAAAGTTGTGCATATTTCTTTTCAAATAAACGTCGATATTACAATCTTGGATTTCAAGGCCATGATGATACCTCCAACTATATCCGAGTACAGGGAACTTTCTTGACTTAATCAGGCTACAAGATCACGTAGTTGATTTACAGGCTACAATCACACCTAGTTGATTTAAACGGGCCACAACTACACTTTTTCGGTAACAATTTGACAGTGAGGCTTGATAGGACTTTGATATTTCGATCTTTGATTACAAATGCTCCTACAGCTCTGAATAATACTTAGATCTTTGAGAGAGAGTGGTAGAGAATTAAACTAGAGATGATCTAGTTTGATTCTCTTTGAATTGTGATAGAGTTTGGTTAAGGATTCTTAAAATTTTGAAAGGAAATGGAATGGAGAAGGAGTGAAGAATAATAAGAAAAGTTGTTAAATAATTCGTTATGGTTAAGGTATTTATAGGTAAGCAACAACTATTCATGAAGAGATTCAAATGAATTTCTTTTGAAAAGCAAAAATTTGAAATTAACGACACCATGTCGACGTGGAGTATCTCATGATCCCTATTTAAGAAAATTGAAAATGGAATTTTGAAAAAACAATGAAAATGATGTATAAATTGATTAAAGCAATTCTGAAGTTTAAACAAACTAGTTTCCTATATTATAAGATAGTATAATGGAGTAAGAATATAGATTTAAAACATATATTTATAATATATAAATGCGATATTAAAACTTAAGTATAAATTATAATTTTGGGATTTAAGACTAAAATATTTAAATCAGAAGTTAGTATAAAATCAAAAGATACTTTAAAATAAGTCGCTAAATAAGTTTAAAAATGGGAAGTGAGTTGAAATATTTTGAAAAAAAAAAGCTAAGGAGAGTTTTAAGGCTAAAACGTTTCTAGAGAAAAACTATAACAAGGAAAATTTGAAAACCATTTCGAAGTAGTTTTGCGAGTTCGTACTTGTAGAGTATTTCATCAAATCAAGCCTCAGTTCCCGCTTAAACTGGAGTTGGTTGTGGGCTCCATCCCACAATTAAAATCCTAATAAAGATGTTAGCGTTATTATGAAATTTTAATATAAATGTAGACTCTATTACTTATTTTGATATCTTGAACTGTTGATACTCATGAGTCCTCAATATTGAATTCTTCATCTTTGTATTCTTCAACCTTGAATCTTTATACTGTACAGTCTTCGTTCTCAATAATTGCTGCTGATATCTTGCATATACATATATAACTCAATATAAAATGTTAGTATACATATTTTTATAATAAGTCACAAGGTTTTTGTCATCAAAATATCATCTCAGCAACTAAAAACATTTTTAAAAAAGCATCATTTAATTTTTGTTTGCATAATATGATATTAAAATGTGTAACACGACAAAGTCAATGCTTTTATACAATCAATATATAATTTCCTTATATAAAATCGAGAATACTTTCTAATTTATGAACTAGCACGGCGTATCGCTGCATGACATTTTCCTTTTGTCATAAATACAAACGTATGTAAACCTCTCGATGAGCCATCAATTCTATGCTTATTCTCTAACAAACATACATTAATTCTTGGTTTCCCTATCAATCTCGAGTAAACAATATTACCATGTGGATATTTTTGTGTACATTGGTCTATCATGTGCAAGTATATTCTCTCTTAGAGCACTTAGGAATAAAATAATTTTAGGATGAATGTTTGAGTGCTCAGATCAAAGCTTACTATCACAGACTCTTCTTGGTTTCTTAACTAGATGTACACAACACTTATCCCATGGACTTTTGATTATATATTTAAAATATGTCTGCAACGTTCCACTTTAGATATGAAGTCACAAACACATAAAACAAAAGACATATTCAACAACAAACTATTGTTTCGAGTGTGACCAATATTCCTGGAAGTTTTGAGTCATAACTACATAACTTTGTCACATAAATGCTTTCACGACATGCATAACCTTATCATTTCATACAATATTTTACCTTATACATTATATTATTTTCATTGGTGTATCAAATAAGGTCGAAATATTTTTTTTTTATTCTTCATCCTTTCAAGCCGAATGACTGTTGACCAAAATTTACTAGTGGGTAATTATTAAATGTTAATCACATTCCATTAGTTATTAATATTTACAAAAAATAATAATATTAATTAACTATTTAATTAAGTGGAAAATAAATAATAAAATGATAAAATTACATCATGAAATGAATTCAAATTAAATTTTTTCAATAACATGGTAAATGGACTCTAATTTCGGATGGAGGGTATATTCCTTAATTTTTGTAGAATTGTCATAGGGTGTATCAAAAAATGTCGTCCCCTTTTCACAAAATAAAATAAAATTGTAATTGTCATCATTAGTTTTGCGGTCCTCCGCTGTTTTTCAATTTTCTTTTCGATCAAGTCTCATCGAAAGTTGTTTCGCTTTTATGATTCTATCTAATTTTGCTTACAACAATAAAATAATGGACTATTTTATTTAGTTTTATTTATCATGTGCTCCATTTTTTTTTTTTGATGCAGTTCATCTAAAATGTATCATTCCTATATTCACCTTTCCCTTTCTAAAAAAATGAAATTCATTTAAATTAAGTCCCCTATTCAATTGAATTCAAAAGTGCATGAGAATGCAAATTCAATGAATTAACTCTCAATCAACTATTGTAAAAATCCATTTAGAACATGCCTCTTCTTTAATTCAATGTAAAAGTGAGCTAATTCTCATCTGTTTAATCTATATTGGTACGCCCACTATATATCAAGTATCAACCATTCATTTATCCATTATTACGGTCTATTTTAATATGGTGGGTCCTACATACAAGTTAAATAGTTAAAATGGATGGTTAATGATCAAGAAAATCCATACTTGAGAAATTTCCATAAGAATGCAAATTCAATGAATTAACTTCTCGATAAAATATCTTTTAGATATATGAGACTACTAACACATTCAACAAAATCAAAATCAACAACAAACTATTGTATCGAACGTGATCAATATTCTTGGAAGGTACGAGTCATAACTACCACCCATAACTCTATCATTTCATGCAATATTTTGCTTTATACATTATATTTTTTTCGTTCATGCATCGAATAAAGTCAAAATAAAATCTATGTTATTCTTTATCCTTTTCAAGTTGAATGATTATTGATACCGATGGGTAATTGTTAAACGTTAGTTATATTCCATTTGCAGTTAATATCAATAGAAATTTACTAATCACCTATTTAGTAAATAATAAATAATAAAATGATGGAACAACATAACAAACTTTGGATTCAAATTGAATATTTCTCAACGACATGGTAAATAGACTCCAATATCGGATTTGAGGTATTTTTCTTATTTTTCTTAAAATATCCATGGGGTGTAATACCCTGCTAAAAAACTAATTATTGTTTACCAACCACATGTTGTCTAACCAAATCCAATTCTCTAACGATACGTTACTCAAAAAACCCGATTCGTGGTGATTCTTACCCAACTAACGAAGAGATCTTGGCGGAATTGCCACATATGAAATTGAGCACAATTTAGCAAGAAATACCCCACTTGTTTCTCGAGAAGAGATGAGAGACGTGATCAATATTTTTTGATTGAATAGTTGCCTCAGCTCTTGTCCCCTGTTAACAAAATAAAATAAAACTCGTAATTGTCGTCATTAGTTTAGCGATCCTTCACCGTTTTTTCAACTTTCTTTTCGGTCAGGCCTCACCGAAAGTGGTTGAATGAATTATTATCGTTTTTTTTTAAATTATATCTAATTTTGCTTTATACAAGGGTAAGTTAATAAATTATATTAGTATCACGTCCTCTAGAAGAATATTTTTTTGAATGTAGACCATCTAAAATGTGCCATTTCTTTATCCAACTTTCATTTTCTACAAAAAATGAAATTCATTTCAAGTAAGTTTTTTGGCAAAGCCGACCGATATTTATAGTGTTACAGAACACTCATTATTATAACTAATAATAATAACAGTAAGTACAGGAGTTTGACAAATGGTCAGACTGCTAGTTCGGATTTTAAAGTGGATCGTCCATTACTAACAGTTTTTATAGTGGTCCATCCACTTAAATAAGTTTTGTATTCAATTCAATGAAATAACTCTCACTTGAACTTTGGGAGAATTTCAAAGAGAGTCATTCCTGGTTCATTTTAATAATGCATGTTCCAATTTCAGTTCAATTCAAGACAGTCATTCCCGGTTCATTTTACCAATCTCCATATGTTAACCGTATAATCATTTATCTTTATGAATAGTTGTCTTAGAAGCACAAACTTTTGGTATGACCGTGAAGTTCCTAAAATACCCACATATATAAGTTTCTAAATATTAAAATATTACTTCATATTATTTCTCTAATAAACTGGGTGATTTTTTTTCCTAAAATTACTTTTAACATATTCAATTTTTAAATGTTTATTCTAATTATTGAGAGTATAATTGTTTAAAATCTTTCTACATGAATCTACCAACACTTTTAATAATAATTATAATATATTTAATGATTCGCTTTTTTGTATCATCATGAACCACCAAAATCTCCTTTTTATATCATTTGAAAATATGATCTATCAAATATTTTTTTTCATAAATTCATGCCTTTCATCTACAGATACTATCAACTGTTAACATCCCTTAAAAATAAAGATCTAACAAATAAAGTTTCTTTACAAGTTGTTATTTAAATTAGTAATCCAACCATAAATCAAAACGATTAAATTTTTTGATATTGCAACTTAAAAGCAAAATTCAAATCAACTACATATTATTTCAACAAAACAAGAATATGATTAAACGACAATGCAAATCATTTTATTTTGAATTATGTAAACATAATCAATTCCTAGAATATGCAAGAAACATGTGTGATGATCACGCGAAGCACTCATTTATTTATTATTACCTTCTATTCTAATACGTGGCCCCGCATACAAAATACAAATTAAAGCATTAAAATAAATGATTGTAATGCGGTGAGATGGAAGTCGGGACAGGAACTGAAAAATGTCCATAACGCAAATTCAATGGATTAGCCCCTCACCGATATATCGTCAGCTGAGCAAATTTATTTTTATAGGGACATGGTAAATATTTTCTTGAATTATAAATATACCCCTGCAATTATTTTCTCCATCATACACATACTGCTGATTATTATTAAAATCTAAATTAAACCCAAATTCAAAACCCTAAGTTTTGATCGGGGGAAAAATTCCACTATGGCACCCATCCTCAACTATGAGCTCCACGCTTCCCGTCTAGTGGAGCGCGACCTCCATGTTCAAACAAGACTTCAGATGGTAATGGAGGTGCGAGACAGTCTGGAGATTGCGCACACATCAGAGTATCTGAACTTTTTAAAATGCTATTTTCACGCATTTAAGCTAATTTTAACTGATATCACCAAACCTCAGTTCATGGAAAACACAGAACATAAACTTAGGAATGTAGTGGTGGAAATTCTAAACCGCTTACCTCATAGCGAAGTTCTTCGTCCTTTTGTTCAGGAATTGCTCAAACTATCCCTGCAGGTATTGACCAAAGACAACGAGGATAATGCATTGATTTCAATTAGGATTATTTTTGATCTACTTCGCAACTTTAGGCCTACTGTTGAGGCGGAAGTTCAGCCCTTTTTGGATTTTGTTTGCAGCATTTACCATAATTTTAAGAACACTGTGAACTATTTCTTCTTCGACAACCCAAACCCAGTCTCTAGTGTTATTCCTACCGTTAGTAGTACTTTGAGCTCAAATTTGACAGGGCCTACAATCGTGAAGCAATTGGAAAACGATGATGGGTTTGATGCAGCAGGTGTAGTGACACCGCATGTTGGTTCTGGGCAATTGAACCCTAGCACTAGGTCTTTTAAAATTGTTACGGAGAGTCCATTGGTTGTGATGTTCTTGTTTCAACTGTATACAAAGCTTGTGCAGACTAACATACCCTTTTTGCTGCCTACAATGGTTGAGGCCATTTCTATAGTGGGTCCTGAAACTGTGCCTCCACATTTGAAAACACAGTTTGTAGAGTTGAAGGGTGCACAAGTCAAAACTCTGTCATTCCTGACATACCTGCTGAAGAGTTATGTTGACTATATAAGGCCTCACGAGGATAACATATGTAAAAGTATAGTTAATTTGCTGGTTACTTGTCCCGATTCAGTTTCAATCAGGAAGGAGTTACTGATAGCATTAAAGCATGTCCTCAACACTGATTTCAAACGAGGGCTGTTTCCATTGATCGACACGCTTTTGGAGGAGAGAGTATTGATTGGGACCGGCCGAGTTTGTATTGAGACGCTAAGACCATTGGCATACAGCCTCCTTGCAGAGATTGTGCACTATGTTCGAGGCGACCTTTCTCTTAGTCAGTTATCACGGATTATATACCTGTTCTCAAGAAATATGCATGATTCGTCCTTAGCCCTTGTCATTCACACAACTTGTGCTCGATTGATGCTCAACTTGGTGGAGACAATATATGAAAAAGGTGTTGACCCACAAAGCATGGATGAGGCACGGGTTCTTCTTGGGAGAATATTGGATGCTTTTGTAGGGAAATTTGGTACTTTCAAGCGGATAATCCCACAACTATTGGAAGAAGGTGAGGAAGGAAGAGAGCGATCTATAATGCGATTAAAATTAGAGGTTCCTATACAGGCTGTTCTCAATTTGCAGCCTCCTTTAGAGTACACTAAGGAAATCAGTGACTATAAGAATCTTGTTAAGACTTTGATCATGGGAATGAAGACCATTATATGGAGTATAACAAATGCACATGTTCCTCGTTCACAGGTTTCAGCATCACCACACGGGACACATCAAGTGCAAGCACCACAATCAATGATGCTAGCATTGAAAGGGTTGAAAGAAGCTGAGGTGCGCAAAGCTTCGGGCGTTTTAAAGAGTGGTGTTCACTGTTTAGCTCTCTTTAAAGAGAAAGAAGAAGAAAGAGAGATGATGCAATGTTTTTCACAGATTTTAGCAATAATGGAACCCCGGGATCTTATGGACATGTTCTCATTATGCATGCCCGAGTTATTTGAATCAATGACCACCAATACTCAGTTACTTCATATATTTTCAAGCCTTCTACAAAACACTAAGGTCTTACGGCCCTTCACAGACGTTCTGGTTAATTTCCTTGTAAATACTAAACTTGATACGTTAAAGCATCCAGACACACCTGCTGCAAAACTCGTTCTTCAACTTTTTAGATTTTTGTTTGTTGCTGTTGCCAAGGCTCCAGCTGAATGCGAGCGCATACTCCAACCTCACATACCTGTAATTATGGATGTTTGTATGAAAAGTGCTACTGAAGTGGAGAAACCTCTTGCTTATATGCATCTTCTTCGTTCAATGTTTCGATCACTAAATGGTGGAAAATTTGATACATTATTACGAGATCTAATACCCTATTTACACCCTTGTTTGAATATGTTGCTAGCTATGATTGAGGGTCCAAGTGGAGAGGATATGAGAAATCTTGTGCTAGAACTTTGCCTTACATTACCCGCTCGTCTGAGTTCGCTGCTTCCTCATCTCCCTCGATTAATGAAGCCACTTGTTTTCGCTTTAAAAGGAAATGATGATTTAGTGACTTTAGGTCTTCGAACGCTTGAATTCTGGATTGATAGTTTGAATCCTGATTTTTTGGAGCCTAGTATGGCAAATGTCATGTCTGAAGTTATACTTGCATTGTGGTCTCACTTAAGACCTCCTCCTTATTCTTGGGGTACAAAGGCTTTGCAGTTACTCGGTAAATTAGGGGGTCGAAACAGGCGCTTTCTTAAAGAGCCTCTTTTGCTTGATTGCAAAGAAAATCCTGAACACGGACTTCGTTTGATTCTAACCTTTGAACCTGAAACACCCTTCTTAGTACCGTTAGACCGATGCATTCACTTGGCAGTCGGTACTGTGATACAAAAAGATGGGAGTGTGGATACGTTCTATAGAAAGCAGGCACTTGCGTTTCTTCGCGTATGTTTAACGTCTTTACTAAATCTAAAAGGCAACTTACCTGTTGATGGTGTAAGCCCTAATCATCTTGGATCGTTGTTAGTTTCTACTGTGGATCCCTTTCGACGTCGATCAGAAACTTCAGATATGAAGGTTAGTTAAATATTTTATGTCTGGTGCTATACATATCAACGATTTTATTCCCACCGTTATTTCTCATCTTTTGTTCTTACATAGCCCTTCGTTTGTGTTCTATACTTGTCCATTCAGGTTGATTTAGGCGTAAAGACGAAGACCCAGCTTATGGCTGAGAAATCTGTTTTCAAGACACTCCTGACAACTGTAATTGCAGCCAGTTCAGATACGGAGCTTAAGGGTTCAATAGATGAATTTGTCACCAACGTTTGCCGTCATTTTTCCATGATTTTTCATGTTGATCGTTCTTCTCTCGACTCATCTGCTACAGCTAGACATCATGGTGGGTCTATGCCTTCATCAAGTGGTTATGCTCCTTCTAGACAGAGAAACATCACTTCCTCAAATCTCAAGGAGTTGGATCCTCTTATTTTCTTGGATGCATTGGTGGAAGTGCTTGCATCAGAAAACAGGCTCCATTCTAAAGCTGCTCTTTCAGCTCTGAATGTGTTCGCAGAAACCCTTGTATTCCTTGCAAGAGGAAAGCCTAATGGTATGTCCAGTGTAAGGATGGATCCATGTACTCCAATGATGGTTTCCAGTCCATCATTAAATCCTATTTATTCACCGCCACCAAGTGTTAAAATACCGGTATTTGAGGAGCTTCTGCCTCGGCTTTTGCATTGCTGTTATGGGTATACATGGCAAGCACAAACGGGGGGTGTCATGGGCCTTGGTGCTTTAGTTGGAAAGGTTTCTGTTGAGACACTACGCGATTTCCAAGTAAACATAGTGCGCGGGTTGATTTATGTACTCAAAAAGCTACCTTTGCATGCTACTAAAGAGCAGGAACAGACGAGCCAAGTTCTCACACAGATTCTTCGTGCTGTAAATAATGCCGATGAAGCAAACAATGAGACTCGCCGTAAAAGTTTCCAAGGAGTTGTTGAATTTCTCGCGAAAGAACTTTTCAATTCAAATGCTTCTATCGTTGTAAGAAAGAATGTCCAATCATGCTTAGGGCTTCTTGCAAATAGGATTGGTGGTGAGGTTACGGAGTTGCTTGAACCATTTTACCAGCCTCTACTTAATCCTCTGATATTCCGGCCACTGCGTTCAAAAAATGTTGAGCAACAGGTAACGAATGCTACATTACACAAATAATATTCATTCCATACCCACATCATTAATATAAAACTTACTATTAGGTATTAATTTTGAGTCTTCTTAATTCTTATACACATACACATGCTCTTACAATTTTTATACCTTTCAGTTACCTGGGTTCTCTTGTCCTAAGTTTCAAAGCTACCGTGTATCAGGTGTAGTACTTAGGCTAATCTAAAATCGGTACCAAAAATTGCACTGTACAGTTACCAGGTGTGGTGTAATCTAGGCTAAAAAGGAGAGAGAGTGGATGCATGATCTTTATCAGTAATTTTAAATTATAATTATATGTTTAACCTAATTTTGGTTGGTAATATATGAGATTGCTAAATTATGTGCTTAAACATGGCAATTGCAAGCCTGTGAATTTGATATTAACAACTGTCCAATGTTCATAAGTTATGTCATTTCGAACATGCAGGTGGGAACCGTAACCGCTTTAAACTTTTGTCTTGCATTGAGGCCTCCTCTTCTTAAGTTGACTCCAGAACTTGTTAATTTTCTTCAAGAGGCATTGCAAATTGCCGAAGCCGATGAAACTGTATGGGTTGCAAAGTTAATGAACCCAAAAGTGGTTGCTACTCTAAATAAACTCCGGACTGCATGCATTGAGCTGCTTTGTACTGCTATGGCTTGGCAAGATCTTAAAACTCCAAATCATAATGAACTGCGTTCTAAAATAATATCAATGTTCTTCAAATCTCTTACATGTCGAACCCCTGAAATTGTTGCAGTCGCTAAAGAAGGTCTACGACAGGTAACGTTATTTGATCTATCTTCTATTTTTCTATTTCCTGTAACATGCTAATTCATTTCTTTGTTTCTTTATGTATGGAAACAATGTTTGTCCCTTTGACTGTAATCTTTTACTTCTCAAGGTTATCCAACAGCAAAGGATGCCCAAGGAACTCCTTCAGAGCAGCCTTAGACCAATATTAGTTAACTTAGCACATACAAAAAGTCTGAACATGCCTTTGCTACAAGGGTTAGCTCGTTTGCTTGAACTTTTGTCTAACTGGTTCAACGTTACGTTGGGTGTTAAGCTATTGGATCATTTAAAGAAATGGCTAGACCCTGAAAAGCTTGCTCAAACTCAGAAATCATGGAAAACTGGCGATGAGCCTAAGGTTGCAGCAGGTAAATGATCAATTCTAACTTAAGGTTGTAGCAGGTATATTGTCAGTGCTAATCTAAATTATGATTGCAGCAGTTATATATATATATATATATATATATATATATATATATATATATATATAGGCATGCAAACTTAGGCCAAATTTACAATTAGGCAAGATATGTTAGATGAAACTTTAAGGAATGATTAAATCTGTTATATTGCCTAATTTGCTAGTTCCGTTATATTGCTTAATCTGCTAGTTCTGTTATATTGCCTAATTTGCTATTTCAGCTATATTGCCTAGTCTGCTAGATCTGTTCACCTGCTAAACCTGTCATTTGCTACGTCTGCTGAAAATGCCTAATCTGTTATATATTAAATCTGCTAAATTGCTTAATCTGCTAAATCCGTTAAGTCGCCTAATTTGCGAAATCTGTTATCTGCTATATCTGTTGAGTTGATATATTTAGTTTGTTATTGACATAATCTGAATTGGCTATAGTTATGAATAATTGACATGTATATTAAGGAGCCGATCGCTTACACTTAGTTCTGTTTGTTTCTGTTTATATATATTCTTCAGGTTTTCATTGCGCTTTTAGGGTACACCCCTTGATATCCATTCAAAGGAAATCATTGAAATATTTACCTTGCAATTGAACTGTTTGCTTGTTTAGTGGAATTGTAAAGAAATTTTACAGATGATTTTTTTTCCTGTCTTTCGGTTGAATATTAATTGCATTGACGCTTTTACACTATTTCTTTTGCAGCGATGATTGAACTATTTCACCTGCTACCTCCGGCAGCTGGAAAATTTCTGGATGATCTTGTGACTATAATAATAGATTTGGAAGGAGCACTTCCTCCTGGTCAATTTTACAGTGAAATAAACAGCCCTTATCGTCTTCCATTAACAAAGTTTTTGAACCGTTATGCAACAGATGCTGTAGACTATTTTCTTGCCCGTCTAGATCATCCAAAGTATTTCAGACGGTTAGTTTACAATATGACCAGTGTACCAATTTTTTTATATTAATTTAAAGTTGATTGACTTATTAGGTTTTTTGTTGGCAGTTTTATGTATATAATCCGTTCGGATGCTGGACTTCCACTGAGAGAAGAGCTTGCCAAATCTCCTCAAAAAATACTAGCAAGTGCTTTTGCGCAATTTTTACCTCAAGTTGAAGGGTCTGCCCCACCTAGTTCTTCCACAAACAATGAAACAGGATCAACATCTGCCAGTTCTGGCGCACTTGCAGTCATAACTGGAAGCACAGATGGATATTTTCATGGATTATACCTTGTTTCCACACTGGTTAAACTGATGCCTGAGTGGTTGCTAGGCAATCGTGCTGTTTTTGATACCTTATTACTCGTTTGGAAGTCACCTGGTAGAATTTCTCGGCTGCAAAATGAGCAAGAACTTAGCTTACTCCAAATAAAGGAAAGTAAATGGCTGGTCAAATGTTTTTTGAACTATTTAAGGCATAACAAATCAGAAGTTGGAGCTCTATTTGACATGTTATCCATTTTTTTATATCACAGTCGCATTGACTATACTTTTCTGAAGGAGTTCTATATAATTGAGGTTGCGGAAGGTTACTCTCCCAACTTGAAGAAGACCATTCTCATGCATTTTTTGGGTATATTTCAATCAAGACAACTAGGAGAAGATCACCTGGTTATTGCTATGCAAATTCTTATTCTCCCAATGTTAGCTCACACCTTTCAAAATGGTCAAAGCTGGGAAGTTGTTGATCCTTCCGTAATAAAGACAATTGTTGAAGAACTTCTAGATCCTCCTGAAGAGGTGAGTGCTGTATATGATGAGCCATTGAGGATTGAACTTTTGCAACTAGCCACCCTTCTTTTGAAGTATTTGCAGAATGATTTAGTTCATCACCGTAAAGAGCTCATAAAATTTGGTTGGAACCATCTCAAGCGTGAAGATAATTCTAGCAAACAGTGGGCTTTTGTTAATGTTTGTCACTTCTTGGAGGCTTATCAAGCCCCCGAGAAAATTATTCTTCAGGTTTTCATTGCGCTTTTGAGGACTTGTCAGCAAGAACATAAGATGCTAGTCAAACAAGCTCTTGACATATTAATGCCAGCACTACCCCGAAGGTTACCTCCTGGGGACACCCGAGTACCAATTTGGATCCGTTACACCAAAAAAATCCTTGTCGAGGAAGGACATTCAATCCCTAACATGATTCACATCTTTCAGCTCATTGTTAGACATTCAGATTTATTTTACAGTTGCAGAGCGCAATTCGTTCCTCAGATGGTAAACTCACTTAGTCGGTTAGGACTACCCTACAATACCACTTCTGAGAATAGGCGGCTTGCAATTGAGCTTGCTGGATTGGTTGTTGCCTGGGAAAAGCAAAGGCAAAATGAAATGAAAGCGGATCCCGAGGGCAATGCTCAGAGTAGTGATACCTGTAATACAAGCATATCCGGTAGTGATTCAAAGCGTCCACCTGATTCTTCCGCCGCTTTTCCTGACGATCTCAGTAAACGTGTGAAGGTTGAACCTGGCCTACATTCTCTCTGTGTACTGTCACCAAATGGACCATCAACTATACCTAATATCGAAACACCTGGATCGGCCAATCAAGCTGATGAGGAATATAAACCTAATGCTGCAATGGAGGAGATGATAATTACTTTCCTCATTAGAGTTGCATTAGTGATGGAACCTAAGGACAAGGAAGCAAGCTCAATGTACAAACAAGCTTTGGACCTTCTGACTCAGGCTTTGGAGGTGTGGCCAAACGCAAATGTTAAGTTCAATTATCTTGAGAAGTTGTTAGGAAATCAACCTTCTCAGTCAAAAGATCCTGCAACAGCCCTTGCACAAGGTCTCGATGTCATGAACAAAGTTTTAGAGAAACAACCTCGCCTGTTTATCAGGAACAATATCAATCACATCTCACAAGTATGTAGCATGATAATTATTATGCATTATATCATGTCTCACATCTTCTTCTCTATTACTGGTTTATATATACGATAATAAAAAAACTTTTGACTTGGTGCAGTGGACATTACATCTGGGTTCCTTAAGCTTATGTAATTTGGTACATATAAAGCAAAATAAATGTTTTCAATTTGACAGTAGGGTGTTTCCTACCCCTTAAGTCGTTGATCTTTAATGGCACTGCATCAAAATGGCATTTTGCCTGTGTGCTTTTTGGCCTTCAGGTTATGTTGAACAATGTATATCGTGCTCGTATAACACATGACATAATTTGTTTTGTAGATACTAGAACCATGTTTTAATAGCAAGTTGCTAGATGCTGGGAAGTCTCTTTGCTCTTTACTGAAAATGGTGTTTACCGCTTTTCCTCTTGATATGGCAAATACACCCTCTGATGTCAAGCTGCTTAATCAAAAAGTTTCAGAGCTCATACAGAAACATCTTGCATCTGTGACTGCTCCTCAGTCATCACTTGAAGCTAATTCTACAAACTCTATGATAAGTTTTGCTGTCTACATTCTCCAGTCCTTGGCAGAAGTTCAGAAGAATTTTATTGACCCATTCATTGGAAATTTAGTTCGTGTTCTTCAACGCTTAGCCTGTGATATGGGATCGACTGCAGGTTCTCATGCTAGACAGGTACCTCTGATTACATGCATGCACACACACACACACATACATATATAGAGACATATATACATATGTATACATATAACACCATATTTTTGTATTTTCATTTATTGATTTTATGCTATTTTTTGTGTGCGCTATATTGAGATCAATGTCTTTGTTGGCTAAAGTATGTGGAAATTATTTTTTGAATATTACTCAGCATAGCTATATCTTCCATTCTTATAAACCTATTCCCTACATATGAAGTTTCAAAAAAGTAGGGAAGCATCAACTTTGTTGTAGTTCTTTGTACTTGAGTTTTAGCTGGAAATATTTTGTTTTATGTCAGTTTATATGTCAGTTTTGGATCTTTTTTTTTTTTTTTTTTTTTTTTTTTTTTTGAAGGGGCAGAAGACAGATATGGATAGTTCAGCTGGTACACGTGGAACAAATGAATTTGGTTCAGCTGTGTCTAACTTTAAATGCATTTTAAGCCTTATAACTGAAAGAGTGATGCGATACAGTGATTGTAAAAGACAGATTGCACAGATAGTGAA